>OY282643.1:64825690-66080690 GCA_958299015.1 Tetanocera ferruginea | reverse complement strand
CAGTGATGTGATTTAGCAGGATTAGACCTTTCTTGAGGGATTTTTTAGACAGATTTGGGTTTTTGTCTGAATTATTGATGTCTTAATAAATAAAAAAAAAAAATTTTAAATCTTTAATAAAATTTAAAAAATTAAACGATTGGCATCACTCTTATGTAATCTGGTACAACTCCTTAATTTTTAGTTTAATTAATATTTAATGAGTACGAAAAAGATTATACTTTTCGATACAAACTTTGTTTTGAATTTGGTAAAAAAATTGTATACAAATAATTTATATATCGAGCCATAACCGCGAAAAAGATGCAACCAGCAATTTACAAAAATTTGTTTTCTTATCAAAACTTATAAAATATTTTATTATCAACAATTTATTATTATAAAATAATAGTAAATATAATAATTTAATTATTTATTTGTCAAAATTCTGTAAAAACATTGTCGTTACCAAAAATCTTAAGTCGAAAATAATTCAAAGAAATCTGCTCCTTTGAAATTTTAGTTTTGATGGTTACATCTTTTTCGCGGTTATGGCTCGATATCTTTCTTCGTTTTGCTATTTTATGGGGGTTAATAAATATTCCCTTGCATATGAATGAAAGTCTTGACTTTTACTAATTCAAATATTTCAGTTTAAAATATTTGGTAAGCTGGTTTGAACAATTTCATCTGAAATTTTTTAAATTTTAAAAATTTCTGGAAACCAAAAAAGATATCAATAAATATTTTAAGCAAGCAGATCAAGCATTCAATACAAGAAGTTCTAAAATACAGTGAAAATTTCCTAACTCGAAACGTCAAGGGACCGAAATTTCACTTCGAGTTACGGAAAATTCGAGTAACAGAGATAAAAAACTAAGAAAACTGCATCGAGCAATCATGAATTGTACTTCGAGTTATGGAGAATTTCGAGTTAGTTTCAAAAGAAGATTTTTTAAGAAATAATTTACAACAAGTCTTATACATTCATATAAATACTACGAACTATTTTTGTAGATAAAATAATTTACAAAATTGTATTCGTGTGAATATTTAGTTGGGATTTTTTTGGGCATTTTTAATATCTTTTTTAGAGGGATGAGCTATATGGGCTATAAACTTGCGTGCTAAGTGTGTGGCCTGCGAGCTAATAAATGCCGAGTTAAATCCTCATCTAGGGTAAAAGTTCAATAGAAAGTGTATTCGCATTTCAAGACTAAGGCTTTTTAAAAACTCCGAAAGTAACGAGCTTAAGATTTCGAACTCGTATATGAACCACTACGCAGTGTTGTCATCAGCTTTTCAAATGCCATTATATGAATTTGGTTAAAATATAAAACATTTTTTTATCAGTGTAAAAACTTAAAACTTCTACCACCAGTTTCTGATCGATTTGATAGTAAAAATTCAAAATTGTAATCGTTTAAAAAAAAAATATTACTTACAGTAATAATACTGTGATAGATTTTTTTATAAAAATTTAGAAGATATGTTCAAAGAGGAAAGTGTCATCCTGTTTCGGGAGTTGAGCATAGAACTGCATAATTTTTTTTTGTAATTTTCAGTGCTTTTTTATACAATTCGTTCATTGTTTGTTGAATATTATACTTCATAGGTCATTTTTAGAATTTCAAACATAAATAACTAAAAACCTATATTTTAACAATCAGTATGTTCTTAAAATACACGATACCTAGCTTCTATTGTTCGATGTGTTCACAAAATTTACTTACAATAGCCATATTAATATTTTGTTAGTAAAAGTTTGATATGATATTGTCTCCTCGCAAAAAAAAAATCTATTTCATTTTGCGAGGACTTATCTGGACATTTTAATTGATGTCATAACAAGGCACTGTCTAAAAGGTAGACTTTAAAGAACTGCACAAAACCTTATATTCATCACAGTTCATTTTTAAACACTACCCTAGTGTAAGATTGATGTCGAATAAAGATGACCTGAATGAAGCAAAGCAAACAAACCAAGCTCTCGATAACTTGTACTCTTGTCGTTACTGTCCAAACTGTAAAGCAACTGTTTGGTTCGGAATAAAATTAATAACAACTTAATTTAAATTAAAGCAACGGTAAAGTAAAGTTTATGTTATGTTTTGGTATAGTGCGACCATTCTATCTACGCGTTTCGATAATTTCATTCTCTTTTGAATCTCGTAAAACGTAGTTATTTTATTCATCCCACATCTTTTTCTAGATATTGCGTTTTTTATATTTTTTGGTATTACTTGTTCGCGCAGTACTTGTTTGAACTCTTACTGCAGTGCTGGGGTTGAAATGCTCTTGCAGAAGTCAAAAAGTACTTGAAAGTATAGCATATGACTTGCAAGACTTTTTTGTTATGCTTTTAGTACTCTTTAGTAGACATGCCGTTGAAACAGAGGTTCATGTAAAAGCTACAACTTTGCTCATGACTTTGTAAAAGCTACAAGAAATAGGAATAGGAAGAGTCGATATCGCATCTCAGTTGCCCATGCCCTGCTCTCTGCCGCAAAAACTGAAGCATCTAGGAAGCCCCTTTTTCAATGTTCCTAGGGATTTCGTAAAAACAGGCTTTGAGCGTCAGACGTTAACATACGTTAGCTTGGGTGGTTTTCATGAAGTTAAATTTTGGAAGTTGAAGGGCAGATCCTTGTGGTATCACAACGAACCAATCATGTGGATCGACCATCACCTTAACCTAATCTAACCTAGACATGATATATCAGGTATATCATGTTCAGACTTCTAGTGGTGAGAAGACTAATAAAAAATGTGGTCAAATACAATTTCAAATATAAATGGCATCAACATTAAAATACAAGTTTTTATATAGAAGAAGTTTTAGATTACTTTAATTATTCTAAGCTGTGTTTCTGTGAAATTTTCAAAAACATACATTGACTACCAGAAATTAAGTGTCGACAAGGAATGACAGCAAAAGTCGAGTTAGGACAGAATTAAGTGATTACATTCCTCGCAACAAAATATAGTAGTTATTAAATTTGTATGGTTGTACTTTGAAATTAAGTGTTTGAGGCCATCAATTCGAATTTGCGAAAGGCATGGTTCCTTGATATTAGGTAGCGATTTTAATCCTTAAAATGCTATCCTGAAAACTTTAAAAATTACTTAAAAAGGTGTTATTCTATGTTAACACAAAATTGTTTTTAAACAAAAAAATTAAATTTCAAGAATTACCTATTTCTGAACTTTTCTTGAAAATGTAGTAGTTACATTTATCAAGACAAATATTACATAAGCTTAAATTTTACCCACTGTGCGACATAATGTATGCATTGCCACAAAACTCTAGCATCGGCAGCTTAAATGCGACAGTGAAGTGATGAAGCATTAAATGATTTCAACCCATTAAAAGATCTTCGCCTTCACATGCCGCAGAAGCTGCATTAATTGTTGTTGTTCTCTTCGTTGTTGTTTTTATTGTTGTTGTTGTTGTTGGTGGCACAGACTGCCAGCAGTTGCTGAAAATATCTGAACAACTCAAGGTTGACAGCTTTGACAGCTAGACAGGTGCAAAACACTCGTATCTTCCGCATCACTAAAAACATCACATCGCATCGTAGCGCATTGCAGCAGCAGCAGTAGGAACAACAAAACAACAACAAGAACAGCAGCAACAAGCGTCACCACACTGCGTTGGAAGGTGTTAATCGCACACACGAGAACTGAATTGAAATTCAACCTTGTTAAGAAGAGCTTCTTTCACAGACTCTCGGGCACTGACAGACATCAGCTGCATTTTAATGTCATAAAAAAATAGTTTTATGTGAGAAGTTTTCAAAGATCGTCACACTGTAAAGCAACGCATATGAATATTTAAGTTAGTTTTTTTTTTTGTTTTTTTAATAAAAACTCATTTGGTGCTACATCATCTACATTAACATTAACAACATCATCATCATCATCATCATCATCATCATCAGCATCATCAACAGCATTTAAGTTTATTAGTTAAACATGCATGGCTCTCATGAGCGTGCGTGAGTTCGCGTTTTTTTTTGGATTTTTGTTAGCATTAAATGCATCATTTACGTTCTGTGCCATGAATGAAATAGAACTTAAAGGTGGCATAAAAAATATAAATAAAATTTCATAAAAAAAAGCAAAAAATCTTTTAATTAATGCTACACACATTATTGGCTTTACTTCAACCGCGAAGTCATTTCCTCGGGGGCAAACATTTTTCCATCTAAAATTTATTTTTTAAATGTCTACTCATTCAAATATGAAAAAACCTTGGCACACAGAAAATAAATATATTTTTAGATTTTTTGCTGCTGCATTAAGTTTTTATTTTTAAAGAGTTTTAAATTAACAAGATAAGATTTGTCACTTTCATAGCTGAAAATGGGTCAGAATATTTTCAAAAAGTGCGGATGTTAGTTTTTATTAACCCTTCCAATGGCTTTGCTAGAATAATTGTGTAAAAAATTTTTTTTTTTTAAAATATTAAAAAAACAACTGCTAAATCAATAAAGTGGTCAAATATCTTTAGAGTCCACTTTTAGATCTGATTGAAATTCTATACAACGCCTAGTACTTTGTTTAGTTGTATGTGAAATTTCACTCAAATCTCCATACAAAAAACGAAAGCTCCTCATGTAGCAAAAACAAAAATCCTCCATACAAAAAAAATGTTCCTCAAAGTACTACTCTGTGCCGCTGCGTAATTTACTCGCAACATTTTTCAACATTTTTACACAACCATTAAATTGAACTGCCTATTGAAAAGTGTCATTGTTCGTAAATTTTTTATTTTTATACATATATTTATTTTCTCTATTTTTAGAAGAAACTCACGATTTTCTCAAATTTTACAATTTCTTCGCAACAAAAAAATGAATGTTGCTACTGAAGTTTTACTCAAACGATCAGAGTATCCATTTGATTTAAGTTGTTTTTGACTGGAATATTTATTTTCATATGAGAGAAAATAATTTACTTGATTTAAGCTAGAAATTTTAGAAGTTCTTCGATAGATAAATTTATAGATTTCACATTTTTAATCCTCGATGCCTGGTTTGTTGAAGATAATCTTCTGTAAATTCCTTCAAAAGTACTCTACCGGTAATTTAGTACATTTTTTTATGGGAACATTTCAGTAAAATTTTAGATCATCCTTTGGCTTTTCAAAAGTTGTCAAACAGGCTTGAACTGCTCCATCTACTATATCAATGTCCCTCATCACTACCAACATCTATATCCTGAATATTTATATCATAAGGATTTGCTCGATAAAGCTCTTCTAATAACAAAAACTAATTTTTCTCAAATCTTCTAATACACTGTTGGCAAGATCAGATTCTTCCGATTCATCTTATATATCCGATATATTCGATATTCTTTGACGCAAGAAGTTAACATTTTTTCAATTTCAAGATCTTTTAGTTTTTTAAGAAATTTGTTTTATTTAATAAATTACTATTATTATTATCGTTATTCTATATTTATTAAAGTTTTTATTGTAAAAATTAAAATTAAGTTTAACAAGTAAAGAAAGTCTAAAGTCGGTCTAGCCTGACTATGAAATACCCTAAACCTTCGTAAAAAATTTTTTTGTGTAATTTTTTTAACTAAAAAATATATATTTAATTTTTCAAAATTCAATGCCTTTAATATATATTCAACTTAAAGGCATTTAAAAACATTAAAAGAAACTTTTTTTTTCCCTTAAATTTTGATGAAAAATTTACACGTACCAAGTTTTATTCCTGTAGCTCACATGTTAATGCCTTTATGGTGTTTTCGCTATTATTGGTTGTATGGGAGGTAGGCGTGTTCATGAACGGATTACGCCCAATTTTTGAGCACATCGTAGTTTTGATATAAAATACATACATACCAATTTTTATCTTTATAAGACAAACATAAGCTTATTAACGGGGGACATGACATTGGCCGTGTTTCAAATAATTAATTAATCGAATAATTCGAATAATTTTTTATAATTTTGTATTTTAGTAAATATGTATTCTTAAGATTCTAAAAAAAAATTTCATGGAAAAATTCTTAGGGGTTCAAAACTTACAGTCGGATTAGTGAGAGCGCATTTTTCTTTTTCAACCTTTTTTTTCTTTGTTTACAAACTTTGTACGCGTTTATCTCGAAACCATGTTTTTCGTACTGGTTGCGGCACTAGCGAGTTCATTTTTTGACATTTTTTTTTTGTATTTTTTTAAACTTGATTCGCTATCGTATGACATGAGCTTTTTTAAAAATTTTTTTCGATTTTTTATGAATTTTTAAAGTCAATATTTTTTTCGAAAAAAACACACTTTCAAATTTGGCACATCACCAAAAATTGAAAAAAATCTCCTGTCATACGATAACCAATTTTGTTAAGGTTTAAAAATAGTAATTTTTTTTTCCAGATCGGACAATTTTTGCGACTCCCAGCGCTGCAACCACGAGGGCCCCCTTTTTATACCCTAAACCTGAAAGGTCAGGGTATATTAACTTTGTGCAAACGTTTGTAACGCATAGAACGAAGCAAGTCCGGTATAGAAAAGTATATATATTCTTGATCAGCGTCACCACGTGAGTCGAGCTATCTATGTCCGTCCGTCCGTCCGTCCGTCTGTCCGTCTGTGTGTTGTCCGTATACACAGGATAAGAAGAAGGAGTTGAGATAATTGGATGAAACTTGGTACACATAGTCACATGGACCCAAGGATCTGCACTATTGAATATTTTTGGAATCCGCTCACGGACACGCCTACCTCCCATACAATGAAAAAATGTAAAACTGCATAACTCAGCTCATAATTAACCTACAACAATCAAATTTGGTGTGTATGAGTTTGATATCAACACAAAGATGTTTTTGAAAAATGGGTGTCGTCCGCCCACGGACACGCCCACCTCCCATACAACCCAAAAATTGAAAACGCAATAAATAAGTCTCTGTTTAACCTACAGAGATAAAATGTGGCAGGTGTAATATTTATAACAAACCAAAGATGGTTTTGAAAAATGGACATCATCCGCCCACGGACACGCCTACCTCCCATACAACGCGAAAATTGAAAACTGCATAACTCAGCTCATAGTTAACCTACAACAATAAAATTTGATATGTATGTGTTTTATACCAACACAAAGATGTCTTCGGACGTCATCCGCTCACTAACACGCCCACCGCCCACTTTTCTATACCGGACTTGCTTATTTATATGCGCTACAAACGTTTGCACAAAGTTAATATATACCCTGACCTTTCAGGTTTATGGTATAAAAAAATTTTTGCTGGTTATAGCTCTTAAGGTTTCCAATCTCGAATTAGTTCAAAATTGTGAAAAGAGATGAGTGTATCAAGACTGTTGTTCAAGATAAGGTTTGTGTTGAGAACCTTATATTTTACAAAAGTGATTTTTTAATAACATGTAATACAAAGTTTTATTTTGCAATTGAAATCTATAAATAAAAATATATATCCTCTGATTCGGCATCTCGCTCAACAATTGCCTGCAGCAACCACTTCACATCGTGCGTTTTTGTAAAGCAATAAATACGAATATCTGCAGGTTGCAAACTTCTGACCAAACAGTTATTTTGATTAAAACTGACAGCTACTTTCTGGAGAAGAGTGTAATTAAAGAGAATTACGCATCAATCAGTTTTAATATCGGCCAGAATTGATTTCAAGAATGCAAAATGTGAAAAATAAAAAACTTTATTACCATATTGCTTCATTTTTTTTTTTTTTTATATTCCTTTTTTTATGAATTGACATGCTGAGTAACTGCAAAAAAAATTCAGACACACACGCACAGCTTTTGTATGCGTTCTTCAATGAATGTCATGTGTATATGTGTGTGTGTCTGTATGTATGCATGTGTGTTTTGTGTTGTCAATAATTCACTATTCAATCAAATAAGAGCACACGCAGCTTCAAATTTGCATGAACATAAAAAAAAAGTATCTTTGAATTAACGTTGTATCTTTTGCAGGCAAATTACATCAAATGTCCAATAAGCCAGTCTTTGCATGCATGTCTGCTTATCTGTGCTTCATTCTTTGAGTCTGTCTGCCAATATGTCTGTCTGATTCACTTTCATTGTGCAATTCGATTTCATGTATCAAATTAATTTGCTTCAGTGCAGATGCATATCGAGTACCTTTAGCATTATACCTACTATATTGCATTCAATGGACGGATGTGCGTATCAGTGCAAGACACAGCGTTGTTATAGTATTACTAAGAAAGATAAAAAAAAAATACAATTTTACAACTGAAAAAACAACTTTTATTGGCAACATGCTTTATAAGGATTGGCAAGGCTGCTGGCAATTCGTTTTTGCTGTAGCACAATCTTGTTAAATAATTTTTATTTATGTGCCTGCAGGATATGAACGAAAAATATTGAGCGTTATTGGCCTAACGTTTTTTTTTTTTTTTTGTAAAATTTTGAAATCAGTATTTTTTGCTCCTTTAGCTGTTTTTTTTTCTCGAAATAAAAAATGAATGTGATGCGCCCGCAACGACGCTTTTAAAATCCATGATTAAGTTGTTCGCTTTGTCTTCATGTCTATCATTCTGCCACACTGCTTCCTACAAAGTATCAGCATTAATGGTTGTTTTATCTGCAGAAGTTCCTCCGCCCTTTATTTTGAAGCTCTAACAAATGATTTTTCATAGCCAGCTCTTTTCACAAGTCATCACTTTTTGAGCGCGTTTCTTTTGTGGCTTGCGTTCGATTTTATGGCAACTCATCGTCATTACCAACTAGAATTTTTTTTTCTTTTGCTACGTTTTTTGATTTTTTTTATATAATTTTTTTTTTTTTTTTCGGTGCTGTGAGTGTCTTAAACATAACGTTGTTGTTATAGCTTATCACTGCGCCGAAAAAAGAAAACAAAAAAAAAAAAAACGCTGCTCATGCACAGCTCATCAACATATCGTTTTCTTTGTTTGGATATCAACAGCAACAACGCTTCATTTACCGCATATCAATCGCAATGCGATAATTTTTCCTCATAATCATTTGATATCTCCAACTTCTTTAACAATAACAACAAATACAGCATCATTGCCGCTGACTTTCCCCAAGTTTATATCTTTTAGCGCCCTGGTGGAAAGACAGCGCATGACAAGGCATAAATCGCTATTCAGGCCTACACCTTCCGCCCGCCCAGATATTGTAAGGCTTTGTGTTCGACAACATAATTTAAAAAAGATTCATTTGGAAATTTGCTGCGTAATTTTATTGTAACTTGTATTGAACGCCAACGCTGTGAGCCCATCTTTCATACATGCCAATCAGAAACGCTTTCAAATTTTTTGTCAGTCAAATGAAAATAATTTTAAAGCTTGCTGAAAGTTACTCAAAAAATATGTTAAGGAAATAATATTTTTGAAAGTGCAGTTTAAATGATCAGGTGATCAACTATTAAAATGATAAATAAATTTTGTTTGAAAATTTAATTGTATTCATTACAATTAAAATATGTTATCTGACACAAAAATTTTTTATTAAAAAAAAATTGTTTCTTATTTGGAAAAATTAAATATACTAGTATCGCCTTGGGTTGAAATTCAACCAATTTTCTGTTTGCCTATTTATAATTATAATTATAAAAATAGTCGGTGCACTCCTTCTTCGCACTCTGATTAAATTAAAGAAAAATTATCAAAATTAGTTGACAAACACTGTAGAAAATGGTTCATAACTGTATTTTCTACGCCTTTTTATATAAAGACTAGTATTTAAACACGTCAAAAGACGGGTCGTATTGAAAATAATTAAGCAGCAGTCAATATGACATTTTGCGTTCTCCTCAAATTTTGTTTTGTTCCAGTCGTCGTCAATGTATGCTTACTGATAAATAACAAATAAATTTTGTGTGCATACTTTTAGGCTAACAATTTTTTCATATAAAAAGCACTGTTATAGCAAAACAGGTTCTAGTTCAGGCTGAACATGTTTTAAAAAGCAAAGCAATAACAACTATGACAGTTTGAGCAATATAGAGCACGGAGCAGGACGCTTGTATTTTATATTTTTACCCATTTATTCCCAAGCCATTTTAAAACTGAAAATATAAATGTTTCTTCATTTTTTTTTATTAATAACTATTAAAGCAATACAAAAAAATGGAAAACAAATTTTAATAAAACTAATAAGGTATATCTTCGACTTGGCCGAAGTTAAAATACCCCCACGACTGATTCTTAAGGGTTAAATAATCTTAAATTAGAGAGCTTTTTGTATGAGTTTTTAGAAGATTTTGTTATTTTTATGTGTCTAAAATACAAACATATCAAATTGTTTTTCTGAAGCATAAATATAAGCCTTTTTATAAAATATTAAATTTTGTGGTTGTATAGGAGGTGGGCGTGTTAGTGGGTGGATGACGCCCATTTTTCTAACACACCTAAGTTTTGACATAGAACACACAAATACCGAGTTTCAGTTTTGTAACTTTAATATTAGTCTCTTTATAGAGTTTTCAATTTTGGGGTTGTATGGGAGGTGGGCGTGTAAGTGGGTGGATAACGCCAATTTTTCTAACACACTTAAGATTTGACATAGAACACACAAATACCGAGTTTCAGTTTTGTAACTTGGATATTAGCCTCTTTATAGAGTTTTCATTATTTGTGTTGTATGGGAGGTAGGCGTGGTTTTCAACCGATTTAGCCTATTCTCGAACTTGATCTTAGTTTTTTAGAAAAAAGCTTAAATATCGAATTTCAGCACAATAGTTTCAAAATTACGGCTGTAATCGTGTCCACAGACAGACAGACGGACAGACAGACGGACAGACAGACGGACAGACAGACAGACGGACATGGCTAAATCAACTCAGGTGATGCTGATCAAGAATATATATACTTTTATATACCTACCACGCCTCCTTATGGGCGTTACACACGTCGTGACAAAATTAATATACCCCTTACGCAGTACGCGTGGGGGTATAAATATAAAAACTCGATCGCAAATTACCGTTATCCATTTTTTTCCAAAGAAATAGCTACAAGTATGTAAGCAATGTGTCAAAGAATACATAGAAACAGAAGTTCAACGGATAAATACGCAAACAGTAAAACAGCAGTGCAAATAACTAAAACATTGTTTTGTACCCAAGCGAGTACAGTGGGAGTAAATGGGTTAAAATCAACATGTTTATACCCTAAACCTGAAAGGTCAGGGTATATTAACTTTGTGCAAACGTTTGTAACGCATAGAACGAAGCGAGTCCGGTATAGAAAAGTATATATATTCTTGATCAGCGTCACCTCGTGAGTCGAGCTATTCATGTCCGTCCGTCCGTCCGTCCGTCCGTCTGTCCGTCTGTGTGTTGTCCGTATACACAGGATAAGAAGAAGGAGACAAGATAATTGGATGAAACTTGGTACACATGGTCACATGCACCCAAGGATCTGCACTATTGAATATTTTTTGAATCCGCTCACGGACACGCCTACCTCCCATACAACGCAAAAATTTAAAACTGCATAACTCAGCTCATAATAAGCCTACAACAATAAATTTAGATGTGTATGTGTTTTATACCAACACAAAGATGTCTTCGAAAAATAGACGTCATTCGCTCACGGACACGCCCACCTCCCATACAACCCAAAAATTGAAAACGCAATAAATAAGCCTGTGTTTAATCTACAGAGCTTCAATTTGGCACATATGTTTTTTATAATAAAATAAAGATGATTTTGAAAAATGGACATAATCCGCCAACGGACACGCCTACCTCCCATACAATGCGAAAATTTAAACTGCATAACTCAGCTCATAGTTAACCTACAACAATTAAATTTGATATGTGTGTGTTTTATATCAACATAAAAATGTCTTCGAAAAACGGACGTCATCCGCTCACGGACACGCCCACCTCCCATACAACCCAAAAATTGAAAACGCAATAAATAAGACTGTGTTTAACCTAAAGAGCTAAAATTTGGCACATATGTTTTTTATGACAAGACAAAAATAGTTTTGAAAAATGGACGTCATCCGCCCACGGACACGCCCACCTCCCATACAACCCAAAAAGTTTAAAACTCAATAAATAAGGTTATGTTTGTCATAGAGAAATTAAATTTGGTATGTATGTATGTATTTTATACCAAAACTAAGGTGTGTTCAAAAATTGGGAGTAGTCCGTCCATGAAAACGCCCACCTCCCATAGCGAAAGCACAAAAAAGGCATTAACATGTGAGCTACAGGAATAAAACTTGGTATGTGTAAATTTTTCCTAAACATTTAAATGCATATAAAATATAGGCTTCATCCACCCACGGACACGCCCATTTACAATAAAAATTTTTTGTTTTTGAAAAGTGGGTTTAGGGTTTTTCATAGTCGGCCTAGACCGACTTTAGACATTCTGTACTTGTTTTTATTTGGTTTTTTTTTCTGTACCTAGGCAGTTTTTTAAGTTCTGTGAAAGTTTTGCAACTAGCTTGTGTCGTTTCTTCGCATGAAATCGTAAAAACCGACAGATCGAAACAATCAACACGGTATCTTATATATTAATTGGTCGTTACTTATTTTTCTCTTCTATAATTTGTCATCATAAAGTATCTGAAATGTTCGTAACGTTCACTTAGCAAAACCGAATTCCCTCCGCAATTTTATAGTTATTTAATTACTCACATAACTACTCAATTTTATTATCATTGACTTAGTTATTGTTTAACCTCAACAAATGAAAGTGTGTTTTATATAACTCCAAACTGCTCCAATAACTTTCCGAATTAGTACTACTGGCCTAAGAAACTATCCTTGAATTCTGGTAAATGTATTGGAGTTACATACTTCGTTGGCCAATTCCGCCCATATTTGTGATATGGATTCTTACTGATAATATTCGCTCACATATTTAATATCATAGCTATAACTAGGCGATTTCTCAGCTGAATATAGTTTAATTGTTGTTTCTTTCGAGTCCGGCAAGTAACTTTATTTTGCAGTAGTAACTAATTACCTTTTATGCCCATATTTTTTTTGTAATTTGTACTATGCGAGGATGTTGGGTCATTTTCGTATAGATTTTTTAAATAAATATTCGTGGATAGAGAATAATTTTTTCTCAGTTTATGCATATTGTACTCTTAATAGGCCTGAAATAATGACTATTAATTATAAGACCCAGGCGGGCGAGGATGATGATCTACTGGATTTTCATATACTTGGGTATCACCTACTGCCATTACTTTCTTTGAGTAGGAGCATCGCCCTTTTTTATTTGTAAAGACGTATCGAGTTAGGTCTATGTGGGTCGAGCTTAGTGTCCGCACGTACTTTCTACACCTCTGCTACGTTTATAGACTTGGAAATATTATGGTAAAAAGGACTTGGAAATATTATGGTAAAAATTCCAGATGCTCTGTACTACAACAGCAATTCACTGAGAATGCGATTAATGCAATTATTTAAAAATGTGATTATTGTTCCTAATTCCCATCCGTAGTACATTAATATCTTCTTTTTTTTTAAACAAAAGTTAACCATTACTTTTTTCAACAATCGAGATGTATCAACATCTGATATAATTTGTGAAAAATGTTGCCTTTTGTCGCCTTTTGTTGCCTTTTTGCTTGTTTCCACTTATTTTTGTTAATTAATTGAAAAACTTCGTGAGACAGCAAGTCGCGGTATTAATCATAACCTTTAAAAAATTATCTATTACTTGTATAAATTCTACACAAATAACGACATCAACCACTTCACAAGACAGCGTTAAGGTAGCAACGCTTGTAGAGCTTAATTTCTTCATCTCTTTCAATTTCCTACTCATCTCTAAGCTTTCCGCCAACGGCGGATGTTGCCTTTTCTTTTTTGTTCTAAGACGACATCCTCATTATCCTCGCTATTGTCTGGCATTAGCAAATGAAGACAAAAATGTGGTTAATGCTTGTAACTTTCGAAAAAGTTTCATTAATTAGAATGAGATACATTAACTGTTTGGTTGTTTCACTTTCATGCAAATGTGTCGCTAATTTTTCTCTTACGATGTATTGTTGTAAGACAATCTTGCACGACAAACTCTTTGCTTAACTATCTTCTTTATCTTTGCCAATCGAATCGAGCATCTGCAAGCTATTAGTTATCATCATAATTGTCTCAATTAATCAACAACATACTGTCACAGCAATTAGTTATGAGCTAACATCAAAGCGAATAAATCAAAATTTTCCCTTAACACATCGACTGAACTAGTTGTTGGCATGATGTCACATATGCTGATGTCCACCCACCATAACCAATCCAAGTACAAAGTTCCATCAACCTCATACTAACTCATATGGCGCCATTTATAGCATTCATCTTCTGCATTAATCTGCATATGTAAGTGTATGTTTGTGTATGTTTGTGTGTGGTTGTGTTTGCAGATGATTGTGGGTGTAACGGAGACTCATCTTAATGATTTTTCATTGCTGCAAATGCATGAAACACAAAAAAGTGGTGGAGACAACAAATGCTTAGCTTAAAACAACATTTGTCTTGGCTGTAGTTGACAGTTGATAGTGTCTGGAACTGGAACGCGCCAGTTCTGAGACAGACCGACTGAGTGTTGCTAGTTTGAAGCGACAGCAATAAGACGACAATGACGCGACGTACGTCAACTGCTATGATTGATTTATTGTTTCTCAAATAGCGCAAAACGGAGCAACATAAAAACAACCACTTGGCTGGCTGTGAATATTTATGCCAGTCCATAAGTTGCTTAGAGTGTGAGTTAGTACAGGGCCCTCATATGTGTTACTCAGTGGTCCTCCTTTCGCTGCACTAACAACCAACGCGCAAACAACACTTTATGGCCCGCATCGCTACTTCGTTCTAATCCTTTGGCGAAAATAATGAATAAACATTGCGTTGAAAACATTTGTCGCACGGGTTCTGTTGTTATATATTATTGTATTGTAGTGTGCTGGGTTTACTCGACAAACAACTGCGTTGGGCAATTCGTCACGACCTTAGTGCATAGAAGGCAACAGGGAAGGTTCATGTTTTTAAAGGGCATTTAATTTTGAATTTTTTAAAAATAAGAAATGTTTTACAAACTTCGAAAAATGGCGTCAGTTTGAATTTTATTTCAAATGGTTTTGCTTAATTGTTTATAAAAATTTTAATTTATTTTCAATTTTTAAAATCGCTTAAGCCAACAAAAAAAAAATGCATTTGCTGGGTAGTACTACCCCCTTAAGTCATGATCAGTGGCTATTGCTGCAAATGTGTACTCATACTCAATGAAATTCTTTGACTTATTTCCACTAAAACCAAAGAGTACTCGGTTAAGTACTCGTGCCCGCATGTGTGTCGGCAAACTAACACTATTTTTGTTGTGGATTCAGTGAATATTATTTTGTATTATGCTTTTGCTGATGCTTTTTACAGTCTTTATAAATTGTTCGTGTGAAAAAAATGAATGAGTTGTTTATTATTATGTTATATGTCTTATGTTTTTTGCAAAATAGTTCTTGTGTGTTGGAACACGTGTTCCTGATAACTTACTCTTGAACTAAAAATGTCTCAAAGTACTTCATCTCAAATTATTGAGTACTCATTTCACCGAACTGTTGGTGTTATGACTCATTGCGGTAAAGCACAATACATTTCTTGACTCACTGAAATAACTGAGCACTCCATCAATTCGTTTCAGCAGATAATTGATTCTTAATTGATATGTGTGCCGTTTGAACGAGTATTAAAGTATATGAGCGGAAGTTCTTCTTTAACTTAAATCAACTAAAACTCTTTCTTGTGTTAGTCGACAAATGTCTCAAAATCGACTATAAGATTAATCGAGTTTGCAGATCTCTGTAAAATATATTTGTTGGTTTTAAACCAAAGAAAACTTTTTGCACTGTTAAGTTCTGCGTTGTTCATTGTTACTTCGATCTGTCAGTTTTAGATTTTTAACTTGTCGTCGTCATTTTAAACTGCAAACATTTTTCGACGCTTTTGACTGATATTTCTTTCAGCCCTTAAAAGGGCTTTGAACCTTTTGTTTTTAAAATGTTGCATTTTACTTTTGTATTTTAAAGGAAAGATTTTCATTTTTGCATAGCGTAGAATGTTTTAAAAATAAACATTTTACTTACCATTTTGAAAATGTGCTTTTTACTTTTTTATGTTTTCTCAGTGAACAAAATAATTGGATTCCATTGAATCTAATATAAGACACAATCCGAAAGCATTTTGGATTTTTTACAATTCAAAGAGAAAAAGATCAGGTTTACCTAAAATAATGGCATTTTAAGAAAATCAAGCCAAAAATTCGCATGACATACACATTTAGGTGCCTCACGAAAAAAACTGTTTGGCACAGTTGCTCAAATCAATCCTTGGTTTTTGCCGTGATGGTTCCCCAAACATTCCGACTCTAGCTATAGCCATCCGTTAGCTGGAATGGTTTGAAATAACCCCTAAAAATCGAGTTTTTTGTTAAAAAATATTGGCTGGTATGGAAGTTTGAAATAAAATACGGTCAGAAATAATAGTAATAAAAAGGTTCTTCCAATCTGCGTCAAAAAATATTAAACGTTCTATGAGAGTAGAATGTTCTTTGAGCGGCGAAGCGCTATATCAACATGCGAATTTGAATCTGAGGCAAGTGTTATGCCTTTACCTCAGTCAATTCGAGTTATTAAGCAATCTCATTCCACAAACATCTCTACCACCAACTACAACTTCCAAAGTCGAATATATTGATGAATTATTAACTTCAGTTGATTAGACATGAGGAAAGAATTAAAGAAAGGTAAAAGCGTAGGACCATGGCTAGACCGGGATTTAAACCCGGAACCTCTGAGTTGGCAGTCAAGCACGCTTACCACTCGACTACCGAGGCCCCAAATGCTTTTTGATGCCGATTGAAAGAAAGTTTTTTTAACTATTACTTCTGACCATTTGTTATTTCAAACTACCACACCTGCCAATATTTTTGCAAAAAAACCCGAGTTTTAGAGGTTATTTCAAACTATTCCAGTTCCCGTATGGATATCGCTAGAGTTGAAATATTTGGGAAACCATCATAGCATTAACCATTTTGCTTGTGTATGGAATGTGAAGAACCTTAAATCATATGTGAACTTTTTGAAAATTTCTTCGCATGAGTATTTAATACTCACGATCCTGATTTAAGATCACTAGAATTCTTACACTTACAGCAAACCTGTGATGTTAGCTTTATGAAGTTTTCTAAAATTAATACATATCAAGTCCTAGTAAGTTTAGGCAGGGATGTTAGTCTCGATTTAGTTTCTACACTGTTTCTTAAATACTGTGCATCCTTGTTGTATATGCCACTAATTTCTATTTTCAATATGCCTCTCTTTACCGTAATATTCCTAGACAATTGAGTGACCGCATGTATCACTCCTGTTTCTAAAGCCTGTCAAAAAGGGATAATTGAAAATTAGACACCAATCACACATCTAAATGATAAGCTTTTCCATTGTAAGCATTGTAAGCCATTTTCTAGAAATAAAAAAGTTTATTTCAAATTATCAACATGAATTTTTCTCCGAATTTCAGTTGAATAAGACGGTTGAACGGGATCTGCAAGTTGGCGTTCTCTACACAGATTTTGTTAAAGTATTCGACAGCCTCGCATACAAAATTCTCTTACTGAATTAAGAAAACTGAGTATTCACTCTAGTATTTTGAAATGGATATCCTCGTATCTGGCAGATAAAAAGCTTATGGTCGAGCTTGGTAATTGTCACTCGAGTACTATTCACACTTAGTCAAGGGTACTGCAAGGGCGTTCTCAGGGCCCCTTCTGTTCAAAATTTTTATCAATGACGTAGCTGAAGTATTTAATTATTGCTTTGTCTTGCTATACACCAAAACTTTGAAGATGTATGTAGCAATACCTACGTTATCTGACTGGACGAGCTTTCGAAAATATATTTGTTCTTTCATTTCCTTATGTGCTTTTATTGGTATGAAACCTCTCGAAATGCAAATTTTTTCACGTTTTCACGAAATTTCTCAGCGATTTTGTTCGATAATAATAATCGATTATAATCATTACCTTAATCAAAGATCTCCGGGTGTATTTCAATTCCAACTTTTCATCTTTTAGAAAACCTACGGGCTATGTTTTCTCTAAAGCAAATTCACTACTCGGTTTTATCAAACAAAATGCTAAGGAATTCGCAGATGCTTTTAAACTCATAACCACATTCATTGCCTTGGTTACATCGGTTCTTGAATATGGATAAGTATTTTGGCACTCTATGTATCAAATTGACAAAGATCGAAATGAAAAAATTCAAAGAAATTTTACACGATTTGTGATTCAACGGACATTTTTGCAAGTTAATATGCCATCATATGAAGTGAGATGTCGATTGCTTGTCTTGCAAAAGCTTTCAGTCAAATACAACATATCGAGTGTTTTATTTATTAAAGATATCCTTAGTGGCAAAACTAATTCACCCAAACTCTTATCTCTATTTCCGTTTCATGCTTCCGCTAGACCGTTAAGATAACATTGTACATTTTTCATCAAGGTCTATAGTACAAAATATAGTCGTAGCTATCTAATCTCCAGATGTCTTACTCTATGTTATTCTATACATTTAGACCTGATTGATTTAGACCTGGAAAGACCAAGTTTAAAAAATTTTGAATGAATTTTTTTTTATAAGAGATTTGAAATACGCAAAACCACTATGTGTATTTGAGAATTCAGCTTATGTGCAAAAATTTTAATATGACAGGATAATTTTTTGTGGAATTTAACGGGATTTTTAAGTTTTTTAATTAGTCACTTCATGTGGGTAGGCGTGCAGAATAAGCGAGATGGTTAAAATATGTTGAAGGCTACAACTTTTTATTGCCCTTTTTGAATTTTATTAAAATATAGAAAAACAATACATACTTAAAAAAATTTAATTTTATATTATAAAATTTTACCTTAAATGCGCTATAGTTTCTAAAAAAAATCAAAAATTCAAATAAGAGTTTTTCTTTTTTTTTTTAACAAAAACCATTTTTATCCCATATTTTGAGAAAATATAAAATTTTGTCGTCTCTTTTTGAAAGAAACAATATATATATAATATAAATTATCTGAGTAACTGATTAAGTTAACTGATAAAACGAAAAGAGATAAATTAAATCTTATCAAACATGGCAGATAAATTTACTTCGCAATTCAGAACATTCAATTTGAGACAGTTTTTTTCTTTTTTCTCGAGAATCGCCTCTAAATAACTCACGGTAATATTACGAAAATTCATTAAAAATTCACAATGATTTTTTTCACATTTAAGAGGAAATTTATCAAAGTTTTATTAATAATAAGAAACCTTGGAAAACTGTTAAATTTTGACCTACACTTTGACATGGGAAGTCAAAATTTTGAATTCAACTCACAATTTTCACAAAATTTGACGATTGATGAATGCATACAAAAATTTGTTTTAGAAAATTTTTACTTTAGAGAAAAAGCTCTCTCCCAACCAAATTTTATATTGATCAAAAAGTGAGTTTCAGCTGATTTGAAATATGAACTCTGTTCTTTTGGATGCTTTATTCTTTTTATCTATTTGTGAAGGTCTCCTTTTTGCCATTAATTAATAACTCAAGAAAAATTTGATATATTTTTATGTGATATCTTATTTGTATGTGATAAATATGTATGACATTTTTATTGAGTTTTTATTTAATAGCTAAACAGACCTTTACAGCACAGTTCAATTAACCATTTAAATTTATCTACACATTCTATTTTTTAGCTCCGCTCTTTTTACTCTATTCATTGTGTACCACTTTCATAGCTGAATCCGGCCCTGTTTGCGCTTCCGTACGTCAGTACTTCGTTGCGCCAAGCGAAAACAATAAAAGTGTTTTCAAGTGTTTGAGCACTAAATTGTGCTCGTTTCGTTTCGTTCGTGAAGTACACAATTTTCGTCTAAATCCCCCGCAGTATTTGAGAGCTAAAGCTCATAATTCTCAATTTTTATTTGCTGGGAATTGTCTGCTAGCATAGAAGTTTCTATATAACAGTGCGTCTGAGTGTGTGCGTCTAATACGTTGTATGTGTGTATGTGTGAGTGTTAGTCTGAGTTCATGCTGTTTCTTTGTACTGATTAATAGCTTTGTTTTGCTCATACATTCTTTTTTTTTTCTTCTCTTTTCTTTTCTTCTCTTCCTGTCTAATCCTACTTTATAGATTGCACGTCAATTGGAGTTGCGCAGCCACAAGTACAACAACACAAATAACAATAACAAAAACAACAACAGAAACTATTTCAATTTTGGTAAAAGTTTCCGGACTTATTGCGAAAGATTAGCAGTTGAAACAGTACCCTCAAAGCAGCATGACAACCCAGAAGCTTTAATTGTCTGTAAAAGCCATCATCCGCATAGAACCAATCAACGTCTGCGTTAAACTTAAAAAGTTCCAGTTGCACAGTTCCAATTCCAGTTACTTGAATTTCCCACAAAAGTGGCTCAATTAGCCATGCACAATACAATGTTTCCTGGCTCGTCCAAGTTTCAAGCACGTCCTGCTTCGCCACAGTTTGCCAATTTTTCACCTCCTGGTGATTATCCGCTGACTGGAGCTGCTGGCGTTGCAACGCCATTTAATGCCCAACATTTGTCCATGTCGATGCGTCATCCGAAAACCATGTCCAGTAAGTCGAGAACAGCAGCCGCGTCAGCTAACCATCACATGGTGAATTCAAACACTATGGGTGTGATGGGTGCAATGGGCGCAGGCAATCATCATCGTGGCGATTTAATTTTTCCCGATGATATGGATAGTATAGAATTTTGTATGCCTCCGCCACCAGCGCCATCGAATGGTATCGGTCACGGTGTTAACGGTGACATGCTATTAATGCATGGCAGTAACGGCGTTTGTCAAGGCGAGGATTTTACGGAGCGTCGTCGTCGTGGACACAGTCGAAGAAGTAATCATAAAATCGATGTTGAACAGCAGGTCAGTGCTTTTAATTTTAAACTTTAATTGAAGACATACAAAATAGTTTAATGAGCTTAAAGATAGACTAGTTATGAAACTGTCTTTTTTTACAATTATGATTAATGATGAATGACGCATGACGGACTTAACCTAATTTCACTTTGTATTGTTTAAACTTTTCAATTTTTCATTATCATTTTGTTCCTTCTAGGTTAAATGGACGCGCAAAAATATTGCAGCCACGATGGAACGTTTTGAACCTGCAACGCATTCATCATCATCTCAATCATCCTTGGAGTATGGTTTTTCTGCTGGTGTAGTTACACCTTCGGCAACACCACTGCATCAACCACAAATGTCTCCAGGACAACAATCATTCCCAGGTGGTAGTTCGGCACCAGTGAATCATGTGTATTCGTACGCCTACTATGAACCCGGTGCTGCCAAATGCCATACAAATGTGCCGCACAAGGAAACACCAGTACCGGCCATCTCCCCAGCAGCGTCTGTCCTGGCTGGTCCATCGAAGAGCCCACCTCGCAATTCGATACGTGCTCTACTGGCGAAAAGCTTCCGCTCCAAGTCCAGCAATGGTCAATCGACCTCGTCTTCGCCCAGCGCCGAAGATCGTCACACCTATACCACGCGTTATGGCACCACGGAGAATCTTTACGAAGAAGTTAACGATCAGAAGATACGCAAGGTGCTCTCCGACAATCGCATAGCGAGTTCTGGGGGCGGCAATGTACGCGAGGAACTGCGTCGAGTGCAGCATAATCATTTCCGCGTTCTCGATGAGCTGAATTTATCGCTTGAGGCGCTTATAATGCCACCTACACCGCCCGATATAAGCCCAAATCATCCTGGTGATGAAATGATGGAGCCAACGACTAGCGTAGCAGCGGCGGCAGCAGCAGCTCAAGCTTCTACGGCGTCTTCATCATCGGCGGCTTCGACTTCTTCGTCCCAGCGACCTCGGCGTGTCGGTCTACTAGGTGGTGCTTCATCATCCACTTCTTCAACTTCGTCGCAGCAACGCACTTTGTCGCATGCTAGTCTGGAGAACCTCTCAACCACCTTAAACTCAATGGAGCTCAAAGATCATGCCAATAGCTCGTGCATAAATCCAGAATTTGACGAGGGTGATCTAGATAGCGGTTTTAGCGGAAGTGGCAGCAGCAGCGGCGCCAGTTACAACGAAAGTCTGCGCTATTACAAGACAGGTGCGCACACACATATGCAAACAACCACATTGCCACATAATATGAGAAGTTGTCGCTCATCTACAGCTTCGGGTACTTCAACTTCAAAGAGCAGCATGAACTCCAGCGAAGATCAGGGCATCGGTATGATGGCCAACATGGGCATTCCAGGCCAAAGCGGTGTTGTAGTCGGTAACGTAAACGGTCAGGTCAATGGCGTTGGTACTTGCGCAAATGCAGCGAATGGTTTGTTGGGATCACCCTTCAGCTATGCGCGTCGATGTTCCGATACACAACGCGCATCAGCACGATCAACATCAGCATCTACGGCGACGGGCGCGAAACCGAAGAAAAACTTTTGGACGATAAAACCGTGATGCTATAAAAAGGCCTTACGAAAGTTCTGTAGGAAATGGAGTATCGTGGTGGTAAGTCAAAAAATATACAGAATATTATATTTATATTGAATAAAACTGAGAATTAAAGATTTAAGAAAAACAGGGCTTATGAGGTAATAGTTGGCATTATATTATTAATTTTGTTTCGGGTTCTGATTTCGTACTTTGATACGGAGAAGCAAATTTAATCGCAAAAATGATAAAGATAAGTTCACGGAAAAATGAAAATCAATTTTAACAAATCAACATTAAGAAGTTTATGAAAATGAGACAAAATATCAATTCAGAGAATTTAACTCGGAATCTTTTTGGCGAACATAACTAGAAATTGACAGAAAAAAAGAGCCATTATTTGGCACTACAGTGGTACAAATAAGCTGTGAGCACAATTTTTGATGCTAAATTGGGTTTTCCCCACTTGAGGAGTGAAATAGTAACTGATCGCATATATTCCTTTAAGCATTTCTTCGTTTATTTTGCATCAACAAATCTACATTTAAATTTTATCGTTACCCATGAACCACAGAGACTACTGATGAGTCGAAGTAGCGTCCGATGAAACCATGGTCTAGCCTGCTCGGTTCTTCTGCAAAGAATTTTGTTGTGGTAGCAAACCTGTTTCTTCATGAATTATTTGGCATAAAGCTCTAAATATAGAATATAAGAATATATTTTTTAAGAATTATAAACTCAAATTAACAAATTTATATGCCAAAATTTTTTAACTCATGTAACCCCATTTAGATAGAACTAGTAAGGTACATCTTCGACTTGGCCGAAGTTGAAATACCCCTACGGCCGATTCGTAAGAGTAAAAAAATCTTAAATTTTAGCTCTTTTTGTATGAGATTTTAAAAAATTTCACTATTTTGATGACATTTTGAGTTGATTGTTTTCCTGCAATGATAAAACCTTGAACTGCATCTTTATACAATTTTTAATTTTGAAGTTCTATGGACGGTGGGCGTGTTAGTTGGTTGATGACGTCCATTTTCCAAAACGCCTTAGTTTTGAAATAAAATGTACAAATAGCTAATTTTATTTTTGTAGCTTCGACAGAAGACATATATATAATTTTCAATTTTGGAGTTGTATGGGAGGTGGGCGTATTCTTGGATGGATAACGCTAATTTTTCTAAATTGCCTTAGGTTTGATATAAGTTGAATAAATATCTTATTTTGTTTTTGTAGCTTCGATTGTAGCCTCTTTATATAGTATTCAATTTTAGGGTTGTATGGGAGGTGGGCGTGTTAGTGAGTGGACGACTCAAATTTTTCTAACACGCCTCTGGTTTGATATGAAATGAACAAATACATAATTTTATTTTTGTAGCTTCGACAGAATCCCCTTTATATAGTTTTCAATTTTAGGTTAGTATGGGAGGTGGGTGTGATAGAAGGTAAATGGCGTTCACTTTTCAAACACACCTAAGTTTTGAAAAAATACACAAATACCGAATTTCAGTTTTGTAGCTTAATAGCATAAACACAATTGGAGACGCAGTCGACAGGCAGCAAATGTCATTGTATAGAACGCATGTTTTCTTATGTAGTTGAACAATTTCATGGCAACATGGCAGCACGACAGTAGGGCTTCAGCAGCAATTGCCGCCAACATAGATCTATTTCTATTTTTCTGGCGACAATATCTGAATTCTGTTTGTAGTAGGCCGTATTAATTTATCAACATGATTTCAAAACAAAAAATAATTATGTTTTACATAAACGATTTTAAGGAGGGACAAAACATTCGCGGGAGAGAAAACAGACCTTTTTTAAAAATTCATAACTCAGTCAAAAACAAACATTTTTCCAAAATTTTTTTTTGTTATTGTAGAGAATTCAACAAATTACAAGAAAAAAAAAATATATTTATATATAAATATATATTTAAAAAAATATATTTTTATATTTATAAATATATTTTATAGAGCTCCAAACTGGCGGCAGAGAAAAATTTGGGGCCTCGTGGTTGCAGCGCTGGGAGTCGCAAAAATTGTCCGATCTGGAAAAAATTACTTTTTTAAATCTTAACAAAATTGGTTATCGTATGACAGGAGCTTTTATTAAATTTTTTTTTTTTCAATTTTTAGTGATGTTCCAAATTTGAAAATGTTTTTTCGAAACATTGACTTTAAAAATTCATAAAAAATCGAAAAAAAATTTAAAAAAGTCATACGATAGCAAATCAAGTTTAAAAAAAATACAAAAAAAAAATTTTTTCGTCAAAAAATCAACCCGCTAGTGCAGCGGCCAGCACGAAAAACATTGTTTCGGGATAAACGCGTTCAAAATTTGTGAACAAAGAAAAATGCAAGGAAAAATAAAAATGCGCTCTTACTAATCCAGCTCATAGAATCTTAAGAATTTTTACTAAAATACAAAATTATCAAAAAACGATTTCAAAAAACGGACAATGTCATGTCCCCCTTAAAATGAATGAAAATGACACAAGCTGCTCGTTGTTGTCGCTTTAAAAAAATCAAGAATTTGAAGTCGGGCTGCCGACGACAAGTTGCAGTCGTGAAGCTTGTAGACTGCGTCTCCAATTGTGTTTATGCTATAAATATTATAGCCTGTTTCAAAAGAGAAGAACATTTTCGCGCATGTTTGAGAATAAGAAAATAATTTCGAGAGCGATCTTCATTCTAATTGTTCGACATTAAAAAAAACTTGAATATTCTCTGAGCAGAAAAAATAATGAAAAAAATTAATGTATGTTCCTCAATTTTGTTGTTCATCGCAACTGCGCTGCGGAAGTACTGAATTTTATTTTTCAAAATCAACCAATCAAAATTGAAAAAAAGGGGGGCCTCAAAAAATAATTTGTTAGCCAAAATTTCATTTCACAATTTTTTCTTGAGAAAATAATTTATTTTTTATATAATTTGTATTTGATTTCTCTCTCAAGATGCAGGTTGCTGCAGGCTGTCGGTGCAACACCGTACTTGTGCGATCATTTGTTCTGAATGTTTGCGCATTTAAATATATAGAAAAATAGTAAAAAACACTCAAAAAAAGCAGCGAAGACGAAAAATTACTCTCTAAAAAATTTTCTAGCCTCAAAATTAATTTCTCACTGCGCATCGAAAAATAAAACTAAATAATGTTCTTCTCTTTTGAAACGGGCTATAGCCTCTTTATAGAGTTTTCGCTATTGTAGTTGTATGTGAGGTAGGTGTAGTTTTTATTCTATTTATCCCATTTCTGAACTTGATATTTGTCAGTTTTTCGTCAAAAATCCTCATTTTTTTCACCGTAACTCCTCATTTTACTTAGAAAATGCCCTCCCCTCCGCAAACATAGGCTGCAAATTAAAAATCTCGAAAACCCTGAAAGTGTTAAAAATTTTGAGTTGTGCCTCTTTTGTAGATGGGATGCGATATGTTCGTGACATCGATGTACCAATGTTTGAGATATTGCAATATCGATGCTAAAACATTGATTTTTTTTCTGTTAACATCGATGAACATCGAAAATCGATTATTATGGAACATCCCTAGTTCCATCCATATATTCTAAGCAGAGTTGCGACTGTAACGCAAAGTAATATAATTATCAACCATTGAATATGAGTTAAATATTTAAATTTTGCTTGTTAACAATCAATGTGCCCTTCTTTTTTATGTAATTGAACCTGCATGCATTCATACTTAATCTTACACTTTTATTTTATCGTTTTTCTACAATGTTGTAGAATTGCAAGCTATCTCAACAGATTTTTTATTACATTCTTTTAAGTCAACAGCTCAAACAGCAAATTGACAGATTTATTACGAGCGTTTCAAAACACTGCACGCGGATATTAATTTCATGGCAAAGCCTGTCTGTCTGTCCTTTGTAGATCGATCGACCCTCAAACACCACCAACACCCTCTACTTTTTAACAAATCTACCCGCCTTAGGAAGCGCACAAAATGAGGATTAGTGCAATGAAACGTTTCGCAATCTTACCGTTTTTGTTTTTTTGTTTTTTTTCTTTAATGCAATTCTTGCGTTCACCCTGAGTTTCGGCAGTGTTTCTAGTTCTCACCCCAAGTTTTTTGACACAAACAGCATCGGCAACATATCAGTGACACCATCGTCGTAATCTCAACCACAGGCTATAAAACATTGCAACGAGCGGGTTTCAAACAAACACTTTTTCATCGGATTATGAGTTCCGCAGAAGTAATGCACATGCCTTGGCCGCATACAATCGACGCATTTGAAGCGTGTTTAATTTCCCAAAAACTGCTATTAATGATGACCAAAGAATAATCTTTGCTCTGCTTCCACAACTTCAAATAACTGATGCACTAAAATCTGATATTTTGCTGATAGTAAAAATGTCAACGTTAGTGTTTTATAACATCTTGCTCTACATGCGTTTTCGGTTGCGCGGATGCACTTGTGTTTCGGGGGTGTCATGTGTATGAGAGCGATGTGTTGGTTGCCACGCTTTGTAGTTAGAGTAGCAAGAGTAAAAGAGATGCAGTTATCCCAAAATTAAGCTGTTTAAAACACCCTCGCCTGCTCTACTTTAAGTTATCCGGAAAAATGAGGGCATATGTGAGTTTATGAATTAGATTTAATATCAAATGTGACAGATAGATAGCTTGAAACAGAAAATAGAAAAAGTCCCTAACATTTATTTGTACTCGAGTGATTCTTTTGACTCGGTTTGTAGCTCAATCAACTTTAATTGATTCATTTCTCACACTCGATGTTGAGGATGATGATGATATTTTTGAGGAAGCGTTGAAGTTGGTTGGTTGTCAATAAATTAATTATCTTGGGAAAATAGTGGACTTAAGACTGAGTTCCGCTCGTATGTTATGCCCTTCTCAAAGATATAATTAGGCGTATTGCAACGGAAAACGGTTGTTAACAGAAATTATATGCTTGACTGGTTGGTAAAGAGAACTGGTAGAGATTGTAATACGAGTATATTATGTACATTTTCCTACAGTTTCTTAAATTTAGTAAGTAATAGTAATTTATAATATTATTCAGCAAAATGGTTCCATTTCTTCAGGGAAAAAAGCCAATTTTTTGACATTCATATCATGAAAGCTGTATTCAAGAAAGTTTTGAATCCAAAACGATTTACAAATCGGTTTGACCGCCTATCAGCACTTTTGATTTAAAAATAAATCAGTTTTTTGTCAAAATCATTGAGTTTTCCCGGAACTTTTTATGTCGTCCAAAACTAGGATGCAAATTTAATATTCCTAAGCCCTAAAGTTGTGGATAGGTAGAAATTAAAATCGCTAATGTTTTAAGTGCAATAGTGTTCAGATTTTCGTCGCTATGGTTAAACGAGTTAAAGGTTGTGAATTTACTTAAATTAACGTCCGTGCCAAAGTATCTTTTGAAGTTCCAAAAATAGTGCTAAAAAATATTGCTCTTTATTTAAGGCTTGACAAAAATAAATTAATTATAAGCACTGACCGGGGTCCAGTACAAAAAATTCATAAAAGTCTTGATTTGCTGTTGATAATGAATACTTATTTAAAGCTTATTGTTCTTTCCTAAATTTTTCTTTATATGTGATTAGATCATGATTAGATCGTTATTTTTTTATTTAATCTTATGAACATTTTCGGGCTGTAGGTTAAAAACTTAAGACTCTAAAGTTTATAGTATAGCGATAACCATTATTAATATGATTAAATTTTAATGGAAATGATGTAATGAAACTCCTTTTTCCTTAATGATGATTTCCAAGGTCTTGGAAAAAGCAAAGAATTTTCTCGTTTTGAGCAATCTTTCCAATGAATCTTAAAATAACCTTGTAATGTCGTATCCCTGAGTATTAAAAGATGTCTAGTTGAGTGCTCTAAGCTGTCGTTATGACAAGTGAAAAAGTGAGAAAGATTACGAAGGCACGAAATAAAGTCTTAGAGCGTCTTAGAAGGGTTTTAGCAATCACTGAAGAAGCATGATTCTGCCAATAACTGAGATCTAACTAAGCAAATAACTTAGATCGATAGGGAGGGAAGTTTTCCTGATTTCCTGAGTGACACGAACTTTTTCTTCACAAAAATAATTCTTATGTGAAACATTTCCATTTCTTATAGAAACCCTAAATGTAAAGCGTGTGCCATTTTAATTTGGCTAATGAAAGTCATTCATTCAAGTCATATGTTTCGAAAAGTTGTATTTTTTTATGAAGCTTAACATTTAACAATTAATCATAATTAATTTTCCAAAACAATATCACTTAAATAGCCATTGTTTTTGGGGAGACAAAAGTGAACTTTCTTTCGGCATTGTCATCAGACTGAACAACATCTCGATGAATATCAAATGTCTTTAATATCAAATTATTTATTTGAACTCTTCTATGACCTTTGTCTTGTTCGAATAAGCCGTACTCTTCAAAACTCCACAAGAAGAAGTATGATGGGGGTCAAAACCGTAGATATTGGTGACCAATCACTATGGGTGCAAAATAACCATAATATTTTTTGCGATATGCACCCAGAGTTAAAACAACTGAGTGGTTATGTTCTATATAAGTCGAAACATGGTTCAAGTTTTACTGAATTTTTTAAAATGTTTATAATTTTCCATTATTTATGAAATACCTGATAAAAAAAACTTTTCAAAAACCCTTCTTTAACATCATTAAATATTAATTAAGTAACCATTAAATATTAATGAAAATATATTCTCAAAATCCTATTTTAGAACGCACAATACGCCGAAGATTATAATAAGCTCTATTTGGTACTTATACTGTCCACAAAATTCCGTATAAGTATATTCGCCGAAAATAAAATAAAAAAATCTCAATTAACCACTATCTCTCTTATTTTAAGACTATCTCTCAAAACCATACGCGCAACCAAAAGAGGGGTTTCGGAGCTTAAACCCCACTATTTTAATTTTAATTTAATAATTTTAAACCCCAAAATTATTGTAGTATCAAGCAAAATAGGATTAAATCAAAGTAGTTACGTGAACATTAATCACACGCCTTAACAAATGAGTGAAATCCACATATATATATTTCAATTTGGTTCTGGTTGATTAAAAATCAATTAGATAAGTCGGATATTATTGCTTCAAACAACACATGTTCAATTTTTCTACTGATTTTTCTTCAAGTTCGCATTCTGATCACTTGAGAGGTTGTTGACAAAACTTCATTTTGAGTTGTCTTTGAAACTTCTAGCATGGAACCCACTGAGGCAGCTTGAAATATTATATATTATAAAATAAGAAAGCTTGAATTTTGTTAAAATCGGTTGTTTCCCTCGCTACCGAAATAATCAATGAAATTACTTCTAAAATTTTACTTTCCATTGAATTATTTGGAGAAAAAAATTCACATTTCAAAATTTTTCATCGTGTTTTTCCGAATCTGTTTCATAAAAATATCTCTTAATGACCAACTCTTATGCGATTTTAAGAAATAGGGTTTTTAGAAAAAAATATGTGAGGTTGATTTTACTTCTGTTCACACATTTATTTCCAGTGATACATTGAAGTAATGCCAATGAGCTTAAATTATCAAACTAAAATCGAATTAATATATTTTTTAACGATAGGTTTTTACGACACTTGTCTAAAGAGCCCTCATTCATTAAAATCGTATAATATTTGCGCAATTCTGAGGGGTTTTCATGAAACATATTTTGAAAATCCAATGGAAGATTATGAATTTTAAAATATTTTTCACTAGTTTCGGAAGCCAATCGGAATATTTTTATAGAATCACGTGGCTTCACTAGATACTTCATTTTCGCAAAGAGTTTGGTTTAGTCTGATAGAGTTCAAAATTACGATACAATAAGTCGAGTTTAGAGAAGATTTCATTAGTTATTTTGGTGGCGAGGAACTCAGCGGATTTTTTCAAATTCCAGCTTTCTTAGTTTTACATCCCAAGCTGTCAAAAATGAAGAGTCATTTTTTTCAAACAACGAATTTTAAAACTAATGCCAATTGGATATTTTTTCAATGAAATGAAGGGATAAAACTGTTCACTGCGAAGAGAAAACATTTAAATTTTACTGACCCTTTTGGGTCCCGACTACAAATGAAAATATTTTAGCTCAGGCCGCACAATATTTGTACAATTGACGAACAAGAATAGTCCTTAAAACGGCTGTACAACAGGTGCATGCAAAGCATTTTAGCCGTACGGCACCCCCAAAAACAATTGCTGGTTGCGCCCCTGCTCGAAACTAATGAGCTTTTAGAGTGTTTTGTGGACTGATGAGACAAAAGTAGAGCACCACAAATTTACTTCCGAGAATTGTTGAAAAAAAAATTACATCTGTTCTACAAACAAATATACAAGGTATTCGATTCTAATTGATGGAAATCGATGGTTCGATTCTAATTGATGGAAAATGGAACCAAAAGGATGAAACCAATAAGAATATCGAAATACTTTAAAAGGTAATTACAATTGAATCTGTTTAAATGTATTGGAAAACCATTCATTATCTAAAAGGATATCAATAGAGAAACTTCATTATGAAATATTATACAATACAGGAGTATGAGTTCTAAAATGATTTTGAGATGTCATTACAAAGTTTTGATTTAAGCATTATTGAAAATTTGTTGAACATTAAATTAAAGTAAAGCATTTCTCTGAGTGAAAGCAAGTTATACACTTAAGCCAAACTAAAATCTCATTCAAAGATAAATAATTCTGGCAGATATTTTAAAATATTATACCAAAAATCAAAACAAAACTTTACTAACTATCTACAAACATAAATTTCGGATTTTATGGTTTTCTAGATTTTTTTTTTTTAAGACCTTACAAATCCTTAAATCTTATTTTTTTATCTATTTTTTGATTTTTTGTCAATTAATTCCTATTGGATTCACTTATCGTCTTATTATTTCAATAATATTATCGACACGTTCCCTAAAACGTTTCACAATTTAAAGCCACCCTGCTGGCGAAAAGCTTTCAACAGTCTCTACCACGAACAACGTTACTTAATCGCAATAACCTTCATTTATTCGATTTATTATCTTGAAAAATTAATCTTGATATGTTGCTTCCTTCTTCCGTCTTTAACGCTCAGACATCACTTAAGCGAATGCCAAAACCAAAATTGCTCACATCTGTGCGAGTGCGAGCGTAGTTAAATCTTTGAATTATTAAGTTCTTAACTGGCAGCCATAACGGAGTGTGTGGCAGAGGGTTGAGATGTGGGTGATGAGGGTGTCGTCGCCATTGCTAAAGTTCTGCCAAGCCAACCGCTCTTGCATGAATGGGCAGACAGACATAACAATACATGATGACACGACATTGGCGCCATGCCTGAATATTTTGCACAACTATAAGAAAACAGATTTATTGAGTCGAAAAGTGAGAGCATTTAATGTACCAGATGGATTTTTTTTTTTATTTGTTGTTTCTAGTATTTAATTGTGTTTTGCCAGTTTAACTTATATTCAGCAGTATTTTTCGTTTTTTACGTTTCGACATACAACACAGGAAATCTTAAGGTGCTCGCTATGGTTGGCGGATAAGTCATAAGTTTTAAGAAAATATTCATGTCCTGCTGCTATTGCGATCTAAGGTTTTTATTTTTTATATGGCCATAACTTTTTCATTGCACCTAGGGATAACTTAGCTATCTGGGTATAATAATTCCTAAAAGACAGTGTTTAAATAAAAGCCGCACATTAAAAAAACGACTCTGATTGAATTAGCGTTGCTCGGTATAAAGTTTTTAATTCAAACATTTTTAAAGTTAATTTTTTAAACTATATAAATACATTAGAATGGACCGGAACATGTTTGTTTGTGGAATATTCCTAACCGATTAATTGAGCAGGATTAATAGTTCAGGAAGTGTTGTTTTTTGACCAGAACAGGTGCCCAGCTACATAATATAGACCGGCCATCTTACCTCATCATATTCAAAATGTAAGTGTTTTGCACATAATTTTTAATTGAATTAATTTTTGAGAAATTTTGCACACAATTTCAATTCGTGCAACATGTAACATTGTACTTTAGCGTTATACTGACAATCTTCATTACAATCGATCAGCGACTATTTCAAACAGTAGAATTTCCCATACCGCAAATTCCAACACATGTCATTCACTTTTGATACAATTTAAGTTGTCTGAGACGCATAAACGTTAGCCGTTTAATCAATCTGCCACAAGCTAATTTATCACTTAAGCATCAGATTTAAGCTAATTTAAGAATGAAAAAGAAAACATCAGACCACAAAAAGTCAGACCACAATGTCGCATGTAGCCGTAACCAACACCAAATACCACAGCCGAGAAAATGGAAAAAAAAACGAAAACTTTTTCCAACGAATGAGATTCCAAAATCAAATTAGCAAAGTTGAGCATTAATCGGCATCAAACTCGCTGCTAACTTGTGGCTAACAAAGCCGCCATGGTGAATTAAATACAAAACAAAAAATAACCTAAAAAAAAAAAAAAACCAAATTCAATCCCAATGATAAAGTGCCTGGCAGTAAAAGGATACCAGCAGCAGAGCATCGCATCGGATAGGAAAAGTCGTCATTCATAGAACGCTGCGCATCAATCAGCATCGTATATTTTTTGTCCTCACATGATGTGTCAGGATTTCAAGCCCATTGTGAGTGAATGATATTGAGTTATCCGATTTGGTTTTTACGAACTGAATGCCGTCACTAAAAACATTGAGCTAATGGTAACTACTTGGAAAAAATTTGGGCCAAAATAAGTCTATTTTGCTATTTCATCATCATCAACGGTAGCAAAAGCAGTGTCCTGGCAACTTGGTTAGATGATACTTACACACATATTCCCCTTCTACTTTCACACACACACACACACATACTCGTTAATGTGGCAAATCAGTTGAACAAAAAAAGGCATCAAAAACCGCCACAAAAAGTCGCCAAAAAATGCTAAAGCTGAATAAAAACCTAGCAAGAACCACACAATTAAGCACCAAAAGATGCTTTTCACCATAGCGATTTCCTGTTTTGGCGAATACACAAAAGAATGCTAGCAACAAGCCCAACACCAACAACATGTGGCAACGCTGGCCTCCACACAGCAAAGTTTTGCCACATTTACAAGCAAACAAAGCGCGCGCTACCCAATGACACCATTTTTTTTGTATATTTTTTTTTTTTTTTTTTGTTGCACACAACACCTCTAGCAGCAGCTGTTTGTACTAGGTGCAACTATAACAAAAACAAAAAGCAACAACAAAAGCTTCATATAAAATGGCTTCGTTGGCGTAAGCGGCGGTAGCGACTGCTACCAACTTAATGCCACAACAACTTCCGTCCTTCATTTGGCACTTTGTTTTGTTTAGCGTTATTTTTCTTACTTTTTGTTTTCTATTTTTATTTTGCTTAGTGTACAACGAGTTGCATGTGTGTGTGTGTGTGTGTGTGTGTGTGTGTGTGTGTGTGTGTGTGTTGCTGATTACTTTAGATTTGCGTCGTCGATTTTTGTCCTCATCGCCATTTTGTTTCATTAAAAAAGCAGTTAAAAATCGTGTTTACTTTGCTGCCGGCTAAACAAAACAAAGCATAACAATATAACGGTCACACATACAATATTTAGACTTAGATGCACACATTTGTGGTAAAAGCACGTGTGTGTGTGTGTGTGTTTTTTTTTTTTTTGTTTCTCTTTTAAGTTAATCAAAGACCGCAACAAGGCCGACGGCGTTGCTATCCGTTGCTTCAGTACCAACGTCTATCTACCTTTATTTAGCGGCATTGTTTTGTAAGGTTTTAGAATTTGCGTCAAAAAAAAAAAATAATTTTAAATTGGATTTTAGAAATTATTAGGGCCTTTATCAGGCAGTGTTTATCAGTAGGTGAAAATATGTCGCTTTTATTCCTCAGGGCTAGATTATATGTCTGTTCCCGTACTTTTTGGACTAAAAGTGGTAAAACTGTCAAAAGTCTGAGAATGAGAAAAAATTTTTCGAAAATAGAGAAAAACACAAAAAAGTACGGGAACGCTTCTCGGACTAAAATTGTAAAAACTGTCAAATAAGATAGTTTGTCCAGCATTGCCTTGATGTGAAGAATCGGCATTGCAGACGAAATGCCTAAGATTTTTAATAATATTGAAATTAATTCTCAAGTTAAGAATTTATATTAGTTTTTACACATTTTCCCATGTTTCTGGGTTCCATTTTAATAGTTTCAAAGAAGTTTTGATGTATCGCAATTTCTTTGCTTACTTGTAATCAGCTGATTTTAAGCTGTTTGACACTTTTGAAGTGAAACTTCTTTGGCGGCGAGTGAAATTTCAAGGTCTCTTATTCGTGACGCTATGCTAACGTTTTCAATTCATATGAAAATTTTAAAAAAATTATTGCCGCCGCGGAGAATTGAACCCCGAACAACGTTGCTTAAGAACCGGAATCTATATCTTTACGCCACGTAGTCACATGAAAATGAGCAAACAAAATGTAATTAAAAATGAACGCGTAACATACTGGAAATAACATAATTAACATTAACATTACAGTATTAACATAACCGTAATATTAATTTTCATCCTACAAGTATGCCGGAAAAAAAAAATAGAAAAATAGCTAAAACAGGAGCAGAACGCGTTCGTGAATATAGAGAGCGAATTAGAGCTCTTAAGAATACAGCCGCAGCTGGGTCTGCAACTAATGATGAAGGTAGGGTGATTGCAAGAACGACTGAGTTTCAAAATGCATTTTTACGAAACATCAGTGTATTTTGGTGAATCTACACAGAACCAATCCCCAAAAAACACACTGATGCTTTGTAAAAATGTATTTTGGAACTCAGCCATCATCTCAACAAAATTTTAAAGCCAACTAAGTTGATGCACTCAACAATCAACGTTCGCTGCTTTATGAGGCCCTCTATCAACATAGAAATTATTATGATCAGGAAGCAGGAGGTAATAGTGAACAAGATTTGCCTCTGCTTTCGGAGGCTCCTTCAAAGAGTACTATGCAAATGCAATCCAGCATTCAAAAAGTAACAATGTTGAGAAGACATTCGAAAGCAACTAAAACACCAACTGAACTAAAACAAGTACCGAAAATAACTGTTATTTTACAATTTTCAAATTAAAAAAATTGTCGAAAGACTTTTTCAAATACACCATTATGTTAGAAATGTCCTCAGCCTCACGAATATTAATTTCCTTTTAAATTTTAAACTGATTCTTTAAAAGTAAAAATTTAAGTTTTATTAATTGCTTTGTATTTTTTCGAGGAAAAATAAAGGTTACTTTTGACTTATATTTTATCGGTCAAAAATAGCAATTATTTTGTGACTTTAATTTTTTCGGTCAAAAAAATCAAGCAATTTGTGTTTTCTTAAAGGCCGCTTGACAGATTGAACTGTTGACACCGTGTGTAAAATGTCTCACCGATGAGATGAAAATAATAATATCAAAATTGTTTTATCGGTAAAATGAACAAACATAAATTACCTGATATTTTTGACCCAAAAATAAACGGCAGAAAATAACTTTTATTTGTGCCCAAAAAAACTATAAGGCACAAAAAACTGTTATTTTTGTCGGAAAAAATAAAAATTAAGAGATAAAAGTTAATATGTGACACTTTCGACAAAAACTATATTCGGTACGGTCCCTGGATGCAAATATTGAATCAACAAATTATTATTCCATTTCGTATTGATTGATTTCCTTTTCAGATACTGTCTCTCTCTATTTCACACTAAAATCTCTCTTATATCTTACTGTTAAAGAAGTTTCACTTCTGCCACGTGTACGTTGCTACACGCAAGTTTTTTTTTATGTAATGCAAGAATCGTCAAACTTCGTGACGATTACTGAAATACTATGATGCAAATTTTATAAAACAAATTATTGAAAAATAACGGTTCGTTCATACCGAAAACGCCAAAGTCAAATTGCCGCAAAGTAAAGGATACCCCAGTTCACCCTACTACTTTTTAAAAGTTGCAGGTATTTTTACAATTCAAAAAGCAAAATAAAAAAACTTAAAAAAGTGTGAATTTTTATAAATGGTTTCTCATCTTAAAACAACAATATATACAGTTTTTTTTTAAGATTTTTTCAGCGATGTCCGTCCCCTCATCAGTCGGTGTGTTTTCTATATAAACATGATAACGAGAAAGAGTTCAGTTAGTTCCATAAAACTTGATAAGCATATTAACTTGAATACAAAGATTGTTATTGTACAAATTTGAAATCCGTACACAATAAGGCGGGTCACCAAAAATGAATATAAAAAGACACCCCCTAGAATGAAAGCTTACATCGAAAGTGTTTCAGCACTATACAATTTTTTTTTTTTTGGGGTGTCCCAAAAAACAGCAAAAATGGTGTTTTAGCATCGTATAACATTAGAATTTTAAGTCCGATCATGAAGTGCAGCATATCGTTGGATAGGCAGAAAGAATACTACATCGTGTTCTTTGGTGTCGTTGGTGTAAGACGTCATCTTCAAGCAGATATTTTGCAATTTTTATTTTTTTGCTCTAGGTACCCCTACTAAAACTTCTAACCTTTGTAACTTTTTTTGTAGTGAACAAAAACAATTAATTCTTTCACAATAGTTTATTGATTTTTTATGAAGTTTATTCAAACAATAATTTTAAATCGAATTTATGGGGTACCAGAGCAAAACAATAAAAATTGTCAAATATCTACTTGAAGATGCCCTCTGACACCATCGACACCAAAGAACACGATTTAGTATTCTTTCAGACCTATCTAACGATATGCTTCATGATCGGACTTAAAATACTTATGTTATAACTAAAAGATGATTTTGACTGTTTTTTGGGACACCCAAAAAAAAAAATTTTATAGTGCTGAAACACTTTCGAAAGCGACCCACTCTAGTATACAAGCACGTCCACCACCCATACAAACCAGCCCAAAAACTTAAAAGATATGTAAAGGTGCTAAAATGTAAGAGCAATTAAAATGATTACATCTGAACTGGTAACGACATCGGTTATCTGAAGTAACCATTGCAATGACCGAGTTGTTAAAAAAAGACTAAAAACTTTAAAGGATAGAAATCAACAGTAAAAGTTTTTTTTAAGACCATATAAATAAAAATGTTAAATGTTGAATAGACGTTTTTGTTCTGGAAAGAAGAAAATTAATATATGTATGTATTTGGAAACGAAGAAGAACTATGAAATGAAGTAAACAAGAGAAGAAGTTAGTTGAAACAAAATAAATATGACTTCCACTGAAGCACAGAGTCGAATGTTTGAAAAATAGATTGATAGATATGATTCACGGCGTGCTATGACAGTTCTGACGGTTTTGTTGCGATGTCTGTCATGTCAGAACTGTGATATTTATATAAAGCGGCTATTTAGCGAGCTGTTATATCGTGACTAATTTACTTACGAGGCTTTTCTTCCTTATTTGGTAAAGGTTTCTTTGTTTTCAAGGTATAGGCTACATATCATATCTATGTTTTATTTGCAATACCCAGTTATAATTTCAGTCATCACCCTTAGAACCCCCTAGCATCCTACCTTCATAATTAACACCTTTAGGGTTTTCGTACTTATGAAACTTTGCGTTTTGCATTTAACGCTAAATAATAATTGAAGTAATTTGAGTTCTAAAGTCATTATTCGTTACTAAAATCATTCTATCTCAATAATTTTTCTAGTCCAAATAATAAACACTCTTTTTCAAAGCAATAAACTTTCTTACAAAACAATAAACTTCCGCCTTCCTTAATAAGGACTTGCTTGCCAAACACCGTTCTATTAATTATGTTTTGTATGTTTATCATTTTGGTAAACACTTACCAATAAACACTCATTAATGGCCAAAACATGGTATTTCGAGCATTTGTCTTGATTTCATTATAAAACATTTAATAAAATTTCACTTTTGCTGAGAAGCATGTTTGTTAAAATATTAAAAGTTGCAATCGCGAGTTTAGAGTCTGCCAGGAAAACACCACACTACCATCTGCCTCAACACAGACACACTAGTAGCCAAGGCATGGGCTGGCTGGCAACCAGCATCAAGCGGTAGCCATCATAAGCCATGTAACCAACATTAATATAACCAAAACGTTTTTCGTTCTACCAACGTCGGACGTGTTGGGCTGCTGCCACTGTAAATGTTGACTTTGATGTTATCGGTGCTGCAAAGTGTTGGTGACGGTGTCAGCATTGGTGTTTTCACACCGGCAATGCGCACGAGATACTTTAAACCACACCAACTAAAATAAAAAAAAACAAAGAAAAACATAAAAATAACATTGCCAACAAAAACAACCTGAATGTGTTATCTTTCAGGCCACATCTACTATAATAGGATTTGTCACGTCGCGTCAGACATCATCCAAACGTGTCAGTACAGTGGACTTTAACGGTGGCTGAAGGGAAAAACATGGTAAAAGTTTAGCTGCCAGACAGCAAGGTAGGGTCAAACGTTTTGGGTTTTAAAAAAAATTTTGGCAAACAATGTTTTAACTTGCGCATTTTTATTTGTTGTTGTTTTGATGCCTTATTTTTTGTAGAAAGTTAATCGAAAAAGTCATGATAGGGAAATGTGGCAATGTTGGCAATGGCGTTGCCATGTGATGAGCACCACAGACAATGCTGGTTACAAAATAAGTGGATTTTTGCAAGCCCAGATTTTAAAGCAATTCTCCTCTTTTTTTTTTATCTGAACGTTTATTTGTGCAAAAATGTTTTGAACCATTTGATACTCAAACTCATGCAATGAAATAAAAAAGGCAAAAATATATAAAATGTACTCCTCATACCTTGAATTTGGTTTTCTCTTTCTCTGCTGGAGTGTGTGTGTGTGTTTGTGTGTCACTCTTGCCTCTTGCCGCAAATGTAATTTTTCACAGACCCTGACCATTAGCGTAAATTGGACACAATTGTTGCTATCAAACTGAGTTCACAAGCAATGAACATAAACCAAAAAAAAAAAAAAAAAATTATAGGAATGGGGAGTAAAAGATATAAAAAACAGGAGCACGAAAAATGTACAAAATATTGGTTCTCATTTATTTCAAGTGACAGAAATGGAGGTATTTTTATTTTACACTCCACAGTTGGCTGGGACGTTATTTCGTTATTTGGTGTCAAGCCGAGTTTGCTGTTGTTGTTTATGGATTATTGCAATGTTGGTTTTTGTGGTTGAAACAGTGTTGTTGGTGCTGGTTGGAAACCAGAGTTAAGGCGTCTATACTAATATGTCAAAGTCTACAGGCATTAAGCTCGTTAAAGTGGCAGCAGCCAATGATGTAAGCAAAAAATTGCTGTTATTAATTCGGTGTGATAAAAATACACCAATTATGGTTTTAGCTATTGCTTGATGTTAAGCATATTCAAAACAGGCATTCATTTTTTTTTTAAACAGGCAACTTCACTTCAATTCGCTGGCGTTACCTGAATAATAAATGTTTTGGTAATTTTACTTTATTGCATCTCTAAAGCTTTGAAATTAAAGTCTGAAATTCAATTCTACATTCAAAATTAAAGTTTTTGATTCATTATTTTATATCCAGAAAGGAACTGGTGTGAACTACGATTCTAGAAATCATCTTTTTATAGTTTCGAACCATGATCAATGAAAAAAAACTGACTCTTCGAAATTTTTTTAATCTAACTTTTTATCAGTTTTGTTTTTAAAACTTGAGGTATTTATTTTTACTTGTTTGTGATTATCTTTTTAAACGGCTACGTTTCTAAACTATACCTTGGATGACTTTCAGCTGTAAGATATACAATAAATTATTTCTTAACGATGGATAGATAGTACTTTCAGAATCTGTAAGATCGTGTTTCAACTCCTTCATTATGTTTATTCCCCGCGCCGTAACTCATTTTCTATCTTGGAGGAAATATCAGAAGCAACTTTATTAACTTCTCCAGTTCGGTCTTCTGCTTCTTCACCTACCTCTCCCTGTGAAACACACAAGAAACTAACAAATACAACTCCAGTTGCTGCACCACGTAAAATGGTTCATCATTTCGGAACGGCATGGACTCTAGCTGATTGGGAAAAAAGGATAAAAAAGCTATCGAGTGGGAACGCTATTGAAAAGACTGCGTTGTTTGTTAAGGGTCTGCCTTTAAGAACGAGTATTTCCTGGGTATGCAAGATATTCAATAAAAAGTACAACATCGTGGTTCCAAATGAGGATTGCCAGGTAACGTCCACAAACCGCAGGAGAAAAAGCAGAAACTTCAAAATTTACGTGCCTTCGAAATTCATCTGGCTATTCTCTGAAACATCTAGCTTAGGCCATGGTAAAGCCGAATTTTCTATATGGGTTGATAAAGCAAGGAGGCTGCCAAAGAATAATTATGATAAGTTAAGGTCTCAGTCTTCTAATAATTCCAATAATTCTAATTATTCTAACATGTACAATTCTAAGTCTAGTTCTCATCCTAAGAAAACTTCATATAAAGAAACCCCTACTTATTCTAAACCAAACAACACTCCCTCCGACGACTCTTTACCTAATTCCCGTCCGAGATCTGATCCCAATTGGAATCTTAAAACTAATATCTTTCCAATTTTCACTCCTCAGATTAATCATACCATTGATACAAAATCTTCTAACACGAATCGAGCTAACCAAACCCTTCAGACGTCTCATTCAAAACGTGTCTCTTTTAATCTAAATCCTAACTTGGACACACCACTAAATAAAAATGAGAGCAACATACTCCACACACTCTATCCTAATTTTGTTCATTCCCACACTAAAAATCCACCCCCTTCTGTTCCAGTTACAAATGCAGCCCCTAACCAACCTGGCAGCCCCATTTCTTTCATCGACCCTCTTCAACCACCAAAAGTAAAACTAACTTTGAACTCCTGTGCTGACAATGAGAGCAGATACGCTCTCTCTCACCTTAGAGAGAACAATGTTTATAGCAATGTGCGTTTGTATTTAGCTTACATAAGGCGCCGGTCTCTACTTGTATTGAAGGCAAAACCAAGACAAACCTCAAAGTTTTGATACAGCAAGAAGGTTTACCTACCGAGGTGAATGAATTGCGCAATCTATTCACCAGTTTCCACGAGCAACTTCGCTTGACGATCCATCAAGTTAAAGAGGATCTTGACACATATGGTGCTCACGTAAGGTCAAAACATGTCTCTTACCTTCAAAAGTCCCGTAAAGAGCAACAGCAATATTATTCCTAACCAGCTAACTCATAATCCAAACACTATTCCAAGCCCATTATTTGTATCTCTTTACTACCAAAACGTAAGAGGACTACGCATCAAAATCTCTACAGTGTTCCTTAACTCTCTTAAGCTTCCCTACGATATTTTTGCCCTTACAGAGACTAATCTTACCCAGGAGTTCAAGGATACTGAGGTCTTTGCTTCTGATTTCGTGGTGTTCAGAGACGATGGAATCGATAAAATCGATCTTACCTCAGGTCGTGGTGTCCTTCTTGCTATTCACAATCGCTTTGATCCAACATTTGTAAAAAATTCCCATACAGCTAGCTTTTAATTTATTTGTGCCAAACTTTGTATTGCAAAACGAAACATATTCATTATCTGCTGTTATATTCGCCCTTCTCAACCAGTGAATGGTTATCAACTTGCAGTAGACGCAATCGATTCACTTTTTGATCTTATTGATCCATCTGCCACCGTTATATTTCTGGGAGACTTTAATCTTCCTAGCCTACAATGGATTCTGTCAGATGACGAGTGCTACTATTTTCCTACAAATGCCACATCTGAAAAATAAATTCTCTTCACTAGCTGTCTTTCAGACTCCGGCCTTTACCAGTTGAGTGGAGTAACTAACAATATTGGTAGGCAGCTAGATCTTGTATTCTCTTCAGATTCAGATAATTGTGTTGTCTCCGCGAGTAACCATCTACTTTCAACACTCGATCAGTACCATCCACCTCTATCTCTTACCCTATCTTACAATAATAACATAATAAACACACACTTTGAGCACGCGTACAGTTTCGACTTTCGTAAAACTGATTTTGTAAAACTTGAAATGTTATTAAGTAGAATCGATTTTCAACATATTTTCGATAATGCTCATGGCAGTGTTGATAATACTGTTGATCTCCTCTATGACAAAATTTTTGACTGCTTCACACAATCAGTTCCCTTTACTAAGCAGAATAACTTTTCGTCATCTCCTTCCTGATATAATAAAGAACTACGCTCACTTCGAAATAAGAGGAACAAACTTTGGCGTTCTTATTTACTTTCTCGTTCTTCTCTTGACCTCACAAATCATCTTCATGTCTATAATCTTTTTTCTATACTTTGTGAAAACCTATATGATTCTTACCTTGCTCATATTGAAACTAAATTGTTGTTGGATTCTTAAAGCTTCTACAAGTTCATTAATATCAAAAAAAAAATCTGACAACTACCCATCAACCCTTACTTTTTCAGATATCTCCTCAGACAACCCGGAAATAATTGCAAACCTATTCGCAAATTTCTTCAGTCAGTCATTCACAAGTCATAACGATGAACTAGACTATGAATATTTTTCTTCATTAAGGAACTGTGCTCAAACGTCACTGATTTCTGTTGATATAACATTAGCTGATGTCTTAGCAAAGTTACATAATCTTAAAGATGATTATTCTCCTGGACCCGATGGGTTGCCTGCTATTGTCATCAAAAAATTCGCGAACTTTTTGGCTCATCCCCTTTTGACTCTTTTTCAACTTTCTATTTCTAACTCTGTTTTTCCAAAGTTATGGAAGAACTCGTACATAATACCTTTACATAAAAAAGGACCTAGAAATGATATTTCTAATTACAGACCTATCGAAAAACTGTCATGTACTCCTAAAATTTTTGAAAGTATTATCTACGACATTCTCTTCTTCCATTGCAAATCTATCTTTCCCCCTAGTCAACATGGCTTCCTCAAAGGTAGATCGACTACCACCAACCTCACAGAATTTGTTTCAAACGCTTTATGCTCGTTGGAAAATGGTTACGAACTTGATGCAGTTTCCACCGACTTTAGTAAAGCGTTTGACAAAATCTCACACACTATCATCCTTCTTAAGCTCAAAGCCTTTGGTTTTCCACATCTGTTTATAACATGGATTAAATCTTATCTCGAAGAACGCAGTTATAATGTCATCTTTAGATTTTCCAATTCAAAATCTTTCACAGCTACGTCTGGTGTCCCACAAGGCAGTCACCTTGGTCCTTTGCTATTCGTCTTAACTATTGCTGATGTTGATGGTATCATCAATGATTCTAATCTTTCTGTGTATGCTGATGATATGAAAATCTACCGGTGCATACAAACCAACGCCGATTCTCGCAATCTTCAAAACGATCTGGTCAGCTTTTCCACTTGGTGTCAAAAAAATCTTCTGCGACTTATGTGTTATTTGTGACAAGGAACTTAACTTTAGGCCTCATATTGAGAATATCATTAGTAGAGCCAACTCTGCACTTGGTTCCGTGAAACACTGGTCCAGAGAGTTCTCCAGTCCTTACGTCACTAAATCTCTCTATCTTTCCTTTGTTAGACCCATTCTCGAATATGCCAGCCAGGTTTAGTCTCCCATCTACAACACCCATTCAATGCGAATCGAAGCCGTTCAACGACGATTCATTCGTTTCACTCTTCGTGGTCTTCCTGGTTCTGACAGTTTTAACCTACCACCTTATGCCAACCGTCTTAAGTTGATAAACATGCAAACACTTGCAAAGCGAAGGGAAGTTGCCGATGTTCTCTTCATTCATCAACTTGTATGCGGAACCATTAACTGCCCAGAACTACTTCAATTAATATCTTTTAATACCAACCCACGCAACCTTAGGTCTATGTCTCTCTTCCACCTTAACTTTCAGTGAACCCATAACCAGAATGCTTCGGGTAACCAATAGTTTGATCAACGAATTCGATTTTCATCTGAGCAGACCACTACTCCGAAGTATCCTCCTTAACTCTCCAACACCACTTCATCTGCCTCTCTAGTGTATTCTTCCAGTACATGATATAATACAATTGTAAATTAGATACTCCCTGTTAATTATAAATTTTAGTTTTTAAGTTTATGTTTTAAGTATTTAAACTGCTTGTATTAAGCTTATCCAAATAAATCAAATAAAAATAAATTACACTGAGTAACAAAATGACAATTTGTAAAAGTTGCAGAGTTCTCGATAGTCAATCCCGAATGCATTTTGACTACTGATTTCATATATGAACTCCGTTTTTCTCCATCAGCTCGAGTTTTTGCTTTTAGTTCTTATTAACTTGATAAAAAATCTCTGAAATTTTTAAAAACCACTTTATTTTTTTTTTAATATCTTCCATTTTTTCAAAAAAATTAAAAAATAATAAATTTTTTTAAGCAATTGTATTAAAATTCAATTACAAATTGGGCGAAATCCGTTCTGAAATACTATCATCTCCCATACAACCCACAATAACGAAAACACAACAAAGATATTAACATGTAAGCTACAGGAATAAAACATTGTATGTGTACATTAGACCGTACCACCTCATATGCACAAAAAAAAGTGCGCCGTTAACCAGCGAATATGACGCATTTGTGCAAGACAGTTACGAAAAATTTTTTTTTGTTATTTTTGACCGAACAATATTTTCTTCATATCTCTGTTGTTTACGGTCGGATATTAAAGTTTGGTATATCAATGTTTTTGTCTCAAAGAGATCAATATAACCTCTATAGAGATCATTGACCACAGGTGCACCTTTCTAGTACTTACCCTCCAGATCTCAGTTCCTACCATCTTAATGTGCCACATTAATATAAAAAAAAGCTCTTAAAATATCTTTAATCTTTTGTCCAGGAAGTATATCGAAATTTCTAGCAGAACTATTTTTAAAAAATTTTTGAAAATTTTTTGCCGAACGTAAGGCTCCCTTTTTCATTTTAATCATATCTTCGATATTAAATGTCTGATCATAAAGAATGACATATCGATGTTTTTGTTTAAAAGAGTCCAATTATTTTTTTCCAAAATACAAAAATGATTTTTCCAAAATACAAACGATTTTATTTCTAACAGCTTCTTGTTTAAAACATCCAACTTTCGACTTTTATCAATGTTATGCCGCAGATACAATACAAAATTTATAACATCGTACTCCGTTGGTAATTTGGTTTTATTTAAGTCACTTTTTTTTTTAGCTTAAACGAACGCTCAGGGGATGCCGCCTATAAATGCGTAAGCATTGTGTTGATTCGGAAGATGGGTAAAAGTTTCGTTGGCGGGTGGAAAATTGGAGTAGTGACGGTGAACATTTGCTTTAAATTTACATAGATCAAAAGTGTCGGGGAACATATTATTCCACAGGGAATATTTGCAGGGAGATTATTCCACAATTTTATTGTGCGATTGAAGAACAAATTCTCTCTGTAATGCGAGGTTCTATTGGGGCAATATTATAAAGATGAGCCAGGTGTGCTGCTCGAGTTGAGCTGAGAAATACACGAGCTGACGGAGTCAAATATATATATACAGAATAATACCGAAGATATGATGAAAATGAAAAAAGAGAGCTCTACGTTCGGCAAAAAATTTTCAAAAATTTCTTAAAAATAGTTTTTCTGGAACTATCGATATACTTTCTAAGCAAAAGATTAATGATATTTTAAGAGCTTAATTTTTTTGATATTAAGGTGGCACATTAAGATTTTAGGAACTGAGATCTGGCGGGTAAGTACTAGAAAGGTGCACCTGAGCTCAATGACCTCTATAGAGGTCATATTGATCTCTTTGAGACAAAAACATTGATATACCAAACTTTAATATCCAACCGTAAACAACAGAGATATGATGAAATATGTCAATGAGCGACCCCTTCTACGTTCGGTCAAAAAAAACAAAAAAAAATTTGTTCGTAACTGTCTTGCACAATTGCGTCATATTCGCTGGTTTACGGCACACTTTTTTTTTGGAGGTACGCTCTAGTGTACATTTTTCATCAAAATTGAAATGTACACAAAATATGGGTTGCCCATGGACACGCCCATTTTCAATACTTTTATTGTATTTTGAAAAAGTAGGTTTAGGGTACTTCATAGTCGGGCTAGACCGACTTTAAACTTTATTTACTTGTTTATTTTCCTATCTTTTTAGTACACATTTGAACTGTAAGAAAATTTGAATTTGTTTTTTTTTACAAAATGGCGGCTCGCAAAGAGTATAAAAATTGTTCCACTTATGTGAAACAAAAAAAGGTTTTTTCTTGAATTACTGATATGTTAAAGGGAAGGATAAAAAAAGTTCAAAATTCAAATATCGGTGATTCCATGTTAAAAGACACACTTTTCTGACATCACTATTTTTGAAACTTCCGAAACTTTTTTGGAGGATTGTTCATCTGAAAAATATAATAATTGCGTTCTTTTTTTGCAAGTTAATTTTCTTTGCAAAGTTATACACTCTTAAAAACATTAAAAATGATAAAAAAACTAAAAAGGTACATGTATTTAAACAGCTCTATCTGTAAGTCGCACAGACAAGAAACTTAGGTATAGTTAAGGAACCTTGAATGGATCTTTCTGATTTTTTCCATAGAAGAACTATAAACAAATGGCACCACCAGAAAGATAAATTCACGGTATTTAAACTATACCTGAGTCTATTTTCTGTACGAATAACAGTTCAGGTGATGGAGCTGTTTAAATACATGCATCTACTTAATTTTTTTTTAATTTTTAATGTTTTTGACAGTGTATAACTTTGTAAAAAAAAATTTGCAATAATTTAAAACATAGAATATTTTTTTTAATTAGAATAAACTTACCTACAAAGTTTCAAACAAATCGGAAGCACTAAGGTCAGGTTTTGCCTTAAATTTCTCGAAATGATATGGAATCACCTATATATATAGCCTGTTTACTTTTTACAACAGTTTTGACCCCAAAAGAATTATATATTCATTCGATATCTTTTAACTTATAGGTACAGCTTGTAGGTACTGCTTTCCGGTACTATTTTCTGGTACTACTATAGAGAGAAACCTGTCAAAATTTCAGCTTGATTGGTCAAAAGCTTTTGAGTTGCAGTGCGAGCATTTTTTGAAAAAAGGAATTTCGAGACAACCACATTTAAAGTATCGACACGGTATAACTGAAAGTTGAATTGACTTAATGATCAATCTCTAATTCTGGGTCCATACAATTGCCTTTCGGCCTTCTCGAAAAGCTCATTATCTTGGAACTGTTGCTGTTTTCGAGCTATACGAGTTGCTTTTGTGTTGTAGAGACTTTTTCAGTTCTGCTTCGTTACTCGTGCCTCATCGGTTTTTTCGGCAAAAGGTGCCAATAGTTATACCCAGCTCATTTACTTTGATCAATTGACGTGCTTCTGACGTATTCACCAAACTGTCGCGTTGAAACTTTCGCTGGCATGCTGGGTATGGCCACCCCAGCATCTTTCCAATAAATTAGCTTTAGACAAATCAGTGTAAATTGTTAGAAGTCTGCTTTCAGGATATTTGACTTAAGAGACACTTTCAGCGCTTCGACTACTTGAAAACTGACGGTTACGCAGTCGGACATATTTAATTATAGCTCCGTAAACATTCAATATTTTGTTTTGACAGTATATTTTGTACATGTTTTACATTCGAAATATGCATTGGATTTTCGAAATAATAAAGTTATCTTCTACCCTAACGTTGTCACATCCCTACTACTACTATATTCCATTTCTCATCTTTAGGACTACTCCAAACACTACATCACCACCATCTTATGCTCTTGCGACATGTTTTAATAAACTCACGGCTAATTTACACTCAATTTTTGAGCTTTTCCTTGCCACAAATTGTTGCAGTTAATTACTTAAGCCTTTCAATTTTCTGCAGCAATAACAGCAAAACCATCCAATAAAGCGTTGACAACCTCAGCTGGACAACCCAATAGCCAGACAACCACATATGTGCCAGCATGCATACTATAGAAATATACTATTTGCCTCACTTCTTTATACTCCCACATGTAAATTTTCAAGTTTATTTGAACAATAAAAGTGTCTGCCACACACAAATTTGAAAACGTACCTAATTGTTTGTTATCCTCTGGCAACAACAAATCGCAACAGTAAAAGCAGAAAAAAAAAAGGAAGAAAGGATAATTAATGAGCATGAGTAGAACGCTTTTTTGTGCACGACAAAGACAGACACATAAACTTGTGTCTCGCAGCTTAACAGAGTTGACTGCCGCAATTTAGCCAAATAGTCACACTTGGTCGCCATATTGTTTTGGTCAGTTGTGGGCCTTCGTTTTTTGTTTTTTTTTTGCTCTTATTTATGCATAAAAAGCACGTGTGTGTTTGCATGTGCTAGCGCAAGTGTTGCATTGAGTACGCATGTGTGAGTGTGTGTGTGTGTTCCTTATTATTTATACACTTAGATACAAGAACAGCATCATTTTAGTACTCCATAAAATTTGCTTAAAAAGGGTAACGACAGACAGTTAGAAAGGTGGATACAAAGACAAACCTATAGAAGGACGGACAGACAGTTTACTAGATAGCTACACAGACAAACAGTTGCTAAGATAAGCAGCGGAACAGACCGTCAGGCAGACACTCGTTGGGTGGACTAGAGTGGGAGACAGTGTTTAATGTTCAATATGTGAAAATTTATTAGGCATTGTTGTTGTTGTTGTAAAGCTGCCGCTGTTCAGTCTTCTCAGTCCAACGAATGTTCCACTGCCAAATTGCTTAATTCATTTGTTGTTGTCAATGTCTGTGTGTGTGTGTGTGTGCATGTCTGGTGTATGTATAATTCATAGTGGAAAGTTTAGGGGGGGACTTGGATGGTGTGCGAGTGTTGTATAGGCTGTTGTATTGCTCTGTATCTGCTGAGTGTTTTTCTTTTATTTGGCAATAAAAAAAACTGTCAGATGAATTGGTAAATTAAGATTAACGGTAGTTCAGTTAAATGTCAAAACGAGTCTGTGGAATGCGCCCCCGAGCATGCAATAAAAATAAGAGACAATTACAAAGGAATTACAGCGAAAAGATTTCAACAATCGTAAAAAATAAAGCACTGAAACAGAGATAGAGAAATAAAAATAAATACTTAAAGGTATTTGAGATTCTAGTGATTGCACTTAATTATAATATAAATGATCATTAAGTGGTCGTTGTATCAGAAGCATTTCAGATAAGCCAGTAAAAGTTGAAGAAGAGAAAAGCGATCAACAAAAACAATGTTAACAAAGAGTGCCATTAAGAAAGAAGCTAAAGAAAAAAAGGCACATAAAAACACAGCAGTTAAACTTAAATAAAACTATGTGTGTTAGGAAATGACGAGTAAAAAAAAAGAAATTAATTAGGATATATAACAAAAGTATCTGCTATATTGAAATGAAAAATTTTATAACATTTAATGAATTGCATGCAACTTTTTTTGTTAAAAGACAATTCGTGCAATTGGCGTAGAACTTTGCGGAGGGCTTTGAACATTTGTTTGAAAATTTTTTGTTTAATTTTAAAGTAGTTTTTTCGGTTTTTTAGGTGAAATGTTTTCAAGTATATTTAAAGCACTGGTTTTTCTGTTCAATCTATTAAGATAAACTGTAAGATATAAATAAGAGACTTTGAAAACTTTTATTTGTTTCGATGATTCCATTAAACAATTTTATAAAAAAATCTGTAATTTATTTTTTTGACAAAGCTATCATAAAACATATCTTACATATTTTCTTATCATAAAATTCTTTCGATCGCAAAACAACTTTTTTAAGTTAAAAGAAGCAATTGACAACAGTTTTTATATTTGGCTCAGGCTCTGGGGGAAGGGGGGTCCGGACCCGTTGACCAACCCCATACCTACGTTACTGATTGGTCCGATACCTTCTTATAATATTAAAATTTTATATTACTTTCGAACGAAAAACGGTATTTTTTTTTTTTTGTTTTTGTTAAATTTGGCTTTAAAAGTATAGACACTTAAAACAAATGTATGAGATACTTAAAATGAATGTATCGCATTCGCGTTCACTTTCTGTATAAATATGCATTCATTAAATTTCAGCATTTCGGTTTTTGATTCAATGCTCGGCTGAAACTTATCAAACTTTGTGAATATTAGGCTTTGGCGTCGATTTTGGCGTATAGTTGGGTGGACCGTATGGTTTTTTGCGCTTGGGGTTATCGTAATGAACCCATTTCTTATCATCAGTTACAAAACGGTGCAAAAATCCCTTTCATTTTTGCCGTTGGAGCAGTTCACAAGTGAAAAAACTGCGTTAGTATTATTTTCAAAATTCCTCAGAGATGAAAATAAAAAGAGTTTCATTAAATTATTTTTGAAGAGTGATAGCTTGAACACAGCAACAAAAAGCTCTCAAATTAGGAATGTTTCTATCTCGACGATATCATGTTCAAAATAAGACGTAGTTCGAGAAGTTGCTGTCGTCGTCAATATGTTCAAGCTATGCTACAAGTTCTGTAGTACTGAAAAAAATTTGAGTCTTGTGAATGTGAATTTGTAAACGTGTGCATAAAATTTTATTTTTACAAATTTTGGATAAGATAAAATTGGATTTGTAATTCTTGAAATCAGAAAATAAATTCCAACTGTGAGTTAATAAAGAGTGATACAATAAGAGCTTTCCACTTTGTTTTCTAAATAAAATACATAAAAATCAATGTATTGATGCAAAACTTTATTTTTTTTTTTAGCTTTGAACCAAGAATTGCAGATGTCAAACCTATTCAGTCAAGTCTACCTTGGTTCGGAAAATTGGGAAGATAGATAAGTAGAAGAGAAAGTGAAATCACTATATCAACATGCGAATTTGAATCTGAGGCAAGTGTTATATTGCTTTTACCTCAGTAAATTCGAGTTATTAGGCGATCTCCACAAACATCTCTACCACCAACTACAACTTCCAAAGTCATATATATTGATGAATTTTTAATTTCAGTTGATTAGGAACGAGGAAAGAATTAAAGAAAGGTAAAAGCGTAGGACCATGGCTAGACCGGGATTCGAACCCGGAACCTCTGAGTTGGCAGTCAAGCACGCTAACCACTCGGCTACCGAGGCCTCCTACTATGTTGCCCACGACTAGCTCTTAAATGATCCATTCTGTAGGTACAATTTGCCCAAATACCTAAAGCCGCCGGAGATAGGTTTTCACGAACACTCTCTGCTAATTAAGCAATATTCTCAAAATTACGTGCTTATGCACTCTGGTTGAATGATCCCAGAAGGAAAATGTGGAATACATGACTTTAAGAACGCATGAATTCTTAGTTGAAAAAAGAGACAAAAAAGATACATGACCGAGTAAAATATCATAGAATGCGAACTTTTTTTATTTTGAATGAAAGTATTGTTTACTTTTAGTTTTTTGTCAGTGAGAAAAACTGTAAATTAGAAACTGTGAAATTTGAAAAAAAGCAAGTGTCATTTACTTTTTCTGTTATAATTAATCATTAATTTATAATTTAAAACTTACTCTAATAATGTTACTTTTAACTACAATTAAAATAAATTATAAAAAAGGACTCGAAAAGCATTCACTTTTAAATACATTCTTTAGCCATATAGGAAAAATCACATATTTTATGAGCAAGGATTTTATTCATGATAAAATTATATGATATTTCTTGCATTCTTTAGGAATGCAAAAAGGGATGCATGATTTTCCTATGACATCGCCGTGTAAGAAATCATGCGTTCTGGAATGTATACTTCATAGGAGTGGTGCATTCTAAAACACATTCCTATACATGACCATTTCCTTCTGGGATGAATGTCCAATAGTGTAAAATTGGTTCGAAATCGGGTTATGGTGTTGCGAATAGTGCGCTCAGACGCTCATAATGACCAAAATGATGTTAAAGAACTCTATAACATTCTCTAACTCATGACTAATTTTTTTAGTAAGTTTTTACTTTTAATAAACGTTATTCAGGAGTAAGTCTATTCATGATTGGGTCGTATTGAATACTTAACACAAAGGTCATACGATCAAGCTATTTGTCACAAAATAGCTTTAAAAAAACCCAGTTTAAAAAGGGACCTCGTATTGGATCACCTTTTACTTAAAAAGTTAATTGAAATACCGTTGTAGTATGTATTTGTTTTTACTTACAATTCTATAGGGCGTAGCTTATAATTCCGTGGGCCAGGTACTGACGACTATAAGAAATTGATTAACCCTGGAAGAACATTCTTCGTCGAATCGACGATGCATGGTCACATTATATTGCTTTTCTTCCTTGTTTTTGTATGTTTTGTTCTGATTTTTCCTATAGCACCAGTCAAAGTCTAGCTTAAACGAATGCGCTGACGTAAAACCGAAAAAATAATGTATAAGTATGATTTTTAAGAATTATCGTCGTCGCTACGACGAAGCATGGCTTTTGAGTAACTTTTTCAGCTTAATATTTTGGGTTTATTGTTTGTAGTTTTTGCATTAATACTAGATTTTTATTTCTGGAACCCAAAATCTGCAGCCAAAAACATATATAAATGTTAAGAAAATTTAACAATTTTTATCGATATGTGACGACTACAGCTTGTGAGTGATGAACTTCATTGCTTCAGGGCTCGCTTTGGTACAGTGGAGTCTAAAAAAAATTCTGAATTACGGCAAAGACTGTCATCCGTATTATAATAATGATCAGACTGATGAAGAGGTCGTTCTCAGTAAAACATTGGGTAATCAAAAACTATTCAGAGGAGCCATGATATATACCATCATGAAGACGATGTACCTCTTGTTAAAGGAAACGGCGAGGCATTTCATCAAATGTACAGTGTTCCAAGCTGTTCACGTAGACTAGTGCGATTTTACATGAATGAATAATATGAATTTCTTAATTACTTACATACTTCACGGGCACAACATGTTTTACAACATGTTAAAAGAAAAACACCCTCAATCACGCCAACTACATTTGTGAAAAATTACATTTTGAACTAATAAAAGGACATTAGGTGATAGCTTAGGGTTCCCACTTAATCGACAGAGGTACAAAATCAAAAGTGTTCTCCCAGCTCAAAACCATAATATTAAAGAAAAAAATTCTAAAAAATCACACGACACATTAAAAAACATACCCCGCAAAATGCTAAATAATCTTATATGGGGAGCATAAATTAGGGCTTTGTGCCTATTGCCTATAGTATTACCTCATCCATTTAAAAACTTCATCTGATTAAAATTTTGAACTTGGTTTTTAAGATAAAAATTAATTTTTTATACAATGTATGCTTAAAGTTGGTAATATTTGAATTTTTTATATGAACCTTTTTTTAAAAAAGCTAAATGAACTCAAACAGAAAAAAGTTTTTTTTTTATTAAAAACTACTATACATAAAATTGTATGGTATTTTCTCTTAATCTAAATAGTCCAAATAATCAAAAACAAGTGATTTCTACAAATTTTTCCGCAAAGGACATCGGTTGGGACCTTTTAAAAAATGGTGTCGTCGATTCGACGAAGCATGACCTTTATGTATTAAAAATAAGCATGTCCTTCTAGTGTTAAATGAAATGTTAGTTTTTTTTACTTCACCCTAATGTTCAGTGCCACATCATTCATTTATTTAACTTTAATAAATGACTGACGTTTAAATACTTCCCATCAAAATTTTTTTGATACAAACTTGGCATGCATTCTTAGATACACTGCTTTCAGAAGACATTCTAAAAATCCAACTGTGCTTCTTCTCAGCCTTATTAAAAAGTGCTTTCACGGGGAATTCTCATAAACTTGTTTAAATGCTATTTGAATAGCTTCCAATAATGCTTCCATGGCATGGCTTGTACAATGCAATGGTTAAATATTTTTAGAATAGTTTTATTAAAGGCATCCAAGAAATCTTCCATTAAAAATTCTAGAAGCATTTCTAGAGAAGACTAAGGAAAGCATTGCTACCAATGAGATGCATGTGTTAAAAGAATGCCTTCTGGATATGAAAGTAGAAGGGATGGAACTTATGACTTTCCCTTCCACTTTACCTTCTTTTGGAAGTACTTTTTTTGCTGGGTTCTATCGAGTTAAAAGTTGAAAAGGATCCGTTCTTGCTTCTATCGTTGCTCATTTGGAATGCATTGTCATCTTATTTATACCGAAGTAAATGTGGAATGCGATCTCTTCTTGAATTTATAAATAAACTTACTTAACGCACGCTTCCGTAAGTCGGTTTTGGCCTCTTCTAAGGTTAGTTGGTCTTCAGTATTTCATATAATACGCTCGACAAGACCTCTTATGTTATATAAATATTCACCTTTTGTTGAAATTTTTCGTGGAGAGTGACAGATTGCTGTAAAAAAATTATTTTGAGGAAGTGATCTGATTTCAGTTTTAAGTGATAAGAAGTGCAGAGCATATATTAGTGTGTGTATTGCTTTCTTTCTCAAAATATGTTTGTTTGATTATACATATTAAAAATTTCATGCTCATATTTTAATGTTTTCTGAGAAGTCAAAAGAAATTGATTATTTCTTTCTAACGAATACTTCCTTTATGTTTTAATTGGCTGAAATGAATTTACGTAAAAAAATGTTTAACGAACATTATTCAAGGTTACATCTCATACAAGCTTAAACGACAAATATAATATTTTGCCCAGTAGCTTTTGATTGACGTCGAAGAAGTATTTTTACCCGTTTATCTCCTATGGAAGATAATAAAAAGTACTTTGCGGTTAGCTCTGATAGAAGCGGAAGACAACTGCTTTCCAATTTACTTCCTTAGAAGTACTTTTTTATTGGCTGCGATTAAGATGAAAACAGAAGTACTTATTGCTTCCATTTCAGCTGCATAAGAATTAGTTATAGGTTACCTCCAATAGATACGATTGCAAAACTTCTTCCCGTTTCACTGACTATTCAGTTGGATAAAAAGTTTGTATGTATAGTAAAGTACTTTTTGCAATGCAGAAATATAATTGTCAGAAATCGTAATTTGAACAACGCGCGGTCACAAAAAATCATTCCAGAACTTATTCCGAAGTACTTATTTTTTCTGGTGGGAAATAATGGTTGATGAGCAGACGAAACTTATTTTTTTTTCTATTTTCGAAATTCACGAGGATACCTATTTATCATTTCGAATTTCATCTTTAAGTTAGAAAAGGCCTAAACCAAGTTTAGAGTATAGATAACCACATGTGTGGTTGTACAGAATAACATTGTTTGATCCATATTTTGTACTTATATGCCTGTATAAACAGTTTTCAACATCAAATATTAATTCAGTGAACTCTTCTCTGCTTTGGCTGTACCAAAATAATTGGTCTCAATCAGCACAAACACAGAGTTTCTGCACTTTCATCTACATTATCTACAGATTTTGAGCTGTCAACTGTTTTGGTGTAATCGATACAAGTGAATCTTTGCAAAGAGCTGTTGAAAGACTTTCCATCAACAACAAATGTGATTTGTTATTAATATTCTTAATAAAGATTCCAGCAATTTTTTGAAATGCTATTTAGATAAAATATATACCGAAAACATTTTTAAAAAAATTAAATTCCCAGTAACAGAGGGTATATCAGTGATAGTGTACAATAAAACATCACAATCTCCTTACAAAGATTCGTTTAAACAAATTTTTTCTGAAAACTCTATATAATTCTCATAAAGCATATAAACCATGAAGCAATCTCTTTAATACTGTTAACTAATATTCTCGCATTTTGTTTTGAACTCTCTTTCAGGAATACAATTCAAAGACTGCCTCATGCCATGTAATCGAATATAAGTGTGCGCATTATTCAACACGTCATTTATTCGCCCTCGAGGAGTGCCGGCAGCCATTTTTTCATGAACATATAGGTAAATATTTACATAAATTTATAAGAAACAAAGCATTATTTCGAAAATAAAGGCAATTTAACAAATTGTAAAATTTAAAATTTTGACACATAAAATTAAAACTGAATATTTATTCACGTATTTGTTTTTGTTTGTTTTCTTACTATTTTCAGATTGATGTTTAACTCAAAAATTAAGACATAACAAAATAGTATGGGTGTAAACAATACATGCACGCACAAACAAACTCTTACTGCTGCACTTAATTATAACGATTAATAAAATAAAATACGAGAAGAATTGCAGAACTCAAATGAATGAATGAATATAAGAAACCTGATGTAAGAGCTGCCTAAAAAAAAAATTAAAATTGAAAAAAAAAACATTTATTGAAATAAATCATTGCTGTTAAAAAAAAATACATAAAAACTTAAGTAGTTAGCTTAGAATAAGTGTGGGACGGCGTTATTCTTTTGACGGCTGACTTCCAGCTGCTGAAAATGAGAAATCAATATAAAATATTGAATTTGTCTTGTAAATATTGAATATTTGAAAAATAATTTAGGTATAAAAAGAAAATAAACACTAAAACATTTTGAAAGAAGTAGCCTTTGTTGTTGCAAAATATAGAGAAAAGATATGTCAGAATCTAAAACGTCTTAAAAACTAAGTACTAATTGTTCAAAAACTATTGCATTTAAACTAATAAATATGTAAAAATGTAAAAAAAACTATAAAATTTTATTAAATTATCTAAACGTAAATGATTCACTTGTAAAATAAAAAACAAAAACTTACCTACATATTAACTAAAATAAGCTACAACTATTGAGTAAAAAAAAAGTATAGAGATGTATTTAAGCAGTTGTTCACAATGCAAAAATCTTGTATAATTCTTTAGATAAAGAAACTAAAAACATCTTAAGTGCAAAAACTGTAAATAAGAATTCAAATAAACTTTGTAACTTTGTAAATGCATTTAAAACTTTTTGGTAAAGCAAAACCGAACACACAAAGAAAAAAACAACTCTTACATTGAATATAGAACAACCGTCATATTAAAATTTATTAACATATAAATGATTTTAATAAAAGCAGATATATATATATATGAAATAAATCTACTTTTTAGTATAGACAGTAAAATATTAGCAAAGACAAGAAAGAAATCCAATTAATAAATATTACTATTAAATATGAAAATTTTAAATGTTGAACGTAACACAGTTGAAAGTATCTAAATGAAATTTTGAAAATTTAACAGATAACGCACACATTCTCATACATATTCACCACACCACAAACACGTCAGCAAATTAAATGTTTCCACAGCATTTTGCAATTTGAATGTTTTTTGAAAATACAAAAAAAAAAAAAAAAACACAAAAAAAAACTTAAAACTTTTGCTGAAAATATAGTGCTGAAATATCTATATTAAAATTTAATGTTACCAAATCCAGCAACATTCAAACACAATAAATAAATGCATTTTAAATTAAATATTACAGACATTTGATACTTTATTAAAAAATTTCAAAAAAAAAAATATCTTGATGTATTTATGTATTGACATTTATTTATGTTTTTTTTTTTTTTAATGCTTGAAGAATACTTTTTTTTTCGTTTGTTTTAAACTCTAATTACAAAATTTTATTATTGATTGATTGATTAATTTTTAATATGGATAAATCCAAAAAGCTTAAAATGTGATATTTTGTAAAACTCGATGAATATTATTAACAAAGGAAAACAAAAACAAAACAAAAAATGAACTAATTAAACAAATAAACAAAAGCAACACATTATTAATTACATGAAATTATAATAAATAAAATTATAATTACAAAACAACAACAAGTGAGGGAAAAAAACACACACACATGAAAAATGTTATAAATATTTAAATTAATTAACTATTGAATAAATACAAAACGAAATGAATAAATATATAAATATTGAAAAAAAAAAAAAAAAACATAAATTCCTAGTTTTATTTCAGCTGTTGCAAATGTTGATTTCTTCAAACAGATTTGATGTTTCAAGTGATTCTACAAATGTGAAAATAACACAGCATAGTTTTAGGCTGGCTTGTTTAATATGCAACTGCAATAAGTGTTGCTGTTTGCACCAAAATGGTTGTTTGGTTTTAATACTTTTTCTCTCACTGTTCGATGGACAGTCTCTTATTGATTCGGTTTAGGGATGTTCGATGTTGCAAAAACATCGATGATCGCATCGATGTTGACATCGAAAGCTGAACATCGATTCTCAATGTTTATCGAACAAAAAATATCGATGTTGCCCAACATCATCGTCATCGACACTGAAAACAATGTAGAATCCCTGGATTTATTAAGGACATGATCATTAAAGTGGCTCGATCATATTTTGGCTTCATTTTTTTTACACCTATATGGAGAAAGCTGTATTCAAGAATATCCTACATCCAAAAGTATATTGGTTTTGCTTTAAAAAAAAACAGTTTTTCGTCAAAAATCATTCCTGTTTCGACGTAACTTAAATTGGGAAATACCTACTCAAACCTATGTTGCGAATTAAAGGTCTCCAAAAACCCGAAGTTGTTAACTCCAAGTTTGGTGCTTCGGAGACCTTAAATTTGTTTCCAAATTTTTGGTGGATATTTCGCTTTGATAAGAATTTACGGCGAAAACATCCTCGATTTTTGACGAAAAGAATTGATGTTTTCAAATCAAAAGAACTGACAGACGTCAAACTGATTCTAAAATACTTATAGAATTAAAACCTTCTTTTTCGAATACCGCTTCCACAATGAGTGTCCACAAAAACTATTTATTTGTTATTTTTTTAATTTTTTATTTTTCTGACATCTCTGCGTACAAATGAGTTGTTATTTTTGCTATGTGAAAGCTCTGCTTGTTTTTATCTCATACTAGCGGATGTAACCCGGTGTTACTCGGGGTTGTGCCTTGAGCACAGCAAAGGACGATTTTTAGAACTGCTCTCATTTAAAATTTTATTAATTATCAATTAAGTTTAAAAATTTTTTAAATTATCGTGTTTTGGGGTCTTACCCCCTCCTTTCGTCGAAAGTGTTAACTCAAATTTCCCTAAAACTGTACCTGCCAGACATGATTAAAAAGAAATGACATCTTCAACGTCTCGATCTGACGTCTGGTTTCTGAGCAAAATGGTGAAAAATTTCTCTTTTTTCGGTAATAGCAATTTTCTCTTTTTCAAATAAAATGTTCTTCAATTAGAATAAATTTTCACATTTTCGAAGAATATTTCTTCACTTCTAGGAAATGGAAATATTTCAATGTCTCTTATAATGACAAATATTTTTCTCGCACAAAAAATTTCTCATTTATACAGAAAAATGTATTGCACATGAAAAATTTTTCCTATATTTTGATAAGAAATTCACTATGAGAAGTATTTTCTTGAATAAAAGCAAATGTTTTCTGAAAACTAAAAAGTCATTTTCTCTAAAATTGATATCTTTATATATAAAATTCTTCTGTACATGGCTTTGTCATTGAACTCCTCTTAAACGGCTGAACCGATTTGAAATTTGGTGAGTACATGCGGCTGGGTCTGTAGATGATTTGTATCTAAAGTTTGATCCGGTAGGTGGCGCTGTTTTTGCTGTGGGAGTGTTTAAAGGAGTATTTGGGATTATAACTCAAAAACGAATTCAGAAATTGTCATGATTCTTTCGCTATACCATTACTTTTTGTGCATACAAAATTACAAAAATATAAAATTAATAAAACTAAACAAACAGAAAACCTTGAATTTTTATGATAGTTTGGCTTGATTTTTCGATCGTATAAACCGTTATAAAATTTGTATGAGAGAAACTTTAAAGAAACCCTTTAATTATGCATACCATATAAAATAATATATTATATTTATATATTAAAAATGCCATTTTTGGTTTTAAATATTTTTTGAACAGCAATTATTTTTATCAAAGCTTTTGCGAAATAAAGACATTCTTTAAGTTTTTTTTTTTTGAAAAATTATAAAAATTAGAAGGAAAATGAAAATGAAAAAAATGCGAAAATGATTGAACGGTCAAGTAGTCAAAATTTCAAACAAAAAAGAAATTAATGGAATTTTTTGTAAAATAACCGAGTAATTCACTTTCAAAGTCATCACTTTCATTTTTAATTGATTTTTGTTTCTATTTCAACAGAAAATAATATAAGTACTAAAAAGTTTTTGTGTATTTTAGGTACGAAAGTTTTTATGGAGCCAATTTTTTGGAAATTTATGAAACTTGCACGTTCTTATAGAAAACGAAATTTGTCTAATAAAATACTTCTAAGCCCAGAATGTTACTTACCACAAAGGTATGCAACTACCAAATTGCAATAACATATCTTTGAGAATACTTGCAAGGCAAATTATTTTCCTTACATATTTAAGTTATTGGATGAATCTGATTTGGATGAGGTCTTTAGTATGTTTGGCGATGCGAAAAAATGTCAAAAATTTGTGTATAAACGGTTAAATATAAAAACTTGACCACAAAGGTATAACTACCAAATTGCAATAACATAACTTTGATAATTCTTGCATGGCAAATTATTTGCATTGCATTTACCTTTAATATTTAAGGTGTTGGAACGAATCTGAATTGGATGAGGACCTTAGTAAAGCACAAAATGTTAGAATAATTGCGTGAAAAATTGGGAGAACTTTGTTATGATTCAGAGCGTTTTTTATACACTAAACCTGTAAGGTCAAGGGTATATTATCTTTGTACAAACGTTGGTTACAAAAAGTATAAAATGGGCGTGATCCGCCCATGAACGTGCCCACATCCCATACAACCCACAGTATTAAAAGGTTCATATTTGACTTTGAGAGATTAATCTTCGCATAGAAACATTTTATATCAAAACTAAGGTGTGCACAAGAAATGGGCGTCATTTGCCCACCAACACGTCCACCTCCAATATAACTTACTATGGTTAAAACTCTCTAAAGAGGTGTTATATGAGCTACAAAGATAAAACTAGGTATGTGAGATTATTGTATTAAAATTAAGATGTGTTCACAAAATGAGCGTCATCCGCTCATGAACAGGTCCACCTCCCATACAACACACAATATTAAAAACACTATTAAATGTTCATATTTGATAGATGAAACTTCGTGTGGTTAACATTTAATATCAAAACTGCGGTGTGTACAAAAAATGGACGTCATCTGCTCACCAACACGCCCACCTACCACACAAACCACATTAGTTAAACCTGTATTACTTCTTTAGGTACAAATAATGCATGGATTTTTGAAGGAAGTTACGTCTATTGGTTTTAGTATTTTAATATATATTTAAATGTTAGGGTATTCCGTTGTTCATATTTCATAGGGTATTTCATAGTCGGGCTAGACCGACTTTAGACTTTCTTTACATATTTTATGATTATATATAAAAATCACATGTCACTTTGTTGGTTTTCGCTAATATCCGAAACAACACATCCAATTTAAAAGAAACTTTGTGAATGTATGAGGGTGGTTTGAGCTTGAGCGATAGTTTTCGAACCGATAGATGGCACAGTTGTCGATTTTTACAAAAAGTTTTAATTATGTCAAAGAATTTTTTTTTTAATTTTAATCAGACTTCACCACAACTATGAATATTCATCTAACGCTTCAATGTTTTTTAATTCGACTTTTTAATTCGACAGAAAAAGACTTAAAGCTTGTAAAGTAATGAAAAAATATTAAAATATTTATACGCTTTTTTGGTATTAATTAGAATTCAAAACGACGGAAACTTGTTTCATTTGAGAGGAAGTGTGTCACAGATGTGCAAAATGTATATATAAATGATATACCTATCTTATAGAGGGGGTTCCTTATCTTCTAAGAGAGAAACCAAATTTTGGAGAAAAAACTCGCTCTTTGATCGATATGAAATTTGACTGCGAGAAAGTGTGATAAGTTGGTCAGATTTCAGTTTTTTTCATAAGTAAAAATTTCGCAAAAAATTTTGTTTTACGCATTCATCATTTGTCAAATTTGTAAAAAATATGGCTTGAATTAAAAAATTCTACTTTCCATGAAAGTATCTTGGTCGAATTTTCATTCTAATTCAGCTTTTCTATAAGTTTGTTAACTTTTCTTTTAAACAATCAATGTAAAGTTCTAACCAAAAGTATTTTTAATGAATTTTTTTAATATTGTCGTTAGTTATTTAACGCGTATTTCAACCAAATACAAAGAGAGAGAGAAACAAACTGTCTGTTTTGAATGTTCTAAATTCGGAAGCCAATATATCCGCCATTTTTTAATATCTTTCTTTATTTCTCTTTTGTATTTAAGTCTTATCACCTGACTGAAAAAAATCATGCGTTTTAAAAAGAGACTAAAAATTGCAATTCTCTCAAAATGATTTTTGTTGTAAAAAGAATAATATTGAAATTTGCATTTTTGATTTTTTTTCAAAGTCTATACCATTTTGTTGATAAACTTAATTAATAAACTGTCCATGACATCTTAAAGTCAAGGCTACCTCCTATGATTTTTTTGATAAAATTAATGTTTTTTTTGAAGAAAATAGCATTATATTTACAATGAATTAAAAGTTATAGCCACGAACTTATTTTACCCTTATTTACTTATTATAAGCTATTATTTACTTAACTTATTTACTTAATTTTAAAATTATAAAGGGTGATCCAATACGAGGTTCTTTTTTCAACTGGGTTGTTTGACAGCTGTTATGTGTCAAATGACTTGTTCATATGGCGTTTGTGCTCAGTATTCAATGTGACTCAATCTTGAATAGGCTCAATGTGAAAACTTGCTACCAAAAATCAGTCATCAGTTATAGAACGTTAAAGAGTTCTTTAACATAATTTTGGTCGTTATGACTATTCGTAACACCATTCGTAACACCATCACCAAGTTTAACACTACTGGACATTCATCATTCAACCAGAGTTCATAGAGGCCGTAATTTAAGAAAATTGCTGCAGTAGCAGAGAGTGAAGAATTATTCTGGTGTGTTGATAATGTTCAAAATGGCTCGCAAGCTACAATTTTTAAATTTAACGAAGTCTTGTGTTAGTTAACGAATTTTCATTCCAATCATACTAAATATATTAGTATCGAAGACAGTATATTTTTTAATTTTGTAAAAAAGAATTGAAACATACTTGTTTCCAAACTTAAACAAAATAATCATAACTACAAAATAATATTTAACATCTTATATATTAATACGTGAACATTAAAGTTTGTCGTACGCTTTTTTGGTATTAATTAAAACTCAAAATAATTGAAACTTATATCATTTGAAAGGTTTTGTTGTCCAGATGTGCAGAATGTATATATAAATGATATATCTGATAGAGGGGGTTCCCAACCTTCTAAGAGAGAAATTAAATTTTTGAGAAAAAATCTGCTCTTTGATTGATATGAAATTTAGTTGGAGGAGAGATCTTAAGTCGCTCGAATTTGAATTTTTTTTAAAAGTAACAATTTCTTAAAAAATTGTAGTTTTATGCATTCATCAATTGTTAAATTTGTAAAAAAATGTTTTTGAACTCAAAATTTTGACTTTCCATGTGAATATCTTGGTCGGACTTTAACGGTTCTTAAATTTTTTTCATTTTTTCTAAAAGTTTGATAAATTTTCTTTTAAATGTGCTAAAAATTACAGCAAAATTCTAACCAAAAGTATTTTTAATGAATTTTCTTAATATTGTCGTTAGTTATTTAGCGTGTGTTTCAACCAAATGCCAAGAGAGAGAAAAAAACTGTCTCAAATTGAATGTTCTAAATTGGAAAGCCAATATCTCCGCCATCTGTGAATAGATTTTATTTATTTCTTTTTTGTATTTAAGTCTTATCAGTTAACTTAAAATAATTTTTGAAAATAATACCAGTTTTGGTTTGTTTATATTTAAATTATTCATTTTAAAAAAAGACCATAAAATTTGATTTATTCTTAAAATATGGGGTAAAATGATTTTTGTTGTAAAAAAACAAAAACTCAAAATTGCATTTTTGAGTTTCTTTCAAAGTCTATACCCAATTTCTATAGAAATCAAGGCTACCCCCTATGATTTTTTTGACAAAATTAAATTTTTTTAAAATGTTGTTTTTCTGTTTTTGAAAGAAATAATTAAATAAATAAATAATTTTTCTGAAGAAAATAGCTTAATATCTCCAATCAATGAAAAGTTATAGCTTCGAAGTTATTTTGATCATCTCGCATATATTTATAAATAGGCAATCAATAAATTGGTCAAATTTCGACCCCAGGCGATACTAGTTATATTAATTAGTTGTTAAATACTTTTTTAAACATAACTCTCATTAGATCAATTATCCAATAAGGAGTTGCCACCAACACTAGCAACGCCACTTAATAGAAGGCTAAAATATAAAATTTATTTTTATAACCAAATATTTATTTCGCTTTGCTTTAACTCTAACGACATCTTGATTAATAACAGAAAAATATGTTCTTAGTGTAGTAAAGCAGTTTTTTTTGCATAGACATTTTATGTAGAAAATATGGTCACCTTATCACATAGCTTTAATGTAATGCCCAAAAGTATGTGAACATTTTATAACAAAAAAAAAGTTCTGATAGCAACACAAATAAAAACCAATCCAGTCGGTCACGTCCGCCGTTCTACAAAAGTACAAACTACTCTCGTGTAAATAAACAAGAAAAGTCATAACAAAACAATTTTTTGTTCTTTTTTGCATTGAATTATTTAAATTCTGCAACATTACATCGAAAGTTGCAGCGACACAAATTCCAAGAAGAATGCATTTCCCGGTAAAACAAGTTTTAAAACTTCCAACAAACTTTTACAAAATAAACACAAATAATGAGGCAAAAGAATGAAAACAGAATTTACAAGAAACACTTCGGATAAATTTTATTAAGAAAATTCTAAAGAATCACGTAAAAGTGATAAAGCAACTAAGGCTGTGGGGGAGCAGAAACTGGTAGCAGATACCTACCAATGAACGATTGCATAGAGAAGATGGACGAATGCAAAATGCAATTCAATGTCCTCAAGGTTTCAAATCTCAGTGTTATCTACAATCAAAACTAGAGTACAAAAACTTAAAAACAAAATAAAATTTTCAACTTAAACAGAATCAGCGGAGAAAAAATCAAGAAGTTTGTCCTTACAGGATTATGGAACTACGAAACAAGTTGGTAAGTAAAACAGTCGGTAAACATGGTAAAAATTTAAATTGCAAATGTTGCCAATTTTATAGCTGGTCAAAACAAAAAAAAAAAAAACACCCCGTTAAGTACAATAACAATAGTTATATCAGAACCGAAGTTCGCAAGTTCCAACAAATAAGCATGGTTGCAATTTTTACGCATTTATCTTATAAGCAACTTAATGAAGAAATTTTTTGATTTTAATAAAAATAAAATATATTGGTTTTGTGAACAATTTCAATTAACTGATATACGAGTATTAAAAAACAACCTCTAAATATTTTAGTGTTTAGTATAAGTAGTACAACAAAAACTAAACCAGTTTTGAATATGAACCACTACACTGTTCAAAAATTTGGTAAGCTTTTTCAACTTCTGAAATTGTAATATCCAATTCTTTCCAAAATAGCTGAAATTTAAAACTTTATTTGGAGGAAACAAGTGAGTATATGAAAAATTTGTAACCATTTCCCAATAAACCAAACGAATTTGCCTCGAATTCGAGGTGAATCCGAGATCTCGGATATTTAGTTCGGAAACGAAGTTCGAAAATGTTTTGCTAATGAACCAGTTGGCGGGAGAAATGCACATTTCATTCTCGAAACGAGATTTTTTATCATAATCGAATCACTACCGAAATGAGAATTTTAACATTAGGTTAATTCATTTATTTATTTAAGATTTAAATTAGTACAGTAAGATGATAAGATATCTTTTATCGTTCAACAAAGAGAAATATATAATCAACAGGTCTGATTAGTAGGGCGTATCGAAAAATTTAGATCGTATTCTAAGAGGTCTCAAAAGTTGCATAGGCTTGTCAAGATGACCCAAAAAAAATTTTATAAAAAATAAAGGACATCTTCCTGCCCCGCAAGGATTAAGTTGTTTTTTTGGGAAAAACAATAAAAAATCACGATCTTAAAATGCTTTGATTTTTTTAAGAAAAATCACATATGTCTTAAAGCAAAAGCAATAATGCAGTTTAACTAACAATTTCTTGCCACACACGGTGCTACTCATGATTTTTACCAACAGTGTCCTATATGAAGGATATTCGAAGCAAAAGTTGTTCTTGGGATAGCACAAGACTTTTGATTGTAAACATTGGTTATAAATTTTGGTGGTACTATTTATAGTGTTGATGTATTCCATAAATATCATGAATGAATAATTTGCATTTGTATTCTCTTGTTTTAGAGAAATGTATACCAGAACGCAACTTAACCTAACTTTTTCAAAAAAATTAATATAAGATTTTGTGTCAAGTGATTCAGAAGTGGTGTCGAAGATAACCTTCTCAGTTTGAGTTTTTTGAAAATTTCTGAACATGATACTGCCTAAAAATATTTATTTAATATATCAGCTTAAGACCACGATTTTTTTTTCTATTTCGATATTTTAAAAAAAAGTTATTTCCTAGCATCAAATTTCTCAATTTCAGTTATGTCTATAATTTCATCAAAACACATTTTAAAAACAATTGTTTTGTCTTTTGAGACCGACTGAATTGCATAAAAGGTATTTCAATGATATTATAACCATAAAGAAGATTTTACTCAAATTGAGAAATTTGATGGTACGAATTAAAATTTTTTTAAGTATTAACTCTTTCCGGCGCACTATATCAAATCGTCAAAAATTAAAGAAAATTTTTATTTGTTTTTATTTATAGAAGTAATTTATTGAAAAAAATGTAAAAAAAAAATATTTGCTTACAGGATTTCGCGCAAGGATGTAGTATGATTTTTATACCACCGCGCTTATTTGATAGCTTTATTTATGGAATTCATTAAAACAGGATTTCGTTTTACTTAAACAAAGTGGAACATGGCAAGTAGAGCACATCCACTGAGTTCTTCTCTGGTGTCCCGTCTTGCTGCAGTGCGCACATCTTCGTAGTGTGGTTCTTACTGGTTGGTGGGACGACGAGACTCGTATGCTTGCATCTACAAAAGGTTTATTGTTTTTTAGTCGAATAGTGTTTTTTTTATTTGGCCTTGCAGAAGTTACGGATGAACATGAACCTGAGTGACACAGTCTTGAAATTATATCCAGCTTAAAATGTTTTAGTGGTAACTTATACCCAGCACTTTTGACAATTATATAAGCATTGACGACTGCCACATCGAGAAAATGAAAAAAAATTCATAATATTTCTTTAGTTGATCTAACTTGTCGACATTGTTCATATGCATATTATAATCATGTATAATACCTGCTTTATCAATTTCCACCACTGTACCATCACGTGGACGTTGCATAACCTTGACAAGTTCATTTGGATCATGGAAACTGGACAAAGCTGTGACCGCTCGTTTGTCAATCCATTTCATAAAGAGCACACTCGTATCGCTTATTTGCCAGTCATATTCTCCCCTTTTTAATTGCTTGTCAGGCTTAATATCGGTCGGGAGATATTTTCGATTACTTCGCACTGTCATGCAACCATTTATTAACTTTTTTTTCAATTCCAGGATGAGGTTGTAGGAAATGAAGAAATTATCAAAATATACCTTATGATTTTTCCCAGCAAAATCTGATAGTAGATCGAGAACAACACGTTCGCCAAGCCTTTTTTCCACTAGTTCACCTTTTTTGCCTGTATAAATTTCATAACGTTGAACGTAACCGCTGCTATCGCATAACATCCAAGTTTTGAACCCTCTTTTTATTGGTTTTTTTGGCATATACTGAATTAGAGTTGAACGACCTTTAAAACAGTCAACTCTAAACAAAATAAATCCATAAATATATATGTCTTGGAACCTACCTTTGAATCTAATCATGGATTCATCTACCGCTAGATATTCACCCGGATTAAAACACAATTTAAATCTCTCTAACAACATATCCAGAAACGGTTGAACTTTATACACACTCTAAAATTTTTCTGTTGAATTTTACTATCATTTAGCGAGGTAATTTGTTGCCTACTTTAATGATCGCATTTTTACACACGCAACAATAATACAACTTATGTGTGTAAATAACTCAACAAAAAATGTTTAAATTTAAATACCTATATGAACATCAAATGTTGAAATTTATAATTCGAATGTTTAAATTTAAACGTTGTTTGCACATACAATGTTTAAAACTTTTCATATATAATTTTATAATCAGGCCTATCGTGAGTTATTTTCGCCCGGAATCGGTAAAGGGAATTTCGTTTTTAAGATAAAGCTCAAGAACCTTTGAAACATTTTTAATGCAAGTTTGTTATTCAAACATGAAAGAAAAAATTTGCATTAATAATATTTCAAAGGTTAGCTTTATCTTAAAAACAGGGATTTCCATTTTCGATTCCAGGCGAAAAATTACTCACGATAGGATTCCACAATAATATATTAAACAACATTTCTTATTTTTAATTCATTTATTAAGTTTTATAAAAAAAATGCTTATGGTACATTTCAATACTTTTAACACTATTGCCACAAACACTACATACAAACATTTTATATCTTAACACTATTTTATATATATAATTATAATTATAACAAGAATTAAAATATTACATGCAAGCTCTTCCACAATTTACTTACGAATGACGAATTGCGTGGCGTCCCGTTGGAAGTGTTGAATGTTATGTAGTTTATGCTAGCAAGATTAAACATGTCAAAATGCAATTTTCAACATTTCATGTGTAATTCTACACCGGGTGTTTAATTGTAAACAACAATAATTGAAATATACAAAACAAATTTACTTTTACTACAAAATTATTAACAATTTTAAACATTGATTGCATAGAACCAATTTTTACGCATACAATGCATAAAAATCAACAAAAAGCGTAAATATACATCGAAAACTTGCATACTTCATAGTAGTATTTTTCAACCGACTTTTTAGAGTGCAGCTTGTTGAACTTAGGTGATCATTTTTTAGGCATTAGGGTAGAATCATTCAAATGTATATGAGATAAAATCCAATAAAATCTTCTTATAGGAATTATTTTCGATATATAGCCGTCATTTAATTCCGGACGAGATGACCAATAGTCTCTGTAACTGGGCTGGGGTTTTATTCCCATTAGAAAGTTAATTCCAATAAAAGCTTGTATTTTTAAGGCATTTGTTGGAGTGTAGCGTTTGCCAGATTGTTGAGCATACATGTTCGTTTGAAATACAATATGTTCAATAATTTCTTTTGTTATAGTTTTACTAAAAACATTAAAATTATCATGGGATGCCACGTTTTCCACAACTTCTGTAGGTCCATGTTTCATGCCAGTAAATGCAATTGGTATCTCTATTGAATTTTGCTTACTCCAATTTGGTGGGGTGACTTCTACGAGGCTGCTAAATAAATAAGATATAGGAATATCGTCGTCGGTATCAAATTGTTCACACGAATTTAAAACTACACTACATCCCGGGTTTTCATATTCATCAAAGTGTTTATCTTCATTGTCGACTGCAAGGATGTTATCAAAAAGTTCCTGGATTTGGTTCTGATCATCGAGGTCCTCAACATCATCGATAATTGACTCAGCTTCTGATGGAATCTCTTCCACAACAACTTCATCCTCGATTGTTTCCAATATATAGGAAATATCACTGTCTTTGAGTTTATTGTTTTTAGCCATGGATATAATGCGCAGTGGTATTATTTTTATACCATCAACTTTAACCTTCACTACTTCAAAAGTTTTTATTTATTTTTGATGTAACTATTTTCAAGCACGTTATTCACTATCTTATTGATCAAAAATTAAACAAGTATGAAGTCTAACGCACGTGTTTTGCAGAAATTTACTAAATAATGGAAAACACTGTCAACACTTGACAGATGGTACTCAAGTTTAGTTCAAAATATATATATTTATCTCTTTCAAACATTTGGTATATTTCTTTTTTTTAAATATAAGCTTAAATCTACATATAAAAGTGGTATTTCGAATATACCATTGCACACAGAATGTAGGAAAATTAATTAGATAAGTGGTATAGTTTTCATACCACCGCGCCGGAAAGAGTTAAAATATAAAAAAAAATCGTGGTCTAAGCCTGGCATATTATATAATACATATTATATAATATATTTTAAGGTAGGGTAATGTATAGAAATATTTGAAAAATCCAAATTGAGAAAATTATCTTCAACACCACTTCTTATGCCCGTATACTTCTTATGCTAGTATACATTTCTCTAAAACAAGAGAATTGATATGCAAAAACCATGCAAATTATTAATTTATCATATTTAAGAAATACGTCAACACTATAATCACTGCCATCAAATTTTAGACTCAATGGTTTCAATCAAAAGTTATGTGCCATCTCGAGTATAACTTTCGCTTCGAATATCCTTCAAATAGGATACTGTGGGTAAAAATCGTGGTTATCATCGTGTTCGGTAAGATATTGCTAGTTAAACTGCATTAAAATTTTTTCCTTTAGACAAATGTAGTTTTTTTTGCAAAAATCAAAGCATTTTAAGATCGTTATTTTTTACTGTTTTTCTCAAAAAACAACTTTGTCCTTGCGGGGCAGGAAGATGACCTTTTATTTTCATTAAATTTTTTTGGCAGATCTTGACAACCACATAAAACTTTTGAGACCTCTTAGAATGTGAAATTCGAAAAAAAAAATGTAATTCGATACGCCCTACTGATTTGTTTCCGAAATTAAATTTTTTTAATATAGTCATATTTTACGAAAAGCGCATAATCCTACCAAAATATTATTAGATTATTATTAATACAACAAAAACAAAAATTTTGTAAGATTCATACCCACGTTCCCTGGATTCAAGTCTTCGACGTTATCCACAAGTCCATTGAAGTTGTATTTTTTAAGCTGCGTAATTTGTTTCAATATGAAAGCGTTTGAGGAAGTGGGTTCGACTGCCAGCTGAGGCAAAAAAATTTTATTGAAAAAAATTTTGCCGCGACTCGTGCTCCGGGCGTGCTAAGCCACACACTTAACCTGCATGCCACGGTCACCACAACTTGACATATTAAAGCCACATTAAAAAAATTATTTGTTTCTCAGATAAGTTAGATAAATATATCTACTTAGAAATTTTAAATACCTAATATTATATTAAAATGTATTCGCTTTTTAAATAATCTCGGGTTCATCTCGAATTCGTGACGAATACGAGATATCTGATCCGAGTTTTCGGTTTCGTTACTAATTCAAAACCAAACCGAATTCACTATTTGGTTTATTGGATTGTGATGAAAATTTGCTTTAAAGTTGAAAATTTTGACTAAAAAGTATCACAAAAGAAATAATATGAAATTGTTCAACTATTTAATTTGAAAATTCAAATTATAAATAAATAAATACCACTGACGACCACCGCAAGCAAAAAATGAACAATGACTTAAGGATATATACCTGAAATGTTCTGTAGAGGACGTATATGATGACTGCGCGGCCCACGATTTCAACGCGAAAGTCGACAAAGAAGGCATCTTCAGCTCCACTGTCTCCACGAGATCACTTCGATTAAGGATCTAAGATTGATCGAAGTTGCCGAAGCAGTAGTAGTTACAAGCACCAGAATTAAACATCTCACTATCCATAAAAATCAAAACACAAGAAACCAAATTTATATGTTGTGATCGACGCAAGCACGCTTCAAGCGAACTAGATATGTGCTCTATCGGCGAGTCAGTTCTGACTAAAAGAGTGTCAAATACTGTTTTAACCGAGACACAACTATCTATATAATTAATAGGCTAAGGTTTTTTTGTGACTTCAACTCCTCCCAGACCAATGAACCGATTTTATTGATTCAGATGTGCAAACCACTTTTAAAAATTGTTATTTCTCTTCAGGGGGTTCCCAAACTTTTAAAACAGAAATACAATGTTTGTACAGAAATCCGCTTTTTAGTCGATTTGAAATTTAGTTTGAGAAGAGTTTATGAATTGATCGAATTTGAATTATTTTCAAAACTAAAAATTGTTGACCAAAATTACCTTCTATGCATTGCTCGAATGTCAATTGAACGAAAAATGCAGTTCCAAAATCAAAAATTCCACTTTCCGAGCAAACAACTTGTCAAATTTTAAGGGTTTTCAAAACAAATCTTTTTTTGGGTTTTTTGGCTTTTTTGCATCGAAATGTGTTATAAATCGATATTATAGGTGTTCTATAAGTGTTGTTTTATTAATTTCTTTATTATATCTTATGTATTTTTTATACCCTAAACCTGAAAGGCCAGGGTATATTAACTTTGTGCAAACGTTTGTAACGCATAGAACGAAGCAAGTCCGGTATAGAAAAGTATATATATTCTTGATCAGCGTCACCACGTGAGTCGAGCTATCCATGTCCGTCCGTCCGTCCGTCTGTGTGTTGTCCGTATACACAGGATAAGAAGAAGGAGTTGAGATAATTGGATGAAACTTGGTACACATAGTCACATGGACCCAAGGATCTGCACTATTGAATATTTTTGGAATCCGCCCACGGACACGCCTACCTCCCATACAATGCAAAAATGTAAAATTGCATAACTCAGCTCATAATTAACCTACAACAATAAAAATTGGTGTGTATGTGTTTGATATCAACACAAAGATGTTTTTGAAAAATGGGTGTCGTCCGCCCACGGACACGCCCACCTCCCATACAACCCAAAAATTGAAAACGCAATAAATAAGTCTCTGTTTAACTTACAGAGATAAAATGTGGCAGGTATAATATTTATAACAAACCAAAGACGGTTTTGAAAAATGGACATCATCCGCCCACGGACACGCCTACCTCCCATACAACGCGAAAATTCAAAACTGCATAACTCAGCTCATAGTTAACCTACAACAATAAAATTTGATATGTATGTGTTTTATACCAACATAAAAATGTCTTCGAAAAATGGACGTCATCCGCTCACTGACACGCCATCCGATATTGTACCTCCCATACAACCCAAAAATTGAAAACGCAATAAATAAGCCTGTGTTCAACCTAAAGAGCTAAAATTTGGCACATATGTTTTTTATGACAAGACAAAGATGGTTTTGAAAAATGGACGTCATCCGCCTACGGACACGCCTACCTCCCATATAACCCAAAAAGGTAAAAACTCAATAAATAAGGTTATGTTTGTCATAGAGAAATTAAATTTGGTATGCATGTATTTTACAACAAAACAAAGGTGTGTTCAAAAATTGGGAGTAATCCGTCCAAAAACTCGCCCACCTCCCATAGCGAAAGCACAATAAAGGCATTAACTGTGAGCTACAGGAATAAAACTTGGTATGTGTACATTTTTCATCAACATTTAAATGCACATAAAATATAGGCTTCATTAGCCCACGGACACGCCCATTTACAATACAAATTTTTTTGTTTTTGAGAAGTGGGTTTAGGGTATTTCATAGTCGGCCTAGACCGACTTTAGACTTTCTTTACTTGTGTTTTCTTAAATCTATTTTTTACTTCGTTTTTATTCAATTTTGTTATGTTTTATAGCTTGAAGTTTTCGAATAGTAATAATGTTTGTCTCAGTAGTTATAAATATTAGTGCACGTCCGTTTTCATATTTTGACAGTTACGTTTAAAAATGAAGTGTTATATCATACGTTTTAAGTCAAAACATTCTGATAATGATCTTTTATATCATTATTGAGACTGAATATATTGTTATTGAGGAAAAAAGTTTCTTGAATATAATATCATATATTAAAAATCTATAATGTTTCTAATATTTAATTTTTATTGAATTGCTCGAATTCGAGCAACAGGTTTACTAGTTTTTTTTTATTTTTTTAAATGGAATAAAACAATAATGAATTTTGAAAATTGAAATGAATTAACTTTATTCAAAAGATAATCTTTTAACATTATAATTTAAATATAATTCTTGGCATATGAACGCCAGGGCTGGCTCGGACGTAATTTAATCTGGAGGTCCAATTTTCAATCACTTTTTCCAGCATTTGTGGCCATATATTTTCAATAACTCGGCGAATGTTGTTCTCCAAGTAGTCGACCGTTTCGGGCTTATCGGCGTAGACTAGCTGCTTCTAAAAAAGTCCAGCTGCGTTAAATCGCTTGATCTTGCAGGCCAATTCACGGGTCTGGAAAGTGAAATTATGCGGTAACCAAGCGTTTCCTTCAGTAAATCAATTGTGGCACGAGCTGTGTGACATGTTGCGACGTCTTGTTGAAACCACAGCTCCTACACATCATGATTGCTCAATTGAGGAACGAAAATGGTCAGTAATCATTGCTCTATAGTGGTCACCATTGACTGTAACGTTCTGGCCAGCATCGTTTGAAAGGAGTACGGACCAGTGATTCCACCAGAACATAAAGCACACCAAATAGCCAGTTTTTCTGTATGTAACGGTGTCTCAAAATACATTTGAGGATTATCTCCACTCCCAAATATGGCAGTTTTGTTTATTGACGGTGCCACTCTTCTCCGAACTTAAAAATTCTCTTATGAAAATCGGGATCAACGGCAATCTTGTTTTGGACCCATTCACCGAATCTACGCCTTGCTAGGGACACATACCAATTCCTGTGCACGATGACGGATAGACTGATTCGGGCCTTCCTCTACGTTGCGCTCTTCAGTAGCAATTACTTCTTTTGCACGCACTGTACGACGTCTCTGCGGATGCACGACAATGTTGACCGCAAAAATATTTATTTTGAGTTCTGGTGCCTCAAGTTTAAGCTATTACTTATAAATAATGGGTTGGATTGATTAGTTTCGGTTCAAATTATGTCTAAAAAAATCGCAGTTGGTGTTACTTAGACTTATGTGAGAATGGCACGACTCCAGTTGTATCCCCAGGTCAAATCTAAAATGTCTGTGACTGGACTCACTACACTAACCACGTACCAATTATGAATAGAGGATGCCATAATAATGCTACTGAGAGTAAGATTTTTTCCAAACGATACACAAAACAAAAGAAGAACTTAATTCCTTTCCAACAATAACAATTCCACGTAAATCTTAAAAAAAATGTGTCTTTTACAGCGGTTTCAAAAAAGTGCCTTTTTAAAAATAGCAAAAAATTCAATTTTTGATCGTCAATAAGAGTTATAATGAAACAAAATTTTAACAATTTTTTTATGTCAAAATGTTAGCATGAGCAAGAAATTTAACATTTAAGAAGATTCGGGTATGCGTTCTGTGAAAAATAAAAAGTTACAAGCAAAAAACTTATTTTTTTTACCAAAAAGGACCTTCAGGAGAATCAAAATTGTTTCGGCGGTTTTTCTCCGATTTGAAAAAAAAGTATGCAGAAATCATTTTAATGAGGTCCTCTAACTTTTGAGACCCCGACCGGCGGAGTCTAAACTTCGATCCGGTCTAATGTACAAGTATTAAAAGTACGACAACATGCAACGTCTATATTATATATTTTTTAAATGATTCAAAGGAGATTATTTCAAAATTTTTATTTTTGGCTTATCATGTTTTTGCAATAAGCCCTTCAATTATTAAGCACAATATTGTAGTTTCAACATGGCAATGCAACTGCAAAAAGGAAATTTTCAGAGCTTAATTTAATAAGGGAATATCGTTAAGGTTGGGGCGGGTTTCGTTTTGGGAGTGCAGTTTTGAACCGGATGGGAAAAATTATAACTTGAGTAAACCAATAAAAAGGTGTGCTGAATTGGCTACAACTATTACAAATGAAGTATGTACTGTTGCCATCATGTCAAAATTAATAGCCATTTTAATGAAAAAACTTTGTTAATGAAATGAAAAACACGGTTTATTAATAAAAAGAAGAAAATAATAACATTTTATATGATTATAAGTTTGTTTTGCTAAAGTTATTTTTTGTCATTATTTCCAAGAACTAAAGTACTCCTAAAACTTACCAAATACTCCCCAAGAACTGGAAATTTACTCCTATTAAAAATGGTAAAACGGCAGCACTGGTATCTCACAAAAATCTCTTCAGAGCAACTCGTTAAACGCTACGCTCTCGCGTAAACTCCTCAAACACATGTATTGGTTATTCCATGATAGAATACTAAGGTAGGCTCATATTAATATGGCTGCTCAAATGTCTAGTTTTACACAAACAATGCTGTGAGTGCTATAAACGTCAAACGAAAAGGCAACAACAACCATTAGAACAACTCAAATTCGAACAGCTGATTTTGACAACTAGCTCACTTCCTCTCCAATATGCACCTACCTTGTTATTCTATCATGGGTTATTCGTTTGTTTACAAAGACCGCTCATCGTTTTGAGAACATCATCACTGTTTTCATCCTCCGAGCTCTCCAAAAGATGTGCTCTTTATTTCAGCTGAAAAATATTTGAATTCATCATTTATGAGTATTTTGATACTTATCAGTTTAATATTTGCTATTTTAATATTTAAATTTTTTTTCGTAATTTTTATTTTTTGCTTATATGAACAAACACAATATTGGGAACATACTGTAAAAATTTCAAGCAAATCCAATAAGTTGTTTTTTTTTGCGAATTTTTTAATGTAGGCAAGTCAGGCACAAAATCGCCTAATATGCACATATATGTTGATTTACCCTTTTTCATACATTGTTATGTATTCTTGCAAGCAAAGTACTAATGCAATGTTTTGTCTTTTTTCTAAAAATTTTGTTTTTGTTTTTCAAATAAACATACAGTTGGGAGCTATTTTTTCTTATTATTTATCGTTACTATTTCTCAGGATATATTATGTAACATAAGTTCAAAAAAACCTACTACCACCCTACCACCCTATTTGCAAAAAAAAAACATTAAAAAAAGAATTAATGAAATATATTTTATTTACCAAAATATGTTTATATTAAACAAATCTTACCATAGAATTATTTTAATACTTTTTTGAATACCATGTCTTCGGGCACTTTCCACCTCATTTATTGGAAACCAATTATCCGATTTGGATGAATCTTTTTGTTTTTGATAGTCAACAACCAAATGCATCGGAAAAATCTCTAAAACCGATCGTTTATTTATTTTATTATTTTGAAAACACATATCGCAACTTTAAATGCGATTATATCGAAACCACTTTTTCGCGATTGGTTGTAATAAAAAGTTACAAAAAAATTGCCCGATTTAAATAATTTTTGCACCACATATTAAGAAGAGCAGTCATTCTAGTCGTTACTAGAATCATGCAAGTAGCTTTAAAAACAACAGAGTTAGACCTATTTTAATCCCTTAAAAATACCTGTTTTTGTAAATTTTGACTTTTGGATGCTATAGTTCCGTTATTTTTTGAACGATCCTCTTTCTTTTGGTACCGACGATAACGGCATTAATTTTCAACACATTCTCGTTTTGGTTTTTATATTCAAATGAAGCACAAACATTTTTTGATTACAACCATCGGAGTACCTTTTTTTTTGTTGGTCTACTTTGACATGACATACAAAAACAGCAACAACAAGAACAACAATAATATTTATTTTAATATTTAGTTTGATATTTTTCCTAGTCAATATAAAAGACCGTTTGTCGATACCTTTAATTACTTTTCTAAAATTTAATTTTCAGCGAGAGCATTACATTTTGTGTAGCCAAGGTAAAAGGTGGCCTTAAGTGAAAGGAAGCGCATATGTTATCCAAAAAATTTTATATATTAAATAGAAAAAATACCTTTGCAGAAATAAACTAAAATTCATTTATTCATTTAATTAAAAATTAAAAATAAAAATTAAAATTCATTAAACTTGAACGTCATCAAAACTTAAACTTAACCTTTAAACTTTTTTGGACATTCAAGATACGACGATTCATTTCCTTTCTCATTAAATGATATATATTTGGATTTGTCTATATTTGAAAACCTTCCCATTTTAAAAAATTAAACATTTAAGAAAACATGCGAACAAGTTTTTACACACAAATGTCAAACGAAATCCTTTAATGCTTACAAAAAGAAAACAAACAAACTGCAAAAGAAACAAATGATAAAAAAATTATGGCATCAAAATAATACTCACTCCGTACTCACACTATATAACCAGTGTTGCCAGACATTTTTTGAAGTTGTAGCTAAAACTGATAAAAAAAGTAGCTAAAAGTAGCTAAAACCGCTAAAAAAAGTAGCTTAAAAAAAAGCTAAAAAATTTTAGACAAGAAAAAGAATACATTTTTTTATGATAACATATTCAAACTTTTATTTATAAAATACATACATAAGTATATTTTTTTAAATTTATATAGAAAATAAAAGGGACTTTCAAACTAAAAAAAAAAACAAACAAAAACTTAATTTAAAAACAAAAACAAAATTCATAAAACATTAAACAATAAATTCATTTCAGCAAACAGAACAAAAAACAAATTTTATATTTTAAGTATAACTTAAAAAATATAAAACATATAACAATATAAAATAAGAAGAAAAATTTATATATATTCAACTTCTGTTTCTTCATCACTAGGTGAGTCTTGTCGATAACATTTAAATTATCGTTTTACTTTCACATTTACATGGAAGCTTTCACACGGTGAAATATGTATAATGTAAAAAAATTAAATGCAATATATATAATTCAAACAAATATTTTGTAGCTAAAAAGAGCTAAGGAAAATAAAAAGTAGCTAAAGAAAGTAGCTAGGAGCTAAAACACAATTTTTGTAGCTAAGTGAGAAAAAAAAAAGCTAAATCTAGCTACAAAATCGCTAAACTGGCAACACTGTATATAACTATCATTGAAAGAGTTCATCATTTTCAAATAATCTGAGTGAGGAAAAAAAAGAGCGAGCACACATATCGGCTTATGCTATTCAATAGCGCATAATGTGAACAGCAACGAAAGAGAAATGCAAATAAACAACTCGCTCGCTCATTCGGAGATTAACTCATTCGTTCGCTCATTCGTTTGTTTTTCATTTCCAATGAAAGAAAAAAAATTAAATTCACTGAGTTGAGTAGTATTGAACTACTCCTCAAAGATAAGTATATACGAACTCTGGTTTCAAAGACTATGTCGTTTTTGAAGAAAACGAGCGATATGTGTTTTATTATTAAGACTAATTTTTCCAAGCAATATGACTAGATTAAATAATGGATCGTGGACCTTCCCATATCACTGTAAGACCCCAAATAAAATATTTAAAATTCGGACTTATGAAAACTCTTATATTTCTTCATATTTAGAACAGAGAATAAAAACTAATATCAAAACTTATCGACACATCAAATATATGTATGTGGGACTCGAAAATATGCGTGGTATCTGCAATGAAACTCAGGATCTTATAAGAAGTAAGGTGCATTAAAAATAAAAAATATTAGTGGGATTGGTAAACGGGCGTAAAATCTTACATTGAAATACACCATAAAAGGAATATATTTGCACCAAGGCTCTTGAGTTATAAACAGAGGTGATAGAACTTTAGAAAGTAAAACCCGATCTGTGTATGACAACTTGGCTAGCTCACATACTTTCTGTACGAATTTGCTAATTCGAAATGATGCTCAATATTTGTGATCGAGTTTTCATAATTGTTAGGTATATTAGCTCGTCGATGTTTAAATTCATAATCGTAATTCATCATCATTTAAAGCATTAATTTTCTGACAAAGTCCCACTAAGTTTGGTTCCATGTGTCTGTTTTCACTGAACTTCTTCTGAGAATCCATTTCGACTCGATTAATGTCGTAAAACAAAATTCGTAAAAGAAGCTTCCGGAACTTAGCTGGTGAGCATGTTGAGGTTCATGTAATGCAAATTTTTAAATTTCCGGTATTTTTTCCGGTTTTGTTTATAAAGAGACTCATCAGAACTAATACATAATGCTACAGAAAAACAAATTATGTTAAAATATAAAAAGTTTTCATTAGTGAGTTGCGCTAAAGTCTTAGTTTTTTTTTTTGTATAAGCCAATTTGTTACCTTCAGAAGGATTGGTGAACTATAAGGGGCGTGGTTTAAGCACTCTGTATAGACATAGAAAACACTTAATGTTCTGTGCAGTGTACAATTGAGGAATGTTGTGATGTACTCCCGTATCCTTTTTGACATGCTTTAAATTCAAGGCTGCTTACACTGCCGCCGTTTCCTGTTGTGGTTGTTGTTTTTGTTGTTGTTAAAATACAAACATTGCGGCGAGTCCCTTTGGTGTTTTCTTCCTGTATTCTTGGATTTGCACATCCTTATTGCGGTAAATGCTGCGTGAACATCCTTATATTATAACTTTGTCGTGGTTTGTCCTGCTAGATAAAGCGATAGAAACGTTGAAACTATGAATAAAAATGTAAAAAGTTATTTGTAAGGAAACAAACAAGCAAATAAAAAAAAAGAACAATAAAGGAAAAAGCATTCAGCATAAAATTAAAGTGACACAAAAAAGGACATCGACGCAGCAGTGGCAAAGAACAAGAGCCAACAACACAACAAAACAGCAACAACCACAACATTGATGTAAAAAAGGAATATAACTCAATATAAACAAGATCGAGGACATGACTTTCGAACAAATAAGTTCAAATGCTCCAATGTCCTGCGTCCTAGAGGCAAAGAATAACAACAAACACTAACACCAACAACAAAACCAACAACAACAATAGCTACAAAAACGACAATATGAGCAATATTTCATGCTTAAGCGCACGACAACTTCGTCCTTCGCCCTGTGGTCTTCAGTGGTTGAACTGGCTGCATTCAATACGTTTTTAAAAAAGGACTTGTGTCGATTGCAAGCAAAACAGGATGCGGCACGGCGCCCTTTCCAGAGAGAAAAAGAATGCTTCATCTTGATTTTTTTTTGTGTTTTGTTTGTTTGTTTTTCTTGGTCTACTCGGCTCTGCCGGGACGTTTTTGTTGTCTTTTTTTTTTTCTTTTTGTTGTCATTTGACGCCATTGTGCTATTGTCCTTTGTGGCTCAGTTCGATTCAATTCGTTGCTGGTTATTTATTCTAAACCGTTATTTATATGCGTTTGTATGCGTGCGTTAAATTTTCATATATTAATGTCCTTGTCTACTGTGGTGCTCTTGTTGTCGTATGGACAAGAGCTCACGCTTAAGGAATAAAATTAGAGCCAGCTAGAAAAAAAAAAACACGCCAATAGAAACGTGCGTCTCAAGGACCTCAACGTTGACATTAAATGGAATTTATTGAGCATCATTGACATCGAAATCTGTTTTGCCAACGATTTTATAGGCTTCTACAAAAGGATTTGCGTAAATTTTCCCATTTTTATGACTTCTTACTATGGGCTCGATTTGAATTCTGAACTTGGTGGGATTAATTAAGAAATGGAAATAATAGTCTTCGATAAAGACGCAAGAACTGGTCATAAACATTTTTATGTATGTATTAGAATATTAGTCCTCAAATGATACATTGTGCAAATTCGCACCGTCGAAAATTTGAAACTGGTGGCATTTGGTTACTTTTTCCTTTTGTAATATATTTAAATAAAGTCAAACCACGCCCATTTAAACTATTGTATACCTTTCGATTTGCTGCTCTTAACAAGATGTCTCTGAATTTTGAGCTTTCAGTAGTCGTCAGCGTGTCATTTATGGTAATTGATAGGTGGTAATGAATTTTTTAAAATGTTATTTTGTTGTTTTTTATTTTTATTAAAAACTCTAAAAAAATATGTTATTGGAATTTTATTGCATTTCTAATTGAATTAAGTTTTTATTTAGCGTGTATTTGACTATGCATAAAAAAAATTAATTCCATATTCATAGCCAGCGAAGCCGGCGATTAATTTGTATGTGCTTGACTATGTCGATGTCGGCGTACAGCTCTATAGTTCATAGATCTATCGAATTCAGTACTTGGCATTGACGCTGATTGGATCAAAGATCTAACGAAGGACATGACTTGAACGCCCCCAATAGTAATAGAAAGTGAGTTTTATCAAACTCATCTTATGACCTTCAAAATTAATTTCTTACAAGTCGCGCATTAGTTCAATAGTTCCATTTATTAGCAAAAAGTACAATTTTATGAACAAAAACAATTTGAACATTCCAGTACTCGAAATGATTTTGACCGAACTTCTTATGATCAATTGTGTCATTCCATGTTTGTACTCATTCGAACGTGACCAAACGGTCGGCACACTTTATGCTGAGTCCAGACGGCAAAAGTTCATGTTCTCAAGAAATTTTACATGGCGTCCGTTGAGAGATGACGCACAGTGTTTCGTCTAGAACATGCTAGGAGGACAAAATTGATTTAACCAAATACTAAAAAGAGGTATGCAATTTTTTCAAGAAATGACCCGAGAAAACAAAACAAAAAATTTAGTTTCCAAATGCCAGTTACTTTTAAGCAATTAAGCACAAAAGTAGAAACTTGTTTGTGGCTGCTGATTGCATTTGACAGTCGATGCTAGCACGTGTTAGTGAAATGATAATTTTTAACAAAGCGTCATATCAAATGATCGGTTTTCAAGAGCTTCGGTTCTGTGTGACCTTAATGTTGCTTAATTCTAGTAGGTAGTGTAGTGTCATACTGTGTGTCAGTGTCATACTGAGAAAAGAAATCGAATTTTTCGTACTGTTGGATACGTTTTTGTTCAAGCAGGTCTAATGCTTGAAAATCGAATAAAGTAGATATCCTCATACACAGAGGAAAGGATTTTTTACCGCCCCAGGTGCACGCCGAAATGGGGTGCAAAGTTTGGCAAAATAACTTTTTACCACAAAATTTTTGATTTTTGTAATAAAAAGAACACTCCTCAATGACTTCGGTTTTATATTTGAATATCAATAGGGTGCAAAAGTGAATGAAAATATTTTTTACCATCACCAGGATTTCGTTTTTATTGAAACAAACTTGAACTTTATATTAAATTTTGTTCAATATTAACGCTCACACTAAAACCCAAGTCAATTCCATATGTAATTTTTCATTGGTTAGGGGTGCAATTTTCAAACAAATTAACTTGTTCAAACTTGCTAACATTAAGACTTTTCTTAAACCATTAAGTTTCGAAAACCTGCATGATTTTCAGGGTATGATGAATGGAAGCGTCAATTGTTTTGTAAGCAATACATTTCTCCAAAACTTTTCATATCAAACATGTTCATATCATAAATGTCAAAAATTAAAATATACTTTATGATTTTGTGATTACTAAGATCTGAGACTATATATAATGAAACAAACCTCATTTACAGCTTTTAACTTGCAAGAACATTATTTGGAATAGTAATATATTTACTTTAAAGTTTAAAAATCACTAATAAACTTTTTACTTGCTTAAAAAATTTCTAAAAAATAAAATTGATATAAATTCATTACATTTTTTATTTAAATTAAATAAATGGCGTTCCATGACAGTTTATGGCGTTCTAATTTTTTTTTTATTTTATTTTGAAGATGTCTATTAAAAACTCTAAGATGGTTTTCTGACTCGTTTATTTTACCAAAACAATTATTATTATGTTCAAATCATCCAACAAAAAGTCTTCTCTAGTTTTTAAGAGAAGATAAGATGCGCAGTTCTTTAAAAATTATTCTAATTATTAAAATTAAATTTTGTTTTCCACCACCGAATGTGAAGAATCAACAGATTTCTTGGAATTGCCAGCTCTTTTTGAGCCATTCATGTCTCTTGACCTTGTCCAACCTGGGCAAGTTTGCTTTGTGTATTATGTAGATAATGAGAATGAAACAAATTTCTGATATAAATTTTGTATCACTGTAATATTTTGATACTGACATATTTATGGTGGTATTTATGGTGATATTTATAAAGCAGTCAAATGTTACAGACCTCAATCTTGTCTATAAAAGTCCAAGCGGAGATTAAGATAGATACTATAAAAAAAAAAAAAACAAATTGGCCATTTCAGCCCTTGAAAGGACTTTGACCGAGCTTCTTCTGATCATTTGTGTTGTGTGTGTTATAAAATGTTTGCACACAATTGACCGAGAAATGGATCTACATGTTTTATGCCGACTCCGAACAGCTAAAGTTCATGTTCTCAAGAAGATTTACATGTCATTATTTACTCTCTGAGGTTTGCGATTGTCTGCGAGTGGTGCTGACCAATCAGAAAAATTTTTTATTGAAAAAAATTTTTGTCGTGGCTGGGGATAGATAGATACTATAAAGAAATAGATAAAAATTATGAAAAATGTTTATAAATGAATTTTAATATTTTATATTTACTTTTCATTTAAATTTTATGTAGAAAATGGGGGTTGATTTCGAAAAAATATTTATATTAATAGTTATTCAGGGTCACTATTTTTCAAAGTTTTCTATATTAAATTAACTAAAGTTTTTATAACTTCATAAAGTCAATTCTTCAATTATTTAAAACTGATATTGTGTGGTTTAATGATAGTAAATTTTTCTCTCTCAGCTTATAAGCCCGGTAGACAAAAATATTGGAACAATTCAGAAAAAAATTCTTAAAGTTTCTGAAAATTTAGATTCTTAAAATATATAGTTTTGCTGATATTTTTAATCTCATCTAAAATATGTCATTTTTGTAGAGGTTGATTCGAAAATATGTAGTAAGATTCATCGATTTATTTTATGAAAAAAATCTTCTGAAGGGGTGCATAATTGAGCTTCCGCCCCGGGTGCCACCAACCCTAGCTACGCCACTGGTTATAAGTACCAAATCTCAGTTGATGCTAATGAAACTTTAAATATTTGACTGCTACTGATTGTTCGCTGTTTGTTTCTTATAACCCTTTCGACACCGCTCCTGAACTAGATGTCTGAAAAATTTTGTTTTCATAACTCCTGTATTTGTTAGATCTAAATTAAGCATTTTTGAAGATTTCAGACTTTTAGAATTATCGTGTCACTAGATATTGAATGTTGCACATATGTATGTTAGTTTGCAACAATGCACGTTTTTTTAAATATTTTTGTATTTTTATTTAGCACTAGCGGATGTAACCCGGTGTTACTCGGGGTTGTGCCTTAAGCACGGAAAGAAGACGATTTTCAAAACTGCTCTCATTTTTACGTTTTTAAAACTACACTGTACAACAATATTGCATTTTTTGTCTGATGAATGACTTTTGTCACATGATATTTACTACTTTTATGTCGCTGATTCTAAATTTACCTTCCATTTTTCTGGCACAGCTCTTGTTTACGAGATAGCTGTAACTAAAAATTTAATATTTTGCAGTATAAATTTGCTAAAAATTAAAAATATATCCAGTTTTCTTAATATAATTTGATTTGGCATCATTAACACAAGTTTGTGTGAATGAACGGAATCATTTTTGTTTCATTTGCGGAGAGTATATGTTTAAAGAATACCGTTTAAAGGTGACAGCATTCATGAAAATTGCTTACAAAAAATACTGTGGTCACCCGCTGGAAATGAAAGACAAGCCTTGGATTCCGCAAAAGGTATGCAAAACGTGCGTTGAGTTTCTACGTTTGTGGACAAATCAGAAAAGAAATAGATTTAGGTACGAAACCGTTATGATCTAGAATGAACCCGTGAACCACCACGACAATTGTTATTTTTGTTTGGAGAACATAAACGGCACAAACCGAAAAAGTTGAGCCAAATGGGAATATCCTTGCATACGTTCGGCATAAAACGTGTTTTCAGCCCTAAGACATCACCTTAATCTCAAGCTGATGCTTTATAGGAGGAGCGTATAACTAACAGTAGTTATAGTGAATTTGAATGTGACCTGAAAACGCCAAAACCATTCAACTAAGATGATTTAAGCGATCTTATCAGAAATCTAGGACTGTCAAAGTCTGATTCAGAAATTTTGGCTTCCAGGCTTAAATAAAGATATTTATTTCAGAAGAAAACAGAATTTCTTATTATTGCACAAGAGAACAAAATCTCCTCAAATATTTTGCTGAAGAAAACGAATTCGTATTTTGTAAAGATGTACCTGGCTTAATAGCTGCAATGGGATTACGAAATTATGTTTGCAGTGAGTGGCGTTTATTCATAGACTCATCAAAACGGAGTCTAAAATGTGTTCTCTTACACAATGGGAAGAATAAAGAAGGGACGTTACCTAATTCGCATTCTACAAAATTAAAAGAGAATTAAAAGTTATTGCTCTGGTTTTGGAAAAAATTAAGTATGTGGAACACAACTGGCTCATTTGTGTTGATTTGAAAATGGTAAATTTTCTTTTAGGCCAACAAGGTGGTTAAACAAAGGATCCTTGTTTAATTTGCTTGTGGGATAGTAGAACTAGAACAACATTGGAGTTAAAAAGATTGGCCTACTCGGGAAACGCTAATTCTAGGACAACAGAACGTGATAAAGCCACCTTTAGTTTTAAGGGATCGCTTAATTTTGCCTCCGTTACATATTAAATTAGGGCTTATCAAACAATTTTTAAACGATCTTGACAAAAATGGAAATTGTTTTCTTTTCCTATCAAAAAAGTTTAAAAAAATGAGTACAGAAAAGATAAAAGCAGGCATTTTTGACGGGTCGCAAATAAGATCGTTAGTTAAAGACTCAAATTTTATGATTTGAATAATTTTATTAAATGTTCAAAATTTTTTTGGGAAATAAGAAAAGTTCTGACTATTCTCAACACGTCGAAAAACTAATAAGACACTTTTAAATGGTTGGATGTAACATGAGCATCAAGGTACACTTTCTTCACAACCACTTGGATTATTTTCCCACCAATCTTGGGGATCTAAGTGAAGATCAGGGCGAGCGATTCCACCAGGATCTCCATACGATTGAGGAACGCTATCAAGGCTACTCTTGTTGGAGCATTCAGAACAGCTCTCTGCCTTCAGCTTCAGCAAGGAACTCATATAAAGGAAATTTTTTTTTCAACTTAAGAACTAAATAAAATAGGATTTTCTTTAAATATTTAGTGTTTTATTATAAAAAGACAAAAGTGTCATATTTTTTTAACTAGAGCTGCTATAGAAATTTCAGTCACAAATTAAAAATCGTCATTAAAAATTGGAATTATATCATGTAAAATAACCCAATCATCATATATGCTGTTGTGCAGTGTTATCAATTCAATTGTAAAATTTTTAAAATTATCGTTTTTTGGGGTCTTACCTCTCCTTCCATCGAAAGTGTTTAGTCAAATTTCCGTAAAACTGTACCTGCCAGACATGATTAAAACAAAACATTACATCTTCAAAGTCTCGATCTGACGTCTGGTTCCTGAGGAAAATGGACACCCACACTTAGAAAAAAACACATGTCTTCCTCTAGTGAAAAATTTCTCTATTCTCGATAATAGCAATTTTCTCTTTTCAAATAAAATTTTCTTCAATTACAATAAATTTTCACATTTTCGAAGAAATATTTCTTCACTTCTAGGAAATGGAAATATTTCAATGTCTCTTATAATGACAAATCAGGCATGCACGTTAACGTTATTTTTAACGATAGCCAAAATATTTTTTTTTTTGTTTCGTTGAAGCGAAATCAAAAAATAACGTTAATTCAAAAAACGAAAAATATTTATTTCGTTTCGGAGAAAACGATACAAATTTTTTCGTTTTTGTGCCCAATCAACCGTTAAAAATAACGTTAATTTCAACAAAAAAATTTCGTTTTTTTTGTATCAGAAGAAATTTTTTTTAGCATAGGAGAAAATAATAGAAAATTATTCGTTTTTCAAAGAAAAGAAATTTGATTTGATATATTTTTAACGTTATTTAAAAAACGAAATAATTTTGATAATTTATTTTTCTGAATCAACGAAACGAAAAAAAATTTTGTTGATTTCGTTGTGGATGTCTGTGACAAATATATCTCTTGTACAAAAAAATTCTCATTTATACTGAAAAATTTTTTGAAAATTAAATTTTTTTCCTATATTTTGATAAAAAATTCACTATGAGAAGTATTTTCTTCAATAAAAACAAATGTTTTCTCAAAACTGAAGAGTCTTTTTCTCTAAAATCGAATTATTTTTATATATTTCTCTTTTTCATAGAAGGTTTTTATCAGTTTTAGAGAATTTTTAGGATCGCATTTAGAGAAAAGCATTCTCTGGAGCAAAGGTCAATATCAATTTTCTCTAAATATGATGCCATTTTTATCATATTCCGAGAAACTTTTTTCTGAGTGCAGTTTGAAAAGTCATTTCGAGAAAAATGCGTTTAATTTTTTTTTAGCATGGATTTAATATGCAATTTTATTTGAAATAAATTCCAATTTTAAAAAATCCTGTAAGCATCGATTCAATTTTTGGATTGTCTCGTTCAACTTCGGTTTTGGTCGATACTGTTCGGTTAATTTTTTTTTATCTTTATATAGCTTCTGCTGGTATTCGTTAAACTTCTTTTTTTCGTTCGTCTTTGGTTCTTGACTTCGTTTGCCTTCGGCTCATTCCATGATTTTTGTCGAAAGAACTTTTGAGAGCATAGGATCAGTGTTGCCACAAAGTTTTGAGGAAAGAAGCTAGATGGCCTATAAAAAATGGCTAGAAAAGGCTAGATGGCTTTAAAAAAATAGCTAAAAAAAGGCTAGATTTGTTAACGTTATTATACCCTAAACCTGTAAGGTCAGGGTATATTGACTTTGTGCAAACGTTTGTAACGTATAGAAATAAGTGAGTCCGGTATAGAAAAGTATATAAATTCCTGATCAGTGTCACCTCGTTCGTCCATCTGTCTTTGTGTTGTCTGTAAACATAGGTTAAGAAAGAGTTGAGATTGGTACACATATTCACATGAACCCAAGCATCTGCACTATTGAATATTTTTGGAATCCGCCCACGGACACGCTTACTTCCCATACAACTAAAAAATAAAAATCGCTGTATAGCTACCGAAATAAAATTTAAATGTATTTATTTTATATCAAAACGCAGACGTACACAAAAATGGGCGTGATCCACCCATGAACATGCCCACCTCCCATACAACTCCAACATTGAAAACACTATTATAAAGACGCTTTTATTTGAACTACAGGGATAAAACTTATCAGATATGTATTTTATATTAAAAGTAAGATGTGTGCTAAGATGTAAAAAAGTCATCATTCGCCCTTAAACACGCCCACCTTCCATGCAACCCACTATAGTAAAAACGCTATAAAGAGGTTTATATGAGCCAAAAATATAAAACTTGGTATTGAGATTGTTGCATCAAAACTAAGATGTGTTCACAAAATGAGCGACGTCCGCCCATGAACACGCTCATCTCCACAATACGGAAAACACTATAAAAACGTTTATATTTGGGCTACAGAGATAAACTTGGTATGAGATCATAGTATATAAAACTAAGGTGTGATTTTAAACAAAAATAGGAAGTTACTTCTATTTGTTTTAGTATTTTAATATATAGTTTATTAAAATATCATAGGAGGTTTAGGGTATTTCATAGTCGGACTAGACTTTCTTTACTCGTTTTCTTTTAAGAACATATCTTATCGTTAGAAGAAAATTTAGCATGCCAGTTTGAATACGGTTTCTTTACTTGTTTTTTTTTTAAATTGCGTTGTACTAAGAATTCTTTCTACATCAGCGTTGCTTAATGCCAAAATAATAAAACTAAAAACCAAATCAGATAGCTCTTGGAACGGATCTTCATTCAATGAATCTCTAGCTTCTGCTCAGAATTCTGTTATGGAACTTAAGTTATTCCACTTGTGATTAACAATTTTTTGCCATTATATTTCAATTATCGTTATTTCTTCTGTAGAGTTACTATATTTTTCTTTCTCTATAACAGAAAATATTTGGGTTTAACCACTTTTAAAGTATAAAAAGAGCAATAGAAGATTCACACTTTCAAAATTGCAATGTCAGAAAAATTGGATGTAGTAATGCATCTTTAAGCAAAATATTAAAAAAGGCTAGAAAAGGCTAGAAAAAAACAAAAAAAGGCTAAAAAAAAGGCTAGAGGCTAGATGGTAATTTTCGAGGCTAGGCAACAAAAAAAAAGGCTAGATCTAGCCTCAAAAAGGCTAGACTGGCAACACTGCATAGGATATATTTCAGTAACAGATACAAATGCTTGCCAAGTTTCATCAAAATTGGTTCACCATACAAAGGGTGTATCATACACAAAATAAATGTCGATGCAATCAGTTTCGTTCTACCAAATCTCAGGAAGAAATAAATTGTAAACTATAAATCCATATAAATCGTGAGGAACAAACAGCTCTCTTCTTTTTTATGAGTCAATTGAACACATTGAACGCATTTTCTGCAAAATTTGATTTTTTTAATTATGCCGTTCTTCGAGCAAATGAGCGCAATTAATTTTGTATATTTATTTATCTGAAGGTTCTTCAATCCAAAGAGTTAATACATATTTAAAATCAAGATAAAGCATTTTCTTACAAATCAATATTTAATTTTCAGTATATGTGAGTATAAAAATAAGAAACCTTAAGGGGACGTGACATCTTCAAACATTTTTTTAATTTTAAAGTTTTACAATGCGTACAAGTTCAATAAAAAATAAGATATATTTTTTTGTTTGAAATTTTGAAATTTTTGATATGTTGTTTTACACTTGTCGATGCATGTAATGAACTACGGACAGAAAAATCGGTTTTATAATTTTTGAGTTTTTGGCCGATTTGGTCCAAGAAATATGACAATTTTCGAAAAAACGCCGCCATTTTGTTATTTTTCAAACAAAATCGTTTCTTCTAGTTCATTCCATGGCGGTTTTGTTTCTGATAAAAACCCCGTTTTTTGTTTTTTTTCCAAATTTCCAGATCACGCCCGCCATGGTTTTTTGATGTTTAAAATAATAACAAAAATAATTAAAAAAAAAAAAAAAAAAACAAATTGGCCATTTCAGCCCTTGAAAGGACTTTGACCGAGCTTCTTATGATCAATCGTGTTGTGTGTGTTATTAATTGTTTGCACACAATTGACCGAGAACTGGACCTACATGTTTTATGCCGACTCCGAAAGGCTAAAGTTCATGTTCACAAGAAGCCACACACTTAACCTGCATGCCACGGTCACCAAAAATAATTCCATAATAAAAAAGTAAAGAAAAACATTAAAATAAAGCACTCTAACAGCTTTTAACTTTATTTTTTTCTTTATTTTGATTAGTATTACTGCTATGTAACTTGAATTTAACTTATTAAGATCTATTTTTATGAAAAATAAATGTATTTTATTCTACGAAGAATAGTTATCCTTTGACCTCCATTAACATGTATATTATATATAAAAAAAAGTTCTCAAAATTAGCTAAATTTTTCATACTTCTATACGAGCTTAAAAAAACTACTATTTTTTGTCGCGTCCGTTCCATTGAATGATTGCTTATTACATTGTACTAAATTGTCCTAAATCTCGCCAATATTTTTATAAAATGTAGCACTCTTTCATTGCGTTAGAACACCTAAAATACATATCGGCTAATTTTGTTTCTTTCTTGTTTTTTGAGTAATTAAAACCGTGCGAATGTTGCGTCCGTGCCACTGGGAGATGCCCATATGTAAATAAAAAAAACAAATAAATTTTTTTTTTGTAATTTTTTTACTAGAAAATATATATTTAATGTTTCAGAATGATCTCTTATTTTTTGTTCAACTTATAGGCATTTTAAAACATTAACCCATTTTGGTCAGGTACCCGAACGCGTTGGAATTTTCTAATGAATTTTCTAATTTTCAGGCTTTATTGTTGTTGATCAATTTAAGAAAATTCCGGAAGTTTTAGAATTTTTCCCATTTTCCGTTTTCCGGCTACAAGCTGGTAGAAGAATCGACCCAATGTATCTACAAAAATTTAAAATTTTTTAATAATTTATTTCAGCTTTAAAATAAGTATAATATGCCTTGAGAGTATTCCTGTGAAGTTTGGTACCGATAGAACATGGGGGCGTGGCACCTTCCATGCAACTCTAGTTTTCGATATCGAATAGCTTTGGAATTACATGTTTTACAGCCACAAAATTCGGTATTCAAGTTCAATTTACACGTATTATTTTAATGGCAATATTTTATAGGCGTTAGACAAGGGCAAGGGCTACACTTTTTAAACATTCAAAGTTTTCGGTAAAAATTTCGAAATATAAGGTCACACATCAAAGAATTCGAAACGAATATCATATTTATTATACAATTCAAATGTTTAACATCGAATAGCTAAGTACAAATATCGCATAACATTGAAACTCAGTATAAAGTTACTTATTGGTCATATATTCTACCAGAAAATTGACACGGGCATTTTAAAATAAGATTTGTAGGAGTAGTTACGCACGTAGGGAATCGCTAGCATAAAAAAAATAAGTTGTTATTTACATTTATTTATTTACTAGCAGGCCACAGTCGTCCGAGGCTTTGCCACGGACATTTTCTCTTTATCAATAATACTTTTGTATATTTGAAAAATTTCAATAATAAACAAGTAAAGAAAGTCTAAAGTCAGTCTAGGCCGACTATGAAATACCCTAAACCCACTTTTAAAAAAAAAAAATTTATTGTAAATGGGCGTGTCCGTGGGCGGATGAAGTCCAAACCATCATTGTCTTGTCATAGAAAACATACGTGCCAAATTTTAGCTCTGTAGGTTAAACACATGCTTATTTATTGCGTTTTCAATTTTTGGGTTGTATCGGAGGTAGGCGTGTCCGTGATCGGATGACGTCCATTTTTCAAAGACATCTTTGTGTTGATATAAAACACACACATATACAATTTTATTGTTGTAGGCTAATTATGAGCTGAGCTATGCAGTTTTCAATTTTCGCGTTGTCCGTGGGCGGACGATGTCCATTTTTCAAAACCATCTTTTTTTTGTTATAAAAACATACGTTCCAAATTTTAGCTCTTTAGGTTAAACACAGGCTTTTGTTATATGGGGGGTGGGCGTGTCCGTGAGCGGATAACGTCCATTTTTCAAAGACATCGTTGTGTTGATATAAAACACATACATACCAAATTTTATTGTTGTGGACTTATTATGAGCTGAGTTATGCAGTTTTAAAATTTTGCGTTGTATGGGAGGTAGGCGTGTCCGTGGGCGGATTCCAAAAATATTCAATAGTGCAGATCCTTGGGTACATGTGACTGTGTGTACCAAGTTTCATCCAATTATCTCAACTCCTTCTTCTTATCCTGTGTATACGGACAACACACAGACGGACGGACGGACGGACGGACGGACGGACGGACGGACGGACGGACGGACGGACGGACATAGATAGCTCGACTCACGTGGTGACGCTGATCAAGAATATATATACTTTTCTATACCGGACTCGCTTCGTTCTATGCGTTACAAACGTTTGCACAAAGTTAATATACCCTGACCTTTCAGGTTTAGGGTATAAAAAAGGTAAAATATTTGCATATTATATGTATTTGGAAGGAAATTATATTAAATAGTATAATTATAATAAAGTGAAGATATTTCCAATTTAGTTATTTAATACTTCAGTATTAACAACGTTATTTGATTCATTGGCATTACCAGGAATAAGAAAAATCTGATAATCTGCTGTACCGACTCGTTTACCATAATCTACTTGTACGTTTTTCAAAGTTTTGCATAAATATTTATTATACTCCACCCGCAAAGCGTAGCGGGCACAATAATTTTGTCACGAAATTTTTTTTACGACCATGAGTCGATTAAGCCATGTTCGTCTGTCTATCTGTTCATTAGTTTGTCCACACGATTACAGCCGTGTCTTTATTGCAAATCTCTTTAAAGTCCATAATAATGAAATAATTTTCATAATTTGAGATTTGTCATACAGTGGTGCTCCAGTTTAACGAAAAATATAATGTCCAGGGTCGTTCGGTAAATCGAAAAGTTCATCAAATCGGTAATACTATTTTCGAGTTTTTTATCATATAACAAAGCTAATAAATTTGTCAACTTGAAACAAATATCCTTACATTTTTTGTTTTAATAATGCACTCCAATAAAATTGAATTTTTGAACTTGTTTTAGGTATTATTAATTATTATTATTAAATATTTAGAAAGCTGCTGGTTAAATCTGTTCATACTCCAAATGAAAAATCCAAGAATATGTCAATACATTCCTATTATGTTTTTAAAAAAGGAAACCCTACAATATGTTTATTAACCCGAGGGGATTTTTTGAGAATCAGATAATTAAATACATATTAATATTATTACAAATTCAAAAACAAACGAAGCGAGCTCAGAGAAGCAAATGTTGTTAAATAGAATACCTACAATTTTAAATGTTCGTAATATAGAGTCAACAACATTAAATAAGGGTTCGTTATATTGGAAGTTCGTTAAATCGGTGTTCGCTAAATTGGAGCACCACTGTAATGCTTTAATTTGAAATTTATAACCTACAGTTGAAATTCAACAAAATTTTGTGAATACTTCCATAGAAAGTGACGTCACCAAAATATCAAAACCTTCATAATTTATACAAAAATTAATGTGTTGAATTGAAAGATCATACATAAGTCTTGTTTTCTTGATAAATAAAACGTACTCTGAGTTTGAAATATGAAAAATTGGAAAAAAAATATAAGACTTCGGGCAAGTCGAAGATAATTTTGTAATGGTTTTATTTTTTATTTGTCTTTTATTCATCATAAAAGTGATGAATTAAAGTATATTCCTTTGTATATATTCCTCACTTTATATTCCATAAAGTTTTTTAAAAAAACTTTTGTACTTCAAATATTCATCTTAAGAAGTGCTCAACATGCTAGTATAGTAGACATTTCATCAGATATCGCAGCAAAATTTTTCGTTAGGTCTTGTTTTTTAATCAATTCTAAAATGCATTACATAAATGCTAATGCAAGAACTTAAATTTAATCCGTAATAAATTCACGGCAATGCATTCACATCAACTTGAAAGTTGTTATTCAAGTATTAATTTCGTGAAATCAATTATAAGCCAACCGTTTTAAGCGCTTAATCTTTTCAAGTGACAGCGCTTTCGATTACCTCTAATGACATGGCTATATAAAAATAATAGGTTCTGTAAGCGAGAGGATAAGCAATGAATGAACATTTTCTGAAATACTTTTTCGATTATATGTAAGCGAAGATTTTGCTGGGATGTTCTCCAGCAATTCATTTCTCCAGAGCTTTTTAGAAAAACGTGCTCGTGTCGTAAATGTCAGAAATAAAAAAAATATACTTTATAACTTTATAAATAATACATCGACAAACAAACCTTATTTGCCGCTCTTAACCTGCTAGAACACAATTTTTAATAGTAATATGTTTTTGGGTGTCCTGTTACATAAAACAATTTAAAAGCTCAATTTGTTACTTTCTTCAAAATTTCCAAAAAAAATTAAATTGATTAGAGTTCATTACATTTTTTGTCTAAATTAAATAAATGGTGTTTTATAACAATTTTATGGCGTTCTGATGTTTTTTTATTAGTTACTTCAAAATTTCTAAAAACAAAAAAAAATTGATTAAAACTCATTACATTTTCTATTAAAATTAAATAAATGGCGTTTTATAACAATTTTATGGCGTTCTGATGTTTTTTTAATTTATTTTGAAAATGTCTATTTAAAACTCTAAGATGGTTTCCTAACTCCTTTAATTTACTAAAATACATTATTATTATTCTGTTCAAATCAACTAACAAAAACTGTCAAAAATACAGTTTTTAAGAAAAAACTATTCTAAAAATTATTCTAATTTTCATGACTCTTGACCTTGTTTTCCCAGGGCAAGTTTGCTTTGGAAATTATGTAGATAATGACTATGAAACAAATTTCTTAAATCAATTTGGTATCACTGTGATATTGTGATATTTGTGGTCGATATTAAGGCAGTCAAATGTTACAGATCTCAGTCTTGTCTATTAAAGTCGAAGCTAAAATGTATAAAGAGTACTATAAAGAAATTTATAAAAATTAAAAAAAAGGTTTTTTAAATTAAGTTTAATATTTTTTTCTAATTTTCACTTAACTTTTATATAGAAGACGTGGATTGATTCCGAAAAAATATTTAAATTGATAGTTATTCAGGGTCACTGAGGGAAAATTTGTTAACGTTTTACTTCTTTACTTTCCGGTCCTATTTTTTAATCAATTATGAAAAATTATTCAAAATAGATCTTTGGGGATTTACTCACTTTTGCTAGTCAAAATTTTACGTAATCAAAACATTTTTGAAAAATTCCTTGATTGCGGAAAATTTTTCAGTTTCTTTTAAGTTACCAAATTATCTTTCAAATGATATCAAATATATTAACATCGATGAGATTAATTTTGTATATTATTACCTACTTTTATAAATAATACAATGAATTATAAAATATCTTTTTACTCATTTGCACTTTAACAAAATAATCATAACAGCAAACTATTATTTAAAAAAATTATATTAATTTCGTAGTACTTTTTAAGCATTGCTTTTATGAGGTTAAGTATAACCTTCTTAAAGGGTGCACAATTTAGTTTCGGACCCGGGTGCGAGCAACCCTAGCTACGCCACTGCCTCACTCCAATTGCAGTCGTGAAAGCAAATAATTGCATGCATAATTTACCAACAATTTTCTCTTTGAGTCGCTGCTCTTGCTCTCCTAACGCGGAGCATCGCTCTCGCATTTTCTGTTAAACTTGACAAACTTGTTTTACGTCGAGGCATTTATTTGTAGCTGTGTTTGTAGTTTAAGGGAAATACGAACACTTCATTTTTCAAACTTTTAATTTATCTTTAATCTATACAAAATATGCTTTCACACTTGTGAATGCCACATTTTGAAATATTAAAATATCTTTCTTTCTCAAGTGTAAATTAAAAACTTGGAAAACTACAATAAAAATATATGTAAAGAAATTGTATGCGGCGAATCAAATATGCACACATTGGCTTGCAGCTGATCATTCCACAGCAACAACAACACAGCAAGCATTATTTAACTTGTATTCCCATCAGAGTTGTCACTTGAAAATTTTAAATAGTGGTAGAATTTGTTAAAAAATAGTGGTAGATTAAGACAAATAGTGGAAGATTTGTTACTCTACAAAAAATTTGATTTAATTGCTATAATCTCATAAAAATTATGGTATAGCTATATTTTGACGTTTATTAAATATTATTGCAAAAAGTACTAATAATTCTCAAATTATTTTCCAAAAAAGCATTTCTTCCGCTTTTATTAATAGTGAAAACCCGATCAAAAAGATAATTTAAATGTGAAATTCAAGGTAATAGAAATGGTCTCCCGCCATTTTCTCCAAGAACATGGGCTTGCTCACGAGCACAACCCACCAAGAAAAGTGATCATCTCATAGCTTCGATATATATTAATTTTTATAATAAAAAGAGATTTTTGTCAGTTTTGTGTCTGTTTTCCAATTATTTTCCTTTCTTTTTTGTTTTGTCGGCTTCCTGCACATCACCTAAAGAAATAGCGCCTTTTTAAATTCTTTAAGCAGTAGGAAAAGATGTTTCAGAAGAGGTGCTCGCCTCTTCCTCGCATCTTCCAACTGGGAAGCTTATTCGTAAAAAATTGTAGATGCCCTGGCTTGCGAATCTCAAATAGTTTTGAAATATATACACTCTTTATATTCCCGTTAATTTTGCTGCCAATTATGAGCTTCAACGCACGAACCAAACCACAAACAAGTCAAAAGCAGACTGGTATCTGCTTTGCGCACCAAAATATTTGAAGCTTAGATCTTATATTAAATTTGAAAAACTTTTATTTTAAACATTCTAATAATATATAAGAAATAATCGTTGAGATACTTTTAAGCAAATATTTCAACAAAACGAATCTTTTTAAATACTGAAAAATTATTTGTCTCCTGCATTTGGGAAATATTCGATAATTTACAAGAGCGAGAGGAAGACATTTTATTTTGGCTCAGGTGGCAAAAAGAAGCATTTCAAAACCTCTGACTTCGGATTCTGAATGGGGGCTACAGATATATTGAAATGGCTGGATTCCCTCAGGAAAAGGAGCTTTGGCTTAGCTAGCTTTTTCGTGATCTGCCAAATTCTAAAAAATATTTGGAATAATTTTAAAAGAACTGAAAAAAAAATTTAATAATTTTTTGTATTTCATGGAATAAAAGATATTTTTAGCATTTATTTAATCTAAATAAAATTTTTTAAATTTAATCGCACATTTAACAAATTACCCTGTCTCGGCAAAATGTTCCAAAAATATTTAAATTATAGAAAAAAAAACTTGAAATTGTTATGTTAAAATGGGAAAAATTATGACGGAAACGAAATAGTGGTAGATTATGGAAAAAGGTAAATAGTGGGTGGTAAAAGTGGTAGAAGTCAAAAATGACGAAAATAGTGGTAGATCTACCAAAATTGTGGTAAAGTGACAGCACTGATTCCCATCACGTCAAAGAGCGCCAACTGCTTTTGGTTATTCTTCGAATGAGTGTGGAGAGCGAAATCAATCAACTTTAAAGAGAAGGGTTGATAGCAACATGTAGTTGAAACTCTCGTAACACAAACGCGTGAAAAGCAAACGACCAAGCAATGCTTAGCATGGGTGGTAATTTCCTAAAAAACTTAACAACTTAATTAAATATATTTATTGTTAAATTTTTTTAAATAAACTCCGCTTATGGCATTCTGTAGCACAAATATGATATTTTAAAATTTTTTTCGTAAAAATCGGTCCAGTAGTTTTGGAGTCTCTAGCGCACTTAATATTTCCACTTCAATTTTATATAATAGTATAGAGTATAGATATAGATTGGACATACCTTTTTATGACTTTGATATTCATATTATGATATTGTCCAAAACATTTTGTGAGCAAATGTAAATTGCATATTTTGCATATAAAGTATATCTTAATGGTATGCTTGTGGCAAACAACACATCTCCGAGGCTTATTCTCTAGTTGATTTCAATGACGTGCTCCATTTTGTTAACTTGAGGTAAACCGGCCGGCCTTTCCTATTCATCTATATCCGTCCACTTCTGGATCCGCCACTTATAAGTTTTATTCGATCTAAACTATAACTGTGATATTGGCTTGTGTTTGTTAATTTTAGCCACAAGATATTGCAATTTCCATGCATTCACTTTCGAATTGCTGATAGCGTTTACCCACAGACCAACACCATTTCCTACTGCGAATGTCAACGCGATAATTTGCGACCCTATTGAAGTGTAAATCGACTCCACCCATATTGATATTATAGTTATATTCGTTTGAGTTATGACGACGTATTTCTTTTCTGTACGATTATATCGGAGAGCAGACTTTATTGGCACAATGGAATCGTAGTTACTAGCAATTGTTACTTGGGTGGTGTTGTAAAAACGCACAAAGTTGAGTTCATTCCTCTTGTCAAAAATGTTATTCATTTCCCCACGTTTAGCTGGGCTTGTCAACGCAGCGCCTTAAACCCGATTTGAAGGTGAAAATGGAAAATTTCTAAATTGTTATTTTTTTCTGATTTTCCATTTTACCAAATTGTATTTATGAGGAAAGAGTTCGAAAACTCGCCTTAATTTTTTTATAAAATGAATAAATATCTAATTTTATTTTTGTAGCTAGAACAAAAGCCTTTTTATATATTATTCAATTTTAGATTTATATGGGAGGTGGGCGTTTGCGAGAGTGGATGACGCCCATTTTTCTAACACGCCTTAGTTTTGATATAAAATGAATAAATAACTAATTTTATTTTTGTAGGTTTGATAGAAGCCTCTTTATTAAGATTTAAATTTTGGGGTGGTATGGGAGGTGGGCATGTTAGTAAGTGAAATTTTTCTAACACACCTCAGTGTTGACACAAATACCGAATTTCAGTTATGAAGCTTAAATATTATCCCTTTATAGAGTTTTCATTATTGGGGTTGTATGGGAGGTAGGCGTGCTTTTTATCCAATTTAGTTCATTCTCGAACTCAAATGTCGAATTTAAGTACGAAAGCTTGAAAATTACGGCTGTAATCGTGTCCACAGACAGACAAACGGACAGACAGACAGACGGAAAGAGAGACGGACATAGCTAAATCCACTCAGGTGGTAAAGTTGATCAAGAATATATGGTCGTTACACATGTCGTGACAAAACTAATATATAAATAATAAGTACATTATGTATGTGCTCATTACATAAAATTATGTATTTAAAATATGTAATGAGTAAATTATGTATGTGCTTATTACATAAAATTATGTACTACAAAAAGTTAATGAGTAAATTATGTTTTTACCCATCACATAAAGTTATGTACTACAAATATACTTTGAATAAATTATGTACGTAAATAAAAATATGTAAAGAATAAATTTTGTATATACTGAGTACATGAAAAGTGTTCTCTCATCACAAATGTTCTACATGACTTTATGTAATGGATCAATAATCTATGTTATACGTACATCAGAACTGTACTCATTCTATAAAATTGTGTACAATAGTTTGTGATGAGTACAGTGTGAATGTACACACCTAATACATCCATGAATTCACGACACATATTTATGTGTCTAGTACATAAAATTCTTTATTGATTATATACCGTTTAAAAGCATTATGTAGTCATTAGAAATATCAACATTTACTCAATACAAGAAAAATGTAAAATTTGTGTGTGCAGAAAACTATGCCATGAGTACATTAATTTATGTAGGGAGTCCATACTATGGACTCCATAGGTTTTTATCTCTGTCCTCCAATACAAAATTAAATTAATATTTAATATAGGTACAAGGGCATCTCCCATACAAAAAAATGTAAAAAATTAATATAGGTCCAAGGGCGGTACCCTTGGAACTGATCGATTTCAACCATTTGATCAATTTTTCTCAAGTTGTTTAAACTTACAAAGCATACAAAATTCTATTTTCATAAGAGCACTCTTTCTGTATTTGTCCCAATTTTGTATAGGATGAACGCACTATCTAGTCTTGATCCTAGATCCGACAAGAATGTTCGATTTGGTGTAAAAGTTATGCAAATCGGACAAATAAATCAGAAACAAAGTTTCATAACAATAGCCAATTTATATGTCTTCTTATTCCTCGAAATCGTATTCATTTAATAATATTAAGAACGTAGAACAAAACATGAATAAATTTATTTTATTAAAAGCTTTTTTATATGATTTTTCTTGTGTTTTTGTGAATACAAAATTTACCTCATGAATGTAAAAAGTCTGAGGCTGAGTTGATTAGCATATTTATGTGTTCCTGGAGACAGCTGTTTTTTTTAATTTATTCGTTTTTTGCATTTAGCGATGCAAGTATATATGAAACATTTTTATCTTTTCAGTCATTAAACATCTTTTGGATCAAGGTCATCAATAACTTTATTACTTAATAGCCACAAATTCATACCCGTAGATGTATAATGTTTTTTAAAACAACAGCGACAACATTATTTTCTTTTTTGAAATTAATATTGAAGCTCATGATAAAATTTTTTGTTGTATTGGGATACTTTGGGTTCCGTTGGTATATTCGTTCTTACACAAGTAAACAAAATATGCATCTGTTAAGCATCCGATGAACCTGGCGGCAAATAAACTTATCTCTATATGTTGGATTCATTTCGGGACTTCAAGCGCCATGTGGCCCCACAGAAGATAACAATTTTATATCCCGGTTCGAATCATTGGCGCGTAGAGGTTTCACCTACAACCACACACACACACACTTAACTACTCATAGATACGCCGAATCAAATGCGTCCAAAACATGTAAAAATGCCGCCTCGGGAACTTTTAGTTTAATTTTTGTTGGTGTTGTTTTAAACCATTGGCCAGCATCAGCATTCAGAGAATTGTACGAACTCAAAACATGTTTTAAATTCAAATCCAGACTCATCAGGATAATCGCATTTCACAAGTTTGTATGTTTGTTTACGTATTTGGCTTATATACGTATGGAAACTGTCGTACTATAGACTATATCTGTGTGTGCGTGCACAAATATTAGAAACTCTATTCGTGCGTTTTATACGTAAAAAAGTTTTATAGCAATTATTATTAATTGCTCTAGTAATACAGATATAGCAATAAACAAATACAAATTCAGCTACTTTTAAAGTGTTTATTTTTATATATATTTCTTTTTTTTTTTTGTCCAATCATCTGTTGGCTGCATAACAATTTTTATAGCTAACAGAGTTAATACTACAAAATTTGTGTTCTTTTAATTTTATTAATGCCTTTTAGAAAAAGCACAGTCAAAAATGCTGTCAAGCAATACCATTCAACAATTTTGCAGGACTTTCAGTTAAATTTGCATATTTATTTTAGTTTGTAAAAAAAAAAAAAATACATATAGTTTTTGAAAATTCATTTGAGATCCTTTGCCTATGGCTGTGGCAATGTATTTAAACGCCAACACATGTGTACTCACACATGTATATGTATATGTGAGTGCTTGTGTGCTAGTGTTGTTGCCTTGTGCTGAGTTGACACCATTAATTGACATAGAAATGTATTAAGAGCTGTACATATTAGAGCTGCTCTGATTCCATGCAAACAGATTCGTTTCATTTATTTAATATTTACTCAATGATTTATGCAGACGACAAACATAAAACTTAATTTGGTCTAATGCTTCCGACGAACACTTTGATAGAAATTTTGAATTTATAATTTTTGAAGTCGACTATGAGTGGGTGTGTAAGTGTGAAAGCGAGTTTCTATTTAAGTATTCAGTTCAATTATGTTCTAAATTTAAGTTATTTCATTCAAAAGAGAACAAGTTCTTTAAAAGTTAGTTCGGGCTATTTTTGTTGCCAAAGTAAGAATTATTCGTTATAAGTGTCTTCAAGAATTGTACAGGCTTAAAAGAACAAATTTGCTAAGACAAATTTGGTGAAAAACTATGTATCCAAAAATGCTTGCAAACCATCCTCCAAACATTTGGAAGACGATAAGAAGATTAAATCATTTGGCGACGAGCTAGCGATTCTCCTAAGAGATCTTTGGAAGATGAATCGCTTTTCGATCGCCCAAGCGATAAATGCGCGTTTCTCGAAAGATTTAAAAATCTTCATTGGCTCATTCTGGCGATCGTTGGAAGATGGATCGCTTTGCGATGGCCGAAGGGATGAACGCGCGATTCAAAAAATTTTCAAAATCTTCCTTCGCCAATTACAGCGATCGTTGGAAGATGGCTTTTTATAAAGCTTTCATAATCTATCATTGGAATATGAAGCAGGCTCAGAAAAATAGTTAAAATTAATCAAAAAATCAACTTGTAAGCAACTTCATGGAACTGCTAGTTCAAACTTGCAACAAATTTAAACGTTCAACAACCTTGCAACAAATCGTTGACGACCTCTAAAAGCGATGTCTTGGTAACTTGACATGTCTTGTCTGCGAATTACTTTAGACCCTTTCTGCCGATTCTTGAGCGAATTTCGTTGGCTTCTCGGTGATTCGTTGGCGAATCGCTTAAGACTCCTCTTGGCGAATCGTTCACGACTCTTCCTAGCGAATCGCTTAAGTCTTATCTCGGCAATTCATCGGCGAATCCTAAACAAGTCATCTTTAGAAGCGCTTTATAAGTTCAATTACACACAGAAAAATCGTCACATAAAAACCTAATGACGTAGAACAAAGTTAAGAAGATTTCTCTATGGTTTTACCCAAGACGATGTTCTTCTTAAAGTTATTGGCTATGTTTTCTTAAATTAATTTAAGAAGAAATCTCATACAGCTTCTAGGTCTTCTCTTGATTTTGTTTAAAACTTCTTTAAATAAAATTTGTTATTTTTAATTTATGATCTGGTTAAATTTTTAAAATCGGTTTTTTACTGTAAGTCCAGATTTTGATGTGTTCAACATCGAGGTGTTTTCTAATGTTATTCGAGCTATAAACTGTGCAAAATATTCTTCACTGAAAATTAATTTTTCTGTTTATTCTAACAGCCTAGCACAGTACTCATTCTAATTTTATTTAATTTAAAACTAACCAACACTGCATATTTCTGCAGACAAACCGTCTTTATCTGCGTTCTTTTTGTTAAATTATTCGGCCCATTAGTGAGATGTTGTTAGCAAAGTTGTTATTTTAATTAGATTATATCAACTTTGTTCTTTAAAAAGGACATCCGGTCGCGTCTATGTGTTGAACTTTACCGGGAGTTATAAACTCAGTATAAATGTTCATGCTTGCGGCTTCTATGCATTTGTCTGCATGTCAATAAATGAATTTATAGAAAAGAAAAAACAAAATGCGAGAAAATTGTACTGCTTTGTTTAAAGATTGAGTTGTAAAGTTGGCAAAAATGTTGTTTCATTTAAATGCAATTAAAAGAAGTCACATTCAAACAACACTGCTTCCGGCTACTGCATCCTCTAAGTTCCTTATGAATAAAAGCATGCTTAAAATAAATTAATTTATTAGACTTCCGTGCAGGAAGCGGCATGTTTTGAAGATTGGCCGTTTTGCGCCTGATTTATGTTTAAATAAGTTTTTTTTTAATTATTTAATTAAATAACTCATGTGTTTTCATGCTATCGATGAGCTGACTACAAAAATATGTTCAACTATTTAAATATAACTTGCAGAATACCTTACATCGATTAGAATAAAATTTAATGTTAAAATTAAATTTTTGTACAGAAACCTATATCAGAAAAATAGTCATGACCGCTTTTTCATTTTGCCATGTATTTAAGCAAAAATTCTATAAAACGATGATGATACCCATTTGTTGTCATAGTTGCGTATCGGAAACACCTTTTTTAAATTAAAATATTAAAACATATTTTGGCGAAATGGTAAGGGTAAATAATATACCCAATTTATAGGAACTTTTAACCACTTTATATAAAATCAAATCTTTAATAAAATCATTGACTATAAAAGCACTTTTGTGCAAAAGCAAACCAGCCTGTGAACGATACACGAATATACAGAATATAATTAAATAACTTAATTACTTACTTACTTAGATGGCGCTTACAACCGTTGGTCGGTTTTGGCCTGGTCTAAGAATTTGCGCCAGCCTCTTTTGTCATGCGCTTGCTGGCGCCAGTTGGAAACTCAGGTTATCCAATGCCTGGTCTTTCCAACGGAGATATCTTTTTCGCTGGAGCTTCGTCGTTCATTCTCTCGACATGACCTAGCCAGCGAAGCCGCTCTATTTTAATACGCTTGACTATATCGATGTCAGCATATAGCTTATACAGTTCGTGGTTCCATCGTATTCGGTACTCGCCATTGACGCAGATTGGACCATAGATCTTGCGAAGGATTTTTGTCTCGAACGCTCCCAAAGTCCTTTCATCAGAGCTGCTCAACGTCCAGGTTTGTGATGCGTATAGTAGGACGGGCATGATTATTGACTTAAAGAGCGTTAGTTTTGTTCGTCGAGAGAGAGCTCTGCTTCTCAATTGCCTACTGAGCCTAAAGTAACACCTGTTGGCAAGAGTTATCCTTCGTTTAATCTCAATACTGATATCGTTGGAGGAGTTAATGCTGGATCCCAGGTAAACAAAGTCCTTCACTACCTCAAAGGAGGTGTTGTCAACAGTGACGTGGTTTCCAAGACGCTGGGACTGTTTGTTTGTTGACACAAGATACTTCGTTTTATCTGCGTTTACTACAACCCATTCGACTCGACTCTTTTTCTAACCTGGAGAATGCTGCACTGACTTCGCGCGTATTTTGACCAATAATGTCAATATCATCAGCATACGCCAGCAGCAAACAATCTTATAGAAAATTGTGCCATTACTATAATTGTTCTCCATTACTTTAATAAAGAAGTCGTACGATAAGGAATCACCTTGTCTGAAACCTCGCTTGGTATCGAACGGAAGGGAGAGGTCCTTCCCGATTTTATCTGCGCTGCTGGTGTTGTACAGTGTCATCCTGCAAAGACGTATTAGCTTCGCAGGAATACAAAATTCAGACATGATGGAGTATAGTGGACTCCTTATTGGACTGTCGAAGGCGGCTTTGAAATCGACAAAAAAATGGTGTTTTTCGAGAGTATTTTCCAAGATTTGTCCGAGCGTGAAGATCTGGTCAATGGTGGACTTTCCAGGTCTAAAGCCACACTGATAAGGTTCAATCAGTTGGTTGACGATGGGCTTTAGTCTTTCACACAACACGACCTTATATGCGATATTAAGAAGGCTAATCCCACGGTAATTGGCGCAAATGGTGGCATCGCCTTTCTTGTGGATTGCGCAGAGCACACTGAGGTTCCAATCATCTGGAATGCATTCTTCCGACCATATTCTGCATAGAAGTCTGTGAATGCAGCTCCTGCAGCTCCTGCGGCTTTGTTGTTTTTAAGCCGAGGTATAGCTGTTAAGACCTCGTTATAGTCGGGCAGCGGAACTTCAACGCTGTCATCCATAATTGTGGTTTTCGGGATACCATCTCCACTGGCGGGTTTGTTGTCAGCGTCAAAATTTAGAAGACTAAAGAAGTGCTCCCTCCATAACATCAGTGTACTCTGGATATCTGTCACTAGATTCCCATTCTCATCCTTGCAGGAAGAGGCTCCGGTCTTAAAACCATCGGCCAGGCGTCTTACTTTTTCGAAAAATTTTCGAGTCTCATCACCTCTTTGGCAACCGTACGCATAGAGTGGGATATGTGCGTCCACTGTGAGCATATATTGTCGATCGGAGGAGTGCTTTCTTGAAGCAGGAGTGAGAGTCGAGTAGCGAAGGCTTCGGCCGTCCGTTTTGAGTGCAGCTTGTCAACGTCTAGCTTTCTTAGTGTAGGATTCCGAGCACTCTTAGCTGCGCACAGACGTGTGCGGAACGTGGCTGCGACAAGATTATGATCCGAGTCTATGTTAATTTCTTGCTTGCGTTGTCAAAAACAGCTGATAGCAGATTTTAAGCGAAAGTTGCAAAACAGTCAATGAGTGGTATTTATTTAATAATAGAAAACTATAATTTATGAAGTGGAAGAGATTATGTGAACGTAATTTGGTGATAATAAATCACTTAAATGCTGTGCATTGTGGAAAAAAAGATGCAGATCGCCATGGCTAAGCAGATAAATGGACGAACACTGACTGTGTATCATGCATAAAATGACTTTATCTCTTTGTTGAAACCTTTGTGTTGTGTTGTTTATAAATTAATAATAACATTGTTCGATTTTGTGTTAAATTCATTATATTATTTAAAATATAAACAATTCGGCTTTGCAGAAGGGACGTGACACTTTATAGGCATTCAAAATTTTCAGTATAACTTTCGAAACATAAGTCACAAATTTGTGAAACTCGGAAGGAATATAACATTTAGTCCTGTCCATCGACAGGAAAAATTCAGCAAGCACTGACAAATAGGGCGTGGCACCATCAACAGAGTTGAAATGCTTAATATCGAATAGCTGTGGTAATTAATGTCTCATAATATTTAGACTCAGTATAAAGTTAATTTTTGGAAATGTCTTTCGACTAGAAAAATAGCACGGACATTGGAAAACATCAAATAGTATTGGAAGTCATTGGAAAGTTGCTGATAAGTGAAATTCAGAATGGAGTTGCCATTTGGTAATGTCTTTCTACTAGAAAACTGAGCTGAGCTTTGGACAAGTGGGTGCGCCTCCCCATACAAGCTACATTTGATCGTATACACACATTGATCGAATAGGTTTTGAAGTCTCAGATGTTGTTCATGTGTTTGTCTAAGGCTACGTGCATTTTAAACGGCCTAAGGCGTAGCAACGCGTGCCGGTTATTGTTAGTTTTATATATAGAGATATCAACCTTACTAATTTCCAATAATATTATGTAAGTGAAAGGTGGTGCCTTTCTGCAGAGTTTCGTTATTCAAAATGTATGGCAGTGGCCAGGCCACGTTTTCCCATTTTTAAAATTTGTTTCTGGCCACATAATTTTAGTGAATTGTGGATTCTTACTGTGTTTTTTTTTTCAATATCGTTTATGCATATTTGGAAAGCTATGGCATCCTTACAATACGGTACAGTACCCTCTGTACGGTCTTTTTTTATTGGTCAGAATTTCTTTTAATAAGCTGATGAGATGTCCAGAATCAATTATAGATAGTTTCAACTCCACATCATATCAACGATGTGAGTTCTATGGAGACATTTTAAACACTTCGTCAAATTTTCATTCGAAACCTGCCGCGCTCCAATTCGATTCAGGGGCATATTTTCTGCAGACTGACTAGCAACTCCATGTATACATATGTATCAGGTTTTTCATTAATTTAATTTAATTTCACTGCTTACAGCTTGTTACCGTGGTATGTTGTATGACAAATCAAGCAAAGCACCGCTGGCAACATTTTTTTTTGTTTGCTTTGGGTACCTGTTAAATGAAATGATAACGCAATTTAATAAATTGCAATAATTTCGTACTGTTTTAAGCCATTATTGCTTTTTATTTTACCGCAGCTACGAAAAATAATAATGGAAAATAATGTAAGTCTGCTCAAACAAACCTACACATTATTTTGCCCCCAAACAATTATTAAAAATATGGCGCTGCATAATGTTCACATAATATTGATATTAATTGATTGCTTGGTTTACTCGAAGGCAATTTCATTCGGCCAGCTTGTGGCTCAATTCGGCTGACCATTTTCCAATTTCGCTCTTTTTCATAGTGCATTTATGGCAAAGTGTCGATGTTGGCAGCAAATAATTGGTCAATAAATATTTACAAATCTTATTAATGGCAAATGTTATTATAAAAATATAAAATATAAAAATGATAAAATGTTTGGAGTGGAATTCAGTAATTTAAGAGATATAAAATTTTATACTTAATTTATTGCTCATTACCCAGTATAGAAATCATTTAATTAAACCATTACTTTAAACGAATTCTAATTAAGTCAGAATTTTTGAGTTTGATTTAAAATTAGTCAAAATCTAAAATTCTACATTTCGTTTCGTTCACGGTTGACTTGCTATCTCCGTTCCTACTAACTTTAAGAAAATTTTTTTAATAAAAAATGATTCCTTAACTCTAGTAATTAAAAATAATTAGCTAATTGTTCCATTTTTCCAAACAACACTCAAAAATATTATCACAGAAAACACTTTGAAAATAACATCATTCCGACAATACGACTTGCCACAATTTCTTCAATAAAGATACCAATTTATTCATTAATTCACTATCCGGAGCTGCTTAAGATTCCGTCCTTTGTACGCACAAATATTTTCATTTTCATTATTTTCCATTAGTTTTTATGAGGAACCAGCTTGATGTTGAAGATATCTTTCAGCACTTGTTTACACAAAGTTTTCACTGATGCCAACATTCTTCAGCATTCAACATCAACTAACGAGTAATTCTATTCGAAACGACTTGAGATAACAAAGTGCTAATGGTTCAGGATGTTGTTTTTTGTTGTTTTTCTCTTATTTTTATTTTAATTCTAACCAATATCTTTCAAGCAAAACAAAGCAAGAGAACAAAAAAGACAAGTCATAGAAAAAGTTAAAAGTACGAATTTTCTATTGAAATGCATTTTTTTAAAATCCTAAAAAAATAAAATGTCCTACCTTGAATTATGCTGAAAGATAGGCATAAGCTAGACAGAGCAATAGACATAAAGAAGGAAAGAAATGGCGCATTTAAAAAACACACACAAAAAAAAAAAAATTAAAGTGAAAGCATGATAAATTTACGCGTACCACAACTTGCTCAATTTTCAAGCTATGAAACGCTAACAATGTCTCCTTCACTGCGATGAACATTGAACGCAGCCCAATTAAATGAACACCGTGTGGCTGAGCTCACACCAATCCACCCATCCATTGCATACACCATTCTGCTTTATTGAACGCACTCCAAACAACATCGGTCTCATCCACATCGCTCTAAGCGTCAACGCACAGTGGTTTATTTTTGACTCTTTCGAAATGAAATAGAAATTTTTAATAAAATCGTCTTCAATTCGTTTCGTTTCTCTGTAAAATCCACCAAAATTTAAACAAGCTATTTTTCTTTTTGTTAGAACAAGTGCTCATATTTTGTAATTTTTCTTCTTTTCATCGGTGTTTCAACAACCCGACAGATGGCGTTATTGTTAGTTAGTCCGTTTAGATCCGAAAAGTTCTACCTTGAAAAAAAGTAGTTGTAAGAGTTAAACAACATATTCTTAACATAACATTGAACATATAAAATTTCGAGCCAAAAACAGTATTTACGTGTAATTTGAATTCAATAATTGAATTTGAAGATTCTATAGATACACAGATCGTCAGATATTTTACATTGGACTTAGATCAGGTGAACAGGCTGGCCACTCCAGAATCAAAATGTTAATTTTAAGTCATTGCATTGGCATGGGTCATAAAGCTAATAACTGAGTGCAGAGAAATGTGAACTATTTCAACATTCCGTTTCAAAAATTGCAGACGACCAACTGGAGCACTGTAGTTTAATAGGTTCTCTTCATTTTTGATAGCGACAAGGGAGCGATCTTCACGGGGCAACGTGTCTGACGACCTCAACTTGGCGAGGCCAGCATTATCAATGTCGAAATCGTCTCAAGTCGACTCAAACCTCCGTGTTGTCTCCTGGAAACGGCAAACTAACACCCGATAGTTGACGACTAAATTGAGCGTCTAGCACCTTTGGCAAAGGATGTGCGTCGGGTTTGAAGCCCACGACGTAATAAAATATTTCAATGAAAAGAATAAGAATAAATAAAATAATGATTCCCAAATCCGTGATGGAAAGAACAGGGTTGCTTACGGCAAGCATCCAGTGACATTTACTAAAGCAGCCGTGCAGAGAAGCACGGACGAGTTTGGATGCGGATTTGTAGTTGGCAAGAGAATACGACATCATGTCCTACGATTCACTCCTACGAACGAACGGCTTGCCATACTCCGCTTCAAGGCTAAATTTTTTAATATCTTCCCAATATGTGCGCACAATTCGACAGAAGAAAATGCTGACGAGACCAAAGAACTTTTTACGAGCGTCTTGAATAGAGCACTGCCCCCGTCATGACATAAAAATCCTGCTTCGTGACTATTGTGGGTAAGAAAAACATATTTTACAACACATTCGATAACGGAATGATGTTGATTGACTTCGCCGTAACACAAAACATGGTCGTTAGTAGCACTAGATTCAAGCATCTCAATATTCATAAGGCTATCTGGCAGTCCCCTGATCAAAAAACACGCAACCAAATTGATCACGTTTTGATTGACGGAAGGCACTCTTCTAGAGTACTAGACGTACGCACGACCCGCGGTGCAAACATAGACTTGGATCATTATCACTATCTTGTCGCAGCTAAGATCCGTACGTCTGTGCGTAGCTAAGCATGCTCGCAATCCTTCACAGAGAAGGCTAGACGTCGACAAACTGCAGTCGAAACGGACAGCCGAAGCTTTCGCTACTCGACTCTCACTCCTGCTTCAAGAAAGCACTTCTCCGATCGACAAGATATGAACACAGTAGACGAACATATCCCATTCTATGCGAACGGGTGCCGAAGATAGGCTACCACCGTTCTTGCCGAAACCAGTGGCATGATCAGGAGTGTCACAAAGCCACTGCCGAGAAGAACACCGCCTACAAAGACACCCTTCAGTCGGTTGTAAAGCCTGCTTTTATGGAGCGATACCATGAGAAGAGAAGGGAAGAGCGACGCCTGTTGAGGCGAAAAAAAAACAAGAGGCAGAAATGCGTGAGTGCTAGAAAATTGAGATGCATGGCGACAAAAATGAGACTTGAAAATTGTTCGAAAAAATAGACGCTTGGCCAATGGTTTTAAGACCGGAGTCTATTCCTGCAAAGATGAAAACGAAAATCTAGTGACAGATATCCAGAGTACACTGCTGCTATGGAGGGAACACTTCTCTAGTCTTCTTAATAGCGACGCTGAAAACAATTCCGCCAATCCCGCCAATATGGATGACAGCCTTGAAGTTCCGCTGCCCGACTTTAAAACAACAAAGCCGCAAGAGCCCATTGCTTACCAGCAGAGCTGTTTTATAAGCTAAGCTGTTTTTATGCAGATATGGTTGGAGGAGTGGTGAACGTGGCGTGCAGATTAAGTGTGTGGCTTAGCACGCCCGGAGCCCGAGTTCGAACCCTAGCCGCGGCAAAAGTTTTTTTCAATAAAGAATTTTTTCTGATCGGTCTCTACCTCTCTACGTCTCGACCTCTCTACAGACAATGGCAAACCTCAGTGAGTAAATATTGCCATGTAAAGCTTGTTGAAAACATGAACTTTAGCCGTTTGGAGTCGGCATAAAACATGTAGGTCCATTTCTCGGTCAATTGTGTGCACACATTTAATAACACATGTAACACAATTGATCATAAGAAGCTCGTTCAAAGTTCTTTAAAGGGCTGAAATGGCCAATTTTTTTTTGTTTGGTCGGAGGAGTGCATTCCAGACAATTTGAACCCCAGAGTGCTCTGCCCAATCCACAAGAAAGGCAATCCACCAACACCAGCGGCGCAGTGAAATTTGGGAAATATCTCTCCCCTCCGTGCAATACCAAGCGAGGTTTCAGACAAGGTGATTCTTTATCATGCAACTTCTTTAATATAGTACTGGAGAAGTCATCGCTGATATAAGGCGCTGTGGCACAATATTTAATAAGAGTGTCATGCTGATGATATCGCCATCATTGGTCATAATACGCGTGAAGTCAGTGCACCATTCTTCAGTCTAGAAAAAGAGTCGAGTCGAATGGATCTTGCAGTTAACGTAGATAAAGCGAAGTATCTTGTGTCCACAAATAAACAGTCCCAGTCTTGGAGACCACGTCACTGTTGACAACACCTCTTGGGATTCAGCATAAATTCTTCAAATGATATCAGAAATGATAACTCTTGCCAACAGTTGTTACTTTAAGCTCAGTTGGCAATTGGAAGCACAGCTCTCTCTCTCTTGACGAATAAAATTGACGCTGTTTAAGTCAATAATCATACCCGTCTTACGATTCGCATCATAAACCTGCACGTTGAATAGCACTGATAAAAGGTGAGTTCGAGAGAAAAATCCTTCGTAAGATCTATGGTTCAATCTGCGTCAATGGCGAGTACGGAATAAATAAACAAAACGAATTGGCCGTTTAGCTCTTGAAAGGGCTTTCTCCGAGCTTATTATGATTAATTGTAATGTATGTTTGATTAAATGTTTGTGTACAATAGATCGAGAACTTGACCTACATGTTTTATGTCAACTCCGATCGGCATGTCGGAGCAAAGTGTCAAAATAGCAAAGTGGCTGCCCTATGTCCTCGATAGACTCACGAATTCCTTCTTTGAGGTCTTGAATCGACGCTGGGCTGTTGGCGTAGACCTTATCTTTAACATGGCCTCAAAGAAAGAAGTCGCAAGGTGTTAAATCACAAGATCTTGGTAGCCAATTGTGATCACCTCTTCGAGAGATAACACGGTCCGGAAATTTTTCTCGTAAAAAATCAATGGTTTCGTTGCTTGTGTGGCACGTAGTGCCGTCTCGTTGAAAGTAAACGTTGTCCAGATCAATAACATCCAACTCCGGCCATAAAAACTCATTATTCATAAAGAACGACGAGGAATGGACACACATGGATTTTCTTCAACACTTTGGGCTACAGCAGCAATATTCTCAGTTCTTCTTGAGCGACGTGCACGGATTTTATTCTTCACATCACTAACTTGTCCCAACAGCTCGAATTTTTCCATCAATTTCTGTATTGCGGTCCGACAAGGTGCTTCACGACGACCCAAAAATGCTTTAGATTTGCGAACTGTGACTGCAAAATTTTCAGCATTTTTGTAGTGAATTTTTTATAATTTCAATGCGTTGTCGAAGCGTGTATCGTTCCTTTTTTAGTAATGACGTAGTTTCTACTTATCAAATGTCAAAAAATAACAGTTTCAAAAAGACAGCTACCGAAATAGTGAGCTATTCAAAATAACACTTCTTATTGGAAAACCCTTTACTAAATAATTATTTTATTAATATACTAGCAGGCCACAGTCGTCCGAGGCTTCGCCACGGACATTTTCTCTTTATCAATAATACCTTTGCATATTTGAAAAATTTCAATAATAAAAAACGTTAAAATATTAGCATATTATTTGTATTTGGAAGCAAATTATATTAAATAGTTTAACTATAATAAAGTGAAGATATTTCCATTTTAATTATTTAATACTTCAGTATTAACAAAGTTTTTTGATTCATTGGCATTACCAGGAATAAGAAAAATCTGATTATCTGCTGTACCGACTCGTTTACCATAATCTACTTATACGTTTTTCAAAGTTTTGTATTAAATATTTATTATACTCCATCCGCAAAGCGTAGCGGGCACAATAATTTTGTCACGAAATTTTTTTCACGACCATGAGTCGATTAAGCCATGTTCGTCTGTCTATCTGCTCATTAGTTTGTCCACACGATTACAGCCGTGTCTTTATTGCAAATCTCTTTAAAGTCCATAATGAAATAATTTTCATGATTTGAGATTTGTGGTGCTCCAGTTTAACGAAAGATATAAAGTCCAAGGTCGTTCGGTAAATCGAAAAGTTCATTAAATCGGTAATACTATTTTCGAGTTTTTTTACCATATAACAAAGCTAATAAATTTGTCAACTTGAAACAAATATCCTTACATTTTTTGTTTCAACTATGCACTCCAATAATGTTGAATTTTTGAACTTGTTTTAGGTATTATTAATTATTATTATTAAATGTTTAGAAAGCTGCTGGTTAAAATCTGTTCACACTCCAAATGAAAAATCCAAGATTATGTCAATACATTCCTATAATGTTTTTTAAAAAGGAAACCCTACAATATGTATATTAACCCGAGGGGACTATTTGAGAATTAGATAAGTAAATACATATTAATGTTATAACAAATTCAAAAACAAACGAAGCGAGCTCAGAGAAGCAAATGTTGTTAAATAGAATACCTACAATTTCAAATGTTCGGAATATAGAGTCAACAACATTAAATAAGTGTTCCTTATATTGGGAGTTTGTTAAATCGGTGTTCGCTAAATTGGAGCACCACATAATGCTTAAATTTGAAACATATACCCTGCAGTTGAAATTCAACAAAATTTTGTGAATACTTCCATAGAAAGTGATGTCACGAAAATATCAAAACCTTCATAATTTATACAAAAATTAATGTGTTTAATTGAAAGATCATACATAAGTCTTGTTTTCTTGATAAATAAAACGTAATCTGAGTTTGAAATATGAATCAACATCAACTTGAAAGTTGTTATTCATGTATTAATTTCGTGAAATCAATTATAAACCAACCGTTTTAAGCGCTTAATCTTTTCAAGTGACAGGCTTTCGATTACCTCTAATGACTGGCTATATAAAAATAATGGGTTTAGTAAGCGAGAGGGTAAGCGATGAATGAAATTTTCTGGATTACTTTTTCGATTATATGTAAGCGAAGATTTTGCTGGGATGTTCTCCAGCAATACATTTCTCCAGAGCTTTTTAGAAAAACGTGCTCGTGTCATTAATGCCAGGAATAAAAATATACTTAATAATTTTGTGATTACTAAGTTCTAAGACTATAAATCGACAAACAAACCTTATTTGCAGCTCATAACCTGCTAGAACACAATTTTTAATAGTAATATGTTTTTCGGTGTCCTGTTACATAAAACAATTTAAAAGCTCAATTTATTACTTACTTCAAAATTTCTAAAAAAATTTAAAAAGGATTAAAATTCATTACATTTTTTATTTAAATTCAATAAATGGCGTTTTATAACAATTTTATGGCGTTCTGATGTTTTTTTATTACTTACTTCAAAATTTCTAAAAAAAAAAAAAATTAATTAAAATTCATAACATTTTTTATTTAAATTGAAGAAATGGCGTTTTATAACAATTTTTTGGCGTTCTGATGTTTTTTTAATCTATTTTGAAAATGTCTATTTAAAACTCTAAGATGGTTTCCTAACTCCTTTAATTTACTAAAATACATAATTATTATTCTGTTCAAATCAACTAACAAAAACTGTCAAAAATACACTTTTTAAGAAAAAACTATTCTAATTTTCATGACTCTTAGCCTTGTTCTCCCAGGGCAAGTTTGCTTTGGGAATTATGTAGATAATGACTATGAAACAAATTTCTGATATCAATTTGGTATCACTGTGATATTGTGATATTTATGGTCAAGAATAAGGCAGTCAAATGTTACAGACCTCAGTCTTGTCTTTTTAAGTCGAAGCTAAAATGTATAAAGAGTACTATAAAGAAATTTATAAAAATTAGAAAAAAAGTTTTTTAAATTAATTTTAATATTTTTTCTAATTTTCACTTAACTTTTATATAGAAGACGTGGATTGATCTCGAAAAAATATTTAAATTGATAGTTATTCAGGGTCACTGAGGGAAAATTTGTTGACGTTTTACTTCCCGGTCATATTTTTTCCTCAATTATGCAAAATTATTCAAAATGGATCTTTTGGGATAACTCACTATTGCTAGCCAAAATTTTGCGTAAACAAAACATTTTTGAAAAATTCCTTGATTGCGGAAAATTTTTCAGTTTTGTATAAGTTACCAATTTATCTTTCAAATGATATCTAATATATTACTATCGATGAGATTAATTTTGTATATTGTTACCGACTTTTATAAATAATACAATGAATTAAAATATTTATGTTTACTCATTTGCACTTTAACAAAATAATCATAACAGTAAACTATTATTTAAAAGAATTATATTAATTTCGTAGTACTTTTTAAGCATTGCTTTTATGAGGTTAAGTATAACCGTCTAAAAGGGCTTACTTAACAATTTAGTTTTGGTCCCGGGTGCCAGCAACCCTAGCTACGCCACTGCCTCACTCCAATTGCAGTCGTGAAAGCAAATAATTACATGCATAATTTACCAACAATTTTCTCTTTGAGTTGCTGCTCTTGCTCTCTTAGCGCGGAGCATCGCTCTTGCATTTTCTGTTAAACTTGTCAAACTTGTTTTACGTCGAGGTATTTATTTGTAGCTGTATTTGTAGTTTAAGGGAAATACGAACACTTAATTTTTCAAACTTTTAATTTATCTTTAATCTATACAAAATATGCTTTCACACTTGTGAATGCACATTTTGAAATATTAAAATATCTTTCTTTCTCAAGTGTAAATTAAAAATTTGGAAAACTACAATAAAAATATGTGTAAAGAAATTGTATGCGGAGAAACAAATATGCACACATTGGTTTGAAGCTCCACAGCAACAACAACACAGCAAGCTTTATTTAACTTGTATTCCCATCACGTTAAAGAGCGCCAACTGCTTTTGGTTACTCTTCGAATGAGTGTGGAGAGCGAGATCAATAAACTTTAAAGAGAAGGGTTGATAGCAACATGTAGTTGAAACTCTCGTAACACAAACGCGTGAAAAGCAAACGACCAAGCAATGCTTAGCATAGGTGGTAATTTCCTAAAAAACTTAACAACTTAATTAAATATATTTATTGTTAAATTTTCTTAAATAAACCCCACCTATGGCATTCTGTAGCACAAATATGATATTTTAAAATTTTTTTCATAAAAATCGGTCCAGTAGTTTTGGAGTCATTGACGTACTTAATATTTCCACTTCAATTTTATATAATAGTATAGATGTATGTAACACTTTTAAACTTTTTGCTAGTTGATGAGCTATGAAAATTAGTAGTTTTTTCTGAAAATTTTTGAAAATCGACCACTGTGCGTCGTGCTCTTCGAAGACGACGCTTGTTTACCAAATCGTTATAATGATACCGTTATAAAACACAATGTTCTAGTACGATCATGGTCGAGGCTAGACGACACTTGGTAGTCGGCGATAAGCAAAAATATACGATAGAAGTGTCGTCATTTTCATCATTACCATCATTATCAACATCAACATAATCATCATCCACATCATCATCATCATAGCAGTCGTCTTTGTCAGTTGCTTTACTCTACCGCACCGTTTGTTGCTTTAAGACTTTCTTTGATTCAACGCGAACGTTCAAGCAGGTGGTTAACGTTGTTGTATCAAGTTTACCGGCATTTTTTTTTTTTTTTTTGCCAAATTAAATTATGAAAATATTCGGCTGTTTACCGAAGACTTACCCGAAAAACTAATAGCAGCACTGAATAAACACTTTTGGCTTCCGTTTTGCGTGGCTTCATAGCCGGAAACAAGCATGCAGTCGGCGACATGGTTAGACAACCGGGCCGTATAGACAGCTTGTGCTTTCATTATCATCCGGGAATTGTGTAATAAACAATAAAAGCACCGAGTCAGCTGATTGTTTGTCTAGAGGAATTTTAAGAGCTTGTCGAGAAGCTTTTACTTAGCTGTTGTTATTGTTGTTTTTGGTTGAATATTAAATAGCGACGATGTTCTTAAGACACCAGAACTTTAGCAGTAAAAATATTAATATTTGATAATATAAACAAAAAAAAAAAAAAAAAAACAAGAATTGACGAAGAAGAAAAAATGGTAATCGTTTTGTTGCTTTAGGGAAATTTTTTTATAGATACAAATTAAGGAGTGTTTTAAAAGTAAACACAAGAAGCTTTGCTCAGAAAACGCTGCCTAAAATGTGTAAATTTAATAGTAATTATCTAAAGAACCATTTCGTTAATTTCAAGTTGCTATTTTAAGAAACAACCGACCAAAATATAGCAACGAAAGTTATTCAACCGCTCAAAGCAATTTTTTTCGATTAAAGTCAATATCAAAAATTGTTTAGACAAGTGTTGAGACATCTCTAATTTGTTGAATATATCTGGATCTTTTTGGACTTTTTAATTATTCTGTTGATTATGGTTGAAATTATTATAATTATAAAATACATGAAATAATTATGTTTTAATATAATAACACATTAAAATTCTTTAAACTTAACGCTAAATAAAAATAGGAATTTGCTTGAAACTAAACGCTTGAAACCATCGAAAAGAAGATTTGATGCTTGTTCCATTTTTTCAGGCTTACCACTTTAACGTCAAACGGATACTTTTCATACTAATACTTGAACTTTCATACATTCTATTTGTGTCAAGACAAGTGTCAAGACAAAATAAATTCACCTAAAATTCGGTATAGACTGTGAAAGCAAATAAAAAAATTCAATTTTGAGTTTTTGTTTTTTTTACAGCAAAAATCATTTTTACCCCATATTTTAAGAATAAATCAAATTTGATGGTCTTTTTTTAAAAGGAATAATTTAAATATATAATTAAATGAAATATATATAATAATTTAAATATATAATATTGTGGTGACCGTGACATGCAGGTTAAGTGTGTGGCCTAGCATGTTCGGAGCCCGGGCTCGATCCCCAGCCGCGGCAAAAAAAGTTTTTTCAGTAAAAAATGTTTTCTGATCGGTCACCACCTCTCTGCAGAAACCTCAATGGTAAACCTCAGAGAGTAAACAATGCCATATAAAGCTTCTTGAGAACATGAACTTTAGCCGTTCGGAGTCGGCATAAAACATGTAGGTCCAGTTCTCAGTCAATTGTGTGCAAACATTTAATAACACACACAACACAATTGATCATAAGAAGCTCGGTCAAAGTCCTTTCAAGGGCTGAAATGGCCAATTTGTTTTTTTGTTTTTAATTTAAATATAAACAAACCAAGAACGGTATTATTTTCAAAAGATTTTTTAAGTTAACTGATAAGACTTAAATACAAAAACGAAATAAATAAAATTTATTCACAGATGGCGGAGTTATTGGCTTCAGAAATTAAAACATTCAATTTGAGACAGTTTTTTTCTCTCTATTGGCATTTGGTCGAAACACACGCCAAATAAGTAAAGACAATATTAAGAAAATTCATTAAATATACTTTTGGTTAGAAATTCACTGTAAATTATATCACATTTGAAAGAAAATTTAACAAACTTTTAGAAAAAAATTGTAAAAATTTAAAAATCGTTAAAATTTAACCCAGATATTGACATGGAAATTCAAACTTTTGAATTCAAAACACATTTTTTTACAAATTTTACAATTGACGAATGGATAAAACTAAATTTTTTTAAGAAATTGTTACTTTTAAAAAAAACTCAAACTCGACCAACTCAAAAACTCTACCCCAACCAAATTTCATATCAATTAAAGAGCGGGTTTTTTCTCAAAAATTTAATTTCTCTCTTAGAAGGTTGGGAACCCCCTCTATCAGATATATCATTTATATATACATTCTTCACATCTGGGCAACATAGCCTTTCGAATGATATAAGTTTAATTTATTTTGAGTTTTAATTAATACCAAAAAAGCATACGACAAACTTTAATGTTCACGTATTTATATATAAGATTTGTATGAGATATACACTCAGAGAAGAAATGCTGTCATATCAAAGAAATTATGGGTTGAAATAACAGATTTCACTGTTAAATACCATCCAATAAATGAAACTTTCAAATCAACAGTTGAATGACTGTTGGTCTATAGCAGTGATGCCCAGAAAAATTATTTGAAGAGTGCTACAACAATTACAGCAAAAAGACAACAACAACAAATCTTTGGATTCGTGGCACAATAATTTTTCTAACAACAAAAACAATCATTGCAATATTGAAGTTGTTGTTAAGAGTGGAGCATGTTAAAAACAAGAACACGAATGCTGGCAGTGCCCAAGCAAAATAACACATGGACATACAAACAACAACACGAATGCTGACCGAGCCCAAGCGCACAAGTTAAATTGTTGAACACACAAAAACAACAACATGCAAATGCAAGATATCGTCATTTGATGGCTCTTAAAAAAACAACAAAGCAATAAGAAGCAATGATTTTACTTCAAACTGAATTCGTCAATCACAACAATCATGAAAACATCGAAGTTGTTGTAAAGAGTGCAAAGAGTGGAAAGAGTGAGGCGCTGGGCATCCCTGGTCTATAGAACACGGTACAAGTATAAGGGGGCGTCCATAAATTACGTGAGGTGTTTTTTAAAATTTTCTTTGCTTCAAAAAACTAACAAAATATCTACTCCAATTCAGTCCATGGAGAATCATGCGCGGTCTCAAGAGAGACTATTGGGACCAACATGTCCCAATACACATGGTACAAAACAAATATGGTGGTTTGACAGTCAGTAAATGTATAACGTCGAAGTATGAATGAAATTATTTTCTTTCGAACGAATTAGTGAATGATCTTAATCATATTACGATTACGCTTAAGATTAAATCTTAAGCATGTTCAATCTGAATTAAATGGACCAAAATAGTATAATTTTTTTTGTTTCAACCAGAAAAAAAATTGCGTGATATTTGCCGAGACCCCCCCTCTCTCCAACGTAAGATTAGATGAGATTTGACTCGACCCCCTCCCCCCCTTAAGCATCACACGTAATTTATGGACGCCCCATAAGTACGTTCTTAATGAAATTTTATCACTTTTTTGGAAGTTCAAGTTTAGGCGAGTGTGCTGACGTTTACGTTTAGCACTCGACTGACCTAGGTTCAAAAACCGACAAGTTCAACAACGATTTTTTTTTAAATATATTTTATTTAATAAAAAATTAAATAGACAATTTTTCAAGATTATAAGCAAACTTATTTTGAAGATTATTTGTGACCAAACAGTTAATAAAACAGAATGATAATTTTTTAAACTTATACAGCCAGGATATGAACCCATCTTCTCCGCATAGCAGTCTAGCACAACTTCGTTGAGATATTGATAACGATAAGATAAATATAGCAACATACATTTAAAACTATTGCTTAGAGAAGACGGACATTTAAAGAACAAAAATATTTCAACAGAATATTTTAACAGTGAAAAAAAACTTTGAAACGTTCATTCAACAAAGAAAACTGTTAAACTAAACGCAAATAATTCAATAATTCCTAACAGTGTTTTATTCAACCTTGATAACAGAGACCAACTGTTAATATAACAGTAGATAATTTTATGAGTGTACTGTCAAAATAAAAAAGGGAAATATTGAAAATTAACGGAGCTATGATCAAAAACTTACGGTTACGTAAGCGTCACTATTCAGATCGTCGAAGCGCTTGGGGCAGAGCAATACTTCTTCACAATAGATTGTTAATTCTTTTTTTCTGTAACTCTGGGAGGGCTGAATATATATAGAGGCCCGTAAGTCGATTATCTCCAAAGAGAAAGGTTTGTGTCGATTTGCTTTTCTAAGGTTTTTTTTCCAAGTTTTGACGGAGTGTAAAGATCTGGTCGATGGTAGCCCTTCCAGGTCTGAAGCGACTCTGATAAGGTTCAATCAGTTAGATGACGATGGGCTTCAATACAGTGGCTTAACTCCATAGGTACAAGACGGTGCACAGCAGCGAGGCCCTTGAGCGATAGGGACCCTTCGCTGGCACTACAGATAGCAAATGATAACGAATCTGATGAGATGATCTGAGAAAGATGTGCTTTTTTCTGAGTGTAGGTGGATTTTTTTTTAATCATGTCTGGCAGGTACAGTTTAACGGAAATTTGACTAAACACTTTCGACCGAAGTGGGGGCAAAACCCCAAAAAACGTTCTTTAAAAAAAATTTTAAAATTTAATTGATAATTTAAAAAATGTTAAAATGAGAACAGTTTTGAAAATCGTCCTTTTTCTGTGCTCGAGGCACAACACCGAGTAACACCGGGTAACATCCGCTAGTAGTAAAATAAAATACAAGCAATGTTTCTGTACTTCTTTTGTTTTGAAGATTTTTAAATTTTTCTGGCAGGGGCCTTTTTAAATTTTGCACACGGGCCCTTGATCATCTTGTTACGCCACTGCTTCTGTCTTTCAGACAATACGCCCGGCAGAACCCTATTTGCGATATTAAGAAGCCTAATCCTAAATTAGCCTTTTTATATCGCAGAAAGCCAGGAAGAGGTTACGGTCTTAAAACCATCGGACATGCGTCTTATTTTTTCGATTAATTTTCGAGTCTTATTCCTGTCGCTATGCATCTCAATTTTCTCGCACTTGAGTATTTTTGCCTCTCTTTTTTCTTGCCTAAAAATATGTCTGTCTTCTCTTCTCTTCTCTTCGACTGCAGGGTGGCTTTGTAGGCGGTGCTCTTCTCTGCAGTCCTGGTCGTGCTACTGGTTTCGGCGAAGGCCACTGCGCGCATATATCATAAATTGGAAGAGTGATTTCTTAAAACAGGAGTGGCAGTTGAGTAGCGATGTCTTCAGCTGTCTATTTTGACTGCCCCTTGTCGTCGTCTAGCTTTCTCTGCGAAGAATTGCGTGCATTGTTAGCTGCGCACAGGCGTGTGCGGATCTTGGCTGCAACAAGATAATAATCCGAATCTACGTTTGCGCCGCGGATCGTGCGTACGTCTAGTACACTGGAAGAGTGCCTTCCGTCAATCAAAACGTGATCAATTTGGTTGCATGTTTTTTGATCAGGAGACAGCCAGGTGACCTAATAAATATTAAGATGCTTGAATCTAGTGCTACTAACGACCAACTAACGATGTTTCGTGCTGCGGCGAAGTCAATCAACCGTTAAAGGTGCCCGCCGCTCAGTGGCGTACCGAGAGGCTAAGCCGCCCGGTGCGGATTCCAAATTTGCCGCCCCTCTCATATGCAATAAAAAAAAAATCTTTGATATTTATATAGGGTTTTGTATGCATAGTTTTCACTTTAGAATTTGGTCTTTCATTGTTCTCAATTATATAAAAAAAAATCTAATATACATATCATCAACCTATTTCTAATACGACGCAAGTTTGGAAAAAATGGAGCAAAACGCGCGCATGAGTCTATTTTTGCTCTCATTTCTTCCGTGGTTTTGTTGTTCTATCTATGTTTAAAAATCTAGAGCAAAAAGTCTACGAGAAACTTCAATCCATTTTCGCCTATCTCATTTCTAAATACTAATATTAAAAAAAAAAATACAACAAGTAACTTGAAATGCCTTGATTAGATTAAAATGGGTTACAACAAAACCAAGTTACTTCAGTACTTTTCAGCACATTACTTAAACGAAGTTAAATTTTATGCGAAAAAATTCACTTCAAAATACCGCAATCGGAAAATTATTTCAAAAATTTATTGAACATTTTTTCTTAGTCACATCTTCTTCTTCAAACGTATCGAATATAATCAAAAACAGCGTACAATTTCGTCACTTGAAAAAAATTTCGATTTAATTGAAAATTTGAAAGTCATAATCTATCAAAAATTATATGATAAGTTCCTTGAATTTTTTTTTGGAAATTATTACAAAAATATAAGTATACTCTCCAGTGATTTTTGCGTTAATAACGGAGAAAGTAAAATTGATTTTAGTCCTGCATCGTCGTACTATGATCCTGATTTTGATCCACAAATGAAAAAAGGTGACGAAGAAGAGCTCATGGACAATCATTTCATGGATACTCGATCTGAAGGTTCTCAAACAATCTTTTCCAATCGTACTACAAAGGATTCTCAAACATTCGTTTTCAATCGTGCTACAAAGAAAAGATTATTGCATCCAGCATACAGCAATTGCCGAAAAAAATGAAATGCAAAATTTTCGAAAAGGATTATTGTAATTGTTTATAAAACTTCCATCGAAACCGATGCAAAATTTTTTTGAATGCACATTAGTTCATCAAAAAGATCTTCTGAAATTTTCAAATATGTACAATTAAAGGAAATCGTGAAAAACCCATCTAAAAAGAAGGATATTATAGATAAATTAATTCCTTTAATACATGATAACACAAAAATTAATTTTTGGGAAGATTTTAAGGAATGTGCAGATTCTAAGGATCTTTCTATTGGTTTTACAAGCCATGAGTAAATACCAACATTCATGAATTTATTTATATGTTCCATTAATTTTGTTAAAAATAGTATCAAAAGATTTTTTATTGAGTTTAATGAATAGATTTATATATAATTTACTTAATAAGATACTTGTGTAGATACTTAATTATAATAATAAAAAAAAAAAAAAAAAAAAAAAAACAAATTGGCCATTTCAGCCCTTGAAAGGACTTTGACCGAGCTTCTTAGGATCGATTGTGTTGTGTGTGTTATTAAATTTATGCACACAATTGACTGAGAACTGGACCTACATGTTTTATGCCGACTCCGAACGGCTCATGTTCTCAAGAAGCTTTACATGGCATTATTTACTCTCTGAGGTTTGCCATTGTCTGCAGAGAGGTGGTGACCGATCAGAAAAATTTTTTATTGAAAAACTTTTCGCCACGGCTGGGGATCGAACCCGGGCTCCGAGCATGCTAAGCCACACACTTAACCTGCATGCCACGGTCACCAACCAATAATAATAAGATACTTAATTAAAATTGTAACAAATGTTCAACTTATTTTCTAAACAATTGTGTTTTAATTGATATTATACAACAAAACCAAGCAACTTTAAAGTTACTTGATTTTGAAAAAACAGCAACGAATAAAGTGTTCTAAGAAACATATAAATGTTTTATTTGCTTTTAAGTAACTTCATAGTTGCCTGGTTTTGTGAAAAAACAAAAATCTTGTTTATATGAAATGAAAAAATATATGACAAAAATTTTCTCAGTATCTTAAGTTCGACTGAATTGTTAAAAAACTGCAACGCAAAATAATTTGGCTAGCACAAGTTTCAAAAATTTCGAAACTTAACTCTTAACTCTTCAATAATTTAACTTTTCAATAATTTGAAAAAACTTAAAAATCTTATATACGGAAAGATTATATCCTATAACACAATACCTCAATTTCTCACAATTTTCAAAAAACAAGTTACTTGGTTTTGTTATATCACGGGAGAATTCTATATTTACTAAAATATAAATATGATATATTGACACCTGAACAAGTATTTTTTAAGGAGTAACCTGGCATAATAAAATTTTGTCATTGCATACACACTATACTTATACCCTACATTTGAAAATAAAATTTATTTATGATATATAAAGTGGTGAACAAAACATATGAAATTAAAAGCGCCATGAATTTTTTAAAAAAATTCCATCAGCAGTATATGTGATAAAAACAATAAAAAATTTTTTTGCGTAATATTTTTCCGAAAAATATATTTGTAATTTTTCAAAATTATATCTATTTTTATTGAACTTATACACATTTTTAAACATTAAAATAAACAAAATTTTGAAGGCGTCAGGTCCCCTTAAACGTTAATAATCGCTATTATTCCAAATGTTGACTTACGCCATATTAGAATTAGGCCAACGATAAAAAAGTTTATTCCTTAATGACACCGAAAAGGAAATTTATACAAATACAATTTTTTTATATAATATTTTATTAAATTATTATTTTTCTTGTTTTTTTATTAGCAAAATCGGTAATTACATTTAGGGTGCTCACAGTTCTGTATTATCTGCTCTGTTTACTTTGCCGTTTATTAACTTTAGAACATTTTAGCACGTGTTAACTTTGATTGTTTTTGTTTTACGTACAAACTTGAGATCCCAGTTGTTGCTAAAGTTATCTCATAATTCTTCCTTTCCGTTCATTCGAGGCATGTTTATGAACAAATTTCAAATTTTTGAAAACTATTTTTGCAATTTAGCTCCAAAACACAAAAAAAAGGTGCTCACAGTTCGATCTAAATATCTTTCTAAAGTTGTCAGGTGTTAACTTTAGAAGCAAACTGTGAATTCCCTAATTGTCAAAGTCAATTTCATTACTTTACTTGTATTCTATAGATAATATGGCAAGATTTTGTAGGCGAGAAGTACTCATTGTAGTTCTAATGTAGGTTTTTATGAATAAAAGCTTAGAATAAAGCTTAAAAGTATAACAATGTTTGGAACTGCGTTTTCTAGAATTAATTTAAAAATAAATTTTAAAAGTTCAAGTGGACCTTTCATACAAGAATCAGTTTCTTTGTGAGCTATAGAAACAATATGCTGAAGTATTTTTCTCTCAACGAGAAACTCTTCATTGTCAATTTCTTCGTGACAGAATTCATTCAGTTTACATTCCAACTTATCATTCAGGAGAATCAAAGGAGTAAGAATTGCGAATTTTTCAGCAAGAGCATGAAGCTGCTGAAACCTTGTGGTCATTTCTCAAAATCAGTTCTTGAAAATTAATAATTAAATTATTAAATTAGAAAATGACCTAAATCAGTTAAGACCACGCCTAACTCCTCTCCAAAGTGATTTTATTAAAACAGTGAAATCCCTTCAAAAATCAAAAAACATTATAAAAGATACGACTTAAAATTATACGCATAAGTCTTATTTCTTAATATGCACTCTGAACTTACAATTCGCCATAATCAAACGAAAATTCCGCCTTTCTCCCACACTCAACACATCAAAGCACAAAACAGCTATTTTTACCAAATATACCTAAGTTGAAAAACGTTATTCTGTTAAACCACTTTTCTACTGGGCATTTCCACTGACAAGTTAAAGCACTTAAAAACTCAAAAAACTTTGAGTTACTCGAAAACACCAGTTATTCAATGCTTGTTTCAAGTCGCAGCCGAGTTATTCGAAAATTCAACTACTCGCACATGCCTAAATATTATGTCTTTTTTTATTTCTTTGGCAACTAATTTTGAGACTCGAAAAACGATTTTACATTTTGGTTGTGCTCAATACGAAGCTCATAAATATAGTTACATTTACTGTGGTGGCCAAATTTATTCATTAAGTTTAGTTCTTTCTTTTGTTTGTACACCTTAAAATGATAATGTACACATATTTATTTTGTAAAAGGCTTTATTTAGCTTCAGTGCCGCCCCTAAACTAGTGCCGCCCGGGGCGGACCGACCCCCCCGCCCCCCCCACGGTACGCGGCTGCCGCCGCTCAAATAAGCCGCCAAGACCAGTGAGCGCTAGTTTTGCCGTTTCAGGACACACCACGCGGAGGTTTGAGTCGGCTTTAGATGATTTCGACATGGATAATGCTGGCCTCGCCAAGTTGAGGTAGTTAGACAAGTTGTCATGTGAAGATAGCCGCTTTATTTCGAAACAACATTTCAAAAAATGCTCATGCTGTAACTCGAAAAGCTATTGGTCGATCAGTCTTTAATTTTGACAGGTTAAATAAGTTTTTTGGGTTCAAAAAATTGACGAAATTCTGAACCTTGGCGATATAAATTTTTATTTTTAACTTTTTTATTATTTTACAGGTTTATCGTTCATAGCAGTAATCGGCACTTTTGATGCTTCGCAGTAGACTCCCGAGCCACCATTTTGTAAAAATTTTAAATGTTTTTTTCAGTTCAAAGATGTTCTAAAAACAAAGAAAAATAAAAAATGTATTAAATTATGTAATCAACTTAAAAAAAACATTACACCCTGTCTAAAGGTATCTCCGCCTCAGTTATCATTTTTCCTGAAAATATCTTTTTTTTTAATTACTATTTTTTTAATTACTATTCTTTAAATTACTAAGGCTGTAAGTAAAAAAAAAAAAAAAAACAAAAACAAATTGGCCATTTCAGCCCTTTAAAGGACTTTGACCGAGCTTCTTATGGTCAATTGTGTTGTGTGTGTTATTAAATGTTTGCACACAATTGACCGAGAACTGGACCTACATGTTTTATGCCGACTCCGAACGGCTCATGTTCTCAAGAAGCTTTACATGGCATTATTTACTCTCTGAGGTTTGCCATTGTCTGCAGAGAGGTGGTGACCGATCAGAAAAATTTTTTATTGAAAAAAACTTTTCGCCGCGGCTGGGGATCGAACCCGGGCTCCGAGCATGCTAAGCCACACACTTAACCTGCATGCCACGGTCACCAAGGCTGTAAGTATCTAAAATTTTTTAATATCTGCAGAAGCAACGAGCTCAAAATTCGTGAAAGGCACCAACACATGAACATTGTACATTTTCGTTAGTATATATTTCTATAAATCTATGCCTTATGCGTGTATGTAAAAATGTGTGCTTTTAATTTGACAAAATATTGGATTACATTTTGATAGTTTGTCGCATAAATTAAGTTAAAATGTGACACGGCATTAATTACAAATTATCACTGTGAATCAATATGAAATCCCAGATGAAAAGTCACGCCAATTTTAAGGCCAATCCAAATTGCCAACCGCCCTCCTCTACCCATGCACACACACATATACTTCAACTGACAAACTATCTCCACCCAAGCGCATACTAGTAGCCCTATTGAGACATTCACACTTTGGAGCACATAAACGCCAGTAATGAACAGTAGTAACTCAAGACATGTGAAAAAGACATAAACACTGAAACGAATGGGCCCAGGAAGGCATGCATATATGACAAACAAATCACAAGAGAAATGAAAATATAAACAGAACATAATGTAGAACTAATTTGACAATAACTGATTGAACACTGTCAGTCATCAAGTGACACACTAGAGGCAGTCAGTCACAAGGGGCGTGCAAGTGGCCAAGGCATCAAAATCAAATTGCCAAATATCGAACAACCAGACCATTTCAGAGGAAATATGGAATGAGTGCAACTGCTGTGTAAACGAATTTTAATGCACTCACTCACTTCATCCACTACATATCCTTGGGGAAAAATGCATTGATAAATAGTAGAACAGAGTCAGACAGCAACAACGGTTCACCAGCCAACTGACGCACCTCACCATAGCTAATGAAAACTCAACAGAAATCAAGCGCAGTAATAAATTTAGAAGGTGAACAACAGCAACAAGGCAACAACATGAATTCTGGTCACTACCGACGACATTGTACGTGATTCCCAGCGGAACAGTTTAGACCAGTGGCATCCTTTTCGATTTGGTATGCATGCAGTAGAGGGTTTATTCAGCTTGCGGCAGTTTTATTATGATTATTTTGAAAATATAAATCGATAACTTTGGTGCTACGCCTTAGAAGTGGAATATTTTGGAATTTACCAAGTTTTAGTTGGAAAATAATTGGACTCTACTTCTCTCACTTAGTTAAAAAACAACTGTATTCAAGCGTAACTGAACTCACTTCATGAGCAGCGAATTAGTTTTATCTCGCTTTGTTTTCTTGCTTTTGGACATTTTCCAAAAATTCAATCCCCCATCTTGCACTCACATATTACACTAGCCCAAGCTGCGGACATGACTTGACTTCAATATCACAAAATTAATTATTCTGCTCAAATATCTAGCACAATTTTACAACATTTTACCAGATTGCCCGTGAAGTCTTTTTCATTGTCCGTCATTGTGTGGGCAACACATTTTGCTCTGCTCTGGGACATTGCCTGGCTGGCTGACGTTGTCTGATGGTGGTGGGAGTTATTTTGTTTACTGAGATTTTGCACCACTAATGTATGCTTGTACTTCGGACTATGGGTATGAGACTAGAGGGTTGCTCCTTACATGCATTGATTTGCATTTCTTTTTATCCTCACGTTTAATGCGACAAAGTCCCATTGGGGGGTCATAGGAAATTAACACCGCATGCTATTACTTTTATCTTTTTCTATATTGAATAGGAATTTTTGTTTGGGGACATCAAAACACTAAAAACTCATATTGAATCTGCCACGATATGTGTTCTTAGAAGAATCGCAAGGGTGGTTACTAAGACAACATGCTGATTTTTTTGCATTAGATGTGTAGGCAGTGGAAAGTTTTTGTAAAAGTTTTGGTATATATCACAGTATATCGCGATTAATTCAATTGATCTTTAATAAATAGTCTTTAGTTGACCCTTCGTTTCTTGAAAAAATGTGTTATGACAGTATTACACCAGTTAATTGTAAGACCGCTGAAGATAAAGTCAGCACGAAAACTTTGGAATGACTGTTAGAAATGCATTCTTAACCTTTAAACTACTTGAGGAACGTGCACATCGTAGAAGAAAATGAAAAGTCTCTTTCTAAAATATATCTGATCTTCTTAATCAAAATGTCGAAATTATCTTGTTCTTTTACCTAATTATGAGCAATAATTCAAGGCCATCTTATAGGTTGTCTTATAAAAGGAAAATACAATCAGTTTTAGCTCAATCAGACCGATAGTTTTTTTACAAACTTTGTTAACATTTTAAAAATCTGCTGTTCTGAAACTCTTGTTTTCAAAGATTCAAGTACAAAAGCATTGCTTATAGGCTTATGTACTATACAGTAAGGCGGGTCTCCAAAAATTAATATAAAAAGACAATCACTACACCGAAAGCTTATACCAAAAGTGTTTCAGCACTTTACATTTTTTTTGGTGTCCCGAAAAGGCAGTCAAAGTGGTCTTTAAGCTATAACATTTGTATTTTTTATCCGATCATGGAGTGCAGCATATCGTTGGATATGTCTGAAAGAATACTACACAGAGGGAAAAACCTATGGACTCAATACATAAATTTAAGTACTCAGCGCATAGTTTTCTGCACACAAAAATTTTTACATTTTTCATGTATTGAGTACATGTTGAAATCTCTATTGACTACATAATGCTTTTAAGCGGTTCTGTAGTCAATAAAGAATTTTATGTACTCAACGCATAAATATGTGTCATGAATTCATGGATGTATGTGGTGAGTACATGCACACTGTACTCACCGCAAACTGTTACAAATATTTTTATGTAATGAGTAAAGATCTTATGTACGTATTACATAGATTATTGACTCAGTACATACATAATTTACTCATTACATATTTGGAGTATATAATTTTATGCAATGAGTACATACATTATTTACTCATTACATATTTTAAATGCATAATTTTATGTAATGAGTACATACATAATTTACTCATTACATATTTTTAGTGCATACATTTATATAATGAGTACATACATCATTTACTCATTACATATGTTAAAAACATAATTTTATGCAATGAGTACATGCATAATGTATTCATAACATATTTTTTGTTTATAATTCCATGTATTGAATATATACACAATTCATGCCTGTGCCTAAAGCACCCTCTCAACAAATGCAATAAATAATTTTATAAAGAAATGACTAGATTTCACAAAATAATTGGCAATTACTTATAGAAACCCAGCCATTTAATTCTTATCCAATCGTCGCTTTTGTTCTAGAGTACAGTGGATAAACTCATTCCTGCTCTGATTTTCTAGAGGCTTTAGAGGTGTTGCTTATTTGAAAATCAAGAAACGAATGACATAAAACAGCAAAATCGTTTGCCGATGTGCAACAGATACGTGTACTGAGTCCATATTTTATGTACTGAATAAATGTGTCACTTCAATCGTATAAAGGGGACGTGTACTGAGTCTATATTTTATATATTGAGTAAAGTTTTTGTAAAAAATTACATAACACGTTGATTGAGCACACGTTGCTTGTATCTATTGAAGTCTGCTATGTATTCAACGCATAACATGATGTATTGAATACATTTTTTATTCATTTTAAAAAGTGAATAAATTGATATGTAGTCAGTACACGCTCCCTTTACTCAGTAAATACTGCTCTTGTTGCGTTCTCATACAAGTTGCAGTGAATAGATTTTACATAGCTGTCTCTGTACTGACTACATAACTTTTTCCCTTAGTGTACAACTTCTTCGGTGTTATGAATCTTAATATATAAGAGACAAGCGTCCTGCTCCGTGCCCTATATCGTAAAACATGTTTAGCCTGGACCAGAACCATTGGAAATGTTTGTACTTACTAAACCTTTTGCTCTATATCGTAAAACCTGTTCAGCCAGGACCAGAATCTGTTGTAAAATTATCTATTTGAAATCTTTGTACGTACTTGCTTTTTAGAACCTGTTCAGAATGGACCAGAACCTGTTATTAAATTATGTATTGGAAATCTTTGTACTTTAAGACTATCGTCATTTTCCTCAACTACTATACATCAAACATCATGTCTTGCTATTACAGTGCTTCTTAATTGACAGAACCAGAACCTATTCGGTCTGCATAAACTGAACAGCAATGATTACATTCAGTGACGTTGGTGTCAATTGGAATTGCTAGAATTAAATCACAATGTTCGGTCTTCTGATCCAAGTTTTGGCGATTGTAACTTGAGTAGCAGTTAGGAAATGGAGATGAAGATATCATAGAAATTCCAGATTATTTTGTTTGTAAAGGTTCGCTTATTAACCCTTTTAATGGCTTGCCTAGAATAATCGTGGACAATTTTTTTGAGCTTATATTACCATCATTTAAGCAATAAAAAGAAAAACATCCCTCTGATTTTTACATGAGCTGCTTTGCTTTTTTTTGGCAGGCTGTCTAATATAATGGACAAAACCACTATAACGTTGTATTATAATATTTTAGTTCAACTAAAACAACCGGAGAGAAATGCAAATGCGTTATTTATGCAAATGTTATTATAAACAAAAAATGATGGTGATCGTGGCGTGCAGGTTAAGTGTGTGGCTTAGTATGCTCGGAGCCCGAGTTCGATCCCCAGTCGCGGCGAAATGTTTTTTCAATAAAAACTTTGTCAGATCGGTCACCACCTCTCTGCAGACAATGGCAAACCTCAGAGAGTAAATAATGCCATGTTAAGCTTCTTGAGAACAAGAACTTTAGCCGTTGGGAGTCGGCATAAAACGTGTAGGTCCAGTTCTCGGTTAATTATTATAAAAAAAAAAATTATACTTTGCACACCAATCACAATACTCAATTTATTTGCAAAATTTATTAACACGCGATATAAAAAAATTGAAGGCTACTGTTGGGCATAAAATCGAAAATCTAACTAAGTTAAACGTTATATATCTCCCTAAAATTATTTTTGTTATGTTGGCACAACTTCACTTCATAGCACCAACCTATTTGATTTTAGAAAAAACTTTGGAAAATTAAAAAAAAATTTTTCCGAAGAGTCCAATATAATGGACAAGTCCATTGAAAGGGTTAAATTGATTTTTGGCGATACTTTGAGTCCGAATAACATCAACCGTTATTCCAAAATTGCTATCCTGTACCCAAAAAATTCCGATGTGAACGAAGTCAACGAGCAAGTTCTAAATATTTTAGTTGGTGACACAGTGAGAGATTTGAGCACGGATTAAATTGAAGACAGTGATGATAACGATAAACAAAATTACCCTGTCGAGTTTTTGAATGAATTTTATCCTTCAGGAATGCCACTGCATAAGTTAAACCTCAAAATTGGAAGTATAATACTTCTTCGAAATTTCCATACCAAAAAAGATATCTGTAATGGAAGGTGGTTAGTTTTGAAAAACCTAAAAACTCAATTAATCATCGCACAAGTATTGACAGGTGCACTGGCGAACATTAAATAGCTTTCATGCCTACAATTGATTTGGCCCCGACAAACACAGATTTGCCTTTCACTCTCCGAAGGCGACAATTTCCAGTTAAACTGACATTGTTAATGAACATACATACATTGCAAGGTTAAATATTGCAAAAAGTAGGAGTTTTTCTAAAAGAACTGGTATTTAGTCATGGGCAGTTTTAGCGGGCTGATGATGTAAAACTAAGCATTATAGATGGCAAGGTACAAGGTTAATTGGTTAAAATTCTAAAGCATGGTTTTCACTATGTCAATTCCAATGGTCAGTTGTTGTCAGTCACATGAAAAATACCAACATGTTGTCATTTTTTTCTGTTTGGCAATGGCGAAAAATAGGAAAAACTGATCTCTTCACATGTTTATAGCAGAAATTGCAAAAAAAAATGTTATTTATGTGATTTTTTAAACTTTTAAATTTCATGTCAAACAAAAAATGACTAAGTGAAAACCAAGCATAAGAATTTTTTTACTAGAAATGTTGTATGTACGGAAGTTTTATAAAAATAATTTAATAAACATGTTTTCAAATAAAAACCTTTGTATATAAATCCAATAAATTTTTTGTCGCATTTTGTACTCTAAATGGTTCATTCCCGTTGTAGGACGGGCTTTTACACTAGTTGAAAATAAATAACAAAAAAGGAAATAATATGAGAAGATTATAAAAAAAATAAAGGAAGAAAGGAGTTCACAGTTGAAAATTAAACACACTTGTTTTAAATTTTGTTTTATAAAAACGCAACTGCACTAAATTACTATTTTAAAATTTTTTGTTTAAAAGTGTATTTTTCTTCTCATCATTTCCCTGCAAAGATTTGGAAAACGATTGGCAGAGAAGTAGATTTTGCGATACAGGGCGATTTGTCCAAGTGTTTTTTGGAAAATGCATCGCTTTTCAAATGCCCAACCGATGAATGAGTGATTCATGAACATTTTTCAAAATCTTCCTTCGGCTATTGTTAAAAGATGTCTTTTTGAAAACTGTTCAAAATTGATCACGAGCACATGAAGCAGGCTCCGGAAATTAATCAAAAAGTTGAACTAGTATAGCTAAAAAGCAACGTCGCGTTATATCGAAGTGAAGTAAAACAAATTCATTAAGAAATGCATTGAATTCGGACGGAACAACGATGCTTCGGAACAAATTGCAAAGACTCCAAAAAGTAATTCGTTTGCCACTCTTTTCGGCGAATCACTTAAGACTCCTCTCGGCGAATCACTTTTATGACGTTAACAGCTTACAGTGGGCAATTCTCAAATGAGCTCAATGGCAATTGCTTTCAAGCGATTCGCTGGCTATTCTCAGGCAATTGAAAATGCTTGATGTAAAACAAAAATAAATTTTCTTCGGAATATAAAAACATTGCCGAGTATAAAAATAGCCAAATGAAAAATAAAATCGTCAAATAGCCAAAACTGTTCACGAGAAAAAAAAATAGCCAGTTTTGGCTAAAAATAGCCAAAACGGCAACACTGATCAGGATCTTTAATTTAATATTTAATTTTAATTTAAATTAAAAAACAAAGAGCCTGAAACCAGATCATGTCCAGATTTTCCGGGATGTATGGCAGCCCTATTCAAGGGCTATGTTAAGCTGGTGCTTATGGGCACATCATGGCCTCGCATGGTATCGCATCGTGGTTGTTTCAATGTTAATTAAAAATTAGAGAGCTGGAGCGAGAGAGTACATTTTTCCTCTAAGGTAGAGGGGAGAAATAACTAAATATATCAAACTATATATATAAAATTATACTATTTATATCAAATGCCGGAATCAAAAGTGTTGTGTTATTATATGATTAACAACATTTGCGTTTTGACATGGAAATAGTACGCTTTTGGTACGTAATGAAGATCATTTGGTTGCAATCTGAATATAGCACCTTCAAAATAGATGCATCCTCTATTTGTGACATTGGAACTCGTACAAACCTGTTGTGCTCGCACTCCCATCAAACGTCATAGCTATTAAATGCTCGTCTGGCAGATACTTGGAACCGTCAGAATAGGCTGGCTGTTTAGATATACTTTTAAAACTATGAAAAGAATATACCCACAAAATTTCACCTTTGTGGGAAGCAGGTTATGAATTACCTTCCCGATGACAACTTTGCTGTCTTCTGGCGGATACTTGCAACCATCCAAATGGGTTGGCAATTTTTTTTTACTCTTTAATATATGTAAATTACAACATATTAAAATTGTATCCTTGTGGGAGCAGGTTCAAAAAAATGTTTTTTTTACATTTTCAAAAATGTAAAGGACAATGATGCAACCGTGAGATCCCTGCCAGAACGGTATTTTCTTAATAGACTGATAATAAATCATCACTTGAAAATTTTCTAGCCATGTGGGAAACGGGTTAGTCAGATGGTTCACTAGCTCTCCTACTATCACATGAGAGTTGGTTGATAGAAGTCTAACTACGGGCATTTGACCGGGTGAAATCGATCAATCACCTGTACGTGCAATAAAACAACTAATGACAGTCTTACTGCGTCTAAGGACAAGTCTGTTTTTAAGAAAATCACTTCAATTTGTTTTCATTACACACAACACTCCGCCCCTATGACATGCAAATCCTTTTGAATTTAATTAAGTAAAATAACAATGCGCAATTTAACCAATACCACTTAGACACGCATTTTCAACTTTACTTCTATAAAATATCTTCATTCCATTTACTTTTTTTTACACTCCGCGGTAATGTGTTAATCCTGATTTCCGAACATAATCCTTTTAAGGCTGTCCCATAGCAAAGTTTCGCAGCAACCCACCAGCCAAGAGTTTGGCCATTAGATACGCTTCACAGATTGTTTACCTTTGAACGCATGACGCCAGACTAGAAATTCAGTTAAAGCAATGGATGTTAGACCGATTGTCACCGTTTCAATTCAGCGCGTGGTTGATGCGGCAAGAAATGCATTAAATTTAAATTAAAAATTGATTAAAATGGAACAAACTAATGGTTGTTCGGCAGTCAAGATAAGGCTACCAAGTGCGTGAAGTACGTGTATCAAGATATGTAGGTAGAAGTGAGGATAACCACCCTTCTTCGGTTTTGTCTTTTATTTTCTTGGACGAAGATGCAGTTGGAGGTTACACACTATTACCGTTGGAAGATAATAAAAAAAAAAAAAACTGCCACTTGCCCAAGGGTGAGTGAACTCACGGGCCAGATAAGTTTGCCTGTAGAAGACGAGCGCGCTATGCATTGATTTCACAACCCTGAGCCATGGATGCGAATAACTGAAATAACGATAAAATGAAAGCTAAATTAAATTTCTACATTACGTAAATGAGACCCACTTGATTGTTGATAGGGGAGGGAGGGAGGTAGGGAAAAGAAGGTGAATTAATGTTGCATGTTAGACGCCTCGGTTGGTCTAGAGTTGCCACTGTAGGTGGTCTTGTGACATGTTTGTGTTCTTTGGTGATTTTAAGTCAGCAGACTTACGAATTATTATAGGCGGTCAGTACGAATTAGAGAAATTGAGAAATTACCAGTAGGTACAAATTTTAAATATCACTTCAACAGTGATTTCTTTATCTTAAAAATACTTTTTTCTAACAGGACATTATTTTCATTATAATTATATCTTTGAAGTTAAAAGTTATCTTATGTTAACAAAATATACTTGTTTTAGGAGTGAAGATAGAACACTTAAAAACGTTTTATCTAAACTACATACAAAAAAATTAAATCCATTTTAATTAAAAAAAATAATACAAGATTGAGACAACAAGCTTCACTTACTTCTTTATATTTGAAGTAAACACCACTAAGCTGTTGTGTCTTCTCACAAAACTTTCTAATGTCATTTCGCTTCAATACAAAGTTAATGAATCATTAGTGCGCTACCTCGTTTTGTTGTTGTTGTTGTTGTCATTTAGTGCTCCGACACCCGTTGGTCTGCTTGCAATAGCTTGAAACATGCTGGTCTAATGATCCCTGCTGATGTGTTCGTTGATTGAAATTCTGCGGTCACAAGTTTGTCACATTTTAATTTGTTTATTTTTACTTTTTTGTTTTTTTTTTCTTTGCCAGCAGGCGGCTTTCATTCTTTCTTTCTTTCCTTCTTTCTATTTGTGTGGCATTTTCGCTTTCTTTATGTCCTTTGCTCTTTTTTTTAATTAAGAAGTTTTATTTAATTGTGTTTTCCTTAATTGATTAAAAAAACGAACAATTAAGTAAATTATTTTTATTGCACTGAATGGTTTGTATTTGTTAAGGAATTTCTTTATAATTGTAGTTATATCTCAAAAGGACTTTGTCTTTTGTTTTTGCGCTCTATTTTAATTCCAATTTTTAATGACGAGCAGCTTATCGTTATTTTAATTGTTTAATGTGAACTTTTAAGGTGACCTTGAATTCAAAAAGGACATGCAACGATTTTAAGTTCGAATTTGTTTCTAATATGACGATTATATTTGTAATATTTGTTTCTATTTTGTCGTCTAAATGTACTGGTCAACAGTAGTTCTGCCACACGAACTTTGATAACGAATACTGTTTTAGCGTTTTTCCCACGTTATTAAACTGTTTTTTGTTTTTTACGACATTGATTCTGTTTTTATGGTCTGAAGTCCAAACCACTTAATGCAGAATAAAACGAAAAAACAGTCTGATATAATTAGTGATATTATTACTCATAATTTACTGTTTTACATAATTTTACAGTTTTCTCAAAAAACTCAAAAAACTGCAACAATAACTTCGAAATAACTTAAACGCAAATGTCTGAAATTCAATTTATTACAAATCTTGATAGTTCAACCATATCTACTGTTACCCAGTGTTCTTTCCAAAACTTAATCTAAATTAAGTTCATCTTTACCAAACTTTACTTTAATATAAAATCCATAAAAGTTCCAAGTACCCACCCTAGATTTTAGATAGTCCTATTACATCCGATTGACCATTAAATCATCCATTTATATCCAAATGCTCCACGGAATCCATAAAAGTGTCAATGACCTTGTTGTGATGTCAAATAATCTCATTGCATTCGATTGGAAATAAAATAATAGAATCAAAGTTAAAAATTAAAACGTAATGAGAAAATGCAATCGTAACACGCGTTACGGTTGAAAATTCAAAATCTGACTTTAACTGATATAATTTCGTTTCACACAAACCGATCCTAAAGGAGTAACTCCAATAAATTCCAAAAATAAAAGAAGAGAGAAAAATAAAACACATGATTTTTATGGAAATTATCCAATATTGCGTTTTCGCGACAGTTATTTTCAAAATAGCGTCTTGGAGAAGTGTTATCGATTTTTCGAATACCAGTTTTAAAAACAAGTTTTTCGATGTTTTTTCAAACAAAATTAATTTATAAAAAAACAGAAATTTAGTTCAGTTATTTATTTTGTGACTATTTTTGCTAAAGTCCTTTTTTGGACGTATTTTGTTTTAGAAACTGTGCAACCTGGTACGCAAATTAAACTTCGATAAGAAATAAAATACACTCAGAAAAAACACATATCTGTCTCCGATAAAAAATTTCACTATTTTCGATAATAGCAAGTTTCTCTTCATACCATTAACCTGAAAGCTCAGGGCATATTAACTTTGTGCAAACGTTTGTTACGCATAGGAATAAGTGACTGCGTATAGAAAAGAATATATATTCTTGAGTCACCTCGCTGTCGATTTAGCCCTGTCCGTCCGATCGTCCATACATGTGTGTTGTTCGTAAACACAGGAAAGGAAGAAGAAGTTGAGATAATTTAATAAAACTTGGTACACATGGTAACATGAACCCAAGGATCTGCATTATTTAATATTTTTGGAATCCGCCCACGGACACGCCTACTTCCCATACAACGCAAAAATTGAAAACTGCATAAATGAGCTCATAATTAACCTACACCAATAAAATTTGGTATATATGTGTTTTGTATCAACACAAAGATGTCTTAGAAAAATGGGTATCATCCACTCAGGGACACGCCCACTTCTCATACAACCCAAAAATTGAAAACGCAATAAATAAGCCTGTGTTTAACCTAAAGAGCCTTAATTTAGCACATATGTTTTTTATAACAAAGCAAAGATGGTTTTGAAAAATGGACATCATCCGCTCCCGGATACGCCTACCTCCCACACAACCCAAAAAGTTTAAAACTCAATAAATAAGATTATGTTTGTCATAGAGAGATCAAATTTGGTTTGTATGTATTTTTTACCAAAACTAAGGTGTGTTCAAAAATTGGGAGTAGTTCGTCCATTAACACGCCCACCTCCCACAGCGAAAGCACAATAAAGGCATTAACTGTGAACTACAGGAACAAAACTTGGTAGGTATGTGTAAATTTTTCATCAAAATTTAAATGCATATAAAATATAGGTTTTATCCACCCACGGACACGCCCATTTTCAATAATATTGTTTTTTTTTTTTTTTTTTGGAAAAGTAGGCTAATGGCGTTTTCGTTTCTACCAAAAAATGTTGCCCTGTCGCAGTGCAAAATGTTTTCAATGTTGCCCGCAACCCTGTAAAAGTGCATGTTTTTGCCTACTCGAAAATGTCAACTTAAATAAACGACTATAACCATCCTTGTCTAACGCACGCATGTCATAATATAATCGTTTTATGATATGCAGGGCAATCATCTACCCTGAGAAATTTTGCAGGGCAGAAAATGCGCCTTTTTTGCCCTCTGTGAGTGTGACATTTTAAGAAACGAACACAGAATTTACTCACCCGTTTGCACTTATTTTAGAATCGAACACGAAAAAAGGCAAGGGCAATAAAAAGGCAACATTTTCTGGTAGAAACGAAAACGCCATAAGAGTATTTCATAGTCGGCCTAGATTAGACTTTCTTTACTTGTTTTCTTTTGTTGTTTTGTTTTTAGCTTTGAACCAAGGATTTCAGGTGTCAAACCTATTCAGTCAAGTCTGCCTTTGGCTCGGAAAATGGAGTGATAGATAAGAAGGAGAGAAAGGGAAATCAAGAGAAACAAGTGTAGAATGTTCTAGTGTGGCAGAGGCTTTATCAACATAGAATTTGGATCTGAGGCAAGTGTTATGCCTTTACTTCAGTCGATTCGAGTTATCAAGCAATCTCATTCTACAAAAAAACATCTCTACCACCAACTACAACTTCCAAAGTCGTATTTATTGATGAAGATATAATATCAGTTGATTAGAAATGAGGAAAGATTTAAAGAAAGGTAAAAGCGTGGCACCATTGCTAGACCGGGATTCGAACCCGGAACTTCTGGATTGGCAGTCAAGCACGCTGACCTCTCGACTACCGAAACCAAGACTAAACATACCAAGTTTTATTCTTGTAGCTCACAGTTAATGCCTTTATTATGCTTTCGCTATGGGAAATGTGCGTGTTAATGGACGGACTACTCCCAATTTTTGAACACACCTTAATTTTGGTAAAAAATACATACAAAACCAAATTTGATCTCTATGTGACTGACATAATCTTATTTATTGCGTTTTCAATTTTTGGGTTGTATGGGAGGTGGGCGTGTCCGTGAGCGAATGACACCCATTTTTCGAAGACATCTTTATGTTGATACAAAATACATACACACAGAATTTTATTGTTGTAGGTTAATTATGAGCTTATTAATTGCGTTTTCAATTTTTGGGTTGTATGGGAGGTGGGCGTGTCCGTGAGCGGATGATACCCATTTTTCGCAGACATCTTTATTTTGATATAAAACACATACATGTTAAAATTTTGTTGTTGTAGGCTAATTATGAGCTGAGTTATGCAGTTTTTAATTTTTGCGTTGTATGAGAGGTAGGCGTTCCCGTGGGCGGATTTCAAAAATATTCAATAGTGCAGATCCTTGGGTCTATGTGACCATGTGTACTAAGTTTCATTGAATTATCTCAACTCCTTCTTCTTATCCTGTGTATACGGACAACACACAGACGGACAGACGGAAGGACGGACGGACGAACAGACATGGATAGCTCGACTCACGTGGTGACGCTGATCAAGAATAATTATACTTTTCTATACCGGACTTGCTGCGTTCTATGCGTTACAAACGTTTGCACAAAGTTAATATACCCTGACCTTTCAGGTTTAGGGTATAAAAACAGAGAAACCAACCAACTTGAGAACCTCCTCCTTTACAGAAGTTTTTTGAAGTCGGTTAAAAAAGAATTTTTTCGTTTATAGCGGCGCTAAAATTAAATAAAAAAAAAACGAATTGGCCATTTCAGCCCTTGAAAGGACTTTGACCGAGCTTCTTATGATCAATTGTGTTGTGTGTGTTATTAAATGTTTGCACACAATTGACCGAGAACTGGACCTACATGTTTTATGCCGACTCCGAACGGCTAAAGTTCATGTTCTCAAGAAGCTTTACATGGCATTATTTACTCTCTGAGGTTTGCCATTGTCTGCAGAGAGGTGGTGACCGATCAGAAAAATTTTTTATTGAAAAAACTTTTTCGCCGCGGCTGGGGATCGAACCCGGGCTCTCGAGCATGCTAAGCCACACACTTAACCTGCATGCCACGGTCACCACAAAAAAATTAAAATTAAATAACAAACATAAAAACCAATATGTTTTTGTTCGATTTTCTGACAGTTTTCGATAAATATGTTTTGCTACAGTTCGTGACCAACATCTCACGATAATTGAGATTGAGAGGACGAGGGTTCGTACCCCGACTGTGTAAGTATCAAAAATTTTAGTTAAGTAAAAGATGCTTTTCTACATATTTTTAATGAAGTTTTAACTGAAGTGAACTGTTCTAGTGTAGGCTAAACACCAGTCTCTGTTGAATCTAAACAGTTGGTATCGGGTTTCTGCGGGACATATTTTATTAAAAAAAAAACTGTTGTCTACTATTTTTCACTTATTGACGCCTTTAATTGATGAATCCAAGCTATTAAGAGAATCCGCCGAATTCTTTTGCCATATACGAATAATCTATCATGAACGCATTTTGTGCCAAAGTTATGTTTCCTCTGTTACAAAAGAAAATGTTACAAAAGCGCCACATAAATAAATGTGCATAACAGCCGCCTTTTAAGCTCAGTGTCCAAAACTGTCTCCCTGTCTCCTCTAGACTTTGAAATTGAGGAGGTCTCTTGAAGATCTTATAAAGGGAGAGTGTTTAGGGTTTGGGTCCGACCATATAACAACCGTCCAAAGAAAACCAAACTAATCTTCCACTGAATGACTGAACTCTAGTTACTAAATATTGTGCAAATTCTTTCAAGTAACGGTATTAATCAGTTTTTCAAACATTCCTATTTGATGTAGTACATATTTTTGTGACCTCTTTAGCAATAAATTTAACCTGCCATAATTATATTTATATTCTCTACTGAGTTGTTTTTGACCCTTTTCAAATGTACAAAAGAATCCAAAGACAAGATTAGAAAAAAGCTCAGCTGCCTACTCTTACGCCTGATACAAAACAAATTAAAATTAGTACCAACATTTGTAATCTCTGTTAAAATATCGTATTCAGGATAAATTAAAATTTTAAGAATTATACACAACATTTTTATCTGATCCCAAGTTATTCTTTACTAAGCAGTTATTTTTAAGTGGGATTTATGCTTATTCCACTCGGCATAGATTGTCCCATCCACCCATAGCAAAAAAAAAACAAAAAAAAAAAAAACATAAAAACAACCCCCACTTTTCAGACTCATTAACTTACATTTGAAGGCTTTAACATTTTCATTATTTTTTATTGTAATGATTTAAAAACAAAAGCAAACAAAAGAAATGAGGTAGTTGGAAAAAAAGGAGTAAAGTAAACAAGCCGTTTTTTTTTGCGTCGGGCAAAGAATAAATTGCGGAAAACAATGAAATTATTGTCACATAATTATGTCATAAAATTCAATTCTGGCTACCAAAACAAAGCGAAACAGAAAAATATAAAAAAAAAAAAAACAAAACAGAAAATGGCGATGGTGGTAGAGAAATTCATTTGAATATAAAAAAAGGACGAATCCGCAAAAAAACAGAAATCAAATTAAAAAGGAAGCATAAAAATGTCAATAAGAAAAGTAAATAAAAACAAAGACAAAAACAAAAACGAATATTAAATAAAGAGGAGGGCAATTTATTTTAAGTGCTAGATTTTAATACGGTATAAAAAAAGAAACCTACAATTAAAGCAAAGATGCAGACCGAAAAAAAAAACAAATAAAAGGACAAAAATAGCCGTCATTATTTAAACTTTTACATAAATACATACTTAAATATTACTTAGGTTAGGTTTAAAAAAATGAACAAAGATATCTTTTTAACAATAGCTATGCAGAAATTGCTTTGAGTGTCTTGTATATTCTTAAGAAATATTTTCTTTCAGATTTAATATGAAACAGAAATTTAGAGATGATCCTTAAGCATATTGAAGTAATAGCTTTTACAGAATGAAAACACGGTCTAAGATAAAACAAAATAACAGTAAAGAATCTTTCTTCTTTCATCCACCGTTATCATATATAGATTAAATACACGACATACATAAATGCAGATAGAGAGTACATTTGCGAGTAATAATATTATTAATGAGAAGCGAATAATTATAATAATACAAAAAATAATGAAAATTTAAATAAATATTTAATTAAAGAGTGAGATACCTTAAGACAGGGTGAAATTACTCATTTTTTATGAATTTTGTTCAAGTTGATAAAATAATTGGATGTTTTATTTTTAATTTACTTTCTTTTTGCATACCTTTGAACTTTAAGAAAAATATCCTCTTAAATAATAAAAGAGTTAAAAATTAAAATTTATATCTACTGTTTAATCGAAGTTTAAAATTTTCGACTCCTTTTTTCAACAGTTTTGACCCCAAAAACATATGCCGTACACCAGCGTATATGACGCATTTGTACAAGACAATTACGAAAAAATTTTTTTTGTTTTTTTTTACCGAACGTAGGGGTCGTGCATTGACATATTTCTTCATTACTCTGGTGTTTACAGTCGGATTTTAAAGTTTGGTATACCAATGTTTTTTTCTCTAAAATACCAATATGACCTCTATAGAAGTCATTGACCTCAGGTGCACCGTTCTAGTACTTACCCTCCAGTTCTCAGTTCCTACCATCCTAATGTAGAACTCTTATATGAAAAAAATAAAGCTCTTAAAATATCATTAATCTATTAATCTAAGCTATTAATCTATTAATCTATTAATCTATTAATCTATTAATCTAAGCTCAAAATGTTTATCGATATTTCTAGCAAAACTATTTTAAAAAAATTTTTTTAAATTTTTTGTCAAACGTAGGGCTCCCTTTTTTCATTTTCTACAAGCTTCGTTATTAAAAGTCTGATCATATTAAATGACATATCGATGTTTTTGTTTAAAAGAGACCAAGAATTTTTCTCCAAAATAAAAAAAAAAAAAATATTCATACAAGTCCTTGGAAGGCCTTAAATTGATTTTGAGGAATTTTAAGGTGTACGGCGCACTTTTTTTTGAGGTACGGTCTAATGTACATCCTTCTGGTACTACTACCTGCGTTCTATTCAGCCCAGATCTTGATCTGGATTTTGTTTTGTATTGAAAACAAAAACAACAGATAATCCAGAACGAAACTTGGATCAGTTCTTAAATCTAAATTTGAAGTGTTCAGAACATTTAATTTTAGTTCAGCCACTCTCTTACAGATGTCGGTGAAAAAGTTGCTTGGAAACAATATTAAATTGATATTTCTGCGGTCATATGGAAGAGTTGCTTAAGTTTGATTTATAAAAATATCTTTAAATATCTATCTTGCGTGTCCGTGGGTGGTTGACGCCCATTTTTCAAAAACACCATAAACATTAGTTTATTTATTGAGTTTTAAATTTTAACATTGTATGGGAGGTGGGCGTGTGCGTGGGCGGATGGTAACCATTTTTCGAAGACGTCTTTGGTTTGATATAAAATACATACATACCCAATTTTATTGTTATAGGTTGATTATGAGGTTATTTATGTTGTTTTCAATTTTTGCATTGAATGGGAGGTAGGCGTGCCCGTGGGCGGATTCCAAAAATGTTCAATAGTGCAGATCCTTGGACCCATGGATAACGAGTTTCATCCTATTATCTCAACTCCTTCTCCTTAACCTGTGCTTACGGACAACACACAGACGAACGGACGGACGGACGGACATAAATAGCTCGATTCACGAAGTGACCCTGATCGAAAATATATATACTTTTCTTTACCGAACTCGCTTCGTTCTATGCGTTACAAACGTTTGCACAAAGTTAATAAACCCTGACCTTTCAGGTTTATGTGTAGGGTTGCACAATATGTGTAGAAATTTTTAAAACGACCGGTTCAGTAGTTTTTCCGAATCGTGTTCAACGACTTTAAAAATTACATGTTTGGGAAAATCGATTTAAAGTTTTATTCACTGGTATAGCTGAGTTGGAGCAACGGTCATTTGAACTGTCATAAATCCGTCAGTTTTGCTCCGATTGACTTCAAAATTCAATATAATATTTTGAGGTGTTCAAAACTTTATAAGTTTTTTTGTTTTACCTTTTTTTTCGGAAAATATATATCATATCGAATTGGTTTCTTGCTGCATTTATAAATTTCTTATAGGGGTGACACCATGAAACAAGCAACAATTACTATCTTTATTTTATCTTTAAGACTTCCTAAAGAGAAATTATTAAGAATGACTCACTAACGATTATCTGTAAACGATATCTGTAAAAGACTTGTAAAACTCTTCTAAGCTCATTTTGGCACTATATAAGTCCGAGTTGTTTTTTGAAGAGCACCCTCATATCACAAGATCAACATTCTTTCTTAGAAGCATTGTCTTAAACAAGACTTCCCAATAGGCAATTAAACCAGCCCTCTTCATACGAAGGCCTGCATTGACTGCTACTTTTGAAGACTAAACACATTCGTTCCTCGCTGCTCTTATGAGTACTTCTTGGAGGCCTTCCTTTTCTCCACAAAAGGCAGCACAACAAATTTGTTTTCCCTACAAAGACTGTCCTTTCATATACTTCAGGGCAACTTTTTCGTTAAAAGTTAGAATATATATCAGTTTAAAAATATGACGTAATAATGGCCCTTCTTACTGCTATATCAAAGATTATAGATTGAAATTAATCTAACTTAAAAAAACATAGGAGAGAAGATAAAATCAACCCTACTTTTAGCCATTCTAAAGTAGTGCTTCTATCAGGCCTCTTTTGAGCTATCGGAGCGGAAGGCCTGCGAAATTTTCCCACTTCATATAAAAAAGAAAGTGTAATTGCATATGAGTGCGGCAGTACTACAAAATCCACAGGAATGCATGCTAGCAGCGCTGTCATTGTCTACTGGGAAGCTTTACCGTATGAATCTTATATTGCACCTCGGTTAGAAGTTGTCCCCTTTCGCAAAAATCAACATTAAAAGTTTTATTTAATAAACAAATTATACTATACTCTCAATAAATGCACTGTAAGGCAGTTTTAAGAGTTGATGCTCCATACAAGAGAACAGCTCTTACTTCAAAAATAATATACTTAAGTGAGTCATTCTATAAGAGTCGTATAATCTACGAGATGGTTTAAAGGCGCAATTTGTAGGACCACCATTTTGAAAAAGCATTCACTAGTCAGACAGTTGCTTTTATAATCAGAGTGATACTCTTCTAGTCAGAACGTTGCTCTTATAATGAGAGTGATACTCTTCTAGTCAGACCGTTGCTCTTATAATCAGAGTGATACTCTTCTAGTCAGACCGTTGCTCTTATAATCAGAGTGATACTCTTCTAGTCAGACCATTGTTCTTATATAAAGTCTTATACTCTGACAAATGTCATTTTAGGATATAATATACTATAATATAATAATATATAATATACTCTTTACTTACAGGGCCCTTGATTTTACAGTTTACCAGATCAGATCAGAACTCCTTCAATAAAAGTCTTGGAAATCTCTATAAGACTTAGTCTATAAAGATTAAACTCTTCAGAGTTTGACTCTGAAAGCTGAAGTCTTGTAGAAGTCTGTAAGAAATGGCTTGTAAGATACATAATCTTCGCAGGAATGCTCTTATAACACAACTCTCATAAACTACTGTGAGATAATGTGAAATAGAACAGAACACTTTTAGACAACTAGCTTTGCTGTAATTAATCTGTAAGCGTATTACTTTTGCTGAAGATAGCCATAGGACCTAATTCAAAAATAAAATTGTTCGTCCAGTGCTCAACTCTTAAGGATTGTTGCTTGGGGAGTCCCGCCTCAGGTGACTCCAAGCCCTGGAATGCCACTGGCTACAGGCAACAAATTTTGTTACGAAGTATTTTATGTCAAAAGTAAATTGTGGAAAAAAGTGAATGTCATCTGACTAGGGACTCACCTACTTCCAATAGAGCCTTCTTTACTAAAAACTCTAAAAAAAGACTAATATTTAAGATACAAAACTGAAATGAAGTAGGGGAGAGTGGTACTAGTTGTCACAAAATTTGAATGCACCGCTGTTACTCCCACAAATCAAGCAATAATGCCACTGGAAAACTTTTAAACATAAATTCAATTTTTTAGTCCTCGTTGTCATACTTCTTAATCGTAATCGCTGCTGCACTCCGAAGCACAATTTAAGCAGCGATGTATCAAACTATAACTTTCAATACATTATGTACTTTTTATACATTGACGACATTTGATATTGGATTTGACCCTCGGCAATACTTGGCAACATACCACACACATCAAATCCACGTTATCTTCATCAATACTAGAAAAATTCGGCTTGCATTATGATTTCTGAAAATGTCCGACCTCGTTTTGCGATTTCTTGGACTGTTTCCTTAAATTTAAATAAAGAATAATATACATTTAAAATGGTTATATGAAATTATAAATGATATTATATGTGACAAGAAGCCCCACAAGCGCTGAGACAACCTGTACCATTTGCCAAAAAATGTAAATAATATTCTGTAAATTAAATTTAATTTTTTATCCAAAAATTCATAGATATTAAGAAAATATAATATTAAATATATTGGAAATTTATTTAAAGTTGAATCTTACACACTTCTTTTTGTCAAAACACAAATTTTAAAAATATATAAAAATACACAAATCCAACTTAGATTCTTAAATCTCTTTTAATTTCTGCAAAACAAAACTAACGTGACTTTAATTTTCTTGGAATGGTAGAAATTGCAATAGCGTATAGATGGCATTGATATTCCACTCGATAGCGTGTTGAATAAAAAGATATCGGCGTTGTGACAACTAGTACTTGTGACAACGGGGACGACTCTCCCCTATTTGTGTATTTTATATAAAAACTGAGGTGTGTTGAAAAAACCCATAAAACTTCCTTCTATAAAAACAATTACAGTGAAAACTTTATAAATAGGCAAATATTTAAGCTAAAATACTGAAACAGCAACGAACACGCCAACCTCTCATACAACTTCAAAATTGAAAAATTTTAAAAAGGCTTATATTTAAGCTGCAGGAAAACAATTTAATACGTATAAAAATAGTAAAATTTTTTAAAAACTCATGCAAAAAGCGCTCCAATTTTTTTACTCTTAAGAATCGGCTGTGGGGATATTTTAACTGCGGCCAAGTCGAATATATGCCTTACTAATTTTGTTTTTGTTTTGGCTAAGATATATTCTTGTGTATTATTCAACTTGTGTTGCCTTATTTTAAACTTAAATTACAATCTACCTTTCAAGTTACTTAAGAAACGTGTTGTTTAAAGATTTTTTATATATTTTGTTGGAAACACTTGTTAATATAATGGAAAAATGCATTTCTTTTAGACTTTCAGCATTCTATGTAAGTAAAATTAGTTCTAATGTATTGTTTTGTAGAATTTAATCGGCAAAAATTATTTCAGGTTTGAAATTGTGAAAAAATTAATAAAATCTTTAAAAGATACGTTTTTCTTATAGCTTATTAAATATGTATGACTGCTAAAAGCTTTTGTTGTTGTTGTTGATATCTTCAATAAGAAGTTATGCTACGAGGTAAAACAGATAACAATAATGATGATGAGGGTGCTACTAAGTCATAGGAAACATGTGTATTGTAGAAGCAAGAAAGCAAAAGACAAAACAAGAAAAGTCAAGACTCAAGCGACTTCCAAAAGAACAAGAGTAAGCAAAAAATAAAAATTAAAACTTGATGAATTTTTAATAACAATCCAAAAGAAGAAAACCTTGCGAGTGATTTTGCAGATACGTTTATTATTGTACCTTTATTTTTAAAAAAATAATGTTACTGAAGTAAAATGAAAAAGAATTGTTTGCCAAGAAATTTTTTATTGCATAATTTATAGCTTTGAAATAATATTAAATTTAAACGACATGAAAGCTATTTTAAAAAAAAATGACACACGAATAATTTTAATGGATATGAGTAATAGTCGTTTTTATGGCAAAAGTGAATAAGGATATCCCCAGCTTCCGTCATGTTATTATAACATATTCTCATGTCAAACGAAGTTTTTGCTCTGCCCGAGTAAGGATGTTAGGCCATAAATCATTCACAAAAGTTTTTGCATTCGAATTAATATTGGTTTCAGAAATTATTTATATTTTTTTATGCATCAAATTTACAAACTGTTGTACAAATAAATAGGCTTAAAGTTTCAATTATAATTTTGGTCTGATAAAAACTTCTAACAAGCAATTCATCACAATACAGAAAATTGTCTTCATAAATCACTAGAAATCACACAACTGGAATTCAAAAGCACTTTCACTGCTGTATTGTCAGCCTAGTATAATGGGCTCGGTTATTTGGGTTTTCACTCTCTCTCTCTCTCTCTAGAGAACATTTATTTATTCTCTAAGACAAATGCTCAAATCAATAAAAAAAGCGACACAATAAAACATAATAAATGGACAGTGATTGACAATTATTGATAGCAACAACAACAATAGCAACAGCAGCAGCTACAACCCGCATGGAAATGACACGAAATGTTAAATCCTTGCAAGCATAAGTTCAAAGAAATCCAACCGCCATTTTGAAACAATCCATGAAAATGAAGGAAACGACGTTGCAAGTCTTAAAAATGACAAATACCAATTGACAGTTGATGAGAAAAGCGTAGAGTAGCAGCAACAACAATAGCAACAACAATAACCACAACAACAAAGACAATAATAAATACGGGAAAACCCAATAGAACTCTGGGGTGAAATCATTGCTAGATTATCTACGGAAAAATGTTGTCAATTTGATGAATGCTAATTTAAGCCATTAGAAAATAAATTTTCTAAAGTGCCGAAAACGTTAGCAGAAAATTCTTACCAATAAAAAAATTCTAATAAGATGTTAAGGAAAAAAAAAAAAAAAACAAAAAATGAAATGGTACCCATACAACTGTAGGGGATGGTTTTTTGATTGTGTGCTTTAATGGGCTGGGGTGGCCTTCGACTTGCGTGTAAGGCGATTCCAGGATAACAATCGGAATTGGAATTGCAACCATCATTCATCATTATGTCTGAAGAAAAGTGATGATATTCTTGATTGTTTTGTGCGTTTTTTATTTTGATTTTGTATTTTCTTCTTTTCTGCTGTTTACAAAGAATTTCTGCATGTGTTCGAGATAGATGAATGATAATTTTAAATATTGATTTGATGCGGGTGTGTGATATAAGTATCACTTTAATATAAATTGTTTCTTTTGATTGTAGGAAATTGCGTTTTTTTAACATGAAAAATTTAACAAAATGTTTCGGATTAAGATTAAAATGAATTTTTTTTTGGCCGCATAAAAAGTTCAAATTATTAATGCTAAAAATGACAGCTGCTATTGTAACTGTGGGTTTAAGAATGTGCAAACAGCATGGATGAAAAACTTTTTTAATCATTTTTAAAACGTACATTTTTTGCTAATGTACAAACATATTTATCTCTTATGTTTGAAAAATTATTTTATACATCGTACACTGAGAAAAAAAAAATACTTTAAAATTAAACAAACAATTTTGAAATAGAAATTTAACGCCTTTGCGTTTCTACAAAACAAAAATTAAAACAAGTGTGTTTAATTTTCAACTACCAATAAACTAATTTCTTTTTTATTTTCTCTCATTATTTCTTTGAAAAAACAAACAAAAATTTGAATAAAAGAAAATTTTTGAATTGGTTTGAAAAATATCGAATATACGATAGAATAAAAACTAATTAACTAAATATTAAAATATGTCAAATGCAAAATTCTTCGAATGGAATTAACATTCGGAGGTCCCGAGGGTAGCTGTCTGTGCATCTGATGCTTAAAACTCGGCAAAGCTAAAAAAATGGCATCAAAATATGCTTTAAAATATTTGTTTTAAATTTTAAAATTTTTGTTTAAATTTGTTTTTCGTAACAAAAACATTGTTTGAAAAACAAAAACTTTTGTTTTGAATTTAAATTTAAATACAGTTGTGTTTAATTTTAATGAATTTGTTTCAAGCTCTATTTCAAAAACAAATTCGTTAGATATGAACACAATTTCATTTAATTTTAACACATTTTTCCCTCAGTGTAGATATGCTTACTTTGCAGTATTGCGATATCTATGATATTTGTGGCAAAGGAAGGTTTAGATATGGAGCTTCATCGCTACCAATGAAGCCTACAACTTATAGAGTAGCAGAAGTGATTAGACCCAAGGAATGTGATTCACCTGAGGAAAGCCTCAAAACAAAAGATCAAAATATGCTTGAATTCTGCATTCCTCTAAAACAAATTAATTGAAAAGATCAACCTTTCTATGTGATCTTTATTTTATGACTATATCCTGGAAACGTCGCTTGTAACTCAGTATAAGAAACACTTCATTTATCACACTAGAAGACGATCATCACAAGGCAAAACGTGACCATGTCTTACGAATATGGATCTGGAACGTACGCAACCTTAATTGAGATAGCTGAACTATCCAACGGGATAGAAAGGGAAGGGGTTGCTCAAGGTCAGCATCCTGTGATATAGAGCGCCACTCTAAGAGCGGTCATGTGGAGTAACATTAAGTTGGATGTGTATTTGTAACCGGCAAGAGAATACGGCATCATGTCCTAATTTACATATGTGAGTGAGGTAATTTTTTAACCAATTGAGTTTTTAAAAATTTTGTATCTTTAATTCTTTTCCAGTTTTTCCAAAAAGGCAGCCAACTGCAAAACATTGAAAAAAGATTTTGTTATTTTGTGATCTATTCTCAGCTAAAAACAGGTCAGAATTCTGTGAGTTCAGGTCAAAATGAAAAAATTCTGCATCTTCAGAGGGCAGAATTTCTCGTTGAGAAAAGAAAACGCTATAATATGTAAATTTTTTGCACCAACGCTAAAGCATGCATAAAAAAATGGGCGTGATCCGCCCATAAATGTGCCTACCTCAGGGGACAAAACTTGGTAAAGGAGGATTTTAAATCAAAACTAAGTAGTGCACTCAATATATAAAAAAAAAAACAAATTGACGATTTCAGCCCTTGAAAGGACTTTGACCGAGCTTCTAATAATCAATTGTGTTGTGTGTTGTTACACTGAGGAAACTACATTTTTAAAACTAGCAAAAATGTGCTACATTTAAAAAGTTTGACCCTGATTTTGCGCCTCTAACGTTTATTTTTATTTTTAAAAAGCGCATTTTAAAGAGAGCTTCAAATACGTTAGCTTGATTTTCTGCAATAAACTTTCTGCAATTTTAAAATCAGCTGCTTAAACGTTCGTTTGATATTTTAAAATTAAAATTTTAAAAAGAGCTTTTAATTGCCTCGATTGCTTACACGTACTATATGAAATTGAAGCACCTTTTAAGAAGTTCAAGTTTAGCCGAGCTTGATATCGGTCGAGTTTAATACTCAGCCGTCCAGGGTTCAATCCTTGACAAAACTTTTTTTTTTGTTTTCTCAGTGTAAATGTTTGCACACAATTGACAGAGAAATGGACCTACATGTTTTATGCCGACTCCAAACGGCTAAGGTTCATGTTCTTAAGAAGCTTTACACGGCATTATATACTCTCTGAGGTTTGCCATTGTCTGCAGAGAGGTGGTGAACGATCAGAAAAATTTTTTTATTGAAAATACTTTTCGCCGCGACTGGGTATTGAACTCGGGCTCCGAGCATGCTAAGCCACACACTTAGGAGGCGTTTATAGTGAACGCCGATTCAGACAGGTAGGCAGACAGGCAATGTGAACAAGCGAGATAGATTGCTATTTGTATCTCGTTTTTTCACACAGATTTCATCCAGCCTGCCTGTCTGAATCGCGTTCACCATGAGCGCGGCCTTAACCTGCAAGCCACGGATGTTGCTTCATAAATTATTTGCTATGCATCATAAGAAAGTGCCATTATTTCTGAACCTGAATGCAGACTCAACATGTTAGAAAAATTAAAAGTTCCGCACTTAAAAGCATATTTAATTTTCTATATAATAGTTTCTTTATTTACTTTGCGTTAATTGGTTCACAGCATAAAAACAGGATTAAAGTCATAAAACGACAAAGTACAAAATCACGATCTAAGGCCAACTAAGAAACAAAAAATGCAGTTTAATAACGTGTTAAGATAGCTTAAACAGTTTTAAGGAGGGACATTACATTTGCGGCAGAGAAAATAGACCTTTTTTTGAAAATTTATAGCTCAGTCAAAAACAAATATTTTTTCCAAAATATTTTTTCCAAGAAAAAATATTAAAAAAAATATATATTTCACTCTAACATGGTTTTATAGAGCTCCAAACTGGCGGCAGAGAAAAAAACAGGGCCTCGTGGTTGCAGCGCTGGGAGTCGCACAAAATGTCCGATCTGGAAAAAAATGACAGGACCTTTTTTAAAATTTTTTTTCAATTTTTATTGATGTTCCAAATTTGAAAGCGTGTTTTTTCGAAAAGAATACTGACTTTAAAAATTCATAAAAAATGTAAAAAGCTCGTGTCATACAATAGCGGATCAAGTTTAAAAAAATACAAAAAAAAAGGTTTCTAGTGCCGCATCCAGTACGAAAAACATCATTTCGAGATAAACGCGTTCAAAGTTTGTGAACATAGAAAAATGCAAGGAAAATTAAAAATGCTCTTTCACTAATCCGGCTGTAACTTTTGAACCCATAGGAATTTTTCCATGAAATTGTTTTGCTTAGGCCCGTTAACTGATCTCAATTTTAAACAAAGTTTAAAATGCTAAGGCAACTGAGCTAAAATTTTTACGCCGATAATTTATCTCAAAAAATCGAAGTCTAACTTGGTGAGGCAATTTTAAATTTAAACACAGAAATTCTATCTTTAAAAAATTTAAACTTCGAATATGTCAAAATTGCTCTGAGAACATTGGAAATATAAATGTTAAAAAAATCATACTTAAAAAATTTAAAACAATAAACAAAAAAAAAATACATTTTAAGTTTAAAAAAAAAAAATATTGAGAAGAAACTGACAATTTGCATTATTTTATTAAAATTTTTTGAAATATTTTTATGTTCTACGTCAAAGTTGTAGAATTTTTACTACAGTGCCGCTCAAATATGTCTTTTAATCTCAGTTTGAATTTTTAAACAGAGTTTAAGTAAACTGCCGATAAAAATGAGATAAGTTACGAAAATAATTTTAACTGTGTTTAAAATTTAAACTCTGTTTACAAAATCTGAGGTTAAGGAATTTAAGCTTCGGAGATCAGTTAACGGGCCTTAGAATCTTAAGAATATTTATTAAAATACAAAATTATAAAAAAATGTCGATTTCATAAAACGGCCAATGTCATGTCCCCCCTTAATTATCGAAGTTCTTGTGGCATGAAAAAGTTGCCAGTTTTATTCATTGATTTATGTTTTTAAAACTAACTCGTGTTTAATTGAAATGTTTTATATCTGAAAACATTCTGATTTGATTTAGGCGATAATTTCTATTGCTATTTTTTTTTTTTTTTTTTAGAGTAGCCCACACAGTGCCACACTATTTATCAGTTCTAGAGAATAGAAAATCAAAATTTTTTTCCTTCCGATTTGAAATTTTTTAGATATAAGCAAAAATATGTCTGAATAAGCCATGGTGAAAATATCAATTGTCTACGTTAGTATTTATTCCGCTAAAGCTATTCATTAGAAATGATTGGAATTTTGAAGAAATTTTTATTTTCATTTTTTTAAGAAATAGTGTAGTTTTTATGACGTCGCTGTGCTCAGAATATTCTTCCGCCCCGGGTACCACCATTTTATGGGTGACACCATTTCGATATTTTTTTTATTTGTCAAACAATCAGAAAAAATACTCAACGTTAAAAAATGTGTGTCACATTTTTTTTAATATATGTTTTAAAATTTAAAATTCTGCTTACAAGTCGAAACAATGAGGGGAAAATATTGTGGAAACGTTTTCAGAGCTAAAATTAATTAAAACTTATTCAAGGTCTTCCAAGGGAGAGGCAAGAGTTTCCGATCTTTCGATTTTATCCATTGAAAACAAGCTTACAAGTAATATTGATTTTGATGAGGTTATTTTAAATTTTGCAGCTCTTTAATTAAGAAAATCCAGTTTTTAAGACAGCGCACAATGCATCGAAAATTTACAAAAATTGAAAAAAAAATTGTTGTTTTGTTTTTAAGCTATAACAAAAAAAAGAAGATTATTGGATTTTAGCAAAACTTTTCTGTGTCCGTGGGTGGATGAAGCCTATATTTTGTATGCATTTAAATGTTGATGAAAAATCTACACATACCAAGTTTTATTCCTGTAGCTCACAGTTAATGCCTTTATTGTGCTTTCGCTATGGGAGGTGGGCGAGTTCATGGACGGATTACTTCCAATTTTTGAAAACACCTAAGTTTTGGTATTAAATACATACAAACCAAATTTAATTTCTCTATGACAAACATAACCTTATTTATTGAGTTTTAAACTTTTTTGGTTGTATGGGAGGTAGGCGTGTCCGTAGCTGGATTACGTCCATTTTTCAAAATCATCTTTGTCTTGTCATAAAAACATATGTGCCAAATTTTAGCTCTTTAGGTTAAAGACAGGCTAATGTATTGCGTTTTAAATTTTTGGCTTGTATGGGAGGTGGGCGTGTCCGTGAGCGGATGACGTCCATTCAGACATCTTTGTGTTGATATAAAACACATATATATCAAATTTAATTGTTTTAGGTTAATTATGAGCTGAGTTATGCAGTTTTCAATTTTCGCGTTGTATGGGAGGTAGGCGTGTCCGTGGGCGTATGATGTCCATCTTTGAAATCCATCTTTGTTTTGTTATAAAAAACATACGTGTCAAATTTTAGCTCTTTAGGTTAAACACAGGCTTATTTATTGCGTTTTCAATTTTTGTGTTGTATGGGAGGTGGGCGTGTCCGTGAGCGGATGACGTCCGTTTTTCGAAGACGTCTTTGTGTTGGTATAAAACACATACCAACACAATTGTTGCTGTAGGCTTATTATGAGCTGAGTTATGCAGTTTTAAATTTTTGCGTTGTATGGGAGGTAGGCGTGTCCGTAGGCGGATTCCAAAAATATTCAATAGTGCAAATCCTTGGGTGCATTTGATCATGTGTACCAAGTTTCATCGAGTTATCTCAACTCCTTCTTCTTATGCTGTGTATACGTACAACACACAGACGGACAGACGGACGGACGGACATGAATAGCTCGACTCACGAGGTGACGCTGATCAAGAATATTTATACTTTTCTATGCCGGACTCGCTTCGTTCTATGCGTTACAAACGTTTGCACAAAGTTAATATACCCTGACCTTTCAGGTTTAGGATATAAATAAAGGGTGTCCCAACAAGAACGCAATTTTTAAATGTGGCAACACTGGAAGTGTCATTATTTGACATTTGATCAATTGTTACTGTTTGCTAGTAGAAGGTACGAGGTTAGTAAAAATGGAGCGCTACACGAATGAACAACGCATTCTTATTGTGAAATTGTTTTTCCAAAATGGTGAAAGCTTTGCGGTTACAGTTCGCAAATTGCGATCAATTTGGGGTCACAATAATGCTCCAAAAGAGTCAACTGTAAAGAGATTAATGAATAAATTTGCCGAAACTGGGTCTGTTAGTGATGTAAAGACAACAACGCGCCTTCCACCAGGTCGATCGACCGAAAATGTCGCAGCTTTACGTGATGATGTCGCTCAAACTCCATCCACCTCAATTCGACACCGATCTCAACATATTGGTGTCTCCAAATCCACTATGCAGCGAATTTTGACGAAAGATTTGCATCTTCATGCATACAAAGTTCAATTGACTCAGGAACTGAAGCCAGCTGACCATGGACAGCGAAGGGAGTTCGTTAATTGGGTATCGGAGAAACAACATGAAAATGCTGATTTTGCCTCTAAAATCATCTTCAGTGACGAGTCCCATTTCCATCGTGATGGCTTCGTCAATAGGCAGAATTGTCCCATTTGGGGTGAGAAAAATCCTCGAGTGATTCACGAGAAGTAAATGCATCCTCAACGTGTCACTATGTGGTGTGGTTTTTGGGCTGGACGAATCATTGGACCTTTTTTTATGAAAATGAGGCAGGTCAAGCGCAAACACTCAATGGTGTTCGGTATCGTGAAATGATAACCAGTTTTTTCTTGCCTAGAATTGAAGAAATGAATGTGGAGGGCATGTGGTTCCAACAAGACGGCGCCACATGTCATACAGCCAGAGTAACAATTCAATTGCTGCATCAGTCATTTCCCGGTCGTGTTATTTCGCGTTTTGAAAATCAGAATTGGCCGCCTAGATTGTGCGATTTAACACCATTAGATTTTTTTCCTTGGGCTTTTTTGAAGTCGATGGCTTATGCGAATAAGCCTACGACGACTCGAGCCTTAAAAGAGGAAATTGGACGCTGCATTAATGAAATACCGCAGCATTTATGCAAAACGGTCATTGAAAATTTCATTAAAAGATCGCGTGCATGCCAGCAAAGCCGCGGCGGCCATCTGCACGATATATTGTTCCATACATAACCTCATTCTGTCTTCTTTACGATATAATAAAGTTTCACAATTTTTTTTTTAAAATATCTGTGTTTTATATAAAATTTAAAAATTGCGTTCTTGTTGGGACACCCTTTATAAAGTCATAACAGATTTATTGCAATTCTCCGCTGGTGCCTCAAAAAAATACCGGTGTGAAGTTAGCATCTTTTTCGCATCATTCGGCGAATATTATATGTTCGATCTCTGTAATCTCATCTGTTATCAGAAAAAGGCTGTTAATTCAAGTGAGCTTTTTAATTCTAAAGCGAATTCAAAAAGCTTTCTAGCACAAGATTAGATTGTGGTTTGAGTAATGACTAAGTATTTTTTCCCTTTTACAGTGCCATCTATGATCTTTTGATGCTGCTGTGGTAAGGATAAATGTACATGGAAAATTCTTATTCAATAATATATCTCAGTGTAGAGGTCTTTCGACTAAAAAAGATGGATATTAACATTAAATAGATGGCAAATAGATATAAACATTCTAATTAATGTTTATATTTTTGCGGATTGAAAATAGATTAATATTGAAAATAGTTTACATAAAGAATTTGAAATTGTATTCTTTACAAAGGCCATCTAGTGACCTTTATCAGATATTTTTATTTATATTCCACGAATTAATAAGAACATTTTTTTAAAAATGACTCTAAGATATCTAGCATAGTTTTAATGCGATTGACGTAAAATTATTGCTTTAGTTTTTTTTGTTTAAAATTTTGCAGATATAAACGAAGTATAGTTTAAAAAAGCATATATGCATACAACACTAATAAAAAATTTCTAAATTGTTTGTTGTGTTAAAAGATTTTTTACAAAAGCTGATAAATGATATCAAGTATTATTACCTGCATTATTACCTTCTCTCATAATCAGTTAAAATAGCTTGAGCTAGCTGCCTGTCAATTGCAAAAATAAATTTAATAAAATAAACCGTTTTAATAAAATAAAATAAAAAACCGTTTTAATTTTGTTCATTGCAAAAAAATAACTATAAAAGTCTCTTTAACTAACAGATTTCTAAAAATAAAATGCTCTTAGAAAAGCTCTTTATTATTTTCCTTTACGAAATAAAAAGGAAATAAAAAACAATGTGATTTATTAAAAACTGTTTCAACGTACCTATTGATAAAGAACTTCGAATAAAAGTTTTGTATGATGATGTATTATAAATTATTATTTTGACAAAGTAGAACTTGAAAAATTGATAAAAAAATCAAACACTTTGCAATAGTTTTTGCATTGTTTCAAAAATTAACAAAAATATTAGTAACACAATTTATATAAATGGAAATAACTTTTTATCAAATCTAATACATAAGTGCAATGGCAGTTTCAACTTTGACCTCAGAAATTTTTATTAAAAAATCATAGTTCAGTTTTTTTTAAATTGAGTTGGAAAATTTTAACTTTTGTCATTTTGCCAAAATTGGCCAAACTGTTAGAACCACAGTTTCTACAAATGGAAATAACTTTTTATCAAATCTAATACATAAGTGCAATGTCAGTTTCAACTTTGACCTCAGAAATTTTTATTAAAAAATCATAGTTCAGTTTTTTTTAAATTGAGTTGGAAAATTTTAACTTTTGTCATGTTGCCAAAATTGGCAAAACTGTTAGAACCACAGTTTCTACAAATGGAAATAACTTTTTATCAAATTTAATACATAAGTGCAATAGCAGTTTCAACTTTGACCTCAGAAATTTTTATTAAAAAATCATAGTTCAGTTTTTTTTTTAAATTGAGTTGGAAAATTTTAACTTTTGTCATTTTGCCAAAATTGGCCAAACTGTTAGAACCACAGTTTCTACAAATGGAAATAACTTTTTATCAAATCTAATACATAAGTGCAATGGCAGTTTCAACTTTGACCTCAGAAATTTTTAATAAAAAATCATAGTTCAGTTATTTTTAAATTGAGTTGGAAAATTTTAACTTTTGTCATTTTGCCAAAATTTCCAACTCAATTTAAAAACAACTGAACTATGATTTTTTAATAAAAATTTCTGAGGTCAAAGTTGAAACTGCCATTGCACTTATGTATTAGATTTGATAAAAAGTTATTTCCATTTGATGAAACTGTGGTTCTAACAGTTTGGCCAATTTTGGCAAAATGACAAAAGTTAAAATTTTCCAACTCATTTAAAAAAAAAATGAACCATATTAGTTGTACTGAAGATATCTGAGGTCAGCAATAATACTGCCCCAACACTTCTAATAGGTTTGAAAATTTTTTTTTTCATTTATTGAACTAACAATTTTGTAAATTTTTGGAACAATACAAAATCTTTTTCAAAATAAATTTTCATGCCGTTTTATTATTTTTTTTTATTTTGTTATATTTTTTTCGTTGTTTGCAGTGAAATTTAAAGAGCAAAATAAAAAGAGCTTTTCTTAGAGCTTTTTATTTATATAAATCTGTTGGTAACAGAGATTTTTGACTTTTTCTCTGTTAAAATTTGCACTGTTGCTAACAGAGCTCTGTTTATTTTTTTTTCGCCGAATGCTGCATTTCGCCGTATGCTTACTTCACACCAGTCAAATAAATGGGTTTTTGCAGTGAACGCGATGAAATGTTGATGTTTTTTACAATAAAATCGACCTATTTTTTATTGTAAGATAGATACTAATTGAAAAATGTTAACGTCATTTGAGAGTTATTTAAATGTACAATATGTGGAGACATTTTAAAAAACGATCGGTTCAGTAGTTTTCTGCGAATAGTGGTCACCGATTTTAAAAATTACATGTTTGTGAAAATAGATGTAAAGTTTTGTTCACTGGTATAGCTGAGTTGAAGCCGATTGTCCTCAAAAATCAATACAAAATATTCTTGAGATGTTCAAAACTTTACCCCGCCCTTAATAAGTTTTCTTTATTTAACCTTTTTTTTCGAAAAACATAAAGATAATAATAAAAACACTAAATCACATCAAATTGGTTTCTTACTGCATTTAAAAATTTCATATCTATAGGCGTGACACCATAAGTAACCGCCCCGGGTGACACCAAGTCCAGGAACGCCTCTGCATCAACCTTTGATTGCATTTGCACAACACATTAGCCACTACTTCAATATGAATTGAGAATGAATGAGTTTCCTTGCAAAATTTATTTAAAATCTTTTAAAAATTAACCTTTAGTTAAAGACTAACTTCTTAGTCATGTCATTTGAAATTAAAATAAGCATTTTTCGACTTAAGAATAACCAACCTATAACATCAGATCCATTTTATAAGTAATCTGATTTTTTATTCTCTAGAATTGATAAAAGCCATAATATAATCGGCACTGGGCCCGATTTATAAGGTTATAAAACACCTTAACCACATTTTTATGTTCACCCGTATACTCGGGCATAGCACATATATCTTATACTTTATTGACACAAAATATGAATTTGTTTGTCGGGTATCAAATATACATTTTCATTAATTACTCGGATGAATTGAAACTGAATTGAATATTTTATTTCTCAGTATTTTTCTTGAACATCATCTACAATTAATGTCAAAAGAGCTTATTAAAAAACTTTGTCGACTTTTTCGACTAATTGCAAGAAAGGTTTGAAAAACACATTTGCTGCACCCTTCTTTCTTCCTCTCGTCAATACAGTGTTGATAATATTTATTCATCCATCCAGTCATGCATTCATATGTATTTCTAGCACTTTGTCTTCATTTCAAAATAATTGCTTCTTATCACGAACAACACATTCCATGGCAATAATCATAAAAATGTATGCGACCAGAACGCTCGTTCGCTCACCCACGTCACACTGGACGATAGGGTAACTACTAGTTAGGACAACATGAAGCTGAAGAATCAGAGGACAGCATGTCAAATAAATGTCCTTGTTGTGGATATTTTCTCAAAAGCTGTCATCGTTATAAATGTAGTCTATGACATGGTGGCAAGGCGAGATGCTACTATGACTAGCAATCATTATAACGGAATAGTTGGAGTAGGAGTACCATGAAGGCAATCGCAAGCTTCAATAGTATTCGATCTGTTTATTTGGCCATAAAAAAAGGCAAGTAGGACATTGACAGCGAGACAAAAATCTCAACTAACAATACGTAATGAGGTCCCTGGTGACCAGGAATAATTTTTATGGCATGGCAGAAATGAGGTCTGGGTGAAGTTAAAGATGTGCTTGGCTGTGAACGAGAATGGAGTGTTTTCGTTAAGAATATTAAATTGGATGAAGCACAAGAGCGAACAGCCGTGCAGGTTGAGCATAAAGGTAAAAGTATTTAAGTAGCAACAGTTTCGATGTCATAGTTAAATTAAGCAACAGTTTCAGTGTTATGGCATAATGAAGTGGTAAGAATAGAAGAAGGGGAAAAAATTAAAATAATAGAATAAACTTTGGAATATTCTATAGTAATGTTTAAATGTTCTTAATTTTTTAGCTCTGCTTTGCCTTTTTCACCCACTGTTCTAGCATAAAAAATTTCGCATTGCCAACTGGAATTTAATTCCTGCATCTATCTTTCCGCCTTTTTGTTCGCGCTCATTGCTTTCACATTCGTAACGAAAATAGATTCTTCCGTTATGGTCTAACGGTCGAACTGCTTGACATTGCTGCTTATCCTGTTATGTGCTTCGACATTGCATAGTAATTCCTTCATCATCATTATCATCATCGTCGTCGTCATCGTCATCATTCTCATCATCTATCGCTGGTAAGCAGCAACAAACATAGACTACAAAATATTTTTATAATGTCCTTGCAAAAGTGTATCAGTTTGTTCTTTAAATTGTTACTCGCTTCAACATTCTCTTATCCTGCGCTCAGCAGCTAAAGTTATTATCCTCGTTTATACCGTTGACAGCCGATAAGACGTCTTGAGGTTCAATTGCGCGATGAATGCTTCGATTGAATGTCTCCCAGTGGAGTCGTAAGCTTGGTTCAGTAACTGTTCGGTGTAATCATAATAATATTTTCTGCCAGGATAAGGTTGCCTGATTAATATTTATGGGATTCGGTATGCTTTGCTTGCAGTTGAATAGTAGTTGAAACAAAGCTTGAAGCATATGCAGCAACCTTAACGTCGATGTTATAAGATTTTCCAACAAGACCAAAAGTAGTTTTTGTTGTAACTGCAACTTTTTCTTGTATATAACTTTTACTCAATTGAGTTTCAGAATCAATTTCCTTTTTCCCAAAAAAACCTTTAATTCAAGATTTTCCTTTTTAAATATTTGATCATGTCTTTAATAGATATTTAAATATAATCAAATTAGCTTGTTTGATTTTAATTGCCCTGCTTCGGTAAGTTAAAGCTTATTCCCAACAGCACATCCTTACTGCTTATTCTTTCATTCTCTATCTTCGTATTTGTTGAACTCTTTCCGTTAAAATAACGAAAATTAAAACGTACTTCCTCTATTTAAACTGTACTTCCTGCCGCCATGACAGTAATTATAACATCATTAGAAACGCACATAAATTATTAATTGCAGAATAATTGCCTATTTAAGGCAACGCAGCGTTTAGTTGACTACAAAGGCAGCAACAAAATTTATCGCCATGTTTAAGTGAAAAAAAACGACTAAAGATGTTGTTAAATAAGAAAGCAGTCAAGAAAAGAACTTTCTATGAAAATAGAACGGATAGCAAGAAAAAATTGCCTCCACATTTTTATGCAACCTAATTAGAAAGTGTAAATAAAAAGGCTTAAAGAAAATTAAAAAGGGTATCTGAAAAGAATTTGAAGTTTATTAAACAATCTCACTGACGTCAATATCAAGAAAAGAAAAATTGCACTAGGCTGGAAATTTGGAATGAGGTATGAAATGGAAGTTATTTAAGGTGCTCTGGTTAAATTGTCTACAGATGTGCCCAAGAGTTTAGATAGAAATTTTCCAGGAGGAACCTATAAATAAAGATAGATATATTTTCGTAATAAATAACAAGCTATTTTAGTTCTTTTAGACAACTATTTAAAATAATATTCGCAATATTTTATTTTCATACAATATATTGCCACTTTTTTCCGTTCTTTTAAGAGAATGAGAACTTAGATTGAAAACTACTTGGAATAACTTATAAATACAAAAAAAAAAAAAAAACAAGTAAAGAAAGTCTACAATCTACTTTTTCACAACACAATAATAGTTTTGAAAATAGGCGAATCCGTTGGCGGATGAAGCCCATATTTTATAAACATTGAAATTTTGATGAAAAATTTACAAATACTAAGTTTCATTCCTGTTCCTGTGGCTCACATATAAATACTTGCATAGTATTTTCTGTATTTTGGGTTGTGGAGAAGGTGGCCGTATTCATGGATGGATTACGCCCAATTTTTTAACACATCTTAGTTCTGATATACAATACATACATATCAAATTTTATTTCTGTAGAACAAATATAAGCTTATTTATGGAGTTTTAAATTTTTGGATTGTATGGGAGGTAGGCGTGTCCGTCGCTGGATGATGCCCATATTTAAAAAAGATGTGTTTTTTATTATAATATACAAACGTACCAAATTTTATCCCTATAACACAAACACAAGCTTATTAATGCAGTTCTCAATTTTTGCGTTGTATGGGAGGATAACGTCCATTTTTAAAAAAGTTTTTGAATTGTCATAAAAAAAAGCGCCAAATTTTATCACCGTAGGTTTAACAGAAGCTTATTTATGTAGTTTTCAATTTTTGCGTTGTATCGGAGGTAGGCGTGTCCGTAGGTGGATGACATCCACTTTCAATAAACATCTTTATTCTGTTATTAAAAACATACGTACCTAATTTTATCTCTGCAGGATAAACAAAACCTTATTTATTGTGTTTTCAATTTTTGGGTTGTATGGGAGGTAGTCGTGTCCGTGAGCGGATGACACCCATTTTTTGTAAACATTTTTTTTTTTATAAAATACAAACGTACCAAATTCTATTGTTGAAGATAATTTATGAGCTCATTTATGCAGTTTTCAATTTGTGCGTTGTATGGGAGGTAGGCGTGTCCATGGGTGGATTTCAAAAATATTCAATAGTGGAGATTCTTGGGTTCATTTGATCATGTGTTCCGAGTTTCATGCAATTATCCCAACTTCTTATTCTTATCCTATGTTTTCGGAGACACACAGACGGACGGACGGACGGACGAAAGAACGGACGGACATGAATAGCTGGACTCACGAGGTAACTCTGATCAAGAATATATATACTTTTCTATACCGGACTCGCTTACTTGTATTACGTTACCAACGTTTGCCACAAAATTAATATACCCTGACCTTTCATGTTTAGGTCATTAAAATGTCTTTGAAACTATGTTATATACTAGTTCTTTCCCGTCAAAAATGACGGGCCCGGTTTTCCGGAAGGAAAAAACATGAAATATTGACTTTCTTTAAGTTGAATTAGAAATCAGCGTTGGTCACATACAGTGGCTCAAAGTAATAATGGAACAAACTTAAAAATTGCATTCAAATCCAAATTAAAGTAATTTTGATGGTCTAACTAGCAAGTTTTTGTGTATTTTCAAGAATAATGAATTAACTGTTCATTGATTTAAAAAAATAAAATAAACAAAATTAATAACGAAAACCAACATCAAAGTAATAATGGAACACGACGTTAATTTATAAAAACATAAACAAAATTATTAAAAAAAACGCAGAGTTAAGATTTAGTCAGTAAGCCTTTCTGTTAAATAACCGCTTCCAAATGATTTCGCATTGATTCACCTGTTTTCGGCAGTAGGACGGCTCCATATTTTCCCACTCCTCAATAAGGGCTGTTTTTCGCTGATCACGAGTAGAAATTGTGTGATTTTTCAACTTTCCTTTGGATTACTCCCTGTGATCTCAATAGGATTGAGGTCTGCAAAGCAGGTTAGAGTTTCCAGACATGTGGTCAATTTTTAAGTAGTCAGCTTCTCACATTAAATGACTTGTGTCTCAGATCGTTATCCTGGTCAAATGAAAATTAACTCTCAATGCCCAACTTTCTCACACTTTCCTTAAAATTGTTCTTCAATATATTTAAGTAAACGTGTCAGTCCATAATACCATTGATGATGTGAAGCTTTCATGGCACACCATAGCACCATTGAACCCATACCGTGTTTTATTGTTTGACAAAGTTCGTTTTTCTCAAGTTCCGCATTTTCCTCTCTCCCCACGTAAGATCCACCGTGAAAGGGTTTTTTTTAATTGAGAACAAGTTCTCATCACATATGAAAGCAAATTTAATGTTTTCCGGTCAGATGGTCGATCCTTGATCGTGTTGAAAATAGTTAATGCGAAACTTGAGAAAAACGAACTTTGTCAAACAATAAAACACGGTATGGGTTCAATGGTGCTATGGTGTGCCATGTCGGCTGCAAGTCCTGGGAAGCTTCACATCATCAATGGTATTATGGACTGACACGTTTGCTTTAATATATTGAAGAATAATTTGAAGGAAAGTGTGAGAAAGTCGAGCATTGAGAGTTAATTTTCATTTGACCAGGATAACGATCTGAGACACAAGTCCTTTAATGTGAGAAGCTGACTACTTAAAAATTGACCACATGTCTGGAAACTCTAACCTGCTTTGCAGACCTCAATCCTATTGAGGTCACATGGAGTAATCCGAAGGAAAGTTGGAAAGTCACACAATTTCTACTCGTGATCTGCCAAAAACAGCCCTTATTGAGGAGTGGAAGAATATTGAGCCGTCCTACTGCCGAAAACAGGTGAATCAATGCGAAATCATTTGGAAGCGGTCATTAAACAGAAGGGATTACCAACTATATATTTACACTGCATTTTTTTAAATAATTTTGCTTATAATTTTATAAATAAACGTCGTGTTCCATGATTACTTTGATGTTGGTTTTCGTTATTAATTTTTTTTTTTTATTTTTTTAAATCAATGAACAGTTAATTCATTATTCTTTTAATTATTTAATATAAACCACATAATAATCTTTTGAAAATATACAAAAACTTGCTAGTTGGACCATCAAAATAACTTAAATTTGGATTTGAATGCAATTTTTAAGTTTGTTCCAATATTACTTTGAGCCACTGTATTCAATTTTAAATTGTGCAAATACCAATTTTTAGTTATAAATATTTATAATATACCTTAAAGTAATAACGGAAACCATAGTAGGTGCGACGAAATATGTTCGTCGAAAAATGTACTATGGTATCATCTAGTACGTTTTCTATACTACCAGGTACTAGGGATGGGCACATTGACAAAAAAAGCCTACTTTTCGGTTAACCGGTTTTTTCAATTTTGGTTTTCAACCGAAACTAAAAACCGAAGTAAAACACCGGTTTTCCCGAAAACCGATAATTTTAAAAGATATGTTTTTTTAAAATTTTCGTAGTTTTTTGTTCTGCATCAAATCTATCAAACATTTTTAGAAATTTGTCAATATTTTGTGTCTCTTACAGTTAATAAAAAAAATGTTAGTAATCACTACTTTCTAAAAATTCTTCATTGACTTTACTTTTAATAAACGTTCATTAAATATTGCACATTCTAAAAACCTAATGTATCTGTTGTACAAATTTCAGTTTACAATAAAACAAATTTGAGAGATGTTCTTTTTATTTATTTTCTTTTATTTAGCTCATAAGAAAAAGTTCAACAGAAAACTCAGTTTTTAACATGATACAATCATAAGGTTGATCATAATTTTATTATCTGTCGCCATATCAAAGTAACCTTTCAAGCAATTTTAAAACAAAATGTTTTGAATTTTATTTTCAATTAGTTGTTTAACTCTTTGCTACTTTTACATAAGATTAATTTACTAAAGTTGACTTTAGTCTTTAATCTTCAATCATTAGATCCATCTGACGGATTTAGTTGCATTCGGACCAGTATTTTCCGTCTATACGATTTAAAAACTCTTTGAGAAACGCTTGAATTCACTAGGCGACTTTACCTCAAAAGCTCACCTTTTTTGACATCTTCACTGAGTGCCTGTACCCTAGATGTTGTCGCATATTTAATGTGCCACCTGACACTTTTAATCTTTTGGTGCAGAGGTTACACTCTGCCAAACTATTATTTATTTTTTTTTTTTCAAAACAACGTCACACTTCACTTTTCATTTTTTTTTTTTGCTGTCAAACGCATTTGCTTATTGAAAATTTTCATTTATTTGCTTTTATATCTTTGCCGCGTTTTTATCAGGAATGCATTTTTCGGAAGATTTTTCTGTCGGTTTTTATCATTTTCCACCGGTGTTGCGGTGTTTTATATCTAAAAAAACACCGAAAAAACCCGGTTTTTAAAAAAATCTATCACACTCAAATATCGACCGTTTTTGCCCATTCCTACCAGGAACTGCAAATGACTTCCTACTTCATCTTACAAATATTTTTTTTTAAAAATGCTTAAAACTGAAAATTTACATGATATATAAAATACATGTTAACAAGTTTTTTTGTTTTTATCAACAAAAATGGTCTCAAAAGTACAAAAAAAAACAGACAGGCTGTGTCAGAGACACGGCCATCACGTTAGACGTAGAATACGTAGTCTAAGTGGTACACTGTTAAAGAAAATGGAAAATAAATAAAGTAAAATAAATAATATGCTTTGGACCAGAAGAAGAAATTACATTATATACATAATTTTAATATAAAATAGCATAATATATAATAGTATAATAATAATAAATAATAGGATAATAAAATAATACATTCCTTGTACAATTGGTTTTGTTATATTTTTTGTTATATTTATGATATATGTTTATTTATGATAACGATAAGAAGAAGAAACCAAACAGCAAGGCAAAAGAATTGTTATTTAGGTTTTTTTGTTGTTGTTGCTTTCTTTTAGGAAATAATAGCGAAATGCAAAAAAACTAAAACAAAAACAAAATGTATGCACAAAAATTTAAGTGAAAAAATAAACTTGCTCACCTTCAAATGATAAATAGACCAGTGTTGCCGCTCGAGAATTATAAAACGAAGTAAAATAGGCTACAAGAAGGAAGTACTTTCAGAGATTTCGAAGTGTTAAAATGAATTAAGGTGGGACATAACATTCGCGGCAGAGAAAACAGACCTTTTTTAAAAAATTCATAGCTCAGTCAAAAACAAACATTTTTCCAAAAATTTTTTTATTATTGTAGAGAATTGAACAAATTACAAAACAAAATTAAAAAAAATATATTTTTTACTCCAACATGTTTTTATTGAGCTCCAAACTGGCGGCAGAGAAAAAAACGGGGCGGTGGGTGTCGCAAAAATTGTCCGATCTGGAAAAAAAATTACTTTTAAATCTTAACAAAATTGGTTATCGTGTGACAGGAGCTTTTTAAAATTTTTTTTTAATTTTGGGTGATGTTCCAAATTTGAAAGTTTGTTTTTTTGAAAAATATATTGACTTTAAAAATTCACAAAAAATCGAAAAAAAATTTAAAAAAGCTCCTGTTGTACGATAGCAATAAAGTTTAAAAAAGTGCAATAAAAAATTTCGTCAAAAAATTAACCCGCTAGTGCCGCAACCAGTACCAAAAACATGGTTTCGAGATAAACGCTTTCAAAGTTTGCGAACAAAGAAAAAAAAGGCGAAAATTAAAAATGCGCTCTCACTAATCCGGCTGTAACTTTTGAACCCGTAGGAATTTTTCCATCAAATTCTTAAAATCTTAAGAATATTTATTAAAATACAAAATTATTAAAAAAGTCGATTTAAAAAAACGGCCAATATCATGTTCCCCCTTAATTTTGTTTTTAACATGAATGTTTATTAAACATATTTAGGTACATTTCAAAATGAATAACGAAAAAAACAATAAAAATATTTTCTTAAAAAATCAATAAACAGAGTTCAATAAGAAAATACTGAAATACATTTCAACCATGCAAACTTACTTCTCCATTCCTCTCTGAAGCTTTGTTTGCATCTTTTGTGTAGACATGTGTTCAATGCAAGTCGTATCACCATCCTCGGTTTTAACATCCTGCGGCACTCTGCTTCGAAATAATGACATGGTCCATATTCGTATTTTTTCCGTCATTTTCTATATTTTTTGAAAAATACCTTTAAATAAATGCAAGCCTTTTTATGCCACCCTACTTCCACATGCTGAAAATATAAATTTAAGACTTTTTTAATATAAAAAATTAGAAATTAAGAAATTCGTACATACTTACATTTCAACAACCTTCACAGCGCGAGCTTCTGTAAGAAGTATTAAATCGAACTAGTGTTACCACTACAGTTAAAATTTTCAAATCCAATCAAAGCTCTGTTAGAGAAGGTAAAAGATATGCATTCGTTTACACATGCATTTTGATGTGAAATGCAGTAAAAAAGTAAGATATTGCTTAATTACTAAAAAACTTTAATCATTCAAAATCGAAGTGTTTTCACAAAAGAGGAAGTGTGGAAGTGTTTGACATAAAAGTGAAGTAAAAAACTTCGATCGAAGTGAAAACGGCAACGCTGAAATAGACCCACTTACATCTTTTCAATCGCAATGGTACACCCCTCAAATGAAAGATGAACTCTTCCATTTTACTGAATTTTCATCCATTTTCTTGGAGCCGATTGCGAGTTATGAAGGATTAAAAAAAAATCCTAATTTTTTGCACATTTTTTGCGTGAAAAACGACGATTTTTTATAAAATCACATACAAATCATATACTATATTATGTATTGTATTCTATTTTATCAATTTAGCTATAATCCAGACATTTCTAGTATATAAGAAACGTTTTTATAGCGATTTAAAGTTGGAAAAATGCATAAAGTTTGAGATGGTTTTGAAGAAAAAATAGAAAAGTTTGCACACAGAATTATAAAGAAATATAAAATTTGAAATTTAATCTATTAAATGAAATTTGTTTGAAGCAAATCGGTCCATTAGTTTCTTCACAATAGCCAATTTCGTGAAGGTCCAAAACTGCAATTCAAATTTTTCATACATGGTGCCCTAATATCGAAAGGTAAGACGTATTCTACGTCAAAAAAATGATTTCTAATAGTATATTTAATTTTTTATATTAAACATTACTTTTTGATTTTATTATCGAGTGAGTACTGTAGTTGAGTATTCAAAACAAAATATTGTGAAAGACAAAATTAAGAGTTATTAATACTCTTTTGCTTCAAGTAAGTAATATTAATTTCTTACACGGCAATGTTTCCTTTCCGATCTTCTATATCTTTGACCGATTGTTTTGGTTTTTTTTTATTTTTTTAAGCTTCCTTTGAAATTTAATCGAAAGTAAATAATTTCAGCAGTAAAAAGTTAAATTATATGTTATTATAGTTTAGATATTAAAAATTAGTGTCCGACCGAATATTCGGTTTCGGTTTCGGTTTCGGCCAGTTTCGGCCCTTTTAGTCAGTTTCGGCTATTCGGCATCAATATGACCGAAACCGAAACCGAAACCGAATAACTCTAAACACTAAAAAGTTCCTTAAAGTGGTTTAAAAATTATCTCTTTATTTATTATTTTAAAGTTGAACTTTAATATTCAAAGAATATTTATCGTATGTATACGTTATTATTATCTGTTTGAATTGTTTTGTTTTTGAAAGCTTTTAATTAAATTTAAAAAAAAAAATAAAATGTTTTTAAAAACAAATTTGTATGCAGACTTTCAGTTTCGGTTTCGGTTTCGGTTTCGGCCGAATATTACAAAAATGGCCGAAATTCGGTTTCGGTTTCGGTTTCGGCCAAAATTTTGGTTTCGGTCGGACACTATTAAAAATTTCATTAAAACATAAATATTTTTTTGAACAACTTAAAAATCGATGGAAGTATTTACATATCATTAATTAGCAATGAAAATTCCAGAGATGTTAAGAAAAAAGCATTAAAAAATTTATAAAAAAAAAGAACAAAATCGTTATGTGTGAGGCTTAAGAAAATTATCCTTAATACCTGGTTTTTAACAACACTATAAAGTTTACAACAAGTTTTACAAGTCGTTTTTGAGCTCAATGACCCTAAATTACTTAAAGTATTAAATTTCATTGATATCCAATCACTCCCTATATTTGTGCACATTACTGTAACGTATTAAAAAGTTCTTTTGTTTTGAAACAGACTACACTAAGGGAAAAAGTTATGTAGTCAGTACAGAGACAGCTATGTAAAATCTATGCACTTCAACTTGTATGAGAACGCAACACGAGCAGTATTTACTGAGTAAAAGGAGCGTGTACTGACTACATATCAATTTATTCACTTTTTAAAATGAATAAAAAATGTATTCAATACATCATGTTATGTGTTGAATACATAGCAGACTTCAATAGATACAAGCAACGTGTACTCAATCAACGTGTTATGTAGTTTTTTACAAAAACTTTACTCAATACATAAAATATAGACTCAGTACACGTCCCCCTTATACGATTGAAGTGACACATTTATTCAGTACATAACATATGGACTCAGTACACGTATCTGTTGCACATCGGCACACGATTTTGCTGTTTTATGTCATTCGTTTCTTGATTTTCAAATAAGCAACACCTCTAAAGCCTCTAGAAAATCAGAGTGGGAATGAGTTCATCCACTGTACTCTAGAACAAAAGCGATGATTGGATAAGAATTAAATGGCTGGGTTTCTATAAGTAATTGCCAATTATTTTGTGAAATCTAGTCATTTCTTTATAAAATTATTTATTGCATTTGTTGAGAGGGTGCTTTAGGCACAGGCATGAATTGTGTATATATTCAATACATGGAATTATGAACAAAAAATATATAATGAATACATTATGCATGTACTCATTGCATAAAATTATGTTTTTAACATATGTAATGAGTAAATGATGTATGTACTCATTATATAAATGTATGCACTAAAAATATGTAATGAGTAAATTATGTATGTACTCATTACAAAAAATTATGCATTTAAAATATGTAATGAGTAAATAATGTATGTACTCATTGCATAAAATTATGTACTCCAAATATGTAATGAGTAAATTATGTATGTACTGAGTCAATAATTTATGTAATACGTACATAAAATCTTTACTCATTACATAAAATTATTTGTAACAGTTTGCGTTGAGTACATAAAATTCTTTATTGACTACATAACCGCTTGAAAGCATTATGTAGTCAATAAAGATTTCAACATGTACTCAATACATGAAAAATGTAAAATTTTTGTGTGCAGAAAACTATGCGATGAGTACATAAATTTATGTATTGAGTCCATAGGTTTTTCCCTCTGTGTATATTCTGCGACCACATAGAACATTGAAAAATATTGAAAAAATAAATAATTTTTGTGAACGATATAGAAATAAATTATATGGGCTGAAAAGTCCCGGGATTTTTAATTAAAACAAGCGTTTTTTGGTTCAAGTTATATATAAACCTCATTTTAAATTGATTTGTCAACATTTCTATGTCCTTTCTGCAGTTCGAAACTTCCAAGCTTTCGAAATACGACTTGTTTTCCGCGAGGGTTTCCTTATTCGATCGAAATCTTTTTCCATGGAGCCTCTTCTTGAGGTTTGGGAACAGATAACTGTCGCTGAGATGAAAGTCTAGAGAATACGGTGGGTGAGCAACCAATTCACTTTCAAAGACGTCTGTAACGATACGTTTTCGAGTAATATTGCTGCATATAATCATAGTGAAATTTATAGTGCCCGATCATATAAACTTTAGAATACGTTTTATTTACTGATTCCTTATTATATAACTTAAAAATTAAAAACCTTTATAAATTTAAAGAGTGAATTTGGTTTACAAAAGTAGGTACTCATCGCCCAACGTTTAAAAAAATAAATATAATGAAAAAGTCAAAACAATTATAAATCGATAAAAATTTAGTTCTAAAGCACCGTTTATGAACTCATTTATTTGCATAATTTATTGGCTATAATATTTTAAGGCCAATATGGAATGAGGCACAAAAAAACAAAAAGTCTAAATTAACCAACTGTTTGCCTGCAACTAATTGCATTAAAATTTTCTTTCCTATTTTTTTTCATAATTCAAAATAACGACTTTTACCTTCTGTCACTGGCAATCGGTAAATAAAACTGCAATAAATATATTTTATTACCCACGGGTATAAAAACGAGGGTGATAAAAAAAAAAAAACTTCAGCACAAAACTGTCGTTATTGGTCAAAACAATATAAATGCAAATAAGGCCACAAATTAAACAGACCCCAGCAAAAGTGTGGATGGGGGGCAAAAAAAAAGCGCACCTCGAATGAAGCGTAGCAAAGTCATCATCCACATGCAGAGCAGCAAGTCAAAGGTAGCTGAAATGGGCCTTAGATGGGAGTGTAACGAAGTATGAAAAATAAATAGAATGATGCAATTTCCGTTTTATTTTTTAAGTGTTTTTTTTTTTGTTGTCCGGCTCCCTACGTTTTTTCTCATTTTATTACCTGTGGAGCGACATGCAGCTCCTTGGTTGCAATTCAAGCAAACTTCTTTTTGCCACTCTGCCTAGCACAACGTCAGCAAACTACCAATTGTTGCCTACGAGTACTTCTAGCGTTTGTTTTTTCTTTTCTTTTTATTTCTCTTATTTAAACAGTTCCATTTAGTTGCTGCCACTCCCACTAGGACGCCTACTGCTGTTGCTGTTCAAACTAGTTCGTACAAGTTTTAAGTTGCGGCAAAAGTTCGTCCTTTAGGAGTCACTGCAGCCAGCTAAAAGGAGCTTTAAACCTGTTGCCAATAACATTATTCACTTCAACTCTTGCTGCGACCTACTCACCGTTCAGACAGCGCCAAGAGAAGGCAAAATGGCAAAAAGGAGCAGCACAACATTGCATAAGAACTTCACACCAGCTATAAAATGCATTCGTTGCTTTTGCTGCTATCCACATGCAGAGCTACTGCGTTGAGCACCTGACGGAGTGAAACTCATTTATCATGTTTGCATGGCCGAAATCCAGGTGGGTGGGTGGCTTAATTTTGTAGGAGGCGATTTTCAAGTGAACCGAATAATAGACTTGATTTGTGCAGCGTTAATTGAAAAGTATTGCTTGAAAAAATGGAACTGGGTGTTGTCGTGGAAGGAGCTCGCAAGAAATGAACACAAGATTTCGGTTTAATAATGTAGCTTTTAAAAAATTTTTAAAGAGCTTTATTATTTGAAAAACCTAAATAAGCAGAATTTCGGTTGATTAAATAATCATAACGAATTTTTGAACACTTTAAATCCAGTTTGTCACAAAGCTGGAGTTACAATAGGACGAAGATTTAAGGAGGTACAGATCTGATTCGCGTCAGAGAAAACATATTTTTTTAAAAATTCATAACTCAGTCAAAATCAAATATTTTTCCAAAATATTTTTTATTATTGTAGAAAAAAAATTAAAAAAAAAAATATATATTTCACTCCAACATGGTTTTATAGAGCTCCAAACTGGCGGCAGAAAAAAAACGTGGTCTCGTGGTTGCAGAGCTGGGAGTCGCAAAAATTGTCCGATCTGAAAAAAAAAAATAACTCTTTTAAATCTTAACAAAATTGGTTATCGTATGACAGAAGCTTTTTTTCAAAATTTTTTCTCAATTTTTGGTGATGTTTCTTATTTGAAAGTGTGTTTTTCCAAAAAAAATATTGACTTTCAAAATTCATAAAAAATCGAAAAAAAATTTAAAAAAAAGCTCGTGTCATAGCGAATTAAGTTTAAGAAAATACAAAAAAAAAAGTAAAATTTCGTCAAAAAATGAACCCGCTAGTGCCGCAACCAGTACGAAAAACATGGTTTCGAGATAAACGCGTTCAAAGTTTGTGAACAAAGAAAAATGCAAGGAAAAATAAAAATGCGCTCTCACTAATCCGGCTATAAGTTTTGAACCCGTTTAAAAGATTTTGAGAGATTATTTAGGTCATTGAAATAAGATATATAAATAAGATGTGATGTGCATTCTTTCTCTTTTGCGTTTCTGTAGCTACTTCAGAAATCCTTATAGAAAATATTCAATATTCGATATTGATATCCTATAGAAACGATTTCATACCAGTTGAAACCGAGAGAGATATATAAAGTAACACTCGGCTATCACTTACACTCTCTTCACATGAATCTTACTCAGTTTGAGTAGGGGTGAACAAATGAGTATGAGTGTAACCCATGTCTAATTTATATAAAAAGAGTTGAATGCGTATGAATATGGTGGATATTTTGATGAGTATGAGTGAGTGTACTTACAAGCAAATCATGAATATACTGGCGAGTATTCTCGAATCTGAATTGCAGGTCTTTGGGATATACAAACATTCTTTTAACCCTAGGGTGGGCAACAAGGTCTAACCAGACCAAATTTGACTTTGATGTTGAATATCTTTTATCCATGACAAAATAGAGATTTGAGACTTCATATTATTCTATGAACTATGAATTCTGAGTGAATGAAAGTTATTTTCGGGTTGGTTGGCATAAGTTGGTGGTGCAACATTTAGTGTGTTTTGGGCGAATTGTTTTTTTTTTATTTGTCAAAATGAATGCTTCATTTGAGGATCATACTGAGCTGAACATTGCTGATATGATTATAAATAAATGTTCAAAATCTAAAATAGAATTTGCACAATCGCATGCGATTCTAGGCTGCAATAAAATATTGATCTGCAAATGTCCGAACATCCAGTACCATGTTTCGCGCCCCAGCGAAGTCAATCAGTGTTAAACAGTTGCTCAAAGTGGTCTCGTGAAAACTAAACTGAGCGACAGTAGAGCCAGAGATGCTTTATTTTCACGTCAAAGGCCGGACAGTGATCATACACGTCTTCTAGGCTCGCGAAGAAGGTGTTCTTGACAGAATCGTCCTTATCCTCAGTCAGGGCGTGCGTGCAAATTTGTCTTATGTGAAAAATTTCGCCTTGATCCAGATTGTGGCCAAGCTTTCCTTCACAAGTATGTACTGGATAAACAAGGTGACGTACTCTCCGGCTTACCTCGAATCCGCATTCAATTCGCGCTTCTCCGCATGGCAGCTGTAGGACATATCGCAATCTCCTCTCTAAGAGCAGCTTTGTCATTTCCATCGCATCGCCAGATGGCGGTGATGTCAGAATTTATTTTTACGAAAGCTTCCCCTTCCACAATTGGACAGAGACACTTTCCCTATAAACGGTTCGAACATTCCAAATGCATATTCGTAAATCATTATTCGTTTATAGTTTGCGGTGGTTGTCAACGTAGTAGGGTTTCATATCAGAGACTGGTTAAGTTTTCATTGGGCAGATATAATGTGGTGGGGGACCCAAACCCTACGCACATATTTTAAGGTCTTGGAGAGAATCCTTAAGTCCAACACTACGCCCTTCCACATCCTAGCTAGTCATCCGCTAAAGTAAAGATAATTTAGTCTTAAAAGGAACGTATGTCACGCATTTATTCATATATTATCGTTCATAGAAGAAAATCTAATCGCGTTTTTCTCGAAACAAGTTTTTTCGAATCGGTTTCTAAGATATCTCGAGTTCTGCTTGATCGATTTCGATGAAACTTAATTTATTGTAATCTTCATAGACTCTGTTAAGCACTCTACCTATAAAAAGCAGAGAAACTTTTATAGTTTGTTTTTTACGGCTAAGAATATCTGCCAAAAAGAGGGGTTTTTGTAAATTTGTTTTTCAACGCATGCCATTTTTTTTGTTTGCCTTATTTTTTTATTTGCGTAGGTAGAGTGCTCAACTACAACCCTTTACTGAAGAATACACTTTGATTTTTTACTTTCCGACGCCTTGAAAATGCTGGAGACGAGAAACCAACTGACAACCTTTTTTTAAACAGGCCAACTTCAACGACCTCTAGAAAATAAACAACAAATACAAAAACAAAAAAAACATTTTTTTTATATCTTCCACTTTAACTGTACGTAATGTAAATAAATTTGAATTGAATAATTTTAAAATACTATGTAAAAAAAATTAATAAAAAATGTGTTGTTTTTAATAGCTTCACACTGTAATAGTACCTTAATTAATTACTTACACTTAAATTTTATTTAAAGCAAGGCCTAGTATTATTTTATTAATTTTTTTATCGGCATTTCTTTCAAAATATCAAAATATCGATGCGTTGTTGTAAACAATTATTTCATAAATATTTTTATGTATAAGTTTTACAGACATTAAAAAAACAAGATATGAGAGATTCGTTATCCTTCCGAAAATGCACACATTAAATATGATATTAATACAATTGTATATTGTATGCCACGCTGAATTGTAAAACCACACATTTTTTCCATGCAGTGCTGTTGGCTGTATTGAAAGATTTGCATGACCTACTGTATGTGAAGTTTGGAAAAATAACTGTAACGAACAGTGTTTGCATTGCATCCGTTTTTTGCGTTTCCTATAATTTTTTTGTTACGATTTTTATTTATTTTTTTCAACACTGCATACTTGAGTCTTTATGACATATTTACTACCTGTATACTCTACCCTACCCCCACCATCCTTTAACCATTTAAGCTGCCAGCAGCGCATTCAGTTCAACTTCTTTGCCACATTAACGAGGTAGGCGGCATTCCGTTCTGTTCTCGCACCTTTTTTGTTGGCAATGTTGTTGTTGTTGCTGTTTTTCTTTCGAAATATCGCCAACACCTGAACGTTGTGACTTCCGGCGGAAGTTAAGCTCGTTGCCAGAGTGTTGCATTCACTGCATTTATATTTGCCTTATTTTATGCAATTTTTCTTCATTTCTTTTTTATCTCACATTCCGAATTGCACCGAACTGTCACGTGACTGCGCCTTTACGCTGCACTGACATTGCATAATTTTTCCATAGTAAATGCATTTTAAGATTGGTCGCTACTGATTGTTGGCCACAAAATTGAGAAAGTATTTTGCTGTCTCAAAATATTGCGAACGCAATGCCGGATAATTAATTCTGATGGCGACTTAAAAGTTTTCTTTTTTCAATTTTCAAAAGAGGTTGAAATGAATGAATTTTTAAGATTCTTGAATAAACTTGAAAGTATTTTCTCATGCTTAACACAGGTCAAGCGATAAGATTGCTTGAATAAATTCAACGAATTGGACTTTAAGGGAGTAAAACTGTAGCGATGTCAAGCTTGGTAGAAATAATACAACTCTTCAAACTTTATGAGAGTGTGAAATATTTGAGATTTTAAATTTATTTCGAACATATGAAAAAATTATGTAAAATTATCGTCTTGCTGCATAAAATTATATTCAAACATTTTCCATGGAATTGAAACAAAGCAAAAATAACTTAATCAGAGCTAACGTACTTACCTTACTGGAGCTAATAACCTTTAGTCCAACTTGGCTTTTTTAAGATCTGTCACGAGAAACTTCTGCTATGAGTTTGCTTGCGACAATTAGAAATTCCAAGCGGCGTCAGGTTGTTCAATAATTGGTTCTTGAACTGGAGTTAAGATGTCCTCGTCTTCGATGTTAATCGCCGCTAGGTACTGAGTCTGCTATTTTCTTCACTAGAGCGTCGTCCTTCATTCGCTCAACATGACCTTTACAACGAAGCCACTCTATGCGTTTGGCAATTTTATGCGCTTGACTATTGCACTGCCGGCGTACAACTCCTACAGTTGATGGTTCCATCGAAATTGGTACTCGGCATTTACGAGGTTAGATCGAAGATTTTATGAAGGATCTTTCTTTCGTGAGCTTCCAAAGACTTTCCATCAGAACTGTTAAACCTTTTGGTTCAGATGGTATATATAAAGGACGGACAAAATTATTGACTTATAGAGCGTAAGTTTTCTGCATTGAAAGTGGACTCTGCTTTGCAATTGCTTATTGATCACAAAGTAATCGTAACACCTGTGCTCTAGAGCTATTCTTCGTTTGACCTCAATGATATCGCTTGAGGAGTTTATGCTGGATCTCAGTAAAATGAAATACAATATAAGCTAACTTAAATGAAACCTAAACTAAAAAATAGAAACCACTTTTTCTCATTTTGGCTTATAGCAAATTTCATACAAAACTGTGATAGAATGACCATAGGTCAATTGAATTTTTTTAATTAATTGCTATCGTACAGTGGTATTCTTCTAGCATTCACCTAACTAGGTTATCATAAAGTTCTATACAACTACCAACCAACATTTACCATAAAATTGTCGAATGCTTCAATGATTCAAAAACAATTCATTGATGTAACAAATTGTTTAAATGCAGTTACGAAGCCTCATTGTTTGTTAGTGTTAGTGTGTGTTTTGAACGTGTGTGGTTATTTTCGTTTCCTTTGAATTTTATTCATTTGAATTTCAATTTAAACTTTTCGAGTTTTCGAGTCTCTAAACAATTCCAATGAAATAATTAACACAATTCAGTTCGAGCTATAAAAAAGGGAAAAATAAAAGCAACGCACGTTTTGTGCCGTATTTGATGCAGCCAAGCAAGCAACCAAGACTGAGATGTTATTGCAGGAGGTGGCTGACGGTTGGAATAACATAGAAGATTAGCTGAATGCGAGGATTTTCTTAAGGCAGAAAAGCAGAAGCAGCTTCAACTTCAGCATAACATAACAACTATTACTACAACAACAAAATTTAAAACAACATTTACTTTATGCACACACACAATATATGCATACATGCGTACACACATACATACATACAACATGTTTTCTTTGTAAGTTTTTCTTGTTTTGGTTGTTTTAATTGTTGTTGTGCATTGTTTTACCAAAACTTTCAGTACTCAGCATTGTGTTCTTTTTCATTAAATTTTGTGATGCATAATTAACTTATGTCTATATGTGTTTACATATATGTTTATTTGTATGCATACAAAATAATACACAAGAATTTTGTGCTCGTTTGTTTGCTGTTTCTGGCGCCATTTTGTGAGTGATTAAAGAAGCATTCACAATTATAAAGAGAAACAACTCGTACAACTAAAGAAACAACACATACAAATTAAACTTATTCTTAAAACACATTTCACACTTCAAAGTGTATTTATGTTTTGTTTATAACTTATTAACATTTATTTAAAATTTTTATTTGTTAAAAAAAAACAGCTGAACATGAAGAATCTTATTAGGAATACGAAGTTATCGCATATGTGAATTTAACTTTTATTAACCACATCCGCATCTTCAAGAAATGTTTATAAAAGCACGTAAGATAATCAACAAAATAACATCCGTTACATTCGTTTTTTATATTTTAAATAGTGCTGAGCAAAACTGCTTCTTTGCGGTCACTGCTACTAACTACGACTGCTACTTCAGAATCACAGTTAAAAAATATCCGTGAATTAAGTGTTATTGGGATTTATTCTTATTTGAAAAAGAATAAATTACCTTAATGTTAAATCAAAACAAATTCATATTTAAAGAAAAAACTCAAACACACAAACATACAAATTGGCCATTTCAGCCCTTGAAAGGACTTTTATGCCGACTCCGAACGGTTAAAGTGCATGTTTTCAAGAAGCTTAACATGGCATTATTTACTCTACACTCTTTTACAACAAACTTCGATATTTTCATGAATGTTGTAATTCGCCGAATTCAGTGTTCAGCTTCTTACTTCTTATTGTTTTATTGTTGTAATTGCTTACTGTCGATCGATGTTTGTTGTTTTTTTTTTGTGTGTTCAATAATTTAAGCTTGTCGTGCCAACATGCGTGTTGTTTTTTCTGTCCTTTTTATTAGAATACAAACACATGATTTTAGCTTTTGCACAGTCGCTGGCCTTGTGTGGTTTTTGTAAATTTTTTTGTTTTTGGTACTTGCTTACTGTGCCACGTATCCAACGATTTGTTGTTGGTATTGGCTTTTGTTGTAATTAAAAGTATAAAAAAACACTGCGGAAAACAAAACGCCAGGAAAAAAAAACAAAGAAAACAAAAATAAAATTCCAATCGAGCTCTAGTCCAGCAGCAAACACTCGAGCTTCCAGCGAATCATTCGAATGTCAGCATTGTCTGGATGCTGCCTTTGTATCGATTCGCAGTCGTCACACACTGTGCTAAGCAGCAATCGTTGTTGACGAACTCGACTGGTATGCATGCATGTTGTTTTTTGTGCGATTGTGGCTGACGACGATTGTTATTCGAGTGGCAAAACATGACGAATGGTCTCATGAAGTTCTTTGATACCGAACTCAGACATTGTTGCGTACAGGCCAACGTCGCACAATGGGAAAAACATAGCAAAAACCCTCGCATTAGAGCAAATCAAAAAGTTGTGGGGAATGATTTTTTTTCTTCACGTTCTATAACTTACACATAGTTATGACTGGGTCTAAAAACTTGCCAATTTATAGGCCACGAAAAAAGACTTTTTTCAAATATTTTGTTGTGCGTAAATATCTCTTTTATATAGTTATATTAAAGTTTAAATATTTTGTTTATTTTGCAACGGATTGCAACCATTTTTGGCACATAATTAATATACATAGCTTTGTTATATACTGTTAATTTTTTTTTAAAATTGATTTTACGTAAAAAGAAATAGGTCTTTGAAATTATGTATTTCATTCGAATTAGCAAATTTTTTTCCGAATTAAATAAACTGTTACTTTTTTAAATCAATTCAAAGCAGACATGCACAACGAAATCAACAAAATTTTTTCGTTTCGTTGAAGCCGAAAAATAAATTATCAAAATTATTTCGTTTTTTATATAACGTTAAAAATTTATCAAATCAAATTTCGTTTCGTTGAAAAACGAAAAATTTTCTATAATTTTCTCCTATGCTAAAAAAAATTCTTCTGATACAAAAAAAAACGAAATTTTTTGTTGAAATTAACGTTATTTTCAACGGTTGATTGGGAAAAAAACGGAAAAAATTTTATATCGTTTTCTCCGAAACGAAATAAATATTTTTCGTTTTTTGAATTAACGTTATTTTTTTATTTCGTTTCAACGAAACAAAAAAAATATTTCGGTTACCGTTAAAATTAACGTTAACGTGCATGCCTGATTCAAAGCAATGAAATATTTTAGTTTCAATAAGTTGAATCTGTTGCTTACTCTATCTCTATCTCTATCTCTATCTCTATCTCTATCTCTATCTCTATCTCTATCTCTATCTCTATCTCTATCTCTATCTCTATCTCTATCTCTATCTCTATCTCTATCTCTATCTCTATCTCTATCTCTATCTCTATCTCTATCTCTATCTCTATCTCTATCTCTATCTCTATCTCTATCTCTATCTCTATCTCTATCTCTATCTCTATCTCTATCTCTATCTCTATCTCTATCTCTATCTCTATCTCTATCTCTATCTCTATCTCTATCTCTATCTCTATCTCTATCTCTATCTCTATCTCTATCTCTATCTCTATCTCTATCTCTATCTCTATCTCTATCTCTATCTCTATCTCTATCTCTATCTCTATCTCTATCTCTATCTCTATCTCTATCTCTATCTCTATCTCTATCTCTATCTCTATCTCTATCTCTATCTCTATCTCTATCTCTATCTCTATCTCTATCTCTATCTCTATCTCTATCTCTATCTCTATCTCTATTTCTATCTCTATCTCTATCTCTATCTCTATCTCTATCTCTATCTCTATCTCTATCTCTATCTCTATCTCTATCTCTATCTCTATCTCTATCTCTATCTCTATCTCTATCTCTATCTCTATCTCTATCTCTATCTCTATCTCTATCTCTATCTCTATCTCTATCTCTATCTCTATCTCTATCTCTATCTCTATCTCTATCTCTATCTCTATCTCTATCTCTATCTCTATCTCTATCTCTATCTCTATCTCTATCTCTATCTCTATCTCTATCTCTATCTCTATCTCTATCTCTATCTCTATCTCTATCTCTATCTCTATCTCTATCTCTATCTCTATCTCTATCTCTATCTCTATCTCTATCTCTATCTCTATCTCTATCTCTATCTCTATCTCTATCTCTATCTCTATCTCTATCTCTATCTCTATCTCTATCTCTATCTCTATCTCTATCTCTATCTCTATCTCTATCTCTATCTCTATCTCTATCTCTATCTCTATCTCTATCTCTATCTCTATCTCTATCTCTATCTCTATCTCTATCTCTATCTCTATCTCTATTTCTATCTCTATCTCTATCTCTATCTCTATCTCTATCTCTATCTCTATCTCTATCTCTATCTCTATCTCTATCTCTATCTCTATCTCTATCTCTATCTCTATCTCTATCTCTATCTCTATCTCTATCTCTATCTCTATCTCTATCTCTATCTCTATCTCTATCTCTATCTCTATCTCTATCTCTATCTCTATCTCTATCTCTATCTCTATCTCTATCTCTATCTCTATCTCTATCTCTATCTCTATCTCTATCTCTATCTCTATCTCTATCTCTATCTCTATCTCTATCTCTATCTCTATCTCTATCTCTATCTCTATCTCTATCTCTATCTCTATCTCTATCTCTATCTCTATCTCTATCTCTATCTCTATCTCTATCTCTATCTCTATCTCTATCTCTATCTCTATCTCTATCTCTATCTCTATCTCTATCTCTATCTCTATCTCTATCTCTATCTCTATCTCTATCTCTATCTCTATCTCTATCTCTATCTCTATCTCTATCTCTATCTCTATCTCTATCTCTATCTCTATCTCTATCTCTATCTCTATCTCTATCTATATCTCTATCTCTTTGTATTCGCTACTTTGAGTTATTACTTGCATTTATGGACACTGGGTAAGATTTTTCAAGACAAAGAGACGCGTGAAGAATAATCAATGAATACCGCGTGAATCTCATTCGTTTCCCATTGTCGCTCTGTATGATGGAATATGATAAGATAGTTTAATTTATTTCCGGGCCTCTTAAAATCTTAAGATGGCGTCGGTGCAAGCAATTTCGAATCGAGCTATCGAACGCAGCTTTGAAATCGACAAGCAAATGGTGGGTGTCGATTTGATTTTCGTTGGTTTTTCCAGGATTTGACGTAGTGTAAAAGTCTGATCTATGGTGATAAAGTGCTTTGGTATGCGGCATTAATCTTTCACACAATACGGTCGAAAGAAACTTGTTAGATAATAGTTATACTTTTTGTATAAAAATTAAGACGAACACGCCCATACAACCTTAAAATTTTAAACTCTATAAAAAGGCTGCTCTTTAAGGTACAAGAAAAAAAATTTGATACGTTTGTATTTTACATCAAAAGTAAATTGTGGAAGAAAAGTGGGCGTCATCCGCATACGAATGCACCCACCTCCCATTCATTCCATAATGCTGAAAACTCTATAAATAGGCTCATATTTAAGCTGTAGAACTGATATTGGGTATTTGTGTATATTTTATCAAAACTGAGGCGTGTTAGAAAAATTGGCGTCAACCACTCAATATCACGCTCACCTCCTATCCAATCCCAAATTGAAAAGTTTATAAAGAGGCTCGTCTTTACTTTGCAGAAAAACAAATGATATGAATGTATTGTAGACTAGGGCGTATCGAATTACATTTTTTTTTCGAATTTCACATTCAAAGAGGTCTCAAAAGTTTCATGTGGTTGTCAAGATCTTCCAAAAAAAATTTTATGAAAATTAAAGGACATCTGCCTGCCCCGCAAGGACAAAGTTGTTTTTTGAGAAAAACAATAAAAAATAACGATCTTAAAATGCTTTGATTTTTGTAAAAAAAAACTACATTTGTCTTAAGGAAAAAATTTAAATGCAGTTTAACTAGCAATATCTTACCGAACACGATGATACTCACGATTTTTACCCACAGCATCCTGTTTGAAGAATATTCGAAGCGAAAGTCATACTCGAGATGGCACATAACTTTAGATTGTAACCATTGAGTCTAAATTTTGATGGTATTGATCAAAGTGTGGGCGTATTTCTTAAATATAATGAATTAATAATTTGCATAGTTTTTGCATATCAATTCTCTTGTTGTAGATAAATGTATACTAGAACGAAATTTTTTAACTTTTTCAAAAAAATTAATATTAGATTTTATATCACGGGCATAAGAACTGGTGTCGAAGATAATTTTCTCAATTTAAATTTTTCAAATATTTCTGTACATGACCCAACCTTAACATATGTATTTAGTATGCCAGGCTTACGATTTTTTCTTTATATTTTAATACTTAAAAAAATTTTACTTCGTACTATCAAATTTCTTAATTTGAGTTATATATTCTTTATGGTTATAATATCGTTAAAATACATTCTACGCCATTTAGTCGGTCTCAAAAGACAAAACAATTGTTTTTAAAATGTGTTTTAATGAAATTATAACCATAAAGGGGACATAACTCAAATTGAGAAATTTGATGCTAGGAAATAACTTTTTTTAAAATATCGAAAAAGAAAAAAAAATCGTGGTCTTAAGCTGATATATTAAATAAATATTTTTAGGCAGTATCATGTTCAGAAATTTTCAAAAAATTCAAATTAAGAAGATTATCTTCGACACCACTTCTGATTCACTTGAAATCAAATCTTATATTAATTTTTTTGAAAAAGTTAAAAAATTGCGTTCTAGTATACGTTTCTCTAAAACAAAAGAATACAAATACAAAAACTATGCAAATTATTAATTCATGTTATTTATGGAATACATCAACACTATAAACAGTACCACCAAAATTTGTAACCCATGCTTACAATCAAAAGTCTTGTGCTATCCCAAGTATAACTTTCTCTTCAAGTATCCTTCATACAGGACACTGTTGGTAAAAATCATGAGTAGCACCGTGTGTGGCGAGAAATTGTTAGTTAAACTGCATTATTACTTTTGCGTTAAGACATGTGCGGATTTTCTTAAAAAAAATCAAAGCATTTTAAGATCGTTATTTTTTATTGTTTTTCCCAAAAAACAACTTAGTCCTTGCGGGGCAGGAAGATGTCCTTCATTTTTTATAAAATTTTTTTTTTGGGTGATCTTGACAAGCCTATGCAACTTTTGAGACCTCTTAGAATACGATCTAAGTTTTTCGATACGGCCTATTGTAGACGTCATCAAAATAATAAAATTTTTTGAAATCTCATACAAAAATAGCTACAATTTTAGATTTAGTGCCATTACGAATCGGCCGTGGGGTATTTTAACTTCGGAAAAGTTTTTGTTTTGTTGAAGCGAAATGAAAAGAGAACGTTAATTCAAAAAAACAATAAAATATTTATATCGTTTCGGAGTAAAGACTAAACATATCTGTCCATTTTTATCATGAATCCAGTGCTTATTTTATCCGCATGAATAAGCTTTGTTCTATATTCGTGAAGTTTTTGCTATTTTACTTATAATTTTCACGTGTTCGACAAAAAATCTTTATACTCCTTCGACTTTTCCTCCATCCTTAAGCATCAAGTTGTGCTCCTGCAAAGCATACAATTAGCCTTAATTTTGCAATATGTATTTACAATTTAATTTTGCTAATTTTCGTTTGTGGCTTTTCTGAGAACTTTTGCCACAATATTTTCCCATGAATTTATTAAATTATTTATTTGTATTTATTTTTAAGTGTTATAAATTATTTATTTGTAGCAGGAATTTTGAACTTTTTGTTGAAAATATCCTTTCACTTTCGGAACAAACAAATAAATTTGAACGAGAAAACAACTAAACCAAACTAAAAGGCTAACCAATACATATAGACACACTTGCCACACCAACACATGTTTTGCACACACACAAATACTCTTCACACACAAAGCACACAAATAAAGACAATTAAAGTTTCTTTGCCAAATACTCTGCACCAGCGCATACATATGCAAATGATTCTTTTGCTTTGTCTTGCTAACCAACAACAACAGTCGAGACAACAACCTGTAGCAGCAATACCTACGGGCAACACCATGGCAACATAAGCCAAAATCAGAAATAACAACGACTCACCAGCAACAACAACGATGAGGAAAACAGTAAAATTATGCAACACTAACTTGCTGCGCTCTGCAACTTGCAACAGTTGAAACGGTTGCTGCCCCAAGACAGGCAGCCAGCTAGTGCTCCAGCGAAGCAGTTTTCCTTCCTTCCTTCCTGCTTGGCTGGCTAGATGGCTGGGTCGCTGCATGCACTAAATCCTCAGCTCTACCAGGATGATGGGATTTTCTAATTAAAGTGGTTGTTTGTTGTGGCAAAAGTAAATTATCACCATAATGAAATTGTGTAATAGTGTAAAGAATGAGCACAGAGCATTGGGCAGGTGGGTATGTGGGTAAGTGGGCAGTGTTGGTCAGGTGGGAGTGGCATTGGTTATGTGTTTTACCGCTCTCTCAATGTAAGGCTGCAAATTTATATCCTGTGGCACTAGTCGAACGTCTATGCATGTGGATGTGGTCTGACATGGTGAGTGTTCATTTTGCGTCCTTTTTGGATTTTATGTTCTTGCCGAAGAATTGCAGTTGACTTGAATATTAAGTTGCCAACAACAGGGTGCGGCATCAAAATTATGATCGTGAAATTATAAAGTTATGTATATTTTTAATTGTTTATTTTTAAGCTAAGTAGGTGTAAAATAGCTATAAGGGTTTCTCACTAAATAACGATTATCTTTTTGTGTACTGAGAGAAATTTTGGCGAAATTCTAGACGAAATTGGATAGACATGAAAATGATTTGCATTAGGCTGGGCTGAAAAATTTTTGAAACGCTAAAAAAGACACACCCAAAACATTCTACGAGAATACACAGCTGTGGTACAAATGTTCCCACTAACAATTTTTTTTTAATAATCGTTAGGTTAAGTATCAACGAGTATTTTAAGGAAGAGCCTGTTAATATATTATGCCTCCTTTCAAAAATAAAAGGCAAAAAATTGCTGATTCATTCAAAAATTTAATATCACAGAAATTTAATATAAAGGATATTTTTTAAGTCGCCAAGAGTATTTTAGAAGGACAGGTTATTAACATTAACATGTGTTTCTACTTGAAAATACAAACTGGCTGCTTTTGATGTAACGAAATATCGCTGTAGAAATTGCTGCTAGAACACCGTTATAAATAAATATAAATAAATAAAATATAAATAAATAACCGGGGTTTTCCCTTTGCGGTATTTATGGTCAGCACTTTCAGGGGAAATGGAAAATTTTTTTGGATAATTGGGAATAGGAAATTTTTTTTTAGCCAAGGCTGTACTTAAATATAATAAATTGGAAACACAATTTGAACTTAAGTACCTAAGTTTTAAAATTTAATACAAAATAACTAAAAGGTACAAAATCTTGGAGTAATTTTTAAACCAATCGTTGGATTAACATTTCAAAATTATTATCCTTTTCAGTACCTAAGGTTTAAAATTTAATACAAAATAACTTGAAGGTAATAAAAAATGTATTGTGTTTACATTTTGTTCATGCAAGCAACAAATTAGCCCATGGTAAGAACTCGCGACTCTAATGCGCAGTCCGCGGTTCGATCCTAGGATGTGGATGTGTGGATGTGTTTTATATTCCCAAATAGAAAAAAGGTGTGGTGTTGTTGTCATCAAGGCATTATGTCAACTTATAAATTACTAGTATAGAGGCACGTCATACGACGGGTCGTATTCAAAATAATTAAGTATCAGATGAAATGACAACATTTAAACATTCACCTCAAATGTTGTTTTGATCCAGTCATCGTCAATCTCTCCTTACTGATAAATATCAAATAAATTTTGTGTGCATACTTTTAGGCTGACAATTTTTCATATAAAAAGCACTGTAATAGTAAGATTGTATGAGCAACACAGGTTCTGGCTCAGGCTGAACATGTTTTAAAAAGCAAAGCAATTACAAGAATGAACAAATTGAACGGTATAGAGCACAGAGCAGAACGCTTGTCTTTTCTATACAGTAACCTCGGGTAATCTGATATAGCTATTTTTAAATTTATAATTAGTAGTAACTTTTATAACTTTGTTTAAAATGTATTACACAGGATATTTTTGATGCATTTTGCAGTGTTTTACAACTTTAGAGCTCTATAGCGTCACCCAATTTGGAGCTTTTTCAACACAATGAAAAAATTAATGTAACTCCCCTTAATAAAATTGGCGGGTAAAGTTATATACTATGTTCGGGTAATGTGATGTACTATATTTACTTACTTACTTAGATGGCTCTTACAACCGTTGGTCGGTTTTGGCCTCGTCTAAGAATTTTCGCCAGCCTCTTTTGTCGTGTGCTTGCTGGCGCCAGTTGGAAATTCCAAGCGTTGTCAGGTTATCCAATGCCTGGTCTTGACAACGGAGATGCGGTCTTCCTCGTCTGCGTTGGCCACCGCTGGGTACCGAATCCAATATTTTTTTCGCTGGAGCTTCGTCGTTCATTCTCTCGACATGACCTAGCCAGCGAAGCCGCTCTATTTTAATACGCTTGACTATATCGATGTCGGCATATAGCTCATACAGCTCGTGGTTCCATCGTATTCGGTACTCGCCATTGACGCAGATTGGACCATAGATCTTGCGAAGGATTTTTCTCTCGAACACTGCCAAAGTCCTTTTATCAGAGCTGCTCATCGTCCAGGTTTGTGATGCGTATAGTAGGACGGGCATGATTATTGACTTATAGAGCGTCAGTTTTGTTCGTCGAGAAAGAGCTCTGCTTCTCAATTGCCTACTGAGCCCAAAGTAACACCTGTTGGCAAGAGTTATCCTTCGTTTAATCTCAATACTGATATCGTTGGAGGAGTTAATGCTGGATCCCAGGTAAACAAAGTCCTTCACTACCTCAAAGGAGGTGTTGTCAACAGTGACATAGTTTCCAAGACGCTGGGACTGTTTGTTTGTTGAAAATATCATCAGCATACGCCAGCAGCATAACACTCTTATAGAAAATTGTGCCGCTGCGTCTCAGGTCAGCAGCTTGGATGATCTTCTCCATTACTATAATAAAGAAGTCGCACGATAAGGAATCACCATGTCTGAAACCTCGCTTGGTATCGAACGGTAGTTGGCGCAAATGGTGGGATCGCCTTTCTTGTAGATTGGGACGAGCACACTGAGGTTCCAATCATCTGGAATGCATTCTTCCGACCATATTCTGCATAGAAGTCTGTGAATGCATTTAAACAGAGCTTCGCCAACGGTCCTTAACAGCTCAGCCAGTAGGCCATCGGCTCCTGCGGCTTTTTAAGCCGAGCTATAGCTGTTAAGACCTCGTTATAATCGGGCAGCGGAACTTCAACGCTAACGTCCATAATTGGGGTTTCCGGGATATCATCTGCACTGGCGGGATTGTTGTCAGCGTCGCCATTTAAAAGTCTAGAGAAGTGCTCCCTCCATAACATCAGTGTACTCTGGATATCTGTCACTAGATTCCCATTCTCGTCCTTGCAGGAAGAGGCTCCGGTCTTAAAACCATCGGCCAGGCGTCTTATTTTTCGAAAAATTTTCGAGTCTCATTCCTGTCGCCATGCATCTCAATTTTCTCGCACTCACGCATTTCCGCCTCTCGTTTTTTTCGCCTGAAAATGCGTCTCTCTTCCCTCCTCTTCTCTCGGTATCGCTCCAGAGCAGCACGCGTTACAACCGACTGCAGGGTGGCTTTGAAGGCGGCGTCCTTCTCTGCAGTGGCGTCGCGACACTCCTGGTCGTGCCACTGGTTTCGGCGATTGCGATGGTAGCCTATCACCTCTTCGGCAGCCGTACGCATAGAGTGGGATATGTGTATCCACTGTCCGCATATATCGTCGATCGGAGGAGTGCTTTCTTGAAGCAGGAGTGAGAGTCGAGTAGCGAAGGCTTCGGCCGTCCGTTTTGACTGCAGCTTGTCGACGTCTAGCTTTCTTAGTGTAGGATTGCGTGCATTGTTAGCTGCACACAGGCGTGTGCGGATCTTGGCTGCGACAAGATAATGATCCGAGTCTATGTTAGCACCACAAATCGTGCGTACGTCTAGTACACTGGAAGAGTGCCTTCCGTCAATCAAAACGTGATCAATTTGGTTGCATGTTTTTTGATCAGGGGACAACCAGGTGGCCTTATGAATATTGAGATGCTTGAATCTAGTGCTACTAACGAAGTCAATCAACCTCATTCCGTTATCGGATGTGTTGTCGTGGAGGCTGAACTTTCCGACTGTTGGACCAAATATGTTTTCCTTACGCACCTTGAAGTCACCAAGCACGATTTTTATGTCATGACGGGGGCAGCGCTCGTATGCATCTTCAAGGCACTCGTAAAAACTTTCTTTGGTCTCGTCATCTTTTTCTTCTGTCGGAGCGTGCGCACATATTAGGCTTATGTTAAAAAATTCAGCCTTGAAGCGGATTATGGCAAGTCGTTCGTTCACAGGAGTGAATCACAGGACATGATGCCGTATTCTCTTGCCAACTACAAATCCGCATCCAAACTCGTGCTTCTCCACATAGCCGCTGTAGTACATATCACAGGATGCTTGCCGTAAGCAACCCTGTCCCTTCCATCGCATTTCTTGGATTGCAGTGATATCAGAATTATATCTTTCCAAGATATCAATCAGTTGGATAGAGGCACCATCCCAATTAAGGGTCTGGTCATTCCAGGTGCATATCCGTAAATCATTATCAGTTTTTCGTTTGCGGTAGTCGTCATCAGATTTGGGGATCATTCTTTCATTTATTCTTTTTCGTTTCATTGAAATCTTTTCTTATGTGGTGGGCTTCAAAACCAACGCACAACCTTTGCTTGATGGCCAAAGGGGAAGCCCGCCGCTCAAATTAGCCGCCAAAGTTTATCGGGCGATAGTTTTTGACGTTTTCAGGAGACACCACGCGGAGGTTTTGAGTCGACTTGAGACGATTTCGACATGGATAATGCTGGCCTCGCCAAGTTGAGGCAGTCAGACACGTTGCCATGTGAATATCGCCCCCTTGTCTCCCACTATATTTACCAATATCATATTGCCCAAGTTGTTTTCAAGAGCAGTATCTATTGTTTTTTCAACCAAAATTAAACAAAAAACAATGTTATTGAAAAGAAAAAATGCAGGCATGCACGTTAACGTTAATTTTAACGGTAACCGAAATATTTTTTTCGTTTCGTTGAAACGAAATAAAAAAATAACGTTAATTCAAAAAACGAAAAATATTTATTTCGTTTCAGAGAAAACGATATAAAATTTTTTCGTTTTTTTTCCCAATCAACCGTTGAAAATAACGTTAATTTCAACAAAAAAAATTCTTTTTTTTGTTTCGAAATTTAAAAATATTTTTAAAATACATTCAGTTGTGAAAAAGTTTCCTTTTTGAAAATGGGTAGAAAAAAAGAAAGCGATTTTGTGCGCGAGTTTTATTCTTTTGTTAAAGAAACCGATAAAGTGAAATATGTATGTAAAATTTGCCAATTTAATTTAAAAAATGACCATCTCTGTAATTTGCGTAGCCACCTCTTACGTAAGCATAAAACCGTTTATGAAACCGAAAAAATAATATATGATCAACAAGACTCTACTGATTTAACTGCAAAAAAACGAAAAATTTCACTGGAAACATCCGCCGTGGATATAGAGAATATTTGTGCGGGTTTCGTAACAGAGTGTGGATTACCGCTAACTTTTTTTAGTTCAAATCCCTTTAAGACATTAATGAGTCCAATATTCAGCGCACTGGATATGAATACGATTAACCGTAACAACATTAATTTAATAATAAGCAAAAATTATAATGACGAAGTGCAGGCAATAAAATGTTTGCTAAACAATAAAATATTTTCGGTTAAAATTGACAGTGCCCAGCGCTTCTACCGCAATAAAGTATGTCTTAATGCCCAAATTATAAGTAACGGCCATATTGTAATTAAAACTTTAGCAATCCAAGATTTAATGCAAAAGCACACAGCACAAAATTTAAAGCAATTAATTTTAAATGCTCTTCAAAGGTAATTAAAGGTCATACACAAAATTCCCTACAAATAAAAATTAATATATTTAACTTATTTTATTAGGTTTGATTTGTCCATCGACCAAATTTATAGTATAACAAGCGACAATGGCCGCAATATGATAAGCTGTGGCAATCTTTTAAACAGTGAAACATCTGTGTATGATATAGCGGGTGTTCAACAAGACGCCGATGTAGGGGAATGTTCATTATTGCAACCTCACGAATCGATTTTCGATCAACATGATCTAGAAGAGTGCGTTGTACAGAACTTTAGTAAGAAAAATGAAATTATTCGATTCATATTTAATGCCCTTATTTTCCATAACTTTAAAAATTACATATTCACTAAATGTGATACGGTGTGCAGCACATATTTTACAATTAAGTTTCCACGACGTGCTAAAAGAAGGCAATGTTAGGGCAAAATTCGAAAAAATGTCGTAGCATGGCTAAACACCTTCGCACTCCGAAAATGCATAAGCACTTAGTAATGCAAAATTTGCTTCCTCCAAATGCAGATTGCCCCACTCGCTGGTCTTACGCCTACGATTTAATTGAAAGCTTATTGAATCTACGCCTTTTTATCAGTCAAAATTTTAACCAGACCGACATCGATTGGAATTTTGTTGAAGAATTTTTACAAACTTTTAAAGCTGTTAAAAAGATGACTTTAAAACTTCAATCAGAAAGTTTACTCTTTGGAGACTTTTTTAAAATTTACTTTGAAACAATTTTAACAATCAAAATCGATGCAAATAATTCTGAACTGTCCAAACTTTTATTTAAATCACTAAATGACCGCAAGAAAGCTTTTTTAAAAAACGAAACGGTGGCTGCAGCTATCTATTTGGACCCTCGGTGGCATAGACTGTTAAAAAGCCCGGAGTTTGTTAATTTAATCCCAGTCGCAATAACCCATTTGAAAACTCTTCATCAAAAAATTGAAAGCCTCTTACATAAGGTAAAATATAAATGTGTAGGTATGTAATGATTATTTTATTTGCGTAAGAATATGTAAAAATTATCTGACTACTTAATTTGTTTTCTATAAGAATACTAAGTTAATGTGGCTCTTCTTTAGAACTCCCAGGATCATTCTCAAAATGAGCAAGTCCTTGAAACCAGCGTTAGTGCTCCTGATAGCGAAGGTTTGCTGGATGCATATTTGAATGAGATATGTGCATCTGAAAGAAATCATTCCACAAGTCTGCAAAAATTGAATCTTTTTGTGAAACCACCGACACCAAAATAAATCTGGCAGAATTTTGGGAGTCCAGAAAGTATTCGCATAATGTGCTATACAACTTGGCAAAAGTTATTCATGGAACTGTTGCCACTCAAGTTAGTGTTGAGGGCGCATTCACTACGCTGAAATATATAATAAACAATTACCGTTCAAATCTTGGCGATGATCTCACCGAACAAATTTTAACATTAAGGTTGAATTCGCGAAATAAGTTTTAGTTTTTATTTACTCACATTATTTAATTAATATAATATAGAACTTTATATTAATTCCGTAAAACTCTCGACACAAGGGCTATACATATATAAAACTATTAATACAAATACACTTCCACTTTTTTAAAAAACGATGTTTTTATTTTTCAATAAACTCTTAAAGAAATTTGTATTTTCTGATTATTTCGTTTTTCTACGAAATGAAATTTGATTTGATATATTTTTAACGTTATTTAAAAACCGAAATAATTTTCATAATTTTTTTTTCAGTCTCAACGAAACGAAAAAATTTTGTTGATTTCGTTGAGCATGTCTGAAAAAATGTTGTTTTAGTTTTATTTATGTTGCTGTTGATACAATTTTATTATTTTAGTGGAATTTACATAAAAAAAATTAAAATACAAACAAAATCAACTGATAATAAATACGCATGTAATAACTTAACAAAATAAAAAATAACACAAATCATAAATTTAATGGAATGAACAGATATGGCATGAATATATGGTATATCACATTACCAAACTTTGACTAAATCTTCTGAATTATATAATACCTGAATTCGGTTTTCAAAATAATAAGGTTATTTTTTGTCAAATACACTTTAGAAAATAAAAATCTCAACCCAACAATAACAAATATATCTATTTCAGCATACAATTTTGTTTTTGTTATTGTAATTCACTCGCAAAGCGCACGTAATAAAAACTATCGACTACACCGATAAAACAATTATCAGCAATTAGAGCTAAAACAGCAAATGAGAGCTAGAATTAAACTGCACCGCGGCTCTTTTTTTGTTGCCGTTTTGTTCACATGTTTATTATTGTCAAAAATTGTGTATTTAACAAAAGATGCAGGTATATCACATTACCCGATTAATCTTAATACCCGAAGTTACTCTATTATACCTAAATCCTGAAGACAATAGAGCGGGTAGTAATTCCCCGTCATGATTCGAGCCTAAAATTGTATGGGGCTGGTCGAAAACGTCCACGTAGGGAGCTACGAGGGAAAAACAAATAACATAGATGTCATAACTACTGTCCGACCGAATATTCGGTTTCGGTTTCGGCCAGTTTCGGCCCTTTTAATCAGTTTCGGCTATTCGGCATCAATATAGCCGAAACCGAAACCGAATATTTGATCGGACACTACTAATTCGGTTCTTACATATATTTCAATGGTAGATGTGAGTTCGCTTTCATCAAAATTTTTAATGGTGTTAAGTAGAACAAAAACGTGAAATTCAGTCATTTGATTGACCGTGTGGGTTGGGTCCAGCACAAAACGATAAATGTCGATTTTTTTTTTAGATTATAATATTTAAACTTTAAATACTAAAAAGTTCCTTAAAGTGATATTTAAATGATCTCTTTATTTATTATTTTAAAGTTGAACATTAATATTCAAACGGTCTTATTCATAAAAATATCTTGAAATAGATTTAAAGTGCTCAATAGTCAAAAAGCTTTTTAGAGATAAAATGCTTTTTAAAATTTTGTTATTCATAAAAATATTGTCTCAGCTTATTTGTTAAAATAGGAACACTCTCAATTTGAAATGGGAACAGTGTCAAGAATGGTTTGTGAATTTGATAAATTAAATAATTTTTTGTTTATTTGTCATAATTTTATCAACATGCAAACATGCAAACAGTCAAAAAAATGTTTAATCTAAGTTTTTCTCTGAAAAAAATTGTCACTTATAATTTTTATTTTCAATATTTTGAAATGTTTTGCCATGTTTCCATATTTTTTGAAACAGTTTGAAGTATTTTTGACATTAGAGTAAACATTTTAAAAAGGCTTTATCAAGGGTTTATTTACGGTTACTCATTTAAGAAGCCTTTATAAGAGATTTTTGTCGTTATTGGACGTTTATGAATACTGTTTTTGGGTTTTTTTTTTTTTGTAAAGACTTTATAAGAGGCTCGTAAATTTTTATGAATAAAGTCAAAAGAAAATTTTTCGTATATATTCTTTATTATAATATGTTTCAATTGTTATATTTTTGAAAGCTTTTAACAAAAAAAATAATTTGTTTTTTAAACAATTTTCAAGTAGACATTCAGTTTCGGTTTCGGTTTCGGTTTCGGCCGAATATTACAAAAATGGCCGAAATTCGGTTTCGGTTTCGGTTTCGGCCAAAATTTTGGTTTCGGTCGGACACTAGTCATAACGTCTTGATCCATAATTAATGTATGTCTATAACGTTTACCAAACATTAAGACTGTCCCAGAAATAACTGTCCTTTTGTTTTTAGGTTGTTTATAAAAAAGTGTTATCTCTATAGCAACATATTTCTGTGTCGACAAGGAATAACAGCAAAACTCATTTTGAAAATTTCAGAAGACCATTTTTCAAATAAAAACTGTTGTTAATATGAGAATAACCTGGCTTTTGTTGTTTAGATTTGATGTCCACAAACATTTAGTTTTCAAGGAACAGCCATACTAATATGAGTACTAGAGTATTTCGTTGCGAAAAAAAGCAAAGAAATTTATAACCTCATTTTGTCCTAACTGAACTTTAGCGGTTATTCCTTGTCAACACTGATTTGGTACCTAAATAAAGTATAAATATTGCAGATTAAAAAAAACATACTCATTAGTAAAATAAAAGATCTACTGAAAAGATGTCGTCTCAACAAGAAGAAAAGCCCAAAGCAATTATTTGCAAAAACCTGGAAAATCCAAACACCACGTACAAAAAGATCGCTAAGGAAGTTGGCGTGTGCGTAAAAACTTTCGGAAAGACCATAAAACGATACAAACAGCTTACCCCTTTATCAAAAACGCCAGTCTCAGGGAGAAAAAGTGGTCCAGCGAACTAAGCGTTGGCTCAGAACGTTAAACGGCTGTTTACTCAGAATCCTGGCACTTTGGTTCGTGATATGGCAGCAAATGCGGAAACATCGAAGTAAAGTGTTCAACGGATTAAAAAATCGTACAACCTATGAAGCTATAGTGTACAAAAAGTACCTGTTAAGTCAGAAGAAAAGGACGCCGAAGCCAAAAGGAGGGCTCGAACACTGTATCGCGATAACCTGCCCAAATTTGATTGCGTGATCATGGACGATGAAACGTACTGCAAAGCGGATTTCAAGCAGTTACCTGGACACGGATATTATACTGCGGTTAGAAGGGGTGGAGCATCCTTTAAATTTACCACCGAAAAACATACCAAATTTCTAAAGAAATACATGGTGTGGCAGGCCATTTGCAAATATGACCTTCGAAGTAAAGAACTTGTGACAGATCGCGCAATCAACACCGAAATTTACATCAGAGAGTGTCTGGAGCGGCGTTTGCTGCCTTTTATACGTCAGCACCAAGGTTCAGTACTATTTTGGCCTGACCTAGCAACATGTCACTACGCCCAGTTAACGATGAATTTGTACCAAGCCAATAATGTCAGTGTGGTACCAAGAGAAGCCAATCCTCCGAATTGCCCCGAACTTCGTCTAATCAAAATATATTGGACTTTAATGAAAATAAATCTTAAGAAGACCAAACAAACTGCGAAAAACATCGAAATATTTGACGTAAATGGCTTCGGGCATACACTAAGGTCAACGAAAGGTCTGTAAAAAACCTAATGGAGGGTCTTAATCAAAAATGCATAATATTTTTAAATGTATATTTTTCAGTGTAAATAAAATTTTCATTTATTTTGTAATGTTCACTTAATAATAAACTGAAAGAATTTTAAAAAAAAATCATTGGTTTTTTACAATAAAAAAATGGACAGTTATTTCTGGGACAGTCTTCAATAACTTAAAAAATTTAATTAAATTTCCTGCAAGTTATCACCGCAAAGTTTTTCCATTAAGTCACAACTAACAAGTAAAGAAAGTCTAAAGTCGGTCTAGGCCGACTATGAAATACCCTAAACCCACTTTTCAAAAATAAAAAATTTTTATTGTAAATGGGCGTTTTATTGTATTGTAGTGGGCGGATGAAGCCTATATTTTAATTGCATTTAAATGGTGATGAAAAATTTACACATACCAAGTTTTATTCCTGTAGCTCACAGTTAATGCCTTTATTGTGCTTTCGCTATGGGAGGTGGGCGTGTTCATGGACGGATTACTCGCAATTTTTGAACGCACCTTAGTTTTGGTATAAAATACACACATACCAAATTTAATTTCTCTATGACAAACATAACCTTATTTATTGAGTTTTAAACTTTTTGGGTTGTATGGGAGGTAGGCGTGTCCGTATGCGGATGACGTCCATTTTTCAAAACCATCTTTGTCTTGTCATAAAAAACATATGTGTCAAATTTTAGCTCTGTAGGTTAAACAGAGGCTTATTTATTGCGTTTTCAATTTTTGGGTTGTATGGGAGGTGGGCGTGTCCGTGAACGGATGACGTCCATTTTTTGAAGACATCTTTGTGTTTGTATAAAACAGATACATATCAAATTTTATTGTTGTAGGCTAAATATGAGCTGAGTTATGCAGTTTTCAATTTTCGCGTTGTATGGGAGGTAGGCGTGTGCGTGGGCGGATGATGTCCATTTTTCAAAACCATCTTTGTCTTATCATAAAAAACATATGTGTCAAATTTTAGCTCTGTAGGTTAAACAGAGGCTTATTTATTGCGTTGTCAATTTTTGGGTTGTATGGGAGGTGGGCGTGCCCGTGAACGGATGACGTCCATTTTTCGAAGACATCTTTGTGTTTTTATAAAACACATACATATCAAATTTTATTGTTGTAGGCTAAAAATGAGCTGAGTTATGCAGTTTTCAATTTTCGGGTTGTATGGGAGGTAGGCGTGTCCGTGGGCGGATGATGTCCATTTTTCAAAAACATCTTTGTGTTGATACAAAACACATACATACCAAATTTTATTGTTGTAGGTTAATTATGAGCTGAGTTATGCAGTTTTCAATTTTTGCGTTGTATGGGAGGTAGGCGTGTCTGTGGGCGGATTCCAAAAATATTCAATAGTGCAGATCCTTGGGTCCATGTGACTATGTGTACCAAGTTTCATTTAATTATCTCAACTCCTTCTTCTTATCCTGTGTATACGGACAACACACAGACGGACAGACGGACGGACGGACGGACGGACGGACGGACGGACGGACGGACGGACATGGATAGCTCGACTCACGTGGTGACGCTGATCAAGAATATATATACTTTTCTATACCGGACTCGCTTCGTATGCGTTACAAACGTTTGCACAAAGTTAATATACCCTGACCTTTCAGGTTTAGGGTATAAAAATGTTATGAGCACTTTAAGTCAAAAACAAGTTTTTGTTTTTAAAATTCAACTTTCAATGCAATTTTCTCGAAAAAACACAAAATTTTTATATAATTTTGTATGACGTATATTTTTCTTTGAGCAAATTTGTTAATTACCGTCTCACATTGAATTTTACTCAGAGCAGTTTATTTGCGTAAAATATCGATTTCGAATCGAATTGTGTGTGTAAGGTCGTAGGTGTCAACTTTGGAGGCTTATAGCTGCTCAACCATTGGCCACATGAATGTAAGCTATCATTCAAATGAAGTATATTTACGTCTTCATAAAATTTACGTTTGCCTTCCATTTCCATTTTATGTTAAAAGTAAAGCACATACGAATACTAGTAGATATGAGAGATGATTTTAAATATTTTTATAATAAAATATATAACTAGCAAGGACATAAATTTAAAGATTGGCTCATGAAATTAATTAGTTTTCTTCCGTAACGCTCCAAAAAGTTCAAAAAAACGAAAGGAATAGTTTAATCTGCTCACCCTGTATCTGGCATAATACCTCTTAACTTTAAGAGTAAACAAAGAAAATATTCGTCTCTATTATTGGTTTCAACACGCTTTAAAGAAGTTACTAAAACACTTTCATAAAAAAATATCTCCCTCTCTTTATCTTCCTAAATTCCCGCAGCATTTAATAAAACTAAAGATTAGCAAATTAAGTCATTCCGTAGCTATTATATATTTTCCGATAATATTTTATGTTTCTTCCCCGTGGCAATTAACTGTCCTTCGCGTTACTCATCTTTCACTTTTCAACTAGAATTTTCGCTTTCGACTTAAAATTGAGAAAAATTTTGCAAGCAGAGACAAAAGTCGAAAACAAGCAAACTTTTTATAAGACCATTAATCATTTTTGGGGCAGAGGAAGGCTAAAGATATAACACGATAGGAATGAGAAAAGGAGTTGGTAGACTGGCGGCAGTTTATGTCGTTTTTTTTTTCTATTCTATTTTGGTTTCATGTTTTTCTTTTTCTGCCAATATGTGAGTCTTGGTGCTAAAGAGAAGAACATTGAATGTTCTACGATAAATGTTAAGGACGAGCGAGAGTGCTAAAGAGCAGCCATTTACTGCTATTCTGCTACTTTTTTATGCACATTTAAAAGATGATAAAAAGGAATATTTTCCATAAATTCAATCGAAGCGAATTTAAAGTAGTTTTGAATTATGAAGCGAAACGAATTGAAAACTTTGTAGGTTGTTCGTATTGTTAGTAGGTTGAGTGCAGGCAGCAGCAGGCAGACAGGCTAGTGGTGTTTGTGGGTTAGACTTGCTCGTTGAGCCTAAATGTATGCTATATAAATTATTTATTGGTTCAAAGTTTTCAACGTTCAGCATCTTAAATAAAGCGAAAAGTTGTGAAAGCAAAAAGTTGCCCATAGCCGAGGGATGTTTTTATTGGCTTTTGAACTAACCTTTACTCTGACCCAGTGTCCATACTTAACACACACAAACGCACACATACGCACTGAAATAGTAACATAGATCACAATATGTTAGTTTGTCTCATATTTGTTGGTTTTCAAAGACATCTGTTTTCTTATTTGTTCAGCTTTCTGTTCTTACCTTTATATTTGTAGGAAAAAATCAAAAGATTTTCAAATTAAAAATTCTCTCAGAAGTCATTTATTCAGTCGTAAAGAAATTGTAGCAAAATTAAAAGAAAACCTACCGAATGGTATATATCAAGTCGTCATGGTCAGGCAGCTTAATAAAGTCGCTTTCATTGAATTCGACTCTTTTTGTAACAGAACGAGTGTTCGAGGACATGAGTTACGCTTGTTTAAGTGTACTTCTAATAGCTGAGGAATTAGTTCAGAACAAGTAGGGGAACACATAAGTGATGGCTCTATTTATACTAAACAGATGCCTTATAAAATGCCTTGTTTATTTCTGACAAAGATTGCAGAAAACCATTGAGGTAAACGTTTGTTCGCAAAAGAATATAGGGGGAAATATGTAGATCAAAATAGACTTAAACGTAATAAGTAAGGAAACTATAAAGTTGGTCTATTCTCACTATGGAGTACCCTTAACCTCTTTGCATATTTAAATATATAATAAGATATTGCAACAAATAAAAAAAAGCATGTGTGCGGCTGACACAGACGGTAAAAGTTAAACCTTCAGATGAATAGACTGAATTAGAGGAATGCAGTTTTAGGAGTGCGATAATTAAAATTTTAAAATTTTAATATTTTAAATATAATGGTTAATTGAGGACTAACCTTGCACATTTAACAATGTCTTTCGACATGCTCGAAATGCACGTACACTTTTCATTGAACTTTAAGAACCTTGAAAATGTATTATTAACACAAAATGATAACACCACTCTGAGAAGACTACATTTTCAAAACTAGCAGAAACGTGCTTGACCCAGATTTTGCGCCTCTAACGTTTATTATAAAAAATAAACATAAAAATAGTTAACGTGTTAATAACTTTGTGAAAAGAAAACCAAATTATATATACTTCTTCTAAGAAAAGAAAACAAAAAACAAAAGAAAAGAAAAACAACTACTAGTGAAAATGCAAAACATAAAATTTCTATAATACGCCCATTCCACGCATAACGCAATACTTTTTTTCAAAAATTGACCTCATGGCTTTCGATTTGTTTTGAGGATGAAGATCATTGTAACTTTCTTATTGAAAGAGCGTCAGAGTAACCATCGTAACTTTTTTGTTTTAAGACCGATTTTAAAATTTTTAGCTACAAAACCAATTAGAATTTAATAATATTTAATATGGCAACAAACATTTTTTTTTACTTTTATGCGAATACAAGTTAAAAAAATAATTTGTGTTTTTTTATTTTTTTTTTTCGGTTTTTACCAGTTTTTTATACCAAGGTCAAGTGTAAGGTCGTCAAAATTTATGAATAAAATGGTGGTCTTAACAAGGTTAACCATTTTGCAGAATAAATTTTCGAACATCTTAGCCATTATAAAATTTATAAACTATAAAGTGTCTCAAAATGATAAGGTATGTGCACAAAAATTGAAATTGCGAAAAAACATATAAAAGCTCCATCATTAAATTGCTTTTGGTGTTGAGGCAACATTCTTTTACAAATTTAAAAAATAAAAAATCAAAAAAAAAATATGCTTTTTTTGAGATATTAACAAATACATTTTTTTTTTTGTTAATTGGTTGGCAACCCTAACAACCAAAATTTTAAAATTATATATTTTTTCCAAAAAGTTCTTTCCAATACCTTTTCAACGGTACCTTATTTATAAAAATTGGATAAAAGCTGACGTAGATACAATTAATTGAAAATTTCCCGATTCTGGCGTTTTCGGACGATTTGCAGAATTGAGAGGTCCATAACTTTTCAACGAATGGCGATAAAAAAAAAATAAATGAAATTATATTCTTAGAATTTTAATAGGAATCTATAGCCCAAAAATAAAACAAATCGAAAGCCATGAGACGGACCCGTTTTGCGTTATGCTTGGAATGGGCGAATAGAGCCTTTCTCATATTAATCATTGTTTAATAACATCATCTACATCAGTAATCATCGTCATATGGAAGCCTTTCAATATGATCGCAAATAAATAATGTAAGTAATTTCATTATTTAAGATACATTTGTTATGCTCTGAATGTAATTTTTAACACCCTGTATAAAACACCCACTACATACTTTACGTAATAGAGGTTGAGCTACGTAATATCTCTGTAAATCTCTCGCGGATGCTACTTTACGTATTTTTAAATAAGCTAAAATTAATTTTTTTTTTGTTTTCTTATGTAAAGTATCTTTCCTTTTGTTTTGGTTTGTTTTTTTTTTTCTCTCTTTTTTAAAACTTTGCACTATAGCCAAAGTTAAATACTTGACATAGAATGGTCTATGAATTAAATATTTAATTATAATTTTTTTTTCTTCTTAATTATTTATTTTGTCACGACGTATGCAACGCCTTTAAGGAGGCGTGACAGGTATAGAAAAATGTATATATTCCTGATCAGCATCATCACCTGAGTTGATTTGGCCATGTCCGTCTGTCTGTCGACACGATTACAGCCGTAATATTCAAGCTATCGTAATGACACTTCATGTTTAAGCTTTTTTTTTAAAAATGAAGATCAAATTCGAGAAAAGGGTAGATCGGATGAAAACCACGCCTACCTCCCATACAACCCCAATAATGAAAACTATACAAAGATGCTAATATTTGAGCTACAATACAAAAATTTGGTATTTGTGTATTCTATGAAAAAACTAAAGTGTGTTAGAAAAATGGGCGTCATCCACCTACTAAAACGCCCACCTCCCATGCAACCTCAAAATTAAAAACTATATTCAAAGCCTTCTGTGGAAGCTAAATAAATAATATTAGGTATTTATACTTTTTATATCAAAGCTAAGGCATGTTACAAAAATGGGCGTCATCCACCAACGACCATGTCAACCTCCCATACAACCCCAAAATTTAAAAATATTTAAATAGGCTTCTATCATAGCTACAAAAGTAAAATTATATATTTTGTAATTTTATATTAATATTAAGGCATGATAGAAAAATGGGCGTCATCCATTCACGAACACGCCCACCTCGCATACAACCCCAAATTGAAAACTCTATCAATAGGCTTCACTTTAAGCTGCAGACAAAAAATTTAATGCGTTTGTATTTTCTATGAAAACTAAATCGTGGAAAAAAGTGGGCGTCATTTGACTACGAACACACCCACTTCCCATAGAACCCACATAGTGAAAAGTCTAAAAAAGGCTAATATTTTAGGTACAAAGCTGAAATTCAGTATTTGTATACAGAGAGTAAAATGTGTTAAAATTAAATGAAATTGAGTTCATATCTAAACACTTTGTTTTTGAAATAGAGCATGAAACAAATTCATTAAAATGAAACACAACTGTTTTTAAAGTGAAATTCAAAACAAAAATTTTTGTTTTTAAAACAATGTTTTTGTTATGAAAAACAAATTTAAAATAAAAACTTTAAAATTCTAAACACATATTTTAAAACGTATTTTTTTCGACGACATTTTTTTAACTTTTCCGAGTTTTTAGCACCAGCTTCACAACGAGACTGAAAGGTCAGGGTATATTAAATTTGTGAAAACGTTTGTAACGCATAGATCGAAGCGAGTCCGGTATAAAAAAAAATATATATATATTCTTGATCAGGGTCACCTCGTGAGTCGAGCTATCCAGGTACGTCCGTCCGTTCGTCTTTCCGCCTGTGTGTTTCATTCAATTATCTCAAGAAGAAGGAGTTGAGATAATTGAATGAAACTTAGTCCACTTGGTTACATTGACCCAAGGATCTGCCCGATCCGCCCACGAACACGCCTACCCTTCATACAATGCAAAAATTTAAAACTGCATAAATCAGCTCATAATAAACTTACTAATAACTTATACTAAAATTAGGTATGTATGGTGACCGTGGCATGCAGGTTAAGTGTGCGGCTTAGCATGCTCGGAGCCCGGGTTCGATCCCCAGGCGCGGCGAAAAGTTTTTTTCAATTAAAAATTTTTCTGATCGGTCACCACCTCTCTGTAGACAATGGCAAACCTCAGAGAGTAAATAATGCCATGTAAAGCTTCTTGAGAACATGCTAGCCGTTCGGAGTCGGCATAAAACATGTAGGTCCAGTTCTCGGATACTTGTGTGCAAACATTTAATAACACACACAACACAATTGATCATAAGAAGCTCGGTCAAAGTCCTTTCAAGGGCTGAAATGGCCAATTTGTTGTTTTTTTTTTTTTGTTTTTATGTATGTATTTCATATCGAAACAAAAATATTTTCGAAAAATGGGTGTCTTCCACCTACGGTCACGCCTACCTCCCATACAACACAAAAATATAAAATTCAATAAATAAGCTCATGTTTAAACTACAGTGGTAAAATTTGATACATATGTATCTAACATCAAAACAAAGATGTCTAAAAAAAAATAGGTGTCATCCTCACATGGACACGCCCACCTACCATATTACCCAAAAATTGAAAACTCAATAAATTAGCTTATGTTTAATCTACAGAGATAAAATTTGGTACGCGTGTTTTTTATAAAAAAACGAAGATGATTTTGAAAAATGGATGTCAGTTAACGACGGACACGCCCCCTACCATATTACCCAAAAATTGAAAATTCAATAAATAGGCTTATGTTTAACCTACAGAGATAAAATTTGGTATGTTGGATAAAATTATGTATTTTGAACCAAAACTAAGATGCATTAAACAATTAGGCGTAATCCGTCCACGATCACGCCCACCTCCCATACAACCCAAAATAGCGAAAATACTATCTAGGAATTAACATGTGAGCTACATGAATAAAACTTGAAATTGTTGTACAGTTTTCATCAAAATTGAAATGCATATTAAATATGGTCTTCATCCGCTCACGGATACGCTCATTTTCAATACTATTATTGTGTTTTGAAAAAGTAGAAAAAGTAGTAGTCTTTGCCAACATTTATGACAAAGAAAAAGGAATGAAAATATTTTTAGATCTTCTTAGCTGGGTTCAAAAGGAATAATTTTTTAATCTACTCGTGTACTTTCAAAAACGATTAGAATCTTTAAAGTACAGAATGTTAAATAATTACTCCTATATTGAACTATTAAGTTATCATTTTTAGCAAATCTGGGATAAGCAGATACATTAAGTTTATAAACATGCTTACGATAAGTCAAGTAGTATCTTAATTTCTAATTTTCGGTTTATTTCTTGTTGTTTTTTTGGTGTTAAATGTCTAGCATGCTGCTTTTATCTATTCATATGGAAGGGAATTAAACTTATACATAGAAATTAATATACAATTCTGGCGATCAGTTAACTCATGCATAAAGATGCAATTAAGAATTTGATTAGTTTAGCATAAATAAATAAATTCCTGTTAAAGGATGATGATGATGACCATTATCGATAGTTCTTCGCATTAAAATTAACATTGTTATTTCAACACTAAACAGACACACACACACACACACACACACGACCTCTCGAACACAACGAGCAAGGCACTTAAAGTAATCCTTTTAATATAATTGATTTTCAAGAAAGGACAGACAAAAGAAAGGCTATCGAAACTGCTGCTACGCAAATATAGATAATTTAAATTCCAATTTCAATAATTATTACAAAGGATGCTATAATAATTTTCATTTTAATCGTCTTCAAGTCCTTGCAAATTTCAATCTCAACAATTTCGATTAAAATTTCTATCAAGCACTTTGTATGGAATGAAAGAAGAAGACAACGCAGCAGAAAATGTTACCAAATCTTTTATATGGTCCATTAATTTTATTGTTAAGTTGAACAGCATTTAGTTCACGACTTAAAGCAGCAAAAGGATGCTTCAGAGTTTACATGTGCGTGTGTGCCTGTGAGTTTGCGTAGAAACTCTTAGCAGCGTCTCAAGTGAGCATTTTTATTTATTTCTTAAGACTTGCCGATGTTGAGTGCGATTCAGCAAATTTTATAATGTTTTTTACTTTAAATACTTGTATATTTCGATGGCATGTCCCACACCAAACAAAGTCTGCCAGAACCTATTCACTAAGCCATCAATAGCTACGTCCATCTCTATTTATTGAAAAGCAGTTTAAACTGTACTACACCACCCACTGACAACCACCCACTTTCCTTTACAAATCTCAGCAGTTGACTTTCAGACGCAGTCTTCAAGAAAATCAAAATCGAATTCCAATGCGATTATGATACAGGTCCTCAATTCATCCTCTTTACCTTCGTCTTGAGTGGCCTGAATGGCTGCATATTGTTGGCTTACTTTAAAAAAGATGCCCAACGCGAACAAAGTGAAAATCTTTCGCTGACATGTTAAGCTGACGTGGCATTTGGTGGGGAAGAACGTGAGTGGGGGTTATAATTTCGCCAGGATATTCTTTTCATTAAAAACTGGGTGGGCAATTGTTGAACGATTGAGATTTGGGAATGCTTTGGCAAGCAGTACTTTTTAATTAAAGAAATATTATCACTCCGGCTTAGTAAGCGTGTTTTGAATAGAACAGCAGCAATAAATAGTTTAAACAAAGCTTTCAAGTATTTTTTAAATTGCCTAGAAGAATCTTTTAAAATCATACTTTTTAATTTTTATACAGAAATAATTTACTTAAATTTCGAACTACTTCAATGATTGTAAGCTAAGAATATGCATGGATTTCAAACCTTAAACATTCTTTGCTTGAATTTATTTAAATTATCAAACTTTTTTTTAAAAAAATAAAGTTGCTTTATTTGTATTAAAATTGTTCAAAGCATAACAGATAGTTCATCAATTACGAGAAACAAAAAAGTTATAAAATGCGTTATTTTTTAAAGACATTAACTTTTTTTTACATAAAATACACCAAATTTAAAAGAACTGTATCTTTATTCAATAGAATGTAGCTTAAAGAATAGCCTTGTATGGTTTAATGCCCACCGCGATCCCCAATCGCGATAAAAAGTTTTTTCAATAATTACATTTTTCTGATCCGCCTATTTGGATATACATTTTTTTGATCCGTCAACTGTGGATGACGCCTATTTTTCTAACACACCTCATGTTTGTCCCGACGTGTGTAACGTGTAATTAATATACCCTTTACACACCGGTGGTGACCGTGGCGTGCAGGTTAAGTGTGTGGCTTAGCACGCTCGGAGCCCGAGTTCGATCCCCAGTCGCGGCGAAAAGTTTTTTCAATAAAAAAATTTTTCTGATCGGTCACCACCTCTCTGCAGACAATGGCAAACCTCAGAGAGTAAATAATGCCATGTAAAGCTTCTTGAGAACATGAGCCGTTCGGAGGCGGCATAAAACATGTAGGTCCAGTTCTCGGTTAATTGTGTGCAAACATTTAATAACACACACAACACAATTGATCATAAGAAGCTCGGTCAAAGTCCTTTCAAGGGCTGAAATGGCCAATTTGTTTTGTTTTTTTTTTACACAGTACGCGTGCGGGTTAAGAAATCACGGTGATTTTGGCATCCATTTGTTTAAAGACAAATGATCCGATGACGCCTTCGGCATGATAACCGCACCAAACAGTGATTTTTTTGGTATATAATGGAATTTCATTAATCTCACGTGGATTGATCTCACTCCAAAAATGACAATTCTGCTTGTTTACATACCCGTTAAGTCAAAAATCAGCCATGAGGCTCATTTGACAATAAGAATATGGTTAAACTTCCACTTCATTTTCATCACATTTACCGAGCACACGACACAATCGATGGCCCACTAGCTTTCCAAAATAGTTCCTTAAAGTTTTCCAAATAGCAGATGGTCAGAAACCGAGTTGCTGAGAACAGCGTCGGATGGATAAAAATAACTTAAAAAATAACACCCTTTATTATACATTTGTAGAAAATTCATCTCTTAGGTGGCACTGCGTCCTGAACGAAAAATCCACATAGCTCGCAACTGGCATTGTCAAGTCGTGTCGGAGCCGCCTTCAAAGCTCCATGTCAAAACTCCCAATCACATCTAGACTCTAAACTTGAGGGGTCTCTACAAGATCTTAAAAATGGAATGTGCGAAGGGTCTGGGTCCACATCATGAGTCCCCTGATATGAACCCTTACAACGTTGATAACCACCGCAAACGATAACCGGGCAACGTTTGACGGATATGCACCTGGCATGCTCAAACCCTTTCAAGAGAAGGTGCCTCAGTTCAATTGGCAGTAGCTCTCGTCAAAATAAAGACTGACATCACCTCTATCCAGGAGATGCAATGGAAAGGACAAGACTGCTCTAAGAGAGCAGACTGCGATATCTCCTACACCTGCCATGTGGAGAGGCGCGAAATTGGATGCGAAATCAACGTAAACCGGAAACTACCACCTTGTTTGCCAGATCACACCTGTGAATTAAAGGCTAGCCACAATCCGCATCAAAACGAGATTCTTCCACACAAGCCTGATTTGCGCGCACACCCCGACGAAGGAAAAAGACGATGCTGTCAAGGACGCCATCTACGTGACATGCACGATCACTGCCCGGCCAATGACGTGAAAATAGTCCTCGGCGATTTCAACGCGAATGTCGGAAAATAAGGTATTTTTGGCTTCACCGTTGGTCAGCTCAGTGTCCACGAAACCGGTTTGCCGCGGCACAAAAATTAAAAAAAAAAAAAAAAAAAAAAAAAAAAACAAATTGGCCATTTCAGCCCTTGAAAGGACTTTGACCGAGCTTCTTTTATTAAATTTTTGCACACAATTGACCGAAAACTGGACCTATATGTTTTATGCCGACTCCGAACGGCTCATGTTCTCAAGAAGCTTTACATGGCATTATTTACTCTCTGAGGTTTGCCATTGTCTGCAGAGAGGTGGTGACCGATCAGAAAAATTTTTTATTGAAAAAAACTTTTCGCCACGGCTGGGGATCGAACCCGGGCTCCGAGCATGCTAAGCCACACACTTAACCTGCATGCCATGGTCATCACAAATTCAAACTAAATTCAAACACCTTGATATTCACTCGGCCACTTGGCTGTCTCCGGATCACAAAAAAAAAGAAATCAAATTGGTCATGTTGTGTTCGACGGAGGCACGCTTCAAGTGAACTGGATGAGCGCACATTTTGCAGCCAAGATCCGCATGCGATTGTGCAATCCGAAGAATGTACGCACAGGTGTGCAACGAAAGCTTGTTGTCGATAAGCTGCCATCACAACAGACAGACGAGGCCTACTCGTCTAAACTCTCGGTGAAGCTCAACTAACCTAACTTTTGCCTCGATGACGCTGGCGGAATTTGGGTGGAGGAAGTATTTGGTTTGCGGCGCCCGCAACCTACAACTAACAATATAACCAGAAGCAGCAAAATACGTTGCATATAAAAAGACGCTGCAATCATCTGCAACGCGAGCCAAGCGCGAAAACTATCGTGAAAAGAGCAAGGAAGAGAGATGCCCTTTCAGACGCAACAAAAGAGAGCAGGAAAGGGAAAAGGAGCGTGAGCGTGAGAAAACTAAGGTGTATCAGGGCAAGAAGGATGCTCGAAAATTTGACCAACTGGTTAAGCGGCTAACCTCAGGTATTCAAGCCCGGTGCATCCACTTGTAGAGATGAATTGGTGACATGAATACATATATGCAGTGGGTACTAATGTTATGGAGGCAGTATTTTACAAGCTGCTTGCAGGCGACGATACAAAGAATTCCGCCTTGGAGAATGCAGTCCGACAACACCAATCAACTAAAATGGAGTGGAAATTCCACCACCTAGCCATAACGAGGTCAATGTTGCTATCAAGCAACTCAAAAACAACAAAGCCGCAGGTGACGGCCGCATGCTGAATTGTTTAAAACCGCGGCGGTGAATTGATTAGGTGCATGCATCAACTCATCAGCAAAATATGGCTACAGGAAAGCATGCCCGACGATTGGAAGCTCAGTGTGCTTTGTTCTATATTTGAGAAAGCAGACCCAACAATCTGCGCCAACTACCGAAGTATCAGTCTTATTTCCATCGCATACAAAGTTCTTTCGAGCGTATTGTGTGGAAGATTGAAGCCGCATACAAAAAACTGATAGGACCTTATCAGCGTGGCTTTTTGTCCTGGCAAGTTCACCATAGATCAAATTTTTACACTACGCCAAATCCTGGAGAAAACCCACGAAAATCAAATTGAAACACACAATCCCTTTGTCGATTATAAAGCTGCGTTCGATAGCCCGATTCGGGACTGCCTGTGCGCAACAATGTCTGAGTTTGGTATACCTACAAAATTGATAAGACTCTGCAGGATGACGTTGAGCAATACATGCAGCTCCGTCAAGGTAGGAAATGACCTCTCCGAAACCTTTAATGCCGAACGAGGTTTTAAGCGAACGAGCTATTATCGGCCGAACCAAGAGAGATGTAACTGCTACTTTCATCGCTATCGATAACGAATTAGCCAGAGTGGGTTTGAAGGTGAACGAGGACAAAACAAAGTATATGCTGTCTGCAAATAGAAAAGCGTCTAGGCTCCCATGTGACAGCAGGCAAATATAACTTTGAAGTTGTCAAGGAGTTTACATACCTTAGCACCGCCGTAAACAGCAGCAACAATATCTACCTGGAGATAAAGCGAAGAAACCATTGCTTATGGGTGCTACTACGGGCTAAGTAAGCAATAAGGTTCCTCGACAAAACTGCCCTCTCTCGATCGACAAAACTGTCACTCTACAAGACGCTTTTCTCTTTTCGCTTTACCTGTATTTCTCTATGTCGCTGACGTATGAGTTGTATCGCACCAAATGCAGCCGCTCTTGGGTGTTCGAGAGAAGTTCTTCGCAAAATATTTGGTTTTGTTCGAGTAGGCAACGACTATGCATTCGAATGAACCACGAACTGTATGATCTCTACGACGACATTGACGTTATTCAGCGTACAACAATTCAGCGACTACGCTCGCTGGGTCATGTCTTTCGTATTGATGAATAAGTTCCATCGAAGAAGGTGTTTGGGGCAAAAGCCGAAGATCAACGACAAGGACCCTTTAAAATAATCCTTTAAAATAAAATTATAGAAAACCGATGTAGCTAATGACCAACTCCCACGAGTATTGGTTTGTGTACACTCGACATCAATACAAAGTTGTTCAGAAAAATCTTGCATGGTTCAACCAAAAACATGCTCACTTTTACGTACGTATTAAAAAGCATCCATTATTTAAAGTTTAAAAAACTTAATTAATTCGTAATAATACCACGGTACAGCTAGAAAACTCAAGAGATTATAAGACAATCTTAAATGTTTCGAAGAAGATATACATGATGGTGAAATCAGACTTTTTCCATCATGTCTTAATTTCGGTAAGATTTAGGCATGGTTTCCACATAAAAAAAACTACGCTTAACAAGGTGGCGTTCTTGGTTTTTTCATATCACATAAAAATTTTCTGTTGTACCCTGTTTAAAATTTAATACTTTTAAACACTCTTATAAAAATAAATTCTTTGCATTCTAAATAGATATAAAAACTTTTTTAAAAATAAAATGCATGGAATTTTCACAAAACTTAGACGTGATGGAAAATTTTTATATTACAAAACTTTAAAGCATACATTTTTAATAAAATAAATATTATAATATATTTAATAAGTTTATTTAATAAGTTTATTAATTAAATAAGTTTAATTAATGTTAATGTGATTGATTGAAGGAAAAATAAGCTTATAGAAAAACTTATCTTGCCGAAACGATGTACACTTTCAGATAGAAAGCTCAAAATGGAAAGCCGGCAGAAATACTGTATTTGTAAGCTTATCACTATTTCTAGAGCAATTCTGTTCTTTCGTCAAGTCAAGTATTTTATGGTAATTGACTGAATTAAAAGTAAAAGATTTTCCTCTCTTTGTCTTTTTTTTCCATTTAAACATTATGACACCGACAGATGGATGAGTCAACCCGTCCTACGTCTTTTTGTCGATAAGTAAGCTACCCCTTGAAATATTTAGGATATCATATTGAAATGGCATGGTCTTTCGGACGATCAAAAAATGTATTTCTGTCAAAAAAACAATTGAACTCGGGTTAACCGAGTATATAAGCATAATTCATAACTCACTTAGCATGTAGTTGTCTAAGAGCTGCGATATGAGAAAAATTTTTTATCTGATTTATTTATTGTCTTTTAAAGATTTGATGCAGTTATGACTTTAATAAGTTGTTTAATTTTAATACAACTGCAATCATCTTCACATCGTTACGTTCACGGTTTCCTTTGCTGTGAAAACGATTCAAATCTTATAATTTTTTGCAAAAGATTTAATCCCTGAAATTTGTTTTGTGCTGAAGATAGATGTTTTCCTTCAAATAATGATAACGAATTTTCATCGAAATTTCATAGAGCCTGGAAATTTCGTTTATTCCAGCACAGTGCATAGCAGAGGCATTAGCAGTAGCAGCAGCATCAGCATTAGAGAAGAACAAGCAAAGGAACAAGTGCAGAGTTGCACACTTCAGGAAATTATTATCTCTTAATAGCGGCAACAAAGAAAATCAATAATATTTGACCTACTTTGAACGCTAGCTTTTACCAAAGCAAATTCTTTTTGTGCAATATTTTGTTATTTTCTTTTTTTGTTTTTTTTTGTAACAAATTCTTGTTCAGCTTCATCTGCGTCGACTTTCCTGCTATGCTCTTCAAAAAGAAATCCCCAACAAAAATCATAGCAAAATTATGCTGAGCGCAGGGATTCGGTACGTTACCAAGCAGCACAACTCTGGTGGTGGTTGCCTTACAATGCCAACTACCCACTAAATACTCCACTCCACATCCTCTACATTTCAAAGACGATCAAGTCATCTAAAGCATTTTCAAGTGTTGCATTATTAGGGGTTCCATAGCCAGTGGACGCCTGCCTCAAAGTAAGCAATTGAGGTGAGGCATAGAGGCAGAGGTGTGGAGGAGCAGGCTAGGAGTGCTAAACACGCAGATGAAGATAGGGCTCTCTAGGAGCTCATTGCATAAAGCATTGAACGAAGTTGGCAAAGTGGAATAATGTTACCCTTGTTGCAAATTCGTATCAATTATATTGCAACACAAGCAGTGCAGCTGACATCACGATAAACTGAGACTCGACACTGTAAGAGCCCGATAAGGGGTAACAGCTTTATACTGAAGGGGCAACAGCACAAGGTTATGTAAACCTTGCGCTGAAAGTAGAGCCACTTCAGTGCATTGTTAATGTTGCTGCTGATGCTGCTGCAACTGCTGCTGTTGTTGGTTTTAGTCCACACTTCTGACAACTTTTAAATGCAGTGCACAGCAACTTCTTGGCTTCACTGTTGAAGTGTGCAAAAATCTCTTTGGCTAAAGCATGATGAAATCAACATCAACAGCGTAACCATCAGCATCAACATCAACATCACCATTACTATGACTGCAAACATCAGGTGCTCCCAGGACTGGGCTAAGAGTTTTAGAGATAACAATTGGCTCGTGTTGTTGCTGTTAACATAGCTGTTGTTTTTGTTGTTGTTATTTCTACCTGATGGCTCGCATATAATGGAAATCCAGAACATTGAAGTCACTTGATGAAATTACTTTCGGAGCGTTTCAAGTGGATTTGCTGGAAATGCAAATATTTGGCTAACTAAGTTCTTCTTGCTATTCACTCCGCACACATGCTTCGTTCGTCTCGTCCTGAGTTCGTTTCTTGACTGCAAAAATATCAACACATTTAGAAGAAGAACAAACAAAAACTCAAACGGCCAACTACAATTGCGTCATTACCATTCAGCAGAGTAGCTCTAGAAACAGTTGAACGGGTCGTATGAGTAACATTTTCATAACATTGCATAAATTCATAAGAGTTCGTTTATTTTGACGTTAGCTCCGCTACCACGCGAAGCCTTTATAATAAGACGAAAGTTTTGAGATTTCATTTGCTTATTTTCGTTGTTGTTGTTGTTGTTGTTGTTGTTAGCTGTTAGTTGTTATTATTTCTTTTTTGTATGACTTTGTTTGTTTTTAGATTCACTTAGTCTACATTCAAAGCGGAAATAGCATACCGGAAGTGCGTAAATAACACACATTTCTGAATTATGCATATAGAATAATCTTGTTATGAGACTCACTGAGTGCATGCAATGATTGCGAATGCTCAGAAAATAATGGAATGAATATTTTCTTGAGCTTCTTAATGCAGCTGATTCAGAGTTGAAATAATTGCGAGCTGTTATTTAAAATACTCTATCTAATGTAGTGTTTGACTCATTCGAATTAGTTTTAATCAAATTTATTTCGACGAATAATTTTGTAAACAAATAAAAAATATTTTAGTTTTCTGGTATAATTTTGCAAATACAACAGTTCAGTTTTTGTCAAACTATAACATTATCTGCGCTTACTTTCCTATCAGCCATAAACAATCCAAGCCATTTCCAAACACGATGGAAAAAATTTCTTATAGATAAAAAATTTATAAGTTCTAATTAATGCGCAAAACACAAAAAGTAAGTGTTGTACAATAATATTTGGAAAAATTTGCTTTAAGTTAGTGTTTTCCAATCATTGGAATATGTTCAACTTAGAAAACGTTATCAGGCAAAAGGGATACACCACGACGTTAGAGCGTCTGACTCTTATTCGATGCTTGCAGTTTTGGACATATTTGCTTTTAACCAGTAACGGCCTACTTTGTAACCTTTTACTGACGCAAAAATCAGTATTTTTGCCAACTTTGCGGCATAGCATCCATATTATTGAAATGATGTCATTGCAATATCTTTCTATCTGAGGTATTTGGTTACTTACTTACTCCTTAGATGACGCTTACAACCGTTGATCGGTTTTCGCCTCGTCTAAGAATTTGCGCCAGCCTCTTTTGTCGTGCGTTTGCTGGCGCCAGTTAGAAACTCCAAGGCCATGCGGTCTTTCTCATCTCTTTTGGCCGCCGCTGGGTACCGAATCGAATTATTTGTTCACTGAAGCTTAAGTCCTTGCACCAGTACTGCTCAACGTCCATGTTTGTGATACGTAAAAAAAGGCTGGCATGATTCTTGTCTTCACTTATAGAGCGTCAGTTTTGTTCGTCAAGAGAAAGCTCTGCTTCTCAATTGTCTACTGAGCCCAAAGTAACGTCTATCGGCAAGAGTTATCCAGCGTTTTATCACAATACTGATATCGTTGAAGGAGCTAATGCTAAAATCTAGGTAAATAAAGACCTTCACAACCTTAAAAGAGATCAACAGTGACGTGGGACGCTGGGACTGTTTGTTTGTTGATACTAGATACTTCGTCTTATCTGCTTTTACTGCAAGACCCATCCGATTCGATTCTTATTCTTGCCTGGAGAAAACTGCACTGACTCCACGCGTATTATGGACGATGATGTCAATATCATCTGCATACGCTCGCAGCGTAACAATCTTGTAAAAAATTATGCGTCTCAGGTCAGCAGCTCGAATAATCTTCTCCATAACTATTTTAAAAAAGTCTCACGGTATCAAACGAAGAGGAGAAGTCCTTCCCAATTTTCACTACACTGCTGGTGTTGTTCAGTCGTATTAGCTTCGCAGGAATGTCAAATTCAGATTGGTGGAATGTAGGTGATTCCTTATAGAACTGTCAAAAGCGGCTTTGAAATCGACAAAGAGATGGTGTGTGTCGATTTGTTCTTCTAAGATAATTCCAAGATTTGTCGGAGCGTTAAGATCTGCTCGATGGTGGACTTTCCATGTCTAAAACCACATTGATAAGGTCCAATCAGTTTGTTGACGATGGGCTTCAGTCTTTCTCACAATAAGCTTGGCATGACCTTATATGCGATATTAAGAAGGCTAGCCCCAAGGTAGTTGGCTCCAATAGTGGGATCGTCTTTCTAGTGGATTGGGCAGAGCACACTGAGGCTCCAATCATCTGGAAGGCATTCTTCCGATCATACTCCAAGATTCCAAGATAATTCCAAGATTTGTCGGAGCGTTAAGATCTGCTCGATGGTGGACTTTCCATGTCTAAAACCACATTGATAAGGTCCAATCAGTTTGTTGACGATATGCTTCAGTCTTTCTCACAATAAGCTTGGCAGGACCTTATATGCGATATTAAGAAGGCTAGCCCCAAGGTAGTTGGCTCCAATAGTGGGATCGTCTTTCTAGTGGATTGGGCAGAGCACACTGAGGCTCCAATCATCTGGAAGGCATTCTTCCGATCATACTCTGCAAACAGAGCTTCAGATCCGATCTTAAATAACTCAGCCGGTCGGCTATCGTCTTCTGCGGCTTTGTTGTTTTTAAGCCGAGCTATAGTTGTTAAGACCTCGTTATAGTCGTTATAGTCGGGCGGAACTTCAACGCTGTCATCCATAATAATTGTCATCCATTGGTTTCCGGGATATCATCTCCACTGGCGGGATTGTTGTCAGCGTCGCCATTTAGAAGACAAGAAAAGTGTTCCCTCCATAACACCAGTGCACTCTGGATATCTGTCACTAGATTCCCATTTTCATCCTTGCAGGAAGCTCCGGTCTTAAAACCATCGGCCAGGCGTCTTATCTTTTCGAAAAATTTTTGAAACTCAGTCTTGGGGCCAGCATCTCAGTTTTCTCGCACTCCACATTTCTGCCTCTCGTTTTTTTTTCGCCTGAACAGGCATCTCTCTTGGTGATAGCCTATCACGTGCTTCTCTGTATGACCGCTGTAGTAGATATCACAGGATGTTTGCCGTAAGCAACCCTGTGCCTTCCATCACATTTCTTGAATTGCAGTGATATCAGAATTATTTCTTTCCAAGATATCAATCAGTTGGATAGAGGCACCATCCCAATCTAGCGTGTGGACATTCCAGGTGCATTTCCGTTAATTATTATCAGTTCTCCGTTTGCGGTTATCGTCATCAGAATTTCTCATTATTCTTATTGGTTTCATTGAAATTTTCTTTTATTTGGTGGACTTCAAACCCAACGCACAACATTTGCTTGAAGGCCAAAGGTGCCCGCCGCTCAAATAAGCCGTCATTTGAGTTGACTTGAGACGATTTCGACTAAAAAAAAAATACAAAAAATTTCTATTAATTCCCGGCAATTAATTTCTATATTGCCGGGACCGTTGCACAGTGTAAGATTTTGTGAACATAGGAGCACTTAATTCATTTTTTTTTTTTGCTAGTTTTCGATAAAATTATAATGAAACACAAAAGAGCATGTATTTATTATGATATAATAAAATAATTCTTGAATAGCTGGCATCACTACGGAACATAACTGCAAAATTGATGAAAACAATGAAAATATTTACTATCTTCCAATGAAATGTGTGCTCTTAAGAGTGAAGTTATTTATTTAATTTTTATACCCCACGCGTACTGCGTAAGGGGTATATTAATTTTGTCACGACGTGTGCAACGCCCAAAAGTAGGCGTGGTAGGTATAGCAAAGTATATATATTCTTGATCAGCATCACCACCTGAGTTGATTTAGCTATGTCCGTCTGTCTGTCCGTCTGTCTGTGGACACGATTGCAGCCGTAATTTTTAAGCTATCGAACTGAAATTAGATATTTAAGCTTTTTTCTAAAAAACTAAGATCAAACTCGAGAATGGGTAAAATCGGATGAAAACCACACCTAACTCCCATACAACCCCAATAATAAATACTCAATAAAATAGCAAATATTTAAGCTACAAAACTTAAGCTTAAATTCGGTATTTATGTAATCTACGTTGAAACTGAAGTGTGTTGGAAAAATGGGCGCAATCCACCGACTAACACGCCCACCTCCCATAAAACTCTAAAATTAAAAACTATATAAAGAGGCGTGTGTTGAAGCTACATAAATATAATTTGATACGTATTCATTTTATATCAAAACTAAGACATGTTCGAAAAATGGGCATCATCCACTAACGAACACGCCCACCTCCCATACAACCCCAAACTTGAAAACTTTATAAACATGCTAATACTTAAGCCAGCCGCGTACCGTGGGGGGGGGCGGGGGGGGCGGTCCGCCCCGGGCGGCACTAGTTTAGGGGCGGCACTGAAGCTAAATAAAGCCTTTTACAAAATAAATATGTGTACATTATCATTTTAAGGTGTACAAACAAAAGAAAGAACTAAACTTAATGAATAAATTTGGCCACCACAGTAAATGTAACTATATTTATGAGCTTCGTATTGAGCACAACCAAAATGTAAAATCGTTTTTCGAGTCTCAAAATTAGTTGCCAAAGAAATAAAAAAAGACATAATATTTAGGCATGTGCGAGTAGTTGAATTTTCGAATAACTCGACTGCGACTTGAAACAAGCATTGAATAACTGGTGTTTTCGAGTAACTCAAAGTTTTTTGAGTTTTTAAGTGCTTTAACTTGTCAGTGGAAATGCCCAGTAGAAAAGTGGTTTAACAGAATAACGTTTTTCAACTTAGGTATATTTGGTAAAAATAGCTGTTTTGTGCTTTGATGTGTTGAGTGTGGGAGAAAGGCGGAATTTTCGTTTGATTATGGCGAATTGTAAGTTCAGAGTGCATATTAAGAAATAAGACTTATGCGTATAATTTTAAGTCGTATCTTTTATAATGTTTTTTGATTTTTTAAGGGATTTCACTGTTTTAATAAAATCACTTTGGAGAGGAGTTAGGCGTGGTCTTAACTGATTTAGGTCATTTTCTAATTTAATAATTTAATTATTAATTTTCAAGAACTGATTTTGAGAAATGACCACAAGGTTTCAGCAGCTTCATGCTCTTGCTGAAAATTTCGCAATTCTTACTCCTTTGATTCTCCTGAATGATAAGTTGGAATGTAAACTGAATGAATTCTGTCACGAAGAAATTGACAATGAAGAGTTTCTCGTTGAGAGAAAAATACTTCAGCATATTGTTTCTATAGCTCACAAAGAAACTGATTCTTGTATGAAAGGTCCACTTGAACTTTTAAAATTTATTTTTAAATTAAGTCTAGAAAACGCAGTTCCAAACATTGTTATACTTTTAAGCTTTATTCTAAGCTTTTATTCATAAAAACCTACATTTGAACTACAATGAGTACTTCTCGCCTACAAAATCTTGCCATATTATCTATAGAATACAAGTAAAGTAATGAAATAGACATTGACAATTAGGGAATTCACAGTTTGCTTCTAAAGTTAACACCTGACAACTTTAGAAAGATATTTAGATCGAACTGTGAGCACCTTTTTTTGTGTTTTGGAGCTAAATTGCAAAAATAGTTTTCAAAAATTTGAAATTTGTTCATAAACATGCCTCGAATGAACGGAAAGGAAGAATTATGAGATAACTTTAGCAACAAGTGGGATCTCAAGTTTGTACGTAAAACAAAAACAATCAAAGTTAACACGTGCTAAAATGTTCTAAAGTTAATAAACGGCAAAGTAAACAGAGCAGATAATACAGAACTGTGAGCACCCTAAATGTAATTACCGATTTTGCTAATAAAAAAACAAGAAAAATAATAATTTAATAAAATATTATAAAAAAAATTGTATTTGTATAAATTTCCTTTTCGGTGTCATTAAGGAATAAACTTTTTTATCGTTGGCCTAATTCTAATATGGCGTAAGTCAACATTTGGAATAATAGCGATTATTAACGTTTAAGGGGACCTGACGCCTTCAAAATTTTGTTTATTTTAATGTTTAAAAATGTGTATAAGTTCAATAAAAATAGATATAATTTTGAAAAATTACAAATATATTTTTCGGAAAAATATTACGCAAAAAAATTTTTTATTGTTTTTATCACATATACTGCTGATGGAATTTTTTTAAAAAATTCATGGCGCTTTTAATTTCATATGTTTTGTTCACCACTTTATATATCATAAATAAATTTTATTTTCAAATGTAGGGTATAAGTATAGTGTGTATGCAATGACAAAATTTTATTATGCCAGGTTACTCCTTAAAAAATACTTGTTCAGGTGTCAATATATCATATTTATATTTTAGTAAATATAGAATTCTCCCGTGATATAACAAAACCAAGTAACTTGTTTTTTGAAAATTGTGAGAAATTGAGGTATTGTGTTATAGGATATAATCTTTCCGTATATAAGATTTTTAAGTTTTTTCAAATTATTGAAAAGTTAAATTATTGAAGAGTTAAGAGTTAAGTTTCGAAATTTTTGAAACTTGTGCTAGCCAAATTATTTTGCGTTGCAGTTTTTTAACAATTCAGTCGAACTTAAGATACTGAGAAAATTTTTGTCATATATTTTTTCATTTCATATAAACAAGATTTTTGTTTTTTCACAAAACCAGGCAACTATGAAGTTACTTAAAAGCAAATAAAACATTTATATGTTTCTTAGAACACTTTATTCGTTGCTGTTTTTTCAAAATCAAGTAACTTTAAAGTTGCTTGGTTTTGTTGTATAATATCAATTAAAACACAATTGTTTAGAAAATAAGTTGAACATTTGTTACAATTTTAATTAAGTATCTTATTATTATTGGTTGGTGACCGTGGCATGCAGGTTAAGTGTGTGACTTAGCATGCTCGGAGCCCGGGTTCGATCCCCAGCCGTGGCGAAAAGTTTTTCAATAAAAAATTTTTCTGATCGGTCACCACCTCTCTGCAGACAATGGCAAACCTCAGAGAGTAAATAATGCCATGTGAAGCTTCTTGAGAACATGAGCCGTTCGGAGTCGGCATAAAACATGTAGGTCCAGTTCTCGGTCAATTGTGTGCATAAATTTAATAACACACACAACACAATCGATCCTAAGAAGCTCGGTCAAAGTCCTTTCAAGGGCTGAAATGGCCAATTTGTTTTTTTTTTTTTTTTTTTTTTTTTTATTATTATAATTAAGTATCTACACAAGTATCTTATTAAGTAAATTATATATAAATCTATTCATTAAACTCAATAAAAAATCTTTTGATACTATTTTTAACAAAATTAATGGAACATATAAATAAATTCATGAATGTTGGTATTTACTCATGGCTTGTAAAACCAATAGAAAGATCCTTAGAATCTGCACATTCCTTAAAATCTTCCCAAAAATTAATTTTTGTGTTATCATGTATTAAAGGAATTAATTTATCTATAATATCCTTCTTTTTAGATGGGTTTTTCACGATTTCCTTTAATTGTACATATTTGAAAATTTCAGAAGATCTTTTTGATGAACTAATGTGCATTCAAAAAAATTTTGCATCGGTTTCGATGGAAGTTTTATAAAAAATTACAATAATCCTTTTCGAAAATTTTGCATTTCATTTTTTTCGGCAATTGCTGTATGCTGGATGCAATAATCTTTTCTTTGTAGCACGATTGAAAACGAATGTTTGAGAATCCTTTGTAGTACGATTGGAAAAGATTGTTTGAGAACCTTCAGATCGAGTATCCATGAAATGATTGTCCATGAGCTCTTCTTCGTCACCTTTTTTCATTTGTGGATCAAAATCAGGATCATAGTACGACGATGCAGGACTAAAATCAATTTTACTTTCTCCGTTATTAACGCAAAAATCACTGGAGAGTATACTTATATTTTTGTAATAATTTCCAAAAAAAAATTCAAGGAACTTATCATATAATTTTTGATAGATTATGACTTTCAAATTTTCAATTAAATCGAAATTTTTTTCAAGTGACGAAATTGTACGCTGTTTTTGATTATATTCGATACGTTTGAAGAAGAAGATGTGACTAAGAAAAAATGTTCAATAAATTTTTGAAATAATTTTTCGATTGCGGTATTTTGAAGTGAATTTTTTCGCATAAAATTTAACTTCGTTTAAGTAATGTGCTGAAAAGTACTGAAGTAACTTGGTTTTGTTGTAACCCATTTTAATCTAATCAAGGCATTTCAAGTTACTTGTTGTATTTTTTTTTTTAATATTAGTGTTTAGAAATGAGATAGGCGAAAATGGATTGAAGTTTCTCGTAGACTTTTTGCTCTAGATTTTTAAACATAGATAGAACAACAAAACCACGGAAGAAATGAGAGCAAAAATAGACTCATGCGCGCGTTTTGCTCCATTTTTTCCAAACTTGCGTCGTATTAGAAATAGGTTGATGATATGTATATTAGAATTTTTTTTATATAATTGAGAACAATGAAAGACCAAATTCTAAAGTGAAAACTATGCATACAAAACCCTATATAAATATCAAAGATTTTTTTTTTATTGCATATGAGAGGGGCGGCAAATTTGGAATCCGCACCGGGCGGCTTAGCCTCTCGGTACGCCACTGACTTAAGCTACATAAAAAAAATTTGACACGTTTGTATTTCATATCAAAACTAAGTTGTGGAAGAAAAGTGGGCGTCATCCGCCTACGAACACACCCACCTCCCATACAAACCATAATAGTGAAAACACTATAACGAAGCAAATATTTAATTTACAAAAATTATATTCGATGTTTGTGTAACCTATATCAAAACTGAGGTGTGTTCGAAAAATGGACGTCATCCACCAACGAACATGCCCACCTCCCATACAACCCTAAAATTTAAAACTGTATAAATAGGTTAATATTTAAACAACAGGGAAATAAATTGATTCATTTGTATTTTATATCAAAACTAAATTGTGGAAGAAAAGTGGGCGTCATCTGCCTACGAACACACCCATCTCCCATACAACTCATTATAGTGAAAACTCTATAAATATGTTAATATTTAAGCTACACACCTGAAATTGGGTATTTGTGTATATTATATCAAAACTGAGGCGTGCTACAAAAATTAGCGACAACCACTCAAAACCACGCCCACCTCCAAAACAACCCCAAATTGAAAACTTTATAAACAGGCTTGTCTTTACTTTACAGGAAAACAATTTGATATGACGTTATCAAAATAAGATAAGATAATTACAATTTAAGATTTTGTACCATTACGAATCGGCCGTGGGGTATTTAAACTTTGGCTAAATCAAAGATAACCTTACTAGTTTTTTCAAATTAATATCAAAAAAAATTAAATGAAAAATTACAAAATTACTATTTTAAAACAAGTAAAGAAAGTCTAAAGTCGGTCTAGGCCCATTTTAAACAATTCCCTAAACCATCTTTTTCAAAATAAAATAATATTTTTGAAAATGGGCGTGTCCGTGGGCGGATGAAGCCTATATTTTATATGCATTTAAATGATGAAAAGTTTACACATACCTACCAAGTTTTATTCCTGTAGTTCACAGTTATTGCTTTATTGTGCTTTCGCTATGGGAGGTGGGTGTGTTCATGGTCGGATTACTCCCAATTTTTGAACAAACCTTAGTTTTGGTATAAAATACATACATACCAAATTTGATCTCTCTTTGACACCTTACTTTTCAGTTTTAAACTTTTTGGGTTGTATGAGAGGAAGGCGTGTCCGTGGGCGGATGACGTCCATTTATCAAAACCATCTTTATTTTGTCATAAAAAATACGCGTGCCAAATTTTATTTCTGTAGGTTAAACAGAGCCTTTTTTAATGCGTTTTCAATGAAGGTGGACGTGTCCGTGGAGGTGAGCGTGTCCGTGAGCGGATGATACTCATTAACCGACTTCAAAAAGGAGGAGGTTCTCAAGTTGGTTGGCTTCTCTGTTTTTTTTTTTTTTTTTTTTTTTTTTTTTGTTTGTTTTTTTTTTGTGAATGTATGTACATCGATTACTCCTAAAGTACTTGCCCGATTGCCGTAATTTTTTGTCAACATATAGAGATTATCAACGGGGAGGTGCCCGTTTATGAAAGGGGGCGGTATTCGGAAAAGGGGCGTGTCTCTATAAGAAAAACACTGTATCTCTGTAAATATTGACACTACGGTAATAAAATTTACAGTAAAATTACAAGGGCAAGAACAAATATTAAAAATGACGATCACTTAAGTGAGCGTAATTCTAAAAAAGGGTGTGGCAATATTGTAAAAACTCTGCATCTCGAAGAAAATTAACACTAGAGTACTGAAATTAAGTACAGAGGTAGGTACAATTATTGGAAATTACTATAACAAAAGTGGGCGTAATTCGACAAAGGGGTGTGGCAATATAAGAGAATTACTGTGTCTCGAATAATATTGATACTAGGGTACAGAAATTTATTACAAAGGTAGGAAAAATTGCTACAAATTTTTGTAAAAAAAAAATGGGCGTTAATCGAGAAGGGGAGTGGCAATATTAAAAAAAAACACTGTATCTCGATTACTATTGACACTACGATACTAAAATTTAGTACAAAGGTAGGTACAAATATAACACATTACTGTCAGTAATGTCGGCGGTATTCGATAAAGGAGCGTGTCACTGTAAGAAAAACATTGTATTTCAGTAAATATTGACACTAGAGTACTAGAGTTAATAAAATTCACAGAAAAAATGCAAGGGTAGGTAAAAAATAACAGTCAATTAAGTGGGCGTTAGTCGACAAAGAGGTGTGGCAATATTAGAAAAACTCTGTATCTCGAATAATATTGACACTAGAGTACTAAAGTTAACTACAGGGGTAGGCACAGTTATAAAACAATTAATTTCAATACAGTGGACCTTGTTTGATAAAGGGGTGTGGCAATATATAAAATACACTGTATCGCGAATAATATTGACACTAGAGTACTGATATTTAGTATAGAAGTAGACACACTTATAACAAGTTATTTTATTGTGAATAAAGTGGACGTCATTCGACAAAATGGTGTGGCAATATTAGAAAACACTAAATCGAATACTGACACTACTAACTGAAAAAGTACAGACGTAGGCACAATTATTACAAATTACTACCGAAGAATTGGGCGTTATTCGACTAAGGGGTGTGGCAGTGTGTAAAAAACTGTATCATATTGACTTAAGGGTGATAAAATTCATTGTTAGAATGGGTAGAACTATTGAAAACACTATGACAAAGAGTGTGATATTCTCGACAAAGAGGCGTGTCAATATTATAAACACACTATATTTCAGTCAATATTGACATTGGGGTACTGATAAAAATACAAGAGTAGGTACTGATAAACATACTGACAAAGACCAGAATAAGAAACGACAGAAAAGCATTTTCCATATTATGAGCATAAATAATTGGTGTTTAATTAATTTATACACTTTTTTAATATAAACTTTTTAGCAAAAAAAAAAACCTTCTTCAAAATCACTAGAAAGTAAAAAATAATTTTAAATTACTTTTACTATTTATTTCTTGGTCAAATTTGTATTTTTATAATAAATATATTTATTTTTTTATGATAATAAGAGCTTCGAAGTCGGCGCTAATATAATCAGATTTTTTGTGCAGCTGCAACACACACATAGCATTTTAATTAAGATTTAAGAAAAATTAAGATTACAAATTAATACAGCGTCACCCAAACAGGATATTTACAAATGAAAAAGTCTTAAATAGAGTAGGGACGGCGAAAAAAATCATGAGTTTACGTCAATGATTAGCGCTGACTAGAAGCTTTTATTATCATAAAAAAATAAATATATTTATTATAAAAATAAAAATTTTACCAAGAAATAAATAGTAAAAGTAATTTAAAATTATTTTTTACTTTCTAGTGATTTTGAAGAAGGTTTTTTTTTTTGCTAAAAAGTTTTTATTTTAAGACATCTTTGTGTTACTACAAAACACATACATACAAAATGTTATTGTTGTAGGCTAATTATGAGCTGAGTTATGCAGTTTTCAATATTTGCTTTGTATGGAAGGTAGGCGTGTCCGTGGGCGGATTTCAAAAATATTAGTGCAGATCCTTGGGTCTATGTGACTATGCGTACCAAGTTTCATCCAATTAACTCCTTCTTCTTATCCTGTGTTTACGGGCAACACACAGACGGACGGTAAATAGCTCGACTCACGAGGTGACGCTGATCAAGAATATATATACTTTTCTATACCGGAATCGCTTCGTTCTATGCGTCACAAGCATTTGCACAAAGTAATATACCCTGACCTTTCAGGTTTACAAAATACTTCTACTAATGTTAGATTGATGGATTCCATGGTAAATAAATTTTTTGGCGATGAGTTCAATGATATCTGCAAGTGGTTCATTGATCTTGAAAAAGTTTTAATACAGTTAGTCAAGCTAACGTTTTCAATTTCCAGGACATTCCAGTGAATAATTCCCAATTCATTCTTATATTTTTTGAGTTTCAAATTGATAATTAAAAACTTTACAGAAACTTGCAATATTTATACGTGATGTGGATAAGAAACCAAACTTAAAAAAATGTGCCATAGAAAATGGGTGCACTTTATTGTCGTAGTAAAATCGAGTCCTTTTACAAATATACATTTTACAATTGAGTGACTTAGAATCAAAACTCACCACCTCCACTTTAAAAAAAATTTAGTTAATGATGCAGTTTCGTCATTTTTTCTTGATTGATGGCTAACAAAAAAATATTATTGCAAGGCTTTGAATCTCCATCGTTCACAACCACGACTTTTTTAAGTTTGGTCTTAAAACTTTCAAAGGTGGATAAACTGATAGGTTTCAAACCAACGTCACCTCAAAATTTTGAAAGTGGAGCTTGTGAGTTTTGATTCTTATCCACTCAATTTCATGACTCTAAGAAGTGCTCACTCACAGCCGTAAATTACATCATAATAGTTGTTTTTTTTTACCAAATACTTGCCATAAGTTAAAATTTTATGTAATCTAGAGGCATAATCTTGTGCTAGACTCAAATTTTGTGGCTTGTTCTGGAAACAACTTCAAATATTAAATTTTGCACAGTTGTAAAATACTGCTATTTGTTGGTGGAAAACCTTATACAGGAAATTGAATACTTTAAGAAGTTTTACGAGCGAGCAGCGTTGTCGGTCAACACCCCTAAAAGCATGCTTTCAAAAATAACAAACAACAAAGAAGTAGCACTCAGTGCGTTACGTTGGCTGGTCGATAAAACAATCGGAAATTGAAATATTTCATGCTTGTCCAATGCTATGGATACAGCAACAAGGACAACTAAGCGATGGTTGCAAAAGCATCAAAAAGTGCTGCCGTAGCAGCAGGAACCATAACAAAGGTGTGGTGAATAGCGATCAAAACAATGTTGAATTACCTACTATGAATTATTACCTACTATAGCCAGACCAACAAGGTGTGCTATAAAGGATGATTCCACTGATATAAGTTATGAGAATATGTAAATGCTTTAACCCGAATACCAAGAGAAGCTACTAATGAGTGTTTAAAAATAGAACGCAAGACTAAAGAAATAACAAAATTTAGCCTTTTAAGAACTTAATTTTCAGTTAAAAAGAACTTGTTGTTTTAATCGTTTATCTTTCAGGCCCACAAAAAAGGGGTTTTTTCTGTTTATACCGACTTGTCAACAAAGTTTTGCGTTATACTAAATCTATTATAATGCCAAGAATAAACATCCACTCTTACAATGATTTTTCACTTCTTTCCTCGAAACGATAAAAAATATGTGTAGAAAAAAAAATGCCAGCACGCGACAGAAACTCAACTCCAAACAAACCGCTCCAACTAAGAAAAGTGGCGAAAAAAGTGCTAGACCCTGGTTTGCAGCAGTCATTATGATTGATGATTTTAATTTTCACAAAGTGTCCAGTTGAGAATTTTACACACCCACCCAGATAAAGTTTGCCAAGAAATCCGTTTATTACCCGCAACGCTTATTTTCGCATTTTTATTTATTCTTGCAAAAAGTATTTTGACGTCGTTGTTGTTCATGTTGCTGTTGCTGCTCCTGCAAAAAGCAACATAATTTTTATCCTTATCTTTTCTATAGAATAGTTCGTGGCAAAGCAACTTTTTTTTAACTCTTTGCAGCACAAGATTTTTATAATTTCCACGCAAATTTTTTTACAATTCAAAATATTTTTCAAACAAGTCCTGCAGAAGGATAAATGCACAAAAAGCATTCATGCTGGCAAAAGAATAATGATGTATTTCGGGACGCAGTCATCTCGGATTTCGTTTATAATTTATATCGCCATTAATGGCTTAGCAGTTAGTTTGTTCTTTCGTCTCTTCAGGGTCAACATAGCCGCCTTAACGGTAGAAGAAAAGAAAAAAATAAGTAGAAGTAAACACAAAAATTGTATTAAGAAAATGCTTTCGAAAACATAATCAAGATAAGCATTTAAACCATGCAAAGATTGTTTGAAATTGATAACATTTTGAAACATTGTATTCAGCGCAAAAACTATTTTCTTTTAATTTCTTTAAATTAATGAGTTCGCCTTGAACGATTTAATCATTTATAATATCAAAAATGAGTTCAATTGAACGAAAAACAGAAAATGTGGCGGATGGCACTTTAACTATGAAATCTGTTATTTCAACCTATGAGTTGCTTGATATAACAGCATTTTTTCATGAGTGTTTATGTGTTACTCTGTAATTACTTAATTTAATTAATTTAATGTCATTTTCACTTTTTTTTCTAAAATTCTATTAAAAGTTTATTTAACGCATGTTGAGGAAAAACCGGAACTGACTCTTATGTTCTGTAGGTCGCGTGGTGGCTGTTGAGTGTAGCTAGATTGAAAGACACTGAAAGAATTTATTACGTAGATCTAAGTATAGACAGATCCAAGTAGAAACACTAATCAAGACGTCACATGTAAAAGCAATATTCGGTAACAGATGCTGTGGCTCCTGCAATACAATGCGTGGATAGGTCTTGGGAGATATAGAAACGTCGGATCTACAAAGCGAGGAAAAGTCTAAGAAAAAGAAGAACGTCAGCTCAACACAGCGAAACGCGAGAACAAGACTTAGGCCGCGTTCATAGTGAACGCCTATTCAGACAGGCAGGCAGACAGAGTATGTGAACAAGCGAGTTAGATAGATATTTGTATCTTGTTTGTTCGCACAAATTTCAGCCTACCTGTCTGCCTACCTGTCTGAATCGGCATTCACTATGCACGCGCCTTAGAAAAATTAGAAAAATAAAAATCCGTTCGCATCATTATTAAGCGATATCGAATTTCATAATGTTAATTTTAATATCGTGTTTTTTTTTTTTGTTATTGAGAAATTTTGTATGCTTCGATTATAATTGCAACCGTTAACATTTGTTCAATTATCATTTAGCTTTCATCATAGTGCATTAGCGCATAAAATATAGTCGAAAATACAAGTTTATGTTTGTTTTAAGACTTCCTCAGTATGTAACAACCATTTCATCTAATTTAAAGAAAATTGTTTAAGTTTGTACCATAGAAATACTTATCAAAAAATTTAATAAAATGTTAAATCTATCAAGAAGCTTCAGCGTTAAAGTGTCGCGGTTACAAGTTCTGCAGGAAAAGAAGATTCAGATTCATCAGACAGTGACAGTTGCTACCTCGCCTATGCATAACATTGTCTGATATTAATTTTTTATTTCATGGTCAACCAACTTATGCATATTTTTTTTTGTTTTGTTGTCAACATGTTATCAGTTTCGTGCATTATTTAGAGGCGGCAACAACATAAACGAAATTGTAGCAAACCGCGTTTTTATAAAATAAAAAAATATATTATTGGTTTGGTTATTTGAAAAAAGTTGAGTTATTATCCATATTAAAAAATATTCCATTTATTTTAAATTATTTTAAGGAATTTTTATCAAAACAAGTATTTAAATAAATGACACAAGTATGTGAAATCCATCACCCAGGACAATTTTTCTACAAAAAACTTTAAAATGGGTAAAGATAGGCATTTTTAACAAAATAAAATCATTCTCACGTTTTTCTTTCTGCTAGATTTCATTCCCGTGTGAAAGGATGAAAAAATTCTGAAAAACTAAAAAAATTTTGTTTTTTGATTGATTACACATATTGATAAATTTTCGTTATGAATGTGAAATTTTTTTCTTAAATGTGAAATTTTTTTTTGGAATTTTGGTGAAATAAAATTTAAGACTGTGGCAACCCTGGTTGAATATCAAAATTACGCTCACAGCTTCTCATATGCACGAGCCAAAGCCATTACTCGGCTACAGTTCGTACGCCATACGAAGTTTTTATTGTGTACGTGTGGAAATACGTCGGCAGCAATTGCTCACTCAATCACGAGTGAATAGCAATTTCATTTTCGCCCGACACTGATCTAATGCATCTGGAATTTTCCCCATAAAAGCATCCCAGAGTAATACAATTTTGTACACCTAATTTTTTAAAAAAAAAAAACTGGTTGTTGTGAAAAAGAACCAAATCATTGAACTTATTCGGTATTCTGGTTATTTCACCCAACTAACCTTCACTCAATTCAAAAAGCTTTTAAAAGTTTATGAGAATGCCACCTGAAAGCACTTTTCGATAAGTCTAGGGAGAAGCATGATTGGAATTGTATTAAAAATGCCTTCTACAAGCAGTGTATCAAAGAATGCATGCCAAGTTTGTATCAACAATTTTGCTGGGTCCCCGCGCAATAGCTCTCTAGCTATGGCTTAGTTATGGCTGTTATTCTTTGGTAAAACATAAAAAATTTTTCAGGCGAAAAAAAACGAGCGGCAGAAATGCATGAGTGCGAGAAAATTGAGATGCATGGCGACAGGAATGAGACTCTAAATGTTTTTAAAAAGACAAGACGCCGGTCGTAGGTTTAAAGACCGGAACCTCTTCCAGTAAGGATGAAAATGGAACCTAGTGAGAGATATCTAGAGTTCACTGATGTTATGAAGGGAATACTTCTCAAGTCTTCTAAATGGCGACACTGACAACAATCAGCCAATAGAGATGATATGCCAGAAACCCCAATTTTGGCTGACAGCATTAAAGTTCCGCTGCTCGACAATAACGAGGTCTTAACAGCTACAAAAAACAACAAAAAACAAATTGGCCATTTCAGCCCTTGAAAGGACTTTGATCCGAGCCCTCGAAAGGACGAGCTTCTTATGATCAATTGTGTTCAATTGTGTTGTGTGTGTTATTACATGTTTGCACACAATTGACCGAGAACTGGACCTACATCTTTTATGCCGACTCCGAACGGCTAAAGTTCATGTTCTCAAGAAGGCATTATTTACTCTCTGAGGTTTGCCGGAGGTCTGCAGAGAGGTGGTGACCGATCAGAAAAATTTTGTATTGAAAAAAACTTTTCGCCGCGGCTGGGGATCGAACCCGGGCTCCGAGCATGCAGGTTAAGTGTGTGGCTGAGCATGCTCAGAGCTACAGCTACAGCTCGGCTTAAAAACAAGAAAGCCACAGGAGACGATGGCTTACCAGCAGAGCTGTTTAAAATCGTACACTGAGGCAAAATTATATTAAAATTAAAAAAAAAACTTTCAAACTTAAAGTACATGTGCACAATTTTCAGCCGCCAAAAATTTATTTTTAAACGAAGGATAAGAAGAAGGAGTCGAGATAATTAGATGAAACTTGATACACATGGTCACATGCACCCAAGGATATGCACTATTGAATATTTTTGGGATCCGCCAACGGACACGCCTACCTCCCATACAACGCGAAAATTGAAAACTGCATAACTCAGCTCATAACAAGTCCACAATAATAAAATTTAATATGTGTGTGTTTTATATCAACACAAAGATGTCTTCATGTCAAAGATTTTACAAAAAGAACGTCATCCGCTCACGGACACGCCCACCTCCCATACAACCCAAAAATTGAAAACGCAATAAATAAGCCACTGTTTAATCTACAGAGCTAAAATTTGGCACATGTGTTTTTTATAACAAAACAAAAATGGTTTTGAAAAATGGACATCATCCGCTTAAGGACACGCCTACCTCCCATACAACGCAAAAATTGAAAACTGCATAACTCAGCTCATAGTTAGCCTACAACACTAAACTTTGATATGTATATTTTTTATACTAACACAAAGATGTCTTCGAAAAATGGACGTCATCCGCTCACGGACACGCCCACCTCCCATACAACCCAAAAATTGAAAACGCAATAAATAAGCCTGTGTTTAACCTAAAGAGCTAAAATTTGGCACATATGTTTTTTATGACAAAACAAAGATGGTTTTGAAGAATGGACGTCATCCGCCTACGGACACACCTACCTCCCATACAACCCAAAAAGTTGAAAACTCAATAAATAAGGTTATGTTTGTCATAGAGAAATTCAATTTGGTATGCATGTATTTCATACCAAAACTAAGGTGTGTTAAAAAATTGGGAGTAATGAACTCGCCCACCTCCCATAGTGAAAGCACAATAAAGGCATTAACTGTGAGCTACAGGAATAAAACTTGGTATGTGTAAATTTTTCATCAACATTTAAATGCATATCAAGTAAAGGCTTCATGAGCCCACGGACACGCTCATTTACAATAAAAATTTTTTTGTTTTTGAAAAGTGGGTTTAGGGTATTTCATAGTCGGCCTAGACCAACTTTAGACTTTCTTTATTGTTTTTAAGTAAAACCATTGTCAACCAGCTGATTGGACCTTATCAGTGTGGCATCAGACCTTAAAAGTCCACCATTAACCAGATCTTCACGCTCCGACAAATTTTGGAAAAGACCCTCGAAAAACAAACCGACACACACCATCTTTTTGTCGATTTCAAAGACGCCTTCTACAGTGCAATAAATAGTCGCTTGTACACCATCATGCCTAAATACGGTATTTCTGCGAAGTTAATACGTCTTTTCAGGATAACACTGAACAACACAAGCAGTACAGTGAAAATTTTGAAGGACCTCTCTTCTCCGTTCGATACCAGGCGAGGTTTCAGACAAGGTAATTCCTTATTCCGAGCTGCTGACCTGAGACGCAGCGGCACAATTTTCTATAAGAGTGTTATGCTGCTGGCGTATGCAATTTGACATCATTGGCCAAAATACACGCAAAGTCAGTGCAGCATTCAGCATTCTCCAGGCTAGAAAAATAGTCGAGTCGAATGGGTCTTGCAGTGAATGTAGATAAAACGAAGTATCTCGTGTCAACAAACAAACAGTCCCAGCGTCTTGGAAACCACGTCACTGTTGACAACACTTCCTTTGAGATTGTGAAAGACTTTGTTTATCTGGGATCCAGCAATAATTCATCCAACGATATCAGTATTAATATTAAGCGAAGGCTAACTCTTGCCAACAGGTGTTATTTTGGGCCCAGTAGGGAGTTGTTAAGCAGAGCTCTCTCTCGACGAGTAACTTATCTGCGTCATTGGCGAGTACCGAATACAATGAAACTACGAGCTGTATGAGCCATATGCCTACATCGATATAGTCAAACGTATTTAAATTGAGCGTCTTCGAAGACTAAATCAAGTTGAGAGAATAAACGACGATGCTCCAGCGAAAAAATTCGTTGTTGTTGTTGTTCCCTCAAATTTTCAAAATTTTTTTATAGATGGCTCTGATTGATTAAACCATTTCTATCGTGTGGGTATACTTAGATTAATCATCAATAAGATGTTAAACTTCAACGCCCTCTTTTGTTTTCAGACCTTCTTCCCGAATATGAGAACTTCGCCTTTGACACACAAGCACACAAATCTAACTGTCACAATTCAGTCTTCTAAATTAATTGCACGACACGTTGTAACAAATCATTAAGCTAGACATTAAAGAACAAAAAAGGGCAAAATGCAACTCTTGTTCTTACTTGCACTCATTAACCATCAGGATGACAGAGAAATTGAAAACTATTGGATATGATGAAGGCACCAGAAAGACACACTTACAGAAGCGAAAACAGGTTGAGTGCCTTCTGATAACTTACAAACCAAACGATTCAGCCGCAAGGACTCTTGGGTGCTTAAAAAAAAAAGGATAAAAATGAGATATTAAAAGTCAAGTGACTGCAAAAGTTACCACCTCATGCCATCAAGCAATACTTTGACAAACAGCTTATTTAGCTAGATTCCAAAGCATTTTACAACTCAATGGAATGAGCTCAAAGAAGCTTGAAGATGCCGAGGTATAGCAGGGAGCAGCTCGTTTTCGTGCTGAACTTTGTTGCTGTACATATGTATTTTATAAATGCAAGGAAATGAGAGATTTAGATTTAATTAAGTTTTTCACATGATGATGTGTTTTTTTTTTTTTTTTTTTTTTTGCTCATTCGTTTCTTGTGGCTAGTCCTTGCATTAGCCAGATTAAATCTACTTTGAGCTAAATTTTAGTCTGAGTTCTGATAACACATTTTTTTTTCTGGGTCATTCCACTTGAGTTAATTAATGAATATGCTTTAAGCTCAGTCGCGTTTATGGTAAAAAGCTTGAAATCTGTGCTGATTTGTTATACTTTTAATCAGCAAAAATATAAGCAATTACAATTTTGCCATTGCGAGGGATTAATTTTTTTTGTCTAAGTTCCGATTTGAATTGCCTTTTCATAGAATTTAAACATTACCATTCATTGCTACTTAAGTTTTATTGCTCTCCATAATAGTAGTATTTATAGAATTAATGTGCTCTATTAAATTTACTGTTCACTTTAAGAAGCTTGCTGTGCATATTTAACAAGCATCCTACGCTGCTATCCTTCAACATAATCATCGTATTCAGTATCGTCATCATCATCATCATGATCTTCGTCATTCTAACAATATTTATATTGCCATTAACTCGATGTCCGCATAAATGTCAATAAACAAATTCAGTGTTCCAACAAAATATCTACATTCTCTGGTTATGCTTCGTCACTGGTTTGTCCTTTGGCCATGGCATAGAGCTACGGTATTCTAATGTAAACAACAGACTCTACACTCGACTTAACATCCTTGCAATGAGCACACCTTTACTCAGTAGCCATTCTAGTAGGATTTATTGTTCGTCCATGATGATGATGATGATGATGCTGAGCATGATGATGTCCTGTGCAAACAATGAAATGTTGAACTTTATAATACAAATTACCATAAGTTTTCGCCGAACACCCGCCGGTGTTGACACACATAGAGCTGCACCTGCTTATCAGCAGAATTTGTGAAAATTTGAGTCCGTCTCTCTCTCTCTCTCTCTCTTTTGGTCACAAAGACAGCTTCCATCTATGCAATCCTTTCAACTTGCTGTGACTGGTTTCGGACATCATTTGATTTTATTAAAATTGAAATATTTACACTGAAGATGAATGGGTTCAACACCATCATGCTCGGTCGATGGTGCATTAGTAAGATTGTGTAGTAAAGAATGTTATGGTTATACTTAGTACACATTTGTACGGTTCTTGAACTTTAATCCAAATTACCATGTTATTTCAATAGAATTAATGCTGTACATCCGGGTAATCTGAGCAAGCAACTTTATTGTACTGAAAAGTATTGTTGGCATCAAAACAAATAATATCAACATTGTTGAAAAACACAAACATCTTTTACATCTATAAGTGCTTGATGGTATATTTATATAAAACTATTAAAAGTATTGTGAAATATTTTGCAATCGATGTTCACCTTTATAGGTATGGTACTTTTATAGGTTTTTACAAAACTAACTTTTAATGCAACCTTGATTTAAAAATTTGTCCCAAGAATACCTGTCATTATCATTTCTTAAACATACTTCTTGTGTTAACTTTTCGATGGGTCAATTTAAAAGTACATGTGTTATAACTCTAAAGTCAAAATCAACTCTGTGAATGTCCGAGAATTTATTATTACAAATATGTGTTATCCTCCAATAATCAAATTAAACCCGATATACTTCCTTACACTCAACAAAACTACTTCATGTTAATAGTAATGGGTACCTAAGCAATTAATAACATGCCACATATTTAATATTGTATGCTACTGATTCGAGAAATTACTTAATGCTCTATCTATACCAGGGTCAGATGGTATTCCAAGCAACCTCCAACATTTGTTGAGCTCTTCAACGCCTGCCTAAGGGAGGGCATATTTCCAGCTCAGTGGAAGGCCCAGAGACTAGTTCTCATACCAAAAGGCAGTGCCTCCACGGAAGATCCTTCAAGCTACAGACCAATTTGTCTGCTTGATACATTAGGAAAGACCTTTGAGCAACTGTTGGGCAACCGAATTGAAGAGGCAATCCAAATAGGGGGATCCATTCCATATCCATTCGCCAGTTTGAGTTTCGGAAACTGCACTCAACGACAGATGCCTGGCGTAAATTTTTCGTTTTGGACCAAAAATGGAGCTTCGTCGATCTAAACATGCTGATAGAGGCTTCAAAATCATTTCGTAATCCAAAACGTACTTACAGGGATAGGTTTACCAGCGTTGCTCGTCCAAAAACTCTTAGTATAGCCCACACTCAGATATCAACAGCGATTGGACTTAATTATTCTGTAGATTGCCTTTAAGGTCGCTTGTCCATTTAATAGGAGTACGAAGTAGTCCTTTCCTCGAAGGTAGAGTAGAGATCTTTCTGACCCAGGCGAACCTCCATTAAATTCCACATACAAAAAATTTTTTTGTATCTTTCAAGTAGATTCTTAACACACAAAAAAGCTGTTCATAACTCGAAAAAGCAATATTGGGAAGAATATACCCACTGGATTTATAACCTTAAGAGTAAATAATAATGAAATCTGTCTAAAGAATACTCCAGTTCTTCTTTTATAAAGAAGGAGGATGGTACGTGAACAGAATATTCTAAGGAGTCGTTGAAATAGCTTCTTGACACACATTTTCTCAGATACAAAGATATACGTGACGATAAATACTTTCTCATCCTATAAATCCTCAGGCCCGAGTGGCATTCTCTCAGTAATGCTTAAAAAAATTAAAGAAGTGGTTACACCCTTGTTCCTGAAAATATTCACAGGCTACTACATAAACTACTATACGCCTTAACTATAGTACGCCAAGAAGTTGAAGAAGAGTCAAGGTAATCTTAATTCCGAAAGTTGACAGACGATGTCATACACCGGTTAAGGATTTTAAGCCCATTACACTCAGGAAAAATGTTTCTCGGAATATGATAAAAAAAGCATCACATAAAATGGTATAAAGTTTGCTCCAGAGAATCATTTTCTCTAAATTTGATACTAAAAACTTCCTAAAAATGATAAAAAGCTTCCATGGAAAAGATAAATATATAAAAATCTATCGTTTTTATAGAAAAAGACTTTTGTATTTTTGAGAAAAGATTTCTTTTCATTATGGTGACCGTGGCATGCAGGTTATGTGTGTGGCTTAGCATGCTCGGAGGATTCGATACCCAGTCGCGGCGAAAAGTTTTTTTTCAATAAAAAATTTTTCTGATCGGTCACCACCTTTCTGCAGACAATGGGAAACCTCAGAGAGTAAATAATGCCATGTAAAGCTTCTTGAGAACATGAACTTTAGCCGTTCGGAGTCGGCATAAAACATGTAGGTCCAGTTCTCGGTCAATTGTGTGCAAACATTTAATAACACACACAACACAATTGATCATAAGAAGCTCGGTCAAAGTCCTTTCAAGGGCTGAAATGGCCAATTTGTTTTTTTTTTTTTGTGAATTTCGCATAGTGAATTTTTTATAAGTTCAATAAATTTTTCTGTATAAATGAGAGTTTTTTGTGCGAGAAAAATACTTATAATTATAAGAAACATGGAATATTTCCATTTCTCACAAATGAAGAAATATATCTTCGAAAATGTGAAAACTTATTATAATTGAAGAAAGTTTTATTTGAAAAGACATAATTGCTATTATCAAAAATAGAGAAATTTTTTATCGAAGAAAGATATGTGTTTTTTCTGAGTGTAGTCTATCATCATTCGTACTAAAAACCCTGGAAAGAGTTCTAGACATTCATATCAGAAACATACGCGACAAAACATTACTATACCAACTCCAACATGCCTACCTCAGAGTGAGATCTCTTTCATTTAAAGACTTTTCTTGATACTGAAGGAGCTTTCAGCAACATCCACATAGATACCATCTGTGATTCACTTGCCGAGGTGAGCGTGGAACCACCTGTGTAGAACTGGATTGTGTAGAACTGGCAAGTGTTATGCCTTTACTTCAGTCAATTCGAGTTATTAAGCAATCTCATTCCACAAACATCTCTATCACCAACTACAATTTCCAAAGTCGTATATATTGATGAACTATTAATTTCAGTTGATTAGAAATGAGGAAAGAATTAAAGAAAGGTAAAAGCGTAGGACCATGGCTAGACCGGGATTCGAACCCAGAACCTCTGGGTTGGCAGTCAAGCACGCTAACCACTCGACTACCGAGGCCTTAAGGAGCAATTCTGAGATCGAATTTGGATTTTGCGCATCAAAAACCCAAAAACATTTAAAAAAGTATGGTCTGGTTTTTTGCTGAATACGAATTCAGCTGAATCTACTCATCAATAGTAGTATCAAGACAGCGGTATATGCAGATGTCCTTATCGTTATGGTATCAGAGGTGTTTCCCCTTCCTTACTTAGCGAGATTAAAGAGAAAGTTTTGGATAAACTCAACTACTTGACTGCCGGGTACGGTCTAGGAGTAAATCCTGATATTGTTTACCACAAAAACTATAGAGCAGCACTTCAATTTACACTGTTAAGTAAGAGCATGTAGAGAATAATTTATCCAAAAATTTATTTTAGTAAATTTTTCATAACATACATTCATAACACATGCTCCGAAACACGACACAATCATATCAATAAGATGCTTGACATCTCCGCAGCATACTTTTCACTAAATTTTCGACATATTCGTCAGGAAGCGCTCTCCAAATGTGTCGAATTTCTCTGGGAAAGCTGTTTTAAAGTATAGGTGGTTCACCCTCGAAATTTCTGCTTGATGCAGGCCCAGACGTTCGTGATGCAATAAGCATCAGGCGATTGTTCAGGAAAATCTTGTGTGACGGTGTCTTTTTCGCGTTTCTAGTCGGAGCAGAGGCGGCTGCGGTGTATAGAGTCATTGTCCTACTGTCCAGTTTTCGTTTTTGATGTTAAATTGACATTTGGCAGTCGGTTATATAGCTTTCTTAAAAATTTTCAGACATTCTGGCAGCATTAAGGTTCCCGCTAAAGAGGTGCAAAGCACCGAAATCTTTATTGGAAGCATCCCCAAAGATGAATTTTAATTGGGTGTTTAACGGTGCACTTAACGAAATTACTTGATGGCGAAGACCAATCTCGTGCTGTGAACGAATAATCCCAAATAGGAGGTTAGAACAGTTCGTTACTCGAATCGCTATCAATGTTTTCTGTTGCCCAAGCCAGTCTCTTAGTAACGTGCTTTTTGGATAACGACAGGTTTCTTCATTGTGCTTCGCCATTTCAATTTATTTGAACACCTCGACTCAAGCTTAAGCCAGTATACTGCGAAAATAAAACTCACGATCACTCATTCATCCTTCTTGTTCACGTTCCCTATTGAGCCACGACTGGGATGATTTTTTTAGATTCTTTGAAGCATTGCATTGACTTCTGGAAACAAGTCTTTCACTTTTTAAAATACTTTGCCTCCGCTGCATAGGATATTTTTGGTACTTTTGGATGCATTCAGCACTTGTTTTGCCTAACACAATTTTCCGACAGTTTTGATTTCCAATGTAACTTTTTGAAGTAAAACTTTTTTGGCGGTGAGATAAATTTCAACGTCTCTTGTTCATGACGCTTGGTTAACGTTTTCAATTTATGTGAACATTTTTGAAAGGTCGTTTTACTCATTAGACTTATTAATAATGTCAAAAGTAAATATTTATGTGAAAATTTCCACATAAAAATTATTGCTGCAAGCGGGCTGTCGCAACTGTCGCAACTGAGCATCGAATTAGAATCGGAAGCGCTACCATTATGCCACATAGACACAAATAGGCGAACAAAATATAATTAATATTAAGCGCGTTTTGGTTCGTATCTAGTATATCACAAACACAATGTCTTTGAAGCATTTAATTTTCATCTTTAAAGTATGCACAGAAATTTTATTGCTGTGAAAATATTTAGGCATATAATTCTACACGCGAACTTTTTGTGAGGAGAAAAAGCAACAGGGTGACAGATACAAACAAATAAACTTATAATTTTATTGTAACACCTACTGCGTATTTATTTACTGCTTATTTACAGGATGAGTTTCGGAGACTTTCATTTAATCGATTGAAAACTGTGGATAAAGAAAGAATTGATTTCATAAATCATACCAGTGGCTTATATCTATACCATATACTCTTAATTGCACTGGCTTACAGCCAATATGCACAATGAATGCCACTATCTTTTTGTCATGTAAAATCGCTCTCTACTTAATTCCGAAAAAATTTTCTTTTTTTTTCCCATTACTCCGTTTTCGAGATAAGTATTGCCCACTGTAAGGTTTTCAATGAAAATAAAAAGTTGGTTCCACTTAATTGCATACATCTCCAGAACCAATAACAGTAATCTTACATATGAGATACTTAATAAAAGCTTATAAAATTTCCTACAAACAATGCCAAGACCATTTATTGGTAGAGCTGTTAGTTTTGGCGGAATAAATTCAATTTACAGGGATTTTTTTTTTTTGAAAAATTAAAAAAAAAATAGTTGCAAATTTTGTTAAGAAATCAAAATATTAAGTTACTTTTGATATTTTTTATTAAAAGTGCGGATTTTTTTCGAAAAAAATAAGCTATTGTTGAAGAAAATCTATTGATAAATGAAAAAGTTGTGTTTAATGGAACGAAAGCACCTAAATTATGTCATTATATTTTTATGTAATTCGACTTATTTTAAATTTATCATTAAATAAATGAAAACTACAGGTTGTTGTAATAAAATCCTTTAATCTTAAATTTGATTGTTCTGTAAAAAATTTATATAATTTTGACATTATTTAAATTATATATAATTATTCATTCAATAATAATCATTCAGAAATTGATATGATTAGGATTCTTGATATGTCGTTTATTCAATTCGGGATCGATTTCTCTGATGAGAAAGCAACAATAGTCGCCCATCACTCTTTCGTCCCAAAATCCTTGGTACCGATTCTCAATTGCCTTCATCTGTTGGTGGAATTTTTCTCTATGTTCGTCACTCTCGTCACCGAGATTCTTCGGAAAAAATTTCAAATGGGAGGGCAGAAAGTGAATTTTCAGAGACATATTTACGCCCAATTTTTATAGATCCTGAGCAATTCGTTGACTATTTTTTCGTAAGATTCATTTTTATTGTTCCCGAGGAAGCTAGAAACAGTCGTCCTATCTTGGGTAGGCATTCTGAAGAAGATAAAAGTTATATGCAAAAAACTTGATTTTTGGCCAAAAAAGGGGTTCAAGTGAATCAAAACCGCTCTATGGGGATTTCTCCGATCCACAAAAAAATGATGCAGAAGTATTTATTAAGAGTCACTCTAAGCTTTGAGTCGGTGTCCGGCTGACTTTTTTTTTCTCCATACAAAATCGATCCGGCTTATTGTATAGTTTATTTAAAAATTTATTTTTAATTATTTATTAAATACAATTTACAATACACAATTTTCATTTTTTTTTAAAATTATTTTTTAATTAAAAATCTTTAAATTACAAAAAAAAAAGTAAACAAACTTAATATAGCCTGTTTCAAAAGAGAAGAACATTTTCGCGCATGTTTGAGAATAAGAAAATAATTTTGAGAGCGTTCTTCATTCTGATTCCGACATTAAAAAAAAAAAAATGTAATATTCTCTGAGCAGAAAAATAAATTAATTTATATTCCTTAACTTTGAAGTTCATAGCAACTGTGCTGCGGAAGTACCTACTGAATTTTATTGTTCAAAATCAACCAATCAAAATTTTTTCTTGAGAAAATAATTTATTTTTAAGATGCAGGTTGCTGCAGGCCGTCGGTGCAACACCGTACTTGTGCGAATGTTTGCGCAATTAAATATATAGAAAAATAGCAAAAAACACACAAACATAGTAAACAAGAGCAAGAAATTACGCTCATAAAAATTTTCTAGCTTTAAAAATAATTTCTCACTGCGCATCGAAAAATGAAACTAAAAAGTTCTTCTCTTTTGAAACGGGCTATAATATGAGGATTCACATAGACAAGTTTGGTTTCGAAGTATTTACGTAATTAATACAATATGACCAATCATTTCTTGAAATCAACAATAAAACAAGTAAAGAAAGTCTAAAGTCGGTCTAGGCCGACTATGAAATACCCTAAACCCACTTTTCAAAAACAAAAAAAAATTTTATTGTAAATGGGCGTGTCCGTGGGCGGATGAAGCCTATATTTTATATGCATTTAAATGTTGATGAAAAATTTACACATACCAAGTTTTATTCCTGTAGCTCACAGTTAATGCCTTTATTGTGCTTTCGCTATGGGAGTTGGGCGTGTTCATGAACGGATTACTCCCAATATTTGATCCCACCTTAGTTTTTGTATAAAATACATACATTCCAAATTTAATTTCTCTATGACAAACATAACCTTATTTCTTAAGTTTTAAACTTTTTGGGTTGTATGGGAGGTAGGCGTGTCCGTAAGCGGATGATGTCCATTTTTCAAAACCATCTTTCCTTTGTTATAAAAAACATACATGCCAAATTTTATCTATGTAGGTGAAACAGGGGCTTATTTATTGCGTTTTTAATTTTTTGGTTGTATGGTAGGTAGGCGTGGCCGTGATCCCATGACACCCATTTTTCGAAGACATTTTTTTGTTAATACAAAACATATACACACCAAATTTTATTGTTGTAGGTAAATAATGAGCTGAGTTATGCAGTTTTCAATTTTTGCGTTCTATTGTAGGTAGGCGTGTCCGTGGGCGAATGATGCCTATTTTTCCAAACCATCTTTGTTTTGTTATAAAAAACGCACGTGTCTAATTTTATATCTGTATGTTGAACAGAAGTTTATTTATTCCGTTTTCAATTTTTGGGTTGTATGGGAGGTGGGCGTGCTCGTGGGCGGATGACAGCCATTTTTCAAAGACATCTTTGTGTTGATACAAAATACATACACACCATATTTTATTGTTGTAGTATAGTTATGAGCGTACTGTTGCAGATTAAAATTTTTGCGTTGTATGGAAGGTAGGCGTGTCCGTGTGCGGATCCAAACAATTTACAATAATTTAAATCCTTGGGTGCATGTGATCATATGTACCAAGTTTCATCCAATTATCTGAACTCCTTCTTCTTATCCTGTGTATACGGACAACACACAGACGGACGGACGGACATGGATAGCTCGACTCACGTGGTGACGCTGATCAAGAATATATATACTTTTCTATACCGGACTCGCTTCGTTCTATGCGTTACAAACGTTTGCACAAAGTTAATATACCCTGACCTTTCAGGTTTAGGGTATAACAACAACAACAAAAATTTATACCATTCAAAATGTATACCAAAACGATTTGAAATTTTAACATCCTTCATTTGATACCTATTTTGAATATTGAAGTTATTTTGAATGTCTTAACCTTGAATTCAGCAGATATAAAAAATAAGTCAACCTTAGATTTTTGTCCTGTATCAAATATCCATAGGTCATTCAAATCAGAGAGTGACACCTGAGTGACCTTTCCTTGTTAGCTAAAAGCAGATTTAGGAATTTAATAACCTGTGCTACATCCAGAAAAATGTGGCCTAATAAAACCTACTTTTTTTTTTTTTATTTTATTCGCGAAGGGGGAACCTTCAAAAGGCGCCACCGTGCAGGTGGGAGTGTGCGATTCCTACGCACTAAACCTAAACCTCCGCATTGAATCTTCGACCCAGTATGAATCCCGTGGAATCGCCGTAAGGCATAACTTCGCGGGATGGGGGAACAGCACTCAGCTGAAAACTGATGGACTAATTTTGCCTGTCGGATGACTGTCAAGTTAAGAGCCTAAATTTTTTCCTTAACTTGATGTCGACTCTGGGTCGGGGAGAACCCTAAACATCGAATATAGTTCCCTATCTCACGCTGAACTATTTTGCAAACGCTCGACTCTTCGAAGTTCGTCGATTATGCGTTTGGACAAGGAGCTTACCACTGACCAGTTGGTTTCGCTTCTCAACATGAGGTTCAAGTTTTGGGGTGTCACCACTTCGCCCAGGCGAACCGAAGCATCAGTTCTTGCTTCGTTAAACCTAGGGCACTCGAAGAGGACGTGTGCAGTGTCTTCTACTATGCTACCAGGGCAATGAGTGCAAAAGGGGTCACTTGCATGCTTGAATTTATACAGGTATGCTCTAAAGCAACCGTGCCCGCTCAGAATTTGGGTGAGGTAGAAATTCACTGTGGTGACCGTGGCATGCAGGTTAAGTGTGTGGCTTAGTATGCTCGGAGCCCGGGTTCGATCCCCAGCCGCGGCGAAAAGTTTTTTCAATAAAAATTTTTCTGATCGGTCACCACCTCTCTGCAGACAATGGCAAACCTCAGAGAGTAAAAAATGCCATGTAAAGCTTCTTGAGAACATGAGCCGTTCGGAGTCGGCATAAAACATGTAGGTCCAGTTCTCGGTTAATTGTGTGCAAACATTTAATAACACACACAACACAATTGATCATAAGAAGCTCGGTCAAAGTCCTTTCAAGGGCTGAAATGGCCAATTTGTTTTGTTTTTTTGTTTTTAGAAATTCACTGAACCATGACTTCTACAACATCACTAATAAAACCTACGTATAATTCTCGAACTGCTATGGAGATCACGGGCTGATATAGCTGGAAAACGCCAATCGGTACGGGCTATTGGTATTCACGAGGAGAGAATTGTTGTTTCCTTCAACACCCACTATCGTGGCTACAATGATACGAACACAAAAGAAACAGTGATGTACTTTCTATGTGCTTGCCCAGCGCTAGCAAAATGCAAACTAAGTGCACGGGGAAACCCTTCTTCGACAACCTACAGGAACTTTCAAGGTTTAAGTCTTTTTAGGTAAGTTGCATGTTATGGAGTTTTGTTAATTTTCTTTGTATTACTTGTGCAAAATAGACCGAGGCGAACAATTCACTCCAACTATACTCTACAAAAATGAAGAGAGTATCAGCATTACATTACATATAAGCTAGTTTTTTTTTTTAAATCTGTCGATTTTTTAACGTTCACTGCACAAGCGGATAAGCAAAACGAGGTGAAATAATTCGCCTCGCTTCAACAATTTCTTACGATAATAATCAAAATAAGATTAAAAGAATATAAAATGTGTTGCCAGTGTGATAATAAATTTCAATGTATTTCAATATGTGAAACAATAAAACTTTCACCATTTCGTTGAATGCACGTAAACAGGCACAGATCCAGGCAACCCCAAGACGCATATATAACAACAAAAACAACAACACTAACCAGGCAGCCATATTAATTGCAATAAAATTTAATAACTTTAATAAATGTTAACAACAATGCACAGAATGGAACAGTGCTTCAGGTTAAGATCCACAGACGATACACCACATGGAGCCAAGGGTACTCTTGTGTCTGTCTGCCTATCTGTGTCGAACTGGAATATCACAGTAAAAACGAACAAGGCCGCTGAATGTGTGCTGGTGGGTAGGATGTATTCGGTGAATAAAAAAACAAAAAAAAAACACAGTCAGGACATCTTGTGTGCAACAGTACTGCAGCCAGCATCATTAACACCACCATCAGCAACATTGGCCTCATTTTCGCTTGTGTCTCTTCCTCTCGCTCTCTGCCTTTGTCTGCTCTGTTTAATATTATTTCATTTTTACTTTCGTTTTTATTGGTGTTTTATTACTTTTTATTTATTCTATTGTATGTGTTGTGTACAGCTTCTCGTGTTCTGTGTCTGGTTTAAATTGCTTTTTATGATGCTTTGCATGCGGAAGTAATATGCGTAATGGAGGAAAATTCTACTTCCGCTTCCGGTCTGTTGAAACTGAAACAAAGCATACTGAAAGCATTCTTTGAAATGCGTTGAAATACATAGTTGTATCCAATATATAGTAGAAAGTATTTTTTTTTTTTATATTTTAATTTTAAATTTATGCGAGGTTTTCCAGAAGAATGACGTTTGAATATAGAAAACAGCCGCTTAAAGTTCTCTGTCTAGTCTAATCAGTGTTTTATAATGGTGCAAAAATAGACAAACAACATAAGGTTTTATCGCTGCGAAAGTTTTCCATAAGTTTTTCTGATAATGATGGGCAATGGTTAATTTTCAAAAACAGTCCTTTTTTATCTTTAAATGTAAGTATCAACGAAAATTTATCGTGAGAGAATGATTGAAATATTAATAAAATTTTCAGAGATTAAGACTTATATAGACTGCTATTTTGTTGACCACTTGACCAACTTATCACTCCCTCTTGGGACCTTATAATTATAATATATAAGAATTTAAGAATTTTTTTTAAGATTTCAGACTTCTGCACTTAACGGTTCAGCAGATATATTTATTAATCGAGACACAAGAAAAGACATACTAAGTCTGTAACAACGCTTTTTAAGTAGGTATTTTTTATTTCACCTTTTATTGTAAAAATGCGTCCTTTTTTAAAATTATGACTTAATCATATTATTATATAATTGGAAATTTTTGTAATATTGAGCATCTTTCTTTTTTATTCTAAGAAATACAATTAAACAATTCAATGTATGATTTGATAAGTAAGTTCCGTTTGTTTTAAATAAAACGATGCTTAAAATTGAATTTGCTTGTAAGCAACTTTAGGGTCGACAGTTACCCTCTCTATCGCTTTAGAGTTAGGTTATTGCAGGATTTACTTAAACTACAGAACAATTTTATATGATACGTTGATTTCTTATATCGCACACTAAATATAAAACAGTCACAACTCAAAAAACATAACTTTTTAAAAGAACCGTAAGATAAAACTCTTTGGTTGAAACTGCAGAAGAAAATAAATTTTCATTTGAACACATAAACTTCATTCTTCCAGTTAATGAAGAAAATAATGAAAAAGATAGTGAGATGTGTGTTTTGTGAATTGATTTCTAACAAAAAGATGATATAAAAAAATTTTGAGTTGTGACTGTTTTGTATTTAGTGTGCGATATGTTGTTTGTTGTTATTTATTAATAATGCCAATATTTATTTTAATATTTGAAAATCCTTACAAAAAATTTAAACATTCCTTAAATATGGATAACAACGCTTATGGTGTCGACACAAGGATTAGAATGTTTACTTTTGATACCTGAAAAAAAAAACATTGCACATATTTTCACAGCTCTAAATAATATTTAATTTGCTCTTCAAATCCACAAAAAAGCTGCATTTCAAACATTTCTGAATATGTGTGAAAATAGCACTGCAAAGTTTTTGGAAGTTATTTATGTAGAATTTTAACGTAAGAGTTATAACCACAACGTTCATATAAAATATGAACAAAAAATGAATGCATTAGTGGCATTTTTTTGTTTAATAACATATATGTTACATATTTGTTACATATATATATAACCAGATATTTTTCTACATATATGTAGATAAAAAGAAGCAACGGAACACACACATAGAGAAAAACCTATGGAAAACCTATGGACTTATGGCATAGTTTTCTGCACACATAAATATTACATTTTTCTTGTATTGAGTACATGTTGAAATCTGTATTGAGTAAGTAATGCTTTTCAGCTGTGCTATAGTCAATAAAGAAATCTATGAACTCAACACAGAATTATTTGTTGTGAATTCATGGATGTGGTGGGTACATTCACACTGTACTCATCACAAACTGTTGTAAACAATTTTATGTATTGAGTAAATTTGTGATGTACGAATTATATTGATTATTGACCCATTACATAAAATCATGTAGAACATGTGTGATGAGTACAATATTTTAGAAGAATTTTCATGTATATATTTAGTACATACATTTATGTAATGAGTAAATATATAACTTACGTGCGCTGTAATGAGTATTGTGGTGACCGTGGCATGCAGGTTAAGTGTGCGGCTTAGCATGTTCGGAGCCCGAGTTCGATCCCCAGGAGCGGCAAAATTTTTTTTCAATAAAAAATTTTTTTGATCGGTTACCATCTCTCTGCAGACAATGGCAAGCCTCAGAGAGTAAATAATGCCATGTAAAGCTTCTTGAAAACATGAACTTTAGCCAATCGGAGTCGGCATAAATGCGACATAAATCCAACCAAAATTCAGTACACGGAATCCCATTATTTTTTTCTTATAGATTTGAGCTCTCTAAACATGAAAATCACAAAAATAAAAATTTCATGGTTACGTTTTTTTAAAAAAATGTTTTATGTTTTTCTCACTTTTATTAAATAAATTCGCATGTATTTAAACTTGTTAATCTTGCATCAGTGGCATCGCTACGGGGGGATAAAGGAAATATATCGCCTTCTTAACCATCGCTTAGTTTCAAACTTAACCCCTTGTCGACTGACGATCTTTATCAGTACCACCAAATATATTTTCACTTTATTTTAAATATGTCAATTTTTTTTTAATAATACACACCAATGGTACGTTAGTGTGCAATATTACACCACTGAATGTTGTTTAAACTTGTCATTTTGCTTATTCTTTGGGTTTGTATGCTTCTTTCAATTTAGTGTACTTCAAGATTTGTGTGTGACATAAGTGCGGAATATGATTTTTATTGCCAAATGTGCAATTAATTATTTTATGTATTGAATATTGCACACATTAATACACAACATTTAATTGAATGGTTTTCAATCGAGAAAATTAATTTTTTCCATTGGTTTGTTAGTGGCGGCTCATTTCTTGTTGTGGACCTGTAAGTAACCTGTAAAGACCTGTAAGGAACCTTGTAAAAGCCCTGTAAAAACCGTTGGACTTTTGTAGAGTATATTCAAATATAAGTTTTTTTACAGTTTTTTATGTCTGGAATTCACAAAAGAAATTTACTTACAAATGACATTGAAGCTATTTTGTAAAATCTTACTTCTGATGATGGAGATAACACGGAAATTTAGAGTGACTGTGAAGATAATGATATAGATAAAGATACAAAAATTGATATTCAAAATGACGAAAATCAATTCAACACGGATTTATCTGAAAAACAAGAAAGTAGATGGCAATGGAAAAAAATGGAGAAGTCGACCGATATTGGAAACTTTAATTTAGCGGAGGGGCCAGTAGCTGGTTTTTTTGAAAACATGAATTCACCAACTGAATTTTTCATGACCTATATCGAAACTATTGTTGAGTGATATTTCAATAAAATCTTAACGCTGTACAAAAAAACAAAACGCTAAATTTAACAAAAAATTAATTTTATTCATTTATTGGCTTCAATTTCTTTATGAGTTACAATCAACGCCCAAGATGGCGTCATTATTGGAGTACGAGTAAAGATTTGGCTGCTCATATGCCGATGACACGGCATAGATTTGACTCCATACTATGATTTTTACACGTGAATGACAGCTACAAAATCCCCATTAACAATAAAGATCGCCTTTTTAAAATTCGCCCAATGATCGATAGTCTCAATCAACACTTTTAGCAGGTGTATCATGCCACAAAAGAACTGTCCGTTGATGAATCCATGATTCTTTCTAAGGGCAGAAGCGCCATTAAACAATATTGCCCCATGAAACCAATTAAACGTGGTTATAAATTATGGTGCTTAGCTGATCAACATGGATATATTAAAAAATGTTCAATATACCAAGTAAAAGACGAAACCGTTGAAGAAAAATACGAAGGAATTGAACTAGGAGAAAGAGTGGTCTTGTCTCTCACAGAAGCCGAGTGGGGTAAAAGTAAATTCGTGTACTTTGACAATTACTTCATATCTATTAGGCTGTTAGATTTTCTCAAAGCGAAGAAAGTATTCGCATGCATAACAATTAGAGCAAATCGAAAAGGACTTCCATTAAACCTTAAATCTGACAAACAAATGAAGAGAGGTGATTTTGATTCAAGGGTAACAACATACTGTATCATATTTTACAAATGGAAAGATAATAAGGCAATAATATTGGTCTCTAATTGTTATGGCACTGAGAAAACCACAGTTCAGAGAAGAGATAGAAGTGGCCAACAGTTGCTAAGGATTACAACTCATCCATGGGTGGAGTGGACCACGCATATCAGTTGCGAGGTGCATGCGGGATAGGAAGACGATCCAAAAATTGGTAGCACCGTTTGTTTTGGGGGCTTTTGGAGATGACTTTAATTAATTCTTATATCGTTTACTTCCAAACTCACGAAAAAATTTGTTTACTGGATTACAGACGCTCCGTTGCACAAGAATTAATGACACAAAATGATGTCGGAAACACCGCCAAAAAAAAAAACGTCGGGATATAAAGGAGTCTATAGTAAAAGCTGTTCGGTTGCGAAATATGGGAGTTCACTGGCCCATATTGACTGGAAACCGGGGAAGATGCGAGATGTGCAGCATTAAAAAATTCAGTCAAAACCTTGTTCCAAATGCAGCGTAGAGATGAGCGATTTTTTGATACCGGTGATCTAGTCACGGTGATTAAAAAATCACTAGTAACTGCGGTGATTCAATAGTTTCAAAAACCGTAATCAGTGATTTAGTTTTGTTATTTTTAATTTTTCATTTGGTTGCCGTTGTCGCGATGCGTAATTTAACCAGTGATTTTTTGCTTGTGAGAATTGTTGTCTCTGTTTCTCAAAAAAGAAATTTATTTGCATCTCGTCAATTTTATTTTCTTGTTTCGGTAAATAATTTTGTTTCAGTTATTCAAGTTCCGAATTAATAATTTTTACTACTTACAACTATTAAAATTAGCGTTGATTTTTTTTCTTTAAGTATCACTTCGAAAAACAAGATACATACAATCACAACATCTCTCATAACCACATACTTGGATATGTTATTAATTATAAAATACCGTGATCACGGTAACTATTCTAAAGAACGGTGATTTTAAAATCACGTTCACTAAGAACGACGTTCTTGAAAAATCACCGGATCGCTCATCTCTACTGCAGAGAATTTTTATGTTGCAACGACAAGAAAAACTGTTTTGCCACATATCGTGGTATAGGAGTTTAAATGTTCTTCACAGTCCGACGGTAGTGATAAGTACCATATCCTTATTACATACATAGGTATCCTGGAACTGAAATTTTTTCTTTTTATGTATACTTTAAATAAAGAAACGAATAAAAATATGGGCATCTCCCAAAAAAGGTCCACCAAAAGTGAAGAAAAACATTAAAATAAGGCACTCTAACAGCTTTAAACTTTATTTTTATACCCCCTCGCGTACTGCGTAAGGGGCATATTAATTTTGTCACGACGTGTGCAACACCCAAAAGGAGACGTGGTAGGTATAGAAAAGTATATATATTCTTGATCAGCATCACCACCTGAGTTGATTTAGCCATGTCCGTCTGTCTGTCCGTCTGTCTGTCTGTCTGTGGACACGATTGCAGCCGCAATTTTGAAGCTATCGTGCTGAAATTCGATATTTAAGCTTCTTTTTAAAAAACTAAGATCAAGTTCGAGAATGGGTAAAATCGGATGAAAACCACGCCTACCTCCTATACAACCCCAAAAATTGAAAACTCTGTGAAGAGGCTAATATTACAGCTACAATACTGAAATTCGGTATTTGTATATTCTATGTCAAAAATATAGTGTGTACGAAAAATGAGCAACATCCACTTACAAACACGCCCACCTCCCATACAACCCCAAAATTAAAAAATCTATAAAGAGGCTAATATTAAAGTTACAAGACGGAAACTCGGTATTTAAGTATTCTATATCAAAACTGAGGTGTGTTAGAAAAATGGGTGCCATCCACCTACTAACACGCCCCCCCCCCTCCCATACAGCCCCAAAATTGAAAACCCTATAAAGAGATTCCATGACAAAACTGAGGTGTGTTATAAAATTGGGCGTCATCCACCCATTAACACGCCCACCTCCCATACAACCCCAAAATTGAAAACGTTATAAAATTACTTATATTTAAGCTGTAGGAAAACAATTTGATATGTATGTATGTTAGACACATAAAAATAATAAAATCTCTCAAAATCTCATAAAAAAAGCTCTCCAATCTAAGATTATTTTACCTTTAAGAATCGGCCGTGGGGGTATTTTAACTTCGGCCCAGTCAAAGATATACCTTACTAGTTTTTTTTTATTTTGATTAGTATTACTGCTATTTAACTTGAATTGAACTTATTATAACTTATTTTTATTAAAATTTATTATGAACATCTTTACTGTATTTTACTACTGTCGGAAAAATTTGTCGCGTCTATGATGTCGCATCCGTATTCGTGCTATATCTATTTAAAAAAGCGTCTACGAAAAAAAGTTATCCTTTGACCTGAAAATTAGCTAAATTTTGCATATTTCTGTACCAGCTAAAAAAAACTTCTGTTTTTTGTCGCGTCCGTTTCATTGTATGATTGCTTATTACTTTGTACTAAATCTTGCCAATATTTTAAAAAATGTAGTACTCTTTCATCGCGTTAGAACACATAAAATACATATCGGCTTATTTTGTTTCTTTATTGTTTTTTGAGTAATTAATACCGTGCGAATGTCGCGTCCGTGTCACTGGGAGATGCCCATGTGTAAAAAAACTTATAAATAATCTATGTTTTTTGACCTTGGGCAACAAGGGGTTCAGCAATTTTTTAGTTTAGTTGATTTTAAGTTTTGTTTAGTCCTGCGAAGGAGCTAATGCCATGACTACACAGAAAGTTTAGTTTGCGTTTTGTTTGAGTTCAACCGAAGCTGTGCACACAGAGATGCGTCGACAGAATTGAGTTTATGGTGGATTGAAATGATTGCCAATTTTTGGAATTTCGCTCAAACTTCAGCATTTTTCGGCCCATACAGACTGACGGATGAGAAACTCTCATCTTCTAAGCTTTCCCAAGTTCTTTTATTTGTTTTTTGGCTTATTTTTGTTAATAATAAATTAAAACTAGAAACTTGCACAATTGAGAATCAGCTGTTGTTGGCATTTTTAATCGTTCAATAGTATTAATAGTATTAATAGTATTTATAGTATAAATAGTATATAGAACACAGCTACAATCTAACTGAACGAATGTTTTTTATCAGAACATTAGCATACTTGTAGGCATGTATCAAATTGAGTTTTGGGAAACGTAGAAAGCAAGTTGAGTTTAGTTGCGTTTTCTACTGCATAATTGTACTGGAAACGCCAGCGCTTATATTGAATTCAAGGGCAAAACACAACTTTGTACTGGAAACGCAAACTAAGCTCTCTGTGTAAACATGGTATAAAACGTTGAAAAGATTAAATTTAACCAGATGGGTTGCAAAATGCGAAATAATAAACGATTTCCATGCATTTTCCAGCACGTATATCATGCCCATGCACAAATGCAATATGATGAACCGATTTCTAAAATACTGAAAAATGCAATTGACTTTGAATTTATCAAAGATGAGAGAAGGTATTGGGAGTCCACCTCAAAGTAATTTGGTGACATTTAGCATTATTCTTCTGCTTCTTAGGGAAGGCAGTAAAATTAGCTTAAGCTGGGTTTCATACGAAGGAAGAATTATATTCGTGTTCCAACGATGATGACGTAAAGCAAAAAGTGAATACTGTTTTGAACCGATTCTATTGCGTCAATGTTGTGGGTTCCATACTACGGATGCATATTCAAGAATAGATCTTACGAGAGTTATATATATTGTAATTTTGTAGTGAAGGGATCATTGAATTCTTTACCTTTTAATAAAAGAACACCAGAACACCTCTTGCCGTATTTACCGCCATATAAACGTGGAAGTTGAAGCGAAATTTTGGATCCATGCACAAGGGCTTTTATACCTATATTTCAAATATTTGCCTCCTTATAGCATTTTCACAATTGTAGGTTATATTGCACTTCATCTACAAAAGAGGAACAACTCAAAATTTTTAAATTTTTACTTATTTATATCAATCAATTCGTAATGGAAATCTCCATCGACTGTGGACTGTTTTTTTTTTCAATTTGATTGCTCTTTCATTTTTAAGAAAGAATTTTGTATCCTTCCTTCGATGGAGTTTTACAAAACAAAATAGTTTTTTGGCTCTCCTGAAAATTTAAAAGTTTTGAGCTGTGCTTTTTTTTTGTAGATGAGGTGTGATGAGTTTATATAGTGTCCGTGGGTAAATGACGTTTATTATTCATAACTATTTTTGTTTTAATATAACATACATATATACAGCCAAATTTCATTATTACTTACATTATTACTTACAGCAGACCGATTGTTTTTTCAAAGTTTAGATAATCCTACACTCTCAAAACAGATTAGCTGTAGGTCCAAAATTTTTGGTTGGGTGTTTCGAAGAATAGTTGCTATAAACATTTTTCGGTTGTTATAAACTGAATTCGTTATTCAGAATCAAAATTTTGTAGAAACCAGAAATATTCGTTCATCCATATAAGAATATGTTTGATGTAACAGAATCGACTCATTTTTCAAGTCGTCCTTGAAAATACTGGAAATAAATGACCAAATAATTGATTCCCTCAATTGAATATTGAATTTAACAACCGAATAATTTTTTGCACAACTAATTGTTAATAAAAAATACCATCAGTATTAAAAATTTGATTCAAGTTCAACTTCATTAAATGTCAATGCAAAATATCTGCAAACCTTGCTTTTATTTTTATACCATATTGAACTGCGCTATATAAACGAAGAATTGAATAGGGGCTTTCGCATGGTCTAACATATTGGACGACAAAGTCGGATGGAAAACTAACGGAACAATTTGACAGACGAATTCAAATTTATGTTCAGTATGTGGCAAATTCAGATTTATGTTGTACCAATCAACTATATATCATATCAAGAGAATGGTAAGTTGTAAGATTCGATTTTAAGTTATGAGTAGGGCATGATTTGGTTCTGATTTTCAATAGTTAGTTCATACAACATCAAAAGCATTCATCGCTGACAAAATGTATGCTGCAATAACTTCAGATTTCAGGTTGCAGCAACTTCGAAAATGCGGTTGGGCATTTTTTTTGTTGCCCCAACCAATTCGTTTCCTCAGTGTATATAAACGGCCTTTCTCAATTTTTTTATATTTAAAGTCCGTTATATTCAAATTTCTGTTCGCCTTGTGCCGAAGATAATGATCACTGCATGGATTGTATCAATATTCCTGTATATCCTAAACGCTAGCAATCATCATCAGTTGGATACTTGGATACTTCAACAATATTTCTTTCATGCTCTTATGCCTTCTTAATACTATGGAAAGTTATAGAAAATGCTTGCAACTGCAAATTTTTTTCTAGAATACATATTATAATAAAATTTAGGGATATTACATAAATATCACAAACAAACTCAGTCGCCCTCATATAACACTGGATAGGGTGGTCATGCCTCTATACATGACTATTTTTCAAAGGTTGGTTCTAATGTGTTTTCAAATACTATCTTCACATTCTTTTTTTTCTGATTGTCTTAACTTATGGACATCTTTTATGGCAGCTTTGCCATACATCTCATGTCTTCATCATTTAAATTTATGAAGTAGTCAACAGTCGATATAACTAATTTTTATTTCTAAAAATACGTTTGATTTCAAGTTTTTATCGTAATCTAGAGTATCTTTCCAGAGTCGTAATCTAGAGTCCTTGAGAACATGATCTTTAGCCGTTCTGAGCCGGCACAAAACATGTAGGTCCAGTTCTCTCAATTGTGTGCAAACATTTAATAACGAACACACACAACACAAAGTCCTTTCAGGGGAAGAAATGGCCAATTTGTTATTTTTAGAGTCTTTCTAGAGAAAGATTAAAAAAAGTCTATAATTTATAATTCTACAATCCCAAAATGCTATACAGACTCTTTAAAATATTTGCTATAACATCAAAATTTAAGTATCTGCTGTTTAAAATATAAATGCTGCTTCCTTTACAGCATTTGATTTGATAATGTTGTTGTTTATATTGTGTTATGCACTCACTTCCGGTTGCCGGCAAAGTGCACCATCATCGTCATCGCCATCATCGTCATCATCATCATTCGAATTCTAATAATAAGTTGAACTTATCTGCCAACCAAGCATCGCTCCAACATTGAAACCGGATGCAGAGCCCGCTGTTATTAATAATGAAAACTAAGTTGGCCGTTATTTATTTTAATGTTTTTAATTTTTCAATGTTAAAAGTTGACTATATCTAGTTGATGTTGTTGTTGATATTGTTGTAGTTTCTGTTATTGTTGATGATCGTTGTTGGTGCTGTTTATGTTGTTGCTGCTGCTCCTACGTCGAGTGGTACCAAGTTGTTCTTGAGTGAGCGCAGCAGTGCTACAACGATGATTGCGCCGGAGAATGTGGCTGCAAAGGACGATGTTGTTGGATGAAAGGATGCGGTGCCATTATGACAAGTGATAAAATTGCTTTTCATATTCATTCATTTTAACTGAGTTCGTGCGGAGCTACGTCGACGTTGGCATAAAGTTGCTATGAATTGGTTGCTGTGAGGACGCGGAGCAGCACTTAAAACTTGATGAGTCGGTATCATTCGCAGGGGCGCGCAAATAAAATTCCAACAATTAAAACTAACGATAGCTTAATAGCTGCAGACACATCGTCGGACAGACAGTTAGACGAATGAATGAGTGGTCAAACAAGAGAAAAGCGTAGATTTTTTTAATTTTCGCATTTTTAATTATTTTGCTGACTTTTCTAGGCGCTTCAGTGCAGCAAACCACTAGAGATGAGTAGTTATAAAATTGACACATTCATTAGTAAAACAATAAATTTTCGAGTCTCAACAATATTTATTATATAAATGATTGGCTTCATCAAAACTCTGCCAGTGATTTAAGAAAAACATTATTTATGCAATATTTCAGGAAATATGTAAATGGTTGAAATATCGACGAATTAAATTCATACTTATTGAATCGAACAGCTGAATAACAAATTTAGTCTATAAGTAAACGACTACTCAAAACAACACCCATTGTTTTAACCTTTTTGAAGAAAATATAGTTAATTTATGTGAATCAATTAAAATATTTCCTTCTGGCATATCTTCGACCTACAAACTTTCGGCTACTTTTTAATGTTTTATTCAAAAATTTTTAAATTTGTTATGAATATTTTATTTGCACACAATTTATATTTATTGCTGCCCAAAAGATTGTGTACCCACGCACACAAAGGTGGGTAGCCAAAATGAGCCAGATTTTGCGCTGGCATTAAAACAACAATAGCACAGAAACAAAAGCAGCAACATCATCAACAAACAATAGCTATAAAAACACCCAATAAATTAACAATTAATTAGAAAACATGAACATAAATAATTTGCAAGTGGTTCGGTTATTTGTTAAAACAGTGGCGATGTTTTCGCCTATAAACAGCGGGGTGCAAAATTAAACAACAGCTATTGTGTTCTTTGTGAATTTGTGTCATGGTATGTAAAAATGTTCGAACAAAAATAATATATATAAATTTTACTTAAATATTTAAAAAATTGGAACACACAAATAAACCATTCCAATTATTATATTTATTGTATTTCAATAAACTATTGTACTTACGAAAGGCTTTACCAAGGACTTCTTACTTTTCGTTTTCCTGTTTTTGTTCCTTTACGATGGAGCCTTTGAGATGGAGCTACAATCAAAAGAAGATTGAATACTATCTCTTTATCTAGCATATCCTTGAATATGAATACTTTATTTTTTATTTTATATGCAACTTTTTATACAATGATGCAAGTTTTATTATATATTTTGCATCATTACCGCATATTTATACCCCCACGCGTACTGCGTAAGGGGTATATTAATTTTGTCACGACGTGTGTAACGTCCAAAAGGAGGCGTGGCAGGTATGGAAAAGTATATATATTCTTGCTCAGCATCACCACCTGAGTTGATTTAGCCATGTCCGTCTGTCTGTCCGTCTGTCCGTCTGTCCGTCTGTCCGTCTGTCTGTCTGTCTGTCGACACGATTACAGCCGCAGTTTTGAAGCTATCGTAATGAAATTCGATATTTAAGCTTTTTTTAAAAAAACTAAGATCAAGTTCGAGAATGGGCTAAATCGGATGAAAACCACGCCTACCTCCCATACAACTCAAAAATTGAAAACTCTACAAAGAAGCTAATATTTAAGCTACAATACTAAAATTTGGTATATGTGTATTCCATATCAAAACTAAGATGTTTTAGAAAAATGGGTGCCATCCACCCATTAACACGCCCACCTCCCATACAACCCCAAAATTGAAAAATCTATAAAGAGGCTAATATTAAAGCTACAAGACAGAAACTCGGTATTTGTGTATTCTATGTCGAAACTGAGATATGCTAGAAAAATAGGCGTCATACAAAATCTTACACGCCCACCTCCCATACAACCTCAAAATTTAAAACTTTATAAAAAGGCTTATATTTAAGCTGCAGGAAAACAATTTGATATGTATGTTTTTTAGACACATAAAAAAAAATAATATCTCTCAAAATCTCATACAAAAAGCTCTCCCATTTAATATTCTTCCACCCTTAAGAATCGGCCGTGGGGGTATTTTAACTTCGGCCAAGTCGAAGATATACCTTACTAGTTTAAAATATTTTTAACGAGGTGGCAAAAAAAAGGTCGGATACAAAAGATAAGTAATATAAGGTCTTCCAAGGATCATCCAAGCCAAATGCCTAACACAATAAATTTGATTCAAAATTTTCAAAAATATTAAAAAAAGGAAAAAATCGCCTGTTTTAAAAATTACCTTAAAACAACGCTAGTATTAAAAAGATTTTAAAAATCAACGCATTGTTCTTATGACTTAAATTTTGTGAGAGATAAACATTCATACATTGCCTTTTAAATAGACAAATAAAACGTTGACTTCCTTAAGAAAGAGAGGTACCTTTGGAGTTTATGAAAAAATTATCTGTCTTGAACATTTATCTTATTTATTTCAATTATCAATTATCTTATAATTGACTTCTTTAACAGAAGTCAAATGTCAAATGATCAAATATCAACGGTCGAATTGCTGTTTTCTGTGAAGATTGGAAAGAGTCTGGCAACGGAAGAATGAAATTCATGTTGTGACATTTGCGGTGAATGGGGTTCAGGATACTTTTTTACCATTCTTGCAGCTTCCCAGCATTTTTCACTTCTACCCACATCGTCCACCACTTCTTCTTTTCTCTTATTCTTATTTGATTTGATAATTGGTTAGATTAATTTTGGTACACTCAGAAAAAAGCTTATCGGAATATGATAAAAAAGGCATCATATTTAGAGAAAAATGGTATAGACTTTGCTCCAGAGAATACTATTCTCTAATTTCGATAATAAAAATTCTCTAAAAATGGTAAAAAGTTTCCATGAAAAAGAAAAATATATCGTTTTTTGAGAAAAAACTTTTTATTTTTGAGAAAAGATTTGTTTTTATTGAAGAAAATACTTCTCTTAGTGAATTTTTTATCAAAATATAAGAAAATTTTTTCATTTTCAATAAATTTTTCTCTATAAATGAGAAATTTTTGTGCGAGAAAAATACTTATCATTATTAGAGACATTGAAATATTTCCATTTCCTAGAAGTAAAGAAATATTTCTTCGAAAATGTGAAAATTTATTCTAATTTAAGAAAATTTTATTTGAAAAAGAGAAAATTTCTATATCGAAAATAGAGAAATTTTTTACCGGAGCAAGGTATGTGTTTTTTTCTCAGTGTAGTCAAATTTTCTTATTTGTACGTGTGGCTTGTTTGTTCCATCTTTTCAACTCAACCTCTGGCTTTATACCTACGTGGTTGCTTGCTACGGTAACCTTCAGCATTATTTTGCAAACAAACATATATTATATTATTCATGTGGTCCAAGCAGTGATGACATGAAACCTTCTCCAAACTTCTATCTTACTTACTTATTTAGATGGCGATGACAACCCGTGTTTGGGTTACGGCTTTAAGCGCGCCATCTCCAATTTCTTCCAATAAGCGCAGTTCGGGCATCCTCGGGTTATTTAATCAATCGGAGGCATGGTCTTTCTATTCGTCGTCAACCCTCGGCTTTCACCTGAAGCACCTTTTTTGCTGGAGCTTCTTCATCCGCACGAAAGAAATGATCCAGCTAACGTAGTCGCTGAATTGTTATACGCTGGACTTATTCAATGTCGCCGTAGAGCTCGTACAGTTCGTGGTTCATTTGAATGCGATAGTCTTCGCCAACTCGCACATTATCAAAGATTTTGCGAAGAACCTTCCTCTCGAACACCCCAAGAGCGGCTGCATGTGTTTGCGATACCACCCATATCTCAGCGCCATAGAGAAGCACAGGTGTGATAAACTTCTTGTAGAGTATTACTTTTGTCGATCGAGAGAGGGCTCTGGACAATTGTTATTCTGCGCTTTATCTCCAGGCTGACATTGTTGTTGCTGCTTACGGCGTTTCCAAGGTATGTAAACTCCTTGACAACTTCAAAATTATATTTGTCTGCTGTAACATGGGAGCCTAAATGCCGCACTTCCCTATTTGCAGACAGCATATACTTTGTTTTGTCCTAGTTCACCGTCAAACTCACTTCGGCTAAATCCTTATCGATAGCGGCCAAGGCAGCAGTTATATCTCTCTTGGTTCGGCTGATAATATCGATATCATCAGCTTATACAAGGAGCTGGACACCTTTGCAGAAAATGGTACCATTTCGATGCACACCTGCCTTTCGTAGTAAGGATACACTCCATGATGAACTTGAAGAGATCGCATGATAGCGGGTCGCCTTGTCAGAAACCTCGTTTGGTATTAAAGGTTTCGGAGAGGTCATATCCTAACTTGACTGAGTTGCATGTTTTGCTCAGGTCATTTCCTAACTTGACGGATTTTCATGTGTTGCTCAACGTCTTCCTGCAGAGCTTTATCAACTTTGCAGGTATACTGAACTCAGACATTGTTATGTACAGGCAATCCTGAATTGGGCTATCGAACGCAGCTTGGTAATCAACAAAGAGATGATGGGTGTCAATTTGATTTCCGTGGGTTTTCTCCAGGATTTGGTGTAGTGTAAGAATCTGGCCTATGGTGGACTTGCCAGGACGAAAGCCACACTGATAAGATCCAATCAGTGTTTTGCTCGAAAGAACCTTGTATGCGATGGAAATAAGACTGATACCTCGGTAGTTGGCGCAGATTGTCGGGTCTCCTTTCTTCAGTATAGAACAAAGCATTGTCAAAGCATGATATTCCAATCGTCCAATTTTGCTGATGAGTTGATGCATGCACCTTATCAATGCACCGCCGCTGGTTTTAAACAATGCAGCAGCCAGGCCGTCAGCACCTGCTGCTTTGTTGTTTTGAATCGCTTGATAGCAACTTTTACCTCGTCATGGCTAGGTGATGGAATATCCACTCCATCATTGTCGATTGGTGGTGTCAGACTGCATTATCCAAGGGTGTAATTGTTGGCATCGTCGCGGCGTATTTTGCTGCTGTCGCGTCGCGACACTCCTTGTAATACCATTAGTTGCGAGATTGCGGGCGGATATATGCGCCCAAAGTACGCCAGCGTCGTCGAGGAAAAAATAAGGTTGGTTGAGCTTAACCGAGAGTTGAGCGAAGTAAGCCTCGGCGGATAGCAGCTTATCGACACCAAGCTTTCGTTGCATATCTGTGAGTATATTCTTCGCATGCACAATCGCATGCGGATCTTCATATCCCCCTGAGGGGAACAAGGGGGAAATATTATCATGGCAACGTGTCTGATTGTCTAAACTTGGCGAGGCCAGCATTATTCATGTCAAAATCGTCTCAAGTCGACTCAAAAACTCCAAGTAATGTCTCCTGGAAACGGCAAACTAACACCGGTTTAGATGACGGCTAATTTGAGCGGCGATGTCTTCTCTAGACTATAAACTTGAGGGGTCTCTTCAAGACCTTAAAAATGGAATGTGCGTAGGGTTTGGGTCCCAACCACATTATAACTTCCCAATGAAAACTAAAACAGCCTCGGATATGAACCCATATTACGTTGACGATGATCTACTCTAAGATACGCCTGAAAAAGTCTTTGAAGATTTTTAAAAATAGGTGTGAGTTGGAATACCGGATTTTTGAAAACCGCGTCTGTAAGAAAAAAAATTACAGCATTTTAGCTCCATGGTGTGGAACCTGAGTTCTTCCAGTTTTTATGGTTTAAGAGTTCAGTTCGTTCTGAATAGTCAAAGTGGAAGGTGAAAAAAAAGTGTTAAAGTGAATAAGTTTAAGTGGTTGACGAGACTCCGATAAATTTGTGTAAAACTGAGTGCTATCTCGAGAGGTGAACTCGACCTACGGAAACCAGGTGAACCTGGGGATTACAGCGGAGGTAGACGGAGCAGCTGAGGGTTCCGGATCGAGTGAATCTTTAAATTCAGAAGAATTCAAAGGTGTATTTTGTGTTGTGTAGTCGAGTCCATCTAATTGGTATTTTGAGTTCTCATTATTTAAAGTTTCTGATTAATGTGTAGCTATACCTATTCTCTGTTCTCTTTAGTTCAATTCCAGTAGTCCGGGCTTCGAGTAGCACCATTTTGTGTTTTCTTTCTTCCCTTGAATTAACTCGAGCCAAGTTAATTGCGAACAGGTAAATTATTGATTCTACTTGTTAGAATCGTGTGAGGGTTCAACTTCTTCTTAAACCCGCAACTAGTGTGCGTCCCAAAACTTGGTTCTCATAAGTCATTCAAACTCGTTTGGTAGTAGTTTGTTGATTTTTCCCTGACTAATTTTCCGTGACTAACTAATTGCTAGTTTTGATAATAATTTACCAAACAAGAGTGTTATTCAACTTTACTGTTCATTGCCTTTTTGGCAAGACTATACGCCGAGGTGAACCCTGAACATATGAGGAAAAAGATGACGTAATGTACAAGTGGCTCAAACAACCAAGAAACCGAGAAAAAATAAGAGCTACAAAAGAGGCCTAGTTTGTTGCTTAAGTCTAGTACTCTGTTCGCATTCGTGAAATTTTGCTGGCAACATTAACTTTTTTGTTGCGTGAAAATTCTGACAAATATTTTGTTGCGTAGAATATGTAAAATTTTAGAAAGTCATGTTTTACTTTTCAAAAAAGAAAAACATAAATATAAAAAACAAGAAATTTGCTCACATCAAAATAAATGGGCAGTTCAATTAAATTGTTGGGAAAAAATGTTGCAAGAGAAATGTTGCGAGTAAATTTTACAGCGGAACAGAGTACTACTTTGATGAATATACATATTTTACAGCAATCGCTTTTTATATGAAAATTCGAGTGAAATTTGACATGAAACTGAACAGAGTAGTAGCTTTTAAATCAACTTTTTCAGATTGGAACAAAAAATTAAATTTCATTGTCCAAATTAGATATCTTTGATTCAATTCTGACAAAAAAAAATTGATTCATGTTTAATTTGTTTCCTGCATGTTTACCACTAACAGGAACAAAAACTGGCTGACGCGACGTTAAATCGAATAATGCTGGTACTATTAATTAGAATAGAATTATGTCTTTCGGCTGTTCATTTTGTTGATGATCAAAAGGAACAACAACATTCATTTTTTTATAAACAAGTCCAAGATTAAATTAATTTAGCACAAATTCACGTGTTCATGAAAAATAAAAGTTCAAGTTCAGTTTCTGACATAATCTGCGAACGTGAATAGCATGTTTTGATTTTGATTTTTACTGAGATCTATTGAGATTATAATACATTTTTATCTCTCCGTGCAATTAATTAAACTTTGAGAGATAAAAGGTGCGAAGCATGAATTAAAAAATAAATTATGTTCTGTGAGCATACTTTCAGGCTGAACATTTTTTCGTATAATAAAAGCTTTGTAGTTGCAAGATTAAGCAGTTTGAGCGATATTAGGTACGAAGCTTGACACACTTTTTTTTTGTAAATTTAGATAATCAGAATATCAGACTTCTCAAAAATCTGAGTTTTGTTTTACATACAAACAATTTTTTCAATAGATGCTCCTGCCTAGTAGCTGCCACACAAATATTCAGCTAAGAATGCCATATTTTGTGGAAATAGATTTAAAAAACTTTTTAAATGAAATAAAATGTCTCTTGAGCAGAAGAATGTGGCAAATGCAGTATCATTCCTCTTAATTCATTAAATTTTATATATAAAGTAAATATCAGAGATTATCTTCATGACAATGAAACTTGAATATGTCAGTCAAAATATATTTATGTTTTAATTTTGTTCTCCCGTTTTAGCAGATTGAAAGCCTACTCAGAAAATTGACATCTCATTGTTGAACATATAAATATATGAAAATATTTTAAAACGGCGAAAATATATCTCATCAAAAGGTTTCGCAAAGTTTTGACACCTTATCTGTGAAATCGTTATATATGTTGAATAAAAGAAAAACAATAAATTTTGAGTTGATTTAGTTTGAAAGTGGAACAAATGAAAATTTTTTAATTTAACTTTTACTTGCAGAGTGCTTCAACATGTACGCATAAGATTCCAGGAGTAACAAGAACAACAACAACAACAACACCGTGCTGACGACTTTTAGAACTCTAAACGCAGCTGGCAGTTTATGCAGCGGAAGTGTACGGAATACGCGTGCAGACACATACATCCAAACAAACAGCCTAGGCATACACATACTCACACAAACATACACACATACATACATACTTGCACACAACGGAAGTGGAACAAAGTACGCTTCCGTTTTCCTTGACACCACGTAATATTACGTTACTACGCTGTCGTAACTGGCTTAGCTACTCAGACATTTTTTTCTAATTTTTGTTGTGCTCTTTTTATTTATTGTTGTCTTTTGTAGTTGTTGTATCTTTTGTAGTTGTTGTTGTTGTTGTTGTTGTTTTTGTTGGACTTTTGTTTGTTCTCTTCACTGCCTTTTGAATCACTTGTTAGATTAACAAATGAATGGAGAAAATATTTAATTTTAACGCAGAAGCCAACATGAAATAACAAGAACAACAATAGCGATAGCGACAACAACAAAAACACCAACAAACACAAATTGTAAAATGAAGTTGGCAACGACTTGGTTCATTTTGTGCAAAAGCAACAACGACTTTAATTTGTTATACAAAAAGTAACAACAACAACAACAACGACAACAACAACAACAAAGCCAGTATAGCCAACATCAACAGTAACAACAATTGCAACAGAACCAACTAAAAGAATAACAACAACAACAACAACAAAACTATGCGGAAGGAAGTTCGCACTGCAAACTCACGTGGCTGCTGCTGGCTCTACTGCAGCAAATTGGAACGAACGGATGTGAGGCTGCATGTGAATGTTTAAGCGTGCGTGTGTGTTTGTGTGTCGGTGTGCCCTTGTGCGTTTCCACCTGAATCTGATTACGTTTACAAAGGACAACAAAAAAAAAAAAAAAAACGCAAGGGTAGAAAAACAAAATAAGTGCAAAAAATTAATTTAAATTTCTTGACAGCATTGAAAATGCGATGCTTCAGTACTGCAGCACTTTCCACACAAATGCAACACTGTTCTTACTACAATTATTTTTGCTCATTACTTTCCATGCGTTGCCTCGAAATGTGTTGCCAACGAAAATTCACAGCCATACAGCATAATTTATAATCAGGACACTATTACGTTGCAGGATTGCTATTTAATTAGCTTCACGTACGTTATTTCATTCAGAATTGTTGCCTTTACTATGGAGATATGGGATAAAGAAAATGCAATCTCCAAAATACTTATTTAAAAACATGTACAGCGCATTCTTTATAGAGATCTGCAACGGATATCTGAACTTGAATCATGTTAAGAGTTCGCGTATATCGGTACACTGAGAAAAAAAACATACTTTAAAATTAAACAAAAAATTTTGAAATAGAAATTTAACTACTTTCTTTTTTTTTTATTTTCTCTCATTATTGCTTTGAAAAAACAAACAAAAATTTGAATACAAGAAAATTTTTGAATTTTTTGAATTGGTTTGAAAAATATCGAACATACGATAAAATAAAAACTAATTATTTAAATATTAAAATATATCAAATGCAAAATTCTTCGAATGGAGTCAACATTCGGAGGTCCTGAGGGTAGCTGTCTGTGCATCTGATGCTAAAAACTCGGTAAAGCTAAAAAAATGGCATCGAAATATGCTTTAAAATATTTGTTTGAAATTTAAAATTTTTGTTTTAAATTTGTTTTTCGTAACAAAAACATTGTTTTAAAAACAAAAACTTTTGTTTTGAATTTAAATTAAAATACAGTTGTGTTTGATTTTAATGAATTTGTTTCAAGCTCTATTTCAAAAACAAATTCGTTAAATATGAACATAATTTCATTTAATTTTAACACATTTTTCCCTCAGTGTACTTAATTTTTTAAATAAATCTACAATTTTTTCGAAAATTTAAACAGAAGAAATATTTGAATAACAGCAATACGGAAGTGTTGCACTCCTCAATAAGGACTGTTTTTCGCTGATCACGCGTAGAAATTGTGTGATTTTTCAACTTTCCTTCAGATTACTCCATGTATGCTCAACAGGATTGAGGACTGTACTCAATACATTACATACATGTATAATGTATGAACTGAGTACATGAAAATTGTTCTAACATACTGTACTCATCGCAAATGTTCTACATGACTTTATGTAATGAGTCAATAATCTATGTAATACGTACTTTACTCACTACATAAAATTGTTTGTAACAGTTTGCGATGAGTACAATGTGAATGTACCCACTACATACATCCATGAATTCACGACACATATTTATGTGTTAAGTAAATAAAATTCTTTATTACAGATTCGCTTAAAAGCATTATTTATTCAATACAGATTTCAAAATGTACTCAATACAAGAAAAATGTAAAATTTCTGTGTGCAGAAAACTATGCCATGAGTACATAAATTGATATAGTGAGTCAATAGGTTTTCCCTTCTGTGAAGATTGCTCTTCATCAAACCAGTAACCTATTGATAGATCATGGTTTCCTATCAGAATCTACTCCAGGGTTGTCTGAGGGTCAGAAGGTTCGGCAGGGATCCGGGAACGCGCTCTTTGCCGGTTTGGAATCTGATCAATATCAACAACCACGAGTTTTGCTCCCGACCATACCTTCATTATCCTGGAGACCAACTAATCTCTGATCGGCACATGCAATCAACTTTACATGGCCCTGATGCCGTCAAATGTCACGACAGGAAGGGTCCTTAGAAGGAACTCCATCATTATGGGAATGCCAGTTTGACTAATATCGTCTCTATTTTTCAGGTGAACTTCTGCCATCTGGATCGCTTTTGTCGATCACTGCGATGGTGATGTGTCCAGCTTATTCATCGCTGAAAATCTGAAAGCGCTAAAAAGGAATGGCTGTGCTACCACAAACTTTTCTGTCCACCGGCTAAGGAACCTGCTCTAGAGATTCGCTTTGTGGGTGTTGGTTTTGGGGGAGCTTGTGCTTCTCCTTTGATATCCACCACTCAGTTCAGAGACGATTTTTGTTCCACTGTACGCTAGTTTTCAGGTGCGCGTAAAATGCGGTTCTTTACTTACAACGCGGCTTTGCGAGTAACTTCAGCAGTCTTTTTGACGGTTTGGGTCCTTTAAGCCGGGGCTGGCTTGCTACTTCTAGTGGAATTATATTTAAAAATGTGCTTATATCACTGTTAAAAAACAAGCTACTGACTATTTTCGGACATAGTAAAATGGCGCAAAGCATCTCAAACTATTATGTTTTCAGAGTTGCCTTGTGCCCTTCCGCAGTCAGACACCCCAGCAATGCCAGATTTTTGAAGTGAAACTTCTTTGGCGGCGAGAGAAATTTCAAGGTCTCTTATTCGTGACGCTAGGCTAACGTTTTCAATTCATATGAAAATTAAAAAAATTATTGCCGCTGCCGAGAATTGAACCCCGAACATCGTTGCTTAAGAGTTGGAATCTATATCATTACGCCATGTAGGCACATGTAAATGTTCAAACAAAATGTAATTTAAACTGAACGCGTAACATACTGAAAATAACACAATTAACATTAACATTACATTAACATTAACATTACATTATTAACATAACCCTAACATTTATTTTCATCCTACAAGTATGCACGGAAAAAATAGAAAAATAGCTAAAACAGGAGCAGAACGCGTTCGTAAATATAGAGAGCGCATTAGAGCTCTTAAGAATGCAGCCGCAGCTGGGTCTGCAACTAATGATGAAGGTAAGGTGAAAAAAAAACTATAAGGCTCAAAATAACTTTTATTTTTGTCGGGAAAAAAAACAAAGAGATAAAAGTTAATATGTGACACTTTCGATAAAAACCATAGCCGATACGGCCCCTGGATGCAAATATTGAATCAACAGATTATTATTCCATTTCGTATTGATTGAATTTCTTTTCAGATACTTTCTCTCTCTATTTCACACTAAAATCTCTCTTATTTCTTACTGTTAAAGAATTTTGCCTTCTGCCACGTGTTCGTTGCTACACGCGAGTTTTTTTTTTTCTTCTTGTTTCTAACAGACTTTTATTAAAATTGCTGACTGGAATAAGCAGACAATCGAAGATGTTTTTGCTTCATTTTGGAAACAGCGTGATCATCTCGGAAATAAGATAATAACACTTGCGTTGTGGCTGCCTTTTTGACACACATTGAAAATTAACCGATAAATATGTCAACACAACTTTTACAGTTATTTTAGCGATTGATTTTGATGTTGCTCGTTATGGTTCTTCTATAATGGTTCCATGAAGACTCGATCATATAGAACACTTACATGTGTTCAACATGTTGCCATTATTAGCCAAGCGAGCATTTTGCGTTGCTTGCAAAACAAGTGGTTCAACATCACACACTCAAACTATGCATACCGCACAAGCCGTCCCCCCCTCCCCCCAAAAAACTATTTCTTCTATGACTACAACAACATATATCCAGCTTAATGCTGAAAGGATTACAAAAATGTTTGGCATGTTCATGCAACTCGACCCTTTTGTCCAACTTAGACTCATCTAAACACACACCAACACACAGACACACGCAGACCTAGACAAACAATTCAACATTGCATATTTGCGTGTTGGCAGCATGAATTTCTTGCCATCCTGGTTTGTTGAACAATCCTGCTTGTCATGTCAACTCATCTAAACTCATCTCAACTCGTCGCACTTATGACTAATATGCAAACTTAAGTCCTAGCAGACAGCATCAAGGATTTACTACGCGCTCGCTCATCTTTTGGTTGAAAATCCTTTGGTAAACATCTGCTGTGAAGCTGGTTTTGGTGTTGGTAGTGGTGAATTTCGGGAATGTTGTAGTGGAACGGGTGCAGCGCGACGCTGTTCTAGCATAGTGTGGATGAGACGAAGTATTGTTGGTTTACCACAACAATGAATTGTTGTAGTTTATGGTGTTGTTGTTGCTACTCTGATATCCTACTGGATTGAGATGAATGTTGCATGCATGAAAAATATGAATTTTGCCATCATGTGTAGTTTTTCGTTCTGGCCACACTCAGCCACGCACACACACCCATATACTAGCCATGTTATCCTGTTTGTCTTCCACTCAGTGCTTGAGTGTGCGGGTGTTTGACAAAAAGCAAAACAAGCTAAAATAAAAAAAAAAAATAAAAATTCCGGATATTATCCTCAAATACAAATGATGGCAATATGTCACTCTCTGTGCATCTCATCTTTCAAGGACTTCTGTACGCTGTCATATTATCCTGCGGGGTGTGAATATTCATAGTTTTTCTATCAAGTGCTTTTTATGCTTTTCATCTCTTTTGTTTTCTATTTTTCTGTTGATAATTTTTTATGCTATTTTTTTCAGTTTGCTGTGCTTTGTTTTAGCATCTTCTACAGAAGCTGCTGCTGCCACCTCAGCAACCAATCCAACATTGTCGTTGGTTTTTGGTAAATCCTTGCCATATGTTGGCAATGCCAATTTATTTGTATGGAAAAAGAAAACGAACAAATTATTTGATAAAATTTGTGCTGACGATATAAAATTCTTTGAATGCAAGCTTTTTTATTCAGTCAAATTAAAGAATACAGGGTGCTTCAGTGAATTATACAGAGAGAAACTGCTTACAGTAGAGGATTAAAAATGATTATGAAATATGGAGCCATAACTGCGAAAAAGATGTAACAATCAAAACTAAAATTTTAAATGAAAAGATTTAATTTCATTATTTTCGAGATAAGATTTTTTAGGTTAAGGATGTTTTTACACAATCCTTACATATATATAATTATATTATTATAATTTTATTGATATTCATTGAGAAGTTCATTGATAAGTTGTGATAAAAAAACAAATTTTTGAAAATTGCTGGTTATATCTTTTTCGCGGTAACGGCTCAATATGTTGTTTAGAAAGTGATCTTCTTTCTTAATAATATTTTTTTTGGGGGATAGAGCACGCGATGAGCTCAAGATATCGAGCCATAACCGCGAAAAAGATGTAACCATCAAAACTAAAATATTAAGGGAGAAGATTTCTTTTAATCATTTTCAACATACGATTTTTATTTTCACCAGTATTTTAACACAATCCAAACATATAAATAATTATATTATTATAATTGCTATTATTTTATTAGTATAAATTATGATTATGAAATAAATTATAAGTTCCGATAAGAAAACAAATTTTTGTAAATTGCTGGTTACATCTTTTTCGCGGTTATGGCTCGATATAGTCGAGTAGAAATGTGAATCAACATATTTTTTAAATAATTAAAAATTTTGTTTAACAACGTTTGAGTCTAATTGTGCTTGATTTCATATAAACGATACCACCAATTAGTTGAATCTATTTTTATATGAAAAAATTTTAATCCAACTTGAATATTTTTTTCAAATTATAAATTTTTTTTTCTAATATATTATTTATTTTATACTCTAATTGACGCTTTATCTTACAATTGATTTGAAATATCAACTTAAAACTGTTAAAATGTGCTCACCATTTTTGGGGTGATAACATATCATGTTTGTAAACCACAATTTTTTATTATAGAATTGCATGTTATAATAATTCGTTTAGTTTATGTGCTATAATCTTAGTTATTTTAATGTTAATAGCAGTGGTGTAAAAGAGGGGAAGGGAAAGTAAAGGCTGAGGTTTCTTTCGAAACAATTTTCTTTTATTGAAGAGTTGGTCCTAACATAACCTTTACTTAAAAGTTTATTACTTCATCGAAATAAGCTTTAAACTTCCTACTGCCGTGGTTGTGCGTGCGAAGTATGTGGCGTGTGAGCCAACGAATCCCAAGTTCAATCCTCACTTCAGGCAAAATTTTTTTCAATAGAAATAAATTTTTCTTTTTTTAAGTGTATTGAGAACATGAAATTTAGTCGTCCGCAGTCGGTTTAAAACAAGTAAGTTCTGTTCTTGATCAGCTGTGTGCAAATATTTAATAACACACATAGCACAATTGATCATAAGAAGATCGGTCAAAGTCCTTTCACGGGCTGAAATGGTAATTTTTTTTTTTTTTTTTTGTTTTTTGCAAATGCTACTTTGAGCTTATCCGTAATATTCTTGATATCAAGTACTAATGTGATTGTTTTTCAAAAAATTAATACACCCATTCGTGGATAATGTATGTGATTTTTGGATCATTTATCTTCTATCATTTATCAATTTTATATAAGAAATTATTGAATTATATATCAAAAAATTAACATCCTCACTTCTGCTCAATTTATGTCATTTTGATGTTTTTTATCAAATAAAAAACCTGCTTATTTGTGTACAATGCATGCCATTTATGGATTGTTACTTTAAAAAATAAATGTGCCAAATGTTGAAAATTTTGGAAGTGTTCATCAAAATAAATCAAACGTCAACAATATTTTCGTACCAGGTAAACGATGACAAAATTTGCAAGTGACTCAAGCAGCAAAGGAGCCCACTAATAACGATTACAAGAAGAAAATTAAAAATTTAGACATCCAACTCGGACAGGAAAATACAATTTTTTAATTTATTTTCTTCACTTTTACACACTTTTATACTAACAGGAACAAAAACCAATTGTGAATTACATCGCTCAGTTGATCATTTTCTTTATGTGCAAAAACCATAACAACGAAATTAATTTTTAACAAAAAAGCCCAAGATTACACTAATTTAGCACAAATTGACATGTTCATCAAAAAAAGTCAAATTTCTGGCATAAACTGTGAACGTTAATAATAGTGTCCGACCGAACATGAATTTTTGCCGAAGCCGAAGCCGAATCCGATTCTTCGGCAAAATGGAAATAATCGGCCGAAGTCCGAAGCCGAAGCCGAATAAAAAAAACAAAGGTTTTCAAGTAAGAAAAATTATTAAATTTATTCTTTGCTTTTGTTAAGGGCCGATGTTGAATGTGAACCACACCTAAACGTCAAGTTTTTTTCTGCATTTCATTTGGCATTTCTCAATTTCAGACTAACTCAATTTGAATCATGAAAAGATACATAATCGAGCCACGCGTTAAAGTAATTCAAGAAATGGCAACAGTAGATGATCAATTTTCGAAGAAAATCATCTTCAGTGATGAGGCACATTTTCACCTCAGAGGATTCGTCAATAAGCAGAATTGCCACATTTGGGCGAATGATATTCCAAGAGTGATTGATGAAAAACCAATGCAACCACAAAGAGTGACTGTTTGGTGCGGTGTATGGACTGGCGGCATCATCGGGCCATATTTATTCCAAAATGAGGCCGGCCAGGTAGGCACTGTGTATGTTGTTCGCTGTCGTGAGATGATAACGAACTTTTTAAGGCCCGAATTAGTAGATATAAATGTGGACATTATGTGGTTTCAACAAGACGGTACACCTTGCCACACAGCTAATGAAACAATGACTCTTTTGCGCGACAAATTCAATGGCCGTGTTATCTCACGTGGTGGAGATGTCAATTGGCCGCCAAGATCATGTGATTTGACACTGTTGGACTTCTTTCTTTGAGGTTATTTGAAAGAAAAGGTGTACGTCGATTAGAGTGTATCGACTTGTATGGGAAAAATCTTACCCCCAATTCCGGTACCAAAATTAAATAGTACATGAAAAATCCTATCCATTGGTGTACTTTTTTTTTATTTGAGCCAATTTTGGCATCCCCCGAAATGGGGAAAAAAAAAAAAAAAAAAAAAAAAAAGAAATGCAAATTTTCATCCCTGTTGACAAATGCTCTGACGAGATCTAACAGTTCTTTTCAAAGTGAATCTACTTGTTATTTAATATTTGATATGTTTTTATTTCTTGTATGAAAGTTTTTTTAAACTTTTGTTTTTTTTTTGATTGCTTAATGGAAAAGTAGCGTATTTTTTTCAACTATTACAGTTAACCAAATAATAACAACATTTTTTTTTAGATCCTGTAAAGGACTAAAAGTGCCTTTTTGTTTTGAATTTCGGCCTTTTTGAACGGCCCTCCAACATAAAAAACATTATTCCTTTTCTTCGTTCTGCAGAAGCAGCAGCCACTGTCATCTCTGTGATGAAATTAATATGCTTTAACTTGCTAAAAGTTAAAAATAATACTTTCATACAACAAATAAAAACATATCAAATATTAAATAACAAGTAGATTCACGTTGAAATAAACTGTTATATCTTGTCAGAGCATTTGTCAACAGGGATGAAAATTTGCAGTTCTGTGTTTTTATATGAAAGGAATTAATTGATAAGCTTGATTTTCTTTTTAAATCAATCTTTAATGGGTCTCCAGTACAAAAGTTAATAAAAAATGCACAAAAATGCATTTCGGGGGACGTCAAAATTAGTTCAAATAAAAAAAAAGTATACCAATCGTCAGGATTTTTCATGTAGTATTGAATTTTGGTACCGGAATTGGGGGTCAGATTTTCGATACACTCTAACGTCGATAAGCCAGCAACAATTCAAGAGCTAAAGGATGAGATAGTTCGGCACATTAGCGGCATAGAACCTCAATTATGCCTCAGCGTCATCGAAAATTTGGACCATCGGATGGAGGTGTGCCGCCGAGGTCACGGCAGCTATTTGGCCGATATTTTGTTTAATACATAATTGAACCATACCAATATTATCATAATAAAAAGAAGTGACAGTAATTTTCTGAATAACTATTATTTAATAAACCATCCTTTATATTCATTTCAGTACAAAAAAACTTACTGAAATCATTAAATTCGAGTTAAACGGAAGAGTTTTTCTGCAAGATTCGTATTTTTCTGTAATCGAATTATTGACGTCAGGATAAAGTAGAAAAAATTGAATATATTTTCGATCCAGTCGAGAAAAGCTACAGAAATGCAATGCTAACTGCAATCTGCCAGAATATTTCTAGCGTTAACTCGGCTTTTATATTTCAGTCCATAACAAAAGCAAAAACGTAACAGTCGGACATAAAATTTTCACTGAATGAACACCAACTCATGAAAGAACAGAAAACGAGAGAAACACAAAACGAACAATGAAAATGTTAAAAATGTTTACTGAATAATTCAAAAAATTCAAAAAACTTATAAAAAAATTGTTTAGTAAAGCAAAAACATTCGGCAAAAATAATCGGCTATTTCGGCCGAAGCAGAAGCCGAAGCCAAAGATCAAAATATCGGCCGATTATGCCGATTACCGAAGCCGAATAATCGGCCGGACACTAGTTAATATCATGTTTTGACATGGTTTTGAGCTGTATTTAGCTGATTTCAGTTACGAACGCTTTGAGCTTGGTTTTAGTTACGTGTATAAATCACTTCAAATATGTCGCAATTATACAATGAGTGGAAATATATATTATAGTTGAAATGAAATCGTGTTCATATAAAACGAAAGTGTTTTTTAACCCTAGAACTGTATCGTGGGGTGAAAAAACACCCCAGACTGGTTTAAATCTTGCGCCAGACACAACCATCTTACATTTACGGCCCAGGACCGTAATCATAATTCTGTTTCAACGTCGGAGAGTAGAGGGAGCACGCTCACGGCATCCGTACCACGTGCTAGCTCAAGCAGTGAACATTAGAAGTGCGTCTGGGATGTTTTTCAACCCGCGATACAGTTTGTGTATATTTCTCGTCATCTTAAAGTTTTTTATTTTCGCGTTGTTTAAACTTTTTGGACAAGTAATGAGTGTATAGTGGCCGCACTTCATATATATTTGCATATATGCACTCCCTTCCAATTGATTAGCCGCACTTGTTTTAATAACAAAAAATGCCCTGCTCCAATATTGGTTAAAAAATAACAACAACAACTACTGGGAATAAATGCTCATTGAGTGTACTTACCAACAACAACCAAAAATTTGCATTCTCTTTAAAAAAACGGTACCTGCTAACAAGTTTTTATACAGATATCAAAAATATTACAATTCTTACTCGTTCATTAGCTTAGACGCAGTACGAAATTAAAGTTTTCAGTGATACAAGTTAACTTTGAATGATACAATTTTTATAATCTTTATAATTTCAAATAAAGATGTCTTTTTATAATTTGAACGAAATTCTTATTCATTGTAACGATCTGTGCGGGAAAAATCGTTTTTTCAAATTCTTGCTATTTGCGCAGTTTGATTTGTCAAAATAAATAGAATTTTTGGAAAATTGGCCCAAACTACTATAATGTCCCTTAAACATAGTATATCCCCTTTACAACCCCGTTGGAATTACTAAATTAACTCAAAAACTCACTGACATATCGTACCTTTAAAGAAAGATAAACTTTTTGCTAGTTTTTCACGGTTTTTGCCCTTCTTGGTCAATATTCCCGAACCATCCAAACTTTTAGCGAAAACAATTTAGTTCACGTTATTTAAGGTCAAAAGACAAAAAAATGAGCCCCCATGTAACCATCAAAGTCACACTGTGCCCGAGATACGGGCCCTTGAAGATTGGGATGTTTTTTCACCCAGCGATACAGGAATAGGCAAAAAACAAATAGCGATACAGTTCTAGGGTTGAATAGAACTTGAAAGGAATTCATTTAATTTAAACACTACTGTTTTTAAAGTTAAATTCAAAACAAGAGTTTTTGTTTTAAAAACAATATTTTTAAATATAGTCTCAGAGTAATCCTTTTGAGATTAAAAACATATATTTTTTTTAAAAGCAAATTTGAAACAAAAATTCCAAAATTGAAAACAAAGATGTCGAGCTTTTCCGAGTTTTTGGCATCATATTCAGCAACCCCGGGACCTATCAAATACGAAATGTTAACTCCATTCGATGAAGTTTGCATTTAAAAAATTAAAATAATTAATTAGTTTAATTGTATCTTGTCAAACTATCTAAACATAAAATTCAAAAACCGTCATTGAATTTTGTTTATTATTTCAAAGAAATAATAAGAGAAAATTAAAATATGATTTTTTTTATTGAAAATTAAGCACACATGTTTAAGATTTTGTTTTGTAGAAACGCAAAGGTGTTCAATTTATTTTATAATATTTTTATTCAATTTTAAGGATTTTTTTTTTTTCATTATTTGTAAAAAAAATAAATTATTTCAAAATTCCTCCTCTAATTATTCATACCTTACAAAACTGACCTGTTTGCACGCATTGTCAAGTGTGTTTTTTTTTTGAATTGAACAGATGGCTTAACTATACTCGTGCTCTTCTCCTTGCTCTTTCAAATAGGTTTTTTTTTTTTTATTTAATATGTATTATGTAATTGAATAGCCAAGTATTGAATACGTGATCGAAAACGAACGAACATGTCCAAACGTCGCGGTACTGAATTGGGCAGAAACAGAAAATTGGACCAGCAAAAAAAAAAGTCAGGTACCAACAAACACAATACTAGGAAGCATAAAGCTTACTATATGCAAGCCTCTATGTACACTAGACTGGTCCTAATTTTCATATATGAGACTTTTTAGCATGCCGCCCCCTTAAATTGTTCCTTTTGACAAAAAAGAAAGGTTTGCAAAATTTCAGGAAGATCGAATCAGTGGAAGGCGAGGCGCATGCAGGACAAAGTTCAAATACCTAGCTTATTTCTCGAAAAAATTGAAAATCTAGTTAAAAAAAAGAAACAGTTTCGATAGTATCGTAAGTGTAGACGTAGAATTTCGTTTAAGTTGTAACCTCTTCTACTTTTTCTCTTTGGTCCGATTGTTTTGTTCATTTTGCACGTATTTGTATTGATCTTCCAAAAATTAAAAAATAAATATGTAAATAAAACACTCAATTATGGAGGCCAAAACAAAGATAAAGTTAAAAAGTAAGCATGATAAAATGAGCAAGCAAAAAGAAACAAACAAAATGTTAAATTTTTTCGACCATTTCGTTAAGTTTGACAGGTTGAGTTCATTGACTTAGTTGAAAAGAAGGCGAAGTAAATGCACTTTCCATTGGTGCCACTTTCGTCTCTGCCCGATATATAGTTTGCGAACTACAGTCAGTTTAATTACTTATTTCAAATTAAAATTGAGACTCCGATTTTTAAAAAATCGTATGGTTACTATATTTCACGCTTAGCACATGTCCTTTCCTCTCGTCTCTGTCTGATATTTAGTTTGCTAGCTACACTTTCTGTTCGATGTATAGTTTGCAAACTACACTCGCTAGTGCTAGTGGGATGTGGAATCCAAATTAATTTGCATTATAAGCAAAACTTAAAATTTTACGCCATCTATTGGGTAAAAGCATAAAAAGAAATATGATCCAACTCGTTTTTTTCATAAGAGTTAAATCTAACCGGATCACAGAACCATTTCGTTAAATTTGACAGATTGAGTTCATTGACTGAGTTGAAAAGAGGTTCATGACCTCTGGTTTCAAAATAGAGCACTTAGTATACTAAAACAGTAGTGCATACATAAACCCAATGCGAACTAATGCTTACAATGCTGCCAAAGCGAACCAATCAGTTCGTGCAAAACCAAAACATACAAGAATAAACAACGAAAGAAAAACAAGAAAGCAGTAGGCACATAAGCAGCTGATGATTGATTTGCTTATATAAAAACATGCATTTTTCTTCTTATATTTTAATATTTTGTGACTTTAATATAATAGTGACAAAATCCAAAGTTAGATATTCATTCAGCGCAGGATATATCTGATATTTTAGTATATATATTATCTTTGAACGAAGAGTATTAAAAGCTGTAGGTATACCCTAAAGTATTCGCCAAAACTCATTGTAGAATCAGCTGTACAAAAATAAACAAAAGTTCTGAAAACAATTTTTGCGTAAAATTTACACAAATTTTAATAAAAGTTTTAAAAAGTTGTTCAAAAAAATGAACCGTTTTGGCTTTTTTTTACTGCAAGAAGAACTCGCTGAAAGATTGAAACGTCGAATTCAAAGAGATCACAGCAATCCCTTTGGAGTTACCAGATGCGAAGTAAGGACAAACTATCTAACAGATACAAGAACATTTGTATAATTCCTGAAAATAAATTTTGCAATATTAATAAAAATAAAATGTTTTGTTCTAAAACCATCGTTAGCAATCAGTTGGTCAGTTTGTTTCCGATAAACAACTCGATAGCCCGGTTTATGCGACATTTAAAACCGACACAATCCAAAACGAAAAGTCCAATTCGAACATAAAACTTTTTTTCTTTTTGAGTTTATTTGGCTTTTTTTACAAAAGAGACTTATAACAAAATAAAAAATTAACAACTTAAAGCATATATTTAATATAAAATTAATTTTTATCTTAAAAACAAAGGTCTAAGTTTGAACCAGATAAACTTTTAAATGGATAAGTCAAAGTTATAGGCAATAGGCAAAGAGCTCTATTTAATGCTCCCCACTTAAGATTATATGACATGTGCAGGATGATTTAGTCGTACGGCGTTTTAGCTGGGAGAACACTATTGATGTTATTTCGTACGATTGTACGATTTAAGTTGGAACCTAGCCTAAACAGCTTATTGACCTTTTATTAGTACAAAATGTAGTTAATTTCGCAACGGCATGATTTAGTGTCTTTTGCTTGAAGCACTCTGTGAAACCCAAGTTACTCAAAAGCCATGCCTCGTCGTTTCGACTTCGCTATTTCTTAAAAATCATATTTTTAAACTATTAATTCAGCGTTACGTGTGCGCATACGTTCGCGCTAGTCTTTGACTGATGCTATACAAAAAATGGGAACAAAACAAGCAAAAACAAGGAAGAAAAACGACAAAATATAACCATGCGTCGTCGATTCGATGAAGGGTTAAATTTTTGCAAAAATTGTGCAGAATTTTTTGATATGAGTTACTAGAAACGAAAAAAAAGATTAATTTCATCATTAAAAGTACCGAAACACTTGTTTAGAAACTTTAAACGCGTTTTTTTCGAGGTTTTATTAAATAAGTATAAGTGTTTTTTAAAAAATTGAAGGGCTTATTGTAAAAACATGATATAACAAATAAAAAATATTTCGAAATAATCGACCTCAAAGTTTTTAAAAAATATATATTAGTATGAAATCTTTAAAATGCTTGCAAGAACTATTACGTATACGGCCAAAATTGATCGGGCAATGGTCGCAATATTTACAGTGGATATTGATAATGCATCAAGGAACGTAATGAACATAAAATATGAACTTTTAAACCAGTGTGGCATATCATGTTTTTGCAATAAGCCCTTCAGTTGTAAGTCTGCTTTTGTTCTAAAATATTAGTCCTTTTTTTTATTTTAACTTCATCATATTTTTTTATTAAAGCTTATCCTTTAAATGCCCAAAAAGCTCGATTTTTCGAAACATGTGTTGTGAAAACGGTTTAGTAATCACGGTTTGCTTAAAAATTTTTAAAAGAAATATATTTGGAGAAGTTATTTTTAAAAAATTACACATATTTTTGTGTTGTATCTTAAAAGTTACACTGGGAAAAATATTCAGCGGGTGAAGTTGTAATCGATTCAAATGGCATAAAATCGTAAATAAAAATAAATTTCTGCAGCAGGATATATTTTTAGTGGCTTCGGAGACCCAATTGTAAAAAAAGTTTTCGTATGTCATATACCGTACTCTTCGTATATGAAATCGACATGACCTTTTAGGAACTTTCGTACTGTTTTTTAAGTGCGAATTCCAGGGCTTCATTTAGGAAATTATAGGGTTCGACCACATATAAGGGCTCGATTATGATTATGTCGAAAAGACAAAAAAATTAAAAGCAAAATGATAAATAAAAAGCTAATTTTACCTACATGGTGAGATTATAGACACAGGACTCCAGTAAAGAGGGTTGGAAATATCCTGCTCATGATCGTTGTGCATGGAAAGGAAATTTGTTTAGGCTCAGACATTCCTAGCATCGCTAACCGAATGTTTGAAAATTACTTGTCTTTGTTGATTTAAAAATTTGTCAAATTACTTAAAAGCTTTTATTATTCAAAATCCTTAGGACCTACACTGTAGCTTTTATCATTCAAATACGAATACAGATCAATGAATATGTGAAAGAAAATAGCATATACGATGAGACTGAAATGCTGTGACATTCGTTGCACTATTATAATTGTTAAGGCACCATTCTGAGGGTCATAGTCCTTGGGATAAAGTAAACTTGCGAACAAATCAACGCTGAAGCAAACCATAGTAGTCTTCACATTCCTAATGCTTGCCCTTACTCACAATTGTTTTGACCAAAGTCTTGAGAGTTACTTCATTCGGCTTCATTCGGAAGCGTTCGACAGACTTGAAAGAATTCGTTGCCAATTCTAGTAGGAAGAAACTTCGACCTTGCCATCACCATGACAAATGGCACTACGACCAGACACAGCATGATGGTGGCGACGCGGATGCAGTAGCAGTAGCCATGATGCACGGGATCAACGGAAAATATCCATGAGATGTTTGCCAAAGTGAAAACATCGGCAGTATTCTGTATCGTGTTCACGTGTCAAATTTTCCAACCATGGATTGGTAGCAATTTTTTTCAAATTATCGAACTTTTACTTTGTTGCTTGAAGCCAAACAAAACTGATGGGTTCAGTTCAGTGAACGCCAATTCAGACATTCAGGCAGACAGAGTGTGTAAACAAGCGATATAGGTAGATATTTGTGTCTCGTTTGTTCACACAGATTTCAACCTGCCTGTCTGAATCTGGCGTTCACTATGAACGCTGCCTTAAGCAAAATTCTGCCACACCGATTATAACACATTATTGGATATAACATGTTTTGAAGCAAACAACTGCATGAATATAACTTTATTTGCACGAAATAAATTTTTTCTTTGATTTTTTAAAAAAAATAAATACATACCGTATTTGAAAACAAAATGTGCTGTAGAACGTTATTTACAAACCCTCTTCTACAAACTTGAATTGCTTTCTCAAAAATTTCCGGAATGTTATTTAACTCGATTTGCAGGTTTCCTCTTCATTTATACTTTTTCAAGATGGTTTTTAAATTTGTTTATATTAAATGTCATTTTGCTTTGCTTTGAAAACCAGCTGGATCCTTTAATGTTCTATTAATTAAATTTTCCAAAGATTAAGTTCTTTTCCTTTGACATTTTCATTATAGCAACAATTCAATGCATATCAACCTTATTCGGCGACGAAGTGCTCAATATAATTTTTTCTTCAGTTTGTTCCGCTAGTTTTTGCTCAAATAACATGGTCGTAACATGGTCGGGGCAATTCAAAGAATTTGTTACTTATGCAAAATCCATTTTTTGGTTATTTTGCTCTTATGTTTGGGGTCGTTATCTTGCATCAATGGGGTATTATTGCCTTGCTCGAATTCGAATTTCTCTAGACTGAGAAGATATAAATTGTTGTCTTTATTAATGTTCACGAAATTTAAAAACATCATGGTCGAAAATTTGTTCTAAATATTGGTGATGTTGAAAATATGTCAATGGTGTAGACTTACCATCTCCAACAGACCAGATCTCTCAGGCGATATTAATGGTTCCATCGCTTCCTTCTTTGTGTAAACCTCGTTGTTTTAAAAAAAAAAAAAACTTGAAAAATTGTTTGTTTATTTCTTATTATTCAGTATTAGTACTTCAACTTAGAATTCTAAGCCTCGATTGCAAAACAAAGGCTCACTCTAATAACGAAACAAAAATTTATTGACTTATTGAATGAATTGAAAAAAATTTATTAAACTAATGAAAGTCTTCGATTTTGGTTCATATATCTAATGCATAACTTTAAATCAAGTTACAGTTTTATTCAAAGTTTGTTTTCAAACTCTATAACTTTTTAATATCAAACATTGGCTTAAAATAAATCCGGCAAAACTTCGAGAGTAAACAATATCATGTAAAGCTTCTTGATAATATGAATTTTAGGCATTCGGAGTCAGTATAAAATATGCAAATTTAGTTCTCGGCCAATTGTGTGCAAACATTTACAAACACTTAAAGGCGTCACGTCAAAGTACTAGCAAAGGCCGACATTTTTCAAAGAACCTATTCGCCTATATTCTCCATTCCATCTTTAAGACTTCGATAAAATATTTTTAAAATATTCTTTCGATTTACATATATATACAACTTACTTTTGCACAAGTGGGCGTGTCACACAAATTTCCACAAAAACTCCATTTTCAATTCAAAAGAGTTCAGCATATGTCAGGCATATCTAATACCAAAAGTTCTTTCCATGCTGTTGAACCCTGTACACATAGTACTGCCGCGTCTCAAAAACGCCACAATAGATATTCGTGTCAACCGGAAGTATATTTATTTTCGCAACAAACAACACTTTGAACACATACATACAAGCATATTGCGAAGAACTGTAATGAACCAAAATATATCCTTTACAAGCAGACATAAAAATAATTTGCTCGAACCCGCACCCTGCACACACACACACACACACACAATTGCAAACACTGCTCACACCCATCAAGTCGACACTTCTATTGACTGACAATGGCGTCCAAATGGCTGCGCTTTGCGCGCTCTTTGTTTTTCGGACAATCATTTGTCTATGTCGAGATATGCAAAAACCAACACAAAGAATCCGGGGCAGGCCCCAAACATTCAACCGGCCGCCACAAAAATACTCGATGAGGAGCGAAAACTAACAAGAAAAAAAAAACCAAAACCATCAACAAAGGCCATTTATAAGGCTCACCCTTCGTCAGTCTAGTCAGCAAAGCCAACTATGTACTTGAAGGATGCCTTAGTTTGGAATTCTATTCTATGAAGAAACATGCTCAAGTTCTAATCCAAATCGATTTGTAGCGGTTCGCACATGATTCCGTTGAAGGATATTTCTTGGGTATGGTTTAAATTGACGCCAATTGGCTTACTTAGTTGGGACATCATCATCAAATTGGATGCTGAACAAGATGACAACCCTGACAAACATACCAGCAGCATCATCTTCGAAGTCATCAACTACAGTTACAGCGCATTGACATGATTTTGACACAGATAAATGAAGCCTCTGACACTGGCTAGGGTTGTTGGCAATTTCTTTGGGATTTAGGAATTTCTTAGCAAGAGTTTTTAGAATGTTGATTTTATGCTGTATAACAAAAACGAAAATAATAATAATAATAATAATAATGCGTGCTCCTTTTTAACTTTGGATATCATTTTTGTGTTAGGGACGAGATAGGAGTCAAAATTTGTAGCATATGTAATTTTGATATTAATCATTCATTGTTGTTGTTGTTGTAGTGCTGTTGCTGTAGTTGATGTGACTGACTGTTGATGTGATATGATATTACAGCAGATGAGCCATACAGCTTTTTGTTGTGTGTAAGGATTAATAATGAGATTATTTTGTAGGTTTAATGATTGAGTGATTTAACGGTTTTGAAAGGACGCATAAAGAGATTTCATAGCAGTTTCCACAACGATTAACAATTTCAGCTGTTCCCAATCCATGCTGTTATGGATAAATAATATAAAGGATTAGCCAAGATTATTATGAATAAATAGGATAAGAGATTAGCTTCTAAGTTTTCAATAAATAATTACTATCCTTAAAGATATAGCTTGGGAATGAAAAACTTCAATTGTTTATTGCTAATTAAACTTGTGTATTCTATAATGGTTAAGAGTGTAAGAAAACGTACACGTGGCAGCGTACACATAGCAGAAGTGAAGCTTCTTAAAAAGTAAATAATTAGAGATATATTGTGTAAAATAGAGAGAGAAACTATCTGAAAGGAAATGCAATACGAAATGGAAAAATATTCTGTTTATTCAATATTTACATCGTTATTGGTTGGTGCTTTAATTTTTTTATACTGATATTAATGGTTTGTGATAACAAAAATATGAAATTATGTCCGTGAGTCTATATTTTCGAGATATCGAGAAAAAATTTGATCTTTTATAGTTCCGAATTTTATTGTTGACATGTTGATATTATTATTTATGTCCACACCAAATTTTTTGCGAAGAAAACTAGTAAGCGGTAGAGAATCATTAGATTCAAAATGAACGTTAACATCTCCACCCAAAATCATGGAATTTTATCTTCGCTTTTACTGACAGCATTAGCCCACATATGACTGTACATTAGGGCGTATCGAATTACATTTTTTTGGAATTTCACATTCTAGGAGGTCTCAAAAGTTTCATGTGGTTGTCAAATGAAAGGACATCTCCTCTCCCGCAAGGACAAAGTTGTTTTTTGAGAAAAACAGTAAAAAATAAGAAATCTTTGATTTTTGTAAAAAGAACTACATATGTCTAAAGAAAAAAATGTGAATACAGTTTAAATAGCAATGCCTTACCAAACACAATGATATGCACGATTTTTACCCACAGTATCCTGTATGAAGGATATTCGAAGAGAAAGTTATATTCGAGATGGCACATAACTTTTGATTGTAACCATTGAGTCTAAATTTTGATGGCATTGATTTTAGTGTTGGCGTATTTTTTAACCCTCGAGGACTATCGTCTGAGTGGAATCCACCCATAAGGCTGAATTTCTTGGAGAAGTATATAATTTTTCATGAAAATCATCACTAAATTATAATGTAATCCTCATTTGAATGTTTATTGATGTTAAGAAGCATAACTTAGTCGTTTAAACTAAGGTGATATTTACATAAAGCCAGTTTATTAAGAGGCTTGGGTGGTTTACACCCACGATAGTAATAGCGTTTCAAAATTGTGGGTGTTCTTCACCTACGATAGTAATCAGTAATGAAATATTGTATGTGATTGCTAATATAAAATCAAAAGAAATCACTAATATTTCCAAAAGTTTTACCTACCCTCTCTGTAGGTACTGCTATGAATCAACTTTGCCAGATACGAACTAATCTATGATTATATGTTTAGTAAATGTAATGAGTAAATAAAATTTGTAAGTATTTAGCTCACTTTTGAAAAAAAAAATTTTACTTTGTGCCGAAAAAAATATTAAATAACTTTTTCTTATATATATTTTTAGCTTTCCAAATCAGTTAACCAAAGGCCTATGGCGTAAAAACTAAAAAAGTTACAACTGATTTTCTAGAATGCATTTTTTTTTTTTTATTTTTTTTCTCTAATTGCTATGTTCCTAAGTAAACGATTATATAAAAAAAAACGAAATGAATTTCATATAAAATATTGTTGTTTTCCAGTAGTGGGGTATTCATTCTTAAAAATAAATTCATTATTTTTATAGTTTCATTTGACAGATGAGAAACGCAGATACTAACTGAGTATGGGTGGATTACACCCAACGATAGTACTGACGTCAGTGAAATAGACGATAGTACTCGAGGGTTAAATATGATGAATTAATAATTTGCACAGTTTTTGCATATCAATTCTCTTGTCTTAGCGAAATGTATATACAGAGGGAAAAACCTATGGACTCAATACATAAATTTATGTACTCATCGCATAGTTTTCTGCACACAAAAATTTTACATTTTTCATGTATTGAGTACATGTTGAAATCTCTATTGACTACATAATGCTTTTAAGTGGTTCTGTAGTCAATAAAGAATTTTATGTACTCAACGCATAAATATGTGTCGTGAATTCATGGATGTATGTGGTGAGTACATGCACACTGTACTCATCGCAAACTGTTACAAATAATTTTATGTAATGAGTAAAGATCTTATGTACGTTTTTGGAGTACATAATTTTATGCAATGAGTACATACATAATTTCCTCATTACATATTTTTAGTGCATACATTTATATAATGAGTACATACATCATTTACTCATTACATATGTGTTTATACCAAAAACTCTCGCTTCTACGTACCCTAAGATGGCGCTTCACGCCAACTGAAAATGTCATCTTATTTCTTTCATTTTCTTTCTTCTTTTTTATATTTAAGCTAAATCATAGTTAGCTACCTAGATTTAAGATCTCTTTATAACGAACTATCAAGCTGGTAAGAACAATAAAATTCTATTCCAAAAATCCACCTCTCACTGACCTTTTATATCTCTTCCATTTCATATTTGATATTCTTCTTACGGTTTCAATCTCAACGCGCTTGAGATTGAAAAATTCTACAATTCAACAATTCTACTTATTCCTAGAGGGTTCCTATTTCCAAATCATCATTTGATCCATTTCGAGCCGGATATATTTGATATCAAAGGGTCAGATCGAGAGAAAAAAACATCATCTCTACAAAGTGCAGCAGCCAGCAGTCAGCAGTCTCTCAGGTGCGTTTGCATTTTTTTACCATATTCAGTCTTATTAGAGCAGTGCATGATGTACGTAGCGCGTTAAATGTTTAAAAAAAACCAGTTCCGCGACGAGTTTTTTTTCTTCTAAACAAAAAGAAATTTAGTTCAATCTAAAGAAAATAAGAGAAAAAGTTATATAAATTTTGCAAAAATCCAAAGAAAATAAAAGAAAATAGTAATATAAATTTTGCAAAAAACCCTTAAAAAACAAAAAAAAAAAATAAAAAGTTCGTCATTATAAAAAATGTGCTAAAAAAAACTCTAAATTAAAAATTTGTTCATTAAAAATGTGATTTTATATATTTCATATCTTATGTGTAACATATTTTATATAATTGTATATAAAAAGTTACAATCAAAAATATTCATAGAACATAAAAAAAAAAAAGTTGCTAAAAGTGCTAAATAAAAAAACATACATTGTTGTTGTTCAATCTTGAACTTGTCGAATTTGAAGGGCATATTATATAGTCAAATGTATAACCGTTCGACCTCTCTTCGCTTTATATAAGGTATGTACATATACACATATATCCATATGTATAAATTCTTTGTGCCGTGGTCATTATCTCTGTTAAAGTTAACATACCTATGTTGATAACGAATTGAGCATAGAACGGTAGAAAGTCTCCACTTTATTCACATGTTTTTATTGTTAGCAACATCCAACGTTGCGAATATTGTTCATGTTTAACAGCATATTTGCGCAACATATTGAATGTTTATGTTTTGTTTTTTTTTCTTCTTTGGTTCAACATTCACGCAACATTCTCTAATTGAAACAAGTTCAAGTGATTTTCGCATAAAAATTGTGCTAATAACTAATAAATAAGCATTGATTAGATACACAAGAATTGGTATATAGTTTTTAATCATCGTTTATCTATATAAAAAACAAAAAACTTGTTTTCACTTTTTTATTTAAGTTTCCTCACTTATAATAATAAAACAAAAACAACAAAAACAACAACAACAAACACTTCCACCAACAGCGGCAACATAAACAACAACAACAAACACTTCCACCAAGAGCGGCAACAAAAACAACAACAAAATAATATAGTCAAACTTAAATCACTCCATAAATTTCGATACTTGAATCGCGAATATTAACCCATTCATACACATTACCAACATATTACCTTTATTAATTCTCTATTTTGCAATTATTAAAATTTTGTTAGACATTACCAAGGCATTACAGTTATGCCTATGCTAACGTAATACAGTGCAGTGGTGGATAGCTTGTTACACGTTACCTAGACATTACATTACATTGTGTGCTAAAGGATTACGTTGCATTTGTAAACATTTGTTACACATTACCTACGCATTACATTGATTGTATGCTAAGGCATTAAATGCAATTGCAAGCTTTTTGCTAGACATTACTACCGCATTACATTAACGTTATCCTAAGGTATTACATTCAAATTATTAATATTTTGCTTACTATTACCTACACATTACATTTCATACAATTATTTCTTTGATCAAGTACTATACTCCAATCACTTTTCCAACCGATTACATACGCATTACTTTTAATTCTAAGGTACTGCTTATGTAATACATTACTAATACGAATATTTGGTTATATATTATCTGCGATTTACATTAAATTCTGTGCTACGGTGTTACAGCAGTATTGCTAATATTTGGTAACACATTACCTACGCATTACATCAATTTCTATGGTAAAGTATTACGTTCAACGTACTTACCTTTTCCAACGCCTTACCTACGCATTACATTTATTCCTTTGCCAAGGTATTACATTTCAATAACTTACCTATTCCAACGCCTTACCAACGCATTACATTTATTCCTTTGCCAAGGTATTACATTTCAATAACTTACCTATTCCAACGCCTTACCTACGCATTACATTTATTCCTTTGCCAAGGCATTACATTTCAATAACTTACCTATTCCAATGCCTTACCAACGCATTACATTTATTCCTATGCCAAGGTATTACATTCAATAACTTACCTTTTCCAACGCCTTACCTACGCATTACATTTATTCCTATGCTAAGGTATTACATTCCAATTACTTACATATTCCAACGCATTACTTTCATTCCTTTGGTAAATTATAAAGTTCCAGTTACTTACCTCTTCCAAGGCATTACCTATGCATTACATCTATTTGTAAGTCATTACTTTCCAACTAACAGCCATCTACTCATTACATAGGCATTATTGATTCTACATTTTATTGTCACAATCAAATTATTTGTTTTGGTTAATTTTTACCGATTACCGAACTTATTACATTTTTTATAATTTATTTAAAATAACTTGTTTTGATTATTTGCCGATTTTATTCGATTAGTGAGTAAATGTACCCGTCCTTTCGCTGATACAAATTTATTTCGCGCTTTTTTATTAAAAATTTAAAATTTTGCTGGTCTGCTGATATTATATTGTTTACAGTTCATTTCAACTTTTTATGATTTCATATATTCCTGGTCATATTTCGCTCATATTCCGATTGTTTTCTTTGGCTCGTTTGATCAAAGAACACAACTAAGCTGATATTGTGAAGATTATTTTCGAACTATTTCTTGGTTGTTCTTAGTGAAATATTTTCACCAGAACAAATTTCAAAACTTCACTTGCTCCTATTTATTTCACCATTGACTTTTTGCTCCTGTTTATAAATATTTCATCGTATATCAACATGTCGTCATTAGATTCCTTTATCCAAGTTACTGACCACATAGTTGAATTCGAAGCTGACTTTAACGAGTCATCATTTGCTTCATTTTCATCTCATTCTCTCGAGGTGCATCGAGAAGAGATGAAATCCATTTGGGCTAACGTTAAGTCATTCTACCAAGTGTGTCTTAAAGAACTTCAGTCTAGCGATGAAGACGAACACGTTGCTGATCTGGAAACAGTCAAGACACGGTATCGTAATACATACCAGACTTATGTTCGCTGCGTTGCAAAAATGGGTGAATATATCCAACAGCTAACAGCTCCAATTCCAGCTCCATCAGCAACAGCAACATCGTTCTCATCGAGCGGTTTCCACTTCCCACCCTGCGACACAGAAATTTTCAGTGGCGACTATCTGTCTTGGCCTTCATTTCGTGATATGTTCACGGCTATTTACATCAACAATACACGTTTAAGTCCGGTGGAAAATTATTCCATTTAAGCCAAAAGACGCGAGGTGAAGCCAGAGACATAGTCAAGAAAGCCCCATTAACCAATGAAGGTTTTCCGATTGCGTGGCAGAACTTAAAGGATCGGTTTGAAAATAAACGAATTCTCGTTAACAGTCAACTGAAAATCCTTTTTAGTCTACCATCAGTATCCTCTGAGTCCAGTAGTGCCATAAGAAAGCTCCAACGTAACATCAACAGTTGCATTTCCGCACTTCAGATGTATGATATAAATATCCAAAACTGGGATTCTATTTTCATCTTTCTCTGCTCCACTCGACTTCCAGACTCAACCCTAGCTCTTTGGGAACAGTCTTTACAAAATAAAACTGACATCCCGAAATGGAAAGAGTTAGATTCCTTCCTGACCAGCCGTTATCAAACGCTGGAAACAGTATCCGACATCAGGTTTTCTGGCTCTTCCCGCCAAAAACCCTTTGAGCCAAAAAATAAGGCTCGAAGTTCTCCAAACCAATTAAATGCTTATCATTCCAGTGTTGCTAATCCTCCATGCAAGATCTGTGCTAAGGATCAGCATACCATTCGAAAATGCCCTATGTTTTTACAAATGAATTCTGATGAGAGATTATCATGCGTAAAAAAATATGGGCTTTGTCTCAATTGTTTTGCCAGGGCTCATGCAGTCAAAGATTGTAAAAGTGCATTTAATTGTTTTACGTGTAGCAAAAGACATAACACACTTTTGCATCGTTCTTTTATAAAAGATTCCAATCCTTCTAGTTCCAATTCAGCAAATATTTCCAGTATTAATTCGCAATACAACTCGCACAACCCTCAAAGTTCCACTTCCGCAAATTCCAATATACAGCATTCACATGCGACACAAATACAGTCCACTTCTAATACTGAACCATTTCATTCCACTTCACTACAAAATTGCTTCGCTTCTGGGTCAAAAGGAGTTCTTTTGGGTACAGCAATAGTGCAAATTCGGCACTTAGGTACCACCTATACTGCTCGAGCTCTAATTGATTCAGGATCTGAAGGAACTTTTATTTCCGAGAGGTTATTTAAGCTGCTTAAACTTCCATTTCAAGCAATACAAGCTCAGATTTCCGGCTTAAATAACGCTATTTCAGCAAGATCCCAAAAGGTTTGCTCATTTCTACTAAGCTCGCCTAGCAACCAGATGATTTCCATCGAGGCGACCGCTCTAGTTCTTCCACATCTCACTGGAAATCTTCCAACGTGCACTATGGATCCAAAGGTATTTGCGAATCTTCCAGATTTCAAATTGGCAGATACTGAATTTTTCAAGAGTTCACACATCGATCTACTTATAGGTGGTGATCTATTTCCATCTATTTTACTAGAGGGCATTCAACACCATATTTGTGGCTCGTTGATTGCTCAAGAAACCATCTTCGGATGGATTCTAACCGGTCCAGTGAGAAACCAAGCTGAGTCAACTCCGTCCAATATTGTCTCGTATTACACAGAAGTATCTCTAGACAAAGAGATTTCTCGTTTTTGGGAGGTAGAGCATCTTCCCAAAAAACCATTTCTATCAGACTCAGATCGTTTTTGTGAAGAAAATTATTCACGTACAACAAAACGAGGTGAAGATGGTCGTTATACTGTATCACTTCCGTTCAAAAATAGTTTTCCAAATACTTTGAATGTCGGCCATTCACGATCCATAGCTCTAGCACAATATCTTAGAAATGAATCTAGATTGTGCAAAAATCCAAAGTTCAAATCCCAGTATGACCAAGTTGTTCAAGAATACATTGAACTGGATCATATGAAAAGAGTTTTCAATCCTAATTTCACAAATTTTCCATCCCACTACTACTTGCCTCACCATGCAGTTATCAAAGCAGAAAGTTCTACAACAAAGGTTCGTGTTGTATTTAATGCTTCGAGTCCTTCTTCGAATCAAACTAGTTTAAACGATTTACTCCATGTGGGCCCAGTTTTGCAAACTGATCTCACTATTCTTATTCTCAATTGGCGTTTTTATCAGTTCGTATTCAACGCTGATATCGAAAAAATGTATCGTCAGATTCTAGTGGATCCAAACCATACTCCATTCCAAAGAATTCTATTCCGAGATTCCCCGTTAGAAGAAATAAAAGATTTCGAGCTAAAAACGGTGACATTTGGTGTAAATTGTGCTCCGTATTTAGCTATTCGTACTCTTCTTCAACTGGCTGACGATGTTGAGCAATCGTACCCACAAGCGAGCAAGATTTTACGTACGTCCATGTATGTTGACGATGTACTTGCAGGTGGGCATGATGTGAATTCTACCATTCTTTGCCGAGATGAACTAAAAAGTGCTCTTAGTTCAGCAGGGTTCAATTTGCGCAAATGGACATCGAATTCCAAACATGTACTAGAAAGCCTTCCACGAGAACATCTTTTGCATGAAAATTTTCTTCAACTTGATGATAGCAGCATTGCTAAAACTTTGGGTGTGCGATGGAACGCATTCTCAGATACATTTTATTTTGTTACTCAGCCACTTTTATCCAGGTCCCAATTCACAAAGCGGGAAGTTCTATCACAAATAGCTAAGCTTTTCGATCCTGCAGGTTGGCTTGCTCCATGCATTGTATTAGCTAAAATACTTATGCAGCAAATTTGGTTGTCACGTATTGACTGGGATGAAAACTTGCCTGACAACTTGCTTCAAACATGGCAAAATTTCCTTCAAAACTTTCCACACATCAATTACATCAAAATTCCGAGATGGATTGATTATAGTCCAGACTGCGATCTTGAGATTCATTCATTTTGTGATGCATCCGAGACAGCTTATGCTGCCACAATATATGTTCGTGTCATTCCAAAGTCTGGTCCTATTTCGTCACATTTACTGATGTCAAAAACTAAAGTCGCACCAGTGAAAACTTTATCGATTCCAAAATTGGAATTATGTGGTGCTGTTCTCTTAGCTGAAATGTTCGATTCTCTTATTCCGCAGCTTAATGTTAACAAGTTCAATTCGTTCTTTTGGACAGACTCCACAATTGTACTTGCTTGGCTTAAAAAACCACCATGTCAATGGAAAACATTTGTAGCTAATAGGGTTTCGAAAATACTCCAAAGTGTTGGCGCAAGCCATTGGTATCATGTTGATTCACCCAACAACCCTGCAGATATAGCAAGTCGAGGATTACAACCTCAAGACCTCGTTGAGAACGAGTTGTGGTGGCACGGTCCAAGTTGGCTTAGAACATCCAAAGATTTCTGGCCAAAACTATCACAAAACTTAAGCTATGATACGCAGGAAGAAATTAAATCAGTTAAGTCCAATTTCAATTTTTTCCACCACTTTGACGATATCCTTGAACGATTCTCCTCATTTTCTAAAGCTATTAGAGTCATTTCATATTTATTCAGGTTTTATAATCGTACACATCCTATTAAAAAGGCATCATTTTGTCAAGTTTCTGTCGAAATAACTAGTACTGAAGTGATAAGTACTAGAAGTCGACTCATTGTTCTTTGCCAAAAGGTTGGATATCCTGATGAATATCATTGTTTATTAAAAAATAATCCAATTTCCTCTTCCAGTTCTTTACTCAATTTGAATCCATTTCTTGATGATGTAGGAGTGCTCCGAGTTAAAGGCAGACTTGTTTCCTCTCCAGTATTGTCGTACGATGAACGTCATCCTATTATTCTTCCTTATAACTCTCAGTTCTCGCGATTGCTAGTCCAATTTACCCACCATATCTCATTACACGGAGGTAACCAACTTGTTTTTAATTTGATAAGATTACAATTTTGGATACCACGGGTAAAGACATTGATTAAGAGCACTATTAATGGCTGCAAGGTATGCGTAATTCACAAACAAAGATTGCATACTCAGTTAATGGGTGTTCTACCTGCTGAAAGAACAACTTTAACTCGTCCATTTGCCTGCACAGGTCTCGATTTCGCTGGTCCCTTTGAAATCAAAAACTACACAGGTAGAGCCTGTTTGATAACAAAGGGATACGTGTGTGTCTTCGTTTGTTTCTCAACAAAAGCCATTCACTTAGAAGCTACTAGTGCTCTTACAACTCCAGCATTCCTTGCTGCGTTCAGTCGCTTCGTCTCCAGACGGGGCTGTCCTATTGATCTCTATTCTGATAATGGCACAACATTTGTAGGTGCCTCAAAAGAACTGATACGCGATTTTCTCGCTGTTTCACGTTCTACATTATCTTCAAATTTCAGTCATCAGAACTTAACCTGGCATTTCATTCCACCTGGAGCTCCTCATATGGGTGGATTATGGGAAGCTGGAGTGAAATCTTTTAAAACTCATTTCCGAAAGGTTGCTGGTTCATTCAAGTACACCTTTGAGGAATTTTCGACTTTGCTTGCAAAAATCGAAGCATGTCTTAATTCCCGTCCACTTTCTCCAATGTCAGAGGATCCAACTGACACCTCTGCATTAACTCCAGGTCATTTCCTCATCGGCAGTTCACTTCTAGCTCCGATTGAACCAACAATAAATGACAAATCCATTTCTATAATCAATCGTTGGCAACGTCTTAAAGCTCTGCAACAACACATTTGTACTCGCTGGAAAAATGAATATCTTAAAGAACTGCATAAGCGAAACAAGTGGCAAAGACCACAAGAAAATCTAAATATAAATTCCATGGTCGTTGTCCGCGATGAAAATTTACCTCCTAATGAATGGCGATTAGGTCGTGTAACAAAAGTTTATCCAGGCAGTGATAGTAAAGTTCGAGTAGCTGATGTACTAACTGTCCGTGGAACCATTACCAGACCTATAGTCAAGCTCGTCGTTCTTCCATCCAATTAATAATTCCTCTTCTCTTTGACATATTCCTCAAATACATTCTAAACGCTAAAATCCTTTTAGTGTCCATCATGCCAAAAGTAAGCAGCAAGGAAATACATGCAGATGCAAACAACCGAAAAATTAAAAATCAAACGAACAAGACTCAAACAAAAATATCATTCCAATGCAAAATTTGCTTGGGTTATCATGCACTCCGGAATTGCAATAAGTTCTTAGCGATGAACACTGAAAGACGTCTACGTGCAGTTATCCTCAACAAATACTGCTCAAACTGTCTTGCCCACAAGCACTCTCAAGGTTCCTGCATTTCTAAATCTGGTTGCCACTACTGTAAGCAAGACCATCATACGCTGCTACACATCCACGATCTTCCGCAAAAAGGAATGGAATAATCCTTTCTACGGCTGCTCCAAAATTGCCAACCACAATTTCTTCCATACTGCTACAAAGAGCAGTAACTTTGTATCCAACAGCTGTAGTTAAGCTTCAAGTTGATGGACGATTCCACACCGCAAGAGCACTTCTTGATCCATGCACTTCTGTCAGTCGTATTTCCATTACGATGGTACAGTCTTTGAAGATTGAAACCACCAAAATCGGAGCTGAAGCTGTTTGTTCCATCGTTATACGCGCTCATTCTGATAGTCATGTTAAAATTGAAACTATCATGAAAGTGGAAGATCACTTGACGAAACGCATTCCTCCAAAATCTATGGATTCCAAAGTTAAAACAGCTTTCCACAACATAACACTGGCAGATCCAAATTTTTTCCGTTCCAGTGCCATATCCTTGGTACTGGGTGCGGATTTGTATTCCAAAATTCTACTGCCAGGGTTAATACCGAGCCATAATGGTCTCCCTGTAGCTCAAAACACCGTATTCGGTTATATTCTCTCGGGTTCATGCGCAAACTAAAACCATTAAATTCATAATAAAACAAAAAAAAAAACACAAAACCAAAATCCTACTTACACGCACTATCCAGCTCTAAAATAATGACTGAATAAAATGCAAATGCACTATATTTTTAAGTTTTCATATTTATAATGAATTTAATTTTTTACTTAAGATATTGAATATTATTACTGAATTATATTTTGAAGTATTTCTATTGGAATTTATATAACTTTGTATTTACGAATTTAATTGCAGCAATACTGCAAGGCGGGCGGCAATGTTTATACCAAAAACTGTCGCTTCTACGTACCCTAAGATGGCGCTTCACGCCAACTGAAAATGTCATCTTATTTCTTTCATTTTCTTTCTTCTTTTTTATATTTAAGCTAAATCATAGTTAGCTACCTAGATTTAAGATCTCTTTATAACGAACTATCAAGCTGGTAAGAACAATAAAATTCTATTCCAAAAATCCACCTCTCACTGACCTTTTATATCTCTTCCATTTCATATTTGATATTCTTCTTACGGTTTCAATCTCAACGCGCTTGAGATTGAAAAATTCTACAATTCAACAATTCTACTTATTCCTAGAGGGTTCCTATTTCCAATTCATCAATATGTTAAAAACATAATTTTATGCAATGAGTACATGCATAATATCTGTGCGTAAATCACCCTCTCAACACATGCAATAAATAACTTAATAAAGAAATGACTAGATTTCACAAAATAATTTGCAATTGCTTATAGAAACCCAGCCATTTATTTCTTATCCAGTTATCGCTCTGATTTTCTACAGACTTTAGAGGTATTGCTTATTTGAAAATCAAGAAACGAATGACATAAAACAGCAAAATCGTTTGCCGATGTGCAACAGATACGTGTACTGAGTCCATATTTTATGTACTGAATAAATGTGTCACTTCAATCGTATAAAGGGGACGTGTACTGAGTCTATATTTTATATATTGAGTAAAGTTTTTGTAAAAAATTACATAACACGTTGATTGAGTACACGTTGCTTGTATCTATTGAAGTCTGCTATGTACTCAACACATAACATGATGTATTGAATACATTTTTTATTCATTTTAAAAAGTGAATAAATTGATATGTAGTCAGTACACGCTCCCTTTACTCAGTAAATACTGCTCTTGTTGCGTTCTCATACAAGTTGCAGTGCATAGATTTTACATAGCTGTCTCTGTACTGACTACATAACTTTTTCCCTTAGTGTACTATAACGCAATTTTTTAACTTTAACAAAAAAATTAAAATTAGATTTTATATCACGGGGATAAGAAGTGGTGTCGAAGATAATTTTCTCAATTTGGATTTTTCAAATATTTCTATACATGACCCTACCTTAAAATATGTATTTATTATGCCAGGTTTAAATTAGGTTATTTTTTATATTTTATACTTAAAAAAATTGTACTTCGTATCATCCAATTTCTCAATCTAAATAATTAATAGGCTAAGGTTTTTTTGTGACTTCAACTCCTTCCAGACCAATAGACCGATTTTATAGATTCAGATGTCATTTAATCAGGATTAGGCTGTAGATGTGCAAACCACTTTTAAAAATTGTTATTTCACTTTAGGGGTTCCCAACCTTCTAAAAGAGATATAAAATTTTTGTGCAAAAATCCGGTATTTAATCGATTTGAAATTTAGTTGAAGTAGAGCTTATAAATTGATCAAATTTTAATTTTTTTCAAAACTAAAAATTTTTAACAAAAATTATCTTTTATGCATGCCTCAAATGTCAATTGTCCGAAAAATGCAGTTCCAAAATCAAAAATTCCACTCTCCGAGCAAACAGCTCAGTCAAATTTTAACGGTCTTCAAAATTTTTTTGTTTTTCTTAATTTGTGATCAATTTTCTTTGAAATGTGTTGACAATTACAGTTATTATCTTACCAAATGTATTTTTAATGAATTTTCTTAATATTGCCTGTAGTTGTTTAACGTGTATTTTAACCAAACGCCAATACAGAAAAAAAAGCTCTCTGAAATTTAACGTTCTATATTTGGAAGTAAATATTTCTGTCAGTTTATAAAAATTTAATTTATACTTCTTTTTTGTATTTAATTGAAATTAATTCACTTAAAAACTTAAAAACTTGAAAAACACTTTTACCATTACTTTATTATTTATATTTTAATCATTGCCTTTAAAAAGAATCCACTTAATTGAATGTCTTCTCAAAAAATGGTATAAAAATTGTTTTTATTGTAAAAAATAAAAAAATTCAAATTTGCATTTTTGATTTTCTTTTATTATGTTTAGTTTTTTTAAGGCGAGTGTGTTTTTGTATGACAAAAAAATTAAAAAATACTATGCGTCATCAAAAAACAAGGCTACCACCTATGATGTTTTCCACGAAATTTAATTTTTTTAAATGTTGTTTTTATATTTTTTAAATCTTCAACAATCTTCAAAAACAATATATTTGAAAAAAATTGTATTATAGCTCCAACCAATAAAAAGTTAAAGCCACAAATCTGTTTTAATCATCCTGCGTATCTATATAATTAATAGGCTAAGGTTTTTTTGTGACTTCAACTCCTCCCAGACCAATAGACTGATTTTATCGATTCAGATGTCATTTAATCAGGTTTTGGCTGAAATTGTGCAAACCACTTTTAAAAATTGTGATTTCACTTCAGGGGGTTCCCAACCTTTTAAAACAGAAATAAAATTTTTGTGCAAAAATCCGCTATTTAATCGATTTGAAATTTAGTTTAAGAAGAGCTTATGAATTGGTCAAATTTTAATTATTTTCAAAGCTATAAATTTTTAACTAAAATTATCTTTTATGCATTTCTCAAATGTCAATTGTCCGAAAAATGCAGTTCCAAAATCAAAAGTTTCACCTTCCGAACAAACAACTCAGGCAAATTTTAACGGTTTTTTTTGGGTTTTTTGGCGTTTTTTCATCGGAATCGGTGTTCTGTAAGTATTTTTAATTAATTTTTTAATTATATCTTAGCAGTAATTTTTTTTCTAATTCTATTTTATATATCGTTTATATTTAAATTAGTTATGTCTTATAGCTTTAGAAGTTAAGCAGCGGTGTTGTTGAATAGTAATAATATTTATCTCGGTAGTTATATTAGTGTAAGTCCGTCTTTGTATTTTGACATTTACATTTAAAATTTTAGTGTCAGATCATAAATTTTAAGCATTCTCAATGATGATCTTTTAAATCATTATTGAGACTGAATATATCGTTATTGAGGAAAAAGCTGCTTGAATAGATTATTATAAATTAAGCGTCTATAATGTTGCTAACATTTAATTTTACACATACAATGGTATGTGTAAATTTTTCATCAACATTTAAATGTATATAAAATATAGGCTTCACCCGCCCACGGACACGCCCGTTTACAATAAAATCTTTTTTGTTTTGAAAAGTGGGTTTAGGGTATTTCATAGTCGGCCTAGACCGACTTTAGACTTTCTTTACTTGTTTTTGGGTTGTATCAACAATAATGGGGCATTCCACTCAAAGCGGTATATTTTAGCGGTATACAGGGCAGTGAACCTACATGAGTTAAGTCCCTAATGGTACAATATCTTTTTTCTGGCTCATCACTGCAATAATAAATATATATATATATACTTATGATATCGTCAAAGAGATCAATGCTAAAAATTAACTCAAAGTTTTTTCTCAATTTTTCTTTTGATATATGTAACTAATTGTTATGTAATTGATTTTATTCAGTACCGCATATCGTGTTGTTACTATCACAACCTTCATATCTCCAAAGAATTGTTTCATATAAGTTATTTGAATTAGTGAACCCAAAGTTGAATTATCTTTTTTAGTTTGCGAAATATGTCCCTTCAAAGCTGAAAAATATTAAAATTTTAACATTTTTTGAGACTGTAACTTTTTATCCACTCTTAAATTTTCAAAATTGTTTTTTATATGGTGGAAAACTCTTTTTAAAAACTTTATAGAAAACTTTTTATCAAAAATATATATTTTTTATCTCAATCTTTAGCAGTTTTAGAGATATTTTGAAAAATGTATCAATGTACCCTTGAAACAATATAAACCAACTTTCAGAGTTTTTCTTATAGTGACACGCCCCTATGTGAGTCCCACCAACTTTCTTAATCGTGATTTGTAATAATTCTACCCACACCTTCACCGAATTTCAGTACCCTAGTATGAATATTAATCTAAAAAAAGTGATTTTTTAAAGTGCCACGCCCTATGAATAATCCATCCCACTTTTTCGTCGTACGTTTCCTATCACTGTATTATTTAAATTTCAGTACCCTAGTGTCAATATTAACTGTGATACAGAGTTTTTTAATAGTGACACTCCATTGAGAAATCCGCATGGATGCCTAGCAAAACATCACAGATATATAAACTTTCACATTCTGCAGTGCAGTAGAGACGAAATTCACACTTAAAGATACAACATGGATGCTGAAACAGCAAAATTCAAAGTAAAAAACACCAATAAAAATTAAAATTGAATGGATTACCTATAGGACACGACCAAAAAAAGATTACTTTTTAATCCAATAAAAAGTTTTAAATTTTCCAATCCAAAAAAAATTTATTTTTAATCCGCAAAAAGTTTAAAATTTTTTAATCCAAAAAGGAATAATTTTTAATCCACAGAAAGTATAAAATATTATTATCCAAAAAGGATAAGACATAAGTCCAAAAAAAGTTTAAAATATTGCAATCCGAAAAGGATTACTGTTTAATCCACAAAGGTTCAACATTTTCAAAACCGAAAAGACTAAAGTTTAATCTTTCATTTAATTCATTTTTGTTTCATTTAATTAAAAATAAACTTCGGATGCTTTAACAACATTAACAATTACATTAGCGTAAATTTTGTAGTACACTCAGAAAAAAGCTGCCATGTAAAATTAACGTTTTTTAATGTTATTTCCAATGTAAATCAGAAAATGTGGATTTTACGTTAGAAAATGTTAAGTTAACATGTATTGTGTTGAATTGATAAGAAAAATATCAAATTGATAATGTAATGTTTTACGTTGCAATATCAATTCTTAATGTTAAAATAACATTTAAAATGTTTTTAGTTCATCATTATACCCTAAACCTGAAAGGTCAGGGTATATTAACTTTGTGCAAACGTTTGTAACGCATAGAACGAAGCGAGTCCGGTATAGAAAAGTATATATATTCTTGATCAGCGTCACCACGTGAGTCGAGCTATCTATGTCCGTCCGTCCGTCCGTCCGTCCGTCCGTCCGTCCGTCCGTCCGTCTGTGTGTTGTCCGTATACACAGGATAAGAAGAAGGAGTTAAGATAATTGAATGAAACTTGGTACACATAGTCACATGGACCCAAGGATCTGCACTATTGAATATTTTTGGAATCCGCCCACGGACACGCCTACCTCCAATACAACGCAAAAATTGAAAACTGCATAACTCAGCTCATAATTAACCTACAACAATAAAATTTGGTATGTATGTGTTTTGTATCAACACAAAGATGTTTTTGAAAAATGGGTGTAATCCACTCACGGACACGCCCACCTCCCATACAACCCAAAAATTGAAAACGCAATAAATAAGTCTCTGTTTAACCTACAGAGCTAAAATTTGACACATATATTTTTTATAAACAAACAAAGATGGTTTTGAAAAATGGACATCATCCGCCCACGGACACGCCTACCTCCCATACAACGCGAAAATTGAAAACTGCATAACTCAGCTCATATTTAGCCTACAACAATAAAATTTGATATGTATGTGTTTTATACCAACACAAAGATGTCTTCGAATGAACGTCATCCGCTAACGGACACGCCCACCTCCCATACAACCCAAAAATTGAAAACGCAATAAATAAGCCTGTGTTTAACCTAAAGAACTAAAATTTGGTACATATGTTTTTTATGATAAGAGAAAGATGGTTTTGAAAAATGGACATCATGCGCCCACGGACACGCCTACCTCCCATATAACGCGAAAATTGAAAACTGCATAACTCAGCTCATATTTAGCCTACAACAATAAAATTTGATAAATATGTGTTTTATACCAACACAAAGATGTCTTCGAAAAATGGACATCATCCGCCTACGGACACGCCTACCTCCCATACAACCCAAAAAGTTTAAAACTCAATAAATAAGGTTATGTTTGTCATAGAGAAATTAAATTTGGTATGTATGTATTTTATACCAAAACTAAGGTGTGTTCAATTTGGAAGTAATCCGTCCATGAACACGCCCACCTCCCATAGCGAAAGCACAATAAGGGCATTGACTGTGAGCTACAGAAATAAAACTTGGTATGTGTAAATTTTTCATCAACATTTAAATGCATACAAAATATAGGCTTCATCCGCCCACGGACGGATTTTTTGTAAATGGGCGTCATTTACAAAAATATTTACAAAAATTTTTTTTGTTTTTGAAAAGTGGGTTTAGGGTATTTCATAGTCGGCCTAGACCGACTTTAGACTTTCTTTACTTGTTTTTTACTGTAAAATTGATAGTATGTCATATCCATTTAACATTATAAATGTAGATGTCAACAACAAGCAGATGTAATGTTTATTTAAGAGCTGAGCCGTTAAAACATATAGGTGACCGTGGCACACAGGTTAAGAGTGTGGCTTTGGATGCCCGGAGCCCTGGTTCGAATCCCACTCGTGGCAAATTATTTTTCAATACATTTTGGAGTTAACTCCTTTAGAATCGATTTGCATGAAAAGAAATTATATTAGGGGGTAAAGTCAAATTTTCAACTATTTTTCGTTACGTTTGAATTTTCAACTATTTTTTGCGTTATGGTTGAATTTTCAACTTTTTTTCGTTACGTTTGAATTTTCAACTATTTTTTGCGTTATGGTTGAATTTTCAACTATTTTTGCGTTATGCTTGGCCAATCGAATGCAATGGAATTATCTAAGGTCACAGGCAGATCATTGGCACTTTAATGGATTCCATGGAGAATTTGGACAAAAGTGGATGATTCTATGGCCATTCGGATGCAATGGGATTATCTCAGGGCACAGGCGGGTCATTGGCACTTTAATGGATTCCATGGATTCCATGGAGGTGACAGGGGAGTCATTGGAACTTTTATTGGTTGAAGCAACATTTGGACAAAAATGGATGATTCTATGGCCAATCGGATGCAATGGGATTATCTGAGGTCAGAGATGGGTCATTGGAACTTTTATGGGTTCCATGGAACATCTATATAATTAATAGGCTAAGGTTTTTTTTGTGACTTCAACTCCTCCCAGACCAATGGACCGATCCTATCGATTTAGATGTCATTAAATCAGGTTTAGGCTGTATATGTGCAAACCACTTTTAAAAATTGTGATTTCACTTCAGGGGGTTCCCAACCTTTTAAAACAGAAATAAAATTTTTGTACAAAAATCCGTTATTTTATCGATTTGAAATTTAGTTTGAGAAGAGCTTATGAATTGATCGAATTTGAGTTTTTTTTTCAACTACAAATTTTTAACCAAAATTATCTTTTATGCATTCCTCAAATGTCAATTGCCCGAAAAATGCAGTTCCAAAATCAAAAATTACACTTTCCGAGCAAACGACTCAGTCAAATTTCAACGGTTTTCAAAATTTTTTTGTTTTTCTAAATTTTCGTTCAATTTTCTTTGAAATGTGTTGACAATTACAGTTATTATCTTACCAAATGTATTTTTAATGAATTTTCTTAATATTTTCGTTAGTTGTTTAACGTGTATTTTTATCAAACGCCAAGACAGAGAAAAAAACTCTCTGAAATTTAAAGTTCTGTATTTGGAAGCGAATATCTCTGCCACTTTTGAAAAAATTTCATTTATTTCTTTTTTGTATTTAATTGCAACTAATTAACTTTAAAATAATAACAAAGTTTTTACCGTTACTTTATTATTTATATTTTAATCATTGCCTTTAAAAAGAGTCCAGTAAAATTAATGTTTCCTCAAAAAATGTATTAAAAATTGTTTTTGTTGTAAAAATAAAAAAAATTCAAATTTTCATTTTTGATTTTCTTTCATTAGATATAGTTGATTTAAGACCAATTTGTTTTTGTTTGACAGAAAAATTAATAAATACTATGTGTCATCGAAAAAACAAGGCTACCCCCTATGGTTTTTTGCTCGAAATTTTTTTTTTTTAAAATGTTTTTCTTATAATTTTTAAATCTTCAATAAGCTTCAAAAACAATATATTTGAAAAAAATGTCATTATAGCTACAACCAATTAAAAGTTATAGCCACGAATCTGTTTTAATCATCCTGCTTATCTATATAATTAATAGGCTAAGGTTTTTTTTGTGACTTCAACTCCTCCCAGACCAATGGACCGATTCTATCGATTTAGATGTCATTAAATCAGGTTTAGGCTGTATATGTGCAAACCACTTTTAAAAATTGTGATTTCACTTCAGGGGGTTCCCAACCTTTTAAAACAGAAATAAAATTTTTGTACAAAAATCCGTTATTTTATCGATTTGAAATTTAGTTTGAGAAGAGCTTATGAATTGATCGAATTTGAGTTTTTTTTCAACTACAAATTTTTAACCAAAATTATCTTTTATGCATTCCTCAAATGTCAATTGCCCGAAAAATGCAGTTCCAAAATCAAAAATTACACTTTCCGAGCAAACGACTCAGTCAAATTTCAACGGTTTTCAAAATTTTTTTGTTTTTCTAAATTTTCGTTCAATTTTCTTTGAAATGTGTTGACAATTACAGTTATTATCTTACCAAATGTATTTTTAATGAATTTTCTTAATATTTTCGTTAGTTGTTTAACGTGTATTTTTATCAAACGCCAAGACAGAGAAAAAAACTCTCTGAAATTTAAAGTTCTGTATTTGGAAGCGAATATCTCTGCCACTTTTGAAAAAATTTCATTTATTTCTTTTTTGTATTTAATTGCAACTAATTAACTTTAAAATAATAACAAAGTTTTTACCGTTACTTTATTATTTATATTTTAATCATTGCCTTTAAAAAGAGTCCAGTAAAATTAATGTTTCCTCAAAAAATGTATTAAAAATTGTTTTTGTTGTAAAAATAAAAAAAATTCAAATTTTCATTTTTGATTTTCTTTCATTAGATATAGTTGATTTAAGACCAATTTGTTTTTGTTTGACAGAAAAATTAATAAATACTATGTGTCATCGAAAAAACAAGGCTACCCCCTATGGTTTTTTGCTCGAAATTTTTTTTTTTTAAAATGTTTTTCTTATAATTTTTAAATCTTCAATAAGCTTCAAAAACAATATATTTGAAAAAAATGTCATTATAGCTACAACCAATTAAAAGTTATAGCCACGAATCTGTTTTAATCATCCTGCTTATCTATATAATTAATAGGCTAAGGTTTTTTTTGTGACTTCAACTCCTCCCAGACCAATGGACCGATTCTATCGATTTAGATGTCATTAAATCAGGTTTAGGCTGTATATGTGCAAACCACTTTTAAAAATTGTGATTTCACTTCAGGGGGTTCCCAACCTTTTAAAACAGAAATAAAATTTTTGTACAAAAATCCGTTATTTTATCGATTTGAAATTTAGTTTGAGAAGAGCTTATGAATTGATCGAATTTGAGTTTTTTTTTCAACTACAAATTTTTAACCAAAATTATCTTTTATGCATTCCTCAAATGTCAATTGCCCGAAAAATGCAGTTCCAAAATCAAAAATTACACTTTCCGAGCAAACAAGTCAGTCAAATTTCAACGGTTTTCAAAAAAAAGCTTTTTTTGGGTTTTTTGGTGTTTTTTCATTTAAATGTGTCATAAATCGATGTTGTAGGTGTTCTGTTAGTACCTTTTATTAATTTCTGAAATATATCTTGGTATTATTTCTTAAATCTATTTTTATGATTATCTATTTACATTAGTTATGTTTTATAGCTGGAATAGTTAAGCTACGATGTTTTCGAATAGTTATAATGTTTTTCTCAGTAGTTATATTAGTGTAAGTGTTTCTAACACTTAATTTTTATTGAATTGCTCGAATTCGGGCAACAGGTTTACTAGTTTCTACCAAAATGGATGATTCTATGGCCAATCGGATCCAATGGGATTATCTGAGGTCATAGGCGGGTCATTGGAACTTTTATGGGTTCCATGGAACATTTGGACCAAAATGGGTGATTCTATGGCGAAACGGATGCAATGGGATTATCTGAGGTCATAGACGGGTCATTGGAACTTTTATGGGTTCCATGGAACATTTGGACCAAAATGGGTGATTCTATGGCCAATCGGATGCAATGGGATTATGTGAAGTCACAGGCGGGTCATTGTGTCTTTTGTAGGTTCCAAGGAACATTTGGACCAAAATGGATGATTCTATGGCCAATCGGATGCAATGGGATTATCTGAGGTCATAGGCGGGTCATTGGAACTTTAAATGGTCCCATGGAACATTTGGACCAAAATGAGTGATTCTATGGCCAATCGGGTGCAATGGGATTATCTGAGGTCATAGGCGGGTCATTGGAACTTTTATGGGTTCCATGGAACATTTGGATCAAAATGGGTGATTCTATGGCCAATCGGGTGCAATGGGATTATCTGAGGTCATAGGCGGGTCATTGGAACTTTTATGGGTTCCATGGAACATTTGGACCAAAATGGGTGATTCTATGGCCAATCGGATGCAATGGGATTATCTGAGGTCACAGGAAGGTCATTGGAGCTTTTAATGGTTCCATGGAACATTTGGACCAAAATGGGTGATTCTATGGCCAATCGGATGCAATGGGATTATCTGAGGTCACAGGCGGGTCATTGTGTCTTTTGTAGGTTCCAAGGAACATTTGGACCAAAATGGATGATTCTATGGCCAATCGGATGCAATGGGATTATCTGAGGTCATAGACGGGTCATTGAACTTTTATGGGTTCCATGGAACATTTCTACCAAAATGGATGATTCTATGGCCAATCCGATTCAATGGGATTATCTGAGGTCACAGGCGGGTCATTGTGTCTTTTGTGGGTTCCATGGAACATTTGGACCAAAATGAGTGATTCTATGGCCAATCGGATGCAATGGGATTATGTGAAGTCACAGGCGGGTCATTGTGTCTTTTGTAGGTTCCAAGGAACATTTGGACCAAAATGGATGATTCTATGGCCAATCGGATGCAATGGGATTATCTGAGGTCATAGGCGGGTCATTGGAACTTTAAATGGTCCCATGGAACATTTGGACCAAAATGAGTGATTCTATGGCCAATCGGGTGCAATGGGATTATCTGAGGTCATAGGCGGGTCATTGGAACTTTTATGGGTTCCATGGAACATTTGGACCAAAATGGGTGATTCTATGGCCAATCGGATGCAATGGGATTATCTAAGGTCATAGGCGGGTCATTGGAACTTTTAATGGTCCCATGGAACATTTTGACCAAAATGGATGATTCTATGGCCAATCGGATGCAATGGGATTATCTGAGGTCATAGCCGGGTCATTGGAACTTTTATGGGTTCCATGGAACATTTGGACCAAAATGGATGATTCTATGGCCAAACGGATGCAATGGGATTATCTGAGATCATAGACGGGTCATTGGAACTTTTATGGGTTCCATGGAACATTTGGACCAAAATGGGTGATTCTATGGCCAATCGGATGCAATGGGATTATCTAAGGTCATAGGCGGGTCATTGGAACTTTTATGGGTTCCATGGAACATTTGGACCAAAATGAGTGATTCTATGGCCAAACGGATGCAATGGGATTATCTGAGATCATAGACGGGTCATTGGAACTTTTAATGGTTCCATGGAACATTTGGACCAAAATGGATGATTCTATGGCCAATCGGATGCAATGGGATTATCTAAGGTCATAGGCGGGTCATTGGAACTTTTAATGGTCCCATGGAACATTTGGACCAAAATGGATGATTCTATGGCCAATCAGATTCAATGGGATTATCTGAGCTCATAGACGGGTCATTGGAACTTTTATGGGTTCCATGGAACATTTGGATCAAAATGGGTGATTCTATGGCCAATCGGATGCAATGGGATTATCTGAGGTCATAGGCGGGTCATTGGAACTTTTAATGGTTCCATGGAACATTTGGAACAAAATGGGTGATTCTATGGCCAATCGGATGCAATGGGATTATCTAAGGTCATAGACGGGTCATTGGAACTTTAATAGGTTCCATGGACATTTGGACCAAAATGGGTGATTCTATGGCCAATCGGATGCAATGAGATTATCTAAGGTCATAGACGGGTCATTGGAACTTTTATGGGTTCCATGGAACATTTTTCCATGGGACATTTGGACCAAAAAGGATGATGCTATGGCCAATCGGATTCAATAGGATTATCTGAGGTCACAGGAAGGTCTTTGGAACTTTTAATGGTTCCATGGAATATTTGGACCAAAATGGGTGATTCTATGGCCAATCGGATGCAATGGGATTATCTGAATTCACAAGCGGGTCATTGGTACTTTAATGGGTTCCATGGAACATTTCTACCAAAATGGGTGGTCCTATGGCCAATCGGATGCAATGGGATTATCTGAGGTCATAGGCGGGTCATTGGAACTTTTAATGGTCCCATGGGACATTTGGACCAAAATGGGTGATTCTATGGCCAATCGGATGCAATGGGATAATCTGAGGTCACAGGAAGGTCTTTGGAACTTTTAATGGTTCCATGGAATATTTGGACCAAAATGGGTGATTCTATGGCCAATCGGATGCAATGGGATTATCTGAATTCACAAGCGGGTCATTGGTACTTTAATGGGTTCCATGGATTATTCGGACCAAAATGGATGATTCTCTGGCCAATCGGATGCAATGGGATTATCTGAGGTCACAAGCGGGTCATTGGAACTTTTGTGGGTTCCATGGTACATTTGGACCAAAATTGATGATTCTATGGCCAATCGGATGCAATGGGAGTATCTGAATTCACAAGCGGGTCATTTGTACTTTAATGGGTTCCATGGATTATTCGGACCAAAATGGATGATTGTATGGCCAATCGGATGCAATGGGATTATCTGAGGTCACAAGCGGGTCATTGGAACTTTTTTGGGTTCCATGGTACATTTGGACCAAAATTGATGATTCTATGGCCAATCGGATGCAATGGGAGTATCTGAACTCACAAGCGGGTCATTGGTACTTTAATGGGTTCCATGGATTATTCGGACCAAAATGGATGATTCTATGGCCAATCGGATGCAATGGGATTATCTGAGGTCATAGGCTGCTCATTGGAACTTTTAATTGTCCCATGGGACATTTGGACCAAAATGGGTGATTCTATGGCCAATCGGATGCAATGGGATAATCTGAGGTCACAGGCGGGTCATTGGTACTTTTATGGGTTCCATGAGACGTTTCGAAAAAACTTTATGATTCTATAGCCAATCGGATGCAATGGGTTTTTCTGAGGTCATTTTCACTTTTATGAATTCTACGAACAATTTAGACATAAATGGATGATTCTGTGGTCAAGCGGATGTAACTGGACTATCTGAGGTCTAGGCTGGGTCATTGAAACTTTAATGGATTTTATATTAAAATAACATTTTTGAGAGAAAACCTTAATTTATATTAAGTTTTTTGGAAGAACACTGGGGACGTCTAGATTTTGTTCAATCATCACGATTTGTAAAAAATTTTACTTCAATTTTTTACGTTTTGAGTTTTAGTTATTTTAATTTTACTGCCTTAGTTGTTGGTAACGACAACGATTTTTGTAATGAAATTTATAATGTTTACTGTTATTGCATGATGTGTTTATATATTTAACCACTTTGCCTATTGTACATGATTATATAAAATTCCAAGGCAATCAATAAGAAGTAAACTCCAATCGCGCGTCGTAGCTGACACGCACACTTTTTTTTTCTGAGTGTAGAAGTAGTTTTCAATCTTAAGTAATATAAAAACTTTTTCCTGAAAATACTACCTTAATGTAAATTTGTTGTCAAAAATAGTCTTAAACTTCAATTTTTTTGGATTAAAAACAAATTAAACTAAGGATTGGAATAAAAAATAGTACTTTTTGGATTAAAAATTCCTTTAAACCAAAGTTTGGATTAAAAGCTAGTCCAAAATTTTTAACCGTGTGACTAATGACTTTACAAAGCACCCTTACAAGAACTAACCTCACATGAGAATAATCATTTAAAAAATAATTAAGAAATTGCATGGAAGCTGATTGAGATATGATAAATATATATGACAAATAGTGAGTTTATTTCGCAAATTCGTTTTGATTAAGAAAAGCGATGCAAATTTCTGTTCAGCTACGATAAAGATACGTTGAAGTGAAATATTGTTGAAAATGAAATTGCAAAGCTCAGTAAAACTATTTTGATAAAGACCATTTTTAAAAGAACTAAGCTTTGACCAAAATGCTTCCAGGTCCATATCAGCTGATAGATTCAAATCGCTAGTGTATTAATAAATTTAATTGCTTTGTAATATAATCGTGGTCGCAATCGACGAGGTGTTCTAATAAAAGGACGAGAGAAAGAATCGGTAACTCTTCTGTTGATACACGCAGAGAAAAAAAACGTTTATCACCAGTTTGCTGCAAACGAACTTCGTTTGTCGTGCTTCAAATCATTTTTTGTAAACGTTTGAACATTTGGCATAATAATGGTTAGTTGCGGGAAACACGCTATTTAGTTGAGAGAAATTAATTTTGTCTGTCACAAACGGCAGTGATTTTTAAATTGCAGCAACCGAAAAATTTGTTTTTTCCAACTGAAAACTTCGTTTGCAGGAAAAAAAATTAATTTGTTATAAACGAATATTTCTCAACTAACAAAAAAAGTTGCTTGATTTCGTTGATGAAAAGTGTTTAATATTTACCATCAACGAAAAGTTAGTATATTAAGAGTGTGAACAAACAGACACACAACTGTGAATCACATGCGCAGTCACACAACTGCTACACAACTCGCTTTCGTTAATGACAAATGTTACATATTTGCTATAAACGAAAAAACAAGAATGTGTTCCAGTTTAAGTAAGCGCAGCCACACAAATGGCATCTCGCTTGTACCTTTGCACTTTGTCTTAACAAAATAGTTGTTGTTGTCATAATAATAGTCAGATTGCCATTAACGTAAGTTGTTTTTCAATTGCGGCAACCGAAAAACTTTTGTTGTTCAACTGAAAACTTCATTTGTAGAAAAAACATCAATTTCTTATGACATACACATTTGTAATCTAAAAAAATTCATACTACACAATATCTCACAATAGCTCAATGGAACCATGCTAGACTGTCGCGCGGAAGACGTGGGTTCGAATCTTGGCTGTGTAAGTATCAAAAATTTTAATTTAATTATTGAAATTCTAATTCTGTTTCATTAACTGCTTCGTTAAAAATAGCCGTCAAAATAAGAATAATAAAAATAATAATAAAAAATATTAGTTAAAAAAACAATTTGGTGTTCCTGTTGGGAATTGAACCCAGGTCACTCCAGTTCCTAGACTTTAACGCCAGCACGCTCGGCTAAACTTGAACTTCCAAAACAATGATAAAATTTCATTAAGTCCGATGTTTTTTCGTTTCAAGCAAGAATATTTTTAAGTTGATAACAACTGAGTACTCTTTTGCAGCAAATACAGTTCGCAAACGAAGTATAGTTGGTGAATTTTTCAGTTACGGTAAACGAAAAATTTCTTTGCGTGTAGGACTTTTATAGCAGCTTTATGTCCTCGTGGTTAAAATCAAATTTATTTTTTCTAACCCTCCAGTTCGACTCACCAGTGACGAATGAGTGAGTTCACTAGCTATCGGTAATCACCACTGGTTACCCACCAGATTACCTGCAATGCAATTCACTCATGAATTTAACACGGGGATGTCATTGCCGGTAATGATTCCATTACTCTCTGCATTACCATTCACTAGCTGTTTCATGAGGTACACTCATCATTCCTTTTGTTATACAGTTTATGTGGAGAAAACAAATGAAATAAATGTATTTGCATTACCTGCTACATTACCTCGGGTACTAGAATTCACTAGCTACTATTCATGCATGATATCATGACCGTTAAAAGACTAATTGTGATTGCCAGTACTGGAGGGAAGTTGCTATAAATTCAAAATAGAACAACAGCGTTTTAAGTCTAACCTCAATTATTAAAAGGTATGATTAATTAATGTAATATCGCAAAACCTACCACAATCTGATCTAGCTTATCATCCTACAAAACTGGAAAAAACCTGCCAGTTTTGGTAGGAAAAGCCCATGTGTGGCAACACTGTTCTACACACATATTTCATCAAAAACTGATTACGATCTTAATAAGAAATATATTTTGAGCAAAAAAAATGCAAAGGTATCCCTGTTGAGGATTGTTAATGGCCTCCAAAACATTCTTATGGCTTCTTACTGATAGCACTTAAGAAGAAGTTAAACTCTTACTTATCCTGATTTTCTACCCAAAAGCAGGAACAGCTTTTAACTGATCTGAATTTAAGCCAATAGATCTTCACTTAATATTGATATCAAAATTTGGTACAGATTTAATATGTTAATCAGCAACACGGCACAACAATGCAGATTAAACTGTTATTTTAATGTTTCAGTTATTAGCTTAAATTTTCAGCGCAATTAGATGTTACTTAATTCAATCAAATTAAATTTAATCAAATGTTATTTTATGCTCAAATAGCTAACATTCGTCTAACACCGAAACACCAAAATATGTACATAAGCTACACATATTGTAGAGGTCCTTGTTAACAAACACTTAATCCAGAGTTTGACCAACTCATTCCATATCATAAACATACCAACAAACATCATATGAAATTGTTTTTGCTCGTTTGCGTGTAATTAAAATTAATCCTGTACACAGGACATGTGCTCGCAGGATTTTATCTAACAATGAGTGCAAACAAGGACGAGATAATAAATGCAATAATAATAACTAAATAACGCGGTGCAACAACTGCATATATGGGGGGGAGCATAATCAGTAGGATGTGATTATGCTAAGCACCCAACATCACAACACCACACCCAAGCACATAACTACTGTGCACACTTCATTTTTATCACAAACACTCAGATTATGTCATTTTGTTAATCTTACATTGTATGGAAGTTTTTTTTTATTTTGTACAATTAATATGTAGTGTGTTGCATTATGCAGCGTTTGCTAGACAAGCTCAGTCGAATAATAAAATTATGTTCATTGATATCCTTTTTGGACTTAATGTCAATTTTTGCGCGATTTTTATGTGCTGATTATGCACATAATGCGATTAAAAACCACGTAACACTTATCGCTATAATATAAACAGGGTGTTCAAAATATCTCATCACTTTGTGGAAGACTAAAATTGTTGGTATGTCAGCCATTCCTAGCATAAAAGCGCGTTTCTACAGTCAATTTTTCTAACGTTTGAATGCAAATTTGAACGTGTAAGCCTTGTATTAATCGCAATTTTCAAAATTTACAACAAAAGTCGGTAGGTTATTAACTTTGCTTCGGTTTAATGCCAGTTTTTACGAAAAGTGGCCGCATGTCTTTTGGTTTGCTTATAATTTTGGCTTTACGTTTCTATTCAAATTATAAAAATATAAGTTTACAAGCTGACCCCGCAAACTTCGTTTTGCCCAAAATAAATTAGATTAATGTCGAGCATTCAGGATTCCACCCGAATTTTTTTGTGTAGAAAATTAGTAACACTTTCAACGACTGCCCTTGTGACTTATTTACGGTCATTACAAAAGTACGTTACACTGAATGCATTTGAACTGGAGCAGCATATCGGTTTTCATTCTTCTCCCTTGAACGGCCCTTTCAAAATCCATGCCACTACCAGATTGTTCATTACTTCCAATCAGTCGAGTTCCATTGCACAGTTTCGGGTCATGAAGATTTCGTAGCATGATGATGACAGATCAACTTTAAGACGCAACTGATAAGGTGCAATGCCAGGCAAAGCCGAAGAGTTTTAAAATTCTACTGCATAATTGATGATTTCGTCTAATTTTTCTACGCGATTGATCGATTTGTATGATCGCAGTTCTCCCGGAATTTTATTTTTAACCGTCCAATTCAAGTCATTGACATAAATATTTTTTGTTGTTTAGATTGCACGTGCACTCAACCAATCGTAGCTACAATAATTTTGACCAATATTCGAATATACATTATCGATAAGTTCATTTTTCCTTGAAGATAATTTACAAATGACAGGCGGAGTCGAAACTTAACCACTCACAGTATGTACCAGAATTTTTCCATTTCCGATTCTCAGTTGTTCTTTTGAAAAAAGAACGGTTTCAGTAGATGCGAGAGGTAACGCAATGCCACTTTGAGCACTTATTGCTGCTAATATCAATGATATCAGGAACGTTTTCCCAGTTCCATCGTTAGCACCATGGAAAAATAGTCCACCGTTTTTATCATCGACAGCCTTCATCAGTTGATCATACGCTCTCTATTGCTGTTCATTGAACAGTGAAACGTTTGCTTGTACTTGTTGTTGCAAAGTTGTCGAGTCGTAAGTACGCGCACGTTCCAATTCACGAATCAATATGTCTCTAGTTTGACGATTTGATGCTGGCATATGGGTTTCAATCAATAGTTTGCCACTCATAATCAAATACACATCTTCAATCCGCACTAACGCTTTAATGTACATGTCATCGTTTATTTTCAATTCAAAATTCCCTGTCGCCACTCGAAAGCGATACAAAATTTATACGATATCATTCTTTTACGTATTCTTCTACGTATATAATTGTCGTAGGTTTTAAGGCTGACATCTTGAAATGATCATAAGAAGCAATTACACTGTCTAGCGTTTGATGCCAGTGATTGTCGTGTTCAAGCAACTGTAACTTTTGACATGCTTCTCAAAAAGTTGCACACACCATACCATCCATATTCCGCAATGAATTATATGTCGAACCGCGCATATTAACCAAAACAACCGGAGGTAGAAGCAATCGTCGTTCTTTGGATGAATTGTGTTAATTCGTCCCAATGCATCAGTTGAAAATACACCAAGATATTCATCTACTTTTTGGCCTTGCTTTCTGCGTTACCATTTATTCGACGATTCATTCCATGTGCAATATGGAGGAATCTCCGATTAAAGCTATGTTCTTGCAAACGGATCACTGGCGCAAGTTGAAAAAAATTCGTTAATGTTGTTGCTGTGGTCTTTCCGGTCTCTGTGCTTCATTCTCTGAGCAGAAATACAATATTTGACCACTCCCCAAATGACCTGCCAGATGCACAACAGTCGGATGCTGTTCATGAATGGCAAATGAAAATATTTTCCAGAGTGCTTCGCAGCCGATTTTATCTTGTTCAACGCCAATAACCGCCATGTCACTTCTTTGGTAACGTATTTGCATACATACTTAATCGGTCGTACTGAACTGTAATACTCAACATTGATATGTGTTTTGAATGCCTTACACAATATTGCGGAATATGGCATGATCCATGTGTTTTCAACCAAGACATCCTCTCCTTTCAATTGAGTGATGATTGTCTTCTCGTGAGTGGCTCCGATAGAGTGGATATCCATCGTTTCCAATTTGAATTTCGCGAATAAAATCACGTAGACAGCGTTCTGTGCACTTATTGGAGCAGATTGGTCTTCTCCACTTCATGTAACTCTGGATCAATCTCAGAATCAGGAATTTCGGCCGAAACTATGTCGTCAATTTAGTTTGGTGTAATTTTACATCATCCAAAGAAAAAAGTGTGCGTGCGGTAAACCTATTTTCTGCCACTCAACTGAATACATCCAACATCGAACAGTACAGTATTAAATTAGGAACAAACCCCGTATCCAATTTGATCCATTCGCTTTAAAGTAAATGTGCGGTAAAAGTAACGTAGGAATTGAACAGAAAAATGAAATGTGCGTCTACAGCGCCACCTGTTGAGAATTTTTCAAATTTCGTTTTACACGCAAAAGAAAGTATTCAATTTGGCCCAGCCGTTTTCAAGTTTTTAGCAGCCGAACAAACCACGATTCATTTTTATATATATAGATTTCTTTCTGTTATCACCAATCGTAGTGAATTTATGGAGATTCTAATTCTGACTGAAATGAAAAGTCATGAAAATAATTCTTTTGTCTCTGGTGTGAAGTGATGGAGAAATGTGTCATTAACATTTATGAAATGGCGCTTAAATCGATCCAAACATATATGAGACAATTTCATTCCATTACATTTTTTAACAACTGTTAACAGATCGGTAGATCTGCATTCGACCTTCATATGTCAACGTGTCTGACTGCCTAATCTTGGCGAGGCAAGTATTTTCTATGTCGAAATCCTCTCAAGTCGAGAAATCAAGGAAAATTTCTATGAGGGCCTTGAAGATGCATACAAACGCTGCCCCAAACATGATACAAATCGTGCTTGGTGACTTCAACAACAAGGTGGGCAAGAAAAACATATTAAGTCCAACAGTCGGAAAGTTCATCCTCCACGACAACATATCGACAAGAGCTATACCGAGAGAAGAGGAGGAAAGAGAGACGCCTATTCAGGCAAAAAACGGAGAATCAGAAATGCGTGAGTGCAAGAAAATTGAGATGCATGGCAACAGAAATGAGACTCGAAAATTTTTCGAAAAAATGAGACGCCTGGCCGATGGTTTTAAGACCGGAGCCTCTTCCTGCAAGGATGAATACAGGAATTAAGTAACAGATATTCAGAGTACACTGATGTTATGGAGGGAACAATTCTCTAGTCTTCTTAATGGCGACGCTGAGAATAATCCTGCCAAAAGCTATCATCTCACCGGAAACTACAATTATGGATGACAGCTTTGAGGTTCTGCTGCCCGACTATAACGAAGTCTTAACAGCTATAGTTCGGCTTAAAAACAACAAAGCCGTAGTAGTCGATGGCCTACTGGCTGAGCTGTTTAAGACCGGTGGCGAAGCTCTGTTTAAATGCATTCACAGACTTCTATGCAGAATATGGTCGGAAGAATGTATTTCAGATTGTTTGAAACTAAGTGTGCTCTGCCCAATTCACAAGAAAGGCGATCCCACCATGTGCGCCAACTACCGTGGGATTAGCCTTCTGAATATCGCTTTTATGATCCTGTCGAGCCTATTGTGTGAAAGACTTAAGCCCAGCGTCAACCATTTGAATGGAAAGTCCAAAATCAACCAGATCTTTGCGCTACGACAAATCTTGGTGAAGACCATGTAGAAACAAATTGACACACATCCTGATTTTGTTGATAACAAAGCCGCCTTCGACAGTCCGATAATGAGACACCTATATTCCACCATGTCTGAATTTGGTATTCCTGCAAAGTTAATACGACTATGCAGGATGACACGGATTAACACTAGTAGCGCAGTAAAAATTGAGATGAAGCTTTTCTTCACGTCGATACCAAGCAAGGTTTCAAAAAATTTGATTCGTTATCGTGTGATTTTTTTAATATAGCTATGGAGAAGATCATCCGAGCTGCTGACCTGAGACGCAGAGGCACAATTTTCTATAAGAGTTATGCTGCTGGCGTATGTAGATGATATTGACATCATTGGCCATAATCAGAGCTGAAAAATTTGCATTCATATTCAGAATTCTAAGTACAAGTGAATAAGGACAAAAGACAGCTATTCAATGAAAACAAAATTGATCCATGAATAAAATTTTCAATTCACATTCAATTTCAGAAAATTGATTTATTATTCATTTCGATTATTCATTTTTTTTATTCAGAATAATGCATTCATTTTTTATTCAAATGAATGCTATTCATAAAGAATGCAATTCACAAAGAATCGTTATTCATTTTGCATTCATGCATTAATGTTTTATTCATTATTCATTTTTATTCATTATTCATTTTTTATTCATTTATTCATTTTTTATTCATGAGAGAACACTATTTTCACTCAATTCACGCGAAACTACACAGTTACGAATTTAAAACAAAAATTTTACTTCAATTAAAAATATAAAACAATAGCCCAAGGCCCCGGTAATTGCGCTGTTGCACCAAACTAAAAATATACTACTTTGGTTGCAAAATTAACATCAGGCATGAATAAAAAATGAATAATGAATAAAAAATGAATAATGAATAAAAATTGAATAATGAATAAAAAATGAATAATGAATAAAAAATGAATAATGAATAAAAAATGAATGCATGAATGCAAAATGAATAACGATTCTTTGTGAATTGCATTCTTTATGACTAGCATTCATTTGAATAACAAAATGAATGCATTATTCAGAATAACGTCAAATGAATAATAGAAATGAATAATTAATCAATTTTTAAAAATTGATTGTGAATTCAAAATTTTATTTATGGATCAATTTTGCATTCATTGAATGTATTCTTATTTCGTTATTCACTGATTCAAAATTTTGTAGAAGCAATCAAATTGAATGCATTCTTTTACAGCTCTGGCCATAATACGCGTGATTTCAGTGCAGCATTCTCCAGGCTTGAAATAGAATCGAGTCGAGTAGGTCTTATGGGTCTTGCTGTGAGCACAGATAAAACGAAATATCTTGCGTCAGCAAAGAAACATTCTCAACGTCTTGGAAATAATGTCACTGTTGACATCACCTCCTTTGTGTAGGATTTTTTTTACCTGGGATCCAGCATAAATTCCTCAAATGATATCAGTATCGAGATTAAAGGAAGGATAACTCTTGCCAACAGGTGTGTGTTATTTGGGCTCAGTAGGCAATTGAGAAACAAAGCTCTCTCTCGAATAACAAAACTGACATTTTATAAGTCAATAATCATGCCCGTCCTACTATATGCATCACAAACCTGGACAATGAGCAGCTCTGATGAAAGGACTTTGGGAGCGTTCAAGATAAAAATCCTTAATAAGATCAATGGTCCAATCTGTGTCAATAGCTAGTACCGAATATGATGGAATCACGAACTGTATGATCTTTATGCCGACGCTACATCGAAAAAAATTATTCGATTCAGTACCAAGCGGTGGCCAACGCAGATTAGAAAGACCGCATCTTCGTTGAAAAGACGAATGTTTGGAGTTGGAGTGCTGAAGATGTTTGGAGTTTGAAATTTCGTTAAAAGTTTCTTTTATCCAGGAAGTTTTAACCCTAATGCAGAAATACTCTATCATGAATAGGGCAAAAATATGATACCTTCGGTGTGATTGAGAAGTGCTTCGCTAAACGTGGCACTATTTGTACATATTCTTCTCATCAAATAGGTTAATATGTCAACTTTCAAAACGAAATAGGTGTCCCTTGCACGATCTGTATATCGACCACTTTCGCCGTCAAATTATCTAAAAATAGACTTGACAAAGTCGCTATCCAAAAATCTAAGCCATTAAATTAATGAATTGTTTTATTCTTATATGTATGTGTTTTTTTTCGTATTTCAACATATTTTTATCTTACTTTGTCTTCACAACATCTCCACTTTTAAACGTTTTCTATTATTTGAAATTAAATCAGCAGAGTCAGCGAAGCAACCCCCTTGTTTTGCAGCTAATACAGCACAGATTAAACAAAAACAAAAAAAAAAAAAAACGAATAAATAGCAAATAACAAAAAACTGTTACTTTTAAGCTGCTTCGCAACAAACAGACAAACAAACAAACATTCTAATTCAGCCACGATATGGACGTACCATGATGGTTGCCAAAAATGTGCACCAGCCCGATGTTCAGAAGATGCTTCACTTAAGGATCTTGCTTTCACTCCTTGTATCCTTGTAAGCTGTTAAGTATTGACGCCGAATGCGATTTAGACAATTTCCACAGAATTAACTTAATTGTGTCGGCGCGCACCAAATTGAGGCACACTTAATCCTCTAATTTTCTTTAATGGACGTCGCAGAAAGCAGAACTACTACAGCAAGGAGTGATGCACATGAATAACACACACACTTCCACCTCCCTCATGTGTGAAGTTTTGCAAGGACTATGAATCGGATGCGAATCACTGTTTCGGCAAATCTTACAAAATGCATTTAGCACATAAAAATTTACATAGATAGTAGTTGTTTGTGAGTGTCTGTGGAGTGTGTGTTTGTGTGGAATAGTCTGTGCGCCAAGCTACATTTCCATATTCCCCGTGCTCTATATATTGCCTAGCATTCACTTTTTACCACTTGGTTTTGCTTTTTATTTCTTTTAGCTGTCATTCAATGCTGTAAATTTTTGGACTTTTCAACGGAAAGATTTTTTGCAGATGCATGAAAGCAACCCGCAGCATTTGTTTTATTTATTTTGGTATTTGTTGGTTTTTTTGCATGTGTGCGGATTCACATAAAATTTGCATATAAATTGCGTCTGGCAACATTGCAAACACATGCATGAGGCACACACACACACACTCACACACTCTTACGGACGCGCTTGTAACAGAGTTATAGGATTTATAAAAAAATATAAAAAACAGATCGAGGCAGAATATCTCCTGCAGGCGAGAAAAATAAGCGAGAAAATGAAATGAGTTGAACGAATGTAACATAATAATTGTCAAAATATTGCTGCTTGTTTTTGTCTTTGAAGCGACAGACGACGACATAACAGATGAAGTAAATTAAGCAAATAGCTACTTTCATTAAATCGTGCGATTGCCTGAATTTGGAATTTAAATGACTTGACATGTTTAATTTAAAATGCTTCAAATAGCCAAAAATTTCTTGAAAACTTTATAAAAAAATATAAAATAAGAACAAAGTAGTTTTGAGTGAAGAATATTTTTTATGCAGAGAATTCTGAAAATTTCTCTGAATTGACTTTTAAGTGCGCCTTTTTTAACAAATCTTTAGAAAGGACACCATAAAGCAATTGATTTATTTCCCTTATCAGCACTTCTTCTTAGAAGAATTTCTGTATACAACTATCTATACACTGAAAAAAAACACATACCTTGCTCCGGTAAAAATTTTCTCTATTTTTGATAATAGCAATTTTCTCTTTTTCAAATAAAATTTTCTTCAATTAGAATAAATTTTCACATTATCGTAGAAATATTTCTTTACTTCTAGGAAATGTCTCTAATAATGATAAGTATTTTTTTTGCACAAAAAATTTCTCATTTATGGAGAAATTTTATTGAAAATGAAAAACTTTTCTTATATTTTGATAAAAAATTCACTATCGGCCGGTTTGTTCGCTGAGTTATAAATATAAAACTTATTCTGTAACTGTTTTTGTGACTGAATCGGTTTGTTCGCCATCTATAACTCGTTATATATCAAATTGTAACGAACTTTAAACCTCGTTGTAAATAAAACTTCATTTGTGCTTAAAACCCAAAAAAATGTGTTTTAAATTTGTAACAAGTTCTATAGCCTGGTTATGAATCAAAAGTCATTTCTATCAAAACGCTAGAAAATGTATACATATTTGATGCTTTGACTTTTTCAACACGTTATAAAAGCATTTCACCTGTTTATAACGTGTTACAAATCTACAGAAAAAATTGAATGAACAAATTGATAAAAATTATAACGTGTTATAAAGAAGTTTTATTTTATAGCTGGCTTTAGATATAACGCGTTATAAGCAAATTTATAACTCTGTGAACAAACCGGCCGTATGAGAAGTATTTTCTTCAATAAAAACAAATATTTTCTCAAACAAAAAAATATTTTTCTCTAAAAATTATATATTTTTCTATTTCATGGTAGCTTTTTATCATTTCTAGAGAAATTTTAGTATCGCAATTAGAGAATAGCATTCTCTGGAGCAAAGTCTATACCATTTTTCTCTAAATATGATGCCTTTTTTATCATATTCCGAGACACTTTTTTCTGAGTGTATATGTGTATTCTGGATTTTTTCTGTTTTAAATAAAGCTTTAAATTCGATGTCATCTGCAAAATAGTTAAGGCAAAAATTCACTTAACGTGAATTTTTATTGTCAGTATAATATTTAAGTATATTTTATAAAAATTTTAAATTTCCTCTGTTATGCAATGCATTTTTTTCATCGGCTTTTGATGCTGAAAATCATCTTCATCACAACCAAACGCCATTTGAACCATGACATTGCATTGGCTAACAATAAAGGTTGATTAATTTTTCACTCATGCATTGGCTACATAACATTAATTAACTTGCTTAAAATACAACAAAGATGACCACCAACAAACACATAAGCGTGAAAACAAGTCATGCATTCATTTATTTTAATAACAAATACAACAACCACAAATCCAATACAATTTACGTAACATGCGTTGATTTAAATACTAACTAATGTGCGCGCACAATCGATTTAAATTTAATCAGGTGACATTTTAAATCAAACGAACGAAACAAAACACTGTCAAATTTTGTTAATACAAATTAATTTCATTTACAAATGGACCACAAATAAATCGTGCCTAAATTAATGCGAGCAAATACATTTATTTGAACATATTTATTTATGCAAAACAAAAAAAACAAACATCTACAATACCGATACCCTACATATGCAATATCGGTATTTTCAATACATGAAGTGCATCTGCGTTACTCTCTATCTTATATTTCATGTTAAGTCTAGCAGTTTTTCGAAATATTTTATTACTGAACATTAACTTAAAACTAAATAGTTAAATCAATAAATTGTAAATTGTAAATTGTAAATTGTAAATTGTGAATTGTAAATTGTAAATTGTAAATTGTAAATTGTAAATTGTAAATTGTAAATTGTAAATTGTAAATTGTAAATTGTAAATTGTAAATTGTAAATTGTAAATTGTAAATTGTAAATTGTAAATTGTAAATTGTAAATTGTAAATTGTAAATTGTAAATTGTAAATTGTAAATTGTAAATTGTAAATTGTAAATTGTAAATTGTAAATTGTAAATTGTAAATTGTAAATTGTAAATTGTAAATTGTAAATTGTAAATTGTAAATTGTAAATTGTAAATTGTAAATTGTAAATTGTAAATTGTAAATTGTAAATTGTAAATTGTAAATTGTAAATTGTAAATTGTAAATTGTAAATTGTAAATTGTAAATTGTAAATTGTAAATTGTAAATTGTAAATTGTAAATTGTAAATTGTAAATTGTAAATTGTAAATTGTAAATTGTAAATTGTAAATTGTAAATTGTAAATTGTAAATTGTAAATTGTAAATTGTAAATTGTAAATTGTAAATTGTAAATTGTAAATTGTAAATTGTAAATTGTAAATTGTAAATTGTAAATTGTAAATTGTAAATTGTAAATTGTAAATTGTAAATTGTAAATTGTAAATTGTAAATTGTAAATTGTAAATTGTAAATTGTAAATTGTAAATTGTAAATTGTAAATTGTAAATTGTAAATTGTAAATTGTAAATTGTAAATTGTAAATTGTAAATTGTAAATTGTAAATTGTAAATTGTAAATTGTAAATTGTAAATTGTAAATTGTAAATTGTAAATTGTAAATTGTAAATTGTAAATTGTAAATTGTAAATTGTAAATTGTAAATTGTAAATTGTAAATTGTAAATTGTAAATTGTAAATTGTAAATTGTAAATTGTAAATTGTAAATTGTAAATTGTAAATTGTAAATTGTAAATTGTAAATTGTAAATTGTAAATTGTAAATTGTAAATTGTAAATTGTAAATTGTAAATTGTAAATTGTAAATTGTAAATTGTAAATTGTAAATTGTAAATTGTAAATATTAAATTTTAAGTTGTTAATTATAAGTTCTTCGATAAGGGCTTAAGTAAATCTCGCCCAATGTAAGACATAGAGTGTGACCTACTTCTTACTGGAAACAGCTTTTGTTAAGAAACTTACAACAAGAACGAAATTTTTTTTTGAGACTTGAATTATTGGTAACAATCCTTCAAAAGTTGTCAAACCTTCTATAGAAAATTATCTTTTAATTTTATGAGACCCAGATTTTGCAGTCTCCTCTAGACTGTTAAATAGAGTGTTCTCTCCAAGACTTTAAAAGTGGAATGTGCTTAGGGTTTGGTCCCATCACATTATAACCGTCCAATAAAAACAAACACTCGAATGTAAATCCACGCTACGTTGGCGGCCACTTCAAACGAAAAATGACAATTATCGAATTGACGGATGCCCCCGTAAAATAAAGTCTTATATCCCATCATTCAGCAGATGCGATTGACAGGGCATAGATGCTCTAAGAGAGCAGACTGTGGTATCTACTGCAGCTGCCATGCGGAGAAGTAATAATTTGGATCAAGAGTCGTCGTAAGCCATAAACTAACTGTTTCCCGGTACACATCTGTGAACGAAAGGTTGGAAACAATCTACCTCAAGCAGTGTTGCCACTTTCTGTGTAATTACACAAAACGTGTGTAATTTCAAAGCGATTGTACTGTCGATGTACTGTGAGCATTTTGTGTTATTTTTGTGTAATTTTGTAGTTGAAAGAAAAAAATAAATGGCAGCTCTATCATGAAATGAAAAATAATTGTGAATGCACTTACACCACAGCTTTTCACCTTTTATTCACATCATTCAATTGTGAATTGTGCATTTGCTTTGAATGAGTAATTCACCATTTCTCAAACAGTTATTTTCTGTGAAAGTTAAAAAAGTGGACGTGCTGCGAAATTTTCTAAAATATGGCTGAAATCGTTAAAGATCGTTTGGATGTAAGTTGTATTTTCCTTAATTTGTTAGACAATTGCAAATATTATTTTTTCTAGAAAAACAAACCGGAGGAGGCGTCGTCGCTAAGAAAATCGGGGTATTACAAGTTTAACAATTTGTGGTTAGGAAATCCAAAGTTCAGCAAGTGTTTGCAGAAAAAGCTCCAAAATGATGAAGAAATGGCGTTCTGCAAGCTTTGTAACCTAATGATGGTTCCGCATAAGGCCACGTTAGACCGTCACTCTACTGCCATGAAAAAGTCAAGAACAGAGGTGGAGCGGGCTGAACTTAAACTAGTAGGTCTTTTTGCTGTTAATAATTTGGCTTTAAATCTTATGGATAGTCTGATCCCAACACTGAAGGAATCAATCCGGGATTCTGAGACAATGAAGGATTTGGCCTTACACCGCACTAAAGCGACCGGCATAATGAAAAATATATTAGGAAAAACATTTGCGAACAAATTATATAACAAATTCAAACAAACTTATTTTTGCATTATCTTGGACGAAACCACTGATACGAGCAATATAAAACAATGTGCTTTTGCAACCATATTTTTTGATGAGGAGATAAATTCAGTAAAAACTAGTTTCTTTGATATAAAAGAATGTTCCTCGGGTTCTGCATCCCAAATATATACACTTCTAAAGGAGACCATAGCTGAAAAAATATTCCATTTGAAAATCTAGTTAAGTTTGCAGCAGATACTCCAAATGTCATGTTTGGACAATATAATTCATTGGCTACGTTGCTTAAGAAGGAGAGGGTAGATATTGTGGCAGTAAAATGTTCGTGTCATTTAATTCATATTGTGGCATCGAAAGCTTGTCTCAAACTTCCGATTCACATAGAGGATCTCTTAAGAAATCTTGGATCACATTTTACAAGATGCTACACACGACAACAAAAATTAAAAGAGTTTCAACAGTATTTTTCTATAGAAATTCATAAAATTCTAAGTCCATGTATAACTAGATGGCTTTCAATAAAATAGTGTGTTATGAAGTATGAAGTGTTACGGTCTTACATGCGACTAGAATTTTTTGAAGATTCTTCGAAAACGACGGAAATTATGCTTAAATCTTTGGATGATAAAGTTACGAAGATTTATTTACAATTTATGTCATATGCCTAAGGCATTCTTACAGATTTTAACATTCTTTTTCAATCAGAACGGCCATTACTGTATAAATTGAAATCTAGCGTTACTAAACTTTTACAAACAATGTTATCAAAGTATATTAAAGCAAAATATATAAAGGAAAATGATGTATGGATATTAGATGACGTTTATCTCGGTATTTTAGCTCAAGAAAGTCTTGGAGAAATATCTTTAAATGACCGTTATGAAATTATTAATATATCGCACACTAAATACAAAACAGTCACAACTCAAAAAACATAACTTTTCAGGAAAAGCGAAAAATATAACTCTTTGGTTGAAACTGCAGAAGAAAAGCAATTTTCATTTAAACACAAAAACTTCATGCTTCCATTTAATGAAGAAAATAATAAAAAGGATAGTGAGAAATGTGTTTTGTGAATTGATTTATAACATTAAGTCGATATAAAAATTTTGAGTTGTGACTGTTTTGTATTTAGTGTGCGATATGTCGAAACTTTTATATTGAAGTTGTTCACCAAATAAAAAAACGTTTTGATTTTTCTGATGATGTATACAAAATTTTAGATATTGTGATACCGGATTTTGCACAATCATTCAAAATCAAATCGCTTAAAATATTTGCTGATAGGTTTAGATTTATATCTATAAGTTTGCAAGATTTGGACCAAGAGTGGCGGGAACACGCTTTTTTGGATTACAAGTCATTAAATTTAGAATCGCAATATTGTGTTGAATCTTACTGGAAAAAAGTTTTTAGTCTAAAAAATCCCATCGGAGAGGAACTTTTTCCTAACCTTAGGGTAGTCATAAGATTCCTTTTAATACTTCCATTTTCTAATGTTTCGGTCGAACGAATATTTAGTATATTGAAGAATTGTAAGACTGACAAAAGAAATAGACTAAATACTGATACAATAGCTTCCTTAATTTTTGTCAAGGAAGGAAAAAATAGCAGTGCAGGAGAATTTTTTGAGCCAAAGGCAGATATGTATAAATTAAAATGGAAATAATCAATAACCTCATTTGTATATGTAATCCGAGATATGTTTATGTTATGTTTTATGTTATATGTTTTGTTTTGTTTAGTTCTTGAATTGTTCATTGACATAATTTGATTTTTATTGTTTTGCTAATATTCTTTTCTTAAGAATAGAAAGAATATATACACTCTAAAAAGTTTTTGTTGAATTTTATTACAATACTTGTAGGCAACAGGTTTGCAGTTATAAATGCAGTGAATTTACACACCCTTGTTTAAAATTCAACACTTATTTTGCTATTTATACGATCGTAAAATTCAACATTAAATTTACTATTGATGTTTAAGTGAAATTAAACATCACTTATGTAATTTTACTCGATATATTATTATACTATTTTAATAAAACTAAACTTCAACAACCACTGCTTATTGTTACTTAAATTGATGTAGTAAAATTAAACAAATGGTGCTCAATAACAACATCATAAGAAGCAAAATTAAACATCTGTTGTTTAATTTTACTTCTTCTTATAAAGTAATATACATTTACTTCTGTTATAGTAGTAAAATTCAACATTCCTTTTACAGTCAAAAATGCAGTAAAATTAAACATATTTTATTATTATTTTCGTTGTAGAAAATCACGTTTATTAGCTGAAAGACAACAAATTAAAAAGTATTTAAAATTATGTTAAAGTTATGTTGGTATTGTTTGTTGTTAGAGCACGTTTGTTAATACCGGTGTTAATGTTTACTGGGTTATTTGGCTTGTGCCGACGAAAAAAATGTGAACGAAAAGATGACTTGTTTCTGAATGCTTTGGAACACTGAAAAATCGGACAATTTACGTTTTTAGCATTAAAATCATGTTTTAAAACATGGCGGTATATATCAGTATGGCCTGACCCAATATACTTGCACTGGCTTACTGAACAATTGAAACACGCATCTTTGTTCTGATGACACGAGAAGTGCACTTCCTAAGAATTATGACAAAATAGAATTGTATTACAATTGGGATATAAGCACTTATATTCATACTTCCCTTCCTTATGCACAAATAAGTGTGAATGATAATTTTCTAAATACATAAAATTCTTATTACAAATGTTACACGTATACATGGTATATAAATACATATCGCACACTAAATACAAAACAGTCACAACTCAAAATTTTTTATATCGAATTTTTGTTATAAATCAATTTATAAAACACATATCTGACTATATTTTTCGTTATTTTCATCATTAACTGGAAGAATGAAGTTTTTGTGTTAAATGAAAATTGTTTTTCTTCTGCAGTTTCAACCAAAGAGTTTTATTTTTCGCTTTTCCTGAAAAATCATGTTTTTTGAGTTGTGACTGTTTTGTATTTAGTGTGCGATATATGTATATATTAATTATGTAATATAAATAATAATACGACTTAAAAACAACTCCGTACACGATTGGAAGCAGACCTGAATGAATATTTGATGGAAAAATACTCAGCTAGGTGTTGAAAATTCAACATTTGCTGAAAATTCAACATCTGCTGAATTTTAATACAATGAATGCAGTAAAATATATGCTTGCTATGAATATTGCTGCAATATTAAACATACGGTGTTCAATTTTACTGAATTTTGCGCTTAATTTTAAACAACTTTGATTACGTCAAAAACTATGGCATAATTACTCTTCAGTTGAATATTCAACAAATAATTACTATTCTTTCGAAAGTAAATTTACACTTATTTTTTAGAGTGTATAAGAAAATTAAATAAAGTGTAATTTGTGTAATTTGATCAGAATTGTGTAATTTTCGGAAAGCTTTGTGTAATTTTGAAATATTTTTGTGGCAACACTGACCTCAAGGCAAAATTCTTCAGCATAAGTCTAATTTACGTGCACGCTCCGATGAAGGAAAAGGACGATTTGTCAAGAACGCGCCTTCTACGCTATCCTAGAGGACGTGTGTGATCATTTGCCGATGCACGACGTTAAAATAGTAATCGGCAATTTCAATGCTCTCGAAAAGAAGAAGGAATCTTTGGCGCCACTTTAAGTCTCGACGAGACCACTTCGAACAACGGTCTAGGCTTCAGATTCGAGCACTTCGATATTCACACGGCCACTTGGCTTTCCCTACTCTGCTTAATTCTCTATTAAGCTCAACCATTCTAACTCTGGACTCGTTGAAGCGGATTTTGGACCTTATCAGTATGATTTTCGTCTTGTCAAGATCACAATAGACCAGATTTTAACATCACGTCAAATCCTGAAAAAACCCACGAAAATCAAAATGACACCCACCACCATCTCTTTGTTGATTATAAAGCTATGTTCGAAAGCCCGATTCGGGATTGCCTGTACGCAACAATGTCTGATTTCGGTATACGTGCAAAGTTGATATGATTCTGCAGGATGACGTTGGACAATACATGCAGCTCCGTCAAGGAATAAAATGGCCTCTTCGAAACATTTAATACCGAATGAGGTTTCAGACAGGACGACCCGCTATCGTGCAATCTCTTCAAGTTCGGTGAACGAGGGCAAACAAAGTATATGTACAGGCAAATATAATTTCGAAGTTTTCAAGGAGTTTACAAACCTTGGCACCGCCGTAAACAGCAACAACAATATCAGCCTGGAGATTAAGCGAAGAATATCAATAATAGGTGCTACTTCGTGCTAAGTAAGAAATTGGGTTCCAGAGCCCTGCCTCGATCGGCAAAACTAACACTCTACAAGACGCTCATCATACCTGTGCTTCTCTATGTCGCTGAGGCATGGACGATATTGCAAACAGATGCAGCCGCTCTTGGTGTGTACGAGAGAAAAGATCTTCGCAAAATATTTGGTCCAGTTCGAGTTGGTGACAATTATCGCATTCGAATGAACCACAAACTATGAGTTCTAAGAAGATATTGTTATTGGCCACGATTATAAATAAAATTTTGATTACTGTGGTTTCAATATTCATAAGAATATTTGTTTTAGAGTGAAGTTGTTAATTGATTCTGATGATTAAACCATGATTCCAAAGAAAAAAGTATATTAACGGTTTAATGGTGTTACTACCAGTTTGTTGGCTAAATATTTCTGTGCTCTGCGAGTCAGGGCGCTCTCAAAAACCGTAGTTTTATGATGACAAAATTTGCTGGAAAAAATGTTACATTTAAAATAAACTAACTAAACTAATAATAAACTAAACTAACCCCTCGAACTTGGTCTCACCCCAATTTAACGCCTTCAGATAAACTCCAGACTGATAATAAAACACAGTTAGTTCAAATTTCAATGTTATTTATTTGAATGTAATCGAAGTCGGTCGAGAGTGATATGATAAACAATGTATGTCGATTTGTAAACAGTGTATGTCGAAAAACACACAACGAAGACGTTTTGCAACACGCGAACAGGCAACGTACAGCTGACTGTGCGAAAAACAGGAAAATTCGAAATTAATTCCACAGACTTTCAACGATTCGCCATGCGAGTATTAATTGTTATCAAAAAAGCCAATCGAACGAGGAACTGAATCCACTTGAATTGGAATGGAAGATAAGTTGAAATAATAAGAATTCGTGGGATAAGGACTTCCTCTCATTTGAATTTGCACTTGATGATCATCGCTTGGGTCACAATGTTAGTCAATTTCTTGACGAATAACAGCGTACCGTTGCATAGTTTCTGATGATTTAGATTCCGCAACATGATTATAATCGATCTCAACTTCAGCTATAAGGTATGCGGCGGAGTTCCTGGCACATCAAGCCAGTTAAAAAATTTCGTCTAATAGTTGGCCTCGTCATCTTCACCAGTCACGCTGTCAACGGATTTGTGCGAATGCAGTTCTCCAACGATTAACGTTGTAATTCATGAATACTCCGATCTTTTGTTTGAATACACTTGGAGGAATTTTATGTCGATCGCTAGATGTTTGTTAGTTTCAGCAACATATTCTTAATTTCGGGCCATTACGTATTGCAAGTGAACTTAATTCCGTAATTCTGCACTTACTTCATCGTTTCCAACATAACCCAATCAGCCATTTAGAAATAGTGCTTGGATTAAGCTTACATGCAATACAAAAAGCAAGCCTTATCCAAGCACGCTTGAAAAACACTTGCCGAGGTAATAAATTTCCAAGTTCCTTTGTAAAATTATTGCGCAAAACACAAAAAGCAAGTGATGCACAATAATACTTGGCAAGGATTGCATTAAGTAAGTGTTTTGCAATCATACTTAGAAACGGTAATAGTTTAACAACTGTTCGCTCAGCAGCCATAAGGCTTACGGCAAGCTGTTAGAGTGTCCGACTCATGTGCGGTGGTTCGCGCGTTCGATCCCTGGGGTAGCAAACACAAAAATTTTTGAAGGCATGCAATTTTTAATATAAATATATGCTTCAATTTTAACGAACGAAAATAAAAAATAAATAAAAATAAAAATGTTCCGGTTGGGAATTGAACCTTGGATGTCCAAATCACAACAAATCAAATAAACAAGTGGCTTACCAACTGAGCCACTGAATAAACATTTTTCGCGAGTGCTAATATATTTGTTGAATGTAGCACACTTGGAAAAAGCTTATTAAAACACTTATATCCAATTGTAAAAACAACATTTGGCTTAAGCTTGAAGTAAGGAATATTATTCCAAGGATTCACTTTCGTTTATCCTACAATTACATGTAAGCGTTCTGCAATAGTAAATGAAAGCGTTATCCAAGCTTGAGGCTTACGTTTGTAAGCTTGTTTAAAGCTTATTCCAAGCTTGTTTGGCTGATTGGGAAGAAGCTGGGAGAATGATCAAATGAATTTTTTACCTTATAATCGTCCAAAATCATAAATCATACGATAAAATGCAAAATTTCCTTGAAAAAAAATTCAAATATTTTACGTTTTTGTGCAATTTTCCGAGTTTTCTATTAATGATGTTCTATTTTTCCAATCGAAAAGACATTCCAGAACAATTACAGACAAAATTCCATAAAAAAAAAATTTTATTTTCGATTTTTCCGCAGGGTTTTTAAAAAATGTTCTTTCCTAGGAACCTTCTCCTAGGAATTACGAACAACAAATTATGATTTTGAGCCAAATCGGACGCTCCTTCTCGAGTTATGGAACTCCTAACACATTTTACGACTTTGTTTTGTATATATAAGAATATATTATTTAACCAACATTTTCTATTTCCAATGAAAAATTGACGAACCAACTTATAGCCTGGTTAGTCTGGGTAAAAAAAAATGATGGGGTCTTAAAGACGCAATTGAAGACTGCAATTTCGACAGACAAGTGCAAGAAAGCGATTGCTCTTTGCAAGTAATGTCTGAGAACCAACTTAAGATAAGACTACGAGCTGCTGCACTTTCCAATATTAAAATTTTTTTTTGGTTAGCACTACAAAGTCCGTATCTCCTGTGTTTCTAGAGTTTATGGGAGTAAAAGTTGGGTCTAAGAGTAAACTAAATCCTTATTTTTAACCAGGTATGAGGCTAAATACTATTTAAGCCTTTCCTTATTCTTTAGCTTAGAGACCATTTATTGCGGCTGTCCTTTTGAAAGAGCCTTAAATAATTTAATATTATAACATTATATTGCTTAGAACAATTTAACCATTAAATTTTGAAAAATATTACTGTTATATTACAAAACTATTAAAGAAGGTTGTTGTTATGTTTCCTTGAAAGTTTTCGTAAAAGAACTGATGAAATATTCTTTTCGTTTATTTAGGCTTATAACGTCCCAGAAGGAGTTGATAACTGAATTTGCTATTAATTTTTTATTAAAATGGTGCAGTTTAAACCTGTGATTAACTTTGCTGTTTAAAATACTTTGCAAAAGCCAATTATATTTTCATGAAGGAACTCCATATAATACGAGATGACCTTGAACTGTAGCGTACTACAATGTCTTGCTGATTTACTGATTTCAATTTGTTTGCAAACAAACAAATATATTTTATTTATGTTATTTTGTAGTTTTATTGCATGATTGTTTGTGAATTTTTTTTTTTGTTGTTTTGTTTTCTTTTTTCACATATTAATTATTGAAATTGTTTTTCTCTTTTGTAATAGTTTTTGTGGGTACGAAGCCCCACCAACACTAGCGCAATCCACTGAACAATCATGCTTTCAAACACAAGCTTATTCACACTAGTTTCTGGAGTGGAAATGGTGTGCTGTAACCGCTATAAATGTTTTCTGCAACCAAAAATTGATAATTAAAATATTATTATGCGATTCCATTTAATTACGCTAATTGCTGTTGATTTAATAAATTTTATTATTTACATTGCAATTACATGAAGCAAATGTGATGCCGTTGCTAATGTGTCGGTATGATGTTTAGGTTTATGATGTGTTATTTGTATGATTGTGTGTGTTAACATAGGAAGAACTTATGGCATGCTTTTAAATTATTGGAAGTTATGTTGATATTCTATTCGTCGCAAAACGCTGCATCTAGGTTCTAGATTATAAATATATACCATATAAGAAATCTTCAAACAGCTCGAATACATTAACAGCTATCCAACAACTTTAAGACACGAAAATGTTTGCATCTTTCTGCATAAAGCGTCATAAAATCACAATTATTGCTGGTGCAGCAATATTTTCCACCTTTATCACGGAAATTGTTAGCTTTTACGAGCCACTTAAATTGGACTCTTTAATTTTATTGACCTGTTTGGCAGATTTTTTTACTCTCACTCAGTTGACGTGGGTAAAAGATGCGCAGCCAGTCAAAACCAGAAACGAACTTCATTGATTTGCAAATCACGGAGAAATTTCATCGAATTGGGTTTGTTTTAATTTAGTTTTGCCCGGTTTTAGTGAAAATAGCTGCCAACAGGTCAGAAGCAATTTTCTTAAATTGTTTCCTGAAACTGTTTGTACATTTTGAAGATATTAATTTGAGGGTGGATACGTTAAAATGTCAGTTTAAGCTTCAGAGTTGACGATGACTTTACTATGATAAAATATTACAACATTACAACTTTAAGCAAAGAGTTTGTGTCAAAAACAAAGCATTCAATGAAAGTTTTGTAAATGTAGAAAGTTTTAATGGTTTTCACATGGGGGTGGTCTTGGTTCGCGAAATTATCAGCCATGTGTTTAGATTTAAATTTAAAGCTGCGTAAGAATTTCAGAGTAAGATACTTTCGAATATTGGCTTAAAATAACTGTTTGTTAAGAGAGGTTTGTTGGTGTTCTACGATTTTATACAAATATGAGAAATTGAAGTCATAACTAGTTTTTGTTTATCTGTCTTCCAAAAGTTTGCTTTTGTTACAACTTTGCAGTGGGTTCTACCTTGGTTAAATGGCTGATAAGTGGTCAGAATATTCATCAAATGAATAGGGAATAAGATATTCTGTGTATGGCAAAAAACTTGAAACATGTGAGTGTGAACTTCAGCTAATTTAAGTTTCTTAGCATTAAGTTATGTCTACAAAACTTTTCTACCGCTAGGAAGGACAACTCTGTTCTTCATAAGTGGAAAACATGCAAACTAATTCAGAGCTAAAACCATAAGGAAATGCTTTAAAACATACCAATGCTCATGAACTGTAACTTCTTATGTCTCATGGGCAAGACCAAAAAATAATAGGGACTCAAACTACAACTGCTTTAAGTGTATCTCTATAAATACATGAAGAACAATGAAAACTTGTCGCTATTTAAGAAATGTTTTCTTTGTCTAAAATGCTATATAGAAGAATATTGCATAGTTTATAGATAAACATTCCACGCCAGCAGAATAGGTTCGCTTTTTCAATGATATACAAAAGATTTTTTTCTCACAAAATGAGCATGTCAGAAAACTTTTTGTTGTTGTTTTCTCTTAAGTGTTTTAACGGGGGAAATGATATTGGCCGTTTTTTTAAATCGACTTTTTTATAATTTTGTATTTTAGTAAATATTCTTAAAATTCTAAGAATATTTCATGGAAAAATTCTTACGGGTTCAAAAGTTACAGCCGGATTAGTGAGAGCGCATTTTTATTATACCCTAAACCTGAAAGGTCAGGGTATATTAACTTTGTGCAAACGTTTGTAACGCATAGAACGAAGCGAGTCCGGTATAGAAAAGTATATATATTCTTGATCAGCGTCACCACGTGAGTCGAGCTATCTATGTCTAATATTTGAGATAATTGTATGAAACTTGGTACATATGGTCGCATGTACCCAAGGATCTGCACTATTGAATATTTTTGGAATCCGCCCACGGACACGCCTACCTCCCATACAACGCAAAAATTTAAAACTGCATAACTCAGCTCATAATAAGTCTACAACAACAAAATTTGGTATGTGTGTGTTTTATACCAACACAAAGATGTTTTTGAAAAATGGACGTCATCCGCTCACGGACACGCCCACCTCCCATACAACCCAAAAATTGAAAACGCAATAAATAAGCCTCTGTTTAACCTACAGGGCTAAAATTTGGCACGTATGTTTTTTATAGCAAAAAAAAGATGGTTTTGAAAAATGGACATCGTCCGCCCACGGACACGCCTACTTCCCATACAACGCGAAAATTGAAAACTGCATAGCTCAGCTCATAATTAGCCTACAACAATAAAATTTGATATGTATGTGTTTCATACCAACACAAATATGTCTTCGGAAAATGGACGTCATCCGATTACGGACACGCCTACCTCCCATACAACCCAAAAATTGAAAACGCAATAAATAAGCATGTGTTTAACCTACAGAGCTAAAATTTGGCACGTATGTTTTTTATGACAAGACAAAGATGGTTTGGAAAAATGGACTTCATCCGCCCACGGACACGCCCATTTATAATTAATTTTTTTTTATTTTTTTTTGAAAAGTGGGTTTAGGGTATTTCAAAGTCGGCCTAGACCGACTTTAGACTTTCTTTACTTGTTTTTCTTTGCATTTGTCTTTGTTCGCAAACTTTGAACGCGTTTATCTTGAAACCATGTTTTTCGTACTGGTTGCGGCACAAGCGGGTTCATTTTTTAACGGATTTTTTTTTTTTTTATTTTCTTAAACTTCATTCGCTATCGTATGACACGAGCTTTTTTAAATTTTTTTCGATTTTTTGTGAATTTTTAAAGTCAATATTTTTTTCGAAAAAACACACTTTCAAATTTGGAACAACACCAAAAATTGAAAAAAAATTTTAAAAAAAGCTCCTGTCATACGATAACCAATTTTGTAAAAATTTAAAAAAGTGATTTTTTTTCCAGATCGAACAATTTTTGCGACACCCAGCGAGACCCCGTTTTTTTCTCTGCCGCTAGTTTGGAGCTCTGTAAAAGCATGTTGGAGTAAAAATATATTTTTTTTGAATTTTTTTTCTTGTTATTTGTTCAATTCTCTACAATAATAAAAATAATTTTATTAAAAATGTTTGTTTTTGACTGAGTTATGAATTTTTAGAAAAGATCTGTTTTCTCTGCCGCGAATGTTATGTCTCTTCTTTATATAAAAAAGAAGGCAAAGCGAAATTTGAAATAAAGAAACCGTTAATTTTCTGTTGTCGCTTAAGCTTTAGCATAACAAAATTATGAACTTTTTGATACGTCACTAGAAAAGGTTCATCACATTCATTTGAAGAAATCGAATTGAAAAACTTTTTATATTTTATCTCAACTTATTTTTTCTGTTAAATTTAATAATTTTTTATACCCCTATCCTTGAACCCACGTCGAGTAAATATCGTCGACGAGAACTCAAGGGCTAACTATAATAGCCACATGCTGGCAGACTGAATTGTCAAAATGAAAGCGAGCTCATATAAACATATGAGTACACTAAGGGAAAAAGTTATGTAGTCAGTACAGAGACAGCTATGTAAAATCTATGCACTGCAACTTGTATGAGAACGCAACAAGAGCAGTATTTACTGAGTAAAGGGAGCGTGTACTGACTACATATCAATTTATTCACTTTTTAAAATGAATAAAAAATGTATTCAATACATCATGTTATGTGTTGAATACATAGCAGACTTGAATAGATACAAGCAACGTGTACTCAATCAACGTGTTATGTAATTTTTTACAAAAACTTTACTCAATACATAAAATATAGAATCAGTACACCTCCCCCTTATACGATTGAAGTGACACATTTATTCAGTACATAACATATGGACTCAGTACACGTATCTGTTGCACATCGGCACACGATTTTGCTGTTTTATGTCATTCGTTTCTTGATTTTCAAATAAGCAACACCTCTAAAGCCTGTAGAAAATCAGAGCGGGAATGAGTTTATCCACTGTACTCTAGAACAAAAGCGATGAATGGATAAGAAATAAATGGCTGGGTTTTTAAAAGTAATAGCCAATTATTTTGTGAAATCTAGTCATATCTTTATTAAGTCATTTATTGCATTTGTGTAGAGGGTGATTTAGGCACAGACATGAATTTTGTATATATTCAATACATGAAATTATGAACAAAAAATATATTATGAATTCATTATACATGTACTCATTGCATAAAATTATGTTTTTAACATATGTAATGAGTAAATTATGTATGTACTCATTACATAAAATTATACATTTAAAATATGTAATGAGTAAATAATGTATGTACTCATTGCATAAAATTATGTACTCCAAATATGTAATGAGTAAATTATGTATGTACTGAGTCAATAATTTATGTAATACGTACATAAGATCTTTACTCATTACATAAAATTATTTGTAACAGTTTGCGATGAGTACAGTGAGCATGTACTCATCACATACATCCATGAATTCACGACATATATTTATGCGTTGAGTACATAAAATTCTTTATTGACTACATAACCGCTTGAAAGCATTATGTAGTCAATAAAGATTTCAACATGTACTCAATACATGAAAAATGTAAAATTTTTGTGTGCAGAAAACTATGCGATGAGTACATAAATTTATGTATTGAGTCCATAGGTTTTTCCCTCTGTGTATACCCATAATTGGAATAGCCACAGTTTCGTTAAGTTTTGTTGACTTTCATTGGCTTATTGGAGAGCGATTCAAATCGCTCACAGCATAGGCAAGTGTCAAAAACAAATTGAAAATAAAAATTTCATACAGTTCAAGCAAAGCAACAAGGATTGTTTTTGTTAATTTATTTTTTTTATATCATTCTATATATTTTTTTACAAAAAAACTGACAAATAATCACAGACAAAACAAAATAATTTTGTGACACTTCTCAAAGCCAACGTCGGGCAATTATGGGCATTCTTCGATTTTGACAACAGCCGGCTGGCTTTCCGTTCAGCTCTTGACAAAAGCGTATGCCAGCATGTGGCTATTATAGTTAGCCCTTCACTTTCACCAACAGCTCGTCGTCGAACAGAATTTCGACGATAGTTTTCACTTCCGACAATAAAGTTTCACTCTATTTTTGAAAACGCGCGAACAAACTGCTTTATCGGTACTCTCAATATTTTGTGTCTTGTCAAAAAAATAAACAAATTTTTATTTTAAACTTCAAACAAATTATAAATAAAAACATTTTGCATGAAATGTGCTGCCTCAAGAAACGGCAAAAGAAAGGAAAAGGCCTGTTTGTGGCTTCAAACATACCACGATTTTTTTTTTTTAATGATCTCTATGTTCATTTGGAGAAGATTGAGATTATTCTTACATGTTTACCATACATACTGAGCTAGTAAGTAGTTGAAACATCGAGTTTTTGAGCTCTGCCCATAGTTTGTTTGCGTATTATGCATTGTATTTCCAGTTGGAATTTTGACTGATCCACAATCAGTTGTGGTACTTCCTTTCGAAAGATGCTGAAAAGAAGGAAAGTACCCAGCACAGAAATATATCCACACCTTTTCAAATCATTTAAAGGTTGAGTACAATCCCGGGTACAATCCACCACCGTTACTGTTTGCGTTCACTAGTCTTTCTACGTCTATTTCCATGTATTTAAAAAGATTTACTCCGAACTATTTAGAAAAAAGGCTAGAATGTTGAACATTCTTTGAATTGATGAACGTGATTCTTTCAAAAGCGTTCGGTTTTTAATTGTCCTTTTGTAATACCATGCCTGCTTTTTAAATTTAAGATCCACCTAGATATGTTAATCCTTATACCAGTGGCGTAGCGAGCATAACTGGCGCCCGGGGCAAAACAATTTTTGTGCGCCCCCAAAGAAATAATGAAAAAATATATGATATATTTATATATAACATATAAATAATACAAATAACACTATGCGTCTAAATCAGAAAAAGGTTCTGTACACGACAGTTCATTATATTTTGTTATAGATTTAGGGTCTCTCAACACGAAAATCGCAAAAAAAGTTTTTATAGTTAAGCCTAGTAGGATAAACTGGGGTACCCTTGACTTTGGGGCACATTTGACTGAGACGTTTTCGGTATGAACGAACCGTTATTTTTCAATAATTTGTTTTATAAATTTTGCATCATTGTATTTCAGTAATCGTGACGAAGTTCGACGATTCTTGCATTACATAAAGAAAAGTAATAGAAAAGTTTTTGCGTTTTTGCTCGCGTAACTGTTATTTTCCGGAACTGTTGTGTAAGGACTTCTTGACTGAGTTATAAAAGTTAATCAAAGTACGTTTTACAAAAGGTAAAAACTATTTATGTTATTGAATTTCAACAAAACTAAATATAAACTAAAAAAATTTAAAACAAAATTTAAAACAAATAATTTTGACATCAATTGTATCGAACTGATCATGTTACATTCGATAGTTTAACTCTATTCTACTCTCAAACACGAACTAAAGATATATTGAATTTTTGTATGATGATATTTTTCACGTGTCCGTCAAAATATTACTCTGTTCCGCTCTGAAAAATACTCGCAACATTTTTCCACGATAATTTAATTGAACTGCCTATTTATTTTGAAGTGAAAAGTAGCAGTTGTTTTTGTTATTTTTTATTTTCATATATTTATTTTTTTCTATTTTGAGAAGTAAAGCATGACTTTCTCAAATTTTTCAATTTCTTCACAACAAAATATTTGTCAGAATTTTCACGCAACAAAAAAATGAATGTTGCGAGTGAAATTTCACGCAAACGGACAGAGTACTAGGATTTACGTGTTTTTTAAAGATTTTATAAGATTTATAAGATTTTTAAAGTTTTTCTCGCTTTTTTCAAATAAAGTCGCATATCTTTAAATATATCTTGTACACTTCTTGTTCAATATTAATAATCAAGCTAAGCCGAAAAAAATTTCTAATTATCTTCATGTTTGTTCAACAAATTTTTGCATTTGGATGAGTAGTTTTTGCGTTATCATCATTCATAAAAAATCGAAAACTATTTTCATTTTTAGTGGAGAATATAAGCTATCGCCGAAAGAAATGCGTGCAAAAATACGGATTGTTGTATCGATTCCCCATTTGTTACAAAGATTTTTAGCCTTTTCGATTACTTTTTCACAAATATCGTTACGAATTTCTGCAAGTTCAGTCGCCAATAATTTGAGATCATTAACGCTTCTGTACACATAATTTTAGGACCTTGTAATCTGAGCTGCACACGATCAATTCTCTTAGAGTTCATGCCAGAAATGGACTAAAGTTATGATATTTAAATTTGGTTTAAGATAAAGATTGCAGCATTTATGGTAACACTTGTGGCAGTATTTTTATCTGCTAATTTTTCTAATAGCTCTACGTATTCTTCTAGTCCCTCGACAACAACGATAACTGCTTGCGCTTTGGCGTTCCATCGTGATACAGATTCACGTTTAACAGCTTTTTAAGGTACTATTACAGTGTGTAAAAAATGAAAAATAATTTTTTTGTTTTTTTTAGAATCTGGTTCCTTAAGGTCTTTAGAATGCGTGTACGAAATTTTAGAAAAAAATATCAAATAAAAAAAAAGATATAACATACATTATATTCGTATGTCGCGCATTTTTCATATATTATCGTTCATAGAAGAAAATCTAATCGCGTTTTTCTCGAAACAAGTTTTTTCGAATTGGTTTCTAAGATATCTCGAGTTCTGCTTGATCGATTTCAATGAATCTTGATTCATTGTAATCTTCGTAGACCCTGTTAAGCACTCTACCTATAAAAAGCCGAGAAACTTTTATATTTTGTTTTTTATGGCTAAGAAATTCTGCCAAAAACAAGGGTTTTTTGTAAATTTGTTTTTCAACGCATGCCATTTTTTTGTGTTTTGTTTTTTTTTTTATTTGCGTAGGTAGAGTGCTCAACTACAACCTTTTACTGAAGAATGCACTTTGATTTTTTACTTTCAGACGCCTTGAAAATGCTGGAGACGAGAAACCAACTGACAACCTTTTTTTAAAGACGCCAGCTTCAACGACCTCTAGAAAAGAAACAACAAATACAAAAACAAACAAAAACATTTTTTTTATATCTTCGACTTTAACTGTACATAATGTAAATAAATTTGAATTGAATAATTTATTAATACTATGTAAAAAAAATTAATAAAAAAGGTGTTGTTTTAATAGCTTCACACTGTAATAGTACCTTAAAGCATTTTTTAACAATTTCCATCGTAATGTTGAACGTGAGAAAAAGAGACGTACGTTATCAATTATTTCAAAACATGTTACAAGGATTGAATATTAGTTAGCTGTAATAACTCCTACTAAATTTAATGTGTGGTTATCACAATTTACAAATGAATTATTGAATTAATTAATTAAAACAAATTTTGTTGCCAATTTTTTTTTGTCTCGAGAACGATTTGGCGCCCCTCTGCGAGTGGCGCCCGGGGCATGATGACACCCCCTGCCCCCCCCTCGCTACGCCACTGCCTTATACCTATGATAGTTGAAGAGAAATTTATAGCATAATTGTACTTGCTCAATATTCGCTTGAGAGGTAAAATGAATCCGCTCTCAATTTGTTGTCGACCAAAACTTAGTATTTTTGTTCGACGACGTTTGTTCAATAATTGAGTGAGGAATCACTATCGATAAAACAGTTCATTCGACGTCGAAATTAAAATTTTCGAGAATAGAAAATATTTGTTTCGATGTTGTTTTGAGAGCGAACGCGGGTTCAATGATAAAGGTGAACAACTGCTACTTCATTTACTTAATAAAGTTTGAAAAATCCGGTTTGCGGCTGCATATGTTTACGATACCACCCATGCCTCAGCACCATAGTGAAGCACAGGTATGATGAGCGTCTTGTAGAGTGTTAGTTTTGTCGATCGAGAGAGAGGGCTCTGGAACCTAATTGCTAACTTAGCCCGTAGTAGCACCTATTAGCAATTGTTATTCGTCTTTTTCTCCAGGCTAACATTGTTGTTGCTGTTTACAACGGTGCCAAGGTATGTAACTCCTTGATAACTTCAAAGTTATATTTGCCTGCTGTAACATGGGAGCCTAGACGCCGCGCTTCCTTATTTGCAGACAGCATATACTTTGTTTTGCCCTCGTTCACCGTTAAACCCACTTTGGCTGATTCCTTTTCGATAGCGGCGGAAGCAGCAGTTACATCTCTCTTGGTTCTGCCGATAATATTGATATCATCAGCATACGCAAGGAGCTGGACACATTTGTAGAAAATAGTACCATTTCGATGTACACCTGCCTTTCGTAGGATCCCCTCCACGATGAAATTTAAGAGATCGCATGATAGCGGTTCGCCTTGTCTGATACCTCGTTCAGGTCATTTGACCTCGGAGAGGTCATTTCCTACCTTGATGGAGCTGCATGTATTGCTCAACGTCATCAGCAGAGTCTTATCAACATTGCAGGTACATCTAACTCAGACATTGTTGCGTACAGGCAATCCCGAATCAGGCTATTGTCATCAACAAAGAGATGATGGGTGTCAATTTGATTTTCATGGATTTTCTCCAGGATTTCGCGTAGTGTAAAAATCTGTTCTATGGTGGACTTGCCAGGATGAAAGCCACACTGATGTGGTCCAACCAGTGTTTTGGTATGCGGCTTTAATCTTTCACACGATACGCGCGAAAGAACCTTGTACCGAAAGAAACGCTTTTCTTGCTCTCTTTTTTATGTCTGAAAAGACATCTCTCTTCCTTCCTCTTATAGCGATAGTTTTCGTGCATGGCTTGCGTATTTTGCTGCTGTCGCGTCGTGACACTCCTGGTCATACCATTTGTTGCGAGGTTGTGGGCGCCGAAAACCAATGATTTCTTCAGCAGCAGTGCGCATGGAGTGGGATATATGCGCCCAAAGTCCGCCAGCGTCCTCGAGGCAAAAGTAAGGTTAGTTGAGCTTAACCGAGAGTTGAGCGGAGTAGGCATCGGCGGTCCGTTGTAATAGCAGCCTATCGACATGAAGCTTGCGTTGCACACCTGTGCGTACATTCTTCGCATTGCACAATCACATGCGGATCTTGGCTGCAACAATATAATGGTCGGAGTCAATATTGACCCGCCGAAATGTGCGCACATCTAGTATACTTAAAGCGTTCCTTTTGTTTCGCGTTTTTTGATCCGTGGACGGCAAGGTATCCTTTTGGATATCGAGGTGTTGGAAATACAGATAGACGCGTGTCACGTATTTTGACGTGACACGAGTTGTCACGCCGAATCACGTCGTGATCGTGAGCGAACCAATAAAAAAATCAAGAAAAATTTGTGATCGTATCTGATATTTTTCTCGTGAGTGTCTGATTAAACTTTGTTTTATAACGATTTCAATTTAAAATTCATTTGAAAGTGAATTACAGAATCTAGCTGTGTTAGTTCTATCCCCCTTCACAACATAATTCTACGGTATTCGGAAAAGGGGCGTGTCTCTATAAGAAAAACACTGTATCTCAGTAAATATTGACACTACGGTAATAAAATTCACAGTAAAATTAAAAGGGCAAGCACTAATATTTAAAATGACGAACACTTAAGTGGGCGTAATTCTAAAAAAGGTGTGGCAATATTGTAAAAACTATGTATCTCGAAGAAAATTGACACTAGAGTACTGAAGTTAAGTACAGAGGTAGGCACAATTATTGAAAATTACTATAAAAAAAGTAGGCGTAATTCGAGAAAGGGGTGTGGCAATATAAAAGAATTACTGTGTCTCGAATAATATTGATACTAGGGTACAGAAATTTATTACAACAGTAGGAAAAATTACTACAAATTTTTGTAAAAAAAAATGGGCGTTATTCGAGAAGGGGAGTAAAATTTAGTACAAAGGTAGGTAAAAATATAACAAATAACTGCTAGTAATACGGGTGGTATTCGATAAAAGGGCGTGTCACTATAAGAAAAACACTGTATCTCTGTAAATATTGACACTAGAGTACTAGAGTCAATAAAATTCACAGCAAAAATGCAAGGGTAGGTACAATTATAAAAAATAATGATCAGTTAAGTGGGCGTTAGTCGTCAAAGAGGTGTGGCAATATTAGAAAAACTCTGTACCTCGAATAATATTGACACTAGAGTACTAAAGTTAACTACAGGGGTAGGCCAGTTATAAAACAATTAATTTCAATAAAGTGGGCGTTGTTTGAGAAAGGGGTGTGGAAATATATGAAACACACTGTTTTTCGAATAATATTGACACTAGAGTACTAAAGTTGACTACAGAGGTAGGCACAATCATAAAAAATTAATTTCAATAAAGTGAGCGTTGTTTGATAAAGGGGCGTGGCAATATATAAAACACATTGTATCTCGAATAATATTGACACTAGGGTACTGATATTTAGTACAAAGGTAGGCACACTTATAACAAGTAATTGTCAATAAAGTGGGCGTCATTCGACAAATGGGTGTGGCAATATTATAAAACACTAAATCGAATACTGACGCTACTAACTGAAAAAGTACAGACGTAGGCACAATTATTACAAAATACTACCGAGGAATTGGGCGTTTTTCAACTAAGGGGTGTGGCAGTGTGTAAAAAAACTGTACAATATTGACTTAAGAGTGATAAAATTCATTGTTAGAATGGGTAGAACTATTGAAAACACTATGACAAAGAGTGTGATATTCTCGACAAAGAGGCGTGTCAATATTATAAACACACTATATTTCAGTCAATATTGACATTGAGGTACTGTTAAAAATACAAGAGTAGGTACTGATAATGATACTGACAAAGAACAGAATAAGAAACGACAGAAAAGCATTTTCCATATTATGAGCATAAATAATTGGTGTTTAATTAATTTATACACTTTTTTAATATATATCATTTTCTCTAAAAGAAAGAAATAAAAACTTTTTAACAAAAAAAACTTTTTAACAAAAAAAAAAACCTACTACCTAGACTTCGAAGCTTTTATTATCGTAAAAAAATAATATATTTATGATAAAAATACAAATTTGACCAAGAAATAAATAGTAAAAGTAATTTAAAATTATTTTTTACTTTGTAGTGATTTTGAAGTAGGTTTTTGTTTGTTAAAAAGTTTTTATTCAAAGACATCTTTGTGTTGGTATAAAACACATACATATCAAATTTTATTGTTGTAGGTTAACTATGAGCTAAGTTATGCAGTTTTCAATTTTTGCGTTGTATGGGAGGTAGGCGTGTCCGTGGGCGGATGATGTCCATTTTGTAAATCTATCTTTGTTTTGTTATAAAAAACATATATGCCAAATTTAAGGTCTGTAGGTAAAACACAGGCTTATTTATTGCGTTTTCAATTTTTGGGTTGTATGCGTGTCCGTAAGCGGATGACGTCCATTTTTCGAAGACATCTTTGTGTTGACATAAAATACATATACACCAAGTTTAATTGTTGTAGGCTTATTATAAGCTGAGTTATGCAGGCGTGTCCGTGGGCGGATTCCAAAAATATTCAAAAGTGCAGATCCTTGGGTGCATGTGTTTCATCCATTTATCTCTACTCTTTTTTCTTATCCTGTATATACGGACAACACACAGACGGACAGACGGACAGACAGACGGACGGACGGACGGACGGACGGACGGACGGACGGACATGAATAGCTCGACTCACGAGATGACGCTGATCAAGAATATATATACTTTTCTATACCGGACTCGCTTCGTTCTATGCGTTACAAACGTTTGCACAAAGTTAATATACCCTGACCTTTCAGGTTTAGGGTATAAAAATGTTGAGGATTTGATTCAAAGTGAAAATCGCTTTGATTCAATAATATAACAATGTAGAATCAAAGTATAAAATAATTTAATTCAAAGCTATAGCGTATTTAAAATAAAGACTTAAGTATTTCAATTGAATATGATTCTTCTTTGAATCAAATCACCAAATTGAAGTAGTATACTTTTCATTTCAAAGTGTTTAACACTTTAGTTTAAAGTGGAAACAGCATCAAACTGGATATGTGTTTTTCAAAGTGAAAACACTTCGGATTGAATATTTTCGTGTTTGGTGCCAAAGTGTTCTGAAAAATATTTGAATCAAAGTGGTTTTCTTTGGTTTTACGTTGTTTTTTAGCTCAGTGTAATATTTCAACCAATCCCACCATTATTTATTAAGTAAAAACTATCGAGTTATATGTAAGTAATAAATAAAATTTATTTGATAAATTAGTATTCGTTAGTGCAATTTATAGCTTTAAGGGTTGTATTTTATGTCAAGTCATAGCAATGGTAATGCAACTCAATAACAGCAGCACACCATAATATTTGAGGAATAACGAAAACAACCTCGTTAGCACCCCATAAAAAATTGCCGAAATAGTCGACAAAAAAAAATAATATTTGCTGAGTTCTATAAATAAAATGTTAACTTCTGACACTTTTGCGAAACAAAAAAAAAACAAGAATTCTGCTTATTCGCCATTTTGGCAATAAAAATACTCGTTATACTTTGCCAGACGAAGCAGATACTGGGTGCAAAAAGCACAAAAATAACAACAATAACAACAACAACAACATAAAAAAACCGATAAATGTTGAAACAGATGCGTTTAAAATTGTTTTCTTCGGTTATTTGTTGACCAAATAAACCAAGAACTAAAACCCGGAAGCAGTGAAGGGCAACACCATCTTGAGCATGATTGATGTTTTTTTTCTTGCTTGACAAGCATGCCAAAATGTGTGGGTACATTCAGCAAACCATAAGTATGATAGTGTGGGTATGGGTGTATGTAAGTTGGGATTTCGTGGAAGATATCCAATATGTGTGTGTGTGTGTGTGGGTGTGTGTGTGTGTGGGTGTGTGTGTGGTCAACAAGAAGAAACATTTTTATGCAACTTTAGGATAAACAACAAATATTAATAAAAATATTTTTTTTGCCTAGAGGGCATTTTCGGCAGCAAATGGCTGGCATGTTGTTTACTTTGTATCTCTATTTTGTTGAAGTTGATGTTATTTTGTTGTTATTCTTGCTGTTGTCATAACTCAATTGTTTTGAAATTCTTAACCTCACGGCGATTGAAGTAGATCATGTGCAAAAATAAAACAAAAAAAAAAAAAAAAACCAAACATATAAAGAATGTTGTTCCATATGATTTTCTTTCGACGTTTATTTTTGACATTTGATAAATTAATTTATTTTTTCTTAAGTCAGTTCGATATATATATGTATATAAGCCTTGCAGTGAAATTATGGCTCATTATTTATGGAGAATTTTTCTTGCCCAAGGATTTATGTACGCGCGGACAATCTATATTCCAATATTTTTAACTTAAAGTGTTATTTTATAGCGACAAAGTAAGTTCAAAATTTTTATTTATTTACAATCCAAACACAGAAAAAATATAATCGTCCAATAAAGGAAAAATTTACTCATTTGCATGAAGGAAGCTTTGGAAGGTGTATTGAAAGCTAAAAAGTGTGGATTAAAGTGTGGAAATTACCTTTGGTTGGAAAATTCCGGACTTGACAAAAATGACAGCAATGTATGGAACATTTTTGAAGAGTACGTACAATCTTAATATATAAAAGACAAGCGTCCTGCTCCGTGCTCTATATCGTAAAACATGTTCAGCGTAGACTAGAACCAGAACTAGCGTGTTGTAACATTATCCATTTAAAATCTTTGTACGTACTATACTTTTTAAAACCTGTTCAGCCTGGACCAGAACCTGTTGTAAAATTATCGATTTCAAATTGGGGTCTAAAAAGTTAGAGGAACTCATTACAATGATTTCTGGATACTGTATTTTCAAATCGGAGAAAATCCGCCGAAGCAATTTTGATTCTCCTGAAGGTCCTTTTTGATAAAAAAGAAATGTTTTTGATTGTAACTTTTTATTTTTCATAGAACGCATACCCACATCTGCTAAAATATAAAATTTCTTACTCATACCAATATTTTGACATAAAAAAATTAGTCATTTACAGGAGTTTTAAGAAAACTTATTTTTAATAATAGCTAAAAATTCAATTTTTGGTGGTAAATAAGATTTATAATGAAAAAAAATTTCAAAAAAGTTTTTATGTCAAAATGTTGGTATAAGTAAGAAATTTAACATTTTAACAGATGTGTGTATGCGTTCTCTGAAAAATAAAAAGTTATAAGCAAAACACATGTATTTTTTATCAAAAAGGACCTTCAGGAGAATCAAAATTGCTTCGGCGGATTTCCTTCGATTTGAAAAAAAAGTATGCAGAAATTATTGTGATGAGTTCCTCTAACTTTTGACGCCCCGACCGGCTGACATTTTTTTCATCCATACAAGAATGATCCGGCTTTTAATTTTAATTTTAATTTTATATTTAAGTTAAAAAAAAAAAAAAAATATAGATCAAGTAGTAGAAAGCGACAACATTTAAGTTTTCTAGTATTTTACAGTTTTCAAACTGACGCCTATGGTTATACGAATGGCCAAATGACTGCAACTGGTTGCCTGTGTGTATTGGTGAGTTTTTATCAGAGCTGTTTCCGAATTTTCTACAGAAAAACCGTCCCAGTAGACAATGACATCGCTGCTAGCAGGCCTTCCTGTGGATTTTGTAGTACTGCCGCCCTCATATACAATTACACTTTCTTTTTTATATGAAGTGGGAAAATTTCACAGGCCTTCCGCTTCGATAGCTCAAAAGAGGCCTGATAGAAGCACTTCTTTAGAATGGCTAAAAGTAGGGGTAAACAAAAAGTGTTGAAAAAATATTTTTTTTCTTTTACACCTTTTTCTATTTATTTATATATTCTATGATTTTATCTTCTCTCCTATGTGTTTTTAAGTTAGATTAATTTCAATCTATAATTTTTGATATAGCGGTAAGAAGGGCCATTATTGCGTCATATTTTTAAACTGATATATATTCTAACTTTTTACGAAAAAGTTGCCATGAAGTATATGAAAAGTCAGTCTTTGTAGGGAAAACAAATTTGTTGTGCTGCCTTTTGTACAGAAAAGGAAGGCCTTCAAGAAGTGCTCATAAGAGCAGCGAGGAACGGATGTGTTTAGTCTTCAAAAGTAGCAGTCAATGCAACCTTCGTATGAAGAGCGCTGGTTTAATTGCCTATTGGGGCTTAGATTGCCGTAAGTTTTGTATCGCAAGCTGGGTTTAAATTGCTTTCAGCAGAATAGCAAAAGCAACGAAATTTTTACTGCAGTAGTGCTACCGACAGTTTTTAAAAACATTGTTATGCTGTTCATTTTGCTTTGCTGTGTGAATTTTGAAAAGCAAAGCAAAAGCAGCAGCATTAAAAAGAATTTATTTTACTGCGTAGTGCTACGCAAGCAAAATAAATTATTTTATTGCTTTGCTTTTCATTTTACTTTTCTAATTTGTCACAGCACTACGACAGCAGCAGCTACAAAGCAGCTAAGTTTCGCTTTGCTTGCGGATGTTGTGTATTCGTTTGGCTTTTGTGGTTTCTTCTTCGTCGTTTCTATGCTGCGTCGTTTCAGAGACGCATGTCTATTATCATGTTTTTTTATATAATATGTACACTTGTGCGCAGTTGTTGTTACTTTGAAAAACTGTCGGTAGCACTTCCGCAGCAAAATGTTGCTGTTCTGCTGTTCTTTTGCTGTTTTGCTGAAACTATTTTCATCCTTCAGCAGAACGAAGCAAAGCAAACGTATTGCTGTTTTTGTAATGCTGCGACAAATAAGAAAATCAAAGCAATTAAATAATTTTCGAAGCACTACGCAGCAAAACAAATTATTTTGAGTGCTGGTGCTTTTTCTGTTGCTGTTCGATTTTCAATAAGCACAGCAAAGTAAAAGCAAAACCAACTGAAGTTTTTTTAAACGCTGATCGCACGCAAATATTATGCAAAGAGCAGCAAACATTGACGATTTTAACAGCCTTTTAAGGACTGTAATGAAGCTCTCTCTCAATAAGGAGACATCTCCATTTATTTTCAAGAACACCGTTGGTTCTTTCAACAATATTGCGGCATCATACGTGAACTTAATTAAATCGGCTTTCCGTTGACCCCACAGCAAGTGTTCTGGAGTTTAAAAGCCATGGCTCCAAAAGATATCCGGCATCCCCTAGAAGAGATACAAATATATTAATACCCTAAACCTGTTAGGTCTGGGTATATTAACTTTGAGCAAACGTTTGTAACGCATAGAACGAAGCGAGTCCGGTATAGAAAAGTATATATATTCTTGATCAGCGTCACCACGTGAGTCGAGCTATCTATGTCCGTCCCTCCGTCTATCCGTCTGTGTGTTGTCTGTAAACACAGAATAAGAAGAAGGAGTTGAGAGAATTGCATGACAATTGGTACACATATTCACATCTGCACTATTAAATATTTTTCCAATCCGCTTACGGACACGCCTACCTCCCATACAAGCAAAAAATGTAAATCAGTGTTTAGAGAGTTTTATTAAGACCACAGAAGTGAAATTTAAAATGTCTGTATTTTGTACTAAAATTAAGGCATGCACAAAAAAAACAGTTTCGATAGTATCGTAAGTGTAGACGTAGAATTCCATTTAAGTTGTAACCTCTTCTACTTTGTCTATTTGTTCCGATTATTTTGTCCATTTTGCACGTCTTTTTTATTGATCTTCCAAAAATTAACAAATAAATTAATAACACTCAATTATGAACTTCTTATCGAGACCAAAACAAAGAAAACGTTAAAAGTAGGCATCATAAAATGAGCAAGCAAAATGTTAAATTCTTTCGATCAGTTCGTTAAATTTGACAAGTTGAGTTCATTGACTTAGTTGAAAAGAAGGCGAAGCAAATGCACTTTCCATAGGTGCCACTTTCGTCTCTACCCGATATATAGTTTGCGAGCTACAGTCAGTTTAACTACTAATTTCAAATTAAAATTAAGACCCCGATTTTTAAAAAATAGTATGGTAACTATATTTCACGCTGAGCACATGTCCCTTCCATTAGTGCCACTCTCGTCTTTGTCCGATATTTAGTTTGCGAGCTACACTTTCGTCTCTGTTCGATGTATAGTTTGCGAACTACACTGGCTAGTGCTAGTGGGATCCAAATTAATTTGCATTAAAAACAAAAATTAAAATTTTACGCCATCTATTGGGTAAAAGCATAAAACGAAATATGATCCAACTCGTTTTTTCATAAGTGTTAAATCTAACCGGATCACAGATCCATTTCGTTAAGTTTGGACGTTTGAGTTCGTTCACTGAGTTGGAAAGAGGTTCATGACATACATAGACCCAATGCGAACCAATGCCAACAATACTACTAATCAGGGTTGCCACCGAAAAAAATATTTTACTACCAACCACATTAAAAAAAGCTTTAAAAATGGATACAAAACTACCAAATCAATTAAAACTTTTTTCCGAATACTAAACAAAAAAAATTTGTATATAATAATGACGTCACACGTGACCTTGGCCCATAAATTTTTATAGTTTCAATATAAATCAATTCAAGAAACTGAAATATGTAATAATGACCGTTTTTAATGATAAATTAAAGTTTATGCATAAATTGAAAATTATCTGTCTAAACAAAAACATTTAAAACAAAATAGCACCAAATAATATATTAAAAAAGATTAAACGAAAAATAATTTTTAATACTTTCAAAAACATGCATTTTTCTTCTTATATTTTACTATATTGTGACTTTAATATAATAGTACAAAATCCAAAATTAGATATTCATTCAGCGCAGGATATGTCTGATATTTTATTATATATATTATCCATGAACGATAAGTATTCAAGGCTGTAGGTATACCCTAAAGTATAAGCTAAAAAAGTTGCATGACCTTAAAAAAATCTATTAAAACGACCCCATACAAACCGCGCTGTAAAACGTAATTCTACGTCAAAAACCAGGTGTGATCCGCCGACCTCCCAACACGCCTACCTCCCATATAACCCCAAAAATGAATAAAATTTCAGCAGATATGTGTTTTATATTAACACTAATTTTTAAAACTAAATTGAATTCTTAACTAAATAAAGAAAATGGGCGTCGTCCACCTACAAACTCCCCCATCTCCCATACAACCCACAAAATTTAAAATTCTATTAATAGGCTTAAATGTTAGCTACGTAGATAATACTTGGTATGAGAGTATTTTATATCAGAATTAAGATGTGCACATAAAATGGTTGTCATCCGCCCACAAACACTCCCACGAGACCAACAATATTGAAAGTACCATAAAACGGTTTATATATGATCTACAGGGATAAAACTTGGTGTGGCAGGATTTTATTTCAAAACTATGGTGTAAACAAAAAAATGGGTGTCATACGCTCACGAAAATTAGTGTGAGCTACTTTTCGTTTAAAACCTGTTAAAAACTGTATAGTAATATATGGATTTTGAAGAAATAAGAAGTTAATTATATTTTTTTAAGAATATCAATATATATTTAAATATAATTGGAGGTTTAAGGTATTCCATAGCCGGTCTAGACTAGAGAGTTTTTAGAGTTTCCTAACTTGTTAAAAATGAAATCACATATTATTCAATTTTTAAATCAACTCTACCTAGAAACCAAAACACGGTTGACACCGCGGATATACTCCTGCTTCACATTTATCTTCAATTTAATAACATTCCCAATGAAGCAATGAAAACATGCTCCGAGATGGGTTTGATCTACGTACCGAATTATGAGTTCATTGTCACAAACCTAAACAGAAGTTTATTGTACTTGAATGTTTCTAAATTAAGCAAACTATTCTTACAAGCATTACATTTAAGTTGAACGGTCCTTTTCTGTTGTAAAACGAGTGCTTATTTGTAGAAGGGAGCAATAATTTTAACTTGTTTTCCATCAACGCATCCAATAACACACGTAAAATTAAACTTGTTGTAGAATGATAAAGCAAGTTTTCATACTTGATCCATTGTGGGCGCAATTCACGCTTAAAAATCTCTAAAACCAGTGAAAGAACTACACTTAAACTTGATTGTACCAATCCAACTTCATGGTTTTTTCAACTTCAGTTTTGTAGCCACCTTCAGTACAAATCGAGATCAGTGTTCCCAAGATTAACCAAATATCCTTGAACAATGTTCTCCAGTAAAGAATTTAATCGAGCTTCTTATGATCATTTCATTTCTTGTACTTCTTACCGATGGACCTTCAGTTTCATGCCGCCTCTGAACGGCTTATGTTCATCTTCATAAGTAGTTTAAAATGGAAATATTTGATTTCTGAATTTTGCCTTTGTTTACATGGAGGTGACTTCAGCCATTCTATTTGGAATAGTTTCAAATTTGTCAAAAGAACTGATCATATCATTTAGTTAAAGCAGAATGACAATGCAATAGTGTAATTAGTGGAAGGCAAAGGTTACATTGAAACGATTTTAGTCGACATGTATTATATTCGTATTATTTTTTGCAAAAGCATACTAAGTGGTCATTAAGAATGCATTCCCATTCCTGCAACATTGTGACCGTATAAATGAGATGCATAAACAAAGGAGGTGGGAAATTCCTAATTGAACTTTTGCTACTCTGTTCGACATATTCCGATATGCCTAACCAGGACCAGGCGTCCAACTTCTTCAGTGTACATTTATTAATACTCTGCATACAATAGCAACAAATCAAGTGTTGCTCTAGCTCAAAGCCATTGAACTTTGTTCATAGGCAGCCTGCAAAAATGTAACAACAAAATAGTACGTGATCAATTAAGTCAATCCTTGTGTATCATTTGGTATTGGTTATGGTACGAAAACACCTTGGTTGCTACTCGAAATACTGACTGCATGGCAATTGCATAAAATGCATATTCCGCTAGACAGACAGTCAGTCTGACAGGTAGTCAGACCGATAGGTACATATACAGACACATACTAGCTGCACTACAAGTGTTCGTGGTGTTCTTTGTATGCATAAAATACTCATTTGGGTGGCCACTCGTGCATTTGTGTTCTGGCCAACATGCTGAATAGCTGTCAATAATTATAATCGTACAGATGAATGGCACGGATGTTGTGGGTGTTGTTGTTACTGTTAGAGTACAACGGCTCCAGTACAAGAGCTTTGTCCATTTCTGTTTTGACAATTTATGGACAAGGATAATGAAGACTGACAACTCATGAAAGCTAATTGCAGTTTATTACGAGTGCATTTGTGAAAAGTGCTGACAGTCAATTGCAAGGACAAAAAAAAAAAAACAGAAAAACCGGCAGGAAGCAGTTCATAACACCAATAAATGGTTCAGCTAAAAAATAACACGCTGTATCGTGTTTTTGCACTAAGTGGTAGCATTAAGGATATAAAATATAAAAAAGAAAATTAAATGAAAATCTTGAATTTCCTTTGAATATTTGACAATGAAATAAAACAGCACGCAATTGCTTAATATAGCTCTAGTATGGCTTAGACCAAGCATTTTTGCTCCCTTATTTGTGTTGCTGTTGTTGCTGGTTTTTTTTTTTTTATATCTTTGAACACAAGTTGGCTTTCTTGGCTTGGCGTTGACAACTTGGCATGCTTAATAATAAAATATCGTATAAGTGTTAAAACCCAAGCCAAATGCTATACTGTATAACCTGCTGATCCGAAAGATTTATGTGCAAACGAGGGCTTCATTAGCGCAAAAAGTTTTGCTTTATACAAGGACACTCTCCAGAATTGCTATAGCTTTAAAGTAGACAAGTAAAAATTTAAATAAAAATAAAAATGGTTTAAATAATTTTTTTTTAAAATAAAATAAACCCAGAAAATTACTTTTATCGGATTTTATTAGCATATTTAACTTGTTCATATTCATAGCGCATGTTATTATATATAGCTTCTCATTTAAACAGGATGTCCCGTAACTCTTTATTATTTTTTTTTTATTTTTAGATTGAACTTCAGGAAAACATATAGAGGTTTAATACAACCACTATTGACGCTCTTAGTATCTTGTTGTTGACACTAAAAATCTTATGAACATTTCATGATGCCGATACAGTTCAGTGTCGATGAATGGTAACTCTGGCGAATATAAATTATGGCAACAACTAATAACAGAACTTACTTTTTGTGGTACGGCTCTACAGAAATCGTACAGTTTCTAGGAATATATACAGTAGGTGGTCAAGCTAATAGAACGCTTATGTTGTAAAACAATATGTGTTCGATACAGAATTCGATGATTTTTCAACCAGTGGATGAACTTAGAAAATTTTTTTCACGAACATTTTTTTTAAGAATTCCAGTAAAATTTTACGGGTTTTTTCTCATAGACGGCGATTTTTTAACCTTTTTTTTACATTTTTTGTAAATTACTCGAAAAACTCTGAAATGTGCGGTTGAGTATTAATAATAATTTAAAAGAATTTTATATCGCACGGAAGTGTTATTTTCTTTTGTTTGGTTTATTTGTTTTAAAATATCATTGATGTTTGGGAAAAATGCTTCTGAAATAAAATTATGTATTAAGTCTTCGATTAAATGTATGGGCAATAGATTACGTGCTGCTCTTTTTAGAGCAGCTCGAGGCGAAAATCTTACTGATAAGAGTCCAGTCGAAATATTTCCTTACTATTATTATTTCTATTTCTTTCATTTAACATTATTTATTAAAATATTAATTAATTAAACCAAAAAAATATTTTGGTTTTATCCGGGCTTGAACCCGGGCTCGTGTAGTGTTTTATTAACTTAACACTCAACACATTTGAACAAGCCAATAAATTTGTATTCTTCTATTCCAATATAAAATCATGAAGTATCCCAACGGTCAGCAATTGCCATACCTAATAAAATCCAGTGTGAAATAAGTTATATTTTGCTTAGAAATTTCGGGGATGAGATCATAGCTGATTTCAGAATAAGCATTTTCATTTAAGCTTTCTAAAAACTTGCCTAGAATTGTCTAACCTCAGAATATTTTGTTTTGTTTCGATCTCAGACCGGAAGATAGCCCTGAGTTTAGAAACAGGGGCGTAATTCTGTCAAACGTTTTTGAATGTTTTCAGTTAATCCAGTTAACCAATTTTGGAAATTTTTTTCAAAAAAATAATATAAAAATGCTAAATGCATCCTTAAAACAATAAAACAAAGCAAACATTTAAATTATTTAGTGAAAAAGTTCTTAGAATTTAAATTCACTGAAACAATTCACAAAATGCTTACGACACAGAAGCCGAGTTGAAGTTCGGCTATACTATTTATCAGCTTTCTTATTTGAATTTTCAAGTTTGGAATGACCTGATACTGAAGCATTCACTTAGGCCTGAATTCGCGCAGGAATATTCTTAGGAATATTCAGGCCTGAGTTAACACTGTACGATAGCAGCTATTACGTAAGTATGACATTCAAATGGGAAATCAAGGAAATCAAAAGGTGTGTTGGATACTCAGGCCTTACCATTACCCCTCAGGCCTGAGAGAATGTATTGATTCAATATCCTCGAATATTTGGCTAGACCTTCTATGGCCTAAATTATCGCCTCTTAACGTTTCCGCATTCTTACAGAATTTGATGTCTTCTCTGGTGATATTATTGACCATTCGTTGCGTATGGCCTCCTAACGTATTTTTTAAAGTATGTAATATGACATTTCGTGTTTTTTTTTCTTGTAAGTAACAAATATGCTGAATGGGGTTCATATCGGATAATTGCAAAGGTGTTTTTAGCTGATTTCAGAGCTAAATAAGCCATTCCAGCAGAAGATAAGACCAATTTTTTGGGTCGCTATTTTTTGAAATTAATATTGTATCCCAGTTAGCCCCAATTTTTGAATACTGGGTGTCAAAAGCTTATTTAAATATTTAAGCAAAGGTGCTTATCCATTTTCTCATCAATAAAAATTAGATTCCCAACTCCAGACACCACCATATAGCCCTTAATCGTACGATTTCCGCCACTGTATTTCACTGTTTTTATTATGCTTTTTGTCTACAGCTCTTTGTTCAGTTTTCTTAAACGGTTTTGAGCGCCATATGATGCAAACGAATCGTATTTATATTACTAAAAATAATACAATCCCAAAATGAATCCGGCTCATTTACGTAGGGTTTTGGGAACTCTAACCTCTTTTCTTTATTTGAAGCTTAAATTTATAGCGTGCTTCGAGAAACTCGTGCTGTTTATCCAGCTTTATTAAGTGTATTGCGAAGTGGTCGAGCATCAAAGTTTTTTCAAACTGTTGCTGTATTTCGTGGCACAATTTAACATTTAAATTTTAGGGTTTTGAGTACTGCAGTCACTACAATCTACTCCTGGTGTAGCGTTAATGTTTTGGCACGACCAGATCGGCTCTTATGCTTTACTTAACCGGTATTTATATAATGATTTATGATGTTACTTACACTTGAATATGATCTCTTTACTATTTTACCGGTTTCGCGATACGGTTTTTTCTGTACGTAAACATTTATTATTATTTTACGAACGTCAACCAAAATTTCTGTTCCACTGCTTATTTTGCTCAATCTTTACCGAAACTAACATCAACAGTCAGTAAAAACTTTTAACAAATAACTTAAGCGCCAAACTAAAGACAAAACAACCAAGAGATATTGTTAAATAAGAAACAACATGAGACAAAAAGTGTGCCTAAACTTTTTTGATTTTTCTTTCTTCCACTTAAATTTCGATTTGTGTTTAAAGTAACGGGACATTTGGATATTAAGAAAAAACTATTTCTAATGGTACTTACTTTATCAAAAGTTGGTCAAATTCGTTATTATTAGATACTTAAGCAACACTCTGTTTCAGAAACATTGCTTGTGACTAAACTTTTTTGATTCACTGTATATTATTTAAACAACATAGGATAAAACATTTTCTGGGACTTAGGATAAAACATGACTGGACTTAAAAATTCAATCACAAATACAAGAACCTTTATATTTCTGTTAAAACTTTCTGATAGCTTTTGACATGAACTGTATTTAAATATGTTTTGCTACAGTAAAATTATCGTTACAAATAGCCCAGTGGAAAAGTAGATGACTGGCATCCGGAGGACGTAGCATCCCGTCTGCGTAAGCATACAAGTTTTAATTTAATTTTTATTATTGGAATTTCGATTCCAATCTATAATTTAATGGCTGCTTGAACAGAAACAACCTCTGAAGTAAGATAAACATCTCAAAAAACAAATTGTGGTTTTTTTTAAACAAGGGAAAGCTGTAACGAAACAAAAAATTCTGTATCGACAAGGAATCACAGCTAAACTCATTTTGAAAATTTCAGGAGAGCATTTTTAAAACTTTACTTTAATACTTTTGCTATTTAGATTTGATGACCCAAAACATTTAATTTTAAAGTTACAACCATAAAAATGTGAAAGTTTGTCCTAACTCAACTTTAGCGGTTATTCCTTGTCGAGAAAGAATTTTTTAAATAAATAATTTTTATTTTGTCTTTATTTCATTTCTTGTCTCTAAAACAACTCAGAATCGTGCTCGATGCTTTTTCAAGCATGGTTTAATTTAATTCAAGCTTGAATTTGTTTGATTCTTTTCTTAGTGTATGAATATGTACTTCCAAGAATAATTTTTCGAATATGTATTCTGGCAGCAATCGAAAAACTCGTCCTTGAAAAGCCAATTTTGTGGTAACCAACACGAAAGAGATGAGGACACCGAACTCACAAATACATCGGCAAAAAAATTTAAAATAATTAAAACTAAGACATAAGCATTGACAACAAAACGGAGAATTGCAATTTGGAGTTTTATATAGTTTTCTCGGCGATTGCTAATCTGGTCTCGGAACGAAGAACGTTTGAAAAGGTTCGAAGCCAGAGTTCTAGCCGCATCAAAAAAAGGAGAACTGTCCGAAGAACACAACGAACAGCTGAGTCCTCATTTTTTGAAAAAGAGGAAGGAGTTCTTTATGGGGCTGGCATTGCAGATTGATATATGTAGTTTAAGAATTTCATAAAAAAAAATGTTTTATTGCCTACAATTTTCTTTGAGTTTTTTCAAAATCACGTTTTTGAACTTCGAAGTCACTTTTCTCCGGTTCTACTAAACCGATTTTGATGAAACCAAGTGCAATCGACGCATTTTTTTACACTAAACTACAGAAGAAAGACCAAATGAAAAAATTCAATGAAAAATTATGATTGATGTACATCTGTACTTAATCTAACGCGGTTAATTTTTCCATTTCAGATGATCCGAAGTCGAGTTATCGGGGCCGCAAGCAGCACACCTTTTTTTGACGCCCAACTTTAAAGGCCGACAATTTTTTGTACAGCCCTCGTACAAAGGAAAAAAAAAATTTTATTTAACTTATATGTTCTTAATACTTAATATGTTCTTAATACAATAAAAAACAGAATTTAAATAACTATTTGCGTTTTGAAATGAGACGATTTTCAAAAAGGCTTCAAAACAGCCTTCCAACCAGGAATACCCTCTTAAGATATTAAAATCGCCTTTTTCAAAATTTCTATGTTGAGTACCAGCAAATGTTGAGTACCAGCAAATACGGCTAGCACTCAAGTATTGAAACAAATATATTCTGTCTGTGAAAGTGAAGTTGGACGGAAGTGTTGAATTTATTCATTTGATTTGGAATACAACTTTAATTTTATATACTTGTTTGTTTTGTATCTAATATGGTGTTATTGTACTTTTCTATTTAAATTTTGTTTGTCATAAATTTTCATCAGTCTTATCGAACTCTCAAATAAATAAGTTCATTTAAAACTGTTCGCTCAAACATTTCAATAGGTTATGGGCCCAGTCTCTGACCACAAATAAAATATTTTATTGAGCTCAAGATTCAACAATATTTTAAAGAAAATTTATTGAAATTTTAAATTGAAATTGTTTTGAGAAAATGGCAAGTATAGGACGAATTCCATTATTAAATGGAACTAACTATGGAACATGGAAACCTCAAATGGAGGCAGTGTTACATAAAGGAAGATTACTACGAATGGTTCGCGGCGAGGAGAGAAGACCGAATACTCTGGAAGAGCAGCAAGCTTACGATGATAAGAACATGGACGCAAAGTCTGAGCTCATTATTGCGTTAGAACCAAATGTAGTCCGTATGGTAAAAAATCTAAAGACAACGCAAGAAGTATGGATATACTTGCAAGATACGTACGACCGAAAATCCACCAGACGCAAAGCAGAAAATTATCGTAAGTTATTAAGTCTTAAAATGGATCCTAGTCAGTCTATATCTCAGTACTTAATTGAGTTTGACATCTGCGTTTCATGTTTGAACGAGATGGATGTCGATCTGGATGAAAGCCTACTTGCCATAATCTTACTTGATGGATTAACAACTAACTTTAAAGAAGTCCGTGCTGCATTTGACTCTGCTAACGAATTTCCCTCTTTGAAAATTGTGCGTTCAAGGTTGCTGGAGATTGGACACAAGACTGAAATTGAGGATGGTGATGCTGCTGCATTAAAGGTCAGAAAATGGATGAAGTTTAAAAGCACTGACAATGAAAATCACCAAGGTACGTCCGAATATTTTCCTTATAATTGTTATAAATGTGGCAAAAGAGGGCATAAAGCAAAGAATTGCAAAGCATTGTTTTAACAAGAGCACATCAATTGTGTTGAAAAGTTTTCTGGATTTGTAGCATCAGCTGAGAGTTGCAATATAAGTAATATAAATAAAGTTAATGGTTCAAATAAAGACATGGACATTTGGTGCATAGATAGTGGGGCTACGTCTCATATGTGCAGTTCAGAAACATAATTTATTGAAATTAATCGAAACTACTCAGGTGAAGTTCGTTTAGCAAATGAAAAGGAGTTGAAAGTAATGGGAATCGGTACAGTTAAATTGAATATTAAAAAAGGAAATGAGAAAAAGATAATTCATTTATTTGATACTTTATTCGTTCCTGACTTATGTTGTAACCTAATATCAACTTCTAAAGCAACAGAGAATAACTGTAAACTCGTTATGTTGAAAGATAAAGCTCAGATTTTAAGAAAGAATGAAGTCTTACTCGAAGGTCATAAGGAGAAAGGGTTATTTTTGGTGAAATCTACTAAATCTTAACATCAATATTGCAAAAAAATCACCGAAAAGTCAATTGAAAATTTTGAATTATGGCATATGAGATATGGACACCTCAATTCAGCACACTTAAACTTACTGCAATCTCAAAAAATGGTTGAAGGTCTTCCAAAATTTAAAGTTAAAAATATTCAATGCACTGCATGTCTTCAAGGAAAACAGACAAGAGAATCTTTTCCAATTAAAAAGAATAAATCATCACACGAAAAGTTACAGTTGATTCATACAAATTTATGTGGTCCCATGAAGGTTGAATCACTTAGTAAGAAAATGTATTTTGCAACTTTTATTGATGATTTCTCTAGGAAAATTTTTGTGTACTTTCTAAATAAAAAAAGTGAATATTTAGAAGTTTTCAAAATTTTCAAAAAGGAAGTTGAATTGAATACAGACAAAAAGATCAAATGCATACGAAGCGACAATGCAGGTGAATTGGTGGGAAAATAATTTTCAGACTATCTTCAGTCTTTTGGAATAAAACGACAATTGACGGTAGAATATACACCTCAGCAAAATGGTATAGCTGAAAGAATGAATAGAACGTTAGTAGAAATGGCGAGATGCATTATGATAGAAGCTAAGCTACCGAAGTTCTTATGGGCTGAATTAATACATACTGCAGCATATATAAGAAACCGTTGTCCTACAACTTTGAATTATAAGAAAACACCAGAAGAACTATGGACAGGACATCTTCCAAGTGTTCATCATTTTCGCAGAATCGGATGCAGAGCATTTGTTTTAAATACAAAACCAGGAAAGTCTAAATGGGAAAATAGAAGCGAAGAATATGTTCTTATCGGTTACTCTGACGACTCAAAAGCTTATCGTTTGTGGATGAGAGGCTCACGAAGCGTTGTAAAGAGCAGAGATGTTAAGTTTATAGAGATAACATCTGATAATATAGAGAAAGAAAAAAGTGAAGTTGTAAGAAACAACGAAGATGGATTTTTCGAATTTAATTTTGATAAAAGAACAGTTAATGAAAGAGAAATAGAACCTAACAATACAATAGAATCTGAAGAGGAAATGTTTGTGGATAGTACAGATAGAATAGAAAGTGATGCATTAGAAGTTGATGTGGAGGAAGAAATCCAAATAAACAAACCAGTCCATTCTTTTAAAGAACGCTTAAGACCCTGGACTTCGGCTAATACTGGCGGTGCCGCAAATAAAGTGTCTTTGATAAACTATGCTGATCCAAAGAATTACAAAGAAGTACTTTTATCACCGTATTCTAAAGAATGGATTAATGCCATGCAAGACGAGTTTGACTCTTTGATTAAAAACAATACCTGGGAGTTGGTTGACTTGCCAAAAGGCCGAACAGCAATTGATTGTAAATGGATATTAAAGTCTAAATTAAAAGCCGATGGTACTATTGAAAAAAGAAAGGCGAGGTTAGTTGCTAAAGGTTACTCTCAAAAGTACGGTGTTGACTATATTGATACTTTTGCCCCTGTTGTTCGACAGAGTTCTCTGCGTTTAGTTTATGCCTTAGCAGCAGAATATGATCTAAAACTGCGTCAACTTGATGTTTCAACCGCGTTTTTAAACGGAGATCTTGAAGAAGAACTATTTATGCAACAGCCTGAGGGTTTTATCGAAGAAAAAATGAAAAACAAAGTGTGTAAATTAAATAAGGCCATTTATGGATTAAAGCAAGCAGGTAGACAATGGTTCAAAAAGATACATGGTGTCTTATTAGACTTTGGCCTGCAACAATCAAAATTTTAACAATGTTCTTATTATCTAAAAACTACTACTGACATTACTATTGTTGCACTCTATGTAGATGACATAGTTATTGCCACAAATAATAAAAGTATATTGGACAATTTTGTAAACAAATTAAAGATACATTTTGATATACGGGACTTAGGAGAACCAAAAAATTGTATTGGATTACAAGTCTAGATAAAAAACAAGTCAATATCTCTATCACAACCTGGATATATCAACAACCTAATTTCAAAATATGGACAGGATAACTCGAAACCAATTAAAATACCAATGCAGTCGAAGATCATGTTAGAAAAGAATCCAAAAATTTCTGGTGAAGCGGAGATAATTGATCAAACAAAATACCAAGAAATTATTGGTTCTCTTTTGCATCTATCGGTTTTTAGTCGTCCAGATATAACATGCAGTGTAAACATGCTATCACAATATTGTCAAGACCCGAGAAGACAACACTGGAATGCAGCTTTGCAGATTTTCAGATATTTAAAAACTACAAAAGATTTTACTTTGACTTTTCGAAAGACTGGGCTGCCATTAGTTGGATATGTAGATGCTAACTGGGCTACTGATATTAATGATCGCAAATCTCAATCAGGTTTTTGTTTTTTACTCGCAGGTGGCGTCATATCATGGGAATCTAGAAAGCAGCGTGTAGTTGCAACTTCAAGCGCTGAAGCCGAATATATTGCACTTGCAGAGGCAGCCAAAGAGGCGTGTTATCTTCGCCATTTGATTGATGAGCTCGGTTTTAAAACAAAAGATCCAACTACAATATATTGCGACTCCCAAAGTGCGTTACATATAGCTAAATTTGGAGGCCATCACTCACGAACAAAACATATCGATTATAAGTACCATTTCATTCGGGTTAGTTAGCAGATGTTCTTACAAAACCAGTCCCAAAAACAAGCATGAATTTTGTATCCACTCTATGGGTGTACATTAAAAAAAGTTGAGGAGGCGTGTTGAATTTATTCATTTGATTTGGAATACAACTTTAATTTTATATACTTGTTTGTTTTGTATCTAATATGTTGTTATTGTACTTTTCTATTTAAATTTTGTTTGTCATAAATTTTCATCAGTCTTATCGAACTCTCAAATAAATAAGTTCATTTAAAACTGTTCGCTCAAACATTTCAATAGGAAGTTGCAGAGTAATCATATTTTGTTTTGGAGTTGTGTGAGAGGTATTAAGCCCTATTTTCAAATCCAAGATATCTTTTTTTTTGTGATTAGGTTAGATAAAAGTCGCCTTCTGTTCAATTTGAAGACTTTAGATTTCATAAATGCCAATAGTTTTTTCATAAATGCCAAATAATTCACGAAGTAACAGGTTTGCTACAACAACAAATTTCTTTGCAGAAGAACCGAGCAGACTAGATCGTTTATTTTTTGTTTTATGTGTAACACCCGACCTATTGTCCAATACTCTTACATTTTATGTGGATGAATTTTGATGACAGCCACCAGTAGTTCTCCACAAGTTCTCAATTTCAAAATGTTAGTCTTCATTTCCAATACTATGCTAAAGAGTGTTGGTCAATTTTGATGAGAGCACCATCTTAATTTCCATCTTAATTTGTCCACATTTTCCATATGTGTACTTCTTGTGGTACATGAAAGAAGATTTTAGCTGCACTCTGATTACAACTTCCCATGACTGTGGAATAGACTCAAACATTTGGAGAAAGGCCAGCAGCAGCTAAGCCATGTCAGTCGTTTTCGAAATCTGTCGTTTTCTGTAATTTTTACAGCATTAACGAGAAATGTCATACGCTTGGCTTCATAATTATCCAAAAATTCGTAAAAAAATTAGTCGATTATCACAAATTTTCATTGTGGTATAAAATAAGCTTTTAAGAAACCTAACGATTTCTGATCATAGGAACCACCATGGCAACAGGGCAATTAAATAGCTTATATTATAAATTCTGATTTTAACCCTGGAATGATATATTTCAACGACGCTTCGTTACACATTCTCAAATAATTAAAAAGTGAACTAATTTTAAGACTGAACAATTGTTTGTAAGTTCGATGCTTTTTTCAATAATTCTTCGCATAACATTTATTTTTAAAAAAAAGGTCGTCGTTTTGACAAACTATAACCTAAGCGCATATTAAATAAGCATAACCAACCAAGGGTTAATGCTTATACACTAAAATTTAATTAATTTATGTTTATGCAAAAGATGATTGAACTACAAAAATTGTAGAATATTGAACAAAAATAATTAGTGTGGACATTCGCCACTGCGATAGCTATACATACTGTTTTATACAAGCTGGCTTAATTCTCTGATAAAGAGCTTAAAAATCAGCAAGCGACATTAATACAAAGCAATCATTAACTTTTTAAACTGATTTAATTAAGCTCGTAAAAAAAACTTGGCATATTCCCACTGACCCACTCTCCCACAATGTTGTGCATAAAGCACACACCAACACACACACGCACACATGCACATAAATAATGTGATGAGACCATAAATAAAATACCAGTTCGGAATCAACTACGATAATATTAATTAACAAAATGTTTAAGCAACTGAAAATCTTTTGAATAATTATATCGCACACACACACACACACACACTGTCGCAGATACTTAAAGGCATGCATAGAGCGTTCAGCGTATACTTCGGGTAACGAAAATGCAAAGCAGTAAATTCAAACTGTCCCAGGACAATTAATCTTCCAACGACAAGATGATCAATTCCATTGTCCACATAGCGTACGGATTGCCTCTTCCGCACTACAGTGCTTTAAGTCTCGCAGGAACTAGCATAACAAGGATTCGATGCGCTGCATAGACTTGACTTAAGCAAGCAATAAATTGTGCCATATTAAGAGCAAATCCTTGAAATGAATTCCATGCTTACATAATTCGGCAAAAATGAAAATGAAAATGAAAATCCGACGGGATAAGCCGTGGGGAGGGCTGAGCAAGCGAGAGAGAGAGAGAGAGAGAGAGTGAGAGTGAGAGAGAGGGGAAAGAGGCCAACCGAGACAGCGAAAGTGACAGCTTTCGCAAGCAAGCCATACAAAAGAAATAAAATAAGTAAAAATGATTAAAAACCAAGAAAATGAAAAGCGAAAAAAAAACTAACTCATTCAACTTAACTTTGATTTGTTGGCACATAATTCAATGGAAAATCAAACTGCGGCCAAGAAAGCCGAAGAATAAGATGAAAGACACAGCGGCAGAAAGAAAGAAATAAAAGCAGCACCAGCAGCAGGAGCACCATCAGCAGTCCTTCATTACATAAGCGCCAAAATTTATACGCTGTGTCGTTGTCCTACAACAAAATCAGTCCAACCCCTCTATCACTTCAATCCCACTCCAATCCCGGCTGCTCATCATAGTGCTGTACAAGCGCATAAAATCCGGCATCAATTTGGAGGATTTTTCACGACTAATCCTTAGCAGGACATTTTCAGTTAATGGCATTTTTCTTCTACTCAGCTAAAAATGTCCTTTGGGCGTCGCATTAAAAGTATTTCGCATTGTTGCTGTTCGGCCTGCAGTGTGGTATATCAAAAGGATATCCATGATAAATAATAAAAGAAAAAATAAAAAAAATAATTCGCATTGTTAAGCGTTATTTTTTGCTTCTTTTAACTGTAATAAAAATAAATATCATAAAAATTCATGTGTAGTTCAGTTAAAAGTTTTTGTTGTTGTGTAAATATTTGCCCCGCCAGGACATGCATTAAAAAATTCCAGCACCAATTTTCAACACCCAAACTTGCTGCCTTCAATACCCACGCATTCACACACTCACATGTCACATCGCTGATTTATTAATTACGACTAATAATTCTTGACATTTGGTAGTGTGTGCGTGGTTGGGTGTGCTTATAAGCCATTTGCATTGCACTGGTGATAAGTCGATGAGTGCAGAGTACAGAGTATAGTGGAAAAAAAAAATGCTCTATTAAAACTGATACAAGCGACAAATCAATAGTCAGGATGAAAGAGTGTCACGACCGGAAATCACGGTTAATGTTATAAATTGCGTAAATTTCCGATATTCTCCTTATTATAATGACAGATTTATAACAATTTATTAATTGAACATACTCCAACGTTCTATCTATAAGAATAAAAATCTTATTTTATTAAACGAGCAATATTTATATATATCATAGCTGGTACCCGGCGCGTTGCTGCCCTACTTGTTCAATATCTGTTTGTATGGGCGCAGCCAAACCTCTTGTTCAATACCCGTTTTAGTTTGCGAGTACTTCCGAGTAGTAGGATATCACCAAATATTAACTCCAAACCGAGTTTTTTTTTATAACGTGACTATTATTTCCAAAGCGATTCAATTTTAAAAAAAAGGTGTCTTATATAGGCGGATCCACACCCATTGTACAATGCCCGTTCCAGTAGCAGGACACCACCAAATAGTAACTCCATTCTGAGTTGAAATGTTTAATGACTTTTACTTCTATAGCTATTCTGTATAGAAAATGTTAATTGTATGGGTGAAGCCACTTCCAGTTTTCCAATGCCCGTATCTGTTTTATAATTGAAAGACCTGGCCATCAGTTAGTTCATACTAAGATTCAATGTTATACGACATTTAGTTCCTAATCTATGCCATTTCAAAAAATTTAATTATATGGGCGGTACCATGAAACCATTTCCAAAGATCGCTCAAATTTGATAGTCGAAGTCCATGACTCAATAATAAGTTTGTACCGAATTTCATTGACGTGTGTTATTTAGACGAAAGTAAAGCCGAAAATTTGTGTTCTTGTAAAAGTGCCACGCCCCTTGCAAGTAGGAGCGTGAAAAATACTTTACAACCATTTCTCATGCCTTCCAAGTTTACAAAAAAAATTTCATTAAAATCGGTTCAGCCGTTCCGGAGGAGTTCAAACACTAACACCGTGACACGAGATTTTTATATATTAGATTTGCAACTGCGTTCTCGAAAACGGCTCTGACAATTGCGATGAAATTTACAATATAGATGAAGAAAGGGCTGAAAAATCGATCTAGTTGGGATTCATCTCTGGGAAAAGTAATTTTTCCAAATTTTCACGCATTTAATAAGTACCTTAATTTTTCTGCCGAATATAATAAGTTAACTTTCCCAACTCAATTATGGTATTAAGAGCACATTGAAAAGTGCACCCTCCTATCAATCTTATGGTAGTGAGTTCAACCCCTGCAATGCGCACTTATAATTATTTTTATACCCTAAACCTGAAAGGTCAGGGTATATTAACTTTGTGCAAACGTTTGTAACGCATAGAACGAAGCGAGTCCGTTATAGAAAAGTATATATATTCTTGATCAGCGTCACCTCGTCAGTCGAGCTATTCATGTCCGTCCGTCCGTCCGTCAGTCCCTCTGTCCGTCTGTGTGTTGTCCGTAAACACAGGATAAGAAGAAGGAGTCGAGATAATTAGATTAAACTTGGTACACATGGTCACATGCACCCAAGGATCTGCACTATTGAATATTTTTGGAATCCGCCCACGGACACACCTACCTCCCATACAACCCAAAAGTTTAAAACTGCATAACTCAGCTCATATTTAAAAAAATATGGTACGTATGTATTTTGGGTCAACAAAAAGATGTCTTTGAAAAATGGACGTCATCCGCTGACGGACACGCCTTCCTCCCATACAACCCAAAAAGCTTAAAACTCATTAAATAAGGTTATGTTTGTCATAGAGAGACCAAATTTGGTACGTATGTATTTTATACTAAAACTAAGGTGTGTTCAAAAATTGGGAGTAATCCGTCTATGAAAACGCCCACCTCCCATAGCGAAAGCACAATAAAGGCTTTAACTGTGAGCTATAGGAATAAAACTTGGTATGTGTGTTCATCAACATTTAAAGGCATATAAAATATAGGCTTCATCCGCCCACGGACACGCCCATTTTCAATAATATTATTTATTTTTGGAAAAGTAGGTTTAGGGTATTTCATAGTCGGCCTAGACCGACTTTAGACTTTCTTTATTTGTTTTATTATTGAGCCATACAAATATACAAACCATACAAACAGTGAAGCTGCTGCTTATTCGAAACAGCTTAAATAGCCAAAAAGAAGCAACAACACTACACTCTGTTCTTTATTGATGTAGTTTTAAGATTCTTTCTTGTCGCTGAACTCCACCAGTTTGATATATTTCTCATTTAGTTTTTGTAATAAAAACTATTTAGCCTAGATGTTTAGCCGAAGTGCAGTACTGCAAGAGTGTGATGCGGAAAAATTTGAACGGAATCTTGTTTACGTTGCACACGTATTCAATATGCTGAATGTTTTCCGATCGGCCAGCGATCATGGTGGCGTGGGTTCGAATCCCACTACCGAAAATTATTTGTTTTAGCAATGTTTTATTAGTTTTATAAATTTGAATTAATGGTTATGTCATGCTTTATATTTTGAAGCTGATTTTCAACTTTTTTCCGTTTAAGTTGATCCAATGAAGCTTTTAATTCTTAAAAATAAAGAAACTTATTTGAAAAATATCAACAAGGAAAATGAAACGTTTTAAAAACTTTGTCATTAAATCAGGATATTTCTACCATCCCTGCCCTGATTTCAACTTTTTTTATTAATTTTAGTTTAAAAGTAATTTTAAAAGCTTTGCATGCATAAACATTCTCAATCTACTGTTTGAGTGAGCTTGAAAGCTGACATTGAATATGCTATTGTGTTGCAGCTTCACAAAAAAACTGATTTTATTAGCGCCGACTTCAAAGCTTTTATTATCATAAAAAAAATTATATATTTATGATAAAAATAAAACAAATTAGGAAAAGTTAAAATAATAAGATTTCCAATATAACAGATTTTACCACGATAAATAGGAAAAGTAATTTAAAATTATTTTTTACTTTGTAGTGATTTTGAAGTAGGTTTTTTTTTTTTTTGTTAAAAAGTTTTTATTTCTTCCTTTTTAGAGAATATGATAAATTTGAGGAAAAGTTTGTAAACACAATTATTTAAGCTCTTAATTTAAAAAATGTATAATTCATAAATAAAAATTTTTCTGTCGTTTATTATTCATAACTATTCGCATTTTTTAATACATTTGCAAGAATTATTAAAAAAATTTCAAATATTTCATTATTTCATGGTTTGTTGGTTATTTTCAATTTCTGCCTCTTTACAATTTTTATTAAAGTGTCACGCCCTATTTGGAATCCCTCCTATGTACTTTATTGATCATAAAAAAAAAAAAAAAACAAAAAACAAATTGGCCATTTCAGCCCTTGAAAGGACTTTGACCGAGCTTCTTAGGATCGATTTTGTTGTGTGTGTTATTAAATTTTTGCACACAATTGACCGAGAACTGGACCTACATGTTTTATGCCGACTCCGAACGGCTCATGTTCTCAAGAAGCTTTACATGGCATTATTTACTCTCTGAGGTTTGCCATTGTCTGCAGAGAGGTGGTGACCGATCAGAAAAATTTTTTATTGAAAAAAATTTTCGCCACGGCTGGGGATTTTATTGATCATACTTTAATATAATTCAACCTTGCCCTGCACCAAATTTCAGTTCCTTAGCATCAGTATTAGCCGATATACAGTATATCCTTAAAGTGCCTCACGCTATTTATAATCCCTCCCACCTTTCCAATTATTCTACCTACCCACCTACCAAATATTAGTACCTAAGTTTCAATATTTACTGACAAGCAGTGTTTTTCTTATTGTGACACGCCTCTTTGTTGAATCTAATCTACTTTCTGGATTGTGTTTTGTTATAACGCTACCTATTCTTGTATTGATTTCAATGCCCTAGTGTCAATATTGACTGAGCTATAGTGTTTTTTTTTTCTAATAGTGACACGCCTAGTTGTCAAATTTCGCACACTTTGTCTTAGTGTTTTCAATAATTCTACCCATTCAAACAATGAATTTGATCAACCTTGTGTCAATATTATACAATATTTTATATAGTGTTTTCTAATATTGCCACACCCCTAAATTACGCCCACTTTATTGACAGTAATTTGTAATAAGTGTGTCTACCTCTGTAATATTAGTTTTCTAGTGTCAATATTATTCGAGATACAATGTGTTTCAAATATTGTCACACCCCTTTATCAAACAACGCCCACTATATTGAAATTAATTTTTTATACTTGTGTCTACCTCTGTAGTAAACTTTAGTACTCTAGTGGACAATATTATTCGAAAAACAGAGTTTTTCTAATATTGCTACACCTCTTTGTCGAATAACGCTCTCTTAATTGACCGTCATTTTTTATAATTGTACCTACCCTTGCAGTTTTGCTGTAAATGTCAATACCCAAGTGTCAATATTAACTGAGATACAGTGCTTTTCTTATAGTGACACGCCCTTTTATCAAATACCGCCCACAATATTTGCAGTAATTTGTTATACTTGTGCCTACCTCTGTACTAAATTTAAGTATTATAGTGCCAATAGTATTCGGGATACAGTTTATTTTATTATTGCCACACCCCTTATGGAATAACGCCCATTTTTTACTTATTGTACGCCCAACAGAAAAATTTGTACTTATTGTGCCTACCGCTGTAATAAATTTCTGTACCCTTGTATCAATATTATTCGAGATACAGTTATTGTCTTATATTGCCACACCCCTTTGTCGAATTACGCCCACTTTCTTGATAGTAATTTTAAATAATTGTGCCTATCTCTGTACTTAATTTCAGTACTCTAGTGTCAATTTTATACGAGAAACAGAGTTTTTCCAATACTGCCACACCCTTTTTAAAAACAACGCCCACTTAAGTGATTGTAGTTTTTAACATTTGTGCCTGCCGTTCCAATTTTACAGTGACTTTTGTTTTCTAGTGGCAATATTTACTGAGATACAGTGTTTTTCATATAGTGACACGCTCCTTTGTCGAATACCGCCCATTTTTATAGACGTACACCTCGGCGTTGATGGTCTTTATATGTTGACAAAAAATTACGCCAATCGGGCAAGTTCTTTAGGTGTAACCGATGTACATACATTCACAAAAAAAAAAAAAAACCGAGAAACCAACCAGCTTGAGAACCTCCTCCTTTTTGAAGTCGATTAAAAAGTTAAGTGAATCATATTAAGTATGACACATATTAACCTAATTGAAAACTGTATTTTATAAAAAAATCGTGTTTTTGGCACGATTTCTGACACTTTTTAAAGTTGAGCAGTTTTAAATATGTTTTGCTACAATTAACCTATCATTACCTATAGCTCAGTGGAAGTATGTTAGACTGGCATGCAGAGGACGTTAGTTCGTATCCTGAATGTGTATGTATTAAAAGTATTAATTTAATAATTTAAATTCTAAAGTTCGTTTTCAAAATAAAAATAAACGTTAGAGGCGCAAAATCTGGGTTAAACATTTTCAAAAGTAGCACGTTTCTGCTAGTTTTTAAAATGTAGTTTTCTCAGTGGTGACCGTGGCATGCAGGTTAAGTGTGTGGCTTAGCATGCTCGGAGCCCGAGTTCGATCCCCAGCCGCGGCGAAAAAGTTTTTTCAATAAAAAATTTTCTGATCGGTCACCACCTCTCTGCAGACAATGGGAAACCTCAGAGAGTAAATAATGCCATGTAAAGCTTCTTGAGAACATGAACCCTAGCCGTTCGGAGTCGGCATAAAACATGTAGGTCCAGTTCTAGGTCAATTGTGTTCAAACATTTAATAACACACACAACACAATTGATCATAAGAAGCTCGATCAAAGTCCTTTCAAGGGCTGAAATGGCCAATTTCTTTCTTTTTTTTTTTTTTCTCATTGTACAAAACGCTCATCATACCTGTGCTTCTCTATGGCGCTGAGGCATGGATGGTATCGCAAGCAGATGCAGCCGCTCTTGGGGTGTTCGAGCGGAAAGTTCTTCGCAAAATCTTTGATACTGTTGGAGTTGGCGATGACTATCGCATTCGAATTAACCACGAACTGTACTAGCTCTACGACGACAATGACTTAGTTCAGCGTTTAACAATTCAGCGACTACGTTGGTTGGGTCATGTCTTTCGTATGAATGAAAAAACTCCAGCGGAAAAGGTATTTGAGGTGAAAGCCGAGGGTCGACGACGAAGAGGAAGACCATGCCTCCGATGAACTGACCTGCCCGAGGAAGCCCTAACAATGCTTATTGAAAGAGGTTGGAGATGGCAAGCGCGAGGTAGAGACGCCTGGCGAGAGGTGATTTAGTCCGCCGTAATCCTCCGACTAGGGGTTGTCATGGCCACCTAAGAAAGTAAGTAAGTTTTGACAATCATTGTGTTCGTAAAGGGGGAAAAAGCCTGTGTTTTAAATAATATATTTTGAAAAATTAATTTAAGGATCTCGGATTCATTGTAATTTCAGTTTTGCGATAGAATTTACAAATCGAATTTAAAAAGAAAATAAATGTTTCAAAAGTATTTTAACCGTGTCCTTTATTACCTTTAGTCGGCTGTCATAAAGATTCATTTCGGTTTTTATCTCATAACAATAGTCAAACTATCTTGCAAATATGATTAAATGAATCTTTTGATTGCAATTTCTCCAGTGTGCAACCTTGTATTAAGAGAAAACCTAAAATACAGGATGAGGGAGGAATGAAGACGAATTTAAACTATCGGATGTACATAGAAAAGCCTGAAGAAAAAAATTTGTGAGCTCACATCGTTATAGCTATATATCTCAAAAAATCACATTTTTTTTGTTCTCAAATCTAATTGTTTTAATAAATTTTTGATGTTTTTCAAATTAATTAAAAAATCAAAATTAAAACTTAAATTATATTTAAAATTAAAGCTGTTGAATAATAAATAAAATTTTATGAAGAAAGAATATTTTAAATTCGGAAGCATAAAAGATAAAGTCAAAGAAACCGGTATATTTTAAGCCCGGGCAAAAGAATGCAGCATAGAATGCAGCATGAGACCAAATAGCAAAGTTATGGCAAAACCACCATTTTGGCGATGTATTGGGACCATCGAAAAAAAAACTGTGATGTACTGGTTGTGATGCATAAGAATAACTGGCTTGTTCTACTATTCACACTCTATCCAATAAATTCCATACATAACTAGTAGTTTCAATCTTAATAATTAATTTCTTATCAAAAGAGTTGCTACTTGTATCTAACTTTGATTGTATTTTGAAAGTAAATTCAAAATCCAAGAGCCTCTTATTTGGCCAACATTCTATGATTTCAGAATTAGAAAAAATTTGTTGTTGAAACAAAAATGTACTCATTCATATTTAATCACATATGTAACCTTTTTCTATTTTCATTTCTTCCAATAGCTTTCAACAACTGTCAAATACAGTAACATCACATAACTTAGCAGTGTTTTTTACAGTATTGGAAAAACTGTTATCGTAGATCAGTTACTGACAGTTGGCAACGTACTGACACGTTACTAAACGTTTACATAATTTAGGCCATTTTTTTAGTGCAAAAAAAAATTGCTATGCTCTGCCAGCAACACTGTTAAACATCTAAAGCTTTAAGCGAGCAAAAACAATAATTTTAAAAGTAAACTAAATTTCTTAAAATTCTCTGTTTTCAACTTGACAGCTTGAGCGGAATCAACTCTAACAATACCGCGGGATTAAGTATGGAGTATAAATAAGGTTGGTTTTTATTGGCCCCACCGTGCCAACAATTCTTTTTTGAAAAACAACATTGCATACATATAAATATTTTCAAGAGCTTGTGTGTAGGTTTGTTAGTGTGTTATTTTTTAGCCTGCAGGACATATCAAGCCTGCATGCAAGGCTGTTCCCAAGTGTATCCGGCCATGCTCGGTAGTAGTAAGCGTCTATTTGTTTGTCTGGCTCACAGTTGGGATTTTTTTTGATACTCGACGTTAAATCATTCGTTGGCTTAGGATCGTTGTTGCATGTTCTCTTGCAGGATTTCTGTATGTCGAGTTTGTAAGCTTAACGCGGAGTGCCGTAAACATGGAAGGGACGACAAAGTGTTGCACACAACGGGACTGGGAGTCAATATCAAGCTTACACTCCGTCACTGAATTTGAATAAGGGAATTTGTGCAAGTGGTTCTGTATGTGTGAGTGTGAGTGTGAATATGTGTGGGCCAACTTTTTGTCCAACTGTTAGCTTCGACTATTAAAAAATATAATAATCCGAATTTTCACAAATACAGCCAACTGTTATTTAGCCGTTTATGTTTGTATTATTTATATGTGTATATGTGTGTGTGTGTGTGTGTGTGTGTTCAGTATTTGAGCCATTATTTGTTCTTTATTTTTCGTTCCTAAAGACCAACTGCTGGTCAAATATTATTTATATAACTTAGTGTTGTTGTTGTTGTTGTTTTGATGTCGCTGGCCTCGCTGCATGTTTGCCCAATAAATAGGGCAGCAGTTGCAGCCAAACTAGTGCCGCACTCATACTTCCGCGCCTGCTGAGGCTTGCTATTTGTTGATTTTCCATTCATGGACTCACTTTAGTTCCTCGTCCTTAATCATTCAGCATTGCTGCTGTTGCTGCTGCCAATGGCTTCACTCCGTCGTTTTCATTGCAATGAATAAATTATGCTGTTGAAACTTTATTGGGCTAAATAGTTGAAATCTGTCATTGTTGTTAAATATTTTAGTGGAAACACTTAATTGTTCTGATTATTTTCGTTATGCAGAAAATAGAGTCGACAGCAGTTGGGAATGTTAAACAGAGTAACATCAAAGTCAACTTTAACATCTTAACATCAGAAGAGAGACTAACAAAATAGCATTATCAGGATAAGGATAAGGATAAGGATAAGGATAAGGATAAGGATAAGGATAAGGATAAGGATAAGGATAAGGATAAGGATAAGGATAAGGATAAGGATAAGGATAAGGATAAGGATAAGGATAAGGATAAGGATAAGGATAAGGATAAGGATAAGGATAAGGATAAGGATAAGGATAAGGATAAGGATAAGGATAAGGATAAGGATAAGGATAAGGATAAGGATAAGGATAAGGATAAGGATAAGGATAAGGATAAGGATAAGGATAAGGATAAGGATAAGGATAAGGATAAGGATAAGGATAAGGATAAGGATAAGGATAAGGATAAGGATAAGGATAAGGATAAGGATAAGGATAAGGATAAGGATAAGGATAAGGATAAGGATAAGGATAAGGATAAGGATAAGGATAAGGATAAGGATAAGGATAAGGATAAGGATAAGGATAAGGATAAGGATAAGGATAAGGATAAGGATAAGGATAAGGATAAGGATAAGGATAAAGATAAGGATAAGGATAAGGATAAGGATAAGGATAGGGATAAGGATAAGGACAAGGATAAGGATAAGGATAAGGATAAGGATAAGGATAGGGATAAGGATAAGGATAAGGATAAGGATAAGGATAAGGATAAGGATAAGGATAAGGATAAGGATAAGGATAAGGATAAGGATAAGGATAAGGATAAGGATAAGGATAAGGATAAGGACAAGGACAAGGACAAGGACAAGGATAAGGATAAGGATAAGGATAAGGATAAGGATAAGGATAAGGATAAGGATAAGGATAAGGATAAGGATAAGGATAAGGATAAGGATAGGGATAAGGATAAGGATAAGGATAAGAATAAGGATAAGGATAAAGATAAGGATAAGGATAAAGATAAGGATAAGGATAAGGATAAGGATAAGGATAAGGATAAGGATAAGGATAAGGATAAGGATAAGGATAAGGATAAGGATAAGGATAAGGATAAGGATAAGGATAAGGATAAGGATAAGGATAAGGATAAGGATAAGGATAAGGATAAGGATAAGGATAAGGATAAGGATAAGGATAAGGATAAGGATAAGGATAAGGATAAGGATAAGGATAAGGATAAGGATAAGGATAAGGATAAGGATAAGGATAAGGATAAGGATAAGGATAAGGATAAGGATAAGGATAAGGATAAGGATAAGGATAAGGATAAGGATAAGGATAAGGATAAGGATAAGGATAAGGATAAGGATAAGGATAAGGATAAGGATAAGGATAAGGATAAGGATAAGGATAAGGATAAGGATAAGGATAAGGATAAGGATAAGGATAAGGATAAGGATAAGGATAAGGATAAGGATAAGGATAAGGATAAGGATAAGGATAAGGATAAGGATAAGGATAAGGATAAGGATAAGGATAAGGATAAGGATAAGGATAAGGATAAGGATAAGGATAAGGATAAGGATAAGGATAAGGATAAGGATAAGGATAAGGATAAGGATAAGGATAAGGATAAGGATAAGGATAAGGATAAGGATAAGGATAAGGATAAGGATAAGGATAAGGATAAGGATAAGGATAAGGATAAGGATAAGGATAAGGATAAGGATAAGGATAAGGATAAGGATAAGGATAAGGATAAGGATAAGGATAAGGATAAGGATAAGGATAAGGATAAGGATAAGGATAAGGATAAGGATAAGGATAAGGATAAGGATAAGGATAAGGATAAGGATAAGGATAAGGATAAGGATAAGGATAAGGATAAGGATAAGGATAAGGATAAGGATAAGGATAAGGATAAGGATAAGGATAAGGATAAGGATAAGGATAAGGATAAGGATAAGGATAAGGATAAGGATAAGGATAAGGATAAGGATAAGGATAAGGATAAGGATAAGGATAAGGATAAGGATAAGGATAAGGATAAGGATAAGGATAAGGATAAGGATAAGGATAAGGATAAGGATAAGGATAAGGATAAGGATAAGGATAAGGATAAGGATAAGGATAAGGATAAGGATAAGGATAAGGATAAGGATAAGGATAAGGATAAGGATAAGGATAAGGATAAGGATAAGGATTCAAATATTGGCAGACTCGATTAATATAGCAAACCTGTTGGCAAATTATTGCAAAAAATTTCAAAAAATTGTATAGCAATCAGTCACTGGGCTTTGTTAAAAGGAAGCATTTTGGAGTCTGTTTGAACGAGAGCAGTTAAAATGCTTCTCAAAAAATTGATCTTAAATACAGCTTCTGGTTTCGATGGAATACCACCATTGGCTCGGCCTTTGCGCAACCTTTTAGCATCTCTTACAGGACAGGAGTATTTCCTTCTTGTTGGAAAGTCGCGAATATCCAGCAACTACCAAAAATGGCGATGTCTTGAACCCTGCAAGCTGCTGACCCATCGCTATATATTCAACGCTCTTCAAAGTCATGAAGATTATAGTAAACTTCAACCTTTATCTGGAGCACAACGAATTGGCCATTGATCGCCAGTATGCTTTCTGTGGGCACGTTCCTCTGGTGACCTCGTGCCGGAGATAACTTTGCTCAGTGGTTCAAGCGTTTTCGTAGAGACTGATCAATCCGAATCGTAGTCAACAATGCAGAAGCACTGCAGGGTACAGATTTTTCACCTTCTTTGTTTTTGACTTTTACCAACAACCTTCTGTCGATGATTCACAATACAATCTTCCCATCCCATAACATAAATTGATCTTGCGGAGTCAGCCGCTTTTAATGTTCTGGACAATCCATCGATCCAAAATTATCGTTGAAAAACTTCGTTGAAATTATCATATTTTCGAAGTTTCGGAAGAAGCGACCAAGTACATAGTTTTTTCAAACGGTGTTAAAGTACGTTCCCATACCTTCAGTCTTGATGTCCAATAGAACCTTATACAGGGTTTTCCACTTTGAGTGATATGATTTCTAAGTGCCGTTTCGGTCATTTGTAGTATGTCATGGTCTATCATTTTGATGTAGAATTACGTCTTAAAGTGCGGTTTGTATGAGGTTGTTTTGACAGATTTTTTCAAGGCCATGAAACTTTTTTGACGAATACTTTAGGGTATACCTGCAGCCTTTAATTACTCATCGTCCAAAGATAATATATATACTAAACAAAATTATCGAAAGAATTTTACATTTTGCTTGTTTCTTTTTGCTTGCTCTATGTATGGTGCTTACTTTGAACTTTTTCTTTGTTCTGGTCTCGATAAGAAGTCCATAAATTAAATGTTAGAAATTTATTTCTTAATTTTCGGAAAATAAATAAAAATATATGTGCAAAATAGACAAAACAATCAGATTAAAGAGACAAAGCAAGAAAGGTTACTACTTAAACGGAATTCTTTGTTTACACTTTCGATACTATCGAAACTATTTCTTTTTTTTCTCATTGTATTCAGTTTTTGGTCTGGTCTAATCCTCGGGCCGTATTTCAATTTTTAATAGCCGAAATTGAAATAATTTGAACTTGACAACATCTGGATCCAAAAAGACGGGACTACGTGTCTCACAGCACGTGCAACAACCGAATTGTTGCGAGAAATGTTTACAGATTAGATTATTTCAACTATATCATATTGTGACATTGAATTTCCTCCAAGAAGCTGTGACTTAACACCATTCGAGTATTTCTTGTAAGGTTATTTGAAGTCATTGGTCTGAAGCAATAAACCAGAGAATCATCAAGCTTTAGAAGTCAATATTGAACGTGCTATTCATGACATACTTCTTGATTTAGTGGAAAAAGTGCTCAAAAATTGGGTTCATCGAATTTGTTCCTGCAAAAGAAGACGTGGACGCCATTTGAAAGACGTTTTATTCAGAAGTTAATTGTATCGATTGTACTTCACATTAAATAAAAACCATTTGAATTTCCTTAACAATTAGTGTGTTTGTTTTTGAAAATAAATCATATCACTCAAATTGGAAAACTCTGTATATTGAATATGAAATATGAAACTAAACTATTACTTCCAAACCATGACTCAATAATTATAAGGTTATCCCGATATTTGACGTCTTCTCACGAAAATGGAGATAGATACCCTTATTTGAAGAGGAGAGCATTTTGAATGACACAAAAATCTCATAGGTGCTTGAATATCATACTATTTTTTAGTAAAATATATCTTTAAATTTCTAGTCAATACATTTTCTGCTACTTTTGTATTTTGAAGCATCCATCAGATGATTTTTAAAGGTTCTGCGACTTCACAGAGTCCAAGCTTGAAATATTTTCACGAATTTATTGCCTTAAAAAATTCAATGAAAGCAATGCATACTGATTTTGTTTTTTTTTAAGCAGTAAAATATTGAAAACACATACTTTTTGTATTAAAAAAAAACACAGCACAACACTGAAACATACATTTTTTTTTAAAAGACCACAAAACCCTGTTTGTCATTAATTTTCGAGAGAGAATATTTTTTTGTTTACAAAAAATAAGGGTATGTCAAATATCGGGATAACCTTATAAATTATTGAGTCATGTTCCAAACTAACTCAATTTCTACGCATTTATCGGGGCATACTCTGAGCGTTGGCTTTAGTTTTCGGATTAGCTCTCCGTTTAAAAGTTAATCACGTTACAGGGTATGAAAAGTCATATATTTCTAAAAAATGTTCCTTAAATAGGAACCGCTCATGACACAGTTTGCGAATAGTGAGAAACATCAAAACAGTGGAAAACTAGTAAGATATATCCTGGACTTAGCCGAAATTAAAATACCCCCACGGTCAATTCGTAAGAGTACAAAATCTTAAATTGTAGCTCTTTTTGTATGAGATTTCTATGGGATTATTATGGGATGTGGGATGTGGGTGTGTTCGTAGGCGGTTGACGCACACTTTTTCTTCCACGATTTAGTTTGGATATAAAATACAAATGTATCAAATTTTTTTCCTGTGTCTTAAAGAGAACTCTTTTGTAGAATTTTAAATTTTAGAGTCACATGGGAGGGGGGCGTGTTGGTAACTGATTTTTGATATAAAGTGAATAAATACCTAATATTATTTATGTAGATTGGACCGAAGGCTCTTTATATATTTTTCAATTTTGGGGTTGTAGGGGCGATGGACGTGTTAGTGAATAATGTCCATTTTTCTAACACACCTTATTTTTGACATAGAATACACTTATACTGAATTTAAGGTTTGAAGCTGATATATTTGCTTCTCTGCAGAGTTTTCGTTATTGGAGTTGTATGGGAGATAGGCGTGGTTTTTATTCGATTTAGCCTTTTCTCGAACTTGATCTTTGTTTTTTAGAAAACAACCTCGAAGTGTTTTAGAATAAATTGTAATTTAATTTAACCAAATAAGAGAAACTGTGGTGACCGTGGGATGCAGGTTAAGTGTGTGGCTTAGCATGCTCGGAGTCCGAGTTCGATCCCCAGTCGCGGCGAAAGTTTATTAATAAAAAAATGTTTCTGATAGGTCACCACCTCTCTGCAGACAATGGTAAATCTCAGAGAGTAAGCAATGCCATAAAAAGCTTCTTGAGAACATGAACTTTAGCCGTTTGGAGTCGACATAAAACATTTAGTTCCAGTTCTCGGTCAATTGTGTGCAAACATTTGATAACACACACAACACAATAGATCATAAGAAGCTCGGTCAGAGTCCTTTCCAGGGCTGAAATGGCCAATTTGTTTCTTTTTTTTTTAATAAGACAGTAAATAAAAGAACAATATGCAAATTTCCTGTTTTTTTTAAAAGAATCAGGCTTGACTCGAAAACAATAAAACACAACACATTTTAACATTGAAAATAATTCAACTGCCGTAGCTTTGGTGACATAAAAAATTGAAATAAGCGACTGCTTCAAAAAGACTTGTGTTGTAAAATTTAAAAAAATTTTCATGATAAGCAGCCCTTTCAAGAATAAACAAATTTTTCAATTAATATATCTACGAGCTGCAATCAGCTCGAGACCCATTCAAGCGTGGAAAATTTTCTATTTGTAAACGATTAAAGTGAAGTTTAGAATCCAAAAATCACTGCTAAAATGCTCCTCTAACGTAGGTATGTTCAGTGAGCATTCCATAAAAACTACATGGAGTAAAAGTTATGGAAAATTTATGCGAAATATTAAAATAATGACAGAAAAACTTAAAAAAAAAATATTTATATATATATGAGTAGCATTCCAAGGACACAGCGCTTCTATCAAGTGCGTACCTTCAACGACAGGACGATGACTTGCTACACAATATGAGATACGATGATAAACTATTGTTTGCAAAAAGTTCTTAAATTTATAACACACAAGCTGTCAAAAGCAGCAACAACAACAACCTAGCATCCCACAAGAAAAGAAGAAAAATACGCGCATCTTCTTAGCAGGTTCTATTAAGTTAACCCCCTGCCGCAAAAAAGAAAACCAAAAAAAAAAACAAGTCAAGTATAAGAACAACATAGAGATGGCTGCATTATGGAACGCAACATTAACTTCAGAAATGGTCGTTGAAAACTTGTTGTTGCCTACAAAGTACGGGACCCCCAAGTAATGAATTTTATGCAGCAACAACCACAGCCACAAGAGTAGAATTGACGCAGGCGACTAGCAAATCCTGCATACATATTAGCAGAACACAGAATGTGACATTTTAAGACTCGATCCTTGTCTATTCAACTTCACCTCGTTTGTCTTGCCACCCATGCTTAAAAATATCCGGCCACATATTATTTTGTTGCATGTACGTTAACGTGCGTCTCTGAACTGCGTCTTATTATTTCCTGTTGTTTTTCCCCCATTTTTTACGACCATTTCTTTATGTTTGCTTCTGGTTTGCTGTTTTTTGCATGGAAATTCAATTTGATGGCATCTTTGTGTTGACGTTTTTTTGTATTTGACGCAATTTAATGTGGTGCGGTTTTTTTTCTTTTGCATCAGCCAGTAATCATTTGTCCTGCCATCTACCATCATCACCAGCCAAGAAGCCATAAGCAACAATAAAAAAATATCACCTCCTTCAGCCAGCACACACACACATGCTCATATAAACCAGCCATCATCCTTGCAGTGTTTGACCCACACACACTGCTAAGGCTGTGATTTTGGCAGCATTTTATATTTAAATCTCTAGAAAAATTGCGTTACCAGCAATACCAAAAAAAAAAAAACATTCAATCGTTTGCAAAAAAAAAAAAAAGAAAAAAAACTGCAACTAGTTCAACCCCAAGTATTTTTATTTATGCGCGCCTTATTAATTTCCTGTCACAAGATACAACAACAGCAGCAAAATATATGTATATACTATATATATATATTAATATTTTTAAGGACATTCTCAAGTGGGGATTGTGAAAAATGCCCAAATTGGATATTTTTCTACAACGCAACAATATAAAAAAATAAGATATTGAGAGTAAATTCCTGCCAAAATTGAAGAGTCCTTCAAAGCTTTTCCTGCTTTTCGATGGAAATGCTCGATACTGAGTCAAGCACGTGACAAAATCGAAGAGGCATGGTTTTCAGGATCAAAAGATTGTTAAAAATAAAAAAATAAAAGAGGTAACTTCTACAAACCAACGAAAACTGAACGTTACAGTTTGAAGATTTATTGCTTAAAAGGAAAACAAAAAAGAATTTCGTGTCAACAATAGAATGGAGGAAACTGTTTATAATTTGTATAACAGTTTTTTGTGAATAATTCATAAATCATGCTGATAAAAACTGATGATAAGTAAATGCCATAAATTGGTGGAAGCTGAAATTAAAAAACTTAGTCAGAGATGAAAAAATTGCATGTTCTTTCTTTTTGACCAAGAAAGCTCTTTAATATTGGTAGATTAAAAACAAACTCTCAACAAGTGCTTTCTATGTAAAATAACGAGTCAAAATAAGAAGCTATGATTCCTAAATTACTAAGAAATATTTTCGATTTAGAAATATCAAAGTAACTTGAAGAGATTTTTTAGGCGAGTAAAAAAGAGGGGACGAAAAAGAGTGAGCGTGAGAAATTTGAGTACCATGGCTACAAGAAAGAGTTCCGAAAATTAAAAAAAAATAAAGGAAACTCTGTCGTTTTAGATTTTTCAGAAATTTTTTCCCTCTTGAACTGTTGCTGGCTTATCGACGTTCATCTTTTCTTTTAAATAACCCCAAAGAAAGAAGTCCAACGTTGTAAAATCACATGATCTTGGCGGCCAATTGACATCGACACCACGTGAGATAACACGGCCATTGAATTTGTCGCGCAAAAGAGCTAGTGTTTCACATATTGTCCACATCCAGAGCCATTGTTTCACATATTGTTCACATCCATATCTACCAATTCGGGTCATAAAAAGTTCGTTATCATCTCACGATAGCGAACACCATTAACAGTAACTGCCTGACCGGCCTCATTTTTGAAAAAATTCAGCCCGATAATGCCGCCAGCCCATAAACCGCACAAAGCAGTCACTCTTTGTGGGTGCATTGGTTTTCGACAATTACTCTTGGATTATCATTCGTCCAAATGCGAGAATTCTGCTTATTGACGAATCCACTAAGGTGAAAATTTGGGCGATTAAATTGACCGAAAAGTTTTGATTTGAACGCTCATCTTCTTTTCTTAGGTGCGCGTCAACTTTCTAAAAGTTCAATACTAAATTAACACAAAACTATCTTCAGAACAAAAAAAATATGAAATTTTTACCATTTTTTTAAAAGTTACTATTTTTTTTATAAACTGATTTCTAAAAGTTACAGTAAAAAAAACTGATGTTTCACCCTTTCTAGAGATCAGATTGCTTTCGAATTGCCAGTTCAATCAAAATATACAAGTGAAGTGATCACTTTCTTTGAAAATCCGTTCAAAACATCCGGTTAAAATGTAAATTTTCCGCAAATCTGACTATTTAATCGGTGAAAGTCTGCGGTGTTTTTCGAAACCAAATTGCCTTTCGTTGAGCAATTAGAATCCTGGAATTATTAGTTAGACGATTTTGTTCTTTTTCGCAGTAACTAGTTTTTTTTTTTAAAGAATTACCTGTAGTAAATTGCATTAATCTGTGATACTTTTTAGGGGAAATATCCCCGATGCTTAAGATTCTTAAGTTTACCAATTTAATTAAGGTTGGGTCAAGGGTTTCAGCTTGAAAACAAACACTTTGATTGTGAATTTTTTTTTAAAGAGTATGGATTGAGAAAATTTAATAAAACCTTTGGTACATTATTAAGTGTACTTTTAATAATATTCTATAATTTTTTCATCCGGGAATATAAAAAAAAAAACCGTTGACAGAGTGTTCCCAAAACGTCTGAGAAAAATAGGAATTTGCTGTGTTCACTATATCTCGGTCGGAAATTATCTGTAATCAAAAATTCCGACATTTTATGGATGGGAAATTCCCTTAATGTAAAAAGAATAATTTACCTTAACGTTGGGGGAAGGTATTTTATTTGTAGAAAATGTGTACCAAGTTTGAAATGAATAGGTCAAGTAGTTTTTAAATGGCTGTGAACACGTACTTTGAAAATAAAACTTGTGGGAAAATCGTAATTCGAGGTACACTTCTTTCAAAATGTATATCTCCGTTAGTTTTACTCGGATCGATTCAAATTTGGACACAATATTTTTGAGAAGTTGTGCATTCATATAAAAAAAAGTTAAAAAAAGAGTTAAAAAACCTTAGCCCGCCCTTAATATGAAATGTGGGTAAATAAGTTTATCGATTTATTTCTTTTTCACACCAAATAATTGTATCTATAAAAGAACCAGGCTTCCCAAATAGCATTGCTCTGAGATGCTGTTATGGGAAATAATACCAGATTACCAATATTGGTTCTATGAGAGGTGTGTGTTAGTTGGTTAGTTAGTAAAGAATATATTTCCACTAAGCTTCATGATTCAACGGTAACTTCTTCTATTTTTGGCCGTCCGCTATATGGGATTGTTACGCTGTGCAGCAGTGTATTGCTCACATCCTCAGTTAAGGCAGGCATACATATTGCCGGATCACTGCAGCGTCTTCCAAGCAGACGTTTATGCCATAAAGAAGGCCGCAAATATAGCTCTTAGTGCAAGTACTTATTTCTCTATAATTAAGATCTGTCTTGACAGCCAAGCAGCAATAGAATCGATGTGTTTCAAGTCCAGAAATATCCTATGTATCAACCAAGGATGCACCAGATGCATTGAGCACTTCTAAGAGAGTGCATCTACTGGGTTCCAACCAATGGGGCATTTATGGAAACGAGATAGCAGACAGACTAGCAAAGTAATGTGCCGGGCAGGGATCAGAGTTAATAGAACACGTAACTACTCCACTACAGGAATCAGACAAAAACATCGAAACTAGACAATATGCAAGATCTTGAAAATCATGTATGCTTTATCGTGTCGAAAATGGACTTCGTTTATTCAGGACAAGGTACAGCAGGGCGCTGGTGCTTATCCTCCAGGTCACTACATGGTGATGGACCACGCGAAAAAGCTGAGTATTAACACGGATGACAACTGCAGAAAGTTCAGGGAGCAGGTTATTAAAAAAACTCAAGAGCACCCTGTTTGTACATGTCCGCCTTACTGAGGTCTTGACTTAACCCATTTAAGTCCAAACTTTTTTTTTCAAATTTTTTGGCAAAATGTGGTATTTTTATATGATATTATATGATGCTGAAACCGAATAAAAATTTATTTTTTTTTTGTTAATATCATATTTCAGGTTTTAGAAAATGACAAAAAATAAAAAAAATTTTTTAAATTTTTTTTTTAATTTTTATTTTGTAACCAAATTTACAACGCAGTAAAATAAGGAAAACATAAAAATTAATTCATTTCTTAAAAAAAAAAAAAAAAAATACTTTCACAGCTTCAAAAAAATTACAAAAAATGAGCATTAATTTCAGTCTTATTAGGTACTTTTACAAAATTGTAAGTTCTTCTTACTTCAATTTGTTATGGTATTGTTCGAAACATTTTGGATGTAGAGTTACATTGCATGTCTTACATTTAAGAACGGTTGTCGAAGGACATTGCTTGCACGTTAATTTTCTTCCTGAGTGCACAGCAATGTGGGCTGCTTTGGAAAGAAAATCAGAATTTTTCTTACTTTTGCCTTTTGCTGGAGGTTTTCCGTGTTTCAATAATAGACTTTTAGCAAGACAACGTCTAAATTGCAATTGGTCACCCTCGTAACCATACTTCCTTGCTAGGTTCCAGGCATTAGTTACTGCCAAATCAACCATCCACATTATAACCGGCATGTACCATTTTTTGCCTATCATTGAGATTCTATATGCAGCAATGTGTGCATCCATTAAATCTACCCCTCCCATATTGATGTTGTACATCTTTATCACATGGGGTTGAGGTATATCTATTTTTTTCCCCTTCAGAATGGACATACCTATGAGCCTGTCCTTTGGGATTTACTCCAAACGTGTTGGAAAGAACTGACACAACTTGGTTGTCCTTCCAACGTGTCAAAATCAGATTGTTTATAGAATCAACAAAGTTCTCGTGGTATCCCCTTTGTTGTTTTTTAATTTCGTTTTTATTGGTCTTGAACTCCTTATTTTGCAATCTATTTGCTCGTACTGTTCCGGTTCCTGCATAATTAATATTATTTAAAGATTTTAACAGACTGGGACTTGTAAAAAAGTTATCAAAATAAAGAGATAATTGTTGGCCAGGATATGCTTTTTTACTTGATTTGCAAAATTCATTACTACTGACGCCTAGTCCAACATTTTTATCGCGTATTTCATGGCGACCTTGGTATAAATGAAAGAAATAAACGTGCTGCAGCCACCCATTCTTTGTAACCAAAACGAATCGGTTTGTTTCGAATCATTCGTTTGCATGGATGGAGCCCATAGTAGGGAACCATTGACTCATCTATCGATATATTCATTTCAGCTGGTCCATATTTAGAAAAAACTGAATTTAAATGATTTACCAATGGTCGCATTTTGACAAACCGATCATTTGATCCAATTGTTAATTCGTTGTCAATGAAATGTATTGAGCTGAAAATATCTTCGAACAAACCTCTTCTCATCCATTTTCAAATCAATTCATTGTTCACGTCCTCTTCATTTTTCCAATACATTCTTTTTCGGGGAAACTCATTATACCCCGTGGCGATTAAAACGTCAAAAAATGCATAAATATCATCTTGTTCGACAGTTATGTTTTTGTTTTTATACTTCCCAGCATATTTTACAGTTTCCTCTGCGATAGAATTTGTAATTTCATTGTTGAAAAAGAGTTTGAAATATTCTATTGGTTCCATTTCAGGGCCAAAAGTTAACGGGCTACATTTTGACTCATGCCATGTTTAAGCCTGATATTCATACATAAATGAAGACAAAGGAAGATCGTCCTCATCACCTGCAGTCCAATTCAGCTTTATTTTTCCTTCATCCCCACAATCATATTCCTGTAGCTCGTTTGCATTTGAAACAACTACATCATCGTCAAATTCGATTTCTACAGCAACATTCAAGTGTGCTTTATTCACTCGTTTTGCGTCGCAGTTTTCCTCGTCAGTGATATACTCATCTTCTGGTGGCTCTATAAAAATTTGCAGGTTGGGTGGTACTAAAATATCATCTGGCATATTCTCAACAGCATCTACGAGTTCCGCGAAATTTAATGGTTTCTTCCTGAAAATTTAAAAAATATGAATCCCCTAATGACCGTAATTGCGTCCGCCCCGGGTACCACCATTTTAGGGGTGACACCATTTCGATTTTTTATTTTTCAAAAAGACAGAAAAAGTGATGAAATACTATACGGTAAAAAATTTAATTGCTGTTTCAAAAATTAAAATTATACTTGCAAGTCAAACAATGGGGAGGAAACATTGCGGAAAAGCTTCGAGCTGTAAAATCTGAAAACTTATTGTAACACAACGCAAATGAGTTCATTTTAAGTGCTTAAAATTTGGGAGCAGCTACGACTAATCATCGCAACATTGATTTTTTTGTTTTTAAATTCCCTTCAGATTTTTTAAAAATTAGAGAAAAAACACCAAAAGCAAAAAAAATACTTATACATTTTTTTGTCTGAGCTGGGAGTCGAACCCACTTCCTCAAATGCTAGTGGATAACGTAACGATGATAGGCTAGTGGATAACGTAGGAGACTGGCATCCGGGGAACGTGGGTACGAATCCTGAACATGTAATTTTTTTTTTTTTTTATAACAATAATAATCTTATAATCTTTTATCATAATAATCGATTTGCGGAAGACACGAATATATTAAAAAAATTGCCAAAATTATTCGAAAACAATGTGCTAATGTTGAAATTCTCGCTTCGGTAGTGATTCGATTATGATAAAAATCTCGTTTCGAGAATGAAATGTGCATCTCTCCCGCCATTGGGTTCATTAGAAAAACATTTTTGAACTTCGTTTTCGAAATAAATATCCGAGATCTCGGATTCACCTTGAATTCGAGGCAATTTCGTTTGGTTTATTGGGTAATTTCTACAAAAATAAGATCTAACTAATTTCTATTTCAATAAACATCTATTATCTATTTGTATTGCATTCTCACTGAATTTCGTTAGGATCGGGTTACTTTTGTACGTACCTTCCACACAAATTATGTAAAAAATATATATAGATCCTTGGGAGATACCCCTAAGGTCTAATCAATTTCTACCATTTTCAATGAACATCTATTTCTCTAATTGCCTAGCCGTTTGACCAAATTTTGTTAAGATTGGCCAACATTGGCATGCATCTCCCATACAAAATAATGTAAAAAATTAATATAGGAGAAGTACCGAAAGAAAGTACCCATAGGAACTGACCGATCTCAACCATTTTTGCAATTTTTCTTTAATTTAACAATCGCGACATTTTTAATAAAAATTTTTCGCCTGCGATAATAACTTTTAACCCATCGTTTAATTTATAAAAAATGAAATATTTTTATTAAAAATCGAGTATTACTATGTAAATGATTTAAAATCGGGCGATTTTAATACAAAATTTTTGCCTGCGGCGCTTACAATATATTTTACAACCAAAATAGTTAAAATAACAGTTACTAAATTCTGTAAAAACAAACATTTTTCAAATTTAATTTGAGGATTACGTCCGTTTCTTTGGCTATCATAACCCAAACATTATTGAGGATGTCACAAATGATTTGGGGGTATGACCTCATGCAGGGATGGTTATAATCCCCAAAATCAGTTTGGGTATTATTACCGCAATTTTAGCGGACCTACATATGCTACTAAAAATTCCCTTAAAGTAATAAAAAGCTTCTATGAAAAAGAGAAACACATAAAAATATATCATTTTTAGAGAAAAAGACTTATTTCTTTTTGAGAAAAGATTTGTTTTTATTGAAGAAAATACATCTCCTAGTGAATTTTTTCATCAAAATATAGGAAAAGTTTTTCATTTTCAATAAAATTTTCTCTTTAAATGCGAATTTTTTTTGCGAGAAAAATTCTTATCATTATTAGAGACATTTAAATATTTCCATTTCCAAAATATTTTTTCGAAAATGTGAAATTCTAGTTGAAGAAAATTTTATATGAAAAAGAGAAAATTGCTATTATCGAAAATAGAGAAATTTTATATCGGAGAAAAATATGTGTTTTTCCTTAGTCGTAATATTTTTGTTCTTCGAATTGGTTTCTTATTGCATTTAGAAATTTATTTTCTTATAGGGGTGACACCATGGGTATCCGCCCCGGGTGACACCAAGCCTAGGATCGCCTCTGCCGTACCACACAATTTTATTTCCGAAGAATTTCTCCAAACATATATGGTATTTTCTTTCAAAATAGTTATGGAAGGGTTATTCTGAAGGTAAATAAATGTGGTATTTAAGGGTGCGCCAGACATTCTTGATTGGATTTAAGAGTCGGAGAATTACCTGGCCAAGGGAGGATGGGGCTGTTCATAGACGAAAAGACATTTTTTACAGATTTAGCCGTGTGGCATGGTGCGCCGTCCTGCATAAAGACAAAGGGACTGCTACTTATCCGTTCATTATCTATATAAGGCAAAAACACGTTTTAAATTCATCCACTGGTTGCAAAATTACATACTCGGAAAAGCAAAATTTTGTTTCAAAACATACGCGTTCTATAAGCTTGACCACCTACTGTACATTCTCTGAATAAAGATTCCCATATGAATGCTTATTTTTCATAGATGACTCAAATAATTTTATTTAATATGGTTTTCTTGGGTAGTATATTGTGTCGTGCACTGTCAAATATTATTTTTTCCTAAATTTGCAGACGTAACTAGCAAGTTGTTGCATTTTCAAAGTACAACTCCCGCACACTTCCTCGCACACATATGCACACTCACACAGACGCACATTCGAATCAGCAAAGAATTTCTTGAACGATTGCCTCTTCCAAACTTGATAAAGTTCATTTAGAAAATGGCGTTTCAAAATGGCGTTTTGTGCGCTCGTTAGGCAACGAATGAAGTTTCACTGTTATTGTTTAAGTTGTGGCTGTTGTTTGCATCGCTGTTGTTGGAACCGTTGCTGTTGTAACGGTACATTTTGTCATTAGTGTTTGACGAAACATGTTCAAAAAGGAGTTGTTGTCGCTGTTGCTGTTGTTGTTGTTGTTGTTGTTGTTGTTGTTGTTCTTGTACTTCTTGTGCGGGTTGTTTGGTTTGTTGTTTTGTTAAATTAATTTTAACAACTCAATCGTCCTGTTTTTGACGACGTCGTCTACGATGTTGTCTGCGTTGTTGTTTTATTTTTCGCATTCGATGTTCTGAAAGTCACTTAACATGGCCGCGAGTAACTTCCTTTTCCTGCATAACCGTCTTCTGCTTAGTTCAGGCTTTCATGTGAGGGGCAGTTTTTGAATAAAATAGAGAATGGGACATATTTTCTGTTAACCATATTAAAAATGTTGTTATGTTCGGTTTTTGTTTTATTTTAGTGCTGGTAACGTGCGTTTTTATTTGAAACTTATATAAAGGATTTGAAATTTTTCGATTGAAGTAAACAAAAACAAAGAATCCAAAATTATATCCAAACTTATATCCAAATTATAAATTTTTTTTATATTTATAATCCATTCATTTAGAAGGACATGTCATATTTTGTCGAATTAGCTGTAATAGCTACCATCCATTTTCAATGCATCCTTTGGCTACTTAAAGTTGAGCGAAGTATCTATGATAAAGCATCATACATTTGAACTTTGTATCGTCTACAAGTATTTTACTTAACATTTTTGGAATGCGGATATGTTCCAATTTAATACATAAAATTAATAACGCCATTCCAAATAAGTTGTTTCAACGAATACGCAAAAATTAATATAATACAAGGCTTAAATTTGACGCCCTGATGAATGATGTCTTCATTGTGACTCCTCTGTTGAGCAAGTCTTTGTTGAGCGTAAATAATTCCCACGTATTTAGTTCTTCTTCACTTTGTTACTTAATTTCTTCGGTATTCTAAACTTTGGGCACATAAGTATAACCTTTTTCCTCCACAGAGAGAAGCTCGTTTATACATAATATCCAAACCTGTCATCCTCGGCAGCCTACCCAGAGTCGGTCTAAATTAATGTCTGTCATTCAACTAATTGTCGCAATAAATCAGCGCTTCCAAGTCAGCAGAATAAGCATCCCAAGGCATGGGCCAAACAAAATAAAAAAAAAAAAAAAAATTCGGCAACACTGAAGAAAATCATTAGCGTCGCAAGTCAACGCGGCAACTCTGCACCATCATCGTCGCCGCTGAGTCTCATTACTTTAATTAACTAATAATCTGGAAGGCTTTAATTGCGCCTGTTTGCAGGCGGCGATTAATCGCCAACAGTAACAGTAGCAAGTAGCAGCAGCAGCAGCAACAGCAGCAAAATCCAGCACAGTTCCACCCACTAGTTCGCAAAGATATTAACTGGGTTGTTTGCCTTCCGGGACAAAGTTATTTCTTTGCGTGAATGAAGTCATCTTTGACAATAAAAGCCTGAAAGTCAGAGTATAGCAGCTTTAGCTTCCGGATTGCTATGAATCCGAAGGAATAAAATTTTAATTTATGTTCATTTCTGGTAATTATTTTCACAAATCCCACGACGAACAGCATGTGTCAAAATTCGAAAAGCCACAATATAACGTCTTCTAAAAGGTAGATAAGTCAGAGTATGAAGGTGATTGTTGAAACAAAGCTTTAGTAGCGCGAAAAAAAATGGAAATATTATCATCAAAGAGTTCGATAAAGCTTTACAAACGTGCTAGCAAAGAATTTTATGTTAAGTTAGTAAGATTAAAATCTATACATTTTACACAAGAATTTCCACAAATAACTTATAAGATGAGCCTTAAAAATCTTTGCTTAAAATATTTCAAAGTTAATTTTAGAACTGAGAGCAAAATACTCGTTAAGCCAGTTATTTTTGATTTTTTGATAAATTCAAAGAGCTTTTTTTCGTAGAGTGCGTTCAAAGAAGGGCGAAAATTATTTTAACTGGGCTCAACTGAAAAAAGTAAAATATTATTTTTGGGATTTTTTGTGGTTACATTTCACCCTACCATAGAGTTTGTAATGAGGAAACTGATCCTAGCTGCATTCAATTAGCTCTATACGATTGAGAATGTGACGCGCCTGAAGATTTGTTATGTATATTACTTACTCATATGCAGAAAGTGTGATAAAGGACTTGCAGTAGGTTGTTGATTTTAATAGCTGATAGTTCATCTAGATTCTAGAATGTCAAATCAAGTATTTCTTATCGCGCATCAGAGGCGTTCTTTGGCTTAATGTCAACCGGGGCGGATACCCATGGTGTCACCCCTATAAGAAATTTCTAAATGCAATAAGACAGAAATTCGATGAGATTTTGTGTTTATATTATTCTCTTTATGTTTTCCGAAAAAAAAACAACAGATGACAAACAATAACAAATTGTTAAAAACACAGAACAAAAAGATAACATTTTCATTTACATGTTTAGATATGTAGACATAAGGTTAAAAAAAGAAAATTAATAACTACGCAGTCTTAAATACTGACATAACAAAAACATTACATTTTCAGGTACTTATTTTTATTTATAGCTATAAGGTGCCGTGGCATTTGTAGGTCCCTAAACTTGCGATAATAATACCCAAAAAGATTTTGGGGATTATAACCACCTCTGCAATAGGTCATAACCCCCAAAACATTTGTGACATCCTTAATAATGTTATGGGTTATGACCGCCAAAGAAACGAACATAATCCCCAAATTAAATTTGAAAAATTTTTGTTTTTTTTGTAATAAAATGTGAAAAATTTTAAAACTCGATTTTTATTTTGATAAAATATTTTTTATAAATTAAATGATTAAAAAGAGGGTTCAAAGTTATTATCGCAGGCGAAACATTTATATTAAAAACGTTGCGATTGTTAAATTAAAGAAAAATTGCAAAAATGGTTTAAATCGGTCAGTTCCTAGGGGTACTTTCTTTGGGTACTTTTCTTATATTAATTTTTTGCATTATTTTGCAAGGGAGATGCATGCCAAAGTTGGCCGACCTTAACAAAAGTTGGACAAACAGCTAGGCAATTAGAGAAATAGATGTGCGCTGAAAATGGTAGAAATTGATAAGACCTTTTTTTGAATATTTGAAATTGATAATATCCTAAACCTGAAAGGTCTGGGTATATTAACTTTGAGCAAACGTTTGTAACGCATAGAACGAAGCGAGTCCGGTATAGAAAAGTATATATATTCTTGATAAGCGTCACCATGTGAGTCGAGCTATCCATGTCCGTCCGTCCGTCCGTCCGTCTGTCCGTCTGTGTGTTGTCCGTATACACAGGATAAGAAGAAGGAGTTGAGATAATTGAATGAAACTTGGTAGACATGATCACATGAACCCCAGGACCTGCACTATTGAATATTTTTTGAATCTGCCTACGTACACGCCTACCTCCCATACAATGCAAAAATTGAAAACTGCATAAAGAAGCTCATAACTAACCTACAACAATAAAATTTGGTGTGTATGTGTTTTGTATCAAAATCAAAATATCCTCGTAAGCTGACACCCATATCCGCTTACGCAAACGCCCACCTCCCATACAATCCAAAAATTGAAAACGCAGTAAATAAGCCTGTTTTTAACCTACAGAGATAAAATTTGGCACGAGTGTTTTTTATAACAAAAAAAAGATGGTTTAAAAAAATGGACATCATCCGCCTACGGACACGCCTCCCTCCCATACAACGCAAAAATTTAAAACTGCGTAAATAAGTTCGTAACAAACCTACAACAATAAAATTTTGTGTGTATATGTTTTGTATCAACACAAAGATGTCTTTGAAAAATGGGTATTATCCGCTCACGGACACGCCCACCTCCCATACAACCCAAAAATTGAAAACGCAATGAATAAGCCTATGTTTAACCAACAGAGATAAAATTTGGCACGTATGTTTCTTATGACAAAATAAAGATGGTTTTGTCATTCGCCCACGGACACGCCTACCTCCCACACAACCCAAAAAGTTTAAAACTGAATAAATAAGATTATGTTTGTCATAGAGAGATCAAATTTGGTATGTCTGTATTTTATACCAAAACTAAGGTGTGTTCAAAAATTTGGAGTTATCCGTCCGTGCACACGCCCACCTCCTATAGCGAAAGCATAATAAAGGCTTAACTGTGAGCTACAGGAATAAAACTAAGTATGTGTAAATTTTTCTTCAACATTTTAATGCATATAAAACAAAGGCTTCATCCCATCACGGACACGCCCATTTTCTATAATTTTGTTTTTTTTAAAGTAGGTTTAGGGTATATCATAGTCTGTCTTGACCGACTTTAGACTTTCTTTACTTGTTTTTATATAATTTTGTATAGAAGGTAAGTACAAAAGTAACCCAATCCTAACGAAACTCAGTGAGAATGCTAGACAAATAGATAACAGATATTTATTGATAAAAACTGATAATTTATTTATAAACATTATTAAATTGGAAATTTTATTATTTTAACTTTTCCTTATTTTTTTATTTTTATCATAAATATATTATTTTTTTATGATAATTTTGTTTTTTGTTAAAAAATTTTTTTTTTTCCTTTTTAGAGAATAAGATAAATTATAGGAAAAGTTTGTAAACACAATTATTTAAGCTCATAATTAAAAAAATGTTTTTTCTGTCGTTTCTAATTCTTTACTCTTTCGAATTTTTTTAATACATTTGCGAGAATTATTAAGGAATATTTCAAATATTTCACTATTTCATGGTTTGTTGGTTATTTTCAATTTCTGCCTCTTGACAATTTTTATTAAAGTGTCACGCCCTATTTTGAATCCCGCCTATGTAGTTTTTTGATAATACTTTAAAATAATTCAACCTTATCTGCACCAAATTTCAGTTCCCTAGCATCAGTATTAACCGATATACAGTATTTCCTTAAAGTGCCTAAAGCTATTTATAATCTCTCCCACCTTTTTAATTATTCTACCTACCCACCTACCAAATATTAGTACCTAAGTTTCAATATTACTGAAATGCAGTGTTTTTCTAATTGTGACACGCCTCTTTCTTGAATCTAATGTACTTTCCTGATTGTGTTTTGTTATAACGCTACCTATTCTTTTATTGATTTCAATGCCCTAGTTTCAATATAGACTGAAATATAGTGTTTTTTTCCTAATAGTGACACGCCTCGTTGTCGAATTTCGCCAACTTTGTCATAGTGTTTTCAATAATTCTACCCATTCTTACAATGTATTTTATCACCCTTGTGTCAAAATTATACAATTTTTTTCAAACACTGCCACACCCTCAATCGAATAACGACCACTTCCTTAGTATTAATTTGTAATAATTGTGCCTGCATCTGTACTAAATATCAGCATTCTAGTGGCAATATTATTCGAGATATAATGAGTTTCAAATATTGCCACACCGCTTTATCAAACAACGCACACTTTATTGAAATTAATTGTTTTATAACTCTGCCTTCTTCTGTAGTAAACTTTAGTACTCTATTGTCAATATTATACGAGATAAAGAGTTTTTCTAATATTACCACACCTCTTTGTCGAATAACGCCCTCTTAATTGACCATAATTTTTTATAATTGTACCTTACAGTACCCTTACTGGCCTTACAGTTTTGCTGTAAGTGTCAGTACCCTAGTATCAATATTTACTGAGATACAGTGTTTTTCTTATAGTGACACGCCCCTTTATCAAATACCGCCCACAATATTGGCAGTAATTTGTTATTCTTGTGTCTACCTCTGTACTAAATTTTAGTATTTCAATGCCAATAGTATTCGGGATACAGTTTATTTTATTATTGCCACACCCCTTATGGAATAACGCCCATTTTTTACTTATTGTACGCCCAACAGAAAAATTTGTACTTATTGTGCCTACCGCTTTAATAAATTTCTGTACCCTTGTGTCAATATTATTCGAGATACAGCAATTGTCTTATATTACTACACCCCTTTGTCGAATAACACCCACTTTCTTGATAGTAATTTTCAATAATTGTGCCTACCTCTATACTAAATTTCAGTACTCTAGTGTCAATATTATACGAGAAACAGAGTTTTTCCAATATTGCCACACCCTTTTTTAGAACAACGCCCACTTAAGTGATTGCAGTTTTTAATATTTGTGCCTGACCTTCTAATTTTACAGTGAATTTTATTTCTCTAGTTTCAATATTTACTGAGATACAGTGTTTTTCTTATAGCGACACGCCCATTTGTCAACTACCGCCCAATTTTCTAGATGGGCCCTCCACCCTCCGCGTTGATGGTCTCTATATATTGACAAAAAATTACGGCAATCAGCACAAAAACAAAAAAAAAAAAAAAAAAAAAAAAAAAAAAAAAGAAACCAACCAACTTGAGAACCTCCTCCTTTTTGAAGTCGGTTAAAAAATAAGCAAAACAAAGACAAAAAAATCGCTAAATATAGTACTCAGTAAAATAAAAATAACTCCATAGACTTGAGAAACGCTGACCCACTTAATAAAGATCTGCTGTGCGCTATAATTATAAAAAAAAAAATATAAAAAACGCACTTAAGAAAGATGACAAAACATCTCAAGACAAAACAATCGGCAATAAAGAAAATCATGGCAAAATATACCGCAAAATAAAAGTTAAAAAAAAAAAAAAAACAAGGATTAATCAAGAAATCGTTGGATCTTATTTATGGCCAAATTAATTGAGATTGGAGAGTAGGACACGTCGAAGGATACTAATAGAAATGAAAGACACCAAAAAAACAGCTCAATAAGCAAGATACGTGAACCAGAGCACCAACCAAAAAAAAAAAGAAGGATACGAACAACAAACGGGCTGTGCTGCTGACTTGGTCGTCTTAAAAAATTACAAACGAACATGTACTAAACTCATAAATCTTAAAAAACGGCCAAGACTACTACGATGAAGGACTTTATTTCTTCTTGCTGCTGTTGTCTTTGTCGTTTTGTGTTGTTGTTGTTGTTGTTGTTGTTGCCATTGTTGCTCTTCTATTTCCTTTTGTTGTATGGCAAAATTCGTATAAATCCTTGTGATGTGTCGCTCGCTGCATGGCGAATTTTTCTTTGTTGTGACGTCACAGCTTGTTGTATCTTGATCCATTATGCTGAGCTCAAGCACGAACAAATCGATATGCGATGGTGAAGAAGGAGAATAAGATGGAGGCGTAAGGATCTCGCATTGTTTAGTTATTAAAATTCAAAGCATATAAAGTCATTAAATTATACGACGGGTTGGAGGTGAATGGAATGGGATGGAGTGAACGCAACAGCAAGAACAACGTAGAACGGGGACAGGATCAAATGCTCACGTTAAAGAAAGAATAACAAGAAACAATCCAAAGCATCGAGCAGTTAGATAATCAAAGGAAATGTAAGTGAATGTACAGAGAATGACTTGGAACAAAGCAGTAAGAAGCAGATGAAGATGAAGTAGCCAAAAAAACAGTCATATCGAATGCGTTGTTTTTGTTGTCTCCAAAGAATTAGAGCGTAATGTTGGGAACACTTGCTTGTGTGAGTTGAAGAGGTTTACTATTGTTTATTCACAATTTACGTACAGTGGGACGAAATGAGCAAAGTAGTTGGAATAGAGGCGAAGTGTGTGGTGAGGTCAATGTGAGCTAACATGTGCCACTTTGGATATAAGAAAAATGTCTGATGATAGGATGTTTATAAGTTGCTGCGTCTTTTTTGTGAAGTTAGTTCTACCATTACTATTTTATAGAATATCAGAAAATTTGCTGTGATGTGCTCAAGTTGTGCTCTAATGTTCCCTTCAGTGATATATTGAAAAATCAAATGAATGCCTATTAGTTTATTAATTTTTTTTTAAAGATTTAATTTCTTATCAAAAAACCCTCAGTTTTATTCGAGCAACAAACATTACTCAACCCTTAAACCAATTCACAAAATACCTAAAAAATTGATTTTCTATTAAATTTTCTATTCAAGTACAGTTTTCTTTGAAACCATAACTTTTCTTCCTAATTCGCCCTACTGTTAGAGTCATTTCAGTTACTAACAACTTGTCAAGACTCTAGCGATTCAAAGTAAATCGCGAATCCATCGAAATGCTAGCTACAATTTAATTGCGCTTATCTTGTGCTTAAGTGGAGTTGAGATAAAATTCGGCGTAGCTATTTAATGGAAATATAAAGAAAACAACATCAAATGGCAAGAGCCAAAATAGAATAAAGCTCTTGGGTGGGTTTTCAGATTAAAAGAAGATATTATAATTCATTTTGTACTAGAAGGAAAACATCTCGCACTCTTATCAAACCTACGACAAATTATTCGTTGGGGAAAAAGACATCACGTTAGCATTTCTTGAAGGTGGTGGTAAATAGGAGTAGTTAAATTATTCTAGCGCATACGTGTCTTTGTGTTTCCAACATAGATTGCTTCAACCCATTTTCTAAAGACACCGTTAACCACCGAAGTAAGGCAGACACAAATTGAGCAACAAGATTAAGATGGTGTGGATTACAGCAACACAACTACCACCAACCTTCCCCCTGTTTTTGTTTGTCGTTCTTAAATTGGAAACATATTCCATGGTTGACAAATAAGTAACAACACTTGCTTTTCTTACACACGCTAACATTGTCCGAATTTCAATTCATTTTAACTATTTTTTTCAATAAAAGGTAGAAATTATTTCATTCTCTTTGCAACGCATAAGTTGGCCATAGAAATGGAAGCAAAACAATATTAGTGGTCATTTCCTCATTAATGCTTTCGCTTGAAAATTTTTAAAACCCATAATATTTACAGAATGATTCAGCTGATTATTATTAAAGAAAATTTTCAAGACTTAATCAAGTCAGCTGATTAATATTAAAGTAATCTTCAAGACAAACCAATCAACGAGTTTAAAAGTAGATTGGAGAAATGCAGAAGCACCGTTAATAAATAATATATTGTAATTATATTTCTAATACATTGCACTGTGCAACTTTTTTGAGGTTATCGTTTTGGGACTTAGGTCTGATAATCTCTCGCGAAAAATCTTGACATTCTGCATCATTACTTTTGCCAACTTTCGTTCAAATAATAGATTTACGATTTCACCCATTTTTTTTCATTTGGGCGGTATGCGTAACATTAGTTACCAAAACTGGTTGTTGTTAGAGTTGTAACTATAATCAGCGCCGGATTTAAACATGGCGGGGCCTGGGTCAAAAATCGACACGGGGCTTACTCAAGGTCTGAACATTTAGCTTGGATCCTTAACTCTTGAATTTTTATTTAACATTTTTTTTCTCGATTTAATTAAGGCAAAACTTTCTATCAACTCGTTAATTTGCCGTTTTTTTAAATCAACTTTTTTTTATAATTTTGTATTTAAGTAAATATTCTTAAGATTCTAAGAAAAAAATAACATGCAAAAGTTTTTACGGATTCAAAAGTTACAGCCGGATTAGTGAGAGCGCATTTTTATTTTTCTTTGTTCACAAACTTTGAACGCGTTTATCTCGAAACCATGTTTTTCGTACTGGTTGCGGCACTAGCGGGTTCAGTTTTTGACGAAATTTTTTTTTTGTATTTTTTTAAACTTGATTCGCTATCGTATGACACGAGCTTTTTTACAATTTTTTTTTCGATTTTTTATGAATTTTTAAAGTCAATATTTTTTTCGAAAAAACACACTTTCAAATTTGGAACATCACCAAAAATTTAAAAAAAAAAATTAAAAAAAGCTCCTGTCATACGATAATCAATTTTGTTAAGATTTAAAAAAGTTATTTTTTTCTAATTTTTTTCTCAGCGCTGCAACCATGAGGCCCCGTTTTTTTCACTGCCGCCAGTTTTGAGTTCTATAAAACCATGTTGGAGTGAAAAATATATTTTTTTCCATTTTTTTTCTTGTTATTTGTTCAATTCTCTACAATAATAAAAAAAATTTTGGAAAAGTGTTTGTTTTTGACTGATTGTGAGTTATGAATTTTTAAGAAAAGGTCTGTTTTCTCTGCCGCGAATGTTATGTTCTACCTTAAGTAGACGGACACGGGCACGAATTGTTGTTGCTTCAATGTAAAAGAGAAATTTAAGAGAGTGAGCGAGGGAATAAATTTTGACCACCACGGTCACCAAATGTCGATAACAAATCACTGGATCAAAACATTGTTGCGTTGTGTTCATATTCACGATATTTAGATTTTATTTGGATGTTTAGATTTTGGGAGATAAGGGGGCAATCGTGTCTGACTGCCTCAACTTGGCGAGTCCTGCATTATCCATGTCGAAATCGTCTCAAGTCGACTCAAACCTCAGCGTGGTGTCTCCTGGAATCGAAAAAAAACTATCGCCCAATAGACTTTGGCGGCTAATCTGAGCGGTGAGCTTCCTTTGGCCATCAAGCAAAGGTTGTGCGTTGGATTTGAAACCCACCATGTAATTATTATAAAATTATTTCAATGAAAAGTTTACGATAAAATAAAAGAATGATCCCCAAATCTGATGACGACTACCGCAAACGAAAAACTGATAATGATTTACGGATATGCACCTGGAATGTCCGAACCCTAAATTGGGATGGTGCCTCTATCCAACTGATTGATATCTTGGAAAGATATAATGCTGATATCACTGCAATCCAAGAAATGCGATTGAAGGGACAGGGTTGCTTACGGCAAGCATCCTGTGATATCTACTATAGCGGCCATGCGGAGAAGCACGAGTTTGGATCCGGATTTGTAGTTGGCAAGAGAATACGGCATCATGTCTTGCGATTGACTGCTGTGAACGAACGACTTGCCATAATCCGCTTCAAGGCAAAATTTTTTAACCTTACAGAAGAAAAGATGACGAGACCAAAGAAAGTTTTTACGAGCGCCTTGAAGACGCATACGAGCGCTGCTCCCGTCATGACTTTAAAAATCGTGCTTTGTAACTTCAACATCAAGGTGGTGGGTAAGGAAAACATATTTGGTCCAACAGTCGGAAAGTTCAGTCTCCACGACAAAACATTCGAAAACGGAATGGGGTTGATTGACTTCGCCGCAGCACGAAACATGGTCGTTAGCAGCACTAGATTCAAGCACCTCAATATTCAAAAGGCCACCTGGCTATGCCCTGATCAAAAAACATGCAACCAAATTGATCACGTTTTGATTGACGGAAGGCACTCTACCAGTGTACTAGATGTACGCACGATCCATGGTGCTAACATAGACTCGGATCATTATTTTGTGATGATTACCAAGATTCGCACACGTCTGTGCGCATCTAAGAATGCTCGCAATTCTACACAAAGAAAGCTAGACGTCGACAAGACGCCAAAACGGACGGCCGCTGCTCGACTTTCTCTCCTGCTATAAGAAAGCACTCCTCCTATCGACGATATATGCGCACATATCCCACTCTATGCGTACGGCTGCCGAAGAGGTGATAGGCTACCACCGCCCTTGCCGAAACCAGTGGCATGACCAGGAGTGTCGCGACGCCACTGCTGAGAAGGACGCTGCCTACAAAACCACCCTGCAGTCGGTTGTAACGCGTGATAGTATGGAGCGATACCGAGGAGAGAAGAGGAGAGAAGAGAGACGCATTTTCAGGCAAAGAAAACGAGAGGCGGAAATGCATGAGTGCTAGAAAATGAGATGCATGGCGACAGAAATAAGACTCGAAAATTTTTCGAAAAAATTAGACACCTGGCCGTTGGTTTTAAGAAAAAAAATATCCAGAGTACTTGATGCTATGGAGGGAACACTTCTCTAGTCTTTGAAATGGCGACGCTGAAAATAATCCCTCCAAAAGAGATGATATCCCGGAAACCACAATTATGCATGATAGCGTTGAAGTTCTGTTGGCCGACTATAACGAGGTCTTAACAGCTATAGCTCGGCTTAAAAACAACAAAGCCGCAGGAGCCGATGGCCTACCGGCTGAGCTGTTTAAGACCAGTGGCGAAGCTCTGTTTAAATGCATTCACAGACTTCTATGCAGAATATGGTCGGAAGAATGCATTCCAGATGATTGGAACCTCAGTGTGCTCTGCCCAATCCACAAAAAAGGCGATCTCACCATTTGCGCCAACTACCGTGGGATTAGCCTTCTTAATATCGCATATAAGGTCCTGTCGAGCGTATTGTGTGAAAGACTAAGGCCCATCGGTAACCAACTGATTGGACCTTATCACTGTGGCTTCAGACCTGGAAAGTCCACCAACGACCAGATCTTCACGCTCCAACATTTCTTGAAAAAGACCCTCGAAAAACAAATCGACACACACCATCTTTTTGTCGATTTCATAGCCGCCTTCGACAGTCCAATAAGCAGTCACCTATACTTCACCATGTCTGAATTTGGTATTCCTGCGAAGCTAATACGTTTTTGCAGGATGACACTGAAGAACACCAGCAGCGCAGTGAAAACCGGGAAGGACCTCTCCCTTTCGTTCGATACCAAGCGTGGTTTCAGACAAGGTGATTCCTTATCATGCGACATTTTTAATATAGTCATGAAGAAGATCATCCGAGCTGCTGATCTGAGATGCAGCGGCACAATTTTCTATAAGAGTGTTATGCTGCTGGCGTATGCTGATGATATTGACATCATTGGTCAAAATACGCGCGAAGTCAGTGCAGCATTCTCCAGGCTAGAAAAAGAGTCGAGTCGAATGGGTCTTGCAGTGAACGCAGATAAAACGAAGTATCTTGTGTCAACAATCAAACAGTCCCAGCGTCTTGGAAACCACGTCACTGTTGACAACACCTCTTTTGAGGTAGTGAAAGACTTTGTTTACCTGGGATCCAGTATTAACTCCTCCAACGATATCAGTATTGAGATTAAACGAAGGATAACTCTTGCCAACAGGTGTTACTTTGGGCTCAGTAAACAATTGAGAAGCAGAGCTCTGACTCGGCGAACAAAACTGACGCTCTATAAGTCAATAATCATGCCCTTCCTACTATACGCATCACAAACCTGGACGTTGAGCAGCTTTGATAAAAGGACTTTGGAAGCGTTCGAGAGAAAAATCCTTCGCAAGATCTATGGTCCAATCTGAGAGAATGTACCACGAAGCGCCAGAGAAAAAATTATTGGATTCGGTACCCAGCGGTGGCCAACGCAGACGAGGAAGACCGCATCTCCGTTGGAAAGACCAGGCATTGGATAACCTGACAACGCTTGGAGTTTGCAACTGGTGCCAGCAAGCGTACGACAAAAGAGGCTGGTGCAAATTCTTAGGTTGCGTTTATAGTGAACGCCGAGTCAGACAGGCAGGCAGACAGGCAATGTGAACAAGCGAGATAGATAGCTATTTGCATCTCGTTTTTCGCGTTCACTATGAGCGCGGCCTTAGACGAGGCCAAAACCGACCAACAGTTGTTAGTGCCATCTATGTAAGTAAGGCTGCGTTCATAGTGAACGCCATTTCAGACAGGCAGGCAGACAGAGTGTGCGATCAAGCGAGATATTTGTGCCTCGTTTGTTCACACAGATTTCAACCTGCCTGTCTGAATCGGCGTGCACTATGAACACTGCCTAAGTATACTTTCAAAAATGTATATAATTTTCAAAATTTTTTTGTTTTTGTGGCTAATTTCTTTGTCATTATAAAATTCCAGAAGCACCAAGAAAATAATCAGAGGGAGAAATAATCTTAAACAAAAACATGCTGCCCCATTAACTTTAAATATGTTGTGTGCCTTAGCAATTTCTTGGTTAAGGATTTGGACATGTAGATTGTTTTGGTTTTAAGGCAAGTCGCATCTACTTTGTTGCCAGCTTTGACATCACGATTCCGAATAGGGTTCCCAACTGTCCCGGATTTCGCGGGACGTCCCGCATTTCAGCTTATTTTTTAGCGTCCCGCGACGACCCCTTGCGGGACACCTTTTGTCCCGCATTTCAGAACTTAAGATTTTTTTGTATCTAAATTTCCAATTCGACATGAAACACAGTTTCCTAAACCGTTTAATTTTATTATCAAAATAAATTTATAGCTCGTTTCAAAAGAAAAGAACATTTTTTTAGTTTCCTTTTCGATGCGCAGCATGATATAATAATTTTACCAGGTAGTATTGATTCTCTCAGCAAGTAACAAGTAACAAGTAAACGAACTCTTGTCAAAAACAGCTGTTCGTTGTTATATCCCAAAAAACCATTCGGTCTGAAAACGGAACGTTTTACTACCGCATAGTCGTCTGTGTACACTAGAGTGGGTCGAAAAAAAAAGTTTGAAAAAACCACCCCCTATTTTAAAGTTGACCTTGAGAGGATTCCGAAAACAAAAAAATTTTTGAGGCAGAGCTCTTTGAGCCTGTTCTCACTCGCCACAAAAAAAGGCAGATTAATGGTGTTATTTTGACAAGAGGCATCTGTCAGGTGTTCTTACTACCGACTTATTTAAAGCCGCCTTATTTTGACGTCAGAGAGCAGTCAATCGATTCTGCTGTCGAATTTCGGGAAATTCTTCAGTTTTTATGTTAGAAAACAAACTATAATAAAAAAAAAACACTACTAATACAAATCAAAATTTTTTGCGCCATAAAACAACACTAATATACACAAATATGACAAACAATCAAACCTCAAAGCCGTGAACGTCAAAATGAATGCAATAATTTTTAAAATTTTTAAAAACTCTGCCTCACGTAACATGTCACCTTCCCACAACCCTCTTTGCCTGTAGACGTCAAAATTAATCCGATGCGCCGACTCACGCAAGGCGCTTGAGAACAGGCTCTAAACGGTATTGAAGTTTCAGAAAAGCTGTCAAGTTTATGAAATGTCAAGCTTTGTATCAAATACCAATGGAAGTTTTACCGACAATGTGCATCAAGTTTTGACTAAACAGTTGCCAACTGTTGAGTATGCTGAATGTGACCAGTGAAAATTAATTGTATGCAATAACGGATTATGAGCGCTCTCTTTCTTTCTCATAATCCGTCATTGCATATTTTTTGCAAATTTTTTAGAGCGTAGTTTCTTGCTCTTTTTGTACTGTTCGCTGAACTTTATGCTGTTTTTGAATGTTTTTTACTGTTTTTCTTAATATTTAAATGCGCAAACATTTAGAACAAATGGTCGCACAAGTACGGTGTTGCACCGACGGCTTGCAGCAACCTGCATCTTGAGAGAGAAATAAAATAAAAATTACATTTTTATTAATTTCATTACAAAATTACAAATAAATTATTTTCTCAAGAAAAAATTGTGAAGTGAAATTACGGATGACAAAATATTTTTTTACACACATTTTTTTTAATTTTGATTGGTTTAATTTTGAAAAATTAAATTCAGTACTTCCGCAGCGCAGTTGCGATGATCAACAAAATTCAGGAATATATATAATTTTTTTCATTAATTTTTCTGCTAAGAGAATATTCAATTTTATTTTTAATGTCGACCAATCAGAATGAAGAACACTCTCCAAATTTTTTTCTTATTCTCAAACATGCGCGAAACTGTTCTTCTCTTTTGAAACAGGCTATATCATTTATTTTTCATACATTTTATTTATCAAAACGATTTTGATTTATTTTTTGGTTTTTTCATGAATTGGGCAAGAGTTGGAAAGAGATCTAAACAATGTCAAGGAACCAAGCGGTGGTGTAAAGGCATCGTTGATACCCTTTTATATCTCAAAGAATAAAAGAAAATATTTAATAAAATAAAAAATTCTAATGTTGTCCCGCATTTTTCAGCCAAGTCCCGCATTTTTTATGGCTCCGTCCCGATTTTGTACTTTTCAGAGTTGGCAACCCTAATTCCGAACCAAATACATTGTAAATATTGATTTTTAAAACTATCTTATCAGAAAAGTTATATGTTCCAATATATTAAGTAGCATTAAGTTATTTGTAAGATATGTGTAGCTAACTTTTCTGAAGTAATTAATTTTATCGAATTGATATTTAGAATTGATGAGTCCATGCGAATTACGTTGTGAGCGAGAATTTACGGATCAAGTTAGATTGTTTACTATTATTTATATTGATACTTTTAAGTACATTCCACATTTTTCTACTGACTGAAATTAACAAATATTTTTCAAATGTCTACATTTGCAATTTTATACTCAATTTCATTTTCTAATAACCTAGAGAAGTAATTCTTACGGGAATCCTTGTAAAAACATATCTCATAAAAATTTCACTTGCACTCAGAAAAATAAAAACTGTAATATTAACAGTCGGCTGCTTATGATTTGAGTTTAAAATAACAGTTTTCTTTGTTGAATGAACGTTTCAAAGTATCCATGCTATTCAAAACATCTGTTGAAATTTGTTTTGTGTTTTTGTTGAAATGTTCGTCTTCTCTAAGCAATGGTTTTTAAATATGTTTTGCTGTATTTAATTTATCGTTATCAATATCGTCGTGCAAGTATGCTAGACTGTCATGCAGAGGACATGAGCTCGTATTGTAGCTGTGTAAGTATCAAAAATTTAAATTAAATAATTGAAATTCTAATTCTGTTTCATTAACTGTTCGGTCAATGCTAGAGCTCTGAAACTAATTCGAAATAAGTTGTTTTACTGAGGAAAGATTGTTGGTGGTTTTCAATAAATACTATTTCAATTAGAAAAAATTTACATTTTAAGTTGTTTTAGTACCATTAACATGATTGCTTGCTGTGAGTTTGAGTTCTTTAAGCCTGCTTTCCAACGGTTTATTTATAACAACTCAATTTTTTGGAACAAGTCAAAAGCATAACAGCTTCCAAGAATTCCTCTAGTATTTCTTTAAGAGCATTGCTCTTCTCTGACTAAGCAATCTTAAAATAGAAATGAACACCAGAAAAAACCTCCCACCCACTTTATTTCGAATGTCATAAAAACCGAATTTCAATTAACTGTGTGGCTTTTATCAACCACGTGACAACTGAACCAAAACGGAAAACTAAATAATGAAAAAGAGAAAAAATAACAAACCGAAAAGAGGTAAACCTACAAATGATGATGCATGCTAGCCAACCAGTCAGGAATGTGTGACTAAAATGAGGTCAACCGACGAAAAATTGATTTCCTGCAATGAAATCCATCAAACTATTAAATCGGTCATTGATCAAATGCTGCACGTACAGCAGACATCATGCGGTCCAACAGGAGGCAATACTGTTGGAACACTTCATTGCGACACATTCGTAGATATACGACATTTAATGGGTTTGACTGAAAGCAGCTGTAGAAGGAGTGACACACTAAACTAATATCTTAATGCTGAGATAGCAAATAATTTAAATGAGAGAAAGGCGAACATAGATAATAGATGATAATAAAAATACAAACAAAATAAAACTAATAATTTGTGAGTGGACAAATATTCAACAATAATTCCGAGCATGCGGATAGAGAAAGGTTTTATGAAAGAAAGGATGTGAAGCAAAAGACATGTTTGTTGTTATTGTTGTTGTTGTTGTTGCTGTAATGGGAACGAGTAGACAGAAAATTGTTACAACTTACACATTGAATACTTCGAGTGAATGCCAAAAAGCAGTTTCTTCAACTCTCAAAAGACTAAAAGTGGCTAAGTCGTAGAAGGGAAGAGGCAGGCTTGGCTGCAGGAACTCCCTCAGGTATTTAAGTCACGTAGCAAGATAATGCGACACGTTCGCATTGATGATGACGACAACGTTGAAGAAGGTGGCGCTGATGGCGTTCGAGATGTTGTCTGTGGCAACTTGAAAAAGGTGGATCGCATGTGCCAAAACTCAAGTATTTAATGTGAATGGACAAAATGGTGTTTGTGTGGATTGTTTTTGTTGCTGATAGAGCATGGAGTGACCTAAGGCTACAGACGGAATACGCTGAGTGCCGCTCTCGAAGTGGACACCAACATTATTGCAATGTACGAAGGTATTTATTTTTGTTTTTTTTTCGATGAGAGTTTTTTTTTCTATCAAGATAGTATTAGTTGAACAGACAACTAAGTAAAAGTTGCCATGATTTTAGGAAGTACCACGTACAATGCCGAGTTTTATTAAGAAAAAAATTAAACAAATTCTAGTACAACACAGAAAAGAACCCTTCAGGCTTACCCTTGAACTTTTTTTTAAAAAAAATGAAAGAGAAATACTTGCTACAGTGCATAAAATTATAATTTTTCACACAGTCTGCTGAGTTTTTCAAGTCGTTGACCAAAAAACCGCCTCATAATTTAACGATTTTCAAGGGCAATAAAAATTGAATTAAAAATAAATCAAAGTATTACCAACTCGCAAACACAGACACCAACTCACACACACTCAAACACATACACTACAGCACATAACCCGAAATATAAGGTTTTTAACTTTTAACCGCAATATTGCAATGTGGCCAAAAACAATAACAACACGCATCCGTTTAACAACAACAACAATAACAACACTTGGACTCACCGCAGCCAACTTCAGCCACAAGCTGCCGCAAAACACTCTCGCCTACACAGTACACACACACACACACACACACACACAAGTACGAAGCATCAGGCAATGCAAGTTTTAATAAAACAATTTGATATTAAGTTTTAATAACTTTATTGCTTCACGTTCAAATCTTAACTAACTTAAAATTAATAATTGTGTATCTCAATAACTTCAGGAACTCAGAAGGAGTTCCAGCTGGAAGTCGAATTATTGCAAGCTCTGCAATAAATCGGCTTATGAAATGCTTCCATTCATTGTGAAATAGAATGGAAGCAACGATCGGGCTTTAAACTAAACAAACTTAAAATTGTTTATAAAAGATGAAATAAACAATCGCTTTCAGACTAAGAAAGCGATTGCTGGCTCAGCAGCCTTCGGTGGCTCAGCTGCAGTGCGGGTGGTATCTTTTGATATAACTCGCCTCCCCTTAGAATTCGAGTCTCGTCGAATTAATGTAAGTAAATAATTTTTTTTGTAAATTATTAACAAGACCACAATGCAGATGAGTACCGAATAAATTATATAAAAATTATATTGTGTATCTTGTTTTACATAAACATCACTAATAGTATCAAGATTAACCATTTTTGGCAGTTTTGACAATTTGGTTTCATTTTCTCGTAAAACATTAAAATTTGGTATGACAATATTCAATTTGCTTTCATAACGTTTTAAAGAGTAATTACTAATTTGTATTTCGCATTTTTCGAATTTTATTAAATAGTTTCCAGCCAAATAGTACGTGAAATTGTTACAAAGATTCGTTAAATTGGTTTTTACATTGATTAACATTAAATTTCTTATATCCATTTCTTCAATTATGGTTTCTTTAAATTCTTTCCTAGAGCAGTGCTCATAACTATTTTTCATCAAATTAACAATACAATTATTTGGTCGTAACATTTTTGGTAAGTAAATTTCTTCGTTTACAATTAAAGTTTCATTTTCTATTTTTACAATTTTCGTTCTGTTTACATCTATTTGCATATGTTTTGTATTTGGGATAGGTATTATATAATTAGTAAAATATTTTTTATCGAAAAATTCTGGAACTAAAACTACAAATATAATTACATTATTTGATATTATTCCAATACTACATTTTAAATATCTTAATTTTAAACTATCAATATTATAAAAATCAATCTCCTTATTAGTGAGTACAAATCGATTCATTATGTTATATCTTGCCATTAAAATGTTCTCTTGGATTTTTTCAATTCTGTCTTTTATCTGATTTATTATCAACCAATAGCTGTTATATTTTATAACCGGTAAATTTTTAACGATATCCTGTGAAATGGTTTCATTATAAAAAGCTTTGTTTGATTCTAACATTAAATGAACGTTTTCCATAAATTTGTGTATGTCAGTATTGATTTTTATTTGTTTATTCAAATTTCCTATTATATTTTGTTGATTTATATCAATTTTTCTGAAGTGATTATCAATTATTTCTTTGTCTTCGTCATCCATATTACCGAACAACCACTTTATGGTCTTTCCGCCTAAATTTATCAAACCTCTTCTATTTCTAGTATGAATCGTTATTGTTGACAATAAATGTTCTAAGTCTATAATTTTTTCTTGTAGATTTAATAAAAGTTCTCCCTGATGTACTTGAAAATTCCTTGAAATTTCAATTTTAACCTTTTGAATGTTCGCTCTAATATCGTCCAAATCGAACACATGTATTATTTTATTGTATTCACGAATTATGGATACGGGCTCACTCTCTAATACCACATATCCTGCTTCTGTTTCTATTTTTGTTATTTCTACGATGGCCATGGCGGTTGATGCCGTCATAAGAAAAGAAATTATTCCGATCATCTAAAAAAAAAAATAAATAAATATGTTTTTTAATTTATCATTTTTAAGGGCCTTTTAATTTGTGCTATATCAATCCGTTTCATCCGGCCTGGGTTATATTTATTATATTTTTTAGCGGTCTTATGTCTTTGTGCTTGAGCGTTTTTTATATATATATTATCAGGATTATAAATAGGTATTGGTTCTCTCTTTGAATTTATTCTTCTAATAGCTTTCTGTTTTCTTGTATTCATATCCAGGGCAATTTTTGAAAAATTCAAATCAGATCGATTAATGAAATCCATGGGCTTAACTTTTGTAGTAGAATGAATTGTATTATTATAGTATCCTATCGCTCTTATTACTAACTCTTCTGTGTCTATATCTTCGTTGCTTCTTTTTATAATTCTAATATGCTCTAAGAGCGTAGAGTGCAATCTTTCAATATCAGAATTGCCTGTATGAGAATTTGGGATCGTGAAGTGTGTATTTATATTTTTTTCTGAACAAAACATTTTTATAAAAGCATTGTTGAATTCATTATCCAATATTAATGTTTCAGGTTTTCCTAAGTAAGCAATTCTTTCTTCTAATTTCGTTTTTATAGTACACATGTTTTTATCATTGATTTTGTGAGCGGTTCCTAATTTGGTAAATCTGTCAATAGTGGTTAAAAAAAACTTTTTCTGAACATGAAATATATCTGCATGCACAATTTGATTGGGTTTATTTGGGGTTTCAGTTAAATTAAAATATTTCTTAAACGGTTTTCTGTCGTATTTGTTTTCTGCGCATAGTTTACAACTATTTATATATCTGTTAATGAATTTGATGAAATTTGGATAAAAATATTTAAATTTTAATTCTTCAAAATTCTCGACCACTCCTCGATGATTCGTTTCAATGTGATTATTTTCAATTATCTGAAGCAATTGCTCTATGTTTTCGACATCTAGAGCTAATGCCGTACATTTGATGAATTTAAGATTATTATCATTTGAAAAAAGTTGAATTAATTTATTTTGAATTATATTATATTTTGAATCATTCAATTCAGAAAATATTCCTATGGTACCCTTATTTAGTTCCTTTCGAAACAAGTCATTCAAATAATGATCATTTATTAAATCGTTTTCCTCAATATAAATAATTTTGTATTTATTATTATATAATGTTTCGACTTCTTTTTCTTTATTTTTTAATATTCTTATTTGTTTTCTATATTTATTAACAGCAGTCTCGCTTATGAAAAAATGTTCATTTAGGTTTTCCTGTTCACTATGTATTGTGCTCATACCATCATTTGTTAATTCGAATAATGATTTAATATCTAAATTATCCTCATTTTTATTAGTTTCGATAATTGATTTTGGAATTCTGCTCAAAAAATCAGCCACTTTATTATCCTTTCCCTTTAAATATTCGACCTCAAATTCAAACTCTCCTAGCATAATTCTCCAACGGATTATTCTGGAATTCGGTTCTTTTAGTGAATATAGCCATTTTAATGGTTGGTGGTCAGTTTGTACCAAAAATTTTCGTCCATATAAATACGGCCTAAAATATTTCACGCTCCACACAATAGCTAACAGCTCCTTCTCTAAGGTGTGGTAGTTTCTTTCCGCACTATTCAAGGTACGACTGGCATAACAAATAGGTCTACCTTTTTGACTCAATACAGCACCAACAGCAATGTCACTTGCATCAGTTGTTAAAACGAATTTCTTATCGAAGTCCGGGTAGGCCAAAACAGGATACGTTGTTAGTAATGTTTTTAATTTATTAAAAGAATCATTGTATTCTTGGTCGTTTATATTTATGTGAGTATTCTTTTTGAGATATTTTATCATCGGGTTAGCTATCATTGAGTAATTTCGTATAAATTTCCTGTAAAAACCTGATAGTCCCAAAAATGATTTAATTTGTTTTACCGATTTAGGTAAGCTTAAACTTTTAATGGTTTGGACTTTGTCTGGATTTGGTGTGATACCTTCAGGGGTAATTATATGTCCAAGAAATTCGGTATATTTTGTAAGAAACTTACATTTACTTAATTGGATTTTCAAATTATATTCGTTTAACCTCTTAAATATTTTATCTAGACTCTCAAAATGTTCTTTGATTGTCACCGAGAAAACCAAAATGTCGTCCATATATATGACGCATATTTTGTTGATGTAATCATTAAGTACATGATTCATCATCCGCTGAAACGTAGCGGGGGCATTTTTTAAGCCAAAGGGCATACGAATATACTCGAAGTGGCCTAATGGGGTTGAAAACGCAGTCTTCTCAATATCATTCTCGTCCATCATAATTTGGTGGAACCCTTTTGCTAAATCTAATGTGCTGTAATATTGTGACCGGCCTAGTTTGTCGAATAAAGATTCCATGTTTGGAATCGGAAATTTGTCTTGTATTGTGACTTCGTTTAGCTTACGATAGTCTACTACTATCCGCCATTTCCTTTCACCAGAATTATTCAATTTCTTTGGTACTATCCAAAGAGGTGAGCTGTATGGGGATTTACTAGGTCTTATTATTTTTTGGTCTAGCATGTCTGTAATTTGCTTTTCTATTTCTTGCTCGTGAATTTGTGGATAGCGATATATTTTTGAAAAAATCGGTTTGTTTGATGTCGTTATTATTCTGTGTTTAACACTATTAGCGCTAGTCAAATTTTGTCCTTCAGTATAAAATGTTTGCGTATTTATTTTTAAAAATTTAGATAATTGAGTTTTTTCTTCGTTATTTAAACTGTCATGCAAGAATAAATCTATATCAATGGTCTGTCTCTCTAAACAAAATATTTCTTCATACTTAAATTGTAGTCTATTGGCACCTGTATCGAAATACATTACTGAATTTTTTACTATCAGTTCATTATTAAGAAAATCTATTTGGGCACCAATTGGCGTCAAAATGTTATTACCAATTATGCAATTGAATGGTTTATCTCTAAAATCAACGAGTTTTATGGACATAGTTTCATTAGGACTGTTAAATTCCGCTGGTAAATATACAATTACTTCGTCATATATAATTGTCGAACCTGTGAGAGTGTTAAGTTTGATGGGACTTATTAATTTTCTTCGGTTTGAAATTTTGCCAAAAGTATTAAAATCTCCGAGAGTCGTTGCAGCACCGGTGTCAACTAAACATTTTACCTGAGAAGACCCAAATGTTAGTGTTACTATTGGTAATGTACATCCCGAGGCTGTTGAGGAAAATTTTCGCATTGTACGTGGTCAACCTCCATAGGTACCTGATTTCTGATCTGCCCTGAATTATTTATATTCTGATTTTTATTTGATTGAATAAAATTTCTATTTGATTGATAAGGATTTCGATTAAAATTTGGATGTGATTGATGAAAATTTCCACGGATATTTTGATTTGATTGCACAAAATTCCTATTTGGATATGTTTGATTTAGGTTCCCGTTTAAATTTCGGTTTGGTTGATAAAAATTTCGATTAAAATTCAGATTTGATTGAATATTTTGATTTCCATTTTGCCATTTAGATTTTTTATAATTTTGTTGATAATAGTTATTTTTTTTATAATACTTTGGGGATAAAATAATTTCGCTCATTAAATTATTTTCAATTAAATAGTTACAAGCGTCGCTTAAGCTTTGTATATTGTTTTGAATGAACAGAGTTTTAATATTTAAATTTAAGTAGTTTATGTAAATATCAAATATCAATCTGATATTATGTGCCGGTGTAAAGTTATGGTCTTTTACCAATTCTAAGCTATATTTTGTATTCATTTTGTTCAAACATTGATTTAACTTATGGTGTAGCTCTTCAATATTGTTAACATTTAAATTCATTGCTTCTTCTCTAATTGAAAAATACGATTCCTTAATACCGAACTCTTGTCTTAATTTATTCAAAATATTTGGCCATGTTGGATCTGTAAGATTCTCAATGGCATGCAAGGCTCTACCTTGTATTCTATTAGCTAGTATAGTTTGGATTATGGTTTTATTATCCTCTGCGGTAAGTGAGAGCACTGTTGATACGTCTCTCAAATAATTCTGAAGTGAATACTTGGATTCACCGTCAAAAACCGGTAAGCCTCTAGCTTCTCTTAAACAGTTCGTGAAATCAAGTTGAGCCATTATTATTTGTTTTATTTATCAAACGAACGCCAACAATTTTTCTTGTTTGTAATTTTTACAATTTTGCGCTTTTCGTGTTTACATGAGTTTTTACATCAATACAAATATGTTTTTTTTTTTTTTTTTTTTTTTTTTTTTTTTTTTTTTTTTTTTTTTTAAACTTATAAACACAACACAAATATCACATAAGTAAAATTTATAATTACTCTATTGTGGTTGGTGTTTCTTCCGTCTGCTCTATTCTTCTGCTTTATTTTGAATCAGCTTCAAGTTTATTGCTTCTCTTTTGCGTCTTGATGGTTTGGGGTTTTTTTCTTCAGATCTCCAGGCGGATATTCTGCTATTTCTTTTACTTTATTTTGGTGAAAAGAGTTCACTGCTAAGAAAGTTCCACAATTTATACTTTGTGTTTTTTTTTTTCACGTCACTTTATTTAAGTGAAAAGAGTTTAATATTAAGCAAGTTTCAGTGACACAATTTTTAACTTTGTGTCCTGTCACGGTCGCCAGTTTTAATAAAACAATTTGATATTAAGTTTTAATAACTTTATTGCTTCACGTTCAAATCTTAACTAACTTAAAATTAATAATTGTGTATCTCAATAACTTCAGGAACTCAGAAGGAGTTCCAGCTGGAAGTCGAATTATTGCAAGCTCTGCAATAAATCGGCTTATGAAATGCTTCCATTCATTGTGAAATAGAATGGAAGCAACGATCGGGCTTTAAACTAAACAAACTTAAAATTGTTTATAAAAGATGAAATAAACAATCGCTTTCAGACTAAGAAAGCGATTGCTGGCTCAGCAGCCTTCGGTGGCTCAGCTGCAGTGCGGGTGGTATCTTTTGATATAACTTGCATGCCTTGTTGCTGTTGTTTTCATAATGTTGCAATGGGTTTGTTACAATTTCCGTTATAGTTTCCCTCCTTCACCCACTTTTTTTCACTTTCCCTCGTCAACTCTTTTATATTTTCTACATTTCGGTAATTTTTTGGCCAGACACATAAATATTCTTATTTGCCAAAATAATGCCTCGCCGCTTAAGGCTTGTCGCGCACAATTATTATTTGTCGCAAAGTCACGAGCACACACAGTCAAACACACAGCAGACAGCACAAATACAGACATAACACATTTAATTTAATACATAGCTTTTGGTATCGTTTGAAGGGCTTTGATTTTGAGCCCTGTTTAAAGTGGTCACAATTTTGTGAAAAGTTTTAAAAGTTCTTTTTTTTATTAAGTTAAAAAGGATTTTGTTTCAAATCCTTAATAATTCTTTCATTTTGCAGTGTTGGCTGTTAACAAACTTTTAAAATTATTTAAGAGGAACATCGTTTAAGGGGGTCTTCTCATTTAGCAACTTTTCTTTTTGGACTTTTTTTTTTTTTGCATTTATTTATAGCTTGGGTAGTTGTGAATATGCCCCTAAAAGGATTTTTAGAAATACTTTAGAAGATACAGCCTTTTTTGTGAAGCAAGGTCTTCGTCAAAATGAGCTATTTTTAATTACTTCAAACTTTAAACGTGTTTATCTCGAAACCACGTTTTTCGAACTGGCGGCCATGATATCTCCAGTTCAACTGAACCGATTTTCATGAAACAAAGTGGAATCGACGCAGAATTGTCACCATTCTCGGGTGAACCTCGACCATAATTTTAAAAAATTTTTTACTATTTTTTTTTTACACTAAACTACAAAAAAAAAGCCCGAAATTGAATTTTTTTTTTTGAATGGCCGCCATTTTGTCAAAAAAAATCACAAAATTAAGCTTGAGGTTCACCCGAGAATTACATCTATACTGATTATAACCCCTTTTTTTCATTTCAGACGCTCCGGAGACCCGGAATCGTGGCCGCCGTGATGACACCTTTTTTTTCACCACCAACTTTGAAGTCTCATTACTTTTTGAACAGCCCACGTATCGAGGCAAAAAAAATTTTTTTATTTACTTTGAAACTTTTGTAATACAATAAATAAAAAAAGTTTTCAATTATTCTTTGCGTTTTCAAATAAGAATTTTTTTAAAAAGGGTCCAAAAAACGGGTTTTAAATGAGAAGACCGCCTTAAGATGCGTAAAGTTTTGTGCACTGCTGGAGAAAGAATTCATCTAACGTTCAATACAAGTTTACGCACAAGACAAATCCAATAAATTACGATTATTTTAACAACAACAGCTTTAATCACAGCTCAACTTTTTATGTATAAAATGCATTTATTTGCCTTTAAAATTTTAATAAGTCCAAGACAAGGCTCTGGTTCACTATTGTTGAACGTTTAGAAAGTTTTTTACACAAACACAGCCAAAATTTTGCGCTCTGTAGAAAGACCTTTTTTATTTATTATCTACTCGAACAAAGTAACATTTCAAAAATAACTTGACAGACTTAGTTTTATTTAAAAAACTGTAGCTGAATACACATGATTTTATTTATTCATTTCAGAACAAAATAATTACACTGTTTTCAACTAAATTTATGTTTCCATTATCCTTGAATAACACCAAAGTTATGAGCGAGCACTTTATGACATTTATAATAAACCCGCACAGACATAAACACAAACACACTCCCGCATAAACATTTTATAAATATACGAACAAAAACTCAAGTTCAAAATTTATGCTTTTATTATTTGTAAGTGTTCCACAAGGATAATGCAGAAACCAGAGGATATCTTTGAAAAAAAACCGGTGATATCTCAAACTTTACGCCAACAACACACTCGAATATATGCACACACAGACACACACACACACAAACACATATCTTCAGGGCGAACTTATCCAAAATCTTGCTGCAGTTCGCGTTTGTAAGAAACTGCATGCAACACAAAAAGAGGTCCTTGCTTGCACTCATGCTTGCATCAGACGCGACGTCGCCGTGTCACAGACTTCTTCATGACTCTTTTTTCGTAACGTTTTTTCCTGAATTATGTGACTTTTGCGTGGGTCACAATCTCACAGCAACTGTGACTATTAGCATTGAACGTAAACGCTGCGATGGGCTTGAAATAAAAAGTAATGGAAATAATTTAGAAAAGTTTCGCTATGCCACAAATTTGAGGTTTTCGCGGAAAGGAGATGGCAGAAGAAACTAAAAAATACAGATCTGAAAGGCGGTGACAAGTGGTAGATTTTAAAGAGATAATTTTAAGCAACGCATTGAGGAACTGGGGGAAATAAGGGGGGGGGAGGCGATATATCCTCACAACACACGTATATTGGTCCTTCTCTTCCTTATTTGTCCATATTTCCATCAATGTTCTTCCGACTCTTTACAACGGTATGATTATCAAAGGAAAGCAATGTCATTTGAGCGAATTACAAGGATTCAAAGTCACCAAAAAAGTAATATTTTGGATTGTTTTATATATGACGAAATTGCAATTGGGAGACAAGGGGGCCATCTTCACATGGCAATGTATCTGATTGCCTCAACTTGGTGAGGACAGTATTATCCATAAGGGTGGCGAAATCGTCTCAAGTCGTCTTTAATCACCCCGTGGTATCTCCTGAAAACGGCAAACTAACAACCGCTGGCCGTAATGGCTAATTCGAGCGCACGATTGGCCTTCAAGTTTAGGTTGTGCGATGATTTTGAAGCTCACCACGTAATACATTATTTCAATGAAACGAACAAGAAAAAATTATCCCCAAATCTGATGATGACTGATGACTAACCACACACCAAAAACTGATAATGATTAACGAATATTCACCTGGAATGTTCTGATCCTCAATTTGGATGGTGCCTCTATCCAACGGACTAATATTTTGGAGGGATATAAAGCTAACATCACTGCAATCCAAGAAATGCAATGGAAGCGGCCATGTGGAGAAACACGAGGTCCGATGCGGATTTGTAGTTGGCAAGAGAATACGGCATCATGTCCTGCGACTCACTCCTGTGAACGAACAACTTAACATAATCCGCTTTAAGTCTTATTTTTTCAACATAAACCTAATTATTATTATTATTATTTATTTATTTGCTAAGCCTTGTTAGACTTTTTAGCATTATACAAAATTTACATATTTATAGAAATGCAATTGAAAATGTACATACAATTTAAATTTAAAAAATACGTTTAAATATGTACACATAAATTATAAGAAATTATAAGAATATTAGACAGCAAAGAACATTGTGGTAACAAGGCAAATAAGGTTATATCCACCCACACTTAAAATGGCTTGGTGTCGGCATAGAACGGTGGGAGGTAACAAGACAAACAAGGTCTGTACGCCACACTGATAAGCATATGTATATATATAATATAAATCGTTCTTCTAAGCAAGGTGGTATTTCGACAAACTAGGTCTAATACACCACACCAATTTCATTCTTTAACAAGAAATGGTTGCGAACGCAGGCACTAGACAACAAGGTGTCATTGGCCAGTTATATTATTTTAAATACAATACAAATCGTTCTAGCATGTTTGAAGAAAAAATATACAACCAGCATGGAACGGCCGAAAGATGAGTTGACATTCACCAAGCATGTTCGATTAGATTAAGTGAGGAGGTCCAAACAGGTTCAGGTCCATTCAGATTATATGTAGTTTTGTATCCATCACCAAGCGAAAATTGTGTTAGTACAGACTCAGCGGCGATACTGCAGATAATCTAAAATTTTAAGTTTAATTGAGTACATGGATTCATTTAATGTTATAACATCTGAAACGGAATTAAAATCACCGCAAGCGCTTCTTAGTGGTTCATTTTGTAAGTAATTAGTTCTACAAAAGTTCATAAAAAGTAGCTCAAAAGATCTTCTAGGTCGAAGAGGAACATTAAAGTAAATTTTACTCAGTAAATATGGACTGTCGACATATCCATGTAAGAGTTTTAAAATCCAACTAACATTTAACATAGTTCTCCTATTTTTTAAAGAAGGCAGATTAATTAGCTGTAATCGATATTCATAAGAAGGTAAATTAAAGTTTGAATTAAAATATAGATCACGTAAGCAAAACAGAAGAAATTGCTTTTGAACAGATTCTATATCATCAATGTAACACCCATAACGAGGGCACCAAACAATTGACGCGTATTCTAGAATGGGCCTTACTAGCGATGTGAATAAGGTTTTAATTATAAAAGGATCATTAAACTCTTTGGACCATCGTTTAATAAATCCTAGAGTACTATTAGCTCTGCTGATTGCTTTATTAATGTGAATGTGAAAGCGAAGTTTGGTGTCCATAGTTACACCGAGATCATCGAAAACCTCCAAAAACTCAAGTGTATAGTCACCTATTTTGTAATTAGTTCGAGAAGGTTGTCTTCGAGAAAAAGTCATTTGTTTGCACTTCCCCAAGTTGAGCTTCATGCAATTAATTTCGCACCAGTTACAAAGATGGTCAAGATCAGTTTGTAGCAATAAAGAGTGTTGCACATCTTTGTATGACAGAAAAAGTTTAACATCATCAGCGTATAGCAAGATATTGCTATGCTTTACTACAGATGGAAGATCATTTACATAAAGTAAAAACAATAAAGGGCCAAGATGACTTCCTTGAGGTACCCCAGAAGTAACAAGAAATTCATCTGACTTTATGAGGTTAAATATAACGCTTTGTGTTCTATTTAATAAATATGATTCAATCCACCGCACTAAATGCGTTGGAAAACCAAGAAGTGATAGTTTTATAACTAAAAGCTTATGATTTACAACATCAAAGGCTTTACTAAAGTCTGTATAAATAACATCTGTTTGTAGACCTTTTCCAAAATTCTCAATAGTTTTAGATGTAAATTCTAGAAGATTAGTAACAGTAGATTTACCAGATAAGAATCCATGTTGAAAAGGAGAAATTAAAGATTTAACGCTATGTGATAGTTGTGAGGTTACAATCGCCTCAAAAAGCTTAGGAAGGGCGCTGAGCTTTGCAATTCCCCGATAGTTGTCTATCAAAGACCTATTGCCAGATTTATGCAGCGGAATAATAAAAGAAGATTTCCATGCCGCTGGAAAATAGCAAGATTGCAACGATGCAGTAAAAAGCATAGTTATTGGAACTAGAAGTTCTTCACAGCAATATTTCAATATACAAGAAGGTATATTGTCAGGACCGCTTTTATAAGATGTCTTAAGATTTTTCAAGTAGGTTGAAACAGTGTTAATATCAATTATTGGAGAACAAATATAGCCAGGTTGCAGATTTAAAGAATAATTTAAACTATCGTAAGAAGCAGATGAATAGGTAGTCTTAAAAAAATCTGCAAAAAGGTTACATATAGTATTATCAACATCCGACTCAAATGTTTTATATTTCATAAAAGATGGATATGAATTTATCTTACGTTTAGTATTAACGAAGTTCCAAAATGACTTTGCATCAGACTTGATGTTTAATTTAACTTTTGTTAAATATATGCTATAAGATTGCCTACATAATCTGACGACATAAAAGATGACGAAACCAAAGAAAGTTTTTACGAGCGCCTTAAGACGCATGCCAGCGCTGACCACGACATGGATGGCTTAACAATCGTGCTTGGTGACTTCAGCGCCAATGTGAGTACGGAAAATATATTTGGTTCAACAGTCGGAAAGTTCAACCTTCATGACAACACATCCGATAACGGAATGAGGTTAATTGACATCGCCGCAGCACGAAACATGGTCGTAAGAAGCACTAGATTCAAACATCTCCATATTCATTAGATTATCTGGTTGACCCCTGACCAAAAAACACGCAACCGAATTGATCACGTTTTGAATGATGGAAGGCACTCTTTCAGTGTACTAGACGATGCACGATCCGCGGTGCAAACATAGACACGGCGCATTCTCTTGTCGCAGTCAAGATCTTTTCTTTTTTTTTATTCGCGAAGGGGGAACCTCCAAATTTTAAAGCATTAAACCTTACCTCCGCATTGAATCAACGACCCAATATGAATTCCATTGAAGCGCCCTAAGGCGTAACTTCACGGGATAAGAGAACAGCACTAAGCTGAAATCAAAAAACAAACAAATTGGCCATTTCAGCCCTTGAAAGGACTTTGACCGAGCTTCTTATGATCAATTGTGTTGTGTGTGTTATTAAATGTTTGTACACAATTGACCGAGAACTGGACCTACATGTTTTATGCCGACTCCGAACGGCTCATGTCCTCAAGAAGCTTTACATGGCATTATTTACTCTCTGAGGTTTGCCATTGTCTGCAGAGAGGTGGTGACCGATCAGAAAAATTTTTATTGAAAAAACTTTTCGCCGCGGCTGGGGAAATCTGAAGGACTAATTTTGTCTGTCGGGGGACTGTCAAGTTAAGAGCCTAAAATTTTCTCCATAACTTGATGTTGACTCTGGGTTGGAGAAAACCCTAAACTTCGTATATAGTTTCCTATCTCATGCTGACCTATTTTGCAAACGCTCGACTCGTTTATTATGCGATTTTGAGTCGATTATGCGTTTGAACAAAAAGCTTACCAATGACCAGTTGGTTTCGCTTCTCAACATGAGGTTCGCCAAGTTTTGGGGTGTCACCACTTCGCGCAGGCGGACCGAAGCATCCGTTCTCGCTTCATTAAACCTCAAAGAGAACGTGTGCAGTGTCTTCTACTATGCTTCCAGAGCAATGAATGCATAGGAGTCACTTGCATACTTGATTTTATGCAGGTATGCTCTAAAGCAACCGTGATCGCTCAGAATTCGGGTGAGGTAGAATTTCACTGAACCATTACTCCTACCACACCACACGGACAGGTTAGGAATGAGGTGTTGGGTCCAGCGCCCTTTACCCGTTCTATCCCAACGTGCCTTCCACTATGTCATACATCTCTCCCGAGTCAGCTTTTTACGAGAGGCTGCGCTCTCGCTACTAGCTCCTAGTTAGGCCTATTCGACCAAGAGGACAATGGGGATCGAGCTAGCGAGCACCAGAGCTGCATCCTCAGATGCTGTTCGGAAAGCACAGCACTCTCGTAGAGCGCCTAATCTATACACCGACTCTACTCCTTGGCCCAGACCGTTGATGCGTACATCAAAATCGAACGCACGACGTCAAAAAGAAGTGTCTTGTGAGGTTGCTTTGGTCCTCATGTGTTTGACAACATTCTTGCTAGCGCCAATTATGAAGTGGCTGCTTACCTGTGAGCATACTCTAGGTGCAGTTTGAAACAGAATCGAGAGTCAATCAGCATGCCGAGATATAATGGTTTTGAGTGTACCTCCGTCACGCTTTCGTTTATAACTGCTATTTTGGACTTTTTACGGCTACTGATAAGCACCTCCTCCGCCTTGTGTTCGACTAAACCAAGCCCAGCTGACTTTAGCCAGTCGTAGATAGTGCTAAAAGCAACGCTACTAAGGGCTTCCACTTCTTCTAGATGTTTAGCTGTTACCAAAACCACTTAATCATCTGCGAATCCGACGATCTTCACACCTATAGGTACCTCGATCCTTAGAACACCATCATACTCGTCGTTCCACAGAAGGAGCCCTAGACCTGACCCCTGTGGAACGCCGCCAGTGACTTTGTACGTCAATGCACCGCTATCAGTCGAATATTGCAGCATTGTCTCATCAAAATAATTTTCAATAACTTTCGTGAGGTAGCTTCCAGTTAGCTCCAGTTAGCTGAGTTGAACGCATTGCGTACATCAAGCGTTGCTACAAGACAATATTGTTTTGCATCTTTCTTCCATCGAGTGCCTGCGATAGCTTCCTGCACAGTAGTGGTGACAAGGCTTATGGCGTCTGTCGTTGAGTGCAGTTTCCGAAACTCAAACTGGCGAACGGATAGTCCTCCCCCTATTTGGATTGCCTCCTCAATTCGGTTGCCCAACAGTTGCCCAAAGGTCTTTCCTAATGCGTCAAGCAGACAAAGGCCCTGCCTTTTGGTATGAGCACTAGTCTCTGGACCTGCCACTGAGCTGGAAATATGCCCTCCCTTAGACAGACGTTGAAGAGCTGGACAAATGCTCAAGATTGCTCTAGAATGGCGAGTTGTAACGCACAGTTAGGAATGCCCTGGTGAATTTACGTACTTCACGGATTTGGTAACAGTCACCACTTCATCAGTGCTTACCATCCTTATTTGATGGAGATCTTAGTGTGCATGATGAGGCAAAATCGCTGATTGTGGCGGTAAGAGAGTCCTTACTACGATGCCAAGCAGGTGTGTGTCTGTAGGAATGGGTTGTCTGAAACCCTTCAGCTTTTTTTGTTACTAGCTTGTAGGTGGTTCCACATGTACTAACTTCTGCCTCATCACATAACTGCAGGAAACACTCGCGCATGCTCTTATTAATAACTTTCTTCAGAGCTTTTTTGGATACACGGTAGGATTCGCAAAGAACTTTGAATCTGTCGGTACCTCTTGACCGGTATTATCTTCTTCTAGCTCACCTGACATTTTCAGTGGCTTGTCTTGCCATAAAGGTATCGTATGAGGTAGGTATCGTATGAGAGCTCACTTGCTTTCGCTATAACGATGTTATTCGATCTAGCTAGCTTTTGGGATGTTTTTATACGTTTTTTACGTTTTTTGCGTTATTTCGCCTTGCTGACGACCTTTGTCCAAGACTAGACCCTTTGCTTCACCGAAGGAATTTCGGGTTGCGTGGACGGATTTTCAACGTTAGAGTTGGGCTGAGGTGTGCCCTCCCCGACAGCCAGCTGCTGTAATAGAATCTTCTTTAGTGGCGTTTTCCGAGAGTCAGTTTGTTTTTTTAGGAGTGACCTTTGAGACTATCTTGAAAATCGAATCCGTTTGGGAGTCTTTATGCCATCACTCAATGGAATTGTGCCAGTGCCTATGGCTTTGCCTTTTATTGGCGATCGCTGGATCCTCGAACTCATTTTAAATGGGCTCTCAGTGGAATGGTTTTTGTTCAAAGCTTTAACTGGTACAGTGGCCGAGTATGCCACCGCTGCAGCAGTGAATGGAGAAATATTGGTTGGGTCCTCCAGAATCCTTGCTCCGACCGTGGAAGTTCCCACGGGTGGATTTCCTCTATTGTAGCTGCCATCTGGAGTAGTGATGTTGTTACCGGACATTTCGTGATGGTTTTGGTTTATTTGTTTTCAGAGTGACCTTTTCATATCCTTTTATACCTACGGACAGGTTTTAAAGTCTGCCGACCGCTACGGTACAGACGCAGAACAGAAAGTCGCCCACTATGGGTCAGACGCTTCTGGGTTTTGGTTTTTCTCGTGATTTTTTCATGTTTGTTCTTTTTTATTTTTTTTTAAATTGGTTTTTTTTCTTTTTTTTATTATTTTTTTTTTTTTTATGCTCTCTTGTTTTTGTTTATGCTCTATTGTTTTTAAATTTTTTTTTCCATGTTTTAGTTTTTTTTTTTCGTTACTTTATTTTTTTGTTTTTGTGTTTGTGCTTTCTTTTTTTGTGTGTTTTTTTATATTTTTTTTTTCCAAGTTTTAATTTTTTTTTTTTTTTTTGTTTCCGTTTTTACTCTTACAGGACAGGTTAACGAACTGACGGTTAAAGAACACGCCTAAGTTTGTTCAACTGGGGACCGTGGGGTTGGCAGGCCCGAAGGAACTCAAAATTTTTGATCCTCCCCTGCGGATCCCCTGCGGAATAATTCTGAATATTTAACATTTTAAATGATACCAATAGTGAAACCTTATTTTCTTTAATAACTTAACGACATTGATAACAGAATCATTATAATTTATTTTTACACATGTGAGTGTCTAGCTGAAGGAAGACCCTGATGTTTATCGGACAGTTGGTTTTTGTGTTGTTTTTGTTCAATTCAACAACTATTCAATTCAGATCTGCTCTGACTGAAGTAGTGCCCTGATTTTTAATACCTTTAATTTTTCTGACTTCATGAATACCCCTGACAATTGTGTGGAAGTTGGAATTTTGAGCTTAATTTGTAGTCCTCTTAAAATATAAAAAAAATCAGCTATGATTCAAAAAAACATAAGTAGCACCCTTTTCATAAACAGTTATTGCCTATTCAAAAAATTTTTGTAAGGAGTATTTTTTTGTACCACCTTTCCAACACTATCATATAGAACCTTATTCCAATGTTTCTAAATCATATATTGAAGGTAGCATGATAGGTATACTAAATTATTTATGCTTTTGTATATCATCACCACTTCAATATATTTAATCATCTCTGGTTATCTGTTCGAGTAGCTGTCTATCGCTTATGTACATATGTCTGGCACATATTCATTACAAACGCATATTCTCAATATTTGCTTGAATACGTACTATAATGTCTAAAAAATAAAAATAAATATTGATTCCCAGCTGTAACTGTTTTACTTTTTTTATTATTTTTCCCCACAAATAAGCCAGAAACACATACAAACAACAGAGTTAAGTTTGGTAAAACCCAACGCAGACAGCAAACATCAAAAATTATCACATTTTGCCAAAGATATATTGACAGTGGTGCCACTTGTCAAGTGTTGACAATTTTATATAAAAGCACCTATAAACAAACACAATGCAAAAACAACAACAACAATGGTCAAAGCTGCTTAATTTTGTTTACAAATGCGACCGCTGACCCGACCAGTCAATCAACACATTCATACATTCAGTCACACCCAAACCGACAAACAACAGCATGGCGTCCAACCAGGTGGCACCACTGTCATGCTTTGTTGTCTCATTCATGGTCATTTCAGTTAATATGATTTTAATTAAAAATGTATGCGACGCCATTGCTTGTTGGTCAACACATTCAAACAAAATCACATGCATACATGTAATAATTTAACTTACCTGTGTTTGCTCGTGTGTGTGTGTGTGTGTGTGTGTGTGTGTGTGTCAGGGTGTTATTGGTATGAATGCAAATTATATCAAATAATGGATCAATGCTTAGCATTCAGCTTAATATACTGCATTGAAAATTATGAGGAAGATAATGATGCTGATGCCTGCCGATAAATTGTTATTCACTGACCTCAATTTCTCTGACAAGCTTGTTGCGCTTAACAAACTAAGACAACTAAATGGATTATTGCAAATGGCAACAAAGCAAAAGCTGAAACCACTTCGCTCCTCACCACTTCAATAGCAACCTGAGTGCATTATTAATTATTTAAATTAAATAACAACCTTAAGCCGATATCGCACCGTTTAAGCCAAATGTTGAAACTATTTATTAAAGCAGCATTTCAGGCGTAAGATGTCAGCTTTGTTTGTACGTATGTATGTATTCATGCATCAATGCACACGACAAACACACACACATTTTGTCACCAACACACAGACACACAACAACAGCTATTTTCTGATTGAAACATTTACATGCAGACACGCCCACAATAGCTCTACAAAACGATTATTGCATTCTTGTTAATACATATGCATGTAACTGACATACGCAGGTATGTGTGAGTTTATAAATACTTGACTGTTGTTGTTGCAATTGCAGTTGCCGCTGCAGTTGCAGGATTATGCATTTGAGTTTGCATCACGTTGTCATTTATTATCTGCTTCTATTTACATCACAAGTCTGCCACACAACATCACATCAAAGTAGACACAATATCACGTGAGTAACTGTTATTTTATAATATGTTTAATTATCTCATGATTTTGGTATTTATGCGGCATTAACAGCAACAATGCAACTATTACTATACTTTATATCAAGAGTCAACAAAAATATTTAAAACGAAATCAAATAAGCGACACACACTTACAATTATGGTTATGCGAATAAACGGAATTATTTAAAACAAGTAAAGAAAGTCTAAAGACGGTCTAGGCCGACTATGAAATACCCTAAACCTACACTGAGAAAAAAACACATACCTTGCTCCGGTAAAAAATTTCTCTATTTTTGATAATAGCAATTTTCTCTTTTTCAAATAAAATTTTCTTCAATTAGAATAAATTTTCATATTTTCGAAGAAATATTTCTTTACTTCTAGGAAATGGAAATATTTCAATGTCTCTAATAATGATAAGTATTTTTCTCGCACAAAAAATTTCTCATTTATAGAGAAATTTTATTGAAAATGAAAAACTTTTCTTATATTTTGATAAAAAATTCACTATGAGAAGTATTTTCTTCAATAAAAACAAATATTTTCTCAAAAAAAAAAGTATTTTTCTCTAAAAACGATATATTTTTCTATTTCATGGAAGCTTTTTATCATTTTTAGAGAATTTTTAGAATCGCAATTAGAGAATAGCATTCTCTGAAGCAAAGTCTATACCATTTTTCTCTAAATATGATGCCTTTTTTATCATATTCCGAGACACTTTTTTCTGAGTGTACTTTTCCATAATATTGAAAATGGGTCTGTCCGTGGGCGGATGAAGCTTATATTTTATATACATTTCAATGTTGATGAAAAATTTACACATACCAAATTGTATTCCTGTAGCTAACAGTAAATGCTTTTATTATGCTTTCGCTATGGGAGGTGGGCGTGTTCATGGACGTATAACTCCCAATTTTTGAACACACCTCAGTTTTGGAATAATATACATACATACCAAATTTCATCTCTCTATGACAAACATAACCTTAATTATTGAGTTTTAAACTTTTTGGGATGCATGGGAGGTAGGCGTGTCCGTGGGCGGATGACATCCAATTTTCAAAACCATATTTGGTTTGTCATAAAAAACATACCTTCCATATTTTATCTCTGAAGGTTAAACAGAGGCTTATTTATTCCGTTTTCAAAGTTTGGGTTGTATGGGAGGTGGACGTGTCCGTGATAGGATGATCTCATTTTTCGCAGACATCTTTATTTTGATATAAAATACACACACACACCACATTTTGTTGTTGTAGGCTAATAATGAGCTGAGTTATGCAGTTTTCAATTTTTGCGTTGTATGGGAGGTAGGCGTGTCCGTGGGCGGATTCCAAAAATATTTAATAGTGCAGATCATTGGGTTCATGTGAGCATGTCTACCAAGTTTCATCCAATTATCTCAACTCCTTCTTCTTATCCTGTGTATACGGACAACACACAGACGGACAGACGGACGGACGGACGGACATGGATAGCTCGACTCTGGTGGTGACGCTGATCAAGAATATATACACTTTTCACTACCGCACTCGCTTCGTTCTATGCGTTACAAACGTTTGCACAAAGTTAATATACCCTCACCTTTCAGGTTTAGGGTATAAAAATATGCTACTTTTACTTAAGTGCACTTTTTTAAAGATGTTCTGTTTAAGTTTGTATGTGTCACGAGTATTAATAATTTTAATAAGGTGATAAGTCAATAAAGAAAAATTCTAGAGAATTTAAAATTTCAAAACTATAAAAATTAATTTTGAAGTGAAACTTCTTTAGCCGCGTATGCAACATACGGCGAACAAAACGGGTAGTAAAACCGATGAAACGAATTAAACGGCGGCGAATTCAGGTGAATTTAGGTGAATTTAATTTAAATTAAGTGTTCGAAACACCCTTTAAATTCGAAGGAAATAATTACTAAACAATGGTTTGAGTCCGAACTAACAGTCAAATTAATCAACAAAGTTTTAGACCGTACTTTTTGAAGGAGGAATTTTTAACTAGATACGTTTTGCTTCAATTTCCAACCATGACACGTTACACTGGAATTTTCAACTTGTATGATTCAATGGACAATCGGATACAGTTGTGTTCCAGTTTTTAAAGTAGATGCCTACCTGTTCGGTTTAACTCTACTTGCCCCATGGCGAGGAGTCATGGACTTTCGAAATCAACTTTCAACAGAAGCATTCTCAGGACTCACATCCATTGAACTTGTCGGTGTACAGGATCATAGGGCCGACATGTCTATTCGGAGTTGCTTTCTCAAGTCCAAGCCAATCGGATACAATAAGATTATCTGAGGTCATAGACGGGTCATTGGCAATGTCATAGATTCCAAGAATTATGTGGACAAAAATCTATGGCCAATTGGATGCAATGGGATTATCTGAGGTCACAGGCGGGTTTTCATTAATGGCTTAATCATTAATGAAGAGAATTGGGTTCATTACGATAACCCTTAGCGCAAAAAAACTATGTGGGCTGGGCCGCCCGGCCATACGAAAATATCGATACCAAAGCCAATTCACAGTGACAAGGTGTTTGGTCTCTGTATTTGGTGGGGCCGTGGTGTACTTTAGGCTGTTTGAACCGAGCATAGAAGCAAAAACGTCCAGAGTGTGATCAAAGGTACAACAAGGTAATTTTGCAGCATGACAACGCTCGGCCACATGTTACGCAGCCGTTCAAAACATACCTTGAAACGCTGAAATGGGAATATTTAATATTAGGGGAAACACCTACCCCTAATATTTGCTTTTTTTGATGACGGATGAAATTAAGGATCAGCACTTTCGCTCTTTTAAAATAAACTTAGTCTTCTCATGACCTTATATGAATTAAGACTTTTAAGTTAGATTAAATTAAAAACTCTCTACTGTTTTGGGTTAAAGTTTCACTTATACCATGCGTGGCGGCCAAACACATATTTTTTTTTTAAGTGAACATGAAGATAGTCAAGTGAATTTATTCAATGTTCTGCAAAAATGTTAGTTTTTTATGATGTAATGTATTATACCAAACATAGTTAAATATTTATTAATTCAACAAAACATAAGCATGCACACAAACTTTGAAAATGTTTTATTAAATTTATATTCTTTTGAAAATAAGTCCGGGTCGATTCCACTATAGCGGGTGCATTATTTAGACGCATGTATAGTTTTAAAATAATGAAATAAAAAACATATTAAATGAAAATATTCTTGCACGGTTCAAAAATTGTGACAAAATTTTAGTCAATGCTGTATTGTATATATGACAACACCGAAATTGTATTTAAATTTAAGTCACGTCAATTACTAAAACTTAGTTTAAGTCTCGCATGGGTTTAAAATTTAAACTTTAAACTCCCATAGGTTTAGTTTCTAAATTTCGTTAACATTAAATCACACATAAGCTCGCGCAAAAAAATTTTATTTCGAGGCAAAGCTGGTTAATCGGTTGTTGATTTGATTTGATGAGCCGAGTGAGCCTGGCTCGATCCTCATGCATACCGTTTTTTATTTTTTTTTTAAGTAGAATTACGTTTTACAGCGCAGTTTGTATGGGGTCGTTTAAACAGATTTTTTCAAGGCCATGAAACTTTTTTGACGAATACATTAGGGTATACCTACAGACTTTAATACTTATCGTTCAAAGATAATATATTTACCAAAATATCAGATATAACCTGCGCTGAATGAAAATCTTATTTTGGATTTTGTTACTATTATATTAAAGTCACAAAATAGTAAAATATAAGAAGAAAAATGCATGTGTTTATATAAGAAAATCAATCATCACCTGCTTATACTGTGCCTGCTGCCATCTATGTTTTTGATGTCAACTTAACGAAATGGGTCTGGGATCTAGTTAGATTTATCTCTTATGAAAAAACAAGTTGGATCATTTTTCGTTTTATGATTTAACCCAATAGATGGCGTAAAATTTAAATTGTTGTTTTAATGCAAATTAATTTGGATCCCACATCCCACTAGCACTAGCGAGTGTAGCTCGCAAACTTTACATCGGACAGAGACGATGGAAAGGACACTAATGGAAAGGACATGTGCTCAGTGTGAGAAATAGTCACCATACAATTTTTTTTTTAAAATCGGGGTCTTCATTATACCCTAAACCTGAAAGGTCAGGGTATATTAACTTTGTGCAAACGTTTGTAACGCATAGAACGAAGCGAGTCCGGTATAGAAAAGTATATATATTTTTGATCAGCGTCACCACGTGAGTCGAGCTATCCATGTCCGTCCGTCCGTCCGTCCGTCTGTCCGTCTGTGTGTTGTCCGTATACACAGGATAAGAAGAAGGAGTTGAGATAATTGAATGAAACTTGGTACACATAGTCAAATGGACCCAAGCATCTGCACTATTGAATATTTTTGGAATCCGCCCACGGACACGCCTACCTCCCATACAACGCAAAAATTGAAAACTGCATAACTCAGCTCATAATTAATCTACAACAATAAAATTTGGTATGTATGTGTTTTGTATCAACAAAAAAGATGTTTTTGAAAAATGGGTGTCATCCACTCACGGACACGCCCACCTCCCATACAACCCAAAAATTGAAAACGCAATAAATAAGCTTCTGTTTAACCTACATAGCTAAAATTTTGCACATATGTTTTTTATAACAAAAGAAAGATGGTTTTGAAAAATGGACATCATCCGCCCACGGACACGCCTACCTCCCATACAATGCGAAAATTGAAAACTGCATAACTCAGCTCATATTTAGTCTACAACAATAAAATTTGATATGTATGTATTTTATACAAACACAAAGATGTCTTCGAAAAATGGACGTCATCTGTTCACGGACACGCCCACCTCCCATACAACCCAAAAATTGAAAACGCAATAAATAAGCCTCTGTTTAACCTACAGAGCTAAAATTTGGCACATATGTTTTTTATGACAAGACAAAGATATTTTTGAAAAATGGACGTCATCCGCATACGGACACGCCTACCTCCCATACAACCCAAAAAGTTTAAAACGCAATAAATAAGGTTATGTTTGTCATAGAGAGATTAAATTTGGTATGTATGTATTTTATACCAAAACTGATGTGTGTTCAAAAATTGGGAGTAATCCGTCCATGAACACGCCCACCTCCCATAGCGAAAGCAAAATAAAGGCATTAATTGTGAGCTACAGGAATAAAACTTGGTATGTGTAAATTTTTCATCACCATTTAAATGCAATTAAAATATAGGCTTCATCCGCCCACGGAGACGCCCATTTGCAATAAAAATTTTTTTATTTTTGAAAAGTGGGTTGAGGGTATTTCATAGTCGGCCTAGACCGACTTTAGACTTTCTTTACTTGTTTTATTTTGAAATTAGTAGTTAAACTGACTGTAGCTCGCAAACTATATATCGGGCAGAGACAAAGTGGCACCAATGGAAAGTACATTTGCATCGGTTTCTTTTCAAATAAGTCAATGAACTCAACCTATCAAACTGAACGAAATGATCGAAAAAATTTGAAATTTTGCTTGTTTCTTTTTGCTTGCACATTTTATCATGCTTAAGTTTTCTTTGTTTTGGTCTCGATAATAAGTTTATAATTGTTAGTTATTAATTTATTTGTTAATTTTCAGAAGATCAATAAAAAATACGTGCAAAATGGACAAAATCGGACCAAAGACACTAAGTAGAAGAGGCTACAACTTAAACGCAATTCTACGTCTACACTTACGATACTATTCCCTGCAAACATTTGTAATCGTCTGAGAATCTCCAGCGAATCGCTTGGAAGATGAAACGATCGCCGACGAGCTCTTCTGAGAGTCTTCCGGGAATCGCCGAATGTAAGCAGCTGAGGCCATAAAAGCGATTCGCCGGGAAGATTCGCCGGCAAATCGCCAAGAGGAGTCTTAAGCGATTCGCCTGGAAGATTCGCCAACGAATCGCCGAGAAGAGTCTTAGGCGATTCGCCAGGAAGAGTCGCGAACGATTCGCTGAGAGGAGTCTTAAGCGATTCGCCGGGAAGATTCGCCAACGAATCGCCGAGAAGAGTCTTAGGCGATTCGCCAGGAAGAGTCGCGAACGATTCGCTGAAAGGAGGAGGAGAAGCGATTCGCCAACGAATGGCAGAAGGGGTTTTTGTTTGTTGCAGAGCATCGTTGTTGAATGTTACAAGTTGTTGCATGTTTGAACTAGCGGGCTCTTCAGACTTTGTTTTATCCCAGTTTCACGAAATTTTTTAAAAGTTTAATTTTTTTGATTAATTTTTACGATTTTTCAGAGCCTGCTTCATATGACAATGATAGATTTTGAAAAGCTTTTTAAAAAGCAATCTTCCAACGATCGCCGGAATGAGCGAAGGAAGATTTAAAAATTTTTTTGAATCGCGCATTCATCCCTTGGGCGACCAAAAAGCGATCAATCTTCCAACGATCGCCGGAATGAGCGAAGGAAGATTTTGAACATTTTGTTGTCAATCGCGCATTCATCGCTTGGACGATCAAAAAGCGATCCATCTTCCAACAATCGCCGGAAGGAGTGAAGGAAGATTTTTAAATTTTTTGAGAATCGCGTATTCATCGCTTCGGCGATCGAAAAGCGATCAATCTTCCAAAGAACCCTTAGGCGAATCGCTAGCGCGTCGCCAAATCTTCTAATCTTCCAATCGTCTTCCAAATGTTTGCAGGGTTGAAACTGTTTCATTTTTCAAAATTTATTTTGTATTGTTAAAATACCAATAATATTTTAAAAAAATATGGCTTGAAAACTGACTGCCTTAAAATTTTATACACTATATAACTAAGTTGGAGCAACGGTCATTCAAATTATTATAAATCCGTTTATTATACTCAGATTAACCTCAAAATTTAATACAATATTCTTGATGTTATACATTCAAAATTTCGAATAAAAATTAATAAAAAAAATATTCAAGCTTTACCGCGGCTTTAAATAAAGATTTTAAATAAACATAAAAACAAAACAAAAAAAAAACAAATTGGCCATTTCAAGCCTTGAAAGGACTTTTACCCAACTGCTTATGATCAATTTTGTTGTGTGTGTTATTAAATTTTTGCACACAATTGACCGAGAACTGGACCTACATGTTGTATGCCGACTCCGAACGGCTTAAGTTCATGTTCTCAAAAAGCTTTACTGGCATTATTTACTCTCTGAGGTTTGCCATTGTCTGCAGAGAGGTGATGACCGATCAGAAAAATTTTTTATTGAAAAAACTTTTCGCCGCGACTGGGGATCGAACTCGGGCTTCGAGCATGCTAACACTTAACCTTCATGCCACGGTAAATTAACATACATTTTTAAAATTCAAAGGCTTAAGGTGGTTACTTTGCCGGCATAATCTTGTAAAAACGAATTGTTATGAGATTGTGTTACATGTCCATAATCATTATTATCTTCCCAAAAATTTACCATAGCTCCACAGGTTTATTAGGTTTTGGGATATAGGCATAACAGTGTTTTATACATAACAGTAATAATGGATATTTCCTAACATTTTATGCCTGCAGTTCCGTACATCAATAAAAATAAGCAAAAACCACTTTGTTGGAAATATTTTTTGGAAATTCCTGCTTTAAGCTGATGATGATAGAAAGCTGTAAATATAACTTCTTCAAGTCTATTAAAATAAATCTTTCTTAGTGATATGAAAAAAGATAAACTCTGGCAAAACCTAATCATGACAATATAACAATATAAAAAATACATGGCAGACATATTTTTGCATAACGCATGCAAAATCCAGTTGTCTACAAGGATATTTTGCCTTATAGCCAAGTTTTATGGAAGTCATGTTGACTTAAGACGCAAGGCTAATCCAATCAATTTACGACATTTATGTGCATTTTGTCAGTTTTTCTACTTATATAACTTTGTTTTCTTACAATTCATTTGCTTGCACTTCTCGTGCAACTTCAGTTTCTTTCCTTCTTCTTCTTCTTCTTCTTCCTTTTCTTCTTGGTAGTCTACTATTTTGAGCAGTAAAAAATATTGGCTCATAAACTTAATCACAGTCATATAAAGCTGCCGTCTGGCTGGCCGTCTGGCTGGCATTCAAGGAAGCAGCTAGCTACTTTCTGACTGTCTGTCTGTCGCTTATCAAATGCAATCAACTTTTTCTCATTCTGCCTCATCGGAAGATGCTACGCTTATAAACAGGCTGGCAGTCCTAATTTTAAACGACGATAGCTGTTGCCATGCGGGAGCTACAAGCTGCAAGCTGCATCCATAATAAAATCGTCTCCTGAATTGGAACTGCTAACAAAAGCTGGAGCATCAGGAGCAAATCTTATTTAGGCAAGTGTATGTTGGAGTCAAGTTTGAGTGAGTGTGAGCAAACAGTTGGGTGCAAGCCTCACCCATCAACTTGTTGTTATCATTGACTTGTTTTATTTTTTTTTTATTTAAAATTGTAGTCTCAGTCAGTCGATTTCTTGTACGTCTGTAGCAAAGTTCCGTTCCGGATTTCTAACGTATGACTTTTCTACCTACCAAATGTATATAGATCGAGTTATAGCTCAAGTACCGTTATTGTGCAGAAAAAAATATGTATATTTGTTTCTCCGTCTGTCTGTCTAACTGTGCGTCTGTTGCATGTTCATGTTTAATATTGCATCCTGCGCAAGGAAATTGCTTTCTTCCTGCATTCATTGAAGTACGAATGTTAGAAAAAATGAAAATTATTTGATTTTTATGCATTCACTTAAGGATAACGGCAGGAGACAGTTTCTTTGCTCAGCAGGAACCAAATTTAAATATTGTTCCATAATCTTAAGAAAATGTTAGAATTTTATTTAAATAAGAATATTCAACTTTATACCAAAAATACTTCGAAAACTTTGAATTTTTTAAGGTAATCATGGCTCAATTAAAGAATCGAAAATTTCTCAGCATTACAAAAATTTGACTCTCAATATAAATAAAATTCGATTTTCAAGATATAATAATTTCTAATAATTGTTTCGGAAGGGTGATCCAATAAGAGCTTCTTACTTTGTTTTCTAAATAAAATACATAAAAATCAATGTATTGATGCAAATTTTTATTTGGAATAATAATTCGGTTCAACTCAATATTTAAAAATTATTTCCTTCAAATGTTACCCACGACTATTCTGTGGATCCAATTTTCGACAACTACCACGAGTTATGTTGGTTTCCAACCCGTCAATAATTTCGGGTTTGTCGACATAAACAAGTAATTTTACATATCGCCAAAGGAAGCAATCCAGTGGCAGCATATCACATGATCTTGGTTAACAGGACCTTTTCTTGAGATGATGTTTTCATTGCACGTTTCCCACAATATATTTGTATATTTTACTACTTATTTATGTTAACTTATTCATTAGTCTTGAATGCAATCATTCAGTACGTTTTTTGTTTAATAAGAAACGATTTCAATAAAATTTGAATTAATTTGTTTTAACTTGTTTAAAATTAATTTGGAATTTTTAAGTTGGTTTTACGCTCAACATATGATTCAACAACATGCACAGATGTATATTCGCATTCTCCACCCCCATTTCAACCTATAAAAACAACTCTTTTTAGCAAAACTGTGTGCATTAAGTTAGAAAGTCTTTTACCCCACCGAGTAAAATTTATGTACACCGCTTTCTTAAAAGCTCTAACCAACGGTAAATAAACGCTTTAAAAGATGACATTTTTCATGTTTAATTCGAAAAACTTAATTATGCATGGTTAACACGAAAACTCAATAAATTTAAGCATAAAATGATGTCGTGTCTGTACGTGTGTTAGTCTGCCCCGTTGCATGCGAATGTGTTCATGCCCTGAGTGTTGATGTGTGAGTGTTGAGAAGTCGTTGACTGCATGCAACAGAACGAAGAAGATTTAACAAAATGTTGGAGTTAACAAAAAACTGAGGAGACAGAAGTCACATCACAAGACCTTAATTTTTGAAGTTTTTCGAAATTGAGTTAAAAATTAAAATGTAAACTTTTCAATTACTTAAAGTCGTAAATTATTTTAAATTGAGTTGAACAATGATGATTGGTATTGTTTTACAAATAAAAGTACAAAAAACTATAACCAAAACCATAACCATAACCATAACCATAACCATAACCATAACCATAACCATAACCATAACCATAACCATAACCATAACCATAACCATAACCATAACCATAACCATAACCATAACCATAACCATAACCATAACCATAACCATAACCATAACCATAACCATAACCATAACCATAACCATAACCATAACCATAACCATAACCATAACCATAACCATAACCATAACCATAACCATAACCATAACCATAACCATAACCATAACCATAACCATAACCACAAACATAACCATAACCATAACCATAACCATAACCATAACCACAAACATAACCATAACCATAACCATAACCATAACCATAACCATAACCATAACCATAACCATAACCATAACCATAACCATAACCATAACCATAACCATAACCATGACTATAACCATAACCATAACCATAACCATAACCACAAACATAACCATAACCATAACCATAACCATAACCATAACCATAACCATAACCATAACCATAACCATAACCATAACCATAACCATAACCATAACCATAACCATAACCATAACCATAACCATAACCATAGCCGTAACCATAACCATAACCATAACCATAACCATAACCATAACCATAACCATAACCATAACCATAACCATAACCATAACCATAACCATAACCATAACCATAACCATAACCATAACCATAACCATAACCATAACCATAACCATAACCATAACCATAACCATAACCATAACCATAACCATAACCATAACCATAACCATAACCATAACCATAACCATAACTATAACCATAACCATAACCATAACCATAACCATAACCATAACCATAACCATAACCATAACCATAACCATAACCATAACCATAACCATAACCATAACCATAACCATAACCATAACCATAACCATAACCATAACCATAACCATAACCATAACCATAACCATAACCATAACCATAACCATAACCATAACCATAACCATAACCATAACCATAACCATAACCATAACCATAACCATAACCATAACCATAACCATAACCATAACCATAACCATAACCATAACCATAACCATAACCATAACCATAACCATAACCATAACCATAACCATAACCATAACCATAACCATAACCATAACCATAACCATAACCATAACCATAACCATAACCATAACCATAACCATAACCATAACCATAACCATAACCATAACCATAACCATAACCATAACCATAACCATAACCATAACCATAACCATAACCATAACCATAACCATAACCATAACCATAACCATAACCATAACCATAACCATAACCATAACCATAACCATAACCATAACCATAACCATAACCATAACCATAACCATAACCATAACCATAACCATAACCATAACCATAACCATAACCATAACCATAACCATAACCATAACCATAACCATAACCATAACCATAACCATAACCATAACCATAACCATAACCATAACCATAACCATAACCATAACCATAACCATAACCATAACCATAACCATAACCATAACCATAACCATAACCATAACCATAACCATAACCATAACCATAACCATAACCATAACCATAACCATAACCATAACCATAACCATAACCATAACCATAACCATAACCATAACCATAACCATAACCATAACCATAACCATAACCATAACCATAACCATAACCATAACCATAACCATAACCATAACCATAACCATAACCATAACCATAACCATAACCATAACCATAACCATAACCATAACCATAACCATAACCATAACCATAACCATAACCATAACCATAACCATAACCATAACCATAACCATAACCATAACCATAACCATAACCATAACCATAACCATAACCATAACCATAACCATAACCATAACCATAACCATAACCATAACCATAACCATAACCATAACCATAACCATAACCATAACCATAACCATAACCATGACTATAACCATAACCATAACCATAACCATAACCATAACCATAACAAGTGTAAACAATGACGATTTGTATGCGACTTTAGGGTGGTCCTCGGTTGTATGGATAAATTTTGTTGGTGTTTCACTTTTCACGCCGCTTGCTAAAATTGTTCCTTTTAATAATAAGATACTGTTTGCAAAGTTTAAGGCTGATTGGATAAGGGGAAGGCGTGGCGCATCCCCTATCTGTCTTGTCCTTACTGATTGACTAATCACTAAGCTGCGTCATAAGTTAAAATATTTGAGCTATTTAAAAGTCAAGAATTGTCGAAACCGGCCCGGTTCTGCTCAAAGACCGTTTTTTTTTGGCAACTTTTTAAAAAAATTTTGAAAATTCCTCTAATAGAACACATGCCGCATTTAAGCAGCCCATATTCGACGAAGTAGTATCACAGCATACTGCCAAAACTGTCAGCAAAATTCCATTTATTAAATAAAACAAATATTGCGTCCAATTTTTCTTTTGCCTGTGCCAGCAGAAATACGTGCAAGTCCTGGCAATTTCTCACCATCGGTTTAACTAATCAATGTTGGTAACCAATCAACCAATTTATTATCACTAAATGATGGCAACAATTTTCCATACCAATGCAGAGCAATCGTATCTCCTTTCCTTGGAATAAATTTTGAAAATTTTAGCCCATCTGTAGACCACTCTGTTGACCACCAAATTGCTGAAATCATGATCAAGAGCTTCTGCAGTTGAAAGAAGAATTTGCACGGCATCTCTATCGCTTATTGTGCATTTATCCAGCGGGGCAACTAATTAAGGCATAATGAAATGTTTATTAGCTCGGAATCTTTAGACTTTTCTTGAATCGGCCTTATTCTACGAATCTCTAGCCTCAACTGAAAAATTCTGTGCATTGTCTTGTACTTCTTTACTGTCCGGAGTCTTTTGTCACCAAACTTTCTATAATTAAACATAACTGTTCATACTTTGACCCAATCGACTAGGACATAAAAAAAGCACACGTAGCTGTTTTTGTGTTTTTCACGGATATTTTTCCGAGTTTCTTTTTGGTGTAAAGACTTCCACCCATCATACAGCTTGGTCTACCAGGTGCTTTCATTGATTTTCAAGAACATTTTCATATTCATCAATCTTTATCAAATCTAGTGCATCATTATGATAAATTAAGAAAATTTTCTTCCCGCTGGATCTGAAGCTGACTTACTTTTCCAATCCAACTATAGCTCTTCAATCGCAAATTAGATCAGAGCATATATAATAATAAATGCTCAGATCCAATTTCGTACGGATATGCGTGCTTCCTCCCTCTTTTTATTTTATCACAAGATGAGCACTTGATCTTAGATTCATTTTCACCTGTCTCATGTTGTTAAACAAAACACGTAAAGATGGCAATTTAGCTCCTTAGAAAGCTTTCAAAAAAATCTAATAAATAGATATTCAGGCATGTCGTGGAATCCGATTGTTGTCGGAAAAGGATTTAAAACAGAGAAGAGCACAAAATAAATTTCCTATCCCATGGGATTGGAAGCAAAATGCTGCTTGCGCGACGTCGACACATGAACAGTGTAAGCTACTTCGTGTGGCTTACGATCGTGTGTATTCGGCTGTTGGTTTGTTTTTATTTTGGCAGCAAATCGTCAGTTGCTTTTCAGCATTTGTTGAAATAACATCTCTTTGTGAAATTTTTTAAAATATAGCAAGAAAATACGTAAAATTGATCTTCGTTTTTCTCTGCTTTACACACCATCAATGAATGTGATAGTATATGTGTGCCCATCGCTGATTTAAAACCAACTGAAATTTCACTTTGCTATCGTGCAATCCGATCTTATCGGTTTTATGCATGGTTGAATAACAAGGTTGCTGCAAAGCTGACTGTGCTCTCTTTCGCATATCCGAAAGTGTCAAAATCAACTGGCTGTCGAAAAAAAGAACAACAACAACAACAGCTGAAGCAGTTCGTTTTGACATTTGCGGCAGTCGCGCTCTCCGTGTTGCGGCTACCTTATTCAGTGTACCCTGGTTTTATGTTCGAATTGGATTTATTCGTTTTGGATTGTGTCGGTTTTAAGTGTCGAATAACCCGCTTTATCGAGTTGTTTATCAGAAACAAACTGACCAGCTATAAATTCGATATAAAATCGATATAAAAAAATTCGATATCGATATAAAAAAGAACCGGTTCAAACCCTATCACGTGATAGGTTCCAAAGTGACCGGTCTCAATTCTGACACCAACATATGAAACCAGCCGGTCCCTTTTACATGGCGTTGTCATTGGCAGGGGTAAATTGACACCGGCTAGATACCTTTCGACCAATCTAAGAACCGGTTCAAAAATATATCGGAAAGTGTCAATTGCCACCGCATTGATACCTTTGGATCTAATCAGTAGCCAGTCTATTTATAGAACACGGTACACTTAAGCGCACGTTGATAATGAAATTGAAGCAATGTTTTGGAAATTTATGTTTAGCCGAGTTTGCTAGCGTTCACGTGTAGCATTCGACTGACCTGGGTTCAATCCCCGGCAACACAAAAAAAAAGGTGTTTAGCAAACTTATTTTAAAGGTTATTTTTGATAAAGTAGTTAAATGAAGCAGAATTGGAATTTAAATTATTAAATTAAAATTGAATTGTTGATACTTACACAGCCAGGGTATGAACCCACGTCCACAGCGTGACAGTATAGCGCACTTCCACTGAACTATTATGTTAACGTTATTATGATAACAATTAGATAAATATAGAAAAACACATTCAAAAACTATTAGTTCCATTATAAGTTATATCGAACATGTCCTGTGATTCGTTAAATTAGAACTGTCACAGGACCGATCACTAGGGCAATTGACCCTGCTTTCGCCGTAGGGATGGTTTGTCCTTACTTCGTTCGCATCCGGTAACTCCAAGGGATTGCTGTGATCTCTTAGAATTCGACGTTTCACTCTTTCGACTTCATTTTTTTGAACAACTTTTTAAATCTTTTATTAAAATTTGTGTAAATTTTACGCAAAAATTGTTTTCAGAACTTTTGTTTATTTTTGTAAAGCTGATTCTACAATCAGTTTTATTTATGCTCGAAAGGCGCTTAAATCGATCGATTAGAAATTCCGATTCAAGCAAAAACGAGTCAGATTCCACGACATACCTGATTGACTTGCTTTCTTGTATATATTCTAACGCTATAATTCTTTCACAACACTTAATAAACTCACACGGTCTTATTCAAAAACAGAGTTTAGTGGCTGCGTTACTTTAAAAATGCTTTAAACAACAGATCTTAATTCATAAAGATGTTTTACAACTACGTAACTTTAGTCGCTTTCAAACGCCGAAATTTGCGTTTAAAGTCTATTTAAATTTAACCTATAATTTTTGACTGTACTACCGCATTATTTTGCTTAAAGTAAGTATTTATGCTATTATTATCATAGGTATGCTCCAAAATGGTTCTTGCTTCTGCGAAATTGCAACGATTTCTTGATTATGATGAATTGTTTTGCTACCTCTACCGCTTAATATGAATAACAAATTAAGTAACGCTGTTTAAATCCTTAAACATTGCTTTACTAAGCAACTGTAAAACTTTTGTTTAAGTAAATCTATTGAATAAAGCTATTGATCAATAGAGAATGAACTTGTTTTACAATTTATGTCCGATATCGAGATATTGATTAGCCAAGGCTTGCATTGCAAATTCTCAGATGCTCAATCAAGTTGGAAAAGGAATAAAAAGTTGTTTTGTTTTATGTTTACTGTTTTAAATAGTGTCCGATCGAATAGATGTGAATTTTTGCCGAAGCCGAAACCGATTCTTTGGCAAAATGAAAATAATCGGCCGAAGCCGAAGCTGAATAACAAACAAATTTTTTTCAAATAAAAAAATGATAAAATTTATTATTTGCTTTTGTTATATATTAATTTCAGTACAAAAAAACGTACTGAAATCATTAAATTCGAGTTAAACGCGAGAAGTTTTCTGCAAGATTCAGATGTTTAATGACTTCAGGATAACGTAGAAAAGAATTGAATCGATTTTCGATCCAATCGAAAAGAGCTACAGAAATTTAATACTAACTGAAATCTGCAGAAAGTTTCTAGTGTTAACTCGGTTTTAATATTTCAGTCGACAACAAAAGCAGAAACGTAACAATTCAATTCATAGAAAAAACAAAAAAGGATAACAATTCATTCTACACATATGTAATTAATGATTACCTGAATCAATAAGATTCAAATTATAAAATAATCAATAGTTAAAATTAAAAAGCTTTATATTATAAGCTAAAAAAAGCAACTTATCAGCATTTTTCCCAAGAAGATTGGGACGTCTATCCATATACAGCTGCCCAGCAGCGCTAAAAAGTTGTTCACTAGCCACACTCGTTGGCGGAGCAGATAAATATTTCTCGGCCATTTTTTTAACGTTCAAAAAGTTAGAGAAATGCCAATAATGGAATATATTAACATTGCGCAGAACGATAGCTTCACCTAAGTAGTCGTTCACTTCATTTTCGAGTGTAGAATTTGTTTTGTTTTTACGTCTTAGGTCATTTGTAGATTGATTATGGGATTCCCAGAGGGTGCTGCTTTTGGATACCACAACTGATTTATCAGAACTGCTTTCATTACTATTAGGAGCACCATTACAAGTTTGATGCAAAAATTCAATACATTCCTTTACTTCGTGCGTCGTGAAATATTTTACTTTGAATCTTGGATCAAGACATGTAGCGAGCATAAATTCATGATGTTGTAAATGATGAAAGCGATGTTTCAATGATGCCAACATTGCACTCTTCAAAGCGGACATTTCACAAGCGTCTGCAGAAGTAATTTTCAAATTGTTTGAAATCATAGCCACTAATGGAATTACAACTAATAAACATGACTCTTCAGAACAAATTTCGAATGTTGCGTCATAAAAAAATTTCAAAATAGGCAATACTTTAGTTATATAAGATCATTCATTCGCGGTCAATGTACTTATACTTCCACGTTCAAGAGAATACATCTTATATATTGATACGTGAACATTAAATTTTGTCGTACGTTTTTTTGGTATTAATTAAAACTAAAAGTATATGAAACTTATATCATTCGAAAGGTTATGTTGCCCAGATGTGCAGAATGTATATATAAATGATATATCTGACAGAGGGGGTTCCCAACCTACTAAGAGAGAAATTAAATTTTTGAGAAAAAAGCCGCCCTTTGATTAATATGAAATTTGATTGCAGGAGAGTTTTTGAGTTGGTCGAGTTTGAGTTTTTCTTAAAAGTAACAATTTTTTAAAAAAATTTAGTTTTATCCGTTGGTCAATTGTAAAATTTGAAAAAAAAAATGTGTTTTGAATTAAAAAATTTGACTTTCCATGTAAATATATTGGTTGAACTTTAACGATTTTTCAATTTTTCTAATTTTTTATGAAGGTTTGTTAAATTTTCTTTCAAATGTGAGCAAAGTTCTAAACAAAAGTATTTTTAATGAATTCTCTTAATATTGTCGTTAGTTATTTAGCGTGTGTTTCTGCCAAATGCCAAGAGAGAGAAAAAAAAACTGTCTCAAATTGAATTTTTTAAATTGGGAAGCCAATATCTCCGCCATCTGTAAATAGATTTTGCTGCACTTTCTCATACGTATCGGGCATTAAAGAAGTTCTGAAATATTTTTCAGATTTCATTCTATATTTTGATGGAATATCAGGATTTGCAAAATTTAAATGTTTGAATGCAGCACCTTTTACCACATTGTAGGGTAGCAAGTCTGCTGCTATAAAATCCATAATTTGTTGGTCGATTTTCTTCGATATTGGATGGTCATCAGGCCAATAGCATAGCTGTTTCTGTTCAGCAGTTGTGGTAAGCTTTGTTGAATCAAAATATCAACAACACACACTGATTCAGTACTTGCCTTCAGTCTAGCTTTTTTCACCCGAATATAGTCTTCTACCACTGCGCTTTATTCTGTGTACTCTGAACCATGTTTTTTTAAATGATTATTAATATTTGTTGTTGTTTGTTTTTTACGTACATCACTGCCAAGTGAAAGCTCCTTTTGGCACACATTGTATATAGCTGTCGATTTCTTCCTCTGAAAGTAATCCCATATTGGGATCATATATCTACACAGCTACAATTTAATATAAAGTTATTACTTAGTTTCAAATGATCTTAAATATATAACATACCTTTTTGGCAGATTCATGAAATTATAAGCGTTTTGTGCGGTTCTTTGATGAAAATATTGACAGGTGATTAAACTTTACATCTAATGGGGCGTTTTACACGAACGTACATGTCATCCGACACGAACATATTCGATGACATGTATCAACAATTAAAAACTTTTGATTTTTCTACTGGTTCGTCCAACATACACGATCTTATGAACACATGTCGGTCGGACTCGCTGCATTTATCATATGAATAAAATTTTCAACGAGTGAAGACCATCTCAAGAAAGAACAGAAAAGGAGAGAAAAACAAAACGAACAATGGAAAATGTTTGAAATGTGGAATAACGGAGTTCACTAAATAGTAAAAAAAAAAATAGAAAACTTATAAAAAAAATTGTTTAGCAAAGCAAAAACATTCGGTAAAAATAATCGGCTATTTCGGTCGAAGCAGAAGCCGAAGGTAAAAATATCGGCCGATTACCGAAGCCGAAGTCGAATAATCGGTCGGACACTAGTTTTAAGTCATAGATTTTTTATTTTGTTTTTTTTTTAACTAGATTTTAAATTTTTTCGAAAAAAAATCTAGCTATTCGAACTTTGTCCTGCATGCGTCTCGCCTTCCACTAATTCGATCTCCCTGAAATTTTACAAACCTTTCTTTTTTGTCAAAAGCAACAATTTAAGGGGGCGGCATGCTAACTAGTCTCCAATATAAAAATTTAGACCAGTCTAATGCGACATTCCGTGAGAAAGAGTCATCATCCGACTTTAGTGAGACTAGCTTAGATTTGATTTTACATGATAGCAAAAGTGTCAGGCAGATTTCTTCCCCTCAGATACGCCATAGTTTCAAGAAAAAAGCAACCCTCTTATTATTGTAGCTATATTGACTTATGCACTTTAATGTAGGTCAATAAAGTAAGATACTTAAAACTCAATTTCTCTCCTATTTTTTTTTTTCATTTTACAACTCCTTTTCAATTAGAGATGGTTAAAAAAATGAAAACTTTCAAAATACGTGACATGTGAGCAAACAAAAATTTATTGTATTCCTATACCGTAAACGATAAACGCGGTCATAGTAAGGCCAATACAATAAACCTTGAGAGAAGGTAGATATAAATTGCAACTGCTTGAAACAACAAACCAACAGAATCAAGAAAACAACTTCAACTTTAAAATACACATTGTTGTTCATAACTATAGCATGAAAAGTTGCAAGTGTTAAAGTGTACAAAAAAGTGAAAGTGCAAAACCAAGAACAGACAACAAAAACAAACTACTGATGTTGAAGTGCATGGCAGCAACAAAAATATCAAATAAATAAATAAGGTGCAATGCATCAAGGGCAGCTATTATCGGATGGATGGGCGTACTGGTATTAAATACGTCACTCAGGGTAAATTTTTTATTTTACCAACTAAGGTGGACGTGCTTTCGTGGCTTGCATATCGCTCAAAGGACATTTAAAGGAAGCAACAGGAAGTTTTCGCCGGTCCTTCTGTAGAAAAACGACAGTGAAAGCTAAGGATAAGGATAAGGATAAGGATAAGGATAAGGATAAGGATAAGGATAAGGATAAGGATAAGGATAAGGATAAGGATAAGGATAAGGATAAGGATAAGGATAAGGATAAGGATAAGGATAAGGATAAGGATAAGGATAAGGATAAGGATAAGGATAAGGATAAGGACAAGGATAAGGATAAGGATAAGGACAAGGATAAGGATAAGGATTAGGATAAGGATAAGGATAAGGATAAGGATAAGGATAAGGATAAGGATAAGGATAAGGATAAGGATAAGGATAAGGATCAGGATAAGGATAAGGATTAGGATAAGGATAAGGATAAGGATTAGGATTAGGATAAGGATAAGGATAAGGATAAGGATAAGGATAAGGATAAGGATAAGGATAAGGATAAGGATAAGGATAAGGATAAGGATAAGGATAAAGATAAGGATAAGGATAAGGATAGGGATAGGGATAAGGATAAGGATAAGGATAAGGATAAGGATAAGGATAAGGATAAGGATAAGGATAAGGATAAGGATAAGGATAAGGATAAGGATAAGGATAAGGATAAGGATAAGGACAAGGATAAGGATAAGGATAAGGATTAGAATAAGGATAAGGATAAGGATAAGGATAAGGATAAGGATAAGGATAAGGATAAGGATAAGGATAAGGATAAGGATAAGGATAAGGATAAGGATAAGGATAAGGATAAGGATAAGGATAAGGATAAGGATAAGGATAAGGATAAGGATAAGGATAAGGATAAGGATAAGGATAAGGATAAGGATAAGGATAAGGATAAGGATAAGGATAAGGATAAGGATAAGGATAAGGATAAGGATAAGGATAAGGATAAGGATAAGGATAAGGATAAAGATAAGGATAAGGATAAGGATAAGGATAAGGACAAGGATAAGGATAAGGATAAGGATAAGGATAAGGATAAGGATAAGGTTAAGGATGAGGATAAGGATAAGGATAAGGATAAGGATAAGGATAAGGATAAGGATAAGGATAAGGATAAGGATAAGGATAAGGATAAGGATAAGGATAAGGATAAGGATAAGGATAAGGATAAGGATAAGGATAAGGATAAGGATAAGGATAAGGATAAGGATAAGGATAAGGATAAGGATAAGGATAAGGATAAGGATAAGGATAAGGATAAGGATAAGGATAAGGATAAGGATAAGGATAAGGATAAGGATAAGGATAAGGATAAGGATAAGGATAAGGATAAGGATAAGGATAAGGATAAGGATAAGGATAAGGATAAGGATAAGGATAAGGATAAGGATAAGGATAAGGATAAGGATAAGGATAAGGATAAGGATAAGGATAAGGATAAGGATAAGGATAAGGATAAGGATAAGGATAAGGATAAGGATAAGGATAAGGATAAGGATAAGGATAAGGATAAGGATAAGGATAAGGATAAGGATAAGGATAAGGATAAGGATAAGGATAAGGATAAGGATAAGGATAAGGATAAGGATAAGGATAAGGATAAGGATAGGGATAAGGATAAGGATAAGGATAAGCATAAGGATATGGATAAGGATTATGTGACCTGTAATGCAACATTTTTTCAATTTTTGCAGACGCGATATATCATACGAGTTGATCAAAATGTGAGAATTCTCAAAAAATGTCTCTTATAATATGATGTTTACATACGTAGTTACTAGAGCGCTCAATATTGTTTATTCTTCCGCATAGTCTCCTTTAAGCTCGATACACTTATTCCATCGATTTTCTTACATTGCAATGCCCTTCGAATAGTCAGATTTCTCAAGATCTCCGAAATATGCTTCAGTTTCCTGTTCGGCCTGTTCATTTACCGTAAATTTATTTCCCTAAAGGCACCTTTTAAAGCTTGGGAACAGTTCCTTGGGGGGCGAACTCTGAAAAAAATTTGGATAAGGAATCAGTTCGAAGCCTAACTCGTGCAATTCGGCCCTGGTTTTGATCGATTTATGAGATTGTCTTGGAAACGGATGATTGTTTTCTTCGGTGCATGGTACGTGAATAACTTCTTCAATCGTTCCAATAATTTGCATTAATTGTCGGTGTTGTTTTTCTTAAAGAGTCAATGAACGAAATGCCACTTGAATCAAAAAAAAAACAACAACTTCCCGGCTGTTTGTTGAGTCTTCGCTCGTTTTCGAACACTTTCACTGAGACCTTCACACTCTTGCTGATTCCTTCGATTCGGGTGTATAGTGGTAGATCCATTTTTCATTAATGGTCGAAGAAATCAGTTGAATTTTGTCAACACATTGCTAGGAAGTGCGAACACGTTCCTGATTTTGATTCATTATTAACGAACGAGACACCCTTCTTGCAGTCAGCTTTCTCATAACCAAATATTCATGTAACATTAAAATCAATAACCCATTGGATATGCCTACGACTATAGCTGTCTCACTCACTTTCACTTCCGGATTGTTCAATACATTCTGATTCGACATCTCTTGAACTCTACAGTCCAAAGAAAATGACCAAGCTTCTTATGATCAATTGTGTTATGTGTGCTATTAAATATTTGTGCACAATTGACCGAGAACTGAACTTACAAGATTTATGCTGATTCCGCCCAAAGTTCATGTTCTCTTGAAGCTTTAAATGGCATTATTTACTCTCTATGGTTTGCCATGTCTGCAAACAGATGACGGCAGAGCAGAAAAATGTATTTCTATTGAAAAACTTTTGCCCGAAGTAAGGTTTGAACTCGGCACCTGTTGGCTCTCACGCCACACACATAGCACTCACGCCCAACATATAACAAAGTTCTGCATTTTACAAGTAAAATAAATTGTAACATCATCATAGTTTTTAATAGAACATGCGTTTACAAACAATTCGAACGCAATACCTTGTTTTTTATACATTTGTCTCCTTCTTTTATTTAGACAGGTGCTGTTGAAATAGGATCTTCTATATTGATGCTTAAGCTCACTTAAGTGATAAGTAAAAAATTTCAAATGTTCTGGAATGTCGATTTTGTTCACAAGGTAGATAATATATTGTTGGATTGAAAAATGCATTAAACCTATTTTCGTCAAAAGGTCACTTATCACTTTAGTGCGCTTAACCATCGATATATAATCTAAATCCAGATACAAAATAATGCCTCCATAGCGTGTTTTTGTATAAACTTTTTTATTTTTTTTATTTCAAAACAAGAACACAACACAAAATAAATTAAGTAAAACTTCAGGTTGCTTTAAATGAACACAGGCAGTGTGTTAATAACCAAATAAAGTAATCACACCGCACTGAAATATTCCTTAGATCTTAAGGGATCAGCCACCATTGTTCTATGGCCCGGTTTCCAGTTGACTGGGCAAACTTCACCATGTTCATCTGTAAATTGAATGGCCTGCACCAGGCGTAGAGCCTCATCGACACTTCGTCCTACGGGCAAATCATTAATGGTTATTTGACGCAAATCACCCTTTCTATCGATGATGAACAAGCCACGGAATGGAATGCCGGTATTTTCATCCAAAACATCATAATCACGGGAGATCTTCATAGATTTGTCTGACAAGAGTGGAATGCTTACTTCGCCAAGACCACCTTGTTTTCGTGGTGTATTAATCCAGGCCAAGTGAGTGTATTGGCTATCAGTGGAACAGGCAACAATGTCGCATCCAACGTTGTGAAAATGTGCAGCATGTTCGGAAAAGGCAATAATCTCAGTAGGACAGACGAATGTAAAGTCGATAGGATAAAAGAAAAGCACCAGATATTTGCCCTCATAGTCCTTCAATGAGATTTCCTTGAAGCTACCATTAATAACGGCAGTACCAGAGAAGTAAGGTGCGGGCTTTTGAAGGTAGGGCATCGTCAATTGAAGTTTTTATTAAAAAAGTCCTGTAATAAATATTAAATTGAAGATTTAAACTTAAATTCATATGATTTTGAGAACAGAACTTACGGAAATCTTGAAGCTATGACCAAATTGGTGCCAACAGTATCGCTTGTAGAACGCACTCAAAAATCTTTCACCAGCAAGAACGAATAAAAAAAAGAAATTGATTTTGAAACAACAAACTACTCAATTCATTTGACATTTCAATGCTAACGTGTTAAAAAGCACTGACGTTAATCTAAGTGAAGTAGACAAAGTTACAGATTCAGACCAGCGCCGAATTACAACATAGCGAGGCCTGGGGCTAAAATCGACACGGGGCCTACTCAAGGTCAGAGCATTCAGCTCGGATCCTTTAAATCAATCATCAAAATCATCAAAATAGTATTTCCGATTTGTTTGAAACTTTATAGGTTAGTTTATTCACATTAAAAAACATATTTCGTGTTTTTTATAATTGCGAATTTGTTTTTTGCCAAAAACATTAAAAATAACAAAAAAATTAAGTAGCTTAAGTAACAGTAAATAAACTCAGGTGTATTTAAAGTACCTTGAATGGATATTTTTGATAGTGTCATTTATTAATAATTCTTTTATGGAAAAAAATTTTATTTTCTTATACCGAAATTTTTCACAGTCGGCGCAACAACTTTATCACCCTTTTAAGGGGGTCCTCTGGTAATCTATGCCAAATTTTAGCCTTTTTTCAAAATATTGTGGAAAGAGAACGAGTAAAGATATTTTAGTTCCGTTTTTTGATTTGAGTAGCTTAATTTATTGAAAAAAATACAAAATTTTTAAAAAGTGAATTTATGGACCGTTCAGAAAGTTCTCGGCCTGGTAACGAGGTTCTACGGAAAAAAGGTGGGTCCAAATTGCGCACGATTCCAAGAGTAAACATCGTCTGAAAAAAAAAAAAAAATATTCAGTTACTTAGAATGAATGTCCCTATAGCCCCTACCTCGGAAACAAAAATCGAAATTTTTTTAGGGGGGGAGCCGCCACTTTGAAAATGAAAAATCGAATTTCGACCTTTTTTTTTGTAGTCTAGTGTAGGAAAAAAATAGTAAACATTATTTTTTCGGCAAGTTTGAGGTAGGGGCTATAGCGGCGTAAATTCTGCGTCGTTTCATGCCTCATATATCAAAATCGGTCTAAAACTGTTTGAGTTATCGTGCGCAAAGTTTTGAAAAACATGGTTTCGAGAAAAACGCGTTTAAAGTTTTGACTTCAATTTTGAGGCACACAAATGACATTAACACATATTTTTTTAATACAATACTTACGAATATTAATCGGCAATTCCAGCCCCATAAAGTGTGCCTTCCTCCATCTCATAAAACGAGTTTTCCATGGCTTTTTGGGCTCTGCGGGCTGTGCGACCCTCTTTCGATGATGCGTACGTTTTTAGCTCTGAGCGTTGAAGTCGTTTTCCGTCGCGAGATTCAGCATACATCTCGGCTTGTGGGCCGATGACAATACCCATTGTTGACATTATTTTTAAAATACTTGTGAAGCCTTCGTTGAAAATGCAGGTTGCCAGAAAATTTGCGATTTCGACTGTGGTAGCACCACAGAGGATATGTTTCGGCGCAAAGGTCCACAAAAGCGAGTTGAACGATTCGTTACAATTTTGCGTTTCACCTCCAGTGCATCGGTTGAGTAGATCGTCGGATGATAACGCTTCCTATATGGGCTTCATTACTTGCAGAACCTTTCCATCAAGTGGGGCGTACGTGTGGTGAAATGAGGCTAATGAGCCTTCTGCTGCTGACTTTTGATAGGCGCACCAGCTGGACTCACCAGGTGGGCAATACATATGTTGTGGATTACTATCACTTGAACTTTTGTGATAATATGTTGACCATATTTCTTTTCTCATGTTTTCCACAGAGTCCTTATTACGTCGAATAGCAAGTCCATAGTAAGTAGTCAGCTCGCTTATGACTTTGTCTGTCAGTTTGCCAGTGCCTTTTCCACCGATGCCTTTGTTTTCTTTTTTGGCCTTGCGCAGCCGTGTGCCCATGCGTTTTTGCACGTGAGCGATGCACTCCTTTTTTGTGACAACGGGGTGGCCGTTATACGGATCAAGGTCTATAATGGCCTTGAAGGTTGTGCTGTCGCCATCGCCAATATATTTTTCATATTTTATGCCATATTTTTCGATCGATGAGGCAAACATTTCCTTCACGGCATCTACCTCCATCTTGCCCGCACTCCCACTGTGGTTGTTTGTGCATGTTTTCTGGTGCGATTCGTACCATTCTTCGAAGTCTGCAGAGTCATTTTTTTTCCCCACATTTTGCATGCCTGGCAAAGGCTTGATTTGACAACGGAGTCAACCACTTTTTTGGTATGTTTACCGACGAGCGTAGTGACACCAAAAAGAGACGAGAATCCCCGTTTTTTCCAGGTGCCATCCCCTGAAACGGTCAGCAATGAGGAGTCACAGTCAGGATTTTTTTCTTTCTGCTGTTCCTGCTCTTCTTTAACCGCATTCAACAGGCACTGCTTGTAAACTGCTTTAGCAGACACATGCATGTTTTTCAAGGTGCCATAGTACGCATGAAGACACAATCCTTGGCATATGTCCATTAATCCGCAGAACATATTAATACCTTCTCTCCCTATTCCAAGCAATCTCATGGCATATATCAACCGGCGATTTACAACAAAAGATTTACCGACCACCGGCGAAGAATTAATATACTGTGTAGCTTTACATTGGCACTGCAGACTCACTTTGAAGCCGACTCCATGCATACATGTTTTTCCAAATCGAATTTTTTGTTTACATTGGGCGCAGATAACCAGAGCAGCAAGCGTTTGGAAAAATGAAAAAAATTCCAAGAAACAGAACTGGAGGTTGTTTTCGATGATGACTTCATTGTCTTGCGTTTTCTTCAATTTTTTGGCCGATGTGCTGGCAAAGTCGGTGTCCTCTACTTGGGAGTGCTGGTTTCCACGGAAATGCCTCTTTTTTGTTCGATACGCGTACTTACGCGGCGCGTTTGGGTGGCTTTTTTTATCCATAGCAAAAAAAAAAAACACAAAACGATTTTTCTTTTATTTTACAACAGCAGTTATCGCGCACGCGTAGCTTTCAGCGTTCGAAAATAAACTGAATCTCGTTCGTTTGCTTCTTTCATGTGAACACCTGGGCTCAAAATCATTTCAACCCCTAAATCAAAACATGCATGTATACATACTGCATGTATACATACTGTGTGTGTATATTTTGTAATATCAATACATATTTTGGAAGAATTCCACAGAATTTTCGACTAATGACTGCAGGCAAATAAACAACTTTGCTGATGCGTTATTTTGACGAAAACATACCTACACAAAAATGCCTGTATCTCCTAAACTATTTCGAATTTTGAAAAATCCTTTTGGGAAAGGATTCTCAGTATCTGAGCAATAGAAATATGAAAAAAAAAAATCGAAAAAAATTTTTCGGATTACCAGAGGACCCCCTTAATATAATATCGCATTTAGGCATTCATTCTGAAGGTTTAAACAAAGTTTTAAGTTGGTTCTCCATAAAAGAACTATAAAAAAATTACACCACCAGATAGATCCATTCAAGATACTTAAACTATAAGTGAGTTTCTTGTCTGTGCGTCTTACAGTTTAGAAGATAGAGCTGCTTAAATACTTGTACCAATGAAGTTTTTTTTATAATTTATAATTTTTTTGCAAGTGTATAAATTTGCAAAAAAAAAAAAAATTAACTTGCAAAGAAAAAGTACGCAGTTATTATATTTTTCAGATGAACTTTCCAGCAAAAAGTTTAAAAAATAGTTATGTCAGAAAAGAGTGCCTTTTGACATGGAATCACCGATATGTCTGAAAGTGAAACAATAACTCTTGAATTTTTATTTAAAAACTTCTTCTCGATTTAACTGTGGCAAAACATTTTATCAACTCGTCAAAGTTAATCGTGTGCAACAAATCATTTTCAAAAGAAAGTTGCATTATTGACGACAAACGTTCATGTAACATAGAAGATCGATGAACATTTTATATTCTTTTAATTACTAAAAATTACCTTTTAGCTTCACAATTTGCTATCGGTACAGTTATAAGCAATCGGAAGGCTATATAAACATAAGGGAAAAATGTCGATCATGCCTAAGACCATACGACCTTTGACCATGTCATATTAATTCTGTTTTTAATAGTTTGATATCTATAAAAAAAAAAAAACATAACATCTCTCAGAGTTATCCTTAAGTTGGAAGTTTCATAAGCGGAATTAAGTGATTTCATTCACAGAGCAATTCCAATTGAATATAATTTGGTTATATTTCAACAAGGACTTACTTTACTTTTACTTCTAATTTTTTGTTTTCAATATCCATTAATTTGCACAAGAATCCAAGTATAGTTTTGTTATGTATTCATATGCTTCTCTCAATTATAATTTCAAAAAATAATTTCTCTCAATTCTATAGCTAGCATATCGAAGCAAAAAGTTTCGATTTTGAATCATTGTTTTTGAAGCATTGTTTTTTCTAGTTATTTTTCTCTAATTGTCTTGGCAAACAAATCTTCTCAAGTTCTTCTTTCTATTCTCAAACCCTAAAAATTCACTTCGCAAATCTCTTACGAATTCGATAAGTGGAGAAAGCAGCATCAAATCAGTATCTTCTTTTTGCAAATATTAGTTGGTTGCATTGAAACGTTGCACCTTTTGATACATTATCAACATAACATCCAATAAAAATATTGCGACCATTACCAGATGAATTCTGGCCCTATACTTGATAGAAATTTTAAGCATAACCATGATTTCTTACATATATACATTTTTTTAAAACGTAAAGGTCGATTACAACGAAATATTTATTATATTTCATGTCATATTTTAATAATAAGCACTTCACATACAAGCGCCTGCGGGGCCCCTAACTGATCGTGGCCGGGGGCTGCAGGCCCCCTAGCCTAATAACATTAAAGTTCCCATTTACATTAATTCCCTTTTCCATTAGTCGAGAATTTAAAGCCATTTTTCGAGTTCGAAAAAATCGTCAACGTTTTCCTCTTTCGTCGCTTCCGATTTGTGGCGAATTGGCCAATAAACTCAGAAAATTTACTTCAATGCTTGACTTATGTAAAAGAGATTGAAGATATGTGATAAAAAAATTAGTTTTATGCAATAATTATTGAAATAGAATATTTCAAACAAAAAATTTTTCTATATTTTAAAGTCGTTCCATCTTATATCATTTCTCAAACATGGTGTTTCGTTGAAAATTGGTAATTTTAGTCCTTGAAAGGACTTTGAACGTGCTCAAATCTTTGTACTCAATTGACCAAGAACTGGACCTACCGTTGGTCGGTTTTGGCCTCGTCTAAGAATTTTCGCCAGCCTCTTTTGTCGTGTGCTTGCTGGCGCCAGTTGGAAATTCCAAGCGTTGTCAGGTTATCCAATGCCTGGTCTTTCCAACGGAGATGCGGTTTTCCTCGTATGCGTTGGCCACCGCTGGGTACCGAATCCAATAATTTTTTCGCTGGAGCTTCGTCGTTCATTCTCTCGACATTACCTAGCCAGCGAAGCCGCTCTATTTTAATACGCTTGACTATATCGATGTCGGCATATAGCTCATACAGCTCGTGGTTCCATCGTATTCGGTACTCGCCATTGACGCAGATTGAACCATAGATCTTGCGAAGGATTTTTGTCTCGAACGCTCCCAAAGTCCTTTCATCAGAGCTGCTCAACGTCCAGGTTTGTGATGCGTATAGTAAGACGGGCATGATTATTGACTTATAGAGCGTCAGTTTTGATCGTCGAGAGAGAGCTCTGCTTCTCAATTGCCTACTGAGCCCAAAGTAACACCTGTTGCCAGAAGTTATCCGTCCTTTAATCTCAATACTGATATCGTTGGAGAAGCAAATGCTGGATCCGAGGTAAACAAAGTCCTTCACAACCTCAAAGGAAGTGTTGTCAACAGTGACGTGGTTTCCAAGACGCTGGGACTGTTTGTTTATTGACACAAGATACTTGGAGAATGCTGCACTGACTTCGCGCGTATTGTGGCCAATCATGTCAATATCATCTGCATACGCCAGCAGCATAACACTCTTTTAGAAAATTGTGCCGCTGCGTCTCAGGTCAGCAGCTCGGATGATCTTCTCCATTACTATATTAAAGAAATCGCACGATAAGGAATCATCTTGTCTGAAACCTCTCTTGGTATCGAACGAAAGGGAGAGGTCCTTCCCGATTTTCACTGCTGATGTTGTTCAGTGTCATCCTGCAAAGACGTATTAGCTTTGCAGGAATACCAAATTCAGACATAATGGAGAATAGGTGACTCCTTATTGGACTGTCGAAGGCGGCTTTGAAATCGACAAAAAGATGGTGTGTGTCGATTTGTTTTTCGAGGGTCTTTTCCAAGATTTGTCGGAGCGTGAAGATCTGGTCAATGGTGGACTTTCCAGGTCTGAAGCCACACTGATAAGGTCCAATCAGTTGGTTGACGATGGGCTTTAGTTTTTCACACAATACGCTCGACAGGACTTTATATGCGATATTAAGAAGGCTAATCTCACGGTAGTTGGCGCAAATGGTGGGATCGCCTTTCTTGTGGATTGGGCAGAGCACAATCTGGCATCTGGAATGCATCTGGAATGCATTCTTATGACCATATTCTGCATAGAAGTCTGTGAATGCATTTAAACAGAGCTTCGCCACCGGTCTTAAACAGCTCAGCCGGTAGGCCATCGGCTCCTGCGGCTTTGTTGTTTTTAAGCCGAGCTATAGCTGTTAAGACCTCTTTATAGTCGGGCAGAGGAACTTCAACGCTGTCGTCTATAATTGGGGTTCCCGGGATATCATCTCTATTTTAGGGATTTTTGTCAGCGTCGCCATTAAGAAGACTAGAGAAGTGATCCCTCCATAACATCAGTGTACTCTGGATATCTGTCACTAGATTCCCATTGCGTCTTATTTTTTCGAATAACTTAGAATCTTATTCCTGTTGTCATGCATCTCAATTTTCTCGCACTCACGCATTTCTGTCTCTCGTTTTTTTCACCTGAAAAGTCTCTTTTCCCTCCTCTTCTCTCGGTATCGCTTCATAACAGCACGCATCACAATTGTTTTCAGGGTAGCTTGGTAAGCGGTGTCTTGCTTTGGAGTGGAGTCGAGATACTCCTGGTCATGCCACTTGTTTTGTTGAAGGCGGTGGTAGCCTATCACCTCTTCGGCAGCTTTATATTCCAAAAACCATTGGACTTGAGAAAACAACTCCATAATAACTTGTAAAACGATGGAAAATTAAAACCCCGCTAAAATAATACTCAGTTGTAAACTTTCAAAACGCCGATACCAACACATTCTTTTGTTGGTAATCTTTAGCAGAATTCGTTGTTGGAACCTTGTTATTTTGGAACAGTGTAATTAGGATAAATGTTAGTGAATACGATTTTGTAAATTTAAAATAGTAAAGTCTATTTTACTATTAATATGTCCTTGATCCCAAAAATTTAGCGTAAATCGGTCGATTGGTTTTTAAGTTATCTTGCCCGACTATTTTTTCTTGCTTCAGAAATTTAGTTATGAGCGTCAAAAATATGAAAAAAATATATTTTGCTCGAATAAATTCTTCTTTAAAATTAATACATACAAACGTTTTCGATCACCTGAGAATCTCTAGTGAATTGATTGGAGGATGAGACAATCGCCGACGAGCTCATTTGAAAGTCATCCGGGAATCGCCGAATGTAAGCAACGGAGACCATAAAAGCGATTCGCAGGGAAGTTTCACCGATGAATCGCCAAGAGTAGCCTTAAGCGATTCGCTAGCGAATCAACGAGAAGAGTCTTAAGCGATTCGGCAGTATCGGAATCGGCAGAAGGGGTGTTATGGGACTCCCGACAAGAGTGGAAAAAATCGATTCTACGGGTCCTCAGCGATTTGCTTGCAAAACAACGTTGTTGAAAGTTACAAGAAGTTGTAAGTTTAAACTTGCGGGCTCGACAGTCCTATCCCAATTTATTTCGATTTCATTTTTTATTTCATTATCAATTTCATTTATTTGCAAGTTGAAGTTTTTTATTAATTTTAACGATTTTTAAGAGTTTACTTAATATTCTTATGATAAATTTTAAAAATTAAAAAAAAATCATCTCCCAATGATCGCCGAAATGAGCGAAGGAAGATTTTTAAACTTTTTTGAATCGCGCTTTCATTCTTTGGGCAGTCAAAAAGCGATCCATCTTCCAACGATCTCCAGAATGAGCGAATGAAGATTTTAAAATTTTTCGAGAATCGCGCGTTCATCGCAATCCATCGAGAAAACTGATCCATCTCCTAAAAACCCCTTGGGCGAATCGCTAGGACATCGCCAAATCAACTAATTATCCAATCGTCTAACAAATTTTTGCAAGGAATTAACCGTTTTTTCGTTATTTCCGTAAGGTTAAAACCTTGATTTGTGTACCCTTTCGTGCACTGCCTATGTATTATAGAATTTTTGTCACGAAGAGTTTACGCCCATAAGAAGGCGTTGGGTGAAAGATGCCGCTGTTTTGAAGCTATCGTAATGAAACCCCATATTTAAGCATTTATTTTAAATACAAAGATCAAGTTGGAAAACTGTAGATCACACTCCTACCTATCATACAAAGTGACGTCTTCAAAATGGAAAACTCTTTAAATTCCAGAAAAATTGATATAACGACATAGAACTGTATATAAAAGCTTAGATTAGTCATATAGGCACACTTAGTGCCCGACTTTTTCTTTTATTACATAAAACATAATCTTTTATATCCTTTGACCTTTTCCCATTTAAACAGTTTTTATATGACGTCTTCTTAAATATTTTCTACTTTCAGTAATAATCGAAGGAGCGACGTCCTTGTGATAAAGTAATCGAACTCAAATGCTCACATTTCACGGCTTAGAAGTTGAGTGGATTTCGGCATTAAAATGATTTCTTGATGACAATAAAGCCCATTAATTGGCACAGAAATAAGATTAATTAGAGCTTCTCAAACGAATGCCATCATTTTGTCATCCTTTGGCGAGAAGTTGCATTATCGTTCGACCTTATCGATAACAAACTCGATTACTTGTTGAACCTAGCCTAAGCAAAATAGTTGCCACCCACTTCTTTACGCACTACGTTATGCAGTAGAAGACCCCAGAAACTCTTCTGTGTTTGACCACCTGATTCTAAGTTAATTTGTCCACCTCATGACTTGATGGAAGAAAGGGTGTTTATATCATGTTCCACTTGGCAACATCAACGCGTTGTGTCCTTTGGCTGTGTGGTTATCAGTGTGTATGTGTGTGCATGTGTGTGTGTATGTGTTTGAATTCTGTCTATGCGTGTGCTAACGCATTGTGTAATCCAATTACTTCAATTAATTTGTTGCTGCTGCGGACTAATGGCTAATAGCTTTCGAAACAAAATTAGTAATACGAGTCTAGTACAAGTTCGAAGAATGAACAGCCATTGTTTTTCGTTGGCTTCCGTCGGCCACACGAACTTTTAAACGCCCACTCACCTCGGCCCAACTTGCCTCCCATATGTGACTGCTTCCGGCTACAGTTTGCTGGTCACTCGCACTGGCGACAAAATTGGGTAACACGATTTCCGGGTCATAAACAAGCATCGACTGAGTGCAGGATATATACAAAAGGAATTAGCCGAATTTGATTTCTGTGCTAAAATGGCCGAGTGTTCTATGTGAACGACCTCGACGTAGTATGAAACTGTTCTCTGTATAGCTGTTTAAATTTAATTGTATTAAATGCTATTTAAAGTGAATTAAAATTTGTGCAATGCAGATATGAAACAAAATTAATTGCAGTGGTCTTTAAAATAGAGTTTTAATTAACACCAAAATTTATAATTTTAATTAAAAAGTTTAATTTTTGGGGTTCATAAAATTATCGTTATGGTTTGATTTATATATTATGCATTAGTTGAATATCGAATATCGCACATACAAGCCAAATTTTCAATACAATAATAGCTTTTCAAATAAAAGTAACAGAACACTGATACTCAGAATGGAGGTAGTATCTGGTACTGTCCTTCTACAAGAAAACGATAATTATACAATTACAGTGAGCAGGACATTCCTGGTAATTGGTACCGCTCATTACCCTCCAGTACTGGCAATCACAATTAGTCTTTTAACGGTCATGATATCATGCATGAATAGTTGCTAGTGAATTCTTGTACCCGAGGTAATGTAGCAGGTAATGCAAATACATTTATTTCATTTGTTTTTTCTTCCACATAAACTGTGTAACAAAAGGAATGGTGAGTGTACCTCATGAAACAGCTAGTGAATGGTAATGCAGAGAGTAATGGAATCATTACCGGCAATGACATCCCCGTGTTAAATTCATGAGTGAATTGCATTGCAGGTAATCTGGTGGATAACCAGTGGTGATTACCGATAGCTAGTGAACTCACTCATTCGTCACTGGTGAGTCGAACTGGAGGGTACTTGCTAGTAGACAGTAGCGACATCAATAAAAGGGTTGAGTCTTTTTTCGAATTTATCCTCTCCACATATCTTATTCTATGTAATAGGCCAACTTTTCTGAATAGAATCATGCAAGAGATAATCGACTTAACTTTAGTGAGCAATAAGGTCCGGTCACAGTTGATGATTAGGGGGTTTCACAAAAAGAGTCTTTTATAGAAAGAAACAATTCAGAAACCCCGTGAAAACCAACTGGGAAAGTATGTCGTATTCAGTCTGGATCAACAATAGGGTTGATTCCTGTAGATCAGGAAAGGAGGTCAGAAAACTTCACCGTAAAGCCATTCTCAGTAAGCTAGAGCAGGACGAAATAAACTATAGATCCAAGTTAAATGCCTACGCAAGAGACGTAAGAATAGCAAAGCGAACATTTTAGATACATTTCTGAATATTCATTGAGAACACAAGTGAAGCTACCAGATTTCGTAAGACGCTATCGCTACCATGGAAACTCATTTTCAAGGTTGCAAAAATCCGGATCAAAACAGAGCTACCAGCAACCCAGAAATGATACAGAATCTTTACAGATCCTTACCAGAACCCTTATAGGAACTCCGCAACATTATCACAAGGTCATCTGTAGAATGGTATGGCAAAGCTATTATTTCCTGTTTCTCTAATTAATATACTTTGTAACCATCTTTTCGCCTTTTTCTAGTTTATAAAGTTATATCTCCCGATGTCCCCTATACGTTCATTATATTATATTTCTTATTGTTAACTTAACTTTTATTTTCGGTTTCTTACTCTTCATTTTTAACCGACTTCAAAAAGGAGGAGGTTGGTTGGTTTCTCTGTTTTTTTATACCCTAAACCTGAAAGGTCAGGGTATATTAACTTTGTGCAAACGTTTGTAACGCATAGAACGAAGCGAGTCCGGTATAGAAAAGTATATATATTCTTGATCAGCGTCACCTCGTGAGTCGAGCTATTCATGTCCGTCCGTCCTTCCGTCCGTCCGTCTGTCCGTCCGTCTGTGTGTTGTCAGTAAACACAGGATAAGAAGAAGGAGTTGAGATAATTGAATGAAACTTGGTACACATGGTCACATGGACCTGTACTGCAAGGATCTGCACTATTGAATATTTTTGGAATCCGCTCACGGACACGCCTTCCTCCCATACAACGTAAAAATTGAAAACTGCATAACTCAGCTCAAACTTTTGTATCAACACAAAGATGTCTTTGAAAAATGGACGTCATCCGCTGTCGGACACGCCCACCTCCCATACAAACCAAAAATTTAAAACACAATAAATAAGCCTCTGTTTAACTTACAGAGATAAAATTTGACACATATGTTTTTTATAACAAAAAAAGATAGTTTTAAAAAATGGACATCATCCGCCCACGGACACGCCTACCTCCCATACAACCCAAAAATTGAAAACTGGATAAATTAGCTCATAACTAACCTACAACAATAAAATTTGATGTGTATGTGTTTTATGTAAACACAAAGATATCTTCGAAAAATGGGTATTATCCGCGCACGCCCACCTCTCACACAACCCAAAAATTGAAAGCGCAATAAGTAAACCTCTGTTTAACCTTTAGAGATAAAGTTAGGCACGTATGTTTCTTACGAGAAAACAAAGATGGTTTTGAAAAATGGACGTCATTCGCCCACAGACACGCCTACCTCCCATACAATCGAAAAGCTTAAAACTCATTAAATAAAGTTTTGTTTGTCATAGAGAGACCAAATTTGGTACGTATGTATTTTATACTAAAAATAAGGTGTGTTCAAAAATTGGGAGTAATCCGTCTATGAAAACGCCCTTTAACTGTGAGCTATAGAAATAAAACTTGGTATGTGTAAATTTTTCATCAACATTTAAATGCATATAATATATAGGCTTCATCTGCCCACGGACACGCCCATTTTCAATAATATTATTTATTTTTGGAGAAGTAGGTTTAGGGTATTTCAAAGTCGGCCTAGACCGACTTTAGACTTTCTTTACTTGTTTTTTTTTCTCTGTTTATTGACCGATTGCCGTAATTTTTTGTCAACATATAGAGACCATCAACGTGGAGGTGCCCGTCTATAAAAGTGGGCGAAATTCGACAAAGAGGCGTGTCACTATTACAAAAACAATATATTTCAATCAATATTCACATTGGGTTACTGATAAAGATACTAGAGTAGGAACTGATAAAGATACAGACAAAGAACAGAATAAGAAACGACAGAAAAGCATTTTCCATATTATGAGCATAAATAATTGGTGTTTAATTAATTTTACACTTTTTTAAAATTTATCATTTTCTCTAAAAAGAAAGAAATAAAATTTTTTTAACAAAATAAAACCTACTTCAAAATCACTACAAAGTAAAAAATTATTTTATACTTAATCTGGTACATTTTTCTGCAGGAATAAAACAAACAAAAATAAATAACTCTCTTGATAATAGCTCTCTATCCGGAACTTTCCACACTAAAACTTTGATCAAATATCAAAAATGTTTTGAAATTAAAGTAAATACTGAATGTTTAAATCTTCATAATAATATTGTACATATATATTTAAAAACTAGTAAGGTATATCTTCAACTGGGCCGAAGTTAAAATACCCCCACGGCCGATTCTTAAAGGTAAAAGAATCTTAAATTGGAGAGCTTTTTTTATGAGATTTTGAGAGATTTTATTATTTTTATTTGTCTAAAATACATACATATGAAATTGTTTTCCTACAACTTAAATATAAGTCATTTTATAACGTTTTCAATTTTGGGGTTGCATGGGAGGTGGGCGTGTTAGTTTGTGTATCACGCCCATTTTTCTAACACACCTCAGTTTTGTCATGGAATACACGAATATCGAGTTTCCGTTTTGTACCTTTAATATTAGCCTCTTTATAGGGTTTTCAATTTTGGGGTTGTATGGGAGGGGGGCGTGTTAGAAGGTGGATGACGCCCATTTTTCTAACACACCTTAGTTTTGATATAGAATACTTAAGTACCGAGTTTCCGTCTTGTAACTTTAATATTAGCCTCTTTATAGATTTTTCAATTTTGGGGTTGTATGGGAGGTGGGCGTGTTTGTGGGTGGATGTTGCTCATTTTTCGTGCACACCTTATTTTTGACATAGAATATAAAAATACCGAATTTCAGTATTGGTAGCTGTAATCTTTACAGAGTTTTCAATATTGGGGTTATATGGGAGGTAGGCGTGGTTTTCATGCGATTAAGCCCATTCTCGAACTTGATCTTAGATTTTTAGAAAAAAGCTCAAATACCGAATTTCAGCACAATAGCTTCAAAATAACGGCTGTAATCGTGTCCACAGACAGACAGACGGACAGACGGACAGACAGACAGACAGACGGACATGTCTAAATCAACTCAGCTGGTCATGCTGATCAAGAATATATATACTTTTCTATACCTAACACGCCTCCTTATGGGCGTTACACACGTCGTGACAAAATTAATATACCCCTTACGCAGTACGCGTGGGGGTATAAATATTTAAACAATTTTTGCAATGAAAGTTTCGTTGATCTTAGACCCTTAAGGGGAGACATGATATTGGCCGTTTTTTTAAATCAACTTTTTTTAATTTTGTATTTTAGTAAATATTCTTAAGGTTTCATGTTCTTACGGGTTCAAAAGTTACAGTCAGATTAGTGAGAGCGCATTTTTATTCTTTGCATTTTTCTTTGTTCACAAATTTGAATGCGTTTATCTCGAAACTATGTTTTTCGTACTGGTTGCGGCCAGTGTTGCCGTTTTGGCTATTTATAGCCAAAAGTGGCTATTTTTGTTGCTCGTGATCAGTTTTGGCTATTTGGCGATTTTATTTTTCATTTGGCTATTTTTCTTACTGGGCTATGGTTTTGCATTCCGGCGAAAATTAATTTTTTATTTTACGTCTAACATTTTCACTTGCCTGAGAATCGCCAGCGAATCGCTTGGAAGATCAAGCAATTGCCTTTGAGCTCATCTGAGAATCATCCGGGTATCACCGACTGTAAGCTGCTTAGGCTGATTCGCCGGGAATTCGACAATTAACCGCCAAGAGGAGTTATAAGAAATTTGCCGAAAAGGGTGGCAAACGAAGTCCTTTTAAGAGTCCTCAGCAATTTGTTCCAAAACATCGTTGTTCTGTCCGAATTCAATGAATTTTTTTGTGAATTTGTTTTTATTTCACTTTGAAATAATGCGACGTTGCTTCAAAACTATACTAGATTAATTTTCTTATTTAATTGTAACGATTTTTCAGAGCCTGTTTCATATTCCCATGATAGATTTTGAACATTTTTCAAAAATCCATCTTCCAACAATCGCCGAAATGAGGGAAGGAAGATTTTGAAAATTTTCGTGACTCGCGCATTCATTGCTTTAACATTTGAAAAGCGATGCATTTTCCCAAAAACACTTGGGCGAATCACTGGTGCATCGCAAAATCCACTTCTCTGCCTATCGTCTTCCAAATGTTTGCAGGAAAATGATTTGAAATTTGTACGTGAGGGTGAATTCTCTCTTCATTTGAATACGATCTGCCAGTGATGCTTATCGCGCAGCCGAGCTCAAGAATATCCAATAATATGACATGTGAAATCTCGAATCATGTGCCATGTAAGTGTTTGCAACAATGTATACAACTTTGATCATTGAAAGTAATGGTTTGTTTTTAAAAGTAAAATTAAGCAAGTCAGCATGGAAAAGTAAGTTGATATAGCCCTCCGCTACACATAAAACATTCTTCACTTGTTTCACTTAATTTCACTTTCTCACATACTTATCTATCGCCAATTTCTGAACCAAGGCAGACTTAACTGAAAAGGTTTGACTCCAGCAATCCTTGGTTAGAAGCTAAAAAAAAAATTTAATGCTTTTTTTACTTCCGAAAATGCAAACATTATTTTATATGAAGTTTTTCTACTCTTATCAAGTAAAAAATAAATTAGCTAAGATCCTTCTATATTAAAGGTCCGTCTTTTTAAAGGATTTATGTTTAATATGTTTAAAATATGCTCTTATATTTTAAATATATAATTTTTTATAACATATTTAAAAACAAATATGTTTGTAAATCTATTTACAGTAAAAAACGGTACTGTATTGTAAAAAAAACAAGTTAGTTAAAAAATGTATGAATGTTAGTATTGTTTCTTTTTGCTTATAAAATTAAACTTACTAATATTAAAACTTTTGGCTATTTTTTTAACATTTTGGCTATTTTTATTTTGTGTTTTGGATATAAAAATAAATTTACTCCGGCAACACTGGTTGCGGCACTAGCGGGTTCATTTTTTGACGATTTTTTTTTTTATTATTTTTAAAAATTGATTCACAATCGTATGACACGAGCTTTTTTTAAATTTTTTTCGATTTTTTATGAATTTTTAAAGTCAATATTTTTTTTCGAAAAAACACACTTTCAAAAAATTGAAAAAAAAATTATAAAAAAAGCTCCTGTCATACGATAACCAATTTTGTTTACATTTAAGAAAGATATTTTTTTAATATCTTCGACTGATAACATTTAAACTCAGTTTATAGTTCAATTTTGGCCATGTCTTTCGACCAGAAAAATAGCACGGGCTTTGGAAAACGGGGTGTGACTCCTGTCATACAAGCCAAATTCACGAAAAGTACAGAATAGCTATGAAAGTGAAAGTCACTGATAATTCCAACTCAGAATGGAGTTACAACTTAGTGATGTTCTTCTTCTTGAAAACTGAGACGGTCAATAGACAAAGGGCTCCGCACACACAAGCCAAATTGTTGATATTAAATAGCTTTGGAAGTAAAAGTTGCTAAACATTGAAATTCAAATGAAGGTACCATTTGGTAATGTCCTTCTACTAGCAAACTTGACCGGGTTGTGGACAAGTGGGTGTGCTTCCTCATACAAGCTACATTTTCAATCGAATAGGTACTGAAGTCACAGATAAATTACTACTTTTGAAAACGGTTAACCCAGATTTTGCGCCTCTAACGTTTATTTTCCTTTTTAAAAACGGATATTTTATACGTTCTTCTTAAACGTTTGTTTGATGTTCTATAATAAACATTTTAAAATGAACAAAATAGCAAAATAGAATTATAAGATATTTTTAAATGTTAATTTTGAAATATCAAATGAATATTTTAAAAGCTCATTTAGCATTTGTTTCAGCACTTATTTAATTTTTAAATATAAACCTTATCTTTCCTTGTCAGCACCACTCAACATGATTGATCAAAGAAGCTAGGTCAAAGTCCTTTGAAGGACTGCAATGGCCAATTTGGTTATGTTAATTTTTTTTGTCAAACATATTATAATTGTTGCCAACAAATTGTTTTCTAGGTGCATTGGTTTTGTTTTGTTTTTCAAGCGGCAAGTTAGTTAGATAGCCAAAAACGATAAAAAAAACAAAATTTAACGAATTTCAATACAACACAAAAAAAAAAACCGCTCAGACAGAGACAAACAGTGCAGCAAACACATAAATTCGATTTTAATGGAAGTTAACTTAATGTTAACTTGTTTTTTATCTTTTCACGTTGTTTCTGAAAGATATAAGCACGTTTATTAGAACATTCTAAGATAGGTTTGTTGCCATAACACTAAGTCTGTGTTATCAATAAAAATGCATGGCAAGAAAGAGCACAAAAAATTGATTCTTCAGTCTTTTGCCAACAGAATTCAAGTCAGTCGAAAGATGGCACAAGATCGCATCGTACTCAACCTCGAAAGCGTTAAGCTTAACACATGGAGCGTCACCTCTACTAGTGAATTTTGCAGCTTACAGCGTGGAAGACTGTTTCAAACACCTCAACGCCTATTTCTTATACTGTTGGCATGCATGACGTTTTGGCTTCTTCTACAAACATTTACGTTTAGTAGCAATATAACAAGTTTCAAGGAATCAACAACTACATCGGAATACCAAAAGAGTTTTGAGGGAAATGAAACTTTAGCCGAGTATTTAGAACGTGAGGTGCGTGTACTCTGTTGGATTATGACAAACCCAAAAAATCACAAGACTAAAGCGATACATGTTAAGAAGACTTGGGGCAGGCGTTGTACCAAGCTGCTTTTTGTTACAACAAAAGAAGATGACGAGCTGGACACGCTGGTTATAGATATAGAAGAGAAGTATGCGAATCTATGGGGTAAGACCAGAAGAGCCTTTAAACATCTCTACGAGCATCATTTAGACGAGTACGACTGGTTCATGAAAGCCGACGATGATACGTAGGTAAAATACTGCTATTTTCATAAATTTCTAACGTTTGACTGTTATTACATTTTGATTTTTTTTTTGCACTACATCTAGCTATGTTTTCATGGAGAACTTGCGCTATATGTTGTATGCTTACACACCCGAGATGCCCATATATTTTGGTTTCAATTTTAAGCTGGGTTCAGGAAGGAAACATGTGCGTTTGTAAGCTTGTATTAGTATGGGTGCCATTTCTATTTTTTGTTTTTTCTTGTTTTCTTTGCTAGTCCTACATGTCTGGTGGCAGCGGCTATACACTAAGCAGAGATGCTTTAAGACGTTTTGGCAACATATCGCTCAATACACCATCCGGTTGTAGGTTAGACCACGATAACGGTGCCGAGGATGCCGAAATGGGTACTTGTCTACGCACTGCCAATGTTTCAGCAGGTGATTCACGAGACGCTTTATTAAAACTACGCTTTGATATTTTCACTCCCGATGGTGTACTAATGGCAAATTTGTGGCCCAATGATTTCTGGTATCAAAAATTAAGTTTTTATCACGCTCATTTAGTGAGTATTCTTCAATTTACTCCATATTTATAGTGTTTAGTTATTTTTCTTGTTTTAATCCATGCTGTTTGTAGTCGCGCGATACCTTATCGGACTATGCCATCGCATTTCACTATATCTTAACTGAAGATATGTATATGTATGAGTATTTGAAATATGAATTCGAAGTGTTTGGCTTGGATCGACCGGAGGAATCATTACCGAAGAAATTACATGCTAACGAAGTAGTTATACCAGCCTCGGATAACGATTGGGAATAATTTTTTGTTTTCAAGCTAAATACTTTTATTGGCATTAAAAGACTTTTCATGTATTTAAATGTTGTTTTATCTATCGAGCTTATCGAGCTGGTTCGTTACATTTTATCATATTTGTTGAATTTGTTATTGGCAGCAGGTTTGCAGACTAACATTTTTGCATTTAGTAGAATGCAGTCTATCTGTACTTCTTGTTCAGTTACTACTTGTATTATTTTCGTAATTGTTTAGACGTGTTCTACTTTCAGACAGCGATAAGTTATGGTAACCTTGGGTACATCAAAGTTCAATTTTTGTTTTTCATTCACTATTAAGCAAGAATATTAATGAATGATACATTTTCCTTGACCTTTTGTCTTCTCTTGAAGAACTTTACAGTTTCTCGTTGGTGGAAGTAACGTTGTTTCATGCAAGAAGTGAAACTAGTGCGACTCTGACGATGTAAGGTCAAGTATGCTGGATGGAACTACACATCCTATCCAGGCCTCAATAATTTTTTAATGGTGGCCAAATATGTCAATCGTTGTTATGATGAAACACAACTTTCTTAACGGTTGAACAGCTTCGGACGTTTGTGGATGACAGATTGGTACATCTGTTCAATTACCGAAAGTATACATTCGAATTGATTGCACCGCACATTGTTGCAAACAACATTCTCATTACCAGTTGTCGGTTTTTTTTTTAAGAATTTTTTTTTTGTAAAATTTGGTTGTTTCGGAAGATGTTTGAGTCAAGTTGCCAATTCAACCAGAGGTTGATCACAAAGTAACATTTTCTTATTTATTTCAAAAGAATTTTGCAACTGAATTAACTAAATAATTTTGAACTATAACTTTTGCAATGAGCAAGTGTAAGTTGTAGATCTGGTCGAGTACAACAGAATCAAGCGAATAGAAGTTATCAAATACCATTCCGATTTAATATTAAAAAAACGGTTTTATGATCTTGGAAGTACTTTAAAGCCATTAACTCAGGCAGATATAAATTCATTTGCAATTAATTCACATTTTTAGAAAGTTTAAACACAGACGTGGAAGTATTTCAATTACTAGGTTTATTTTGTAAACAATTAAAATATTCACTTTCTTTGACTTTGGCGATGTTTTCAAAACACAGTTTCTTCAAAACCTATAATTTTTGCATTAATACTCGTTTCTACATGAGTGTTCTTTTTTTTAAATTGTTCAAAAAATGTCGAACTTAGACAACTTCGAAAGTAATGGGGTTTCGTGAACGCTCTCGGCAAAAATATTATAAAACTAGTAAGGTATATCTTCGACTTGGCCGAAGTTAAAATACCCCCACGGCCGATTCTTAAGGGTAAAAATAATCTTAAATTGGATTTAATTTATCTTTTTGTATGAGATTTTAATAGATTTTATTATTTTTATGTGTCTAAAATATATACATATCAAATTGTTTTCCTGCAGCTTAAATTTAAGCCTTTTTTTAAGTTTTCAATTATGGGGTTGTATGGAAGGTTGGTGTGATCGTGGTTAACCTTCTTGTATAGTTTTCACTATTACGGGATCTATGAGAGGTGGGCGTGTAACTGTATTGATGACGCCCATTTTTTGAACACACCTCAGTTACCGTATTTCAGTAGTATAGCTTAAATATTAGCCTCTTTATAGAGTTGGGTTTTATGGGAAGTGGGTGTGCCCGTAGGCTCATGACGCCTACTTTTCTTCTACTATTTACTTTTGATATAAAATACAAACGTATCAAATTTATTAACTGCAGCTTAAAGAAGGGTCTATTTATAGAGTTTTCAATTTTGAGGTTGTATGGGAGGTGGGCGTGTTCGTGGGTGGATGACGCCCATTTTTCCAACACGTCTTATTTTTGGTATAAAAAGAGTTAATACCTAATTTTATTTTTGTAGCTTGAACAGAAGCCTCTTTATATAGTTTTCAATTTTGGGGTTGTATGGGAGGTGGGCATGTTAGTAAAAGGATGACGCCAATTTTTCTAACACACTTTAGTTTTGACATAGAGTTCACAAATACCGAGTTTCAGTTTTGTATCTTTAATATTAGCCTCTTTATAGAGTTTTCCATTTTGGGGTTGTATGGGAGGTAGGCGTAATTTTCATCTGATTTGCCCATGCTTGAACCTGATCTTAGTGTTTTAGAGAATAAGCTTAAATAGGAAGTTTCATGACGATAGCTTAAAAATTACGGCTGTAATCGTGTCGACAGACAGACGGACATGGCTAAATCAACTCAGATGGTGATCCCTCCACGCCTCCTTTTGGGCGTTACACACGTCGTGACAAAATTAATATACCCCTTACGCAGTACGCGTGGGGGTATAATAAACAAAGAGAAAATTACTTGTGTATTATTCATTCATAGTCATCTAATATAATGATGTTCAGCTTATCAGCTCGCGCTCCGGCTTCGGGCTAACAACAACAAAGTAACACGTACGTAAATTTGTATTCGATAAGATTGCACAGTAGACAAAAGCGAAAATATGCGGCTTGTATTTTAATTTGTGTTCACCCAGAAAAAAATCATGTAAAAATAACGCTTTTTTAACACTAAATCATGTTATTGAAATTCAACACGATCAGTTATGTTAATAGTTAACACTTTATATAATAATTCAACTCTGTTCAAAGAACGCTTGTGCAGAGCGAAAAATCACATAAAATGTCTTCTGCTGAACAGGACATTCAGAAAAGGGGCAATTTGTCACTTAATTCGCTCAACGGCAAAATTATTCGCACTGTCTTTTCTTTTTATATGCTGATGCAATAACCAAATTAACGCTTTACTCATGTCATTTTTGAACACTGCATAATACAGTATTAATCTTTAAAAATTGTTGTTGTTTTGCGTGTAAAAATGATCATGTTAGATTGACAGTAGCCGTGTTGAAAAATGTTGCCTCATTTTTCCCTGAACAAAACTTATAGCATAACTCTGAGTTATGCTGAGCATAACTCAGCTCATAGTTAACCTACAATAATAAAATTTGGTGTGTATGTGTTTTATACCAACACAAAAATGTCTTCGAAAAAAAAGACGTCATCCGCTAACGGACACGCCCACCTCCCATACAACTCAAAAATTGCAAACGCAATAAATAAGCCTGTGTTTAACCTAAAGAGCTAAAATTTGGCACATATGTTTTCTATAACACAACAAAGATGGTTTTGAAAAATGGAAATCATACGCCCACGTACACGCCTACCTCCCATATAACGCGAAAATTGAAAACTGCATAACTCAGCTCATAGTTAACCTAAAACAATAAAATTTGATATGTATGTGTTTTATATCAACAAAAATATGTCTTTGAAAAATGGGTGTCATCTGTTCACGGACACGCCCACCTCCCATACAACCCAAAAATTGAAAACGCAATAACTAAGCCTCTGTTTAATCTACAGAGCTAAAATTTGGCACATATGTTTTTTATAACAAAAAAAAAAATGGTTTTGAAAAATGGACGTCATCCGCCTGCGGACACGCTTACCTCCCATACAACCCAAAAAGTTTAAAACTCAATAAATAAGGTTATGTTTGTCATAGAGAAATTAAATTTGGTATGTATGTATTTTATACCAAATTTAAGATGTGTTCAAAAATTGGGAGTAATCCGTCTATGAACACGCTCACCTCCCATAGCGAAAGCACAATAAAGGCATTAGCTGTGAGCTTCAGGAATAAAATTTGGCATGTGTAAATTTTTCTTCAACATTTAAATGCATATAAAATATAGGCTGCATCCGTCCAAGGACACGCCCATTTATAATAAAAATTTTTTTGTTTTTGAAAAGTGGGTTTAGGGTATTTCATAGTCGGCCTAGACCGACTTTAGACTTTCTTTACTTGTTGACATTAAAATTAAATTATCTGTATACAAATATATGAAATCTTTAGCAGGCATTTTTTTAAAAAATGCATTAAAAATAGCAATCGTTGGAGATCCAACTTGAAATTTTGCACAAACGTTCAGAATGAATGCTTACAAACTACATTTTATTAAAATGGCGCCGACTGTGAAAAATATGTTGGTTAATTTCGGGATAAGAAAAAAAAAACTTTTTGCCATAAAAGTACTTTAAAAAAATGACACCACCAAAAAGATCCATTCAAGGTTCTTAAACCATAATTGAGTTTATTTTTTGTACGACTTACAGTTTAGAAGATAGAGCTTTTAAATACATGCATCTATTTAATTTTTGTATGATTTTCAATGTTTTTGAAAGTGTATAACTTTGCAAAAAAAAAAAAAAATTTCGCAGTTCAATAACATTGAAAGCACTAAGGTCAGATTTTGATAAAAATTTGTCGAAATGATATTAAATCACCGATATGTATGTTTTTCTACAATTAAATTATCGTTACCAACATCTCAGTGGAAGTGTGTTAAACTGGCAGTCGAAGGTCGTATCCTGATTGTGTAAGTATCAAGATTTGAATTTAATAAACAGAATTCCGATATTCACATTCAGTTAACATTAATTTTAATTCTAATAATGTGTTCAAGAATCTTTCCTAAATTAGACGTTTTTGAAATTGGTTTAAAATCATTACTTTGGTAATTTTCAATTCTCAGAAAAGTAGCCGTTATACAGACAATTATTAAAAATAACCATTAAAAACTCAATTGCTAGCAGGGTTGATGAAGTGAGAATTTTCCTCAACTCAGAAAATTGTTTATCGGAATATGATAAAAAAGGCATCATATTTAAAGAAAAGTGGTATAGAGTTTGCTCAAAAGAATGCTTTTCTCTAAATTTGATACTAAAAATTCCCTAAAAATGATAAAAAGATTCCATGCAAAAGAGAAATATATAAAAATATATCGTTTTAGAGAAGAATACTTTTTATTTTTGAAAAAAAATATTTATTTTTATTAAAGAAAATGTGAATTTTTTATCAAAATATAGGAACAATTTTTCATTTTCAATCAATTTTTCTCTATAAATGAGAAGTTTTAGTGCGTGAAAAATACTTATTTTTATTAGAGACATTAAAATTTTTACATTTCCCACAAGTAAAGAAATATTTCAAAAATGTGAAAATTTACTCTAATTGACGAAAATTTTATTTGGAAAAGACAAAATTGCTATTATCCAGTGGCGTAAATAGCTTTTGGTTCTGGGAGGGGTCCGCAAAAAAGTTATGGGTCTGTCATACGCATATAAAAGTAAACATATATTTGTTGGAGTACCCAAGTGAATGGAATTTTCAAAAGTGACAGTTTTTTTCGCTCCGCGCGAACTTTCCTAGGGAATGGGCGCTAAAAATAAGAACTGCAAAAATAAACTTGATCTGGTTTGCACAGAATTTTTAATTCAATTTCAGATAGCGATTTTTTTTTTTTTTGTTATTTCAAAGAAATAACATGTTGTATAGATGTTGGAAAAAATCTATAACATTCTCTAACTGATGACTGATTTTGGTAGTAAGTTTCCACAATTAATAAATGCTGTTCAGTAGTTAATCATTTATGATTGAGTCGTATTGAATACTGAACACAAACATCTTATGGACAAGCCATTTGACACATGACAGCTATCAAAGTAACCAGTTGAAAAAGGAATCTCATATTGGATCACCCTATAGAGATAGAGGGCAGTGTTGTGACTGTAACGCAAAGTAATATAATATATTACGTAATATTATTACTTTTCTCTACAACCAGTACTAAAACTTGTAACCGTCAGCGAAAGTAATATCACTAAGTAATATTATTACGTTTTTATTAGTTACTTATTACGTATTACTTTGAAAAACCTTTTCTCAAAAATTAATTAAATATGAAATTTATCTTTTGTAACCAATGAATACCTTGTGGTGTTCAAATGCTATTCTGTTTCGTTTGTGTATGGTACTCACTTTCACCGAGTATCAAACACTTTTCTTATGAAGACCAACACAGCCAAATATAAAATTTTTTATAAAAAAAATTTTTTTTGCTGTGTTTTTCTTTTTGTTGACTTTTTAGCAAAAAAAGTAATATGGTAATATGTAACTTATTACTTTTGTTTTGAAGTAATATGTAATATAATATTATTATTTTTAGTAATTCTTAATATTTTATAAGTAACATATTACTTTCCAGTTCAAAATGCTACCAAAATGCTTCTAGTTTATTAAGGCCATCATGAGCCCACAACAAATTTTGTACACTGAGGGAAAAATGTGTTAAAATCAAATGAAATTGTATTCATATCTAACGAATTTGTTTTTAAAATAGAGCTTGAAACAAATTCATTAAAACTAAACACAAATGTTTTTAAAATTAAATTCAAAACAAAAATTTTTGTTATTAAAACATTGTTTTTGTTATGAAAAACAAATTTAAAACAAAAATTTTAAAATTTAAAACAAATATTTTAACGCATATATTTTCGGTGCCATTTTTTTAGCTTTTCCGAGTTTTTAGCATCAGATTTACAACCAGCTACCTTCGGGACCCTCCGAACACCAAATATTAACTCCATTCGACGAAGATTGCATTTGAATTATTTTAATATTTAATTAATTAATGTTTATTTTATCGTATGTTCGATATATGTCAAACCAATTCAAAAAATTCAAAAATTGTCATTGTATTCAAATTTTTGTTTGTTTTTTCAAAGAAATAATAAGAGAAAATAAAAAAAGAAATGAGTGTATAGGTAGTTGAAAATTCAACACACTTGTTTTAAATTTTGTAAAGTATGTTTTTTTCTCAGTGTATGATTAAAATCTAATTTTTCAGAATTTGCAGAGATAGCAGATTCATAAAAAAAAAACGAACTTTTTGATATGGTTGTCAATATCAGAATTAATTTTTAATGAAACAATCTGTAACGCACATATCCATCGATTTTTATTGCAAAGTTTTTTATCACCAGATTTCTCTTCATTTTAAAAAATAATTTTGTCTCTTTGATTTACACAAAGTTTCTAGAAAACCAAAATAGTAATCTTAGTGAATTTGTCATTACGATGAAATTTTAGTGATGCCATCGCAATGAATTTATCCCAACAGAAAAGCACTGTTTTCAAATTTTTCGTGTAATTTTGTTTTGAAGTCACCTTTACTACTCCATTTCACGAGTTTCCTCATACATTTATCTTAAAGCAATTTAATGTAAAGCCCCAATATTAAGGTGATTTTTCTACCGGTAATTTACTTAAGGCATGTTGGTGCTCATAACTTTTAAATCACACACATTTGTGTCAATATTTCAATAATAATAAACACTTCAAGAATTCATATTTTTCTTTTTAGTTCAATAAAAGTAAATAGCTATAGCCTTTTAAAACAATACTGATAAAGAGTGTGACAGGGCAACGTGTATGTAGCAAAACGGGGATTTACAGCTGTAGACGGTTTTACTATAAAAATCGTGTGCAACTCAACTGTAGGCACAGAAACACTCTAACTGAGAACCTTATCAGCATGAATTTCAAGTTGTTCGCTTCATTATTGGTTGTACTGATTATAGTCACCATCAGTATGGCACATCCAGGAGGAACTCGTGAGTACAATCCACAGGAGCATGGTGTGCCTAGCCCATCTACGCAGGAATACCATCCAGATGCACCAAACCAACCGAGACCAGCGCCGCCAGTATATCATCCAACGACTTTAGATGAAGAGCGAACTTATCGCTTCAGACGTTAAAGGGAAATGAACATGAATATTTTTTAAAATGTGTTAAAAATATAACATAAACATTTTCAGCAAGCAAATAAATTATAAAGCATACTCAAATTGTTTAGAATCTTACCCTAATAGCCAATTGAACTGGTCTGCAAAATCTTAAAAGTAAGTCTTATTCTTGATATACAGCGTGTTTTAAAATCGTGCAATTATCGTGTCTGTGGAGCTGTTAAAAACTTGAAGATTACACTTTTCAGGTGGTTCCAAAAAACAAATGTTTTCTTCGACACTCATATTGTAAAATCTGTATTCAGGATGGTCATAAGCCTAAAATTGTTACGAATTTTGTCTAACCGTCTGCCAATGCTTTTGAGTCAATTTTGATTTTTATATCTAAATATTTAAGGAGGTTTTAGTTCAATGCTTCTTGATTGGTTTATAAAAAGTTTTTATATAAAAGAAAATCTGTACACCACCAAATATTTTTATAAAATGACGAACTTTTCAGTTCCACTTTTCCCTTTTATACTTTTCAGGTGTACAGATCTGACGTCATATTCTTTATGACAAAATTGAAAAGTACTTCAAACTGAATTGAGCAAAGTATTTTTTTGCTCTAACATATGTAAACAAAAAAATTTTTTTGTGTAATTTTTTTACTAAAAAATATATAAATAATTTTTCAAAATGATATCTTTTTATACCCTAAAACAGAAAGGTGAGGGTATATTAACTTTGTGCAAACGTTTGTAACGCATAGAACGAAACGAGTGCGGTATAGAAAAGTATACATATTCCTGATCAGCGTCACCTCGTGAGTCGAGCTATTCATGTCCGTCCGTCTGTGTGTTGTCCGTAAACACAGGATAAGAAGAAGGAGTTGAGATAATTGGATGAAACTTGGTACACATGATCACATGGACCCAAGGATCTGCACTATTGAATATTTTTGGAATCCGCTTACGGACACGCCTACCTCCCATGCAACGCAAAAATTGAAAACTGCATAACTCAGCTCAAAAAAAGCCTACGACAACAAAATTTGGTATGTATGTGTTTTTTATTAATACAAAGATGTTTTCGAAAAATGGACGTCATCCGCCCACGGACACTCCTACCTCCCATACAACCCAAAAAGTTTCAAACTCAATAATTAAGGTTATGTTTGTCATAGAGAGATCAAATTTGGTACGTATGTATTTTATTGCAAAACTAATGTGTGTTGAAAAATTGGGAATTATCCGTCCATGAATTCGCCCACCTCCCATAGCGAAAGCACAATAAAGGCATTAACTGTGAGCTACAGGAATAAAACTTGGTATTACACATACCAAGTTTTAGTTTCACATACATAGTTTTTCATCAACATTTAAATACATATAAAATGTACCACTTTCAATAATATTATTTTATTTTTGAAAAGTTGGTTTAGGGTATTTCATAGTCGGCCTAGACCGACTTTAGACTTTCTTTACTTTTTTTCATTTAAAATCAACCATAAGTGGGTCTCTATTACAAAAGTTTATGAAACAAGCATTGAAATGTAGTTGGGGGACGCCAAAATTTTTTCAAATCAAAGAAAAGTGTACCAATCCAAAAGATTTTTCATGCACTTTTTATCTTTGGTACCGGAATTGGAGATAGTATTATTCCCATACAAGTCGATGCACTCTAACGTCACTCAACTTTCACAAGTGTGACGGAACCCTCAAAGTTGAATACACAATTCGTAAGAATCGCAGCTTTATCACATATTTTTGAGGAAAAAAATCGAATGAAAAAGTCTTTTGAGATTTGAGATATTAAAAAAAAATCAATAACAGTGTCATTTTAAAAAAAATGTACAAAATTTTGGTTTCCTTGATTTATTTTGAAAGACATTGCCACGTGTAATTTGTTTAAAAATTTTAACTCAATTTTCTTTTACGTTATTTGAAAAAGAAAAAAGGTCGTTTTTTTGTTTGAACTGTAAAATCCACAAAATTCCACAAAAAAAATTAAAAAAGTTTAATAAAAAATTGGTTACCTTTTTGTTATCACCAAAATGTGAAGAAAAAAATTTGTCTTTATTTAGATTTTTAAAAAAAATTGAAAAAACTGAATTTTTAATAACAAGTAAAGAAACTCTAAAGTCGGTCTAGCCCGACTATGGAATACCCTAAACCTCCTGTCATAAGTTTCTCGGAATATGATACAAAAGTTATCATATATAGAGAAAAATGGTATAGACTTTGCTCCAGAGAATGCATTTCTCTAAAAGTAATCCTTAAAAATTCTCTTAAAATGATAAAAAGCTTCTATGAAAAAGAAAAATATTATAAAAATATATCGTTTTAAGAGAAAAAGACTTTTTATTTTTGAGAAAAGATTTGTTTTTATTGAAGAAAATACTTCTCATAGTGAATTTTTTAAAGAAATATAGGAAAGTTTTCTTATTTTTTATAAATTTTTCTCTATAAATGAGAATTTTTTGTGCGAGAAAAATACTTATCATTATTAGACCCATTGAAATATTTTCATTTCTCACAAGTGAAGAAATATTTCTTCGAAAATGTGAAAATTTATTCTAATTGAAGAAAATTTTATTTCAAAAAGAAAAAATTGCTAGGATCGAAAATAGAGAAAATTTTTACCGGAACCGATATGTGTTTTTTTTCTGAATGTACTCAATAGAATTATTATAGACTAAAGCCCCGATTATTGTGTGGATTCTTGATATATATTGTAGTGTATATATCGTAATAAAACCAGCTCAGCTCATTCATATTGTGTTGCATACAAACATGGAAGGATATTTTTTTTGTTATTAAGGGAAAAATCTTATGAAATTTTAAATTAAGAAAATTAACTAGTTTTAAGTCAAATGGTCTGGTTGTAACAAATTTGCCTAGTGGTTTTCTAAAAATAACAAACCAATTTCATGAAAGAAAATTTCAGGTGCATTTACTTTTTACTTTGTTACAGATAATTTTCGTTGAGTTATTTTACATTTGTTGTTTATCAAAACTCGGGAAAAAATAAGATTTATTTTGAAATGATTAATTAATTAAATTAAATAAAAATATTAACTTCTTAATAATAACCACTCATACTATTCTGCTGATTGTCATTAACGATATTTTTATTACAAATCCGATCCGATTTTACCGTTTATCCGATTAAGCTGAAATTTGGACACCGAGTACCTTTCATAGTGAGAAAGAACATAGGGGGTGTAAAAAAGTGGGCGGAAGTATGTGGGCGTGGCACTCTATAATAACTTCTTCTATAAACGCCTGAACGGATTTCAATGACATTCGGTATGAAGGTTCAACTGCTCCCAAAATAAAACATAAGTCATAAAAAATTCCAAAGACTTACGCAAGAGGGCTCTTTACCCCCTTGTATCCGCGCCTGCTTGTAATGCGCTCATACTTTTCTAAGCGCACATATTTGTCATTCAATAAATCTTTTTTTACAATAGAAGTGAATAGTCAAGATGTTTTTCCACAAAGTCGACGAATGGTGTACAAGTTTTGTACATTTTGATGTCGAACATCGCGGAGTTTGTGATGAAAAATGGCAGTTCGCAACTTCAGACAGTTTTATTAAATATTAAAATTTAGTGAAAATCAACTGCAGGCCAATAAACAGTCTTACTGAAAACACAATTAATTTAAATTTAAACTTGTTTACTTTGTTACGGTAATTAAAGCCATTATGATAATGGCGCCAAATCTACCAACAACATAAACGTCAGTCTATCATTCAACTGCTTCCGGTTCCTTATCACTTTTGACTTAAAAGGAGGCTGAGACAGTATGTTACACACAAATATATCGTTAAACTTCACTAAATAAATACTGCATAAACATTTCAAGCAAGTAATAAATTCTTGAACAAACTGAAATTGTTGAGAATTTTTTTCCTAATAGCCAATTATTGGTTAAAACGGATAAAACAGGATCTCTGGCAAGGAATCGTTTTCCTAACAAGCCAATTGATGTTGAAAATACGTGTCCAATTGTCTCCAGCTTTAGCGTCGTGTAGCATTGTTTGCACATAGACAACATGTTCATTTATTATGAATCAACTGTGGAGCACATGGGGATCAAAACAAACAGACAAACAAACAGATAAACAAACAAAACCAACCAACACACACATACGAAGCGGAGCACTCTGTTGTTTTCGTGCTGCTCATTCTTATGGAACGATTTTAGCATGCAAACAAAAAAAACTCTTGTCAACACAAGAAATCCTTTGGAGGAAATGTAGTTATGCGCTTTGGAACTGTTGAAACTCAACTGCAGTGGCAACATCTGGCAGCTGCAAGCGTTGAAACTACCAGAGAAGAATGCAAAAACGTTCGGGCGTATGGCAGGATGATAGGATTGACTTACCAACTCAATGGCGGATTTGTTGAAATGCTTAAGGCACCACATGGTATACAACCATTTTTTTTTTGTGACTATATCAAGAGTGTTTCGTAGGTATTCTAGCCATAAAAAGTGCAATAGTTCGAACAAAATATTCAATTTTCTAAATTCAATATAATGCAGAATGTGTCACAAATTGTGGCAACGCGACATTGCATTGCACATATAAAGTGCACTAATTTGGAGAATCTTTTAGAAATATTAGCATGTGATATGTTTGTTTTGTTTAGTTTATTCGAGTTTTTTCGTTGCACAGTAAGATGATAATCTTATATTATTACCCTACCAACATAGTTTTATTGTTTAATGTTTTAACTTTAACCGAAGTTTTGAGAAGTAAAAATAATATTCATTTTTAGTAGAGCTACAGCTCATTCACGTGTTTCAAACACTATGTATTTGAACTCGGCACACAGTGTAACGATGTCTATGGGATGAGGGACAAAAATAGAAGGAGTTGTCGTAGGAACGTGAAATTTGGCATGTATCATTATTTCCAAAATATAACACACCACACAAAATTTTATCAAGATCGACTTCGCCCACCTCCCATATAACCCACAAAATTGAAACTCTATAAAGAGGCATATACTTGAGCTACATGAATACAATTTGGTATGTATGTACAGGGTGGCCCAGAAAGACCGAAGTGGTGTGAATTCCTTAAAACCTTTTATTTAAGACATATTTTTTTAATGTTTTGTTTATTAAATACAGTAAATTTATAGGGAATATTTTTAGATAAGTTATTAAAAATGATATCCCGCGAGTGGTGGCCATTTTCTGCTTCACACAAATGTGCTCTTTGCAACACGTTTTCCATGACCTTTCGCAAAACTTCCGGTGTTATGTTGTTAGTTACGTCTCGAATATTGGTTTTTAATCCCTCAATAGTTCTAGGCTTATTAACATAAACTTACCTTTTTAAATAACCCCAAAGGAAATAGTCTGGAGCGGCTAAGTCCGGAGAACGCGGAGGCCAATTAAAATTGCTTGTTCGCGTAATTATTCTTTCACCAAAGATGTCGCGTAAAAGAGCCATTGTGGCCCTCGCAGTGTGCGCTGTGGCTCCATCCTGTTGGAACCATATTTGCGGATGGTTTTCCATGGCTGGCCTTATAAAATTTTCCAACATGGCGCGATAACGATCATCATTGACGGAAATGGCGACACCTCGTTCATTTTCAAAAAACTATGGGCCAATGATCCTTTCTGAAGAAACACCGCACCAAACAGTGCACTTAACTGGGTGTAATTGTCGTTGATATTTCCGTAGCCCATATCCTAAAGTTTTGCTTGTTAACGAACCCATTTAATTGGAAATGGGCTTCGTCACTCATTACTAAGTTATGAATAAAAATAGGATTCTCTTGTGTTTTTTGCTGGAAATAAATAACATAGTCAAGTCGTTGCTGGTAATCTGTCGGTTTCAATTCTTGGACAAGTTAAATTTTGTATGGAAACATTCTTATGATATGCAAAATTCGCTGCAGCGAAAACCTTAGTTGTTAGTGCCTCTCTCATTTTTTGTTTTTCTAATTTATTAGACTAATAAATAATCAATAATAATAATAATAAATAATCGCTGCAGCGACCCTCTTGAGAGGCCAAGTTGTGTCGAACGTCTCCTGGTTGATGTTTCTGGATTCACCCGAATACTCTCCCGTACCAGTTCAATATTGTCCAACGTGTGCACAGTTCGTAGTTTGCCGGAACCAGGCAGGTTCCTTACTGCTCCTTGTTGTCGAAAAATTGTAACCAGACGGTTTATTGTTGACTGAGAGGGTGCAACCCGCACATTTAATTGACGACAGTATGCACGCAGAGTCAACACAATGGACCGTTGATTTGAAGAGTAAATTTCAACTATTTGGGCACGTTATTCAGTTGTGTATTGCTCCATTATAAATTGTCCAAGTCGTCTTTAAAAAATACTGAAAAGAAAAGAAAAACAAAATTGTAATAAAAAAAGTTATAAGGAATTCACACCACTTCGGTCTTTCTGCGCCACCTTGTATATAACATACAAAATAAGACGTTTACAAAAAATTGGCGTAATCCGTTTACGTATACGCCCACTTCCCATATAATGGTTCCCATAATAATGATTAAAAATTTAAACATGGTTTACATTTTAAGTACTCAGTTTTATATTTAAACTGTTTTTTAAATTTGACATAAATCTTAAAAATGCGTTGATTTAAGTTTTTCATTTAAAATATCTGAATGAGTACTTCTAACTGCGAAAAAACATTACTCGCGTTGACGCTTCATTCTTTTAAGGCCATTGGGGGAAACTTTCCTCCAAAGTCCCAATCCTTTGGCGGACACCCATTAAGCCAATGCTTTTGAATGCTTTTCAAAAGTAACGGCAATTTACACAACATAATAATCAAAACAGAAAATAGTGGTGCTGAGTTAAAGTAATCCGTTTTTAAAATGAAAATTAATGTAAGAGTAGCAAATTCTGGGTAAATGTTTTCAAAAGAAGCACGTTGCTGCTAGTTTTAAAAATTTAGTTTTCTCAGTGTACACGAATTCTTGTTTTGTTGACGTTCACCTTTCTTAGCTAATGAGCATTTGAAGAGACTGGAACTATTTTTCAAATAATTTTTAAAAATTCATTGGCTACTTAAATCGATGGAATCTCGAAAAATTTCATTTTTTTAGCTAAATATATTTAGCATGATGCCAAAACAGCGTTTTTTGGAAAAAGTTTTTTTTTACTGTTGAAGATGGTGAAAATATATAGTTGTAGCAATGTTTGTTCAGGAACTTGGCTGTCATTTTTATTTGTGGTAATTCAGAAGCTATTTAAAGGTAACTTCCGATACAACTCAATTTGAATATTTAAACTAACCAATTTGTATAAAAAACTTCTAAAAGTTGAAAATTGACTGTCAAGCCCATATTTTGGTAAGACTGTCAATTCTGACTTTTGGATGTCAAAAATGCTGATCCTTTTAAAAAACAAGAAAAGCAACATCTTCTGAAGCTGTTTCTTACTAAATTTATTTGCTGAACAAAAAGAAGATTTCATCACCTTTCCAACAACGTTTTTTTTGTTAAAAATGATTTGTAAACAAAAGAGATATTTAAGAAAAAATTTTTTAGGAAGGTGTTTTTAAAAAAAAATCTACACAGAGGGAAAAACCTATGGACTCAATACATAAATTTATGTACTCATCGCAGTTTTCTGCACACAAAAATTTTACATTTTTCATGTATTGAGTGCATGTTGAAATCTCTACTGACTACATAATGCTGTTAAGCGGTTATGTAGTCAATAAAGAATTTTATGTACTCAACGCATAAATATGTGTCGTGAATTCATGAATGTATGTGGTGAGTACATTCACACTGTACTCATCGCAACCTGTTACAAATAATTTTATGTAATGAGTAAAGATCTTATGTACGTATTACATAGATTATTGACTCAGTACATACATAATTTACTCATTACATATTTGGAGTACATAATTTTATGCAATGAGTACATACATTATTTACTCATTACATATTTAAAATGCATAGCTTTATGTAATGAGTACATACATATTTGACTCATTACATATGTTAAAAACATTATTTTATGCAATGAGTACATGCATAATGTATTAATTTTATATAGTTTTTGTTCATAACTTCATGTGTTGAATATATACACAATTCATGTCTGTGCCTAAATCACCCTCTCAACAAATGCAATGATTAACTAGAAATGACTAGATTTCACAAAATAATTGACAATTACTTATATAAACCCAGCCATTTATTTCTTATCCAATCATCGCTTTTGTTCTAGAGTACAGTGGATAAACTCATCCCGCTCTGATTTTCTAGAGGCTTTAGGGCCGTTTTATTCACTATTATAACTCGAGAGTTATCAATAACTTTACAATTTTTATATGAAAAACTTGAGAGTTATTCAAAACTTTCGAGTTATAAAAGTGAATAAAACGGTCCTTAGAGGTGTTGCTTATTTGAAAATCAAGAAACGAATGACATAAAACAGCAAAATCGTGTGCCGATGTGGAAAAGATACGTGTACTGAGTCCATATGTTATGTACTGAATAAATGTGTCACTTCAATCGTATAAGGGGGACGTGTACTGAGTCTATATTTTATGTATTGAGTAAAGTTTTTGTAAAAAATTACATAACACGTTGATTGAGTACACGTTGCTTGTATCTATTGAAGTCTGCTATGTATTCAACACATAACTTGATGTATTGAATACATATTTTATTCATTTTAAAAACTGAATAAATTGATATGTAGTCAGTACACGCTCCCTTTACTCATTAAATACTGCTCTCGTTGCGTTCTCATACAAGTTGCAGTGCATAGATTTTACATAGCTGTCTCTGTACTGACTACATAACTTTTTCCCTTAGTGTATGTATAGCAAAGACATTTTATAAGTTTTTCTTGTAAATCATTTTCTACGTTATGATTCCGCACACTAGAAGCTTTAAGAATAATTCTGTGCTTTCACACGACTTTTTTCAGAGCAACGTCTTCATTTTCAGCGAAACATTTCATGCATTCCAGTACATTCCAATTTGCATTGCAGTCGAAGTATTTTCTCACCAATTTTGTGCCTCCGCTGAATTTAATGTTTGTTAAATCATTTTCTACCAAATCGAAAATATTTTCCTAAATTTATTTGAACGCCACTTGATTTGTTGACATCTAGTATATATTTCCTTGTAATGAGACATATCCTCATTTCTTTTTGTCATTGTAAAAAATATTCTTTCAGTTTATGATTTTAAAAAATGAATAGACATCATCAAGCAGTCTACTTAAATATTTATTATTGTTGAATCTGAAAGCGAAAATGAAAGCATCTTTATATAACTAACGTAACTGGATATGAAGTTTAAATTTTAAACGGTCTAAAAACTGAAGTTAAAAACATACAATATTAAAAATTTAAATTCCACATAAGATATTATTTGATGAAGTATACATAAATATACACAGAGAGCGTTGTCCTCATGAGCCTAAAACAACATTTAATCCAACTTTGATTCTTCTCTATGCCTATTGTTGACCAAAAAAAAAATTTTTTTCTAATTGTTTTTAATTTTTTTTTTCCAAGCCGTACTTCATATTAAAAATTAATTTATGGTTAATTTTTGTAGGCATGGAGCGGCTAGGTTGACATTTGATGCAGGAAAAGAAAACAAGAACTGAACTTTTTTTGTAGCTGATTTTTCTGCAAAACCATTGCAAATATCGTAAAGCCACTCGGTGAAAATTTAGATACCCATTAGCTTAACAAATGTTCCTTAGACGACTCTTTCTGATTCCTTCATATATTCATGGCATTTTAAATATAAAAGTGCAATTTTCTTGCATTTTTTAAAACAACTATTTTTATAATTTGTATTTGAAATCTTGCAATATAGAGCATTTTTCTGTAAAGAATATATCCTTTTTAATAATACAAAATTATAAAATGTTTGGTTTTCCACCAGGAAAATTGATAAAAAGATTAAAAACACAACACCAAAAAAAAAAGGGATTTCTTCAAACATCTTGTTATCAGACACCCTGTATGCAAGGAAATTTTGGAGAACTACGAAATGAAGCTAAATATATACACTCTTTAATGAGTGTAGTCACACCTTTGTATCTTATAGTTAAAAAAAGTTAATTTTTTGGCATCATGCTAAATATATTAGATCATTTTCTATTTAAAAATTTTGAAAACATGTTCTGAGAGAACGGTTAACCCCTCGTTGATAAACGGATTCTCATGCAATTCATTTTTTTTTTCATAATTTCGACCAAAATGTAACAATTGCCGAACCTTTCTTCTAATGCCTAACTTTGCAACCAGCATGTTCACCATAATTGCACAAGCATATCATTAATAAAACTCTTGCGCAAAAATTAAGTATAAAAAAGCCCGTATTGAGGATTTATTGTAGAAAAAGTTTGTGAAAAAAATTTAATTTTTGTTATATTTCGTTCTTAAAGAACCCAATACCTGGTTTCTTTTGTTCGGTATGTTTCAGTGATGATATCGGATCATTTTCGAGAGTACTTTTTTACAAAGGCAAATAGTACTTTTTTATTTTTTAGGGTACTTTTTATTAAGTAATGATATGTGAATAAATACATAAATTAAAACCAGTACTTTTTTAAATTTTATTATATTTATCACATAAAGGAACAATTAATAATCAGGATTTCTTCAGAACCCGTTAAATATGTATATTAGGTCGCCTTGACCTCTTTGGGGCAAAAAAAAAGTTTTCATTGTTTAAAATTAACTTTGATCGATTCTAAGACGAATGCACAAAATTTTTTTGCTATAACGATAGCCGCCAGTGAGCTAAACCATTTCGAAAAACATCCAAAAACCATGTTTTTCGTTAAAATATTAGCTGATACAGCAGTTACAAATAAACAAATGGTTAGAAATAGTAGTACTGAAGAAGATCTTACTATGTGGTCCAAAAAATTTAAAATCTTTGCCGCCTGACCAAAGATATTGCGAATTTAAATCAAAATTTTTGACTTTTTCTTTTAAAAGTTCTTGTTCTGGGAACATTTCTAATACCAACGGCAAATAATACATGACTGCGCGAGAATTTTGGCAATTAGTTTATGACTTAATTTTCAAAAATGATTTTTTTTAACTCTTGACAAAATTTCAAGTAAAATTCTTTTATATACTAGAGTACTTTTTTCGGCATGAAGGTACTCGGGTACTTTTGTAGAGTCAATAGTACTCAAAAAAGTACTATTCCACTCAAACTATCATCCCTGGTATGTTTACAAAACTTACTAAGAATAACAAAGGCAATATTATTTTAAAATAGTATTAGGGGAAGAGTGGCATGAAAGAGCCAGTTTTAAAAAAGTTACAAAATATATACCAATAATTAATAAAATTATAATTTTAGTATCAAAAGTATTTTCTCATTCATTTATGAACGTAATACCATGAAATATTTTCCAAAATCAACAATATTCTTGGACCTGTAGCCATTTATAAAAAACATGAAATTCGTCTCTTTCATAACACATGGGCATTGAAAGAGCCAACCAAAGTTTTGAAAGAGCCATCTTCTTATTACAAGACTTAACACGAAAAATAACGAATATTTTATTAAAAATATTAATTGTTATGATAAAAAGTATTGTTTTTACAAAAACAAATTAAATAAATAAAAAAATTCAAAACTAAAAACAAAAAATAGTTAAAAAACTTAAAAATATTTTTAGCAAAAAAATTAAATCGCTTTGAAGAAAATCTATAATAATAACCTATTCCAAAAACAAAATAAGAGGTTTAAAACACTTAAAAACATTTTGGACAAAAATAATTTAAACTGCCTTTACGCTTTTTCATTCCACCGCAATCCAGCTCTTTCAAAACATATTGTCCAAAGAAACATAACCTCAAAAATTAGTATGAAATCAAGATTTTTCCGGCAAAATAAATATGTTATTTGTAGGCCTAATATATCCATAAAATTGTAGTATAATAATATTACTGTTAGTTTTAAAGGTGAAGACGTCACAAAACAAATAAAATGTTCTGAAAAACTTACTTAATGATGAAGAAATCCAAAATACGATGCACCATCGTCGTTTATTATCAGTGAACTGTCAAATGTTCGAAGGTGCCATATGGCGAGTATTGCTTCTTAAAAATTATTGTTTCAGAAGCATTCGTATGAAAACTACCGCGTAAATCAAGATGGCTCTTTCAAAACTTGGCTCTTTCATGCCACTCTTCCCCTAATAGAACTTAAAAGGGCCCAAGACCATTTTTTTTTTGCATAAAGTCGATCTAATTCTAATTCTAAAACTTCTTCACTCGTAATTTTGTTAATTCTAGCTCACAATTTGGGCCAAGGTATTGCGTATCTAACAAATAAACTTCAAAGCTTTTTTTCAGCTTTAACTTTATCATCTATGGAGATGCTACTGAAGGTAGAGTTTTAAAAAATAATTTCTGTATTCAACATTATTTCTCTAGATGCTTCAGCGAGGCGATGAATCAATATGGTACTCGTTGAAATAATTGAATACATAGTCCATAAAGTGGAAATATGCTTTTACTTTAGGTAGTGCCAGTTGATTAACAATAAACTCTGCTTATTGGTTTTTATCACATAAGCTGCTAAAAAAAAGTTTTGAAGAACATACCAATTACTAAGTATCTTCTGAACATAGGAATGTAAAACAAGCCATCGAGTACTAGCAGGTTTAAGTATTTTTTACATTCCAAATGCTTCTTGAAATTCCTGCGAAATAGCAGAACTTTTTAGACTTTCAGAAATATATGTTCATATTACCCTTATGATTTTTTCAAGTTAATCGGGAAGAAATTGAAAGCTTTGGGCATCAAAACTTTTATATTGATGCCCACAAAATGAGTCCAAAATTACCTCATTTAGGGAATTTTAACTTAATCTGGCAACAGTAGTTGCAGTACGAAGTTTTGGCCCACCGTCAATATTCTCCAGACCTCTCACCAACAGATTCTCATATTTTCCGGAGTCTGGGAAACTATTTGCACAATGCTACTCCAATCAAAGCGCTGTAGTTGCGACCTTGGAAGGATTTTTGAAGCACAAATAGACCATTTTTTTTAAAATGGTATTTTTGTTTTACCTACACGTTGATAACACACCACAAATGTTAACTGTTAATATTTCAAGAAACAAACCACATTTTGTTTGAAAAAATAATCGAGTTTTTCTTATTTCTTTAAAATCTTTGTATGAAACTACCTGATAATTTTGAAATCGACAAATTAATTTCGTTATACAATCGAATTGTACCGTTATACCATTTTACCATTATTCTCAAATATACCAAATAATATAATTTAAAAAAATGTAATCAAAAAATTTTCGATGATTGCACTAGCTCGGCCATGTCTTGACAAAAATTGGTTTTTAAGTGCTCAAGTTTATTCACACAAACACGATATTTTCTAGCCTCACAAAAAAGTCTAGAGGCGTCAAATAGCGCTATCTTGGAGGTCAATTGACATCACAGAGTCTCTAAATAAGTCGTATAGGAAATTTCTGTTGTAATAAAGCTCTAATTGGTGCTGTTGTGTGGTTTGTGACCTCATCTTATTGCAATCACATATTATCCAGATCTATCTATCAATTTGCTCTTGGATAGTTTTTGAAAAAATATGGACTACTGACACCACCAGACCTTAGTAAAGACCAGACAGTCACTTTTTGCGAATATAATGACTTCTCCACAATCGCATTGGAATTTTCAGAACCTCCAAAAATTCTGATATACGGCACTTTTGGCAATTTTACGACGATTATGAAGGCCATAGTCGTCGCAAATATCGTGGTTTGAAGATATGCACCACAAATGTCAAACTGTTGGCACTTTTTTCGATTTTGAAGCTTCAGTTCAAAGAAGCTTCAATCAGTTTCAAAGCAGTTAGTTCCACATTTTTTTCTCCTAGTCTTTAAAACAAAATTCCAAACGGCTTACGAGATATAACAATGATTGGACTCATAACAAAGATTTAATACAAAATTATTTGTAAATAAAAAACGTTTTCAGTTGATACGTCTGAAGCTACATTTTAATGTATTTCAGAAATATTATTGCCAATAAAAGCGACAATTTTCTTTCTCACATGCTCCCCACGCTTTGTGGGTCACTTTTATTTAAAAACTTTATTTCTACATCGGAATTCAGGTACACAAACACGAGTATTTCATAAATCTTATTATTGTTGAGGAAGCACATCTTTCTTCATATAAGTCCTCACATCTGCTGGCTTCGTACGCTGCTGTGGTGTCAACTCCTCAACACGAACGCCTTGTGGCCATCTGTAGTCCTCCATGGGCAATGCTTCAATTTCCACACCCTCTGGATAATGGAAAAGTGGCACTTCATCCACGCTACGTCGCAATAAAATTGGATGTGCAGAATGATGGTTTCGTACTTCTTGGTCTTCCGCCAACGTCAAAGAAACCACAGCGAATAGAACCGCCAAAGAAGCGATAAGAATTTTACAAGACATTTTTTTTTTTGTTTTGTTTTTTGGAATGCGTTTGTTTTGAATAGAATTTTGAAACTGAAACCTTGACTAGACATCACTTTCAATTTATAGATTATCACAACAGCGCACATGAAATTATAATTTAGTGGAATAAAAAAAAACAAGCACATCTCAAAGCCAAACTGATAAGCAAAAGGTGAAGCACACGGGCATCTTTTCCGCTCATTTTGTTTTTATTTGGCAATCTTATTATTAAAAACAAACGAAAGAGCGAACTGTTTGTTGAAACATATATTTTTATTTGCCTTTTCTCAGAAATAATGACGAAATAATTCATGAAGAATTTGTTTTGCCAATTTGCAACAATATGTATATGAGTCAATGATAATCAAAAGTAAACATATAATTTTCGGTACTTTGGATATTCCATAGTTTTTTTTTTAATGAAAATAGAATTCTTTTTACAAGAAGAAAGAAATGTTGAAGTGTTAATTTTAAAGAATCAAAAGTAAACATATAATTTTCGGTACTTTGGATATTCTATAGTTTTTTTTTTATGAAAATAGAATTCTTTTTACAAGAAGACAAAAATGTTGAAGTAAAAAAGAGTAAGAATAAGACTTACCAAGCTGAATATGAATACAGAGAAGGCAGTACGTAAGACTTGAAATAGTTAAGATTGATTTTCAAGTTCATGTTATAACCAGGCCCTGATTTACAACACCAAGCTTTGCCATGAGTTGTTGGTTATATGTTTTTGAGTGAACATTTTGTTGAGCAGTTTCTTATCTTTCTGGTTGTCAAATCAAATTGTTGATTTGAATAAAATTTCGCGAAACTTTAGTTGGATGATTGGTACTTTTATTTGTAAATATGGTGGTACTCCAGTATAACGAATACCGGTTTAGCGAACTTCCAATGCAACGAACTCCTTTTTCGAATGCATTGGTAACTCTATATAACGAATATTTGAAAATGTAAGTATTCTATTTAACGAACATTTTGCTTTTTTAAGCATGCTTCGTTCGATTTTGTATTTTTCATGACATAAATTCATATGTATTGTTATTCTTTTAATGTAAACTTATGTTCGTATAAACTAATACACGTGTTATAATATGGTTGGCGAATGAAGTAACTTTTTCCTATGATAAAAAACATGAAAAATGTGTTACCGATTTAATGAACTTTTCGATATATCGAACGACCCTGTACATTATATGTTTCGTTATACTGAAGCACCACTGTAGTTATATAAATCACGAATTAACATTTTTTATGTCCAAATTTTTACAAATTTTATTTTGTTAACCCATTTCTTCCCAAACGGACATTCACTGACGATTGCTGATTGGTGAAAGAGATTATAATTTTATCAATGTTTTTTATTCGAATTACAAATTGTCAGTGAATGTTCGCTTGGGACGAATTAAGTTAACCTCGTAAGTCCAAATATCTAGCTCTAAATGGACTTAAGGGATGTACTGACATATTAAAAGGAGCAATATTAGAGAGATAAGGGGGCGATTTTCACATGGCAACGTGTCTGACTGCCTTAACTTGGCGAGTCCAGCATAATCCAAGCCGAAATCGTCTCAAGTCGACTCAAATATCCACGGTGTCTCCTGGAAAACACAAAACTAACGCCCACAAGTCTAGGTGGCTAATTTGAGCGGTGGGCCCCCTTAAGGTTGTGCGTTGGGTTTGAAGTCCACCACGTAATAAAATATTTCAAAGAAACGTTCAAGAATAAATAAAAGAATGATCCCCAAATCTGATGACGACTGACGCAAACCAAACGAAAAACTGATAATGATTTCCGGAAATGCACCTGGAAATGCACCTGGAATGTCCGCAATCTAAATTGGGATGGTTTATTTAACTGATTTATATATTTGAAAGATATAACGTTGATATCACTGCAATACAAAAAATGGGATGGAAGGGACAGGGTTGCTTATGGCAAGCCCTGTGATATCTACTACAGCGGCCATGCGGAGAAGTATGAGTTTGGATGTGGACTTGTAGTTGGCAAGGGAATACGGCAACATGTCCTGCAATTCATTCTTGTGAGCGAACGACTTGCATTATCCGCTTCAAGGCTAAATTTTTCAACATCAGCCTAATATGTTAGCACGCCCCGACAGAAGAAAAAGATGACGAATCCAAAGAAAGTAACAATGATCGCCTTGAAGACGCTTACGAGCGCTGCCTCCGTCATGACATAAAAATCGTGCTTGGTGACTTAAAGGCCGGTTGAATGCCACATAACGGAATGAGGTTGATTGACTTTGCCGTAGTACGAAACATTTTTGTTAGAGAAGAGGAGGGAAGAGAAACGCCTTTTCAGGCAAAAAAAAGAACAGGAGGCAGAAATGCGTGAGTGCGAAAAAATTGAGGTATATGGCAACAGGAATGAGACTCGGAAATTGTTCGAAAAGATAAGACACCTGGTCTATGGTTTTAAGATCGGAGCCGCTTCCTCCAAAGACAAAAATGGGAATCTAGTGATAGATTTCCAGAGCACACTGATGTTTTGAAGAGAACAATTCTCTGGTCTTTTAAAAGGCGACGCTGACAACAATTCCGTCAATAGAGATGATATCCCGGAAACCCTTATTTTGGATGACAGCGTTGAAAGATTCACAAGAGATGCAGCTTCGGTTGCATTAACAACTCAACAGGAGAAATCAGCATCAATTTCTCTATTCGAAGTTAATTTTGAGCACATGTGTAGGAGACAAAAGGCGATGATGTCATCACTAGAACGTATACAAAAGAGCAATTCAATACAAGAGGCTTCATCGCAGTGTCTGATCGTAATAAACAAACTGTGGAGCCAAGTTGAAGAGATCCACTTTAAATTATGGGAGATGTTCGAGGATCCGGCTCCAAAGTGATATGACACACTGGCCTACTCAGAACTCGAAGCCAGAGTCATACAGCGACAAGAATGGTTGACAACACATAAGAATGTCAACAATGAAGCTCATGCGATAAATCACCAATCGATACATCTACCAAAGATTTCAGTACCGAAGTTTGACGGAAACTTCTTGAAATGGCAAACATTCGCTGACATATTTACGCAAATGATACATCAGCAACAAATTCCAAAAATCCAAAAAATGTGGTACCTAAAAACCAATGTATTCGGAGAGGCCGAACGTGCGATTGCTCATTTAGAGTTAACAGAAGATAATAACGACATTCAATGGGAAGCTCTACAAGATCATTGAGCAATAAGAGAATGCTCACATCAGCTATAATCCAACGACTGATATCTCTCCGAAACCTCACATCAGAAGCCAAGACTATTCGAAACTTTCATGAAACACCATTCATGAAAGCTTAGCCGCCCTCAAGAATCTTGAAGTCGAGACAGACAACTGTGATCCACTGCTATTGCACATGTTGATAAAGAAATTTGATTACCAAACCCATATGCTTTACGAGCAATCACTTCAAGACCCCAGAAAGCTTCAGGAAATAAGCACATTTCTCTTCATGTCTCCATAAGAATTATTCTTCTTGACCGAATATACCACATTTGACAGCGTAGTAGCTTGTTGACCCAACCATTCCTGCTACTATCCAACCAAACACCTTATTCTGCAGTATGGGCAACTGTTTACCGATGTTGATTTGTTCTGGTCGGATCAAGTGATAGTACAGATCTGTTCCCAGTAGAACATCGAACTTGTCAGATTTGAAGAATTCAGGATTTGCTAACTAAATGTTTTCCGGGAGTGTCCAGGTTGAAATGTTGATGTTCAGTCTTGGTTGAGGTGATACGATGTGATACAAGACGACTGCTTCGAGTTTGGATGTAAATTTTCCAGATGTTGATTGTATATTCACGTTTACTCGTTGAGTTGATTTATGAGTACCCTTTCCAATGCCTTCGATACAGAGCGATGAAGGTGTCGTTGATAGAGATAATTTCTTAATCAGTCTTTCAGTTATGATGTTAATCTGAGAGCCGGATTACAGAATTGCTCGAACTCCGCACGACCTTCCATTATTTTCTGAGATTTGAATTTTTGCTGTGGCTAGTAGGACATAGTTGTGTTTGTTAGTTTCGGTTTGAGTCGCAGCAACCGTAAAAGGTACAGTGTTGTTATTTGATTGATCTAGAACTTGATGATTTATTGTTGTCTTCTGAATTTTAGAATCTCCCTGTAAATGTAGAAGTGTGCTGTGATTTGATGAACATTTTGTGCAGCTTCGTGATTTACATGTCTGAGCTGTGTGATGTTCTTTGAAACAATTGACGCAAACCTTATGCTTCTGTGTCCATTTTAGTCGTTCTGCGACAGACATCTTATTCAAAAAATGGGTGCCATCATCCTTGAACTACGAATCCAGCCCGCCTACAATACAACCCCAAAATTGAAAACACTATAAAGAGGCGTGGAAAAGTCTTCACCGAAATGCATGCCATGCGGCAAAAATCTAGCACAAAGCCTTTGCAATGATCTCTTGACAATAATATTATATCATTCATTAAAATCTGTCATATTTGTACCTTCTCTTACATCAAACCATGCAGTTTTGCCTGAACTTTAAACCAAAATGTTACATAAGTAAAATAATTTACAACCTCGCAGGTACGGCCAACTACAAAAAATAAATTTTTAATATTAAATTTTAAATCAAAGAATTTATTGTTTTAAAACCTTTGTATTGCAAAGAGTAAAATAGGAATATGTAAATCTCAAATTATTCTTTTATTTCTGACACATAAAAATCCGTTCTTGCACAAAAATACCGTGATATTTGCCAATCACAATGTAAACATGAAAAAAGTCAAAATATATTCGAATGGAAAGAATAACAAAAAAGTTATGCAAAATAAAACATTAAATTTTCCACATAAAAGCTTTCACATGCAGTGAAAATCAGAAAACTAAGAAAAAATATATAGCTGAACAGGTGGCCAAAGACTCGCTTTGTTTGTCAACCAAGCAGACAGACAGGCAGACAGACAGACGGATCAACAGACAGATAGATGGACAGACAGATTGCCTGTTCCAAACATATCCTGCATATCCTCGAGTGTTGTTGTAACAGCTTAAAACCAATGCAAACTGCAGCCAACGAAAGAGAGAAGAAGATAGCAAATGAAAGAGTCAGAAGGACCTGCAGTATGTGCTGACAGCGATTTCATTTTAAATTCAAATTTTGTTTACCGAAAACGTTTTAAAATGTGGCGGCTTTCAGCCAATACTTTGGAATATTGATGCAACCAACGATGATCTGGATGCTGTTGATGTTGCTGATAGCAATGATGATGATGCTGGTGATAATGTTGCTGGCGATGTCGTTGAACTAACCGGCTAATGTTGAATTTTTTTCCAAAATAGAACTTGATTTTTGTCTGTGCTCTTTATAAACATGTGTGTGTGTTGGTTGATATGTAATGTCTGGATGTTATGCATTGGATAGCAGCAATTGAAGTGATTGTGGATTTTAATGCTTGTTTACTTTGATGGCAAAAATATGAAAGTCAAAGCAGTTTAGTAGAAAAAAACTTTCCTGAAGAAGAATATTGGAAAAAATTCTATTGCGGTGCATTTGCATATCGAATAAATATTATGAAGATGAACACATATCTAAATCTTTCAAATTTTTCGTAGACTTTATTCAAATTTGTAAACGTTCCCTTTTGTTTGCTACATCTAAAGAATTGCATTCCAAACATATTCTTTGCGATAAATTGTTTATAAAAAAGGCATGCCACCAATCAAGCTGTTATAGAAAATACAGTTAATTGTTAAGCTACCAAATGTGGCACAAATCAGCATGCGACAAAAACTATAACGTCATCAAAGTCAAAGTGTGTCAGAAAACAAAATTGGAAAAGTTAACAGGACAACATGTTGGCAACAAAACTAACTAGCAACGAACAAAAAATATCCACTCAAACTCATGTTGCCCATTAACGGACTTGACACTAGGACACTATCTCGAAGGTCTTATTTAAGTTAACTGAAGCAACTACTTGGTATACATTTCAGGCTTAAGTCCGATGAGCCCCAAGTGTGTGCGTTCACATTTCTTTGACATTCTAATGCTACACAAAGACTACTCTAGCTTATTGTGATTATGTACTCGTATTAGAGTAGAATAAAGCCAAAACAAGTTAAGAGACAAGTTGTCAGTTTTGACAGTTTTGTCTCACGCATGCTAAGATAATCTTGTCAGCTATTCCAAGCTATTCGATTAACGAATTATTGTAAATGAAAGCATTAAAAAAGTGCCTACATTGTGGCATTTAATAATTTTCTTAAAGCGTTTAACAAGCTATTATCTACAATTAAAATTACACTACTTAACAGCTGAAAGAGATTTTATTGCTCCTTGGAGGTATTCCAAGCACACCTCACTCTGAATATCGCATCTACATGAAAATCGACTGAACCGTTTTTGATAAATTTGTAAATTTAAATTAAATTTGAAAAAAAAATTTCGCAAACTTAAGAAGGTGAGTTCATGAACATGAAGTCGTGAAGACGTTCTTTATTTTCATTGCTTAAAGTCATTGGAAAAAAATTCCATGCAACGCCTTTATAATAATGATATATTTCGCTTTATAATTTCGTTTATTGAGCTACTTTTACCGTAGCACAAATTTTGAGCGAATAACACAGTAAAACAGATATTTTCAGGGGGGAAATCAAACTTATGTCCACAGAATCCAACGGAAGGAAAGTTTAGCCTCCATGGCTAGTATTCCTGGTTGTGCCCTGATCAAAATAACACCCAATAAAATTAACCACGTTATAATTGACAGATGACGCTCCTCCAGTGTATTAGACGTACGCCAATCTGTGGTGTGAACATAAACTCGGGTCACTATCTTGTGCCAGACCAAATGCACAAACGACTCTGCGCTGCTAAAAATACGTAAAATTCTACACAAAGAAAGTTAGACGTCAAGCCACCATCCAACCCTTCCTTGATCAATGATACATGCGCGCCGTGGATGCACTTTGCCCACTCTATGCGCAATGCAGCAGATGAGGTGAAAGACTATCACTGCCCTCGTTGAAACCCTTGGCACGACGAGGAATATCGTAACGCCAAAGCAGGCTGCTGCGCGTGCTTTTATCAAGCAGCTGAAATAAAACGAGAGGTTGAAAAGCGAGGAAAAGTGAGTGCCAGAAAATTGAGATAAATGACAGCAGCAATGAGGCTCGAATCCGGTACCGTGTACTCTATGGGAAATCTGCGGGGCCTTGAGCTACAGACACCAGACGGGTCACAGGTTGCGGATAGTGGACGGCATCTTGATAAAGAAGTGAGCCGGTTTTTGCAGTCCCGGACAAGTAACAGATAACCAGCTAGGGTGTGGAAGGGATCTCTACAAGACCTTAAAAGGGGCATTTCATCGTGACGTACACGACATTTGTACGACTTTAGCTATGTTTCAAAGGAGCTTGCTAAAAATTTAAGTAATTATGCATTATTCTTTTGCATTATATTAATAATTTAAGACCTCTTACACTTTTAGAAATAAGTTTAAGCAAATTTCTCTTGATGGTTAAAAGAAAAAAAAACGATCAAATGTTGATTGACGTACCCGACAATGAATCAACCAGTGAAGATATCTATACAAAGTCAAATTTGGAAATTAAACTTAAGAATAATGTAGAAATGTATAAAAAGCAAGCGTGAAGTACACGACATACTGTGTGACGTAAGCGACACGTACGAATTTAAACTATTTTATTGGTGTTTTTTACTTTGAATATTGGTTTTTCAGCATCAATGTTGTATCTTTGAGTGTGAATTTCGTCTCCAATGCACTACAGAATGTGAAAGTTTATATGTCCGTGATGGTTTGCATCCATGGGGATTTCTCATTGGCGTGGAACTATTAAAAAAACTCTGTATCTCGGTTAATATTGACTCTAGGGTACTGAAATTGAAATGAAACAGCGGTAGGAAGATTCTGTACAACGTTCGACGAAAAAGTGGGAAGGATTATCCATAGGGCGTGGCACTTGAACAAAATTACTTTTGTTCGATTAAAATTCATACTAAGGTGCTGAAATTCGGTGAAGGTGTGGGTAGAATTATTACAAATCACGATTAAGAAAGTTAGTGGGACTCACATAGGGGCGTGTCACTATTAGAAAAACTCTGTAAGTTGTTTTAGATTGCTTCAAGGATAGCTATTTGGTACATTTATACATTTTTCAAAATATCTCTAAAACTGTCAAAGATTGAGATAAAAAATATATATTTTTGATAAAAAGTTTTCTATAAAGTTTTTATAAAGAGTTTTCCACCATATAAAAAACAATTTTGAAAATTTAAGAGAGGATAAAAAGTCACAGTCTTAAAATATGTTAAAATTTTAATATTTTTCAGCTTTGAAGGGACATATTTCACAAACTAAAAGAGATAATTCATTTTTGGGTTCACAAATTGAAATAACTTATATTTTAAATATAAAAAATTTAAATACGATCGAGATCCGCCCCCGCATTTAAAAGATATAGTGCAATTATTGAAAAAAACAAAAAAACAACTAAGTTCGAACTGATAATGAAAAACGAATACCATTTTTAAAATCTGCGTTTATAATATATCTAGAATTGATAGCACTATATTCTGCAACTTTTGTTGTTTTTTCATATTGTCCTTATGCAAAAACTTCCATTAACTGTGTGACGTACGCGACAAACAATTAACTGTTAATTTTAAATACATTAAAAATTAAAAAGTCTGCAGATTCAGTAGTTTTACAATTGTTGACACTTTGTCTGTTTAGTAGTGATTTGAAAAAATTCCACCTTCACTCTTACTCTAGTGATGACAATATATATCTTTTAAGCGTGACGTACAGGACATCGATTTACCAATTATAATGTTATCGATTTTACTCAAATGAAACTATTCCTTCGAGAAATTAAGGTTGCGATAGTTACAACACGATATGCGGTATTGAATAAAATCAATTACATATTAATTAGTTACATATATAAAAGGAAAAATTTAGAAAAACGTTGAGTTAATTTTTAGCATTGATCTCTTTGGCGATATCATAAGTCTATATATATATATTTATCATTGCAGTGATGAGCCAGAAAAAAAATATTGTACCATAAGGGACTTAACTCATGTAGGTTCACTGCCCTGTTGTTAAAAATTAGAAATTTTGTTTTTTTTTTTGTTTGCTCAAATATACCGCTTTGCGTGGAATGCCCCAAAAATGGAATGTACGTAGGGTTTTACTACATAATTTACCAGCGAGTAAGCTGGAAACTACGCCACCTTGTTTCCCGGTTCACACCTGTGATCGAAAGGCAGGCCACAATCCGCACTTAGGCAACATTTTTTCATAAAACCTTATTTGCATGCACGCCGCCCCGATGGAAGGAAAAGACAATTCTGTCAAGGACGTTTTCTACGTGAGTCTAGAGAATCATTGCCAAGACCACGACGTGAAAATAGTCCTCGGCGATTTCAATGCGAAGGTCGGAAGATAGTGTATCTTTTCTTATCTACGAACAACGGTCTAAAACTGATCGACTTCGCCATGGCGCGAAACATAATAGTTAGTAGCACCAGATTAGAACACCTCGATATCCAAAAGGCAACCTGGCTGTCCCCGGATCAAAAAACTCAAAACCAAATTGATCATGTTGTGATCGATGAAGGTACGCTTCAAGCGTACTGGATATGCGCACATTTTGGGAGTCAGTGCTCCGACCATTATCTTGTTGCAGCCCAGATCCGCATGCGATTGTGCAATACGAAGAATAAACGCAGAGGTATGCGATGAAAGCTAGATGTCAGAAAGCAGCAATCACAAGGGACCGCCGAGGCCGCTCAACTCTCGGTTAAGCTCAACCAACCTTAATTTTGTCTCGATGACACTGACGGACATGCGCTCTGCAGTTGAGTAAGTTATTGGTTTCCTGCACCCGCAACCTCGTAACCAATTGTAAGACCAGAATTTGTAACAACGTGACAGCAGCAAAACATGCCGCATATAAAAAAACGCTGCAGTCAGCTGCATCGTGAACCATGCACGAAAACTATCGTGAAAGAGAAAGGAATAGAGTCGCCTTTTCAGATGAAAAAAATGGAGCGGTAGAAGCGTGAGCATGAGAAAATTAAGGTGTACCAGGACAAGAAAGATGCTCTCAAGTTCTACCAATAGGTTAAGCGTCTTACCCAAGGTTTCAAGCCTGGAGCATCCTCTTGCAGAGAAAATGGTGATCTGGTTACAGATACGCAGTACGCATTGAGATTATGGAGGCAGCATTTTTCAATCTGCTTACGGGCGACAATCTCAACAATTCCGCCCTTGGAGAATGCAGTCCGACGCCATCAATCGACGATGATGCAGTTGAAATTCCACCACCTAGCCATGATGTGGTTAAAGTTGCTATCAACCGACTCTAAAATAACAAAGCAGCAGGTGCTGACGGCCTGGTTACCGAATTGTTTAAAACCGGCGGCAGTGAATGATAAGGTGCATGCATTAACTCATCAGCAAAATATGACTAGTGGAAAGTATGCCCGACGATTGGAATCTCAGTGTGCTTTTTACTATAGTAAAGAAAGAATATCCGGCTATCTGCGCCAACTACCGAAGTATCGGTGGTATTTCCATCGCATACAAGGTTCTTTTGAGCGTATGGTGTGAAAGATTGAAGCAGCATACTAAAACACTGAATGGGCTTTGTCAGTGTGGTTTTCATCCTGGCAAGTCCACCAAAGACCAGCTTTTTACACTACGTCAAATCCTGGAGGAAGCCCACGATAATCAAATCGATACTCTCCATCTCTTTGTTGATTTGGTATTCCGTATTCGGGATTCGCCGATTCCCTAACAATTTTTTCCCCGATTCCCTAAGTTGAGCAATACATGCAGCTCCATCAAGGTAGGAAACGACCTCTCCGAAACCTTTAATGCCCAACGAGATTTCAGACAATGCTTCGTTCGCTATCATGCGATCTCTTTAATTTCATCATGGAGGGGATCTTACGAAAGGAAGGTGTACATCGCAATGGCAACATATTTTACAAAAGTGGTCAGCTCTACGAACGCTAATGATATGGACATTATCGACTGAAAAGGAATCAGTCAAAATGTATTTGACGGTGATCGAGACAAAAACAAAGTTTATGCTGTCTGCAAATAGGGAAGCTCGGTGTCTAGGCTCCCATGTTTCATTAGGAAAATATAGCTTTGAAGTTGTCAAGGAGTTTACATACCTTGGCACCGCTGTAAACACCATCAACAACGTCAGCCTGGAGATTAAGCGAAGAATAACAATCGCTAATAGATGCTTCTACGGGCTTAGTTAAGTTGCACAACTCTCTCTCGATCGACAAAAGTGACACTCTACAAGGCGCTCACCATACCTCTGCTTCCCTATAGCGCTGAGGAATGGGTGGTTTCGCTAACAGATGCAGCCGCTGTTTGGGTGTTTGAGAAGAAAGTTCTTCTCTTCTTCGCAAAATCTTTGGTCCTGTTCGATTTGGCGCCGACTATCGTATTCGAATGAATTTCGAGCTTTATGACGGTACTGACTTATTTTGGCTTATCAGAATTAGCAACTACGCTGGCTGTTTCATGTGTATCCTATGGATGAAGAAGCTCCAGCGAAGAAGGTGCTTGAGGTGAAAGCCGAAAGGTCGACGACAGAGACGAAAACCATGCTACCGATGGATTGACCAGGCCAAAGAAGCCCTAACTTCGCTTCATGCAAGAAATGGTAGAGAATTGCATGCCTTGGCCACCAAAGTAAGTAAGAAAGAAATGAGGCTCGAAAATTTTTTGAAAAAATAAGACGCCTGGCCATTGGTTTTAAAACCCAGGCCTTTTCCTGCAATGACGAAAATGGAAATCTTGTGACAAAAATCTAGAATACACTGATGATGTGCACTTTTCTTGACTTTTCTTGAATGATGACGATAACAACAATTCCACCAAAAGAGATGATATCCGGAAATTACAATTATGAATGACAGCGTTGAAGTTGCGCTACCCCACTACAGAGAGGTCTTTACAGCTATAGCTCGGCCTAAAAACAACAAAGTTACAGAATGGCCGCCTACCGGCTGAGTTGTCGAGAACAGAGTCGAAGTTCAGTTTAGATGATTTTACGAGCTTCTATGCAGAATATGTTCGGAAGAATGCATTGCAAGTAATTTGAACCTGAGTGTGCTCTGGCGAATTCACAACAAAGGTGGACATACCATTTGCAACTACCGTGGTATGAGACTTCTGAGGGGTTGGCATCTCTAATGGATAAAATATAATAAATGAAGAAATTGTAGGATTAAATAAATAGATACAATTTAAGCTGCTAGGAAAATTGTGATTAATCAGAGAAAAATAATAAAATAATTTTCAGTCTATGTGGCAAGCCTCGAGCGTGCTAGTTTATTCTTATGATTAAACAAGTAAACTTTTAAACTGTCTGTTCATCATAATTCTATGATACTGACACATTGATATGCCGAATCACATAAATCCATGTGGCTAGACTCACTAAATGACACATTAACAGACAACAATAGTCAGTCGTATTTACAGAAATAATCATTTAAGGAACTTATTCCTGCAGCAATATTCCAGTGACGAGAGTTTTGCCAGCAAAACATTTAGAGAATAAACTGCAAAATATTTATAAAGTTAAATAATAAAGAGTATGGTTTCAATGAAGCAACATGGGACATTAGCAGGTTTACGAAAAGTTTCCAGAAGGAGCCAATGACTGAGTGCAACAAAGATTTGGCAAGAACATCACGTTTTGCGGTTCTTATGAAGAAAACCGCACACATTTTAAGAACATTTCAGTACCATCAACTAGAGCAAAGCTAAAAAGTGCGAAGCACAGCATTTTCAATCAACATTTTACTATAATTTACGAATTTATTTTGTTCAAGTTTATTAGCATCCTTCTAACCACAGACACAGAAATAAACGCACACACATAATACAAACAAACACATCTACGCTTCGTTCCAACCCAGCACCACCCTGTCTTAATAACTGATGATGAAATTGCGCATCTTTGAATTTGTCGCTTCTTGGACTGTTTGTCCAATTGAATTATAATCTTGTGGCAAGCCTTTTAGCCCGAATTGCTATTACATCCGGTCAGTTGCTGTTTCCTGTGGCAGTTGGTTCGGTTCTGAAATTGCTTCGTCAATATGTTAAGCTATAGTTTTTCATCGTTTCATCCTTTTAAGGTTTGTGTCGTCAAACTTTTTGTACAAGTATGTTTCATGTGTGTTTACAACAGCATTGGAGGAAAAAAGAACACGATATTTGCATATTTGTTGTATTTTCTTATAAAATGCCACAAAATTTGTCATATATTTTAAGCTTCGGATTTGTATGACTTTTGATTAAGAAGTAGCCACATCCGCTTTCAAATTAGCTTCCTTTCATATACTTCCTTTGATATTTATAAAATATATTTCCAACTTACGACTTTTGAAGTAGTTTAGTTAAAGTTTTCATCATAGTTCATGAGAGAGAAATTGTCGTTTTTGGCAAATATTGTCGGCGGAAGTCAACAGAAAAAGTTCATTATAGAATATATAGGTTGTTTTGAATTGAACAAAGTCAATTGCAACAACATTAAAATGTAATTATGTAGAAAATACTAGATAAATTTAAAATTAATATATTATAATTTAACTTAAAGAACTCTGGTTAACAAAAATGTATTAACTTGAAAACAAAAATAATATCTTGAATCTAAGTGACTTGTTGCCAACATACGGCATTATCTCTTTAAGTCCAACGACAACGTATTGAACTTTCCACCAAGAAAGGACTTTGACCGAGCTTCTTAAGATCAATTGTGTTGTGTGTGTTTTTAAATGTTTGTGCACAATTGATCGAGAACTGGACCTACATATTTTATGCCGACTCCGAACTAATGGTTCTCCGAACTAATGGTTCTTACTCTGAGTATTGAATGAATATTGAGTACTGCGTATTGAATAAACTTTTGCCGAGTTGAGGATTCGCCAATTTCATTAAAAATGCAATTTCCTTCTTTTAAGACTAGTACTATGTTCGTTTGCGTGAAATTTCGCTGGCAACATCCATTTATTTGTTGAGTGCAAATTTTGTAAGATATTTTGTTGCGAACGATCAGCTTACAAATTTCGACAAGGAGTAAATAAACAGCCAGAATTTATTAGAGGGAACGCACAATTATTTGTGATTATATAAATACACACGGAGAAAAAAAATTGGCTAAAATCAAGCTCAAGGCGTTCGTAACTGAAATCAGTTCAAAACCATCTCAAAACATGCTATTCTTGTTCACAGTTTATATCAGATACTAACGGATTTAACCTTGTGTTACATACTAGCACAGAAAAAGGACGATTTTCAAAACTGCTCTCATTTTAACATTTTTTAAATTATCAATTAAATTTTAAAATTTTTTTTATATTTTTGTTTTTTGAGGTTTGAGGCCCCCCTCCTTCCGTCGAAAGTGTTCAGTCAAATTTCCGTAAAACTGTACCTGCCAGGCATGATTAAAAAAAATTACATCATCAACGTCTCGATCTGATGTCTGGTTTTTTAGGAAAATGGTCACCCACACTCAGAAAAAAACACATATCTTGCTCCGGTGACAAATTTTTCTATTTTCTATAATAGCAATTTTCTCTTTTTCAAATAAAATTTTCTTCAATTAGAATAAATTTTCACATTTTCGAAGAAATATTTCTTAACTTCTAGGAAATGGAAATATTTCAACGTCTCTTATAGTGATAAATATTTTTCTCGCACAAAAAAATTCTCATTTAAAGAGAAAAATTTTTGAAAATGAAAAATGCTTCCTACTTATATTTTGATAAAAAATTCACTGTGAGAAGTATTTTCTCCAATAAAAACTAATGTTTTCTCAAAAATAAAAAGTCTTTTCCTCTAAAAACGATATAATTTTATATAATTCTCTTTTTCATAGAAGCTTTTTATCATTTTTAGAGAATTTTTAGGATCGCATTTAGAGAAAGGCATTCCCTGGAGCAAAGTCTAGATAGATTTTAGACTATAGACCATTTTTCTCTTAATATGATGCCTTTTTTATCATATTCCGAGAAACTTGTTTCTGAGTGCAGTTTGAAAAGTCATTTCGAGAAAATGCGTTTAAAGTGTTTCTTAGCATGCATTTTATATGCAATTTTATCTCAAAAAAATTCTATTTTTAAAAAATCCTGTAAGCATCGATTCGATTTTTGGATTGCCTTCGTTCAACTACGGTTTGGGATCGATACTGTTAATTTTTTTCATCTTTATATAGCTTCTGCTCGTATTCGTTACAGTTCTTTTTTTCGTTCGTCTTTGGTTCTTGACTTCGTTTGCCTTCGGCTCATTCCTTGATTTTTGTCGAAAGAACTTTTAAAAGCATAGGATCTATTTCAGTAACAGATACAAATGCTTACCAAGTTTCATCAAAATTGGTTCTTCCGTTTTGACGTGAATGAGCCAATTATAATTGATTGAATAAAGCACTCTCCAAAGGAAGTTTTCTGAAAATAAAATAGCCTCAATTCTGTTGCAGGGTCAAATTATTTCAACCACCAAATTTTAGAAAAAATTGGTCGAGTCATTTAGGAGTTATTAAGTCTCAACAATGCACTTATTAAAGCGCCCTCTTATGGATGTCTTTGGAACTTTTTATATTTAATGTTTCATCTTGAGTGCAGTTGAACGTTCATACCAAATTTCATTGAAATCGATTCAGGTGTTTAGGAGTTATTATGTCTTTAAAACTCACTACTTAAAGCGCCCTCTTACGGAAGTCTTTGGAAGTTTTTATAGCCTATGTTATCTTGGGCGCAGTTCTTCTTTACAAACTTAAAATCTATTTTTTCACTATAATGCCTGATACTGCCTTCAGGCGGTCTGACAGCTCAATCAAATATAAGGATCGCAAATAATTTTTTCACTAAGAAACAACTGCACTTAACAGAAAACACTATTAGCTACTCATCAATATTTTTTTTTTCCTCAATTCGACCAATATAAGAATTTTTTTAGATTTTTTCAATTTATTACTTTTGCAAAAATAATGATTTGCTCTGTTTCACGCGGAATTCTTACTTCAACTGACCATTGCGGTGAAAGTAAACGACATATTTTTTGTGAGGAAAAAACTCAGTGATTCTGCGAAATATTTCAAATTCATTCCATTTCCTTTATTTTGTTTTTTCTATATCAAATTTGAATGCCAACGGTTTTTGTACTGCCCGCCTAGAGGCGGTATGATGTTGTAGAGGGTAAAGTTAGTTAATCCAAATATATAATTGTTGAAATTTTAAAGAACACTTCACTGAGAAAACTTCACTGAGCAAACTATATTAACATTTTGTTTGACCAGATTTTGCACCTCTAACGTTTACTACGAGTTTAAAAATGGAAATTGTAAAAGGAACTTCTAAAGCGTTCGTTTGAATTTTAACTATTAAATAATTAAAACTAAACTATAATTAACTTCTAAAACGTTCGTTGAATATATTAAAAATTACATTTTAATTTTGGATTCTTTTATAACCATCAATCGATATATAGGTGACATGTACTATTTTACCATTGAATAATTATAATATAGAATGGACAAAGCCAACATTCGCCGCATTTATAATTATTCAATGTATTTTACTGTTTTATCATGTCCATGCACGAACCGGCAATCCTATGAAAGAAACTCACGTAACTCTGTACGAACGAATTAGGATGTACGATTGAAAATAACACATCCAGGTCGCCCATTCCACACATAACGCAATACTTTTTTTCAAAAATTGACCTCATGGCTTTCGATTTGTTTTATTTTTGGGCTATAGATTCCTATTCAAATTCTAAGAATATAAGTTCATTTATTTTTTTTTTATCGCCATTCGTTGAAAAGTTATGGACTCAATTCTGCAAATTGTCCGAAAACGCCAGAATCGGGAAATTTTCAATTAGTTGTATTAGCGTCAGAGTAACCATCGTAACTTCTTTATTTTAAAACCGATTTTAAAATTTTTTGCTGCAAAACCAATTAGAATTTAATAATCTCTAATATGGCAATCAAATTTTTTTAATTTTATACGAATACAAGTTAAAAAAATAATTTGTGTTTTTTTATTTTTTTTTCGGCTTTTACCAGTTTTCCATACCAAGGTCAAGAGTAAGGTCATCAAAATTTATGAATAAAATGTTGGTCTTAACAAGGTTAACCATTTTCCAGAATAAATTTTCGAACATCTTAGCCATTATAAAATTTATAAACGATAAAGTGTCTCAAAATGATAAGGTATGTGCACAAAAATTGAAATTGCGAAAAAATATATAAAAGCTCCATCATTAAATTGCTTTTGATTTAAAAGCAACATTCTTCTTCAAATTTAAAAAATAAAAAATCAAAAAAAAAATTATGCTTTTTTTGAGATATTAGCAAATACATTTTTTTTTTAATTGGTTGGCAACACTAACATCCAAAATTTTAAAATTATATATTTTTTCTAAAAAGTTCTTTCCAATACCTTTCCAACGGTACCTTATTTATAAAATTTGGATAAAAACTGACGTAGATACAACTAATTGAAAATTTCCCGATTCTGGCGTTTTCGGACAATTTGCAGAATTGAGAGGTCCATAACTTTTCAACGAATGGCGATAAAAAAAAATAAATGAACTTATATTCTTAGAATTTGAATAGGAATCTATAGCCCAAAAATAAAAGAAATCGAAAGCCATGAGACGGACCCGTTTTGCGTTATGCTTGAAACCATGATCCATGCACGAAATCGAAACTCAAAATTGTTATGATTGAGAGACGAAGATTTAGGTTATTTATAAAATAGAGTACCAGCAAAGAATATACCTTGATATCTTTTATTTGATTTTGTGTAATAATTTAACTCGATTTTAGTGACCTCTATATGTGAAGAAACAGTACCGAGTATCCTTTCCACAAGCCAAGCTTACGGAAGGTTTGTGTCCTTACTATCTTACACAGGGTGCTTAATCTTGATTAAAAATTTGAAAATATTTATTGTACACTGAATATTCCCCAATAGTAGCTGACTGAACCCCATGTCTCATGCGTGGTGAAAATGTGACTAAAATTGTTAATTTCTAATGCAATAAATTTCAAATATTTTCGGCCGGTTTGTTCGCGGAATAAATATCAAACTTATTCTATAACTATTTATACCCTAAACCTGAAAGGTCAGGGTATATTAACTTTGTGCAAACGTTTGTAACGCATAGAACGAAGCGAGTCCGGTATAGAAAAGTATATATATTCTTGATCAGCGTCACCTCGTGAGTCGAGCTATTCATGTCCGTTTGTCCGTCCGTCCGTCCGTCCGTCTTTGTGTTGTCCGTATACACAGGATAAGAAGAAGGAGTTGAGATAATTAGATGAAACTTGGTACACATGGTTACATGCACCCAAGGATCTGCACTTTTGAATGTTTTTGGAATCCGCCCACGGACACGCCTACCTCCCATACAATGCAAAAATTTAAAACTGCATAACTCAGCTCATAATAAGCCTACAGCAATAAAACTTGGTGTGTATGTATTTTATATTAACACCAAAATGTTTTCGAAAAATGGACGTCATCCGCTCACGGACACGCCCACCTCCCATACAAACCAAACATTGAAAACGCAATAAATAAGTCTGTGTTTAACCTACAGAGCTTAAACTTGGCACATATGTTTTTTATATTAAAACAAAAATTGTTTTGAAAAATGGACATCATCCGCCCACGGACACGCCTACCTCCCATACAAAGCGACAATTGAAAACTGCATAACTCAGCTCATAATTAACCTACAACAATAAAATTTGATATGTATGTGTTTTATACCAACACAAAGATGTCTTCGATAAATGGACGTCATCCGCTCACGTACACGCCCACCTCCCATACAACCCAAAAATTGAAAACGCAATAAATAAGCCTGTGTTTAACTTAAAGAACTAAAATTTGGCACATATGTTTTTTATGACAAGACAAAGATGGTTTTGAAAAATTGACGTCATCCGCTCACGGACACGCCTACATCCCATACAACCTAAAAAGTTTAAAACTCAATAAATAAGGTTATGTTTGTCATAGAGAAATCAAATTTGGTATGTATGTATTTTATACCAAAACTAAGGTGTGTTCGAAAATTGGGAGTAATCTGTCCATGAACTCGCCCTCCTCCCATAGCGAAAGCACAATAAAGGCATTAACTGTGAGCTACAGGAATAAAACTTGGTATGTGTAAATTTTTCATCAACACTTAAATGCATATAAAATAAAGGCTTCATCCGCCAACGGACACGCCCATTTACAATAAAAAATTTTTTGTTTCTGAGAAGTGGGCTTAGGGTATTTCATATTCGGCCTAGACCGACTTTAGACTTTCTTTACTTGTTTTGTGACTAAATCGGTTTGTTCGCCATCTAGAACTCGTTTATATCAAATTGTAACTCTAAAAAAAGAGTCTAAATTCAACTCTTTACCTCGTTATAAATAAAAATTCAGTTGTTTTTCACCACGTTATAAAATCATTTCACTGGCTTATTACGCGTTTTAAATCGACAAATAATATGTACGATAATATATATAACTTTTCTTAAGCTCCTAGTATTATTGCTATTAGAAAAGGGCTCAAGGACATCCTCATAAACGTTGAAAAAAAACCTTATTGCGCAATCGATATTAATAATACTAACGACGAAGTAGTTGAGGTAGATAAGCGAGCAAGTTTCAAAGATAAATTGCATCAAGTTTTAACGAGCAGCTCTCAAATGTCTTATAATAGAAAAAATACAATTTATCAGTAGTTTTGGTAGAAAAATGTATCCTATTTTGATTTTACTTTCAGAAGGCATATAATATTTTATCAAAAATCCAACCAACAAGTGGTGCTTAAGGTGCTTCTCATCTGAAGGTTTTTCTTGCAATAAATTGAGATCCAGGTTAGAGGAATCTAACGCCTAAAGAGGAATCATCGCCTAATGGATGCTTTAATTTCTTACAAATCGCAATTTGATCAAAAGAGCGAATAATTTTGATTCGCTCACAATGAAATGGGTCATGTATTTATTTTTTACTTAAATGTATTGACTTTTTTTAAATTAAATAAACTGTATCATATAATTATACTTAATATTTATCTCAATAGATTGAAACATTTTTTATAATGATACAATTATAATTATAATTTCAATTACTGTGGATATGTTTGTCAAATTTCATGTTTGTTTGATGTTTTTGTTTATTGAAAAAACTTATTTATTCTTTAATTAAAAACATACAAGAAGTATTACAGTAGGATTGATTATTACATCAATTTGATATAGAATAATATATTAAATAAGGATGATTAGTTTTTGGCAAAAAAAAAATTACGCAATTTAAACTATCTTAAATCAAATTTCAAGACGATCCCGGGATTGTAAATAAAATTTTATTCATGCTATTTTATTCCATGCTTACCCCTTTGGGTGATCCTCATGATTTTTTCAAAACTCTTTTATGCACTATGGAAGGCTATTTTGTGAAGACAGTAACTTAGAAAAAACATGAAATTCGGACCTGTTTTTGAATAGTTAATATTTTTTTATAAAGTGATTTTTGAAAGAAACTCAGTAAAAATTGCTGTTTCACCCTTGCTAGAGATCAGATCGCTTTCGACTTGCCAGTTCAATCAAAATAAACAAGTTAAGTTATCAGTTTGGTTGAAAATAGGTACAAAAAAATTCCTTTGGTCGTCATACCCATCGTCACTACAACGCTTGCAGCCATGCATCGGTCGGAATCTCTATGGAATTGAGGAATCCAAAAAAAAAAAACAACCGACTACATCATACCTAGTGTGAAATTCGATTTAAAATACACCATATCTATACGTAGCAGACAAAACTTGAAAGACACAATCATAGAACCCTACGGTAATCCCCAATTCTACACTAATGGCTCCAAAATAAGGAACGGAACAGGATCAGGTGTGTACTGCGAGACTTTTTGATTCCTGACCACTGCAATGTTTTTCAAGCAGAAATATATGCGATTGAAAAAGCAGCAAAAGGTAGAAATTTTGTTAGAGAGTCTAGCGGCCAAGCGGCTGGCAAGCAAAATGGCATTATTCGGCTGTTCTTCGGTAATAAATTCTAAACAAGTCCTGAACAGTGTCTGTAAACCAACAATATCACTCTCTGCTGGGTCCCTGGAACAGCAACGTAGAAGGTAATAACAAAGCAGTTGAGCTGGTAAGAAGTGAAGTAACGATTGACATAAACAGAACCATTGCAGATGTATTCTTCCAATAGGTATTGTCAAAAAAAGCTTCAACCTCAAAGCCAGAGATAATGCTTACATAAACTGTGCTTCTAGAAGTGGCTGCAAATTAGCTAAGTAGCTCTGGCCTGGACTTACCGAGAACAGAACTATGAGCCTTGTGCTCTTGGCAAAACGATAAATCCGGATACTGGTGGAAATCCAAACAGGTCACTTTTTAAAGCACAGCCAATTTATATGGCTTTAAAGCACCAGACTTTTATCAAACAATCAACCACCTTCTGCGTGAATGCTCAGATCTACAGAATCATCGGTTCCTATACACAGGATAGAGATTTTTCAAAGATTTGGAAAAACAATAATTTTAACTTATTTAGGAATGATAGGAATGAAAGGAGAGGGGGAGGCGTAGCAATTTACTGTCATAAAAGCCTAAGTGCTACAGTGGTACAGAAATCTTCAAACAGTTCTGTAGAATATTTAAATCTATGTGTAACTGACAATCATGTTAAAATTTATCTGTCTTGTGTTTACAACCCTAGTAAATTGAATAGTCTTAACTCTTATTTCTCAGAACTTTCTAACTCATCAATTGATTTTAATTACTTTGTTATATGTGGTGACTTTAATGTTAATTTATTGTGTAATTATAATTTTACTAAATCAGTCTATGATAATATCTCGTCTGTCGGTCTGTCAATTGTAAATGAAACTATGCCCACACGATTCTCTAATAATGATACTCCAAGCCTCCTTGATTACTTTATTGTTTCTGATGTCTCGTCTGTTCTACTGTTTGATCAAATTTATTTTCTTTCTGATCACGACTTAATTTTTTGTACTATCGATATAGCACTGCATCGCACTGTTACGTCCAAAACCATTAGTTATAAGGACTTCAATTCTATTGATCTTCCGTCTTTATACAATGACGCTTGCTGCATTCCATGGAATGATATCTGGTTCTTTTCAAACGTAAGTGACAAAGTAGATGTCCTTACTCAAAAAATAAACTATTTTTTTTAAACCCATGTTCCTATGCGGACTATTGTTATAAAGAATGTGTCTTGTCCATGGTACACGTCAAGTGTCCAGAATGCAATAAAAAGACGTAACAAAATGCACAAGCGGTGGAAAAAAAAAATCTGTCACCGGAAAATTGGGAAGACTATAGAGCGGCAAGGAATGCATCAGTTCATATTTGCAGGCAATCAAAAATAAGATACTGCTCTAATAAGCTAAAAACGACGCTTCCTTCTAAAGAACTTTGGAAAAATCTTAAAAATCTTGGTATTGGTAACAAACCAGTAGTTGATTGTTGTGTTGACCCTGATATAATGAATGATTTTTTCCTAAATAATAATGATAGTCAAAGTAATCTTGAAGAATTGACAGATGTCATAGTTGAACCAAGCTTTCAGTTTGCTACAGTTAGTGAAAATGATGTTGTTGGTGAGGATGGAATTTCGACTAAATTCACCAAACTCATTCTGCCTTACATAATTAGCCCTTTAACACACATAATAAATCATTGTTTTGCTTCCTCTTCTTTTCCTTATTCCTGGAAAATTGCTAAGGTCTTGCCTGTTGCAAAAAAACCACAAGCAAGTGAGCCAAGTGATTTCAGGCCTATTAGCATTTTGTCTTCCTTGTCAAAGGTGTGTGAAGCTATACTTAATGGCTGATCAGTTAACCAATTTTCTCGCACAAAACAATCTTTTATCCCCATTTCAATCTGGATTTCGTGGTGGCCACAGCTGTGCAACTGCGACTCTTAAGGTGCTTGATGACATTCGATCTCCCTATGATGAAGGCCTTCTTACTCTACTTTGCATGATTGATTTCTCTAAAGCATTTGACACTGTGAATCATTCGTTACTGTGTCAAAACTGAAAAACTATTATGGGTTCTGCGGCAATGCTGTTAATCTTATAAGTAGTTATTTATCGAACAGACTACAAAGAGTAAATGTTACTAATAAGTGCTCTCAGTACAAGTTTGTTTGCAGTGGAGTGCCTCAAGGATCAGTTCTAGGGCCCCTTCTTTTTTCAATATTTATAAACGACATATTTTGTGTATGCATTTACTCTTCTATGCATGTATATGCAGATGATGTACAACTTCATCTCTCTCGTAGGATGGGCCTTCTAGAAGATTTAAGCTACAGAATGAATGAGGATCTTGATAATGTTAAAATGAATGTTAAACTGAATGCGCTAAAATCATATGTGTTGTCTATTGCCCGTAGTAAAATATGCTTTGATGACATTCCCGACTTGTTTATTGGAGACAGTAAACTAAAATTGGTAGGTACTGTAAAAAGCCTTGGTTTTTATATTAATTCGTCCTTAACTTGCACTGATCACATAAATAGTGTAGTCCGAAAAATTTATTATGCCCTGCGAAACTTAAGAATGTCAGCCCAGTTTACACCTGTTGATACCAGGCGTAAGTTAGTGTTGCAAATGATAATCCCTGCAATAACCTATTCTGAGCTTATTTATAGCAAATTAGATTCTTGTTCTGAGCACAAACTACGAATTGCTTTTAACCATGCCACGCGAAACGTCTATAATATTCGTAGGTTTGATCACATATCTCAGTTCAAGAATGGTATTCTAGGTCGTGATATAATAAGCTATCTTAATGCTCGTAACTGCATATTCCTACATAAGTTGATTCGGCGTAAAGTTCCACAATACCTGTTCGAAAAATTGCAATTTTGTCAATCCGCCCGCAGTAATATGATGATAATACCTAACTTTAATTCTCTTAACTCAACTAGGCTATTTTTCGTTAATGCCATTAGATTATGGAATGCGTTACCCAGTCACATTAAATCTATTTGTAATGAAAGCACATTTAGGCAGGCCGTTTTAAATCATTTTTCTTAATTCCGAATGTCTTCAAAAAATGACCAGATTTCTATCTCTTTTCTGTATTTCTATTTCACATTTGTTAATCTATTTATTTTCATTTTCAATGTTTTAATTTATCATCGGTTTAATTTTTTTTTTTTCTCTGTTTTAAATATTTTGTTCATTTATTTCTTGTTTTTTTTTTCTCGTTAATGTCAGTAATCTCAAATTCGTATATTCTAAGTTATATTCTCCATATTATCAAAATGAATCTAATACTATAATCTATGTTAACTTTGTTAATATTAGTATATAAGTTATGTTAAATATTTTTTTTATCAATATCCTTGTACACGAAAAGAACTCGTTCTTATTGTACTAATAATGATCTTTATAAATAAAATAAATAAAAAAAAAAAATAAAATAAATAAACAAGTGAGCACACTATTGTTGAATAGATGGAAGTTCACTAAGAGTACATTATGGTTCGGTGAACGATCATAAATAAGAAAGAATAAGGATTACTGGGAACCACTGCTAGTGGGTTAAACATAATCAAATAAGGTACTTGTCAAAGACCAAAAAGCCCCGCGGAAGCACTTCAACGTAGGATGACCCTTCTAACCTGTCCTAGTTGCTCGTAGGAAGGCAATTTGGTTTTCGAAAAACACCGTCATACGATGGAAAATTAGGAACTATTAATTTTTTCTCCAGTTTCGCAATTGGTCAATTAGAATTATTTATTACTTATTCACTTCACTGTAAACTTAATTCCTGCAGAGTTTTGGTTAGTTTGTCTTTAAAAACTAACTATAAAATAAGAACGAAAAATAACAATTTTAGAGGAAATTTCTTTGATTATTTTGGTGGCAAGGGACTCAAGCGACTTTCCCCGAATTCAGACTTTCTTATTTTGTCTTACTTTTGATTTAATTTTTTTCTCAATATTTCAAGTCGCCTTAGTGGGTTCTATGCTAAAAGTTGAAATTACAACTCAAATTTAAGTATTGTCAACAACCCTTTAAGTCGTTAGAATAAGAAATTAGAAAAAAGAGTGTCCGACTGCCTTTTTTTCTCTCTATGAAAATCGATCCGGCTTATGGAGCACACACAAAAACTGTTAATAAACTTATCCAGTTTATTATATAGGTATAGATTTTCGTTTTATCAAAAACTAGTTAATGAAAAATACACTTTTACAATATCGCTTTAAAAATTTTCGTATAAATGTTTATAGTATACTGCGAACTAATGTAAGTTTTTTTAAGGTTTTATTAGATAATTTGGAAAATTGTTCTGAAAGGCTACATAAATGGTAAAATTTCTCTTTCACAATTTCCTCATATATTTTTTTTTCCTACGCTCAACTTTCGAAGAGATCAACTCTCTACAACTCTGAAGCTTAACTTTTATATCTATACAATACATTTTTATTGATGCACAATAAAATCTTGATTTACGCAACCTTCGAATGACCTCATAAGAAATGTCAAAATTGATTGATTGAAAATATCCGAGTTCTTTATTATTCCTTCTATAGTAGTCTTAAAAATATTGAGTTTATTTTTCGTTTTGTTACTATTTACAATTATATGAAAATAATTATAGCTTAGCATTAAATTATCACATTATCATTAAAAATTAGATTAATTGTTAAAAATAAAACTATAAAATTGCTTATTAAGTGATTATTTTGGGGGCATGTGATGTCATATTTTCGTGATTTTTTCTCAATTTTTCTCTTAGATGCATGACTTAAAATATATTAGCTCTTAAAAACAAAAAATGTAATTGACGATAACGCGAGTATCGAGTATCTCGTGGCTTGCGTTTTAATGTCTTTTGGTAAGTTTTAAGTTGTAAAAACTATTATATGTATAAAAAATTTAAACGACAAATGCAATGTGTTTGTGATAATGAGAATATAAATATTTGGATGAGTTTTTTTGGCTGCTTAAGAGGTTAGACTTAAATAGACTGGCTCAGCAGACCAAGCGTTCATTTTCGTTATTGCTGAAAATACGATCGTGGTTCTCGATCAGTACTTTGGCCAGAGTATTCATGCGCGCAATATCGTATTCGATCTGATTGGCCGAAAGAATGCAAGGACCCCAAACAATAGCAAGATTTGATGCGGGCATGCGATTCTCAGAGCTGTAGGAAGCGACACTAATGGAAGAGAGAGAACAGATTTTAGAACACATTTTAGTACACTGTGCTACAAATGAAAGGAACTCACTTTGTCAAATGCTTGATGAGGAACTTCAGTGAAGAGCGGTTAGGTTCGCGCATTTCATCGAAAGCGACTCGCATTGTCTCAATGGCAGCATCATCGGTGAGATTTCGACCCAGTCTTTCATAGGTTTCCTGCGGTATCAGTGGAGCACCCAGTTCGCGGAAAAACTGCTTGAGCAGACTTGTCAGTGTGTGAATATCGTCGCACACTAGCAGCTTAGGATCGTAGATGTAGCTCTCCGACAGTTTTTGCTTAAGCTCGTCTATGGACACTTTATTACCAGAAGCACGATACAAGCCATCCTGATCGATGCAGTCTTTACGCTCAATGTATTCCACACAATCCACCACAAAACGTGGCACATTCGGCTGTGTGGTCTGATTGAGTTCCAGCTGATCGAGTGGAGCACTGAATATAGGATACTTTGGTTTCATGCCATCTTCAAGATAAAGACTAGTAGCTTCGGCGCGACGAAAGAGACCGCGACTCTTCTTTTCGCTCTTTGGTGAACGTACATTTCTAAAGAGAAAAAAAGCAAAGTAAACAAACGAAACACATAAATAATACAAAAAATAATGTATTCTCGTCTGTTTTTTACTCACAATTTAAACACACCGCGTTGCACTGAAACGAGAATAAAAAGAATGGGAAAAAAATTAGTTGTATTCATCATAAATATTAGCAGTATTTAGAAAAACTTGTTCTCCTAATTCTAACGCGTCTGGCTACTTTTAATCTTGAGGCAAAATACCACAACAATAAATTCCACTGACAGAGCAACTAAAACCGCACGACGTATTATACAAAGGCCAGTAACTGAGATTCATAATAATTAAGATGATTCATCATTCATCGTCGGCGCGTTGCTCATTTTAATTAATTCAATATTATAATTCTTTTGTTTGTTTTTCTTTTGATTGAAAGATTATTTGTTGTTGAAAAATACAAAAAGATTTTCTCTGAAGGGCGTGTGCTTTTCATTTTGCGGCTGCTACTGTTATAAGATGCTACTAGAAAGATTTTGTCTTCCACAATAAACAAAAGAATATATCATATATTTGTATCTCTTATAATGACGAGCCTTAGTTTTGACCCCTCATAGAAGTCAATTCATTTTGTTGGACAAAAGACCATAATTTAAAGCAGACCAAATTTAAATTTTGCATAGAATGGTATGACGAATTCGCACATTTAAGACAATCCAGATAGTGTCTTGAATAAGCTGAATACCGTTTTGATTTAACTACAAATACGATGTTCAGTTTAAGATGAATAGCTTTTTGAAAAATATTTATTATCTGAGATGTAATTCTGAAGCCAAACCAACAATGGAAATATTGTACCGTAACACTTTCACCATCATAAACAATACTAAACAGAGTTTTAAAACCGTATTTAAACATTTTTGTGTTATAGTTGTTGAAGCTTTTCTAAAGCATAGAAATGATTTTTGAATAAGTGTAGAATACGAAATTAATGGAACTCAACAATATAAAAATTATAAAATTTTTTGCCATGTCTAAGTTGTTCAAATCGGCAAACTATCGTCACCAGACCCCCCTATACGAGGGGAGTCAATAAGGAATTATAGGTCCCAAATTAGAGACGTGATATTTTGGCATTGGGCGATGGGAAATTTGTGTAAAATGTTGATTTTTATTTACAATAACTATGAAGGGATCAAAATCAGTCGTACTATTTGTTTCCATGTTTGCTATAAGGAAACCAAAAACCAACTTTAGATCCAAAACCAATCTTCAGTCAGCCAATTCACTTTCAGTCGTACCTAAAATGAACTTCAGTCAGCCAAATTTGCATTTAGCCTTGCGCAAAACCAACTGCATTTAATCCCAAGCCCCAAAAGCCATTATCTTTTCTTTTTGAGTCGGCCAAATCGTTTTTAACGGCTTTTAGTCGTTCCTTGGTAGGTTTGTTAACGACCTATAGTTGTGCCTCAAACCAACTTCAGTCAATTTATTTTAATATTTTTTCTGGGAGATACATATCGACGGCCTAACTCTAATAAGACGTAATTCAAAATTATTTAATGCTTACACTCAGAAAAAAGTGTCTCGGAATATGATAAAAAAGGCATCATATTTAGAGAAAAATTGTATAGACTTTGCTCCAGAGAATGCTATTCTCTAATTGCGATACTAAAAATTCTCTAAAAATGATAAAAAGCTACCATGAAATAGAAAAATATATAATTTTTAGAGAAAAATACTTTTTTTTTTGAGAAAATATTTGTTTTTATTGAAGAGAATACTTCTCATAGTGAATTTTTTATCAAAATATAAGAAAAGTTTTTCATTTTCAATAAAATTTCTCTATAAATGAGAAATTTTTTGTGCGAGAAAAAAACTTATCATTATTAGAGACATTGAAATGTTTCCATTTCTTAGAAGTAAAGAAATATTTCTACGAAAATGTGAAAATTTATTCTAATTGAAGAAAATTTTATTTGAAAAAGAGAAAATTGCTATTATCAAAAATAGAGAAATTTTTTACCGGAGCAAGGTATGTGTTTTTTTCTCAGTGTAGGAGAAGAAAAAAACTGTTCATTATATGTATGAAGTTCATACTCGTAGTACTTATAATGAATTATTTTAAACGTTCTATAGCCATTTTTTTTTTCATACAAACGTTAAGAACTAAATAAAGGCATAGTTGTAGTTTTGTTGAATCTATCCAAATTGCTGATAACCATTATTTTCAAAATGTTGACTAACGTCGTATTAGAATTAGGCCGATATGTAATTTCTGAATGCAAAGATAAAAAACGACGATTCCTTCATTGGATATTTGTATACAAATCCAGACTATTTAAGCAGTTTCTTAAAAGCCTTTGCATGAACTCTTTAATTCAATTCTAGTTTCAACTTACTTGACCCAAAAGTGAATTCTAGAATCAATAAGATTGATACTAAAAAATTGTTTGGTGGACTCGCTTCAATTGAAAGCGGATTAAGAAGAATGCTATCATCTATTCGAAGGCGTAGAATCTCGGACGGGTGCGGCTTTTGTTTCAGAAAGCAATAAAAAAATCCCTTAATCCCTCTAAAGTTACAGTTGCAGGAAATGAGAAATTTGCATTATTATTAATTTAAATATTTAAGAGAAAACGAGTTACAGAATTCGTTAAGTAGTGCGATGGCTATTACTTTTAATTGATTTGAAATATAAAGTTATATCCTTCAAATAAAGTATTTTAGAATTTTATTAATTTTGAAAAAAACGAAAAAATCATTTAAAAAATAATAATTTCGTCAAAAAAATCATGCCTTGAATTTTTTATGAAACAGACAGTTCATTACATTCACCTTTAATGCGCCATAGACTTTGAAAGAAAATAAAAAATGCAAATTTGAGTTTTTTTCATGAGTTATAAAATTGTGGCATTTTGATTTGTTATTAAGTTATTTGTAATTAATTATATTTAGAGCTTAATGCCAAATAATTCATGAAGTAACAAGCTGGCTGCAACAACAAAAATTCTTTACAAAAGAACCGAGCAGACTAGACCATGGTTTCGTCGGACGCTACTCCGACTCATCAGTAGTCTCTGTGGTTCATGCAGTCCACTAATTTTGATAAGCTAATAAGTGCAACTGTCGTAAAACCAAACCTTTTACAACAAAAATCATTTTTGCTTATATTTTGAGAAAAAATTAATTTTTATGGTCTCTTTCAAAAAGGTATAATTAAAATATAAACAAAAAAGGAACGGTAAAACTTATATAACTAAATAAAGTTAACTGATCAGCTTTAAATAAAATAAATAAAATCTATTCAAAGATGGCAGAGATATTTGTTTCCCAATTTAAAACATTCAATTTGAGAGAGTTTTTTTCTCTTTCTTAGGATTTGTTTGAAAAACATTAAAAATACTTTTGGTTAGCGCTTCACAGTGATTTTTATAACATATGAAGGAAAATTTAACAAACTTTTAGAAATAATTAAAAAAAAATTGGAAAACGTTAAAATTCGACCAAAAAATTGACATTGGATATTGGAGAGTAGAATTTTTAAAAATTTGACAATTGCTGACTTAAATTAAATTTTTTTTAAAAATTTTTACTATTGAAAAAAACTCAAATTCACCAACTCTATCCCAACCAAATTGAATTTTGATCAAAGAGTGAGTTTTTTCTTAAAAAGTTAATTTCTTTCTTAGAAGATTGGGAGAAGGAGGTTGAGTTCTGATTAATACTAAAAAAACTTACGACAAAGTACACTGTTGACATATTCTTCTTTTTAAATTTGTCGAACGAATGATTAATTTTTATTAATTTATCTATGTTGCATTAAAAAAGCCGGGTATTCAGTCGGCCAAAATACCATATTACCCCCCAACCAACATGATCTTGGTACGCCCCTAATTGGGCGCAGAAGGGTCTGTTCAAGCACCATAACAAAAGTGGAAGGAAATAGACAAGAGCGTCTGAATTTCTTTTTTTACTATCAATCTTATTCATAACAAGTAAAGAAAGTCTAAAGTCGGTCTAGGCCGACTATGAAATACCCTAAACCTACTTTTCCAACAAAAAAAAAAGTATTATTGAAATTGGGCGTGTCCGTGGGCGGATGAAGCCTATATTTTATATGCATTTAAATGTTGATGAAAAATTTACACATACCAAGTTTTATTCCTGTAGCTTACAGTTAATGCCCTTATTGTGCTTTCGCCATGGGAGGTGGGCGTGTTCATGGACGGATTACTCCCAATTTTGGAACACATCTTAGTTTTGGTGTAAAATACATACATACCAAATTTAATTTCTCTATGACAAACATAACCTTATTTATTGAGTTTAAAACTTTTAGGGTTGTATGGGAGGTAGGCGTGTTCGTTGGCGGATGACGTCCATTTTTCAAAACCATCTTTGGTTTGTCATAAAAAACATATGAGCTAAATTTTAGCGCTGTAGGTTAAACAGACGCTTATTTATTGCGTTTTCAATTTTTGGGTTGTATGGGAGGTGGGCGTGTCCGTGAGCGGATGACGTCCATTTTTCGAAGACATCTTTGTGTTTGTATAAAACACATACATATCAAATTTTATTGTTGTAGGCTTATTATAAGCTGAGTTATGCAATTTTCAATCTTCGCGTTGTATAGGAGGTAGGCGTGTCCGAGGGCGGATGATGTCAATTTTTCAAAACCATCTTTGTTTTAGTATAAAAAATATATGAGCTAAGTTTTAGATCGGTTAGTTAAACAGAGGGTTATTTATTGCGTTTTTAATTTTTGGGTTGTATGGGAGGTGGGCGTGTCCGTGAACGGATGACACCCATTTTTCAAAGACATCTTTTTGTTGATATAAAACACACACATACCAAATTTTATTGTTGTAGACTTATTAAGAGCAGAGTTATGCAGTTTTAAATTTTTGCGTTGTATGGGAGGTAGGCGTGTCCGTGGGCGGATTCCAACAATATTCAATATTGCAGATCCTTGGGTGCATGTGACTATGTGTACCAAGCTTCATCCAATTATCTCGACTCCTTCTTCTTATCCTGTGTTTACGGACAACACACAGACGGACGGACGGACGGACGAACATGAATAGCTCGACTCACGAGGTGACGCTGATCAAGAATATATATACTTTTCTATACCGGACTCGCTTCGTTCTATGCGTTACAAACGTTTGCACAAAGTTAATATACCCTCACCTTTCAGTTTTAGGGTATAAAAATTATCACTTATTCTTAGCAATAGTTTTTTGTAAGGCCTTGATTTTCAGTTGATTTTAAAATTCTGTAAAGAAAAGGAATTAAAAGTTATTCTATAAATGATTAATAAGATGATGGAAATGTCTATCATCAGAGTTTTCGCAAATGTCTATCATCAACTCAAATGACATGCCTGTATGAAAATAATGGCTTCTGTAAGCGACAGTGTAAGCGACAAATGAATAGAATTTTCTGGATTATTTTCTCAATTACATGAAAGCAAAGATTTTGATGGGTTATTTGGATTATTTTTATATTCAATATTTTGAAATGTCTTGATATATTCTCAAATATTTTGAAAGAGTTTGAACTGTTTTGGTTAATGTTAATCAAAAACATAAAATTTTTTAAATTTTATATTTTAACTCTGATGAGTGTTCGAATATTAAAATAACTTTAGCAAGGATTTATTGAAGGTTTCAGTAATTTTTTTTAAATCTCTGATGTATGAAGAATTTATTAGACGTTTTTAACAGGGACCGAAAATAACTGTTATTTTAGAAATTTTTTTGGAAAAATCACTATGTTAAAGACACTGGAGAAGAATGTCACGTACACCAAATTGATCCTTGTTTCATTTGCTGTTCAAAAATATTAAGATTTTTATTTATTTTTATTTTTATTTAAGTTTTATATTAAAAATCATAAAATAACGGTTACTATAAAATTTTTTTTTCGCTCATAACTAACACTTGTTTTTGTAGTTTTATTTATTAATCAGAATATAAAACCTATATTTGTGCTATATTGTTTTACTCTGAAGTAAAACTTATTTTTCGAGTTTTTTATTTTTACTCAGAAAATAACACTTATTTAAACTGATTTTTTTAATAAAACTCATAACAGTTACGGTCCCTGGTTTTTATCGTTATTGAACGTTTGTAATTAACTAGTTCTACCCGGCACGCTTCACTTCGCTATTTTTTTTTTTTTTGCAAGCAATAATTTGCATAAGACAAATAACTAACAATAAATAGCTATACAAAATATCATTAGCCATTTCATATTTGTACCTTTTCCACAAATTGGATAAAAATCTTGTTGAAATTATGGTGCTAAACAAAGTACGAATTTTGTGTGCTGACGCAGAAACAATTGCATCGGCAAGTGTCAAGTCCCAAATGTCGATTTTAAGCATATTCATACGATGACAAGCATTACGATATGTGGCATACAACACACCATCAATAATTCGCAGCCACTCAAACGAAGTGTGTAACACGGACATTAACCAAATAGAGCCTAGGTAGAAACATACATTAGGCCACCCCAAACGATACTTCTAGAACCAACAACAAAAAGTTCCGGTATTTTGTCGAAATACATGTCTATCCAACATGTAGGTTTGGGGTGGCCTATTCAGAAGATAAACCGTGTGTATCTGACCGATGGCATCAGCTGAAAACACTCCCAGATGCTCTGGTTCAGCCTGACCTTGATTTCAGAATTAAAATTTCTTCGAAGGTTGTCGTTCAAGTATTGGGAATGAACAAATTCTATATGTTGTCTGAATGCAATTGACGTAACATCCCAATTGCCAGCACGTTACTTCGTTGCTTGCATCCATTGCGACAATACAAAGCACAGCCATGTAACTGCCCTTATTGACTGACGCCGTTCCACTGATAGTTGTCGTGAGAAATGGAAATTGTTTTATGCATTTACTCCCAGTCATGCATGGAGATTCGGGATTATGATAAATTGATCAATGCATGGTCCATGAAACATTTTATTCGTTACCGTATCGTTCAACTCGGGAACTATTGGGAAAAATTCTACAGCGAAAATGTCAGGTCAATCGGATCAGTAGTCAATATTAATGATTTTTGAAAAAGTGGGTGTAAATGTGGAACAACCACGCCCATTTTCAAACAATTTAGGTGGTAAATTGGCCCAGCAGTTAATTTCAACGATTCTGAACCATATTCAGAATATATAGTTTGTATATATTCTGATATATATTCTTTGCGTATATATAGTTTGACCACGCCCATTTTTCTCAGTTTCCGTTAGCAACCTTACAAAATAAATTACCAAATTAAAGTCTAATATGACAAAAATTGCTTGAAATATTTCATAAATGTGTGGGTGGTAAAAGGGGGAGTGTAAAGTAGCCAACAGTAACCATACAAATAAACTCACCACATTGTAGTCTCAAACGCTCTAAAATATAGAACATTTTATTGATTTTTGGGCTGTGGAACGAGATGTGGCCTCTGGCTATTTATGTACGTAGAATAAGATGATCGCGAAGGACACAATATCCCCAAGCAAATTGGATGTTCCATTCTCGAGTTGGGAAATTTAAACACATTTCTCGACTTTATTTTATATATCGTAACCTTAATAAAGAAAGTACGTAACTCATAAATTCATAATTTTACAGGAAGATACAAAACCTAAATAACTTCTTAAAATATTATGTAATTAAAAATTATCTAGTGCAAACTGTAATGAAAATTGTCAACAGATTCAGTATTTAAAACCATATTTCAGTTTTTTGGGTTTCATGGAGGGTGTTCTAACAAAAAATGCAATAAACATGATTTTAAAAAAAATACAAGTTGCGTCGTTTATATGTTAAGGTGACGATATACATATAAAGATTTTCGAATATCCTGTTTGACAACTTTTAAGGGCTTTTTAAGATTTTTGTAAATGTTTCAACAAAGGATCATAAAAAAGGGAGCTTTAGAAATATTCCATATATTTTTTAAGAACGACAGGACCCACGATTACTATCAGTTTTTCGAAAAATTACAGTAAATTTACAAGATGCCGTCAATCACAAAAAAACTCAATCAATTCTCAAATCTAAATAAAGCCTCTAATGCAAATGAAGTTCCCGGGACGATGTTCAAAATTATTTGTGAAGCTATACGATGGATCGTACTTAGCGCGGAAAAATCTGACTCTTGAAAAAACGACTTCACTGGGAAGAATAATTCCTACCCGGGTTTCATAAACGTTTCTTACTAACAATTTTATAATTAAAGCTTTCACATCTACACTCTTATATAACTTTTCCAACCTTAATATTCAAATTTTATTCTTACATTTATTTCTCATACGCTCCGTTATCGATTTTTTATCCTCTTCTGTGGGAATATCGATAAGATTTCCAATTGATGCACTTTTAAAGCGTTGCAAAAAATGCAGCTGATGATTTTGTCGCGTATCGATGTCATCTTTGTTTTCCTGTGCACGCAGAATCTCGGATTCGGAGACGATCTAAAATAATGAAGAAAAACAAGAGTTAAAAGTGTTTCGTTTTTAATTTTGAGTATAACAAAATTTCATTATTTCTATAAGTTTCAATTTTAATTTGTCTGAAATGATCAACCATTTCTAAATTTTTCAATGTTATTCTTTTGGTTTCTTTTTCTTTAGTGTTTTTTTTACGATAATGAATGAGTTGCACAAGTTGTGAGTTTGGTAGATAGTTAAACTGTTGATAGATAATTAAATATTTTTTAATTGTAAAAAGCTTTTAATGAAAGCTTCTTATCGAGCTCTAAATTCCCCCTTGAATGATCGAAGCATAAAAAAATATTTACTCACATGAACGAAAAGAACAAGATAAAGAAAAAGAACTTGGTTGAAATTTTGAAATTTTTATCTATTGACATTTCCCAATAAATTTTTTTTATACTCAGATATAAGCAGAGACTGAATTGAATAAAGCTGATAACAACTGATTAATGTTATCAAACAAAAGTTATGAAAGTGAAGAGAGTTCGAATGCTGAGATACTCAAGCAGTTTTAAACACAAGAGTATTAGAATTCAAAGTAAAGGTTGGCATAAATCAATTTTGCTTTAAAAAAAAGTAATATTTTCTACACTTTTAGGGAAGTCATTGAAAGTTAAGTGATATTTGTTAGATGGCGATAAAATGATATAAGCAAGTTGTCAACAATTTCTGTCATATTTCATAAGTCAACTAATATTCGATAGCATAACTGTCAAGCCCACATCCATTAATAAATAACTTCCCAAATATGTGACTAAGATTTAAATAATTTCTAAAATAAAATATGAAATAACTTCAAGTATTTATATGTAATTGTTTTAATTTGTATGTGCAAATAAATTTCACTTGGCTTTTGAATTCAAAAACGGTATTACCAAGAAATCAAGACTTTTATGGCAACTGTATGCATGAAACACTTAAACCAACTCAAGCACCCATACAATCGATAGCAAATGTCAATCGAATATGGAATTTTTAATGGATTCAAACGAACTAATTGCGCAATAAAGCGTTTATTTAGATTTTATTTGTTTGTTTGTTTATTTATTTTTTAATGTTTAGCTTTTAAGGGGTGGAGAGAGTGGCAGTGAATCGCTTTGTTTACAATTGTATAAAATTAATCGGCATTGTTTTGCAATCGAAAACGTTGCTCTGCCTTCTACGACGTTACATTCAAATGATAATCGAAAGTGAAATAATTCAAAGCAAAAAAATTATGCTTAAAATGCGGAAATTAATGAACTACTTCAGTTAGTTTGGAACAAAAAAAAAAAAAAATGCTTAAATTACACACATTAACCAAGGCTGAACAAGTTCATTAAACTACGTTTGAATTTCCAAACTCAGCACTTCTGAATGAAAACATTTTATCACATAAGAAACAATTGTAATTTTTATCCAAATATTTACGTTCGTGTTCACCTTGGCAAACATTTATCAAAGACAAGCAATGTGAATGAGTGCAAAGAAGATACCGAAAACAGCTGTCGAGAAGAATTATTACTCATAGAGTATTTTATGAAGAATCTGGCTGCTGCAAAGATACAAAGATTTAAAAGAAAATTACGTATAAAGTGTATTATGTTACTATGAGATAGTTTATCATGAAGATTAACCCATATATGCCTGAATTTCAAACAAAAAAACTGTAATTTTTGCCAAGAAAAGCAGTTAATAGTGATCAAAATTTTTACTTAAACTTTTTTTTTGGCTTTTTTAAATTTAACAAAACATCGAAAAAAAAATTAAAATTTTTTAATATATAATTAAGAAATAAGTTTAAGACCATCAAAAATTTTGATTTTTAAGCATGTGCCCCTTTTCTTCGACTTACACTAAAAATAATGTTTGATTTTTCAAAATTCAATATTATATTTCAGCATTTAATTTTCTTTAATATTTTTGAAAAACCTAAAAATGTTTTTAAAAATTCTAACCATTTTATGTTGTTCTTCCTAAAATCAACCTAAAGCCAATTTTTCACTTTTTAAATCCTATTTTTTAGTAACTATGTATTTATAAGAACTTTTTTTCCTTAAATTTCCATCAAATCAATAATTTTTTGTTAAAAAGTTATTGAAATACAAGGCACCATATCTTAGAAATAAAAAATTTAAATTTAATATTTAAATTCAGAAACAACAAAAAGAGAACTTATTAATTTTAACTTAGTTGAAGAACGGCCGAAAATAAACAATTTTTATAGTAAAATCTAAGCTAAAAAACTCGTGTATTAATTTCGAAATCTTCAAAATTTTTTTATTTCTAATGTCAAATTCAAAAATACAAAAGAATTTTTTTTTGTCAGTCATAAGTGATTATTTTACAATGTCTAATTGCGACGGGTCGTATTCGATAACAATTTTAATACCCTAAACCTAAAAGGTCAGGGTATATTAGGGTAGGGCTTTGTGCAAATGTTTGTAACGCATAGAACGAAGCGAGTCCGCTATAGAAAAGTATATATATTCTTGATCAGATTCACCTCGTGAGTCAAGCTATCTATGTCCGTGAGTCAAGCGATTCAATGAAACTCGGTACACATGGTCACATGAACCCAAGGATTTTCACTATAGTGAAATATTTTTAGAATCCGCCCACGGACACGCCTACCTCTCATACAACGCAAAAATTGAAACTGCACAAATGAGCTCATAGTTAACCTACAACAATAAAATTTGATATGTATATATTTTATATCAAATGTCTTCGAAAAATTTGTGCCATCCGCCTACGGACACGCCTACCTCCCATACAACCAAAAATTAAAAACTCAATAAATAAGCTCGTGTTAAACCTTAAGAGATACAATTTCGTACGTAAGTATTTTATATCAAAAAAAACATTTAATCGAAAAATAGATGTCATCCGCCCACGGACACGCCCACCTCCCATACAACCAAAAATTAAAAACTCAATAAATAAGCTCATGTTTAACGTACAGAGATAAAATTTGGTATGCATGTATTTTGTATCAAAACAAAGATGTCTTTGAAAAATGGGTGTCATCCGCCCACGGACACGTCCACCTCCCATACAACCAATAATTAAAAACTCAATAAATAAGCTCATGTTTAACGTACAGAGATAAAATTTGGTACGTATGTATTTTGTATCAAAACAAAGACGTCTTCAAAAAATGGATGTCATCCGCCTACGGCCACGCCCACCTCCCATACAACCCAAACATTTAAAACTCAATAAATCAGCTCATGTTTAACGTACAGAGATAAAATTTGGAACGTATTTATTTTATATCAAAACAAAGATGTCTTCGAAAAATGGGTGTCATCCATCCACGAACACGCTCACCTCCAATAACCACAAAAGCGAAAATATTACAAAGGCATTAACTTGTGAGCTACAGGAATAAAACTTGAAATTTTTATAAATTGGTGTTAATTTTTCATCAAAATTGAAATTCATATAAAAAATGGGCTTCATCTGCTCACGGCCACTCCCATTTTCAATGCTATTATTGTATTTTGAAAAAAAAAGGTTTAAGGTATTTCATAGTCGGGCTAGACCGACTTTAGACTTTCTTTAAAAAAAAAAAAAAACAAAAAAAACAAATTGGCCATTTCAGCCCTTGAAAGGACTTTGACCGAGCTTCTTATGATCAATTGTGTTGTGTTGTGTGTGTTATTAAATGTTTGCACACAATTGACCGAGAACTGGACCTACATGTTTTATGCCTACTCCGAACGGCTAAAGTTTATGTTCTCAAGAAGCTTTACATGGCATTATTTACTCTCTGAGGTTTGCCATTGTCTGCAGAGAGGTGGCGACCGATCAGAAAAATTTTGTATTGAAAAAACTTTTCGCCGCGACTGGGGATCGAACTCGGGCTTCGAGCGTGCTAAGCCACACACATAACCTGCACGCCACGGTCACTACTTAGACTTTCTTTACTTGTTTCATATAAAAAGCACTGTAATAGCGAAACAGTTTCTGGTCCAGGCTAACATGTTCCGCCTATACATAGCAATAACAACTATAACAGTTTGAACGATATAGAGTATATATTAAGATAAAATTTCGTCCTGGAGAAATATCTATCAAAAATTTTGAAGAATCTATTAAGACTCTTAATTTAATAGTAGGTTTACTTTTGTGAAATTCATATACCTACTTGACCGAACGTTTAGATACTCAATGAAATTATATAAAAAAAAATTCCTAAATAGTTAGTATATTGTATTTTAATTAATAAGAACTCAATTAATTAGTTTAAAATTTAAATGTTTAGCACTTATTTTAAAATGTTTAAGCTTTGAGTCTATTTCTTCTTAAAAACTCAAAGAAGAAAAAAAATTGGTTATTAGCTTCTTAAGGCTTCTTATTAAAGTATAATTACAAAACTTGGTTCCAGATTGTAATCATATCAATGTTCTTATCTCAATGAATTCTTTACTCTATAATTGCCACAAATATTAAGAGAGGTACTTTAATTTATTATCTTTTGACTCTATTATTCTGTTGATGAAACTTCATATGCAATATTGATGAAAACTATACTCTCATAGTTGTTATTCTCATGTTAATCCTCTCCTCACCCCTATGTGTATAGAATGGGTTCAAGCATTCATAACAAATATATATCATCTATAAATTTTTAACCTAAAATAGTTCTATACTAAATTCTTATTTAATTTTCGTTAAAGATACTCCCGAAGTAAAGTGATTCTTTAAGTACGTGTACTTTATTTGCAGATGTAAATTTACCGATATCTGACCTTTATACTCCGAGGTATAATAATATTTTATCACAAAATATTCTTTCGATAGCCTTCTACTCTCCCTGACTGTCTATGAAATCCAATTTGCGATATCTTTAACTTGATTTTGGCTATAGTTTTTTCAAGATTTATTTTTGATAATTTTAATACCAATCATGCCAATATAAACAATTGCTTAAAATTTTTTCAAAATAATGCGCGTTATGTTCACCAATAAATAAATATTTAAAGATTTATCACAATGATTAAATGAGCAGGCATCGTTCTATAGCATAAAATGATGGCTGGCATGAATTATTTTTAACAATTTTTCTTCTTTACAAGCTAAAGCATGGTTTTCACTATGTCAATTTCAATGGTCAGTTGTTGTCAGTCACATGAAAAATGCCAACACGTTGTCATTTTTTTGCTGTTTGACAATGGCGAAAAATATGAAAAACTGATCTCTTCATATGTTTATAGCAAAAATTGCAAAAAAAATTGTTATTTATGTGATTTTTTAAACTTTTAAATTTCATGTCAAACAAAAAATGACTAAGTGAAAACCAAGCATAAGAAAAGGCATTATAAGTAACTGCATTTGGCATTGTATTTACATCTTATGTAATTGACAAGTTGCAGTGTAATTGAATGCCATGTGATGCCTGCTTATAATGCGTAACGCGAATATAATTAAGTTTAAACTAAATAGTTTTAAAAGGCGTTTTCATTTTGTCATTGCGTGCTTGCTAATAATAATATAACACTGCCTGAGAATAGACATAAATTACAGTATTTATATTAATATTGATAAGCATAATTGATCAATAAAAATGTTCTCAATGAGTTTATCAGAATTTTCCCAGTTAACATTTGGCATTTGAAATAAACTGACTGCAACGCTCGTAAGCATTATATTTGGAATTAGCTTGTAAAATGTTTCCAAAACCTTTGTAATTAATATTTGGATAATCGAAACAGCTCACTTCGAATACACTTACAGTTGTTAGCTTATTGCAAACTAATTGGTAACTTAAATGTAAGCATTAAGCAAATTACAAGTTTATAAGTAGCAAATGTTTAAAGTAAGCATTTTACAAACACTTATTATAAGTTGAGTTGTTAGATTTTTAAAGAAGTATAATTTTATTCAACTCATTATTAAAGATTTTGAAAATAGTTTCCTTTTAAAAAGATATACATTAGACCGGATCGAAATTTAGATTCCGCCAGGCGGGGTCTCAAAAGTTAGAGGAACTCATTACAATGATTTCTACATATTTTTTTTTCAAATCGGCGAAAATTCGCCGAAGCAATTTTGATTCCCGTAAGGTCCTTTTTGATCAAAAAAAACATGTTTATACTCTAAACCTGAAAGGTCAGGATATATTAACTTTGTGTTAAAGTTTGTAACTTACAGAACGAAGCGAGTCCGGTATAGAAAAGTATATATATTCTTGATCAGCGTCACCTCGTGAGTCGAGCTTTTCATGTCCGTCCGCCCGTCCGTCTGTCCGTCCGTCCGTCCGTCTGTGTGTTGTCCGTAAACACAGGATAAGAAGATGGAGTAGAGATAATTGGATGAAACTTGGTACACATAGTCACATGCACCCAAGGATCTGCACTATTGAATATTTTTGGAATCCGCTCACGGACACGCCTACCTCCCATACAACGCAAAAATTTAAAACTGCATAACTCAGCTTATAATTCGCCTATACCCAAAAATTGAAAACGCAATAAATAAGCCTGTGTTTATTCTAAAAAAAAAAAAAAAACAAAAAAAACAAATTGGCCATTTCAGCCCTTGAAAGGACTTTGACCGAGCTTCTTATGATCAATTGTGTTGTGTGTGTTATTAAATGTTTGCACACAATTGACCGAGAACTGGACCTACCTGTTTTATGCCGACTCCGAACGGCTCATGTTCTCAAGAAGCTTTACATGGCATTATTTACTCTCTGAGGTTTGCCATTGTCTGCAGAGAGGTGGTGACCGATCAGAAAAATTTTATATTGAAAAAACTTTTCGCCGCGGCTGGGGATCGAACCCGGGCTCCGAGCATGCTAAGCCACACACTTAACCTGCATGCCACGGTCACCACTTTTATTCTACAGAGCTTAAATTTAGCACACACATATGTTTTTTATAACAAAAAAAAAGATGGTTTTGAAACATGGACATCATCCGCCCACGGACACGCCTACCTCCCATACAACGCGAAAATTGAAAACTGCATAACTCAGCTCACAGTTAACCTACAACAATAGAATTTGATATGTATGTGTTTTATACCGACACAAAGATGTTTTCGAAAAATGGACGTCATCCGCTCACGGACACGCCTACCTCCCATACAACCCAAAAAGTTTAAAACTCAATAAATAAGGTTATGTTTGTCATAGAGAAATTAAATTTGGTATGTATGTATTTTATACCAAAACTAAGGTGTGTTCAATTGGGAGTAATCCGTCCATGAACTCGCCCACCTCCCATAGCGAAAGCACAATAAAGGCATTAACTGTGAGCTACAGGAATAAAACTTGGTATGTGTAAATTTTTCATCAACATTTAAATGCATATAAAATAAAGGCGTCATCCGCCCACGGACACGCCCATTTACAATAAAAAATTTTTTGTTTTTGAAAAGTGGGTTTAGGGTATTTCATAGTCGGCCTAGACCGACTTTAGACTTTCTTTACTTGTTTTTGCTTGTAACTTTTTATTTTTCATATAACGTATACCCACATCTGCTAAAATATTAAATTTCTTGCTCATACCAATATTTTGACATAAAAACGTTCTTAAAATTGTGTTTCATTATAACTCTTATTGACCACCAAAAATTTAATTTTTGCTATTTTCAAACACACATTTTTTTTAAATCGTTGCAAGACACATTTTTCATTAGATTTATGTGGAATTGTTTTTATTGGAAAGGTATTAAGTTCTATTTTCTTTCTGTATATCGCTTTAGTCTTATATTCGGAAATAAGTTAATCACTGGTATAGAAACCTTTGTCTCAGGACTTCGAATGGAAATTATTGATTTGTAATTTGTTGATATCTTTAAAAAAAAAATGTCAATCTTGGTAGAATTTTATAAGATTCTTAAATTCACACAGGTTGATCAGATGTATAAATCTGTTGCTTTGCTTTTTTTTAAAAAAATTTTCCAAAATGATATACACAAAAACTGTACACAGATCCAAGTTAACTGAAAAGTCACAGATGCATGAATTTCATTAACTTTAACATCATTTTAATAACTAAATTATTTGGATTTTTGTATTTTTAGTTCTTATATAAAACATCTCATTATTATTTTGTATGATTAATGTGTTTGATTTAATTTATTGAAATAAATTAAAAGGTTGTGCCAGGTGCTGGGCAAATCGGGAAAGGTGTCGCTGGCCGGATTGGTGATAATTGCGGACCAGTTTTGGCCTGCGGGCCGTAGTTTGGTGACCCCTTGTTTAGGTCCCATCTCTACGATATGGTAAGTATGTTTGTCGTTGGGTCCCATTAAATTACATAACAAAGACACAGAAACCTTCAGGAACTTCAGTAAATTTTTGTCCTTTTTCAATCTTTGAATGGATGTTGTATACTTTCTGAATCCATAAATGGCCGGGTGTAGAATATTTTACAGTTTAAGACCACATATTCAATATTTCCAATTTCATTTGGAATTTATTAATTTAAGGCCCGTTAAATGATCTCAATTTTAAACAAAGGTTAGGTTAAAATGCCTTAACCTCAGTTTAAACTTTAACGCCGATACCTCATCTCAAAAAATCTAAGTTTAACTTGATGAGGCAAGTTTAAATTTAAACACAGAAATTCTAGGTTTAAAAAATTTAAACTGAGATTTTGTCAAAAATTCTCTGAGAACATTTGAAATATTCTTAATAATAAACAAAAAATACAATATAAAAAAATCATACTTCAAAAAATTCAAAACAATAAACAAAAAATAACATATTTTAAGTTTTGAAAAAAAAATATTCCAATGAAACTGACAATTTGCATTATTTTATCAAAAATTTTTGAAATACTTTGATGCAGGGACCGTACCGGTTATGGTTTTTATCGAAAAAGTCACATATTTACTGTTATTTTTTAACTTTTATTTTTTCCGACAAAAATAAAAGTTATTTTTTGCCTTATATTTTTACGGGCGAACATAACAGTTACTTTTGACTTTTATTTTATCGGTCGGAAATAACAGTTATTTTCTGCCTTTTATATTTTCGGTCAATAATATCAGGCAATTTGTGTTTTTTCAAAGGCTGTTTTACCGACTAAAAAACTAATGGTACCATTATTTGGGTCTCATCGGTGTGCACAATTTAAATATGGCATCAATAGTTTTTTAATTGGTCAAGCGGCCTTTACAAAAAAACAAAGTGCCTGATAATTTTTGACCGAAAAAATAAAAGTCACAAAATAACTGTTATTTTTGACCGATAAAATAAAAGTCAAAAGTAACGGTTATATTTGTCCGAAAAAATAAAAGGCAAAAAATAACAGTTAATTTTAACTTTTATAGAATCAGTCGAAAATTTAAAAGGCACTTAATATTCATGAAGCTGAGGCCATTTGTAACATAATGGTATATTCGAAAAAGTCCTGCGACAATTTTTTCATTGTGTCTTTCTCATTTAGAAATTGAAAAATAACAGTTATTTTCGGTCCCTGCTTTGATGTTCAATATGTTTTTTAATCTCAGTTTGAATTTTTAAACAGAGTTTAAGAAAACTGACGATAAAAATGAGATAAGTTACGGAAATAATTTTAACTGTGCTTAAAATTTAAACTCTGTTTACGAAATCTGAGGTTAAGGAATTTAAACTTCGGAGATCAGTTAACGGGCCTAAGTTGTTTTCTAACATTTTAAAATTTTTGCAAAAACTAACTCAATTCATTTTATTTTTGTAACAGCACTGAAATTGTTTGCAGATAGAACTAAATAACTCCGTTAATATTACAAAAATTATTAGTCAAAATAACAAGAGGGTTTCTGTAATAGATAAAAACCATTAGAAAGAGTAAATTCCACTCTGGTTCTGGCATTGTGATCTGTTTAAATTAGAAAATTTTTGGTCTCATTTTAAGGTCATAAATTAAATTTTTTCAAAATCGTTTGATAGAACTCGGGTTATGCGAGATAAATTCGTTTATATATAAATGACGCTGTCAAGAAAAGATATTAATTTAGTGCTTAATTTGGAACTAATCTTTAAAAAGTCAAATGTTCCGCATAATGACACAAACAAACCACATGAGCTGAACTGAAACATTCTGTACTTATTTTTTTATAGTTTGTTTGTCGATCGTAAAATTGTTTTGAATGGTGAAAAGGTTAGACGAACCGTGAATACTTTAACCTCATTTTTACGGTATTGACCTTCATAAAACAACCGCTGTTGATTTTAAAGTTAAATGATAGTCAGCTATGTTTATTGTTTTAGTTATGCTTTTTTTGAATTAATCTTTAATTTTTTTTCTCTTTTCTATATTTAAAAATTTTCTTGATATGTGGAAACATAAAAACTGTTATTTAATTATTGACTAATGTAAGTACGGTACGAGTATAAAAATGTCTGCTTATACTACATGTAGAGTTTTTTATGACCTACACACGTTATGTCAAGGTTTAGTTATATAAAATGTATACTTTTGCAATTAAATTCAGCATCAGTCCCTTATTGAGTACTGTATATAAATTATTTTATCTCAACATGTATACAAAAATTTAACTCTTGATATTTTATAAGATCAACAAAGGTTGTGAATTTTTTAATTTTTATTCCACATCTTACGTCTAATTTTTTTTAGTTTAGGTCTTTCGAATAAAGAGTTGACATCACAAATTTTTTATCTTATAAACAAAGCATTAAAATGACTCAGGGCTCCAAATGGCGCTATCAAAAGATAAACCTCGACACTTCTTGACTAAAACAATCACTTCCGAAGTTAAACAAATAAATAACTCATCACAATATCATTAAAAACACATAACTAGCCGACTAAATAAACGGAAATAGTTGCCATTTCAAGAATCTCAGTTGTTTTCGATAAACAGGAATAAGTTTTTTTTCATTTTTTTATGTTTATTTTGTCCATGCAAATATTGCGTAATAAATTTCCAATGAAATTAAATCAACGCTTAATGTGCTATATTTACAAGCTTAACGAAAGTATGCAAAAGTAAATTCGCGATTACAGCGAATGCGACTTTAACACAATTCGAGAATGTGAACGATAACAATTCTTCTTTATACATTGTTATTTAGTTTCTTTAAAGGCAAACAGGAAAATTCGCATGAATCCATAAAGCATGATGAGAGGGGATGTGGGTGAAGCGAAGGCCTGCTGCAGTGCTTAAAGCGAACGTGAATGAATGCTTTGCGGAATCGGGAATATGCAGCAATGCAGGCAGTCTCGATGGGTATGTTTGTTTCCACGAATGTAAGGGTTAACAAACTGCAATAAAAGCGCTACGCTATCAGCTGCCATAATATATTAAGGTTGGCAGCGTTAGGATATGTGAATTCCACATAATCCAGGTGTAATTTTTTGAGGCAGTGGTTTTTCCAAGAAACTGTTGTGGGCTCAACATAATAAATTCTAAATACACGTAAATCCCATAATTATTTGTTTATGTTAAAGTTTAATTTTTTGCGCCAGTTTTACGAGAATCTGAAGTAAACGAAATTGCAGTTAAGACTCCGCTGTTTGATATCTTAAATTTAAAAGATCAACAAGTTTTAAAAAAAATCAGATAAGTTTGTCAATTAAGTAGTCTTAAGTGTCTTTTTAGAGTTTTTACGTGTAACCTTTTACATAATAAACACTCAAATTTGCTTTATTGATAAAAAATTTACTCTTGCAACACTTTGGGTTTTATGCATAAAAATGAGATGTTTCTCAGAGGTCAATGGTGAGATGTCCTGCTCAAGAAGAGAGACACCCGACGTTTCTCTGTCACAATCTCAGAATGAAATGACTGATATGACTCAAACAAAAGTTCAATCTCATGGCAAACTTCTCAGCATAAGTGAGATCGATCTTAAAACTTCTCAGCATAAGTGAGATCGATAAGTGAGATCGATCGTGATCTGACGCTCGCGAATCTCAAAACTTGAATTACTTACTTTAAACACCATTTTTATATTGTTGACAAGAAAAAAGATTAAAGTTACTAAGCCCTGGCCATTTCTTTACCCTAGAACTGTATCGTTTTATACCCTAAACTTGAAAGGTCAGGGTATATTAACTTTGTGCAAACGTTTGTAACGCATAGAACGAAGCGAGTCCGGCATAGAAAAGTATATATATTCTTGATTAGCGTCACCTCGTGAGTCGAGCTATTCATGTCCGTCCGTCCGTCCGTCCGTCTGTCCGTCCGTCTGTGTGTTGTCCGTAAACACAGGATAAGAAGAAGGAGGTGAGATAATTGGATTAAACTTGGTACACATGGCTACATGGACCCAAGGATCTGCACTATTGAATCTTTTTGGAATCCGCCAACGGACACGCCTACCTCCCATACAACCCAAAAATTGAAAACAAAATGAATAAGCCTCTGTTTAACTTATAGAGATAAAATTTGACACATATGTTTTTTATAACAAAAAAAAGGTAGTTTTAAAAACTGGACATCATCCGCTCACGGACACGCCTACCTCCCATACAAAGCTAAAATTGAAAACTGGATAAATTAGCTCTTAATTAACCTACAACAATAAAATTTGTTGTGTATGTGTTTTATGTATACACAAAGATTTCTTCGAAAAATAGGTATTATCCACGCACGGAGACGCCCACCTCCCATACAACCCAAAAATTGAAAACGCAATAAATAAGCTCGTGTTTAACCTACAGAGATAAAATTTAGCACAAATGTTTTTTATAACAAACCAAAGATGGTTTTGAAAAATGGACATTATCCGCCTACGGACACGCCCATTTTCAATAATATTATTTATTTTTGGAAAAGTAGGTTTAGGGTATTTCATAGTCGGCCTAGACCGACTTTAGACTTTCTTTACTTGTTTTTACCTATTCCTGTATCGCGGGGTAAAAAAACACCCCAATTTTCAAGGGCCCGTTTCTCGGGCACAGTGTGACTTTGATGGTTGCATGGTGGCTAATTTTTGTCGTCTTTTGACCTAGAATCACGTGAACTAAATTGTTTTTGCCAAAAGTTTGGAGAGTCCGGGAAAATAGACCAAGAATGGCAAAAACCGTGAAAACTAGCAAAAAGTTTATTTTTCATTAAAATTACCTACTATATCTCAATGGGTTTTTGAGTAAATCGAGTAACTCCAGTGGGTTTCTAAAGTGGATAAACTATGTTTAAGGGATATCATAAAAGTTTTTGCCAATTTTTCAAAAATTCTATTTATTTTAAGAAATCAAACTGCGCAAATAGCTAGAATTTGAAAAAACGATTTTTGCCGCACAGATCGTTACAATGAATAAGAACTTCGTTCAAATTGGAAAAAGACATTTTTATTCGAAATTATAAAGATTAAAAAAATTGTATCATTCAAAGTTAACTTGTATCACTGGAAACTTTAATTTCGTACTGCTTCTAAACTACTGAACGAGTTAGAATTGTAAAATTTTTTGATATCTGTATAAAAACTTATTAGCAGGTACCGTTTTTTTTAAAGAGAGTGCAAATTTTTGGTTGTTATTGGTAAGTATACTCAATGAGCATTTATTCCAAATAGTTGTTGTTGTTATTTTTTAACCAATATTGGAGCAGAGCATTTTTAGTTATTAAAACAAGTGCGGCTAATCAAGTGGAAGGGAGGGCATATATGTAAATATATATAAAGTGGGACCACTATACACTCTCTACTTGTCCAAAAAGTTTAAACAACTCGAAAATAACTAAACTTTAAGGTGACGAGAAATATACACAAACTGTATCGCGGGGTGAAAAACATCCCAGACGCACTTCTAATGTTCACTGCTTAAGCTAGCACGTGGTACGGATGCCGTGAGCGTGCTCCCTCTACTCTCAGACTTTGAAACAGAATTATGGTTACGGTCCCGGGCCGTAAATGTAAGACGTTTGTGTCTGGCGCGAGATTTAAACCGGTCTGGGGTGTTTTTTCACCCCGCGATACAGTTCTAGTGTTAAATATGTATTTTTAGAAGTGCTTGACAATTTTAAATGCTTCAAGAGGTAAGAACTCTTTTGAATATGCAATTGAATCAAAAATTGTATAATACTTATGCTCATTTGATAACGCAGTGACACAAATTTTTAAAAAAGTCAAAATTCTTATATACCACTATAGAAAGGTGAAAGTACTACCCCATGAGAGCAAAGTTTGCTCCCTAGCGGGGTTTTACAAACTTAGGCGCGGAACATATTTTTTTGACGCATTTAATTTGGGTGAACAGTGGATTTCTCTGCAATTCAACGCATCATTATCGGGTCTCCAATTTTTCCAGTATTGGAGTTAAAAGGTTAAATAATAATTTTCCAAACAATTCTCACAAAAAATTCACACCAGTTGGTCAATAATTGGTCTGGCAAAACTTTTACAGTCGGGAACAAAAAAAAAAAGGAATATCTTAATACTTAATTCGGCAATGGTATGATTTTTTGGCAGGAAATGTTTGGAAAATCATTGTTTGACCTTTTAACCTCAATTCTACACAAGTTAAAGCCAAAAACTGATGCGTTGAGTTGCAAATCTACTGTTTACCCATGAAATATGTAAAAAAAATATGTTCCGCTCCCGAGTTTGCAAAAGCCCGCTAGGGTTGTGCAGTGTTTTTGGAATGACGTTTTCGTATTTTACGGGATCCACGGGCGATCAAATAACTGCTGTTATTTTTGAGTAACAAAACTCCAATGAGTTTTATTTTTAGTATTTATAATATCGGCTGGGATATTTTTACGTACGTAGGATATTTTTGATATATTGATTTTCGGCTAAATGGCGGACTTCTAAAGTGGAAAGTGAAAAATTTGCCTAAAATACATCAGATGATAGATAATAACAAATAAACTATTCAATTTTAAAAAAAAAATTCTATGTACTTTTATACACAATAAATTTGTCAAAATATATGCCAAGTTTCAAGGGAATCGGTTGAAAATTGTCTAAGTTATGTTTTCGGCAAAGCTTAAAAAATGCAGTTTTGAGATAAACACGTTTGAAGTTTTGAGCAGTAGGAGTGCCGACCAGGTGGTCTTATACTAAAATTCAAAAATCAATCACTTAGAAATTTTTCCCAGCCATCATCTTTTGAGACATCTTTTTGAGGTCATAAGGAACCATTTAAAAAAAATTTATTGATTTTTCGAAAGTTCTAGAGTGGCCTAAACCTTCTATCCTAAACCTTGATAGAAGAATTTTTTCTAACAACAAGTTTAGGTTTTTTTGGACAAGTAAAAAGATTTTCAGGAAAACATTTTTCACTTCTTTCAAAATAAGAAGAGAACCGATGAAGTTTTTGAGAAGCAAGGATAACCATGTAAATTTAGTTTCTGCGATTCATTTCAAAAAATTATTTTAAAATTTTTTCAAGATCAATACATAAATAAAATTTGTTTATTTCAAAATTTTTAAGAACTTGACTTGCTTAAAGAAACGGGACGGAATAATTTTATAAGCCCCGATTTAATAGTTTACAAATTCTGTCGACCTTGATTGCATACGACTTTGCATTCGAAGTAAGTTTTACATTTTCTTCTTAAAAAAATTGCAACATCAGTGGAGCAATTTCTCAAACAGGCGAGTTATACTATCATGCATACCATTTTGTAAAGTTCCTCACCAAGAGCTTTTGCTGAGGGCCCGTTACTCAGGTAAACTCGATGCACAAGGAGTTTGTAGCAAAAAGAAGGATTTTTGTGCATACGAAAAAAATTATTTGACGAATTTATTTTCGTTATAAATGAAAGTGTGATATGTCTACGTGTGCAATGAAATGAGTTAATTGCAGTTTAAGATACGAATTTATTTGTATACTTTTACTTTTGTATATTTTTTTTCTCATATTTTTGCATTCTATAGAAGCCGATATGTGGTGACCGTGGCATGCAGGTTAAGTGTGTGGCCTGGCATGCTCGGAGCCCGGGTTCGATCCCCAGCCGCGGCGAAAAGTTTTTTTCAATAAAAAAATTTTTCTGATCGGTCACCACCTCTCTGCAGACAATGGCAAACCTCAGAGAGTAAACAATGCCATGTAAAGCTTCTTGAGAACATAAACTTTAGCCGTTCGGAGTCGGCATAAAACATGTAGGTCCAGTTCTCGGTCAATTGTGTGCAAACATTTAATAACACACACAACACAATTGATCATAAGAAGCTCGGTCAAAGTCCTTTCAAGGGCTGAAATGGCCAATTGGTTTTTTTTTTTTAGAAGCCGATATCATAATAATATGATAACAAAATATTCAAACGAATTTTGCTTAATAATATTATCCAAAAATCTTTTTTTTGCAGTGACTTAGTCCATTCTTCATAATTATAAGCGAAGTTTGAGTTCTAAATAAAGGCTTTTATGCTTTTCATAGCCTGCGATGGGTTTTCCCTGAAACGGCTGATAAGTAATTGCGGTAGTCATTAAGTAATTAGCTAAAAAACAAAATTATTTATATAATTTTATAACGACCACTTTCTGAGAAAAAGAAAAAGATTTTCTTAGTATTACTAGATTATGAATATAAGCCACTATGAATGAAACAAAATATTTCTCTTGAAATTCATTTCAGGAGTTCGGATAACATTTTTAGAAAACAAGAAAAGCCCGAATTATGAATATTTAGTCCACAGCATGATATTTTGAATGAAAGAAAAACGTCTATAGGCGACCTAAGGTTTTCGAATAAAATCTGATCGTCATAATCAATTAAATTTTCTTTTTAAAACTTTGACTTTTGATATAAAATTAAGGAACCAGAGGGATTATGAAGGATTTTATTTTTTTCATGAATGAAAATAACGAATTGTATTAATGTACAAAATGTTATATCTTAAAACTGAAGATTTAAGATGAAGATTGAAATTTTTTATTATTGCTAATTTGGAAGAGCAATGTTTCAACCATAATGTGGGTAGTTATGGAGCTAAGGGGTCGTTCATAAATAAGATTGCAAATATAAGGGGGGGGGCTTAAAATCTATATAAGGGGAGAGATCGCAGATATTGTAACGTGACAAAAAAAAAAAAAAAAATTCGAAAAACTTTAAATTAATAACTCCCCATCACCTTTTCCATTAACACAAGAACCTTTTGGCATCTCTTCCGTATATCAACATACGTCTGGAAAATTTGCGTCTTTTATACGGCGTCATGTTTTGACATTAAGGTCTGAATATTCTCGATCAAAGTAGAATCCATACGACTTGTACTGTCCTTGGCAGAAAGAGGAAATCAGTTCAAGATGTGCCCTTATTAATCGGAATAAAAAGTATCTACTATTAAAATTAATCAATTTTAAGGAAGCACATTTCAGCTTCTTCAATTCCTGTGATTAAGAGCATCGACTCTTGGATTGAAGATGGAATAGTTTATTGATGGATATTGATGGATATGGATTGAGTTTTAAAATTGTTTCTAAAACTTGTCTACTCATGAAAGCTCTCATGCTAATAGCTATTCAAAATACTAATATTTTTTAAATATATTTTTTGTATTTCATATACTACGTTACTTTATAGGGGTGGGAAGGGGTTTTGATATGCACAACGAAGAGTAACGTGGAGGAGGGGGGAAAAAACAGTTCAAAATCGGTCACGCAGTTTATGAATGACCCCTAAATATCTTTAAAGGACTCACTTTCATAAATTTGTTTTTTCTACAAAATAGTTTTCACCCTTCGATCCATCAACGAAGGTTTTTGAATTGCACATAAATGTTTCGTCTCGTCCATTTCTCAATTTTTCAAAAAGAGTTATTGAAAAGACTTTGTAAGCAACTAATTTAAACCGCATGGCCTTTTGAAAAAAACGAAAACCATGACAAATATTAACTAAGCAACTAATCCTCCATAAAAAAAGGTTTTTTGGAATTTCCAAAGCTATTTGTGCATTCCCAAAAATTACTTTATATTTCATGACCCACATACATTTTAGAAGAATTAATTACACATAGGCGTTAAGTATGTGTAATAATATGTACTTAAAACTTCTAAATCTAGATAAGAGTCATTGAAGCAAAGTTATACTCATAAGAATGAAAAAAAATGTGTGTAAAACAACATTTCGACAGTGGATTTTTTAATTTTATAAAAAAAAAACAGAAAACAAAAACCAAGAGATGACTTCTAGAATTCGAACGCAAGTAGGCAAAGCGTTTTCATGAAATTTATCTGGGATTCTCATGTTATTAGAAACTTAAACATTTTTTAAAATTTTAGCCAACGAACCGTCATTTTGAACTACTTAAAGGTAACCCTGCAAACATTTTCTGAGGCTCTCCAAAAAATGAATCTAAAAGGAGTGTCTTTTATGCATGTTTTATGATGACTCATTAAAAGGACTCATGAAAGAGTCTTTGATATGACTGTTAAATGATTGTTCAAAAATAAGACTCATAAAAGAGTCATTATTGTATCTGCTTTATAAGTATTCATAAAAGACACTCATTAAAGAGTCTTAAATATGACGGTAACATGATTGTTCATAAAAAAGACTCATAAAAGAATCATATTTTGATTGATATATGCGTAATCATAAAGAAGACTCATAAAAGAGTCTTATATATGAGTGTTTCATGGGAGAATAGAATCAGATAATTGCAAAAGCACCATATCGAATGAATAAATAAGAATATATTTAGAATCTTAATCGAATATATTTTTAAAAAAATTAATTTAACTTTGTCACTGTCTGTTGTGGATATATCCTGGCTATTCTTTTCGGAGAATTGTTTGTTTGTGGCGATATACATGCATTAAAATTTAACTACAACAAATGTTGCAAAAGACTTCTTATATGAATCTTAAAAGAGTATTAAATATGAGTATTAAAAGAGCACTAAATATGAGTCTTAAAAGAGTACGCAATATAGGTTTTAAAAGAGTATCAAATAGAGTCTTAAAACCGTCATTACTATGAGTCCAAAAAGACTCATAAAACAATCATATTTATGAATCATATTTTGGGGCCCAAAAAAATACGAAAATGTACTCATAAAACAGTCTTTTTTGAGCGCATTATGATGATAAACCCTCATTTATATGAGTCTTGAAAGAGTCTTTTAAGAGTCATAATATTTGCTGGGAAATTTAAGAAAATATTTTTTCAATAGATTTCTTGTTTCCTGTAGATATTAAGAGTAGTATTATAAATTATATTTTCTAACATTTACAAATTTGCTCTAATTTTTTACTAGTCGTCAAAACTTGACATCATATGCGGAGAATATGAATATGAAGAATGGTCGCATGGAAAAAAATGTTTGTATATAAAGCTACTAGCTTAGTAAACAGACCTTGTCCTGTTTTTCAAAAAATTTGATGAAGTTCGTTTATTGAATTTGTGGAAAGTTATTGAAAATGTGTAAACGAAGTAAAAACTAGAAAGAACCTTATATTTGTGTGATAACAGTACATTCGCCAATGAGCTATTTACATGATGAATTCGCAGTACACTGTTAAAATACTGAAATCCCTGATGTGCCTGGCTTGTGACCGACTTGGTACTATGCTTTTTTTTACAATATTATAACAGAATCAAAATTCAACCGAAAATTAATAACTGAATCAATTTTGTATTACTTAATACCGATTGGCTTCGTTCACAATGTGACAATCGGCGATGAAATGACATTACAAAAAAAAAATCAACCAAAATGTCGTTCCTTTCGTCACTTATAATTGAAAGTGCATTCAGAAAATATGATTATGAATTGGCATTTTTTTTTTTCCTGAAAACTTTTATATAACAAAGAGAACAAAATAAAAACACATTATCTACTACCTTTAGTGCTTCTAATAAATTAAAAAAAATTATCAAAATAAATTTATAGCTTGTTTCAAAAGAGAAGAACATTTCTTAGTTTCATTTTTCGATGCACAGTGAGAAATTAATTCTAAAGCTAGAAAATTTTTTAGAGCGTAGTTTCTTGCTCTTTTTGTACTGTTCGCTGAACTTTATGGTGTTTTTTTAATGCTTTTTACTGTTTTTCTTTGTATTTAAATGCGCAAACATTTAGAACAAATGATCGCACAAGTACGGTGTTGAACCGACGGCCTGCAGCAACCTGCATCTTGAGAGAGAAATAAAATAAAAATTGCATAAATTTTCTCAAGAAAAAATTAAGAAGTGAAATTACGGATGACAAAACATTTTTTACACTTTTTTCCCAATTTTGATTGGTTGATTTTGAAAAATAAAATTCAGTACTTTATTTTCTTATCCTCAAACATGCGCGAAAATGTTCTTCTCTTTGGAAACAGGCTATATTATTTATTTTTCATACATTTTATTTATCAAAACGATTTGGATTTTTTTTTTTGGTTTATTCATGAATTGGGCAAGAGTTGGAAAGAGAACTAAACAATATCAAGGGCCCAAGCTATGGTGTCGTTGGCATCGTTGATACCCTTTATTTCTCAAAGAATAAAAGGAAATATTAAATAAAATAAAAAATTGCGTTTAATATTGTTCCGCATTTTTAAGCCAAGTCCCGCATTTTTGATGGCTTCGTCCCGATTTTGTACTTTTCAGAGTTGGCAACCCTAATTGTCAACATAATTTTCTAGAGTATCTCTAGCATCGATTTTTTCCTTATGTCAGTTGCTTGTAAAAATGTAGAATATCTTTCAATTCATAATTTGCTTGATAGTCTGAAGATCTACCTCTGTTAAATGTTTGCAGGTTTGTAGAAAATAGTATTGAGGACATTTCCAGTGCAATGGACCAAAATAAAAGAAATATAGACGTTGTTCTCTAAAAATTATTAAATTAATAGCAAATTTTAAGTCTGAAAATAAAAACATAAAACCCAAAAAAATTTTTCCTGATGCACAACTATATAGGACCTATATAGGACTTTTATTACAGGAGGTTTTTAACTTCAAATTAAACCTTTTCCATTTAAAATTAAAATTTTCCATTTCAAATTCAACCTTTTAAAGTTAAAATTAAACATTTTAAAGCTCAAAAACAACTTTTTAAATTTAAAAAAAAAATTTTTACAAATCAAAGTTCAAATTCAACCTTTCATAAAAAAACATTATTTAAGATTTCTATTAATGCTTCCACATGTAATGGTTAAGTATTAATTGTTATTATATAAATTGCATAAATTTATTAAAAATTAAATGAAGTATAACTTAAATCACTATTTTCTAGCCAATAATAACTCCTAATAAAACGTAGCTTTGTTTCATTTGGGTTTTTGAGTTGAGTTTTGGGTTTTGAAAAAAAACTATGATTATGGTAGGTACTAATCACGACCTTTTTCTTAAATTTTTTTTCTTTGTTATAACTTAGAAGTCTGAAAAACTTATTTTTTATCAATCGGTCATCTTGAGCCTACAAAATATTCCTTTGTTCTTGATTTTAAGTACACGTACGTAATAAAGTTGGTGTTTAAAAAGCCATGCCATGCAATAACTGTTGCTTAAGCTAATGGTTCCACCAAAGTAACACCTTCTTATAAGATAATTGACTCTACGTGGACTACCCGATTTGAAGTTAGATTCGATTACAGAGGAATAAAAGACATTAAGTTCTTTTCCAATTTGCTTTATTTGTTATTATAAATCCCTAGATTTGTCTATCTTGCATTCTCCACGAAATTTGATGGTGCCGATTTTCAGTCTTTTTTAAAATTTCCGAGTTTTAAACAACTAATCACCCCAATATTATTATAAATCTCCTTTAAAATTAATCGGGGCTAAATATTTTGTTAATTCATATTAATTGGTTATAATTACTTGGTTTCACTTTGATTAAAAAAAAACAATAGTAAAATGTTTAATTTGAAATGGAAAAAGTTTAATTTGAAATAGAAAAAGTTAAATTTAAAATGCAAAAAGTTTTTTTTAAAAAAACGTGCTTAATTGGTCAAGCAGTTATCAATTGATGCGTTTGTTAATTAATATCAGTTGCCATCTGATGAAGAAGGCATGAATTTGTTCGAAATTATAATTAAATTTCCATTGAATTGTTATTTTTTTTTTATTCACATTTTTTTATAATTTTTATAAATTCTGCAAAAACCTTAAAAAATATCATTAATTTGCAAAAAACTATACTATCAGGTGAACAAAAAAGTTTTAAATGTTGTTTAGATGGAAACATTAGTATTAAATCGAATCGGACAATGTTGCAACCAACTTAATTTTGCAGCTTCATCAATTTGCTGGATTTTACTTTTCTGCTTTTATTTGAAGAAAAATGCAGTTGAAGTCAGGGATGCAAAATGGTGGGGAATTCCCCGATTTGCGGGGAATTTCAAGTTGATCAAGGAATCAGGGAATGGACTCATATTTTCGTGGAATTTTATTATTCACTTAATTTATAATTATTATTATTTGCGGGGAGTTTAATATTTTATATGATATTTGCGAAGAAGTTTATTTTGCATGAAATTTTCTAATATAATCAAAAGCAAATTTATACACATACGGCTGTATTCATAAAAATGCATGAGCCTCTTAAGAAAACTATAAAAAACATTATTCATAAACGTCCAATTATGACAAAAATCTCTTATAAAGGCTTCATAAATGAGCAATAAGCCGGATCGAAATTTAGATATCGCCGGACACCGACTCAAAAGTTAGAGGGTCTCGTAAAAACCATTTCTGCATCATTTTTTTTTTTTTTTGATCGGAGACATCCCCATGGATCGGAGACATCCCCATGACATGGGGTTTTTTGCCTATAACTTTTTTTTTCTTCAGAATGCATACTCAAGATAAGCAAAAAATTAAAGATTGTGATAGTACAAATATTGGTTGAAAAAAATTTTGAAATTTTTTGTCCTTACAAACTCTTTTGAGACTCAAAAAAGTCGATTTTTCATTATTTTCGAAAAGATGTTTCTTTTATACACCTATTATATATGTATTTTTCAAGCTATGCATATATGCATGTATGCTTACTGAAAAGGCATTGAGCTCTTCTTTCCATTGATATATCTAATGGTGTGGTTTAACCAAAACTAAGTTCCACATATATATGAAATATGAGAAATTGATGTTTAGAAGGATTTTTCAGTTTATTTATTATTTAATTGCCATAATTACCGTTAGATTTTGATAAATCTTGGTATGTTTGAGTTTTTAGGCACCAAAAATCGTATTCTGACAACCATTTTTTAGAAAAGTGTACGCCAGATGGCGCTCCAGTACAAAATGCATGAATTTCGAAAATATTTTTTTTAAACGCCTACAAGATACGTATATCTCATGGTACTCACTTTGGATCAAACCACTCCATACGTTATACCATTGGAAACAATAGCTCAATACTTTACCAATAAGCTTAAATGCATATGAATACCACGAAAAATATTTATTTTATAGGTGTTTAAATGATGACTTTTTCCGGATGACTTTTTTTTTCTCCATACAAAATCGATCCGGCTTAATGAGCAACCTTCAATAAATCCTTTTTTTTAATTTTTAATTAAAAATAAAAACAATAAGTGAGAATTTTTTCAGAGCAAAACATAAATAACAAAATTTTTTGACTATTTGAATGTCAAATTATTGATAAAATTGTGACAAATATAAAAAAATATTATTGAATTTATCGTACTCACCAACCATTTTTGACACTGTTCCCACTTTATATTGAAAGTGTTCCTATTTTAATAAAAAAGCTGAAGCAACATTTTTATGAATATCACAATCTTAAACAGTATTTTTACCTCTTAAAAGCTTTTTAACTATTGAACATTTTAAAGCTATTTTAAAGATATTTTTATGAATAAAACCGATAAAATTTAAAATTTTATTTTTTTGTACAAACTGATCAGACACATGTATAAATAAGTATTTCTTATATTTCTAGACACAATTGACTGCCCCATTCTAAGATATGCTAAGTCACAACAGTTTTTATGGAATCACAACAGTTTTTGTGGAATCTATATCTGTGTCGACAAGGAATAATCGCATAAGTCGAGTTTTTAATCTTAAAAATGCTCTCTTGAAATTTTGAAAATGAGTTAAGCTGTTATTCCTTGTCGACACAGATACATGGTCTTAAAATTGAAAATTTCGGTTATTTATATAAAAATGTTAATGTTAAACATGTTAAAGTTATAAAAGCAAAAAACTTAAAAATTTAACAAATTTTTGTATAAAGTTTGTATAACCAAATCTTTTTATCAACTCAGGTCTATAAAAAGCAACTAAAGTAAAGTAAAAAAAATATGTGTGTGGCCGCCACGCACGTGTTTCCACGTGTGTGAAACTTTAGCCCAAAAAAGTAGAGAGTTTTAAATTTAGTTTTACTAAAAAAGTAGCATTTCATACTTCAGATTCAGTTTGTTGTAAAAGAGCGAGCTAAAACTTTGTTGATTAATTTGTCTGTTAGCTCGGACTCAAACCATTGTTTGATAATTTTTTCCTTCGAATTTATAGGGTGTTTCGAACACTTAATTTCAACAAAATTCACCTAAATTCACCTAATTGACCTGCATTCACCTTAATTCGCCGCAGTTTCATTCGTTTCACCGGTTTTACTACTCAATTCGTTCGCCGTATGTTGTACACGCGGCTAAAGAAGTTTCACTTCAAAAAAACTACTTCCTTGAATATTTGCTAGCTTTAAATTAATATTTTTAACAAGTTACGTGTATGAATCTGTTAATATATCGATAATTTATCACTTGTGTGCAATGCAATAGATCTTTATTGGGTTACCCAAGAATTAAGCAAACAACTGTCAAAGTACTTATGTAAACTAACATAAGCTTTTTGTAAGCTATACATAAGTATTTTTTTCAGGTGCACGTGTGCGCTCAATTAAAAAGTCTATAAATAATTCAATGAAATTTTTTTGGCTGTGAATTTGATGGAAAATCGGGGAATTTTGAGAAAAAAAATTACTACTGCGAGGAAAAACAAAAAAATAAGTGTGCAGCCCTGGTTGAAGGCCATTAAATGTTACGACCAGGCTCAAGTTGGAAGTTCAAAATGTTGGAGTTGAAAAAGTTTGAGGAAAACAATAAAGCGCGAAGTGCAGCAAATTGTAAATTGGAGCTTCCACTGTTGCAAAAAAACCTCCATTGGTTGCTGAATATAATTTATTTGAAAAAATTTATGGAAATGTGTAATATTTGGTTTGGAACTATTTTCAATGATTGAAATAAAAAATAATCGGAAAAGCTTTATCTTAAAATACTATTTATTTTTTCATTTCGGTTTGGAGATGGCTTAGAGAAATACATTGGAGATCAAGTGGAGATCCAGCCTTATCTCAACTGGAGATCGAAGGTCCTTTTCCTTAGAGAATGGCTTGGATCTCAAGTGGAGGTCAAGTGGATATCCAGTACTGGAGATTGGAGAAACGAGCTGGAGCTCCACTTGAGGTCAAGCCAATTTCCAAGATAAATGTTTATTAGATCTAGTACTAAAAGAATCTACAATCAAATAAGTCCAGTTCAGTGTTTTTCGAAAAAAATAATGTGCTTATAGTGCTATCACGCCCACTTTTGTTATAATTGCCGACAATAACCATAAGACTATAAATAAGCCCGATACAACCTGACCCAAAACGGTATGAATCTAACATTTTTATTGATTTGTGGGTAGTAAAATGGCAATTTTTATTTTTATTAAACTAATTATTAACCTTAAAAACAGCTGTTGTCAATTTGCGACATTAGGTATTACCGTTTCTGAGCTCTTTAGCAACACCAACATGCCTGAACGATTTCATTCACAAAACCATTCTGAGAATTGTAAAAAGTTATCAACTTCGAAATGCTGAATATTTTTAATGATGCATTTTTCACTTTCTTTCTTGCTTTTAACACAGAGCCAAGCAGGCTGTTTAGTTATGTGTGGCATTTTATAACGGCTAAAGCAACTCGTTAAAAACTCACTTCACTTTTTATGTGAGTGAAAAAGTCAATTGTTTCTATGAAAGATGGATGGCTAACTTGTTAGGAATCTGCCATGAAAATGTTTGTTGATTTTCCGCCAGCTGCATAATGCATCAACTGCAAACAACAAAAACAACAACAACAACGACAATGCCATAAAAAATTTCACTTCATATAATTTCAAAATAATCAGTAGCTCCAACTTGAGATCTACTCACACAACTTACCATATCTTCTTCATCTTCCAGATAATTCACATCCAAGAGCATAAATTTCCACGCTTGCACTGAATCTGGCAACAATTGCAGCTTTGTTGGCGTTCGACCGCTGGCGCCGCTTTCACCGCCTGGGAAATTTCGCTTTGTTTGCGTCGAGTCGCTGGCCTTTGTTTTCGACGCACTTGTTGTACGCGGTGGTGGCACCGGCGAACGTTCCTGCATAGCTGTAACTGCATCATTTGGAATTATTTCAAAACCACCGCCCGACGCAGACGTCAATGCTTGACGTTTGGCAAAATATGAAGTTGCAAACACGCGATCGTAATCATAAATTATTGCACGTAACTTCGGTTCGCTAAGACTATAGAAGATGCCAATGTTGCGAAAAAGATGATGCATGAGGGAAGCGCTTACCGCCGAAGCAATAGTCATGCTGCTGCTGGCATAGCCAGTAACCGTGCTGCCTGTAATGGAACTGCCGCTGCGCGTAGAACGCACCGTGGAGCTGTTGAGACTATGTGTATCCGCAGCATCCGTTGGGCAGCAATCCTCCAGCTGTGTGGTAAACATGAACTCGTCGTCTGTCTCCCATTCGCCATGATCTTCAACATCGTTGGATATCAATATGGAAGGATGTTGATTGTTCATGGATGAATCATGCAGAGGCTGCTTTGCTGAAGCACCAACGCCACCGTCAAACTCGTAATAATCAGCATCGGTGTGATAGCGCTCCTGGACTTCCCCAACTGTCTTGAATTTCCATATCGGCTGATAGATGTCTTCCTCCTGCTCCTCTATGATGCTGTTGTCAAGATTGCGTTGTGAGTCTTTGTTGCTCGTATGAGTGCCGTTGGAATTTGGCGTTGGCACGGTCATTTTGTTGAGTCTTCTTCTGACTATTGGAGATGTGCGTTTGATAGGACGTGGCGGAGAATTAGTTGATCTCTGAGTTATGCAAGTAGCGGGATCACGTTGTGGCACTCGCGGTTTGCTGGGTTTTTTATTATGTTCTTCCGTTTCACTAGTTTTGGCACTTACTTCGCTTTGTTCATACACTAAACTGCTTTTGTTATCTTGCGAACTACAACACTCTTGTAGATCGTTTAAATCTTTTACACTAGCAGAATTCTTAATATTATGGCACTCAATGTTTATGTTTGTTTGGTCTGTTATTATATCTGCTATGCTTGACAAAACACTATTATTTTGACACTCAGCGTACTTTACGCTTGGGGCTACACTCTTTAACTTCGTTGCCGTTTCAATACAGCACTTCACTTCACTTTCCGTAGCAGCGACAGCGTTGATCGAGAGTTCTGCGTCTTGCTCAACTGATTCACAGACTGGTTTTAATTTCCTTGTAATTCCCAACCTCGTCGACTGAGTCTGTTGTGTGATCGCGACGTATGACGCAGCCTGGTAATAGCTAGCAAAGCGTTGATACTTTCGCACCAAACGTTCTGCCACCCAGCCCGAATATTTTTCTCGATATTCAGCGCGATCTCGAAGACAACGCAAAAAGGCACTCAGCGGCTTATCATAATAAATAACAACACTGTTTAGACAACGCGATAAGAGCAGATTGCCGATAAGTTCGGACACATTAAATATTTGCTCAAACGCGCCGCGAACGTTTTTTTCTAATACTGGCTGGTTAACGGCTACAAACGGTTGCACAATGTTGCAGTGATCAGGCAATGCGACTTGTTGTTTATTTAGTGCACATTCGGACTGTGCTTGTAAGTCATTGACGATCACTGATGCTGCTGGCTGATTAAGAATACGATGATCAACTTCAACACTGATCACATCACTAACACTGGCTTCCGACTTCAAATTCACAAATTTAGCACACGCTGTGCTCTGCTCAACGATATTTGTTTGTGGTTGATCGCCGCTTAGTTCGCGTTTTGCAATCACTTCCGCCGACGACTTGTCGCTCTTGATATCCGTTTCTCGTTGCAAAAATTGCTCAAATGCAGACAATATATCGTTGACGAATTCAGAGTCACGTTCATAAATACCGCAACGTTTGTTAGGCGCTGCGATCGGTTGTAGAGCAAGGCAACGACTGGCAAGGCCGTGTTCGCTGGCAAGTTGCGATGCTGCTTCAACTACGAGCTGTTTACTTGTGTAATTAACTTTGGCATCGGTATGAATGTTATTGTTATTATTTTGGTTGTTGTTGTTGTTGGCAATTTCATTGCTACTATTGCTGAGAGTATCGTCAAGTTTCAGGTAGATGGCCTGACGTTTGGCGCGTAGCTGTGCACTAGTAGGAGATGTTTTCATTGTTGTCGACGTCGGTGTGGTGGGTGTAGATGTTGTTGTTGTTGTTGTTGTTGTTGATGTAGGTGATCTTGCAGCATCAACAGCTTCACAATGTTGTGACATCAGGTTGCGTTTAAAATCTTGTATCATTTGTTGTGAGCGTGTACGTGCAACAGGTGATCTTGGCAGATCTAGCTGAATAGCTGAACGTCTTAAAGTGACGTTGCCGTCCCAATAAGCAGACTCTTGGTTTAGGTTGTCGTCACTCGGTTTAGGTATTTCACAAATATTCTGCGTTTCTCTCGCTTCAATATTCTTGCCAATATTTTGACTATTAGTCACCCCAAGTTTAAAGCCAGTTGTAAATATTTTGCCATAAGTCAACGCATTCCGTGCTGGTATGCTTTTTGGATCGCAGCCGGCTATGTCGTCGGCTAAGCCAAAACTTTGGTAGTTATGTATTTCGCGGCGCAGTGATGTCATCCATTGACAAACACTGTCGGCTAAGTACAAGGCTTGTTTTGCTGGAGCAACTGGAATAGTAACAGCAGCGTTGGTGTTTATGGCACTTTTTCGCTCCTTGTTGTGGGATCTGGCACGAAGTAGGCGTGGCCTGGAGATGCGTGGACGTTTGCCGTTGTTTGACTTCTTGTGTTCTGTTTGCTCTATAGAGCTAATGCAATCCGCGCTAGCTATTTGCTTGGGTGCCTCGATTGGCGTCCAACGATCTTGACCCAGCTGATCGTGCGACTGTGACAGTGTCGTAGGCAGCGTAAAGGACTCTGTTGCTGTAAGCGTACGTTGTTTGAGCCTGCCGTATATGTGCTGATCGCTGCAGCTGTTTTGCGTGCGTTTCAACTCGCAAATCTTCTCCAAATCGAAGGATTCTTGCGTGCGAAACACGTTGTCATAGCCATCGACGTTATGCACAATTTCCAGTCGCTTAGGTGTATGCGGCGAGTTCTGAGTGGGTGTTTGAGGTGGTGTTAGATGGTTTTTATAGCGACGCAAAGAACCGATAAGACCGTAAAACAAACTTTTTTTGTCGCGCTTCTTTTTCACGCGCACTTTTTCTAAAATTTCCACCGACGAAACAAGGTTCTCCTCAGCTATGCTGGCACTTTTATTTGGTATTGGTTCCTGTTGATTCTCGAAGGCACAGCATTCACACTCTTCGCTGCTGCAGATTGTACCGCACTTGTCGCAAATATTTTCGTAAATATTACCGTTACTAAGATGCTCTTCCCTGCAACTTGACTGCCGACGTTCATAGGCACCGTGCACTACGTATTGGCAAAAATTGCAGAGACGTCCGCGTGCCTCGAAGACGCCGTAGCCACAACCGTTGCAAAGATTCTCGTACGCCGCGTAATTACGTTCGGTGCTACGAAAAAATCTATTCAATATCAATGTTTTATTTTCCAACTCAAAGTCGGACTTGAGCTTATGATTGCCGTTTTGATAGTAAACAATGTTCTCATAGATTCTATTGCTCGCTGTTGTATCCGTTCTTAGAAAATCACTGCCCTGTACTAGTGTTCTGATCGTTTCACACGCCTCGACACGATTCTCGATATTAACTGCTTCGCTTGGCATCCGCTGGAGTTCAACCATAAAGCGATCGTCTTTTTTGGTATTAATGGAGCTCATGTATTTGGCCTGCTCTTTGCTCACTTCGTAGTAGTTCTCTTTGTGTTTGGGCATGTTTCGCTCTGATTTGTCGTCTTATGTATTGCGCGTTTTGTTTTGTTTCTTTTTTGCTTTTGCTCTTTACAATGTTTGATGTCTTCGTTGTTGTTAATTATGATTGCTTAAATTGTGCTCTCTCTCTATTTAGTTATTTACTCAAAATTCTTAATTAATTTATTTTTTTATTATTTGTTACTGGAACTCTATCTGCTTGTGTGTATTTAATTGAATGTTTTGTTGTGCTTGCTTGATATCTCATTAATTGTTTTTCTGTTTTTATTTTATTTTTATTTTTTTTATTTTTTGGGTTGGTTAAGTGTTGTTCCACTTGGGCGGTGTTGTTGTTCTGTTGTCTCTTCTTCTTTTTTTCACTACATGCTTTATTGTTATTTTTTTAATTTTTTTTATTTTTTTTTCTTTTTATCTGATCATGTATTTTGGTATGCTTGGAATGACAGTCGTCGTCTCAACAGGGCGCGTGACTCACTTGTTGCTTCAATGCTACATTCTCAATTTTTTTTCCTCCTTTGTTTTCATAACGTATACTATATAAATATATTTTTCTGTATTTATTATTGTATGAGCCAAAAAAAAAAACACAAAAACAACAACCACTAACGTCGGCTCATTTCACTCTTTTCGCGTTTTTTTTAAGAATAACCCCGGTTCTTTTATTGTTCTTAATAACTAAAGAAAACAAACATATTTAACAGGTGGTTTTAAGTTTCTTTTTTGTAATTATGTTTGATTGCCTTTCTGTGTTGCGAACTATAGAATACTGATTTTGGAATTTTTTTTTTGAGAAAATTGGCAAAGCTTGGCTTTTCTGGGACGTTGCAGTTATATAAAAGTTAAGACAGCTGTTTTTACCCATGATCAATCGAATGGATAAATATCGTTAATTATAAAGTAGGTTAAGATTATATTTCGAGAGAACAATTTTCACTCTATTCGACAGTTGATTACCTTCACTAGTCTGGTAAAAGAGTTCACAGTACAAGAAATATAAGGTTAAAGAATAAAGTTATTTAGGAAATATTCTGAAGTATTTGTACTTTTGTTTTTATTTTTTTTTTTTCAGTACTGCTTTGAGGCATTGAGTTGAATGGTTGAAATAGGCTAAATTCTTGAACTTTAGGAGAAAACTCTATCAAACAAGAAAATCTTAAGTAGAACAGGCCGAGGGTCGCAAACAATTTTTTGAAATGCCAATCCAAGTTTTTAACCAAGCCAATTACAAGCAAAAGTATATGAATAGTTTAATAATACCCCCTCTCTAATGTATTCTTCCAATTAAGATATGTTACAATTGTAAATTAAGAAACTCCCTGTTAATTATACACTCAGAAAAAAGTGTCTCGGAATATGATAAAAAAGGCATCATATTTAGAGAAAAATGGTATAGACTTTGCTCCAGAGAATGCTATTCTCTAATTGCGATACTTAAAATTCTCTAAAAATTATAAAAAGGTTCCATGAAATATAAAAATATATCATATAGAGAAAAATACTTTTTTTTTGTGAAAATATTTGTTATTTTTTGAAGAAAATACTTCTCATAGTGAATTTTTTATCAAAATATAAGAAAAGTTTTTCATTTTCAATAAATTTTTCTCTATAAATAAGAAATTTTTTGCGAGAAAAATACTTATCATTATTAGAAGCATTGAAATATTTCCATTTCCTAGAAGTAAAGAAATATTTCTTCGAAAATGTGAAAATTTATTCTAATTGAAGAAAATTTTATTTGAAAAAGAGAAAATTGCTATTATCGAAAATAGAGAAATTTTTTACCGGAGCAAGGTGTGTGTTTTTTTCTCAGTGTAGATTTTAGTTCTTAAGTTTTTATTTTAAGTATTTAAACTCCTTGTATTAAGCTTATCCAAATAAATAAATGACATCAGCAACAAAACGTAACAAAATGTAACCCAAAAAAAAAAACTAATTAGCTATTTCAGCCTTTGACAGGACTTTCACTGAGCTTCTTATGATCAATTGTGTTGTGTGTGTTATTAAATTTGTGAACCCAATTTTTCATGATAAAGTTCATGTTCTCAAGAAGCTTGTTCATGTTCTATTTACATGGCATTAATATAACTCTCTGAGGTTTGCCATTGTCTGCAGAGAGGTGAGAACTAAACAGACAAATTTAAGCTACCTTCCTAACTTTTTTTGGAGTCGTCCTAATTGATATTTTTTACTGAAATTTGTTTGAAATATTGATTTAAATTACAATAATTATGAACGGATCAAAGTCAGTCGAACGGTTTTTATACCCCCACGCGTACTGCGTAAGGGGTATATTAATTTTGTCACGACGTGTGTAACACCCAAAAGGAGGCGTTGTAGGTATGGAAAAGTATATATATTCTTGCTCAGCATCACCATCTGAGTTGATTTAGCCATGTCCGTCTGTCTGTCCGTCTGTCTGTCGACACGATTACAGCCGTAATTTTGAAGCTATCGTAATGAAATTCGATATTTAAGCTTTTTTTAAAAAAACCAAGGTCAAGTTCGAGAATGGGCTGAATCGGATGAAAACCACGCCTACCTCCCAAACAACCCCAAAATTCAAAACTCTACAAAGAAGCTAATATTAAAGCTACAATACTGAAATTTGGTATATGAGTATTCTATGTCAAAACTGAGATGTGTTAGAAAAATGGGCGTCATCCACTCACTAACACGCCCACCTCCCATACAACCCCAAAATTGACAAATCTATAAAGAGGCTTATATTAAAGTTACAAGATGGAAACTCGGTATTTGTGTATTTAATGTCAAAACTGAGGTGTGTTATAAAATTGGGCGTCATCCACCCATTAGCACGTCGACCTCCCAAACAACCCCAAAATTTAAAAATCTATAAAAAGGCTTATATTTAAGCTGCAAGAAAACAATTTGATATGTATGTATTTTAGACACATAAAAATAATAAAATCTTTCAAAATCTCTTACAAAACGCTCTCCAATTTAAGATTCTTCTACCCATAAGAATCGGCCGTGGGGGTATTTTAACTTCGGGCAAGTCGAAGATATACCTTACTAGTTTTTTTTCATTTTCACCATCAGCCATACCTAATACCAAATTAAGTCGGTCATACCCAAAACTATTTCCAGTCACCAAATTCACTTTCAGTCATAGTTTCACACTCAAATAATCTTAGGGTCATTTTGAGACCAGAAACGACTTTAACATGAGTTTTCGTTATGAAAATGATTTTTAACATTATTTTTTCCATCCTGCTAGGTGCAAAATTTCTGAAGTTATTTAAGAATAATTATTTACTTTTTTCTTAGCTATTTTAGTTTCGTCAAAAAAGTACCAACGAACACTTATATGCCGTGCTATTCTAATAGACGCTCTGAGTATCTTGGCAAAGACAAGTAACAAAATGGCATACAACCAGGCGCTGATTTAGGTGGGGGCTAGGGGGGCTGCAGCCCCCGGCCCCGAGCAGGTATGGGCCCCGCAGGCGCTTATATATGAAGTGCTTGTTGTAAAAACATGGCATGCTATATAAAAAATATTTCGAAGTAATCGACCTTAAAGTTTTAAAAAAAATCAATATTTGTAAGAAATCAAGTTTATTCTAAACATTTCTTTTAAGTTTAGGGCCAGAATTGCTTGTAACAGAATTGCTTGTAACAGTACCGATGAGTGTTCGGACTTTACTGCGCTTTTTATCAAAATTGAATGTTTTACTGCGTCACTGCGGTTGTTTTAAAATCTTCTGCAAATTATTCGCAACAAATATTAGAATTGGTGATTTTTTTATTTTTCTTAAAAACCAACAGAAAACACAATCACTTTCTGAAAATTTGTCGACTTCAAATATATTTTGTATCAGTAAAAAAAAATGTTTCTGCAACATGCAAAAATATAGTACACTAGGGCGTTAAAGATGCTACTAGCCTCCAAGTGACGCCACCACACTCTTCAAATGCATGACACTCTTGACGGATGGAAATCTTAACATGAACATACCATGTATGTCAGATCGATCTGACAATTAAAAATGATGACATTATTTATTAAAAAGGATTAAATTACTTTTGGTGTTATTATTAAAAAAAAAAGAAAGAAGAATTCCAGGGCTGTATTAAGCGTAAATTTTTGCGTAACAAAAGTACGAAAGAAACAAAAAAAAAAACTCAATAAATATTATGATGAATCTGCTTCGTCGTATTCAACCGTAAAAGTTTGGTTTGCAGATTTCAAAAGAGGTTGAACCCGAACAAGAGATGAACACGCCGGGGGAGCACCAAACACAGTGACCACTCCAAAATGTTTTGGAAAATCCACGATTACGTATTAGACAATCATATCAAGTGCGTCGGTGGTTTAAATTATACATGAAAATTTGGGTATGAGAAAGCTGACTGAAGCTAACGTATGGGTGGCACATACGTTAACAATCAATAAAAAACATGAAAGTGTTCGCACTTCCCAACAATGTTTGGACATGTTTAAACAAAATTTAATTGATTTTTTGTAAAAATAGTGATCATGGATGAAACACGGTTCCACCGCTATACAACTGAATAGGAGGAATCAGCAAAAGAGTGGGTAGGTCTCGCCCGGAAAGGTGTTGGCGTCTGTTTATTTTTGGGATTCAGTGGAATTTTATTCGGCTATTTGAGAAAAGGAAAAGCAGTCAACTTTTCTACGATTGAAAAACGAAATTGTCAACAAGTGGGCTCCAATATCGAAGAAAAAAATCATCTTTTTGCAAGACAAATCAATCCAGCTCACAAATCGATCGAATTCATTCCTAATTGCACGCTTACGCTTCGAACTGTTTCTTCATTCCTCATATTCCCCAGCTTAAGCCCCCAGCCACTTTTATCTGTTCCCAAATTTAAAAAGGTGGCTCCAGGAGAGGAGTTTTGTTACGAATGAACAATGGTTTTTTCGATCCACTCTAATGAACATGTCGAATTGGAAACTGAAGTTTATTTTAGAGATCTTCAGAAATCTTACAATTCAAAGGGCATCGTAATATTAAAAATCGTTGGAATAAGAAAAAACGTGTGTTTTCTTTGTTAAGCCGGCAGCATCTTGAACGCGCTAGAACAGTAATTTATAGTTTGTACACTGAGGGAAATATGTGTTAAAATTAAATGAAATTGTGTTCATTTTAAACGAATGTGTTTTTGAAATAGAGCTTGAAACAAATTCATTTAAATAAAACACAAATGTTCTTAAAGTTAAATTTAAAACAAGGGCTTTTGTTTTTAAAACAATGTTTTTAAATAAGAAAACAAATTTAAAACAAAAATTTTTACATTTAAAACAAATGTTTTAAAGCATAATTTTTTTCGATGCCATTTTTTAATTTTTTCCGAGTTTTTGATGACAGATTCGTAATCAGCGACCCTTGGGACTCTCCGAATACCGAATCTCAACTCCTTTCAATGAAGTTTGCATTTTAAATATTTCAATATGAAAAAAACTGAATTAGTTTTTATTTTATTTTATGTTCGATATTTTTCAAACCAATGAAAATTCAAAATTCAAAAAATGTCAAAGAAAGTTTCAAAGAAATAATGAATGAAAAAAAATTGAAAGGAGTGTATAGTTGAAATTTAAACACAATTGTTTTAAATTTTGTTTTGTAGAAACGCAAAGGCGTTAAATTTATATTTTAAATATTTTTGTATAATTTTAAAGAATGTTTTTTTTCTCAGTGTATGTTTATTCTGTCAATATTATAAAATATACGAACGCGCTTGTGAATAAATGAAAAAAATAAAAAACTATTGCGAAAAAGTTCATTTTACTGCCATTTTTTAATTAAATTTACTGCGATTTACGAATTTTGAAGTCCGAACTCTAGCAAATTGTGAAGCTAAAAGGTTATTTTTAGTATTTAAAAGAATAAAAAATGTTCATCAACCTTCTATGTTACATGAACGTTTGTCGTCAATAACGCAACTTTGTATAGAAAGTGATTTGTTGCAAACGATTAACTTTGACGAGTTGATAGAACATTTTGCCACAGTTAAATCGAAAAAAAAATTTTAAATAAAAATTTAACAGCTATTGTTTCATTTTAAGACACATGTAAAAATTAATATCTTGATTTTTAAAAGATCCGAGTTAAATGCTCTGACCTTGAGTAGGCCCCGTGTTGATTTAAGCCCCAGGCTCCGCCATGTTTTAATCCGGAGCTGCATAAAACACCTCTCTTCAATACATTGTCCAGAAAACGTACAGAATAAAATTATGATAGGAAACTTTGGCATTACCACTCTCACTTTTATTCCCAGCCGCCATAAAAAAAAAATATAATTAGTTTTACCAACATTGAAGGACAAAGTGTGTTTCTGTTTCGATCGGAAAGCAGAAACAAAAAAAACACACAAAGAATGTTTATTTCTTAAGAAGAAACAAACGGAACAAAACAATACAGAGTGTGCCTTGCAACCCGGCGAATCTCTGCAGACCAGGGTTCGAATCACCATCTGACACAGGAAATTTTTTCAATATAAATTAATTTGTCTGATCGGAAGTCACCTCTCTGCAGATAATTGCAAACTTCGGAGAGTTAATAATGCAAAGCTTCTTGAACCCACAAGTTCAAGCTTAACTTTCAAAAAAATTAAAAGAGAATAAAGAATTAATGTGTTCTTATTTGATTGACGTTCTATGAGCTTCTATGATATAGAAAGAGACACGTGTGTAGGGGAGAGGGGATCAAACGAACAGCTTGAATTTTTAATATAGATTTACGATTTGAAAAGGCAACTTTTCATTGATTCGGCTTCAACCGGAAGAGATTTATTAAAATAAAATGTATCTTAAATAAGGTTTAGTGTTAACGCAGTATTCTAGTCTAGGAGTACAAATGTTTAGTGTGTTTTTTAAATTCAATAAAAAAACTAAGAATATTTTTTCAGCCTCTTTTTAACAATAAAAAAATAAAAAATGATTTTGAAAATTTAAATCTGTATATTAGAGTGGGTCGGCCTCCATACAAAAAAAAAAAGTTTGATAAAACCACCCCTTATTTTAAAGTTGACTTCGAGAGGATTCCGAAAACAAAAAAATTTTTTTTTGGACCACCGGAAAAACAGCCAAAATGGTCTTTTTTGCATAACTTAAGCATTACATGTCAGATCTTAAAAAATTATATGTCGTTGAAAAGGGCTTTACGAGCACTACAATGTTTTCTTAGCACATTTTTATTTTTGAGGTCATATTCAACTAGTAAGCCTCATTAGCCCGATTTATCCCCCTTAAATTTCTTTTTTTTCCCATATAATTAAACTCCTTCAAATTTGTTTAATTTGTGTTCAAAAAATTATTTGTTAAGTTTAAAAACAAAGAAGTTATAATAGTTCAAATATTTGATATAATCCTTTTTTTTCTAAAAAATTTACTGTTAGTTTAGTCAACCAACAAGCACATAATATAAACAAAATTGTAAAAGAAACTTAATAAATAATTTTTTGAACACAAATAACACAAACTTGAAGGTTATGAGAAAAAAAAAAAAAATTTAAGGGGGGTAAATCGGGCTAATGGGGGGTTATTAGTTGAATATGACCTCAAAAATAAAAATGTTCTAAGAAGACATTGTAGTGCTCGTAAAGCCCTTTTCAACGACATATAATTTTTTAAGATCTGACATGTAATGCTTAAGTTATACAAAAAATACCATTTTGGCTGTTTTTCCGGTGGTCCAAAAAAAAAAATTTTTTGTTTTCGGAATCCTCTCGAGGTCAACTTTAAAATAGGGGGTGGTTTCTTCACACTTTTTTTTTCGACCCACTCTACTGTACATGCGTTTTTCTCGAAACTACTTTTTCTAACACGTCTGACGTGATTTATCAAATTCTAATGAACCGATTAACTTGAATTTTAGTGTGGACCTTCTTTATATATCCCTCTTCGATTGGAACTTTAATAATGTAAATATTTTGTTTTTTTTCTATTTTTAATAAGTAATCACTTTTTTCAAACAGCCGTACAGATTTCTTTTATTTTTCGTAGCTCAGACGATAGCGACATTCGTACTAATGAAGAGTCTATTTTGCTTTTCTTTTTCAGATCACCAGAAGGGCTGGAATCTTGTGAAGAAGGATATAACCTTACTTTTCACCCCTCACTTTAACAGCCTGTAGCTGTTTCAATTGTAAAAATTTTTTGTTTACTTTTTTGTATGCTAAAATATCAATAAATATTTTATAAATAAAAGTCTGGTCAAAATATTTTTAGTTTGTTTTTCAATTGAATTTTCAAACACTCAAAATTTGTACCCGTAGACTAGAATTTTTGGGCACACAATTAACAATTAATTAATTGTAATCATTTAATTGTAAAAAAAATTTAATTTTGCCCAACACTGGGCAAGTGTTACCATTCACGAAATAAGCACTAGTTGAAAAAAAAAAGTTAGATGGTGGACCCTTAAGATAACAGAATGGAACTTGGCACACATGTGTATATTGGCCCAAGGATATGCTCTGTTAAAATTTTTTGGAATCCGTTCATGAGCACGCCTATCTTCCATACAACCCACAACAGTGAACACTTAATAAAGAGGTTGAAATTTGAGCTATAGGAATAAAACTTGGTATATAAATATGTTATATCAAAACTAAGATGTCAACAGAAAATGGGTGCCTTCCACCCATGAACACGCCCACTGCCCATGCAACCCGCAACAGTTAAAACTATATAAAAGTTGATAATTGAGCTATATAATAGGTACAGAATACTTAATGGTTTTTATTACGAAAGCCTGTATTTAGCCTACTTCCTTGTAGTTTCCAGAGTACACCACGTGGAGGTTGCAGGAAGAACCCCATGGTTTTTTTTATTTATTTTTTTTTTGTTTGTATTATGTATTTTTTTTTTATTTGCTCCAATTTTTTATTTTTCAAGTCATCGGATTCATCTTTATCGATTGGTTCGTCTCTATTTGATAAAATTAGTTTTATTGGGAATGGCAAGTGTGTTTTTTTAATTCTAAAGAAAGCGGAAATTTGTTTTTATGGCTAATATTCGCAAAAATACTTTCTGTTGATATTATTGGGTCAGTTGAGTCCAGCGATCTATAAAACAGATAAGATAAATTTGCTTCTCGAGACAACTTTCTGGAATGTCAGCTTTAGAATCGTTTAAAGCTCTTGTTTCGGACTTTGGAAGCTTCTTCTGCAAGTATTCCGACAGACAATACACTGGTTTTGAAGCACCATGTAACAATTATTTATATATAATTTAACCATGTTGCATTTTTAAATTCAAACTTAGCTTTTTTTCGTTGCACTTTATCATATTTTGCCTTTCGTCTGCCTAAATAAAAGTGTTGTAAACGATTTTGTAACCTTACATTAATTTGTTTTTTTAAATATATTTCACACCTCCTTTCATTTGTTATATTCTTTAAAATTTCTTTTTTTGTAAAATCAGCCATATTTGTCTTGACAGTAGTTTTTAATGATTAATAATATTACAAGAATACAACAGAGAACTGGGTAGAGGTCGAGCATTAAACTCGAGTTGATTATAGCAAAAATCTAGACCAGCATTTGTTCCTATAGACCAAGATTAACTTTAAAAATACTTTACACATTTGTTTTACGATAAATGTATGGAAACACCAGAAGTAACTATAAACATTACAAAAATTAAATATACGAACTTTCTCATTTTGCAAAAAATCTAGGAAAAAAACCGCAAAATGGCGCAGGTTATCCTGAAAGAAGACATTCTTATAAAGAAAATGGTGAGTCACTTTATTTTCTTAAAAAGTGGGCGTAGGTGGGCATGCTTTCGGTAGCAAGAGGTTTTGTAAAAAATATAAAAATTTTCGAAGAAAAATCATCAAAAATATAAGTATAATTAATTGATGAATTTATTTTAATACTTTTATAGCATTTTTTATAGCATAGAAAAATATTAAAAAAACAAATATTAATTTTAAGAATGAAAAGTCAAAATACACAAAAATTGACTGAAATATACTAGAAGATGTCTACATTCCGAAAATATAATGATCAAGTTAAAATTCAAAAATTGGTTTTTGGCCAAATTCTGAGGTCGCTGGCCTATACTGCTGTGGTGGGATTTCTCAGATAAAAAAAGCCATGCAGAAATAGTTCTAGGGAGCTCCTCTAACTTTTAAGTCGGCGACAGGAAGAATCTACATATCAAAACAGTCCATTGTGCAAATTTGGGTTAGTGAAAAGTCTCCAAAAATTCTCACGCCCTGCACCTGTATCTTATAAAAGTTATTATTAGCTAAAATCTGTTACTGACACAAATAGAATGATCAAAACTTGAATTCATTTCATTCATTCTCCTTAGGTCTTAGAACTATAGATTTGACTGTTATTTCAATCTTTTGAGTTTTGCAGATCGCTATGTCAGGGTTAGATTAAATAAGTAGTTTTCCGTCACAAGTCTTAATCCCGTAGAAAGAAGACATAACTGCTATCATTTAAATCTGTTTTATTTTAAACTTCGCTCTGTCGTTTATGTCACAAAATCAACTCTTATATTTCGCATCACTTTAAAATGTATTCATTTCATTAAATTTTAATTTTAAACACATTTAAGTTCTTCTTTATCTCTTTTGCCGTCATGCTTTGCATTATTATCAACACTTCACTGTCAATGCAATTTTTATTTAAGTCACGATTTTTTTTATTCATTGTCGATTGATTACTTTTGTATTATTTAAACTTTTTATGTAGACATATCCATATCTACTCTATGAATTTGTTTTTTTCAATTCACTTTAATTGATAACCAGCAACGCCTTATTTTAAACTCGACAAAATAAGAGACACAGTCTATGATGTATGGCACACATCAGCGCGTATCACACACAGAGTTTTTTTACCGAACCGGCGTTTTCCGTACGTTTTGTCAAGTTGGCAAATTCGGTAACAACTAAACGCGGAACGAAACCAGATGCTGAGCTGATTTTTAACGTTGCGAAACCAACTACTACACTCTAATCCTCCGCGAAGTTATATGACGACGATGTTCCATTCCAGACTTTGTTTTTTTTTAAATTCTGACTTTGATATGATGATGACGATGATGATGATGATTCTGTACTGAGCTCGCAACTATTTACTTGCGGGAACTTTACTGAACGTTGTTCCGAGTTGTTGTTGTTGTTGTTGTTATTATTATTGTTGTTGTTTTTGTAATATATGGGAAGAAGTAAAAGCGGCGGCGATGTCATGCGTCTACTGGGCGAGCCCTCATCAACATATGAGCTCGTTTCTCGCTTATTAACAATTAGTGATTGGAATGAAAAAGTGAAATAAATGAACTTTATTGTACAGTTGTTGGCGATTACTCGGTAATCACTTTAGCATAGAATACTAAGGAGCGGTCAATAGCATGATAAAACCGATATATTGTACTAGGTTGGGAATCTTAATGAATCAATTTTAAGCCGGATGTTGTTGTTCGGAAGTGGCTCATAAGCGTTTCTTCCATTAAAGTTTTGGGTGTCGGAACTGCAATTCGAGATTCCTAAGCAATTCTTCCAATTCTTCCAAGTCTTTTTTTAAAAAGCGTTTCAATGTAAAAGTAAAAGCGAAGCAAGAAAATCCATAAAATTAAAACCGATTACATTTTTTTATTACTCGTTCCAAGTCAACCACAAATATAAATTAATATGAGTCGCTGATATCACTTTCTTTATAATTTTTCAACATAATTTATAAGAGCAACGTTCTGCCGCCACCATCTTTCGAAATGTACAAACATTCAGAATCAACAACACACATACATATGTACATATGTAGATACATTTAGCACCAGCGTCGCACATACTTCAAACACCCAACAATTATTTGTGTTTAATTCATATTTTATTATGTACGATTGTATAAATTAACAAATATTTTTTAAGAATGAAGCAATGTTTGTTTGTTTGTTTGCTTGTTTGTATATTAAGGAGTATTAAAATTGTCAGTGCGTAATGCACATAGTTGCATGGAAATTGATTTTAACTCGTTACACAGTTACTCAGTCACACAATTGTGCATCTTTAAGAACGCCCAATTCTATTGTAAGAGTTGCAAGTGTTTTTTTGTGCTCGTTTCTTGAATTGTGCAACACATACTTTGGGGTTCACTTTATGTTTTATTATAAAAGCAGTAGAACTAGGCTTAGCAGGTTGAAAACGTAGTAGCTATACGATGGCATAGTTTTTCCAAACAAATTTGTACGAAATCAGCACAAAAATAGTGACTTTTGAATAAAATGTGGAAGCAAGACTTTTCTTTGTAAATGTATTTAGAGGAACATAACAAAAGAAAATACAAATTAATACAAATAAAATTACAATTAAATGAAAATTAACATTATTATGAATAAATTTAAAATTTTTAATAAATTTGTAGTTGTAGTGGTATACTAACGAATTAAGAAAATTGAGAAAATTGAAATCTGAATATTATAAAAAAAAATCAAATAACACATAGCTTAATTGATTTTGGCCGCTTTACTTCTACTTAATACAGTTACCAGCAGTTGTGCAAGCAATCCTATAATATATACTTAACAAAAGTAAAATTAAACATTAAGTCCGATGCAAAATCATTCTGGAGCTTTGTAAATACAAAACGTAAGATTGATTCCTATCCTTCTTTTATGAAATACAAAAATGTGGAATCTGATAACTATAAAAGCGTTAAACAATTATTGGGACACAAGGGGGCGATATTCACATGGCAACGTGTCTGATTTCCTCAACTTGGTGAGGCCAGCCCTATCCTCCTAGAGGAGTTAAAACCTCCAAGTGGTTTCTCCTGGAAACGGCAAACTAACACCCGTTTAGTTGTCGGCTTATTTGAGCGGCGACAAGTCTAGACTATTGACTTGAAGGGTCTCTACAAGACCTTAAAAATGAAATCTGCGTAGGGCTTGGTCCCAACTACATTAATCATGCCGAATGAAAATTAAACCAGCCTCGGATATGAACCCCCACTACGTTGACGAGCGCTGCCGAGAAAGGGATAATGATTTAAGAATATGTACCTGAAATGCCCGGACCTCTTATAGGGAAGGTGTCTCTGTCCAACTGGCGGAAGCCCTCGAAAAAATAAAGGCTGACAACACCGCTATCCAAAAGATGCGATAGAAAAGACAAGGCTACTCTAAGAGAGAATACTACGATATCCACTACAGCTGCCATAGAAGAAAAGTGCGAATTTGCATGCAGATTCTAAACTTCGCCATCTTGATTCCCGGTTCACATCTGTGAAAGAAAGTCTCGCGACAATACACATCAAAGTGAAATTCTTCCACATAAGTCTAATTTGCATGCATGCCCAACGGATGAAAAGGACGATGCTGTCAAGTACACCTTCTTGTACGTGTATGATCAATGCCCGGCCTATGAAGTGAAAATAGTCTTCGGTGATGTCAACGCGAAGGTCGGAAAAGAAGACATTTTGGCTCCACTGTCGGGCAGTTAAGTCTCCACGGGAACAATTCGAACAATGGTCAAAGACTGATCGACTTCACTGCGGTGCGATAAATGGTAGTTAGTAGCACCAGATTAGAACACCTCTATATCCAAAAGGCAACCTGGCTATTCCCGGCTCACAAAACGCGAAACCAAATTGATCATGTTGTGATCGACGGAAGACACGCTTAAAGTGTACTGGATGTGCGCACATTTCGGTGAATCAATATTGACTCCGAACACTATCTTGTTGTAGCCAAGGTATGAAGTAGAGCTTCTAGTTTCACGTGAGCACGTGTTACACGTGTTCACGTGTTTTTAAAAAAATTAAGTGAAAATACGAACCTCAACTTCACGTGTATTTTATTCACGAACTACACGTGAGATTCGTATTCACGTGATTCACGTGAATAGTATTCTCGTACATTAGGCATGAGCCGAACTTTTCATATTTTATTTAACTGTAGGTGTTCACTATGAACAGAAGTGCTGCGCCGCGATGGCAGCTTAATATGCCACATATAAAAACACGCTGCATCCAGCTTCAACGCGAGCCTTTTGCAAAAACTATCGAAGAAAGAGAGACACCTTTTCAAACCTAAAAAAGGCAGTAGGAAAAGCGTTAGCCTGACAAAATTTATCTGTACCAGGGCAAAAAGAATACTCGAAAAACTATGCCAACAGGTTAAGCGTCTAACCCAAGGTTTCAAGACCGGAGCATTCACTCGCAGAGATGAAAATGATGATCTGGTTACAGATACGAAGTGCGCATTGAGACTATGGAGACATCATTTTTCGAAACTACTTGCGGGCGACGATCTCAACAATTTCGTCCTTGGAGAATTCGGTCCGACACCACCAATCAACGATGATGGAAATTCCACCACCTAGCCATGACGTGGTTAAAGTTGCTATAAAGCGACTCCAAAACAACAAAGCACCAGGTGCTGATGGCCTGGCTGCTGAATTGTTTAAAGCCGGCGACGGTTAACTTTAAACTCATTAGCAAAATATGGCTAGCGGAAAGCATGCCCGACGATTGGAATCTCAGTGTGCTTTCTCCTATATTTAAGAAAGGAGACCAACGAATTTTCGCCAACTACCGAGGTATAAATCTTATTTCCATCACATACAAGGTTCTTTCGAGCTTACTGAGTGAAAAATTGAAGCCGCATATCAGAACACTGATTGGACTTTATCAGTGTGACTTTCGTCCCGGCTAGTCCACCATAGATCAAATTTGTACAGAACGCCAAATCCAATCCGATTTGGGTATGCAACAATGTCTGAGTTCGGTACACCTGCAATTGATAAGACTCTGCAGGATGACGTTGAGCAATATAGCAGCTCCGTCAAGGTAGGAAATTACCTCTCCGAAACCTTTAATACCAAACGAGGTTTCAGACAAGGCGACCCGCTATTATGCAATCTCTTCAATTTAATCATTGAGTGGATCTTTCGAAAGGCAGGTGTACATCGCAATGGCACCATATTCTACAAAGGTGTACAGCTCTTTGCGTATGCTGCTGATATCGATATTTTTGTCCGAACCAAGAGAGATGTAACTGCTGCTTTCGCCGCTATCGAAAAGGAATTAGCCAAAGTGGGTTTGACGGTGAACGAGGGCAAAACAAAGTAGATGCTGTCTGTAAATAGAGCTAGTGCTGTCTGTAAATAGAGCAAGATGCGAGCAAGCAAGTGCATGGGTGTGGTTGGTAGCTGTATGTGGGCGTGGCACTCCATAATAACTTCTAAACGCCTGGACCGATTTCAATGAAATTTGGTATGAAGGTTCAACTGCAACCAAGATAAAACATAAATATAAAAAATTCCAAAGACTTCCGCAAGAGGGCACTTTAAGTAGTGCATTGTTAAGACTCAATAACTCCTTAATGACTTGACCGATTTTACTAAAATAGGGTACGTGAAATAACTTGACCCAGCAACAAAATTGAGGCTATTTAAATTTCAGAAAAAAATTTCCGTGAGAGGGCGTTTTATTCAATCAAAACGGATGAACCGATTTTGATGAAACTTGGTAGGCATTTGTTTCTGTTACTGAAAAAGATCCTATGCTTTTAAAAGTTCTTTCGACAAAAATCAAGGAATGAGCCGAAGGCAAACCAACTAAAGAACCAAAGACTAATGAAAAAAAAAATAAGTTTAACGAGTACGAGCAGAAGCTATATAAAGATGAAAAGAAATTTCGAATCGATGATCATAGGATTTTTAAAAATTGGAATTTTTTGAGATAAAATTGCATATTAAATGCATGCTAAGAAAAACTTAAAACGCATTTTTCTCGAAATGATTTTTTTCAAACTCGATGACCATCGAGACGTTGAAGATGTCATTTTTTTGCAATCATCTCTGACAGGTAGGTTTTAAGGAAATTTGACGTAATACTTTCGACGGAAGGAGCGGGCAAAACCCCAAAAAACTATAATGTAAAAAATTTAAAATTTAATTGATAATTTAAAAAAATGTTTAAATGAGAGCAGTTTTGAAAATCGTCCTTTTTCTGTGCTCGAGGCACAACTCCGAGTAAGACCGGGTTAGATCCGCTAGTAAATAAATAAAATAAGAACAAGATCTCTAAACATGATAATTTTTAGTTGAACTTTTGTGTAAGTTAAAATCTGTTTAGGAAGTTTTTTACTTTAAAATACATATTTTTTCCTAAAATTTTAAAAAACAATATATAAACTATTTAAAATCGCTTAACTAAATTTAAGTCAATGCTGTACTGTATATATAACGACACCAAAATTGTATTAAAATTTGGTGTCATTGGCGTCAGATGTCATGTTCAAGTAGATATTGTGAAATTTTAATTTTTTGCTCAAGGTACCCCATAATTTCGATTTAAAATTAAAAACAAAAATTTGCAAAATATCTACATGAAGATGACATCTAACGCCAATGACACCAAAAAAGACGATTTAGTATTCTTTCAGACCTATCTATCGATCGGATAGGTCGATGATGCTGCACTTCATGATTGAACTAAAACTACTTATGTTATAACTAAAAAACCATTTTGGCTGTTTTATGGGACATCCAGAAATTACAATAAGGTATAGTGCTGAAACACTGCTGGGGTATCTTGTATATATATTTTTCTGCCATATAATGCGACCGACTCTAGAAGGTATGTATTTTATATCAAAACTAAATCATTATCATTTTAGAATAGTGAATGTAATCCACACGCCCACTTTTCATTCCTATAGATAAATAATAAAAACTATAAAAAATTTCATCGGCCGTAGGGTATTTTAACTTCGGCCAAGTCGATACATATATCTTACTAGTTTTTCTTAAAGTGAGTTTTTGAAAAAGTTTTGGGTTTCAAAAATGATTGTACTTAATTTGTTGTTGTTGTTGTTGTTGTTGTTGTTGTTGTTGTCTTATTTACATGTGTGAATAAGAAGTTTCATTAAAAGCAGGGACCACCTTCTATATTTGTCCCCTCTTAGTATAGACACGGTGCGTTACACTGGGATGCGGAAGTTCAAATCTTGAGTTTTTTAGTTTTCAGTTTTCTTTTTGTTTTCAGTACTCTAGCGGTTAGAGTCTAATCCACAAGGCCCCACCACTTGGAAATAATATTTTTATTATATAACGTTATGTTTTCAAAGTTACGTACATTTCAAAGGCAAAAAACCAATGTTTTGTACTAATAGTTTAAAAAAAGTAAACAACTATTTTTATAAATATTTACTATAAATAGTAAAAGTAAAAAACTATTTGGCGGCCCAAGACCTTCTATTTAATACCAACCAAAAACTGCTATTAAAGAAATGGATCTTTATATATTCTTCCTTGAACATTTTTCAATATATCAATATCAAATTTTGGGTAAATTTCAATATTGTTCTTAATAGATTTTGGTCTTAAGCCATATCGCCCCAAGGTTATATTAAAATAACCATTAATTTGAGTGAATATTTCCATTTTAGATATTATAATTAAATTACCATTGGCATGTTTACCACAGTTAGGATTTAATTTAAACAAATCTACTATGTTTATATCTTTAAACCAAACCATCTATTGTGGTTTTCTAGGCATAAAGTACGAGATTTGCTTAGATTATGCTGCATGCTAAGACTATGATAAGGTTTTATTCAGAGAAGACAAATCTACTCCCATTGTAGCAAAATGTGATCCCAGCTAGTATTTTATAGATATGAACATGAATTAAGAACTTTGCCGTTCTTCTTATAGACGTTTCTACGAGTGTGTGTTTTTGTGTTTATGTGTTTATGTATGAAATTCTGCTGCTAACCGCATGTTTTCTGCTCAATTCCACATTATTTCCAACAATTGCTATCATTGTATTTAATTAATTTAGTTCAAAGATCATGTGCGAAGCGATTGTGAATCGTTATGAAATGAAATGGAATGAAATAAATATGTACGCAGAGCTAGATAGAGGAGTGCGTCAATGCATGCCGTAAGGCCTTACATAGAATGATAATTGAAAAACAAAAAATTGACTGTATGATGGAGTTAGTTTTGTCGTTTTTTTGAATTCTTTGAATAAATTATAGTATTTTTTTGTATATCAATTCTTATCAATAACATTCAGCTAGCAACAAGTTGCAGTTGTTGATTATTGGCTGTTTTCAGAACTGTGCCATTGAAACACGCCTGCTTTTTTTATAAACATTCGCTGTAACTCCCTCAAACACTCGCTACTCAATTTGAAATATCGAAAAAAGCTTCCACAAATTAATACCAGAACTCTGCATTGAATGCAAGCTCAATGGGTTCAACAATTAGACCCAATACATATCTGCTCATCCGTTGTCGACATTGTCATCATCGTCGCGTCGAAGTCTGTGCCTGCCCTGCTTAAAGCTGTCAGTCAGCATATAAATTAATGTTATTCTGTTGATTATCAGAACGCAGCAAAGCAACAATTTTATAAACTGACAGCAACATGTTGTCATTGCTGTTGGTTGGTGTTGGCGTTAGTAAAGATGACGAATAGTCATGGATGATGTACGCATACTTTGTTTGTATGTGTTTCCAATATGTGGCATGTGCGGTTAAGCCGGAGTCGGTAATAATTAAACCCGGTCTGACTGAATCACTTGTTGTTTGTTTTCTGTCCATTCGTTAAGTTGCTAGTTATGACAGAATGTTTTTAATGATTTATAAATATACATATGCCGTTTAAGCTATGTATTGCATTATATTTGTTTTCTTAGGGGAAATACTTGAAATACATAAATTGTGTTAACTTGGTAATTTTGAAAATCAAATCCTTTCTTAAGTTCAAATAAATATATGTATATTATAAGTTGATACACAAAAAAACACCCTCTCGCTTAACTTAGTTTAAAAATACTTCTAAAAACTTATATTGTTTTCTACGGAAGAAGCGAAGATGACGCCCTGTTTTAGTTTCACCAAGTGGTTTCTTCTATACATTTTGGCTGTTGCACTGTGTAATTACTTCACAAGGTAGTTTAACTACAGCATATAAGAAAATATTGTGTGAATGTGATTTAAATGAATAAAATGGGTGCTCATGATTCGGTGTATAAGCATTTGTGATAAATTTTATGTTTGCGGTAAATTTTCAACACTTACTCAAACTAGTCAGTGTCAAAACAAACAAACAGTGTACATGACTTGGGTTCATGTATTCAAATTCATTTCAGTCTTTTGCAATACCTTTGCATGCAACCTTTAAGATTTTTGTAAAATAGTTTCAGTTTTTGTAACTGTTTAAACCAAAAACAACATTGAATTTTAAAATTTATTTAAAAACCAAATATATAATTTCATTTATAAAATGAATAATTTAAAGTTATTGAGAACTCTGGAGTTATTATAGTGAATAACCCGACCCTTTGATTCTGAAAATCAATGAAAATATCTAATTGACCTATTTTTGGATATTGCCAACAAAAAAGCATCAAGTAGTTTTGCATTTTTGAAGCATTCTAATAAAAAATGAAAAAACAATAACTTTTCAAGTGTCCTTCTTATCAGAAAAATTTACAAATTATACAAAACAGCAGCATTTTATACTCAGTTAATTTCACAGCAATACACGTATTGCAATATGTTGGAAAAGATTTTCAAATAGCAATCCAAGAACACGGTGATTTTCATCATTTTTCAAAGCAGCAAGTAAATGAAAACCCTCATTTTGCAACATAAGAATTTGAAAGAACGGTTCATACTTATTTTCGCCATTCGAATTTAGGTTGAGCAATAAAGAAAATGTATCTTATTTAAGATAATTAAAATTCAAGGCAATTCTTTGATCGGGTAGTTCTTGAAGTATCGTGAAAACCGGTTTGAAAACATGATCTTTTAGAAAACGTGATTAAAGATTTGGTTGATGATTTTTCGTTTTATCAACTTTTTGAAAAGCATTTAAAAAGCATAATAAACGTTTTTAATTTTTGAGTGTTGTATTTATTTTTATTCCATAAAAATTAATAATAATTACTATGGGTATTAAAAAAAATGTATATTTAATTTAATTATTGTACATTGGAGTTAGTCGAAAAAAATTTGAAAAAGTGATCCATTTCTTTTAAAGATAACCTCGAGACAGTTAAAAAAAATTTTTTTACCAACTTTATATTCGCCAAAATGATCTGTTTTCCTTTCCTTATACATTTTTTTTACGGTTTTAGGGAATGGTGTCCCAGTAAAAAAGTGCTTCCAAAAGAAGGTTAAGTTGAAAGGAAAGTCGTGACTTCCATCCCATCTACTTTCATAACCAGAAGGCATTCTTGTAACATATGATGTCATTTTGTAGAAGTGCTTCTAGAATTTTTCAATGGATGATTTCTTTGAGGCCTTCAATGAAGGCGTTCTAGTAGGTATTTTCCAGGAAAACTTTAAGAAGACATAGCATGATTCAGAAGACATGAGGCAAAAAGCTTCTAAGAAATATTTAAACATTGCCTTGCACAAGCCATGCAATAGCCAAGGAAGCTATTCAAATAGCCTTTTAGAAGGTTATTAAAATGCCTCCTGAAAGCACTTTTCAATAAGGCTGAGAAGAAGCACAGTTGAATTTTTAGAATGCCTTCTAAAAGCAGTGTACCTGAGAATGCATGATAGATTTGTTTCAAAAATTTTGCTAGGGGTTCCGTTGAAAACGCTTTACTAGAACTACATTTTCCTGTCAGGGCTTTTAAACTTATGAAGTCATATTCGACTGGTAACCCCTGTTGCCTCGTTTCAAACCCACTTTAACACGAATTATGCTTTCATTAAATTTAATCAGATACTTCTGATATGTATTAGAATATTGGAATATTTTAAAACAAAAATTAAATCGAATAGTAACATTTTCACATAAAAATACTCCCAACCTCATTATCCCCGTTTTAAAACCGGTTTTTCCCGTTTTCCCTTTTAAGGCGGAAATTCCAGTGGGGAAATTTTGTAGCTCAATTTTTTTGACATTTCTTGGGCTAGTCGGTTCTAATTTTTTTCAAATTCATTTATCATGAATTTTATGTCTCGGCAATATTAGTTTGGTACAAATTCATGGCTCGTGACATAAGACCGCAACTTTTATTTTTATTGATTGCATGCTATATATTAATTTTTGTAATTTATTAAATTTTAAAGAACAAAACTGTTGCATTTGTCAGTCCATCATGGATTTTCGTTTTGGATTTTTAAGATAATGAAAAAGGTTTAACCTATTAAAAACGCTGATCCATTTTGTTCTTGAGTCCATTATTAATTTGAGTTCTTTACCGGTATCAATTTTAACGTATTTTTGAAATATGTCATTTTTCAATGGAGACTTTCTGAAAGCACGGACAACGGATCTAATTTTGGATAAAAGGATATTGATATTATGTTTTGTGGTATGCTCTTGAAAACTCTCATTTATTGAAAATTCAAGTGAATCATTATCTTCATCGTCTTCACCTACGTACGATTTTTAATCATACGCTTACAAAGACAAATATAATGCATATTTCATGAAGAATAACTGAATCCTACTAAAGAACTAAATCTTGAACTTATATGTGAAAATAATTAAAAATTATAATAAAACTATATAATCACACAGTTTTGGCTCTTTGACATGAACTCAAGTCATTCCGAAAATTAACAAAAACTGCCTTAGCTTGATAAGATATTGATATTAAAATAAAAAAAAAACATTAAAAATACACTTTTTAAATTGCTTCTTTATTTTTCAATACCCTGTTTTTCCTTATTTATCCAATTGCAATAAAAATGTATTCTAACCAACCTTTTTTTGTACACTCTTACAATGCTAAGATGAGGTTTTATTTAACAACATAATTTAAAAATAACAGTTTTAAAAAATAATATCTATTTTACTAGCCATTAATTTAAATATCAGTCCTAGACAGTGGCGTAGCTAGGGTTGGTCGCACCCGGGGCGGAAACTAAATTGTGCACCCCTTAAGAAGATTTCTTTTATACAATAAGTCGATGAATCTTACTACATATTTTCGAATCAACCTCTTCAAAAATGACATATTTTAGAAGAGATTAAAAAACAAAAACTATGCTATCCATGAATATTTGATAAAAGAAGTAAGAATCTAAAATTTTCAGAAACTTAAAGAATTTTTTCTGAATTATTCCAATATTTTTGTCTCCGGGCTTATAAGTTGTGAGAGACAAATGTACTAAGAGTAAACCACACAATATCAGTTTTAATATAAAAACTCTAGTTAGTTGAATATAGAAAACTTTGAAAAATTACGAAAAATTTTGCATAATTGAAGAAAAAATAGGACCTGGAAGCAAAACGTTGACAAATTTTCCCTAGTGACCCTTAATAACTATAAATATAATTATTTTTTTTTCGAAATCAAACCCCATTTTCTATATAAAATTTAAATGTAATAATAAAATTCATTTATAAACATTTTTCATAATTTTTATCAATTTCTTTATAGTACACTGAGGAAAAAATGTGTTAAAATTAAATGAAATTGTGTTCATATCTAACGAATTTGTTTTTGAAATAGAGCTTGAAATAAATTCAAAAAAATTAAACAGAGCTGTTTTTAAAGTTAAATTCAAAACAAAAGCTTTTGTTTTTAAAACAATGATTTTTCTATGAAAACCAAATTTAAAACAAACATTTTTAAATTAAAAACTCATGCTTTAAAGCATATTTTTTTCGATGCCATTTTATTAACTTTTCCGAGTTTTAGCACCAGATTCACAACCAGCTACCCCCGGGACCTTCCGAATACCAAATGTAAACTTCATTCGATGAAGTTTGCATTTGAAATATTTTAATATTTAATTAATTAGTTTTTATTTTATCATATTGTTGGAGAGGGAGGCTGAAAATGCCGGCGCACGGATTATTGAATTTGACTTATTTATTTAACTCAGTGAGTTAAATAAATTTCATCACAGAAAGAAATAAAAAAAGGAATAAAAGTCAATGGAATGTATTTATATATATGGACATATATTTGGAAAAATATTATTTTATATAAACTAGAAAACACCTTACCACGTTCAAGATCAAAGCAAAAAAAGAACGAGTTTTTATTAGGCAGCAGGAAGCTCCCAAAAAATGGCACGATCACCAGAACATATGTTCGGACTCGAGTACTAAAATAGTTTTCGAAATTACTTTTAGTTATTACTATTTTAAGCATGACAGTGTGTTTCATATAAACACATATGTTCGATATTTGTCAAACCAATTCAAAAAATTCAAAAATTGTCATTGAATTCAAATGTTTGTTTGTTTTTTCAAAAAAATAATAAGAGAAAAATAAAAAAAGAAAGGAGTTAATAGGTAGGTGAAAATTAAACACACTTGTTTTCAATATTGTTTTGTAGAAAAACAAAGGCGTTAAATTTCTATTTTAATATTTTTTGTTTAATTTTAAAGTATGTTTTTTTTCTCAGTGTATCTATATTAATCTCCGCTTGGACTTTTATAGACAAGATTGAGGTCTGTAACATTTGACTGCTTTATAAATATCACCATAAATACCACCATAAATATCTCAGTATCACAATATTACAGTGATACCAAATTGATATCAGAAATTACATACATTAATTCCCAAAGCAAACTTGCTCAGGTTGAACAAGGTCAAGACTCATGAATGGCTCAAAAAGAGCTGACAATTCCAAGAAATCTGGTGTTTCTTCACATTCGTTGAATGAGAACAAAATTTAATTTTAATTATTAGAATAATTTTTAAGGAACTATGCATCATATCTTCTATTAAAAACTGTATTTTTGTTAGTTTTTGTTGGTTGATTTTTGAACAGAACAATAATTATTTTAGCAAAATAAAGGAGTCGGAAAACCATCTTAGAGTTTTTAATGGACATCTTCAAAACAAAATAAAAAAAAAACGTCAGAAGGCCATAAAATTGTCATTAAACGCTATTTATTTAATTTAAATAAAAAATTTAATGAATTTAAATCAATTTAATTTTTTAGAAATTTTTTTAAGCAAGTAAAAAGTTTATTAATGATTTTTAAACTAGTAGTTTTATGTAACAGTATACCCAAAACATATTACTATTCAAAATTATATTCTAGCAGGTTAAAAGCTGTAAGTGAGGTTTGTTTCATGATATATAGTCTCAGAACTTAGTAATCACAAAATCATAAAGTATATTTTTATTTTTGAAATTTATGACATGAACATGTTTTCTGAAAAGTTCTGGAGTTCTGGAGAACAAAACAACTGACGCCTCCATTCATCATACTCTGAAAATCATGCAGGTTTTCGAAACTTAATGGTTTTAGAAATGTCTACTCTGCTAGCAAGTTTGAACACTTCTTAACCTGAATATAAGATGTAGAAAAGTGCCTTTTTATTAAACTTAATGAAATATAAAAAAAAGGGTTTTTACATTTTTAATTTTGTACTCCATCTTAATATCATGAAAATTTTAATATAATTTGTTTGGAAATTGCACCCCTAACCAATGAAAAATTACATATGGAATTGACTTGGGTTTTAGTGTGAGCGTTAATATTGAACAAAATTTAATATAAAGTTTAAGTTAAGTCGTGGTGATGGTAAAAAATATTTTCATTCACTTTTGCACCCTCTTGATATTCAAATATAAAACCGAAGTCATTGAGATGTGTTCTTTTTATTAAAAAAATCAAAAATTATGTGGTAAAAAGTTCTTTTGCCAAATTTTACACCCCATTTTGGCGTGTACCCGGGGCGGACCGCCCCCCCCGCCCCCCCTTGCTACGATACTGGTCCTAGAACAATAAAATTCCTCTATAGATGACTTGAATCAAAAAAAAAAAAAATATCAACTCCATTACGTCGGATGCACACCAGCGCACGTAATTTATTTGAATTGATGATGGGTGGCGGAAAAATAAGCCTAATAATTATGACTGACTGGCGGACTGACGGATGAATGAATGAATGGGGAATGATTCATGTTGCTCAATTGAAGATATATAAAATGGCAATAATCAGTAATAAAAATCTAAACAAGTAATAAGAAAATTTTAAATAAAAAGCACAAGCCACACAAGAAACGGTGGTTGATAGAATTTTTAAAAGCATACAACAAAATAAGAGATGAAATTACAAAAATTAGCTATTCAATTTTAATTAATAATCCCACATACAATAAAAGAATTACCCAGTGTGTCGAAAGAAAAAAAAATAAATAAAACTACTAGAACAATTTGTAGAAATTCTGAAAGAAGCATATGTTGCGAGTCCATCGCACCTGGTCTGACCTTTCAATGTCGTAAACAATTTTTGTTTTAATTAATTTTTAAAGTTTATGTGTACGAATTTTGTTGCGCCGACATGCATTTATGTTTTACTGTCATTTGTCTCATTAGAAATGCAAAACAAAATCCACTTAAACTCAGTAGAATCTAATTTCAAATATGATTGCGGAAAAAGAAATCAGAAAACTTCATCTCAGAAAAATATTTTCAGAAAAACTAACGCATCATGTACTAGTTAAGACAATTCTTGTATTTTTGTAAATGTTTCAAAAATATTGGTGTTTCTATCAATTTTATTTATATAATATGCCTTGGACGACTTTTTTTTTCATGATAAAAATAGCTCCAAAACATCAATGAATGTCGGCGTTTAAACCCTGGCAGGACATGCTTCGTCGAATCGACGACGAATCGACGTATGTTTTGTTCTGATTTTTCCTATAGCACCAGTCAAAGTCTAGCTTGAACGTATGCGCTGACGTAAAACTGAAAAAATAGTGTATAAGTTTGATTTTTAAGAATTATCGTCGTCGATACGACGAAGCATGGCTTTTGAGTAACTTTTTCAGCTTCATATTTTGGGTTTATTGTTTGTAGTTTTTGTATTAATATTCGATTTTTTATTGCTGGAACACAAAATCTGCAGCCAAAAATATATATAAATGTTAAGAAAATTGAACAATTTTTATCGATGTGTGACGACTACAGCTTGTGAGTGATGAACTTTATTGTTTCAGGGCTCGCTTTGGTACAGCGGAGTCTAAAAAAATATTCTGAATTACGGCATAGACTGTCATCCGTATTATAATAATGATCAGATTGATGAAGAGGTCGTTCTCAATAAAACATTGGGTGATCAAAAACTAGTCAGAGGAGCCATGATATATACCATAATGAAGACGATGTACCTCTTGTTAAAGGAAACGTCGAGGCATTTCATCAAATGTACAGTGTTCCAAGCTGTTCACGCAGACTAGTGCGAATTTACATGAATGAATAATATGAATTTCTAAAATACTTACATTAACTATTTTACAACATGTTTCAAGAAAAGCACCCCCAATCACGCCAACTACATTTGCGAAAAATTGCATTTTGTACTTATAAAAGGACATTAGGTGATAGCTTAGGATTCTCACTTAATAGACAGAGGTACAAAATCAATAGTGTTCTCCCAGCTCAAAACCATAATCTTAAGGAAAGAAATTCTAAAAAAACACACGACATACAAAAAAACATCCCGCGCAAAATGCTAAATAATCTTATGTGGGGAGCATAAATTAGGGCTTCGTGCCTATTGCCTATAGTATTACCTCATCCATTTAAAAACTTCATCTGATTAAAATTTTGAACTTAATTTTTAAGATAAAAATTAATTTTGTACACAATGTATGCTTAATGTTGTTAATATTTGAATTTTTTTATATGAACCTTTTTAAAAAAAGCCCAATGAACTCAAACAGGAAAAAAGTTGTTTTTTTTATTAAAAACTGGTATACATAAAATTGTTTGGTATTTTCTCTTAATCTAAATAATTCAAATAATCAAAAACAAGTGATTTCTAAAAATTTTTCCGCATAGGACATCGGTTGGGGCCTTTTAAAAAATGGTGTCGTCGATTCGACGAAGCATGACCTGTGCTATTGTAACTTCTATATAAATTCTAATTTGACTTAAAACTACTAAACTGATTAAAACACTCAAAAAGAAAAACTTGTAAGAAAATTATTTAATCATTTTATTAATTTCTCTTGTACAATTGATGTTAATTAATTCGAACCCTTCTTTATGGTCACGACAACCGACACTTATTTACGTCATTTAAGTATTCCAACAAAGTTATATAAGTCGATTTGCTTGGTCAAGTTCGACACATAAACTTGTTTCTTCATGCTCGGTTCTTTCTTCTTCACACTTTTTTTAGCTTATGTCATCAGCTTAATTTATATTCAAAAGCATTTTAAGTAGCATCAAGTGGAGGGTGGAGGTGGACAAAATTTAACTACTTCGAATTCCAAACCGATTGCATTGACAGATTTAAACAATTAGAAAATAAGTAGCACTAAAGTGTATCGCTGCTTCATGGCATTTGTAAATAAGTAATAAGGTGGGGAAGCAATCCCCCCCTTAAGCTTCAAGTGACACACCCATTGACTGCACCTCAGTGTCTAGAGAGCATTACTGCACGTGCGATCTGCACTTGCAGTGTTGCCAACTATTATGAAATTCACGTGAATTGCATTAATTACTAAGTATTCAATTAACCAACCAATTTATATAAATGTATAAATGTATGTTTTTATAAATATAGACTGGCGTGACTGTTGATAATCCATACGCATAACTCGCTGATTGAATTAAAAAAATTAGCTTCAATGGAAAATAGAAACATGTAATGAAATACCTAAAAAAGCGAAAGCCTTTAAAACCATTACATAAAGAAGTAAAAATTACAGTTTCAATTTTCTGTTTAAAATGTTTAATTAATTGTAATTAATGAGAAGTCGATTTAAATTAAAAAAAAAAACAGTTTTTTAATTTTTTTTTTTTTGTTTTTGAAAATACTAAACATTTTTGTACACTAAATTTATACAACGTTATCAACATGGTTTTCTAACAAAAAGCTTTGTAGAAAATTAGCCTTAATTTAATAAGGAGTGCAATTTTTCGTCACTTTATCGAATTTCACATTCAGTTAATCAATATTTAGGACTATTAAAACATGTAAGTTGGTGTTGTTTAAATTGCTTCATAACTTGAATTGACTGAGGTCAAGGCTTACTTCAGATTGAAATCACAAAATTCGCTAATTTCCAATAAAATCATTTATTCATCTTTATCTATATCTAAATCTATACTCTATACCAGAGGTGTTGTGGCAGTGAGTTAAATTATAAATTAAAAGAACAAAAATAACTTACTTCGTTGGCGACGAAAAAAAAATATAAAAAATAGCAAAAACAACATGTGTCTACTGAGCTAATATGATCCTAACTAGCCACCACTTAGAGTAAGAATACCAACAAAATACACAGCAGCAATAATTTTGATATCTTTCAACGCAAGCAAACAACAACAATGCTATGCAAATGCTTTCTCTTGCTGTAGCAGCGCGATGCGCGACCAAGTCAATTCTGCGAGAATCAACAACATAAAACAAGTAAAGAAAGTCTAAAGTCGGTCTAGGCCGACTATGAAATACCCTAAACCCACTTTTCAAAAACAAAAAATTTTTTATTGTAAATGGGCGTGTCCGTGGGTGGATGACGCCTTTATTTTATATGCATTTAAATGTTGATGAAAAATTTACACATACCAAGTTTTATTCCTGTAGGTCACAGTTAATGCCTTTATTGTGCTTTCGCTATGGAAGGTGGGCGTGTTCATGGACGGATTACTTCTAATTTTTGAACACACCTTAGTTTTGGTATAAAATACATACATACCAAATTTAAATTCTCTATGACACACATAACCTTATTTATTGAGTTTTAAACTTTTTGGGTTGTATGAGAAGTAGGCGTGTCCGTAAGCGGATGGCGTCCATCTTTGTCTTGTCATAAAAAACATAAATGCCAAATTTTAGCCCTGTAGAATAAACACAGGCTTATTTATTGCGTTTTCAATTTTTGGGTTGTATGGGAGGTAGGCGTATCCGTGCACGGATGACGTCCATTTTCCGAAAATGTATTTTTGTTGGTATGAAACACATACATATCAAATTTTATTGTTGTAGGCTAATTATGAGCTGAGTTATGCAGTTTTCAATTTTCGCGTTGTATGGGAGATAGGCGTGTCCGTGGGCGGACGATGTCCATTTTTCAAAACCATCTTTTTTTTGTTATAAAAAACATACATGCCAAATTTTAGCTCTTTAGATTAAACAAAGGCTTATTGATTGCGTTTTCAATTTTTGGGTTGTATTGGAGGTGGGCGTGTCCGTGAGCGGATGACGATCATTTTTCGAAGACATCTTTGTGTTGATATAAAACACATACGTGCCAAATTTTATTGTTGTAGGCTTATTATGAACTGAGTTATGCAGTTTTAAATTTTTGCGTTGTATAAGAGGTAGGCGTGTCCGTGGGCGGATTAAAAAATATTCAATAGTTCAGATCCTTGGGTGCATGTGACCATGTGTACCAAGTTTCATCCAATTATCTCAACTCCTTCTTCTTATCCTGTGTATACGGACAACACACAGACGGACGGACGGACGGACGGACGGACGGACATGAATAGTTCGACTCACGTGGTGACGCTGATCAAGAATATATATACTTTTCTATACCGGACTCGCTTCGTTCTATGCGTTACAAACGTTTGCACAAAGTTAATATACCCTGACCTTTCAGGTTAAGGGTATAAATACTGAAGTTGTTGTTGGAGAACAAAAAAAAATCACTTGAGCTGGTTGACATGTGGAGGGTAAACTCACTCGCCAACTCGAACAGGACCAAAGATTTTGAGAAGAACTTTCCTTTCGAACACCCCAAGAGCGGCTGCATCTGCTTGCGATACCACCCATGCCTCAGCGCCATAGAGAAGCACAGGTATTATGAGCGTCTTGTAGAGTGTTAGTTTTGTAGATCGAGAGAGGCCCCTGGAACCTAATTGCTTACTTAGCTCGTAGTAGCACCTATTAGCAATTTTTATTCTTCGCTCCAGGCTGATATTGTTGTTGCTGTTTACGGCGGTGCCAAGGCATGTAAACTCCTTGACAACTTCAAAGTTATATTTGCTTGCTATAGCATGAAAGTTTATTTTTCCATGTCTGCTTCCCTTTTTTGCAGACATCATATACTTTGTTTTGCTCTTGTTCACCGTCAAACCCACTTTGGCTGATTACTTTTCAATAGCGGCGAAAGCCAAAATTTCCTTTCCTTGGTTCGGCCGATAATATCGATATCAGCAGTATACGCAAGGAGCTGAACACCTTTGTATTTTTGTGGGTTTTTTCCAGGATTTTGCGTAGTGTAAAAAATTGGTCTATGGTGGACTTGCCAGGTCGAACACTGATAAGGTCCAATCAGTGTTTTGGTATGCGGCTTCAATTTTTCACACAACATGCTCGAAAGAACCTTGTACGCGATGGAAATAATATTTATACCTCGGTAGTTGGCGCAAATTCTCGGGTCTCGTTTCTTAAGTATAGGACAAAGCACACTGAGATTACAATCACCGGGCATGTTTTCCACTGATCACATTTTGCTGATGTGTTGATCTATGTACCTTTACAATTCACCGCCACCGGTTTTAAGCAATGTAGCAGCCAGGCCATCAGCACCTGAGACTCCAAACGGCTTTACTTCATCTTCTCAAGAAGCTTTACATGGCCTAATTTACTCTCTGAGGCTTGCCATTGTCTGCAAAGAGGTGGTGACGGAACAGAAAATTTTTTTTATTGAATAAAAACTTTGCTGCGAGTGAGATTCCATCTTGGGTTCCGGGCAAAGAAAGTCACACACTTAATCTGCATGCCACAGTCACCATGTCAGCCTTTATTTTTACGAGGGCTAAAGCCAATTGGACAGAGGCATATTCTCTATAAAGGGTACGAACATTCCAGATGCATATCCGTTAATCATTGTCCGTTTTTCGTTTGCGGTGGTAGTCAACGTAGTGGGGGTTCATATCCGAAGATGGTTTGGCTTACATTAGGAAGTTATAATGTGGTGGGGACCCAAACCGTACGCACATTCCATTTTTAAGGTTTTGAAGAGAACCCCAAGTTTTAAGTCTAGAGGAGACAGGGAGTTTTGGACATGGAGCTTTTGAGGCGGCTTCGACTCGCCTTGACATTAACAGTTGGAGAATATGTGGTTTTTTCGTTCAGGACGCAGTGCATGTCCAACACTACGCCCTTCCACACCCTAGCTGGTCACCCTCTACTTTTCCGCGACCATAAAAAGCGGCTAACCTCTATATCTAGGGCCGTCCACTATTCGTAGCCTGTGAACCGTCTGGCAGCTTGTAACTCAGCGCCCCCATATTTCCCATAGAATCGGCAGTACCGAAAAATAAATTATAAAATTGAAACACATAAATCATTAGATTTTGGACAATTTGAACTTAGTTCAATAGTAGTTCATTATACCCTAAATCTGAAAGGTCAGGCTATATTAACTTTGTGCAAACGTTTGTAAAGTGTAGAACGAAGCGAGTCCGGTATAGAAAAGTATATATATTCTTGATCAGGGTTACCTCGTGAGTCGAGCTATCCATGTCCGTCCGTCCGTCTGTCCGTCTGTGTGTTGTCCGTATACACAGGATAAGAAGAAGGAGTTGATATAATTGAATTAAACTCAATACACATGGTCACATGGACCCAAGGATCTGCACTATTGAATATTTTTGGAACCCGCCCACGGACACGCCTACCTCTCATACAATGCAATAATTGAAAACTGCATAAATGAGCTCAGATTTAGCCTACAATAATAAAATTATATATGTCTGTAATTTATATCAAAACAAAAATTTCTTCGGAAAATGAGTGTCATCGGCCCATGGACACGCTGACCTCCAGTACAACCAAAAATTAAAATCTCAATAAATAAGCTCATGTTTAACGTACAGAGATAAAATTTGGTACGTATGTATTTTCTATCAAAACAAAAACGTCTTCGAAAAATGAATGTCAGCCTCCCACCGCCACACCCACCTCCCATACATCCCGAAAATTTAAAGCTCAATAAATAAGCTCATTTTTAACCTACAGCGATAAAATTTGGAACGTATGTATTTTATATCAAAACAAATATGATTTTTCAAAATCGATGACATTTGCCGACGGTCACGCCCACTTTCCATACAACCCTTTCCATACAACCAAAAAATACAACCCAAATAAGCTTATGTTTAACCTAGAGATAAAATTTGTTATGTATGCATTTTATACCAAAACTAAGTTGTATTCAAAAATTGGGCGTAGTCCGAACACGAACACGCCCATCTTCCATACAACCTACAATAGCGAATATGCTATAAAGGCATTAACATGTGAGCTACTGGAGTAAAACTTGAAAATAAATATTATAAATTTTTGTAAATTTTTCATCAAAATTGAAATGCAAATAAAATAGGGGCGTCATCCGCTCAATGACACGCCCATTTTCAATACTTTTATTGTATTTTGAAAAAGTAGGTTTATGGTATTTCATAGTCGGGCGAGCCCGACTTTAGACTTGTTTACCTGTTTTAAATTAGAATCAGTTGCATTTCTGGTCAGCGCTGGGCATCTGAAGATAACATGTGTTTCTTCTCCTCGGATGTATTCTTTTCCTCTTTGCTTATACATCTTCTGCAATAGTCATTATGGAGCATGCTTAATCTTCGAGTTTTTGATTAGGGCAGAATCCAAGATCATTAATTTGATTATTTCTATGGAAAATCAGTTCCTTCGAGCCTGAAGATGGGCAAGGAGCCTGAGGAGCAGGTTAATGTTATTGTGTTTCAGTGGAATTTCTAACGGCCTTGCATTTACCTGTTATTACAACCCGTACAACCATTATTTTCGACATTCTATAGGTGTTATATAAGGGGCGTGGTGCTTTTGAAGCATTCAAACTTTTCATATTAACTTTCGAAATATAAGTCAAACATTTATGGAACTCGGAACGAATATAAGATTCAGCCGTGTCCTTCGACTGGAAGAATTGGGCGAGCATTGGAGAAAGGGGCGTGGCACCACCCATACAATTCGCATGTTTAATTTCGAATAGCTTTCGTACTTAATATCGTATAACAATGAAACTCAGTATAAAGTTAATTATTGGCACTGTTTGTCTACCAGAAAATTGGAACGGGCATGCAAAAATGTGATGTGTAGGCGTAACAACGAACGCCGGATACTGCAGTATTTTATAAATTGTGTGGATATTTCTTTTTAGTTTTTTTTTAGATCTCTTTTCAATATTTTTAACCGATATACTTCTTCAATTTAAATGTTTGCAGTGTTTGTCAATTAATTATTTTAATGATAATGATGAACAATAATTCAATAGGCAATAATTCAATATGTTTGGTGAGTATTTGAAAAATTTTGTGCTTGCTGAACGAATAAAAAATATCAGTGAAAATTAAATTGCAAAACAAAAAGCCTCAAGTGAGGTCATCCTACCAAATTACGCCGGAATTCGCAAATTCAAGAAACAATTACTCTAGATGAAATCAAACTAAGGTGGCTTCTTTTCGCAGCACTTTAGTGGAATATCACTAAAAATAAAATATTGTATCGCATTTTATTTGGTTCTAAAATTTCCAGCTACATAATAATGAATTTTATCACCACCCATAAAGCAAACTTACATCATGCTGGCCACATGGCGTGGAAACAACATCAATACAATAAACAGCAACAAAACATTCAGCAACATTAAGTTCACTTTTATTCGCCAAACAATAAAATCATAATTAACAAAGCAACAACAACAACAACAAAAACAATAACAGCGGCAATGACGGAGAAATGTTACGCATGCGATATAAAAGTTAAGTTAAAAAGGTCAAACAAACTAAAAAAAAAACATGCGTTTTTAAATAATTGGGACAAAACAGCAGCTGCCCCACAACATCACAAAAAAAAACCACCATAGCAAAGTTAAAAAGTCAACATCCGCTCCAAAATATCAAAAACAAGCAAAATTTACAATAGAAAAAAAAAAATATAAAAAAAAACAAATACATACAACGAATTGTTCGGTATTGCATGTGTTTTGTTTTCATGCCATGCCGCTCAATGCCAGCAGCGTCCGGCGAAACGCTTTAATTGCAATTGCAATAAGTTGCAGCTTTATGCATGTGAACAGCAGCAGCACCAACAGCAACAATTGCTGCATTGCGATCGTGTGGCAATCCCCTTTATTAATTTTTCCACTTTATTATTTTCATTCTGATAAAAAGGAATGTTTTTGTTTTCATTTCAATACTTTGTTTTATTTTTGTTTTACTTACTATTAATATTTTATGATCGTTGGAGTTATCATGAGTTCCTCTTTAATGGCTTGCTTGAACTCCAGGCCAACCCGATAATGATGACTCATTCTGACAAGAATGTTGTGCATATCTTGAAAAAAAAAACCTAGTTCGTAAATTCTTGATTTGCAAAACAAGTCCAGAAAATATTTTTCTTGCTCATCAGACTGGATTTGCGATGGATTCAAGTATTGATATACTGTCCAAAATTATTATATAAGCACTTTAGCTAGAACCATTTGTATTCGAAAGACTACTACTTAAAACGAGTAACAACAATTTTTTGTTTTAATTATTATTGGAAAAAACCACATATCTGAGTTAAACCGCAAAGTAAACTTCTTCAACTTGGAAAAAACTGCTTAAGTCGTAATTAATAACTATTTTGAAAATTTTGAATTCCGAAGAACTGCTTATTTCGAACATAAACTACATAACTCGGCAATGAAGACGTTAAAAAAAACATTACTTAACTCACTTATTCAGTTTTTCCAAAATTAAAATAAGTTAAATAATTTTTAAAAGATGTGGAAAAAAGCACTATCTGAGATAAGCTGTTTTTTCTACATCACAATTGTTAAAAATGAGTTAAGTCGTTTTTATTTTTGTGAATATCCTTTTGTATTATATAGATACCAGGGAAATGATTTTTTTTATAAATGCACCAGATGTCAATGATTTAAAATTTACGGATATTTAAAAAACTTCCTAACTTGAGTTATGCAGTTTTTGGTTATTTCCACTGATATTAAAATTATGCAGACAGCCTATCACGTACCCAGGCATTCGAGTGGTGCAAATTCTTTAAACAGAGTCGTACATCAGTTGACAACGTGCCTTACCCTTCTTCAGTGATGTTAACTGTTCTCTTTGATTCTCAAAGTGTCGTGCACTCACAATTTCTTCCGTAAAGTCAATAAGTGATCGTTCAATATTTTTTGACTACTTAAAAGCGTTCGCACGAAAATATTCGGCTGTCACGAAATAAAAATGCATATCAAGTTTATTGAAAAACAATTTCTATATGTTCAGGGCCGTCGATGTCATAGTACGAAAGGTGCATTTGCACCGGGCACACCCAAGGGGCGGCATTTTGACATTTACAGAACAATGATTTTCTCAATCTTATGATTACGAAAAAAATTACTAAGGCGGCACTTTGGCATTTGAAAATAAGTGGTTTTCCAAATCAAAATAGTTGAAAACAATTTTGCAAAAGCCTCTAGAACATTTTTTTAACATTTTAACATGCTCCTGACGAAGATTGCACCAACATTTTATGTGAACGCACCTCTGAATACGCGCATTCGCGATTCTCGCTTTCAAGTCTCGCATGAATGAACAGATTTGTTTAGTCCCAGTTTATACTTGTCAAGAGTTGACGGTCATAGCCCATCCACAATGACGATAACGGACGACGAGCGTCAAACGTCACTTAAATTTTACATGTATTTCTAATGGGACGAACTTTTGGAGACAATCGCGATGACATTGTTGTTAATAATCGAAATATTGCTCATTAAAAATCTTGCCAAATATTGAAAAATAATTTCTTCACTTTTAATTTTTATTTCGTATTGAATAAATACTTCTTGTTTTGTACTTAATTTTGAGTAGTATAAAAGACAATACCAACTTTTATCAAAAAAACCCAACTTCAATTAAAATGTTTGCTTGTAACCAGTATTTTCAAGTACTTTCTGCTGAACCCAATCAGCCATTTAGAAATAGTGGAATAATGGATTAAGCTTATATGCAATACAAAAAGCAAGCCTTATCCAGGCACGCTGTAAAAACTCTTGTCCAGGTAATAAATTTCCAAGTTCCTTTGTATAACTACTGCGCAAAACAAAAAAAGCAAGTGATGTACAATAGGGCGTATCGAAAAATTTAGATCGTTTTCTAAGAGGTCTCAAAAGTTGCATAGGCTTGTCAAAAACACCCAAAAAAAATTTTATAAAAAATAAAGGTTATCTTCCTGCCCCGCAAGGACTAAGTTTTTTTTTGGGAAAAACAATAAAAATAACGATCTTAAAATGCTTTGATTTTTTTAAGAAAAACCACAAATGTCTTAAGCAAAAGTAATAATGCAGTTTAACTAACAATTTCTTGCCACACACGGTGCTACTCATGATTTTTACCAACAGTGTCCTGTATGAAGGATATTCGAAGCGAAAGTTGTACTTGGGATAGCACAAGACTTTTGATTGTAAGCATGGGTTATAAATTTTGGTGGTACTGTTTATAGTGTTGATGTATTCCATAAATATCATGAATTAATATTTTGCATAGTTTTTGCATTTGTATTCTCTTGGTTTAGAGAAATGTATACTATAATGCAATTTTTTAACTTTTTCAAAAAAAATTAATATAAGATTTTATGTCAAGTGATTCAGAAGTGGTGTCGAACATAATCTTCTCAATTTGAGTTTTTTGAAAATTTCTCAACATGATACTGCCCAAAAATATTTATTTAGTATATCAGCTTAAGCCCACGATTTTTTTTTTCTATTTCGATATTTTAAAAAAAGTTATTTCTTAGCATCAAATTTCTCAATTTGAGTTATGTCCCCTTTATGGTTATAATTTCATTAAAACACATTTAAAAAACAATTGTTTAGTCTTTTGAGACCGACTGAATGGCATAAAATGTATTTTAACGATATTATAGCCATAAAGAAGATATAACTTAAATTGAGAAATTTGATCGTGGGGAGTAAAATTTTTTTAAGTTTTCATATATAAAAAAAAAATCGTGGCCTAAACCTGGCATATTAAATACATATTTGAAGTTAGGGTCATGTACAGAAATATTTGAAAAATCCAAATTGAGAAAATTTTCTTCGACACCACTTCTTATGGCCGTGATATAAAATCTAATATTAATTTTTTTGAAAAAGTTAAAAAATTGCGTTCTAGTATACATTTCTCTAAAACAAGAGAATTGATATGCAAATTATTAATTTATCATATCTAAGAAATACGCCAAAACTATAATCAATGCCATCAAAATTTAGACTCAATGGTTACATTCAAAAGTTATGTGCCATTTCGAGTATAACTTTCGCTGCGAATATCCTTCAAACAGGATACTGTGGGTAAAAATCGTGAGTATCATCGTGTTCGGTAAAATATTGCTAGTTAAACTGTGTTTCAATTTTTTTCTTTAGACATATGTGGGTTTTTTTAAAAAATCAAAGCATTTTAAGATCGTTATTTTTTACTGTTTTTCTCAAAAAACAACTACCTAATGTACAATAATACTTGGAAAGGCTTGCATTAAGTAAGTGTTTTGCAATCATACTTAGAAAACGCTGACAACGGTAATAGTTTTACAACTGGTCAAAATTGTGATGCTCTCATATATACATACATAAATGTATTTTATTTTCATTTTGTTCGCTCAACAGCCATAAGGCTTTCGGCAAGCTGTTAGAGTGCCCGACTCATATGCGGTGGTTCGCGCGTTCGATCCCTGGGGTAGCAAACACTAACATTTTTGAGGGCATGCAATTTTTCATATAAATATATGCTTCAATTTTAACAAACGAAAATAAAAAAGAAATAAAAATAAAAATGTTCCGGTTGGGAATTGAACCTTGGATGTACAAATCACAACAAATCAAATAACCAGTGGCTTACCAACTGAGCCACGGAATAAAAATTTTACGCGAGTGCTAATTGATTTGTTGAATGTAGCACACTTGGAAAAAGCTTATTAAAACACTTATATCCAATTGTAAAAACAACACTTGGATTAAGCTTGAAGTAAGGAATATTATTCCAAGGGTTCACTTTCGTTTATCCTACAATTACATGTAAGCGTTCTACAACAATAAATGAAAGCGTTATCCAAGCTTGAGGCTTACGTTTGTAAGCTTGTTTAAGACTTATTCCAAGCTTGTTTGGCTGATTGGGAAACTTGTTGCTGTCGCGTTTAAAAAAAATTAAGTCGTCCGACATTTCTCTACAACAGTGGTCGGCGTCCATGAAGCACATGCTGTGAGAGACTCACACGTATTCTTATGCTCTTTTGCTCATTAAACAAACAACCAATGGCGAAACGACATCATTTCGAATGATACTCTCTTATTTTGTCCGTACACAAGGAGAATTTTTAGTGTAAATATGGCTAATAATACAACAAGCAAAAAATATTTTATGTGCTATATGTCTATAAAGATTAAAGGTGAACAAGGTACGAAAAGGCATTACCAATGCTTTCATAAGGATTTAGAAAAAATGGAAGGTTTTAAAAGGGAAAATCTCTTTGAAGACAAAAAAAAAATATTTTGATAAACTTAAGTTATGGATGGATGAATCTTTAAAAGAAGACAATAAAAATAATGAAGAGCATCAGAAGCTGCTGAAATTATCCATATCAACAATTATAAGTGTAGAAATAGCAAAACAAGGAAGGCCATTTTCAGACGGGATATTTATAAAAAATCTTTTTCTTAAAATTTTGCAAAAAATCGATTATAAATCCACTACAATTATGGAGTCGATCCCTTTGTCACCCAGAACAATAGCTCGCCGTACTGAAGAAATAGGCTTATTTCTCGACTGTGCTGTTAAGAAAAAACTTAACGAAACACAATTTTTTTCGATATGCTTAGACGAAAGCACAGATATAAATGACGTTTGTCAATTAGCCGTTTGTATTCGATGTGTCTACTCGAACTATGAAGCTTATGAGTCAATAATTATGATAGAGCCCTTCCAAGGACATGTTACAGGCAAAGCGATTTTCTATGTTCTTAATGAAAAGCTCTTTTCAATTGTGGACATGAATAAGTTAACTGGTGTGTGCACATATGGAGCCCTCGTCATGACACGGGGGCAATAAATGGATTTGTAGGGCAGCTCAAAAAACATGGAATTCATGTTTTCAATTTCCACTGTGTTATTCACCAACTTGCTCTTGCGTCGAAATGTTTAAATAATCATTCCGCTATGAAAACTGCTGAACATATAATTAATAAATTGAGAGGGGGTCATAACTTACTTACCCACAGAAAACTTGTGAATTTTTTAAAAATAAATAACGCTGCTCATTGCGATCTTAAAATGTATACTGAAGTTCGATGGTTAAGCCGCGGTGATTCTCTTAAGAGGCTATTTGATCTCCGTGAGGAAATTCTTCAGTTTTTAAATGCTGAGAATTCAAAAGAATTTGAGTTTTTGGTGAAGGCTTTACAGGAAAACGAGTTTCTATTAGACTTAGCATTTCTTACAGATATTACAAAGTATATAAATGACATTAATCTTGAACTTCAAGGAAAACACCGAACTATTTCTAATTCTTTTAATAAAATAAATAATTTTAAGACAATATTGTTTTTACTCTCATGCGAACTTCAATCTAACGATTTTTCAAATTTTCCAAATACCGCACTCATTTATACGGATGAAATGGCTTTTAAAAAGGCTGAATATTCTAATATAATATTATTTTTATTATACAATTTTGAAGATCGGTTTAAGGATTTTGAAAAAATTAAATTATGATTGAAAATCCTTTTTAATGTGACTGCAGTTTATTTGAGTTTCGCATTCAATCTGAAATAATAATATTTCGAAGTGAAGAAAACATTCATGATAACAATAGCATTTCTGAGTTCTGGAAAAATTAAGATCAGTCATTTTATCCTGAGCTTACAAAATTATCTCTGAAATTGCTTTCGTTTTTTCCTGCTTCGTATTTATGTGAAACAATATTTTCCGATTTGAATTTCATCTGTTCTCTAAAGCGTAATAGAATAAACGAAATTCATTTAAAAAGTATTATGCTTATAAGAAACTGCTACCCAATCTTCGATCTCGATGATTTTCAATCAATCATTGATGTTGCATAAAAATAAAAAAATAAATAATAATAATAATAATACAACAATAACAACTCCTTTCACTTCAGTAAGTACTTGCATTAGATTTATAATTAGCGTTATGAAGTTCGCACACTTACTAAAACCAACACGACGTCGTGTTCATAATCATAACCAGTATCATAAAAAAGCAGCTACTAGTTTTATGCATACTTTTTCTTATACGAAAATATGAATTTTTTTCTTCTAAAATTTTGATATTTTGTGACTTTATATTCACATTATTAAGATTTACAAAATGCATTATTTTTTCTATTATTAACACATTAGTAAATATTTTAATTTATTGAATATCTAATATCTACTAATGAATTACTTTTTTAATTTTCTGCTGGTTATTTTCCTTAATCAATTTGAACTATATAATTTCTTTCAGTGCAAATTTTTGTTCTCTCACTAGTACAGTCTCACTTTTAATTTTGCCGACCACTGCTCTACAACGACAGTGTGGAGACCAGGGCTGCCACTCTCAAACATTTTATTCTACCAAATTTCATCCAAAAATTTACCAAAATGAAAAAGAATTTACCAAACACAAAAAATTTTATTTTTAAGTTAAAGAAACAATACATTTATACATATTTTTTAATTGAATAAACATTTATTATACGCTTGAAGATGTTTCAGCTCATTCCACATTGGTCGCTTTCTTTCTAATAACAAATCTAAACAGAATTAACATAGTCGCTTAGAATATAAATTTTAAGAAAAACAATTTATTTTAAAATCTTAGCCATGATACAGAAATACAGATAGCGATCCATAAATTTCTTTCCATAGCCGACGATCTAATTCGTGTAATTTTCACTTGATGCGTTCGTCTTTATTTGAAAGATTATTTTCAATCATAAGGATGGTACTGCACAATGAGCATGATTGATATAATTTTTATACAATCATTTTGATATGTAACTTATTTTAAATTTTCATTAATATTAAATTTACCAAGCCAAAAAATAAATTTACCACTTTACCAAGTCAAAATCTTTTTACCAAATTTGGTTATATTTTACCAAAACGGCAGCCCTGGTGGAGACCTGTCGTTCGTGGCCCTTTGACCCCTTTTCCACTCGGCAATTTTTCTTGCTGGCAAGTCGAGTTTGTTGGCATCGGGACGTGACGAAAGGGGATGAGTACAGACTTGCTAGCAGGGCTGCCGTTTTGGTAAAATATTACCAAATTTGGTAAAAAGTTTTTGACTTGGTAAAATGGTAAATTTTTTTTTGGTTTGGTAAATTTGCAATTGATGAAAAATTAAAATAAATAAAACATTTCAAAAAATGATTGTGTAAAAATTGTATCAATCATGCTCATTGTGCAGTACCACCCTTATGATTGAAAATAATCTTTCAAATAAATACGAGCGCATCAAGTGAAAATTACACGAATGAACGCGAATCCTAAATGTTAATGCTTAGATCGTCGGCTTAGGTAAGAAATTGATGGATCGCTAAGATGGATTTGTAAGTTTTTATTTTTAATAAATTGATTTTATTAAAATTTTTATTCTAAGTGATAATGTTATTTCTATTAAGATTTGTTATTAGAAAGAAGGCGACCAATATAGAAAGCGATGAAACGTCTTCAAGCGTATAATAAAGGGTTTTTTAAGAGCTTGCTGATTTGAAATTTAAATAAAACACATGCCAAATTATGAAATGGCAAAAAATTTTATTTGGTAGATAATTTCTTGGCATTTAACACTTAAATAAATTTTCGGGCATATGGCTATTTTGCACAAAGGTCATTCTGGAGGTCCAATTTTCGACCACCTTTTCAAGCATTTGAGGGCGTATTTCAGCAATGACACGTTAAATATTGGTTTTCAAAGCGTCAATTGTTGCTGGCTTATCCACATAAACCAATTACTTCACGTATCCCCACAAAAAATAATCAAGTGGCGTCAAATCACACGAACGCGGAGGCCAATTCACCGGTTCATTTCTCGATATAATGTTGTCGTTGAAATGTTCTTTCAATAAGTCGATTGTTTCGCCCGCAGTATGACAAGTGGCACCATCCTGTTGAAACCACATTTCATCCCCATCCATATCTTGAAGATTTGGCAACAAAAATTCATTGATCGTAGTTCTGTATCGATTTCCATTCACGATAACGCGTCGTCCTTCCTCATTTTTAAAGAAATAAACCCCGATGATTCCACCAGCCCATAGACCGCACCAAACAGTACATTTATCGGGATGCATTGGTAATTCTTGAACGGCGTGTGAATGTAGACCGAAAATTGGTAATAACGTTCTTTATGGTAGTCTAAGACGGATGATTATGTGCACCATAAAATTCACGAGTGCTCTATAAACATTTTTAATTGAACACTTTTTGAAAATAAATTTCCACGATTTGGAAGCGTTGTTCTGGAGTTAACCTATTCATGATGATTTGCCAAACAATACTGAGTGGAGACGTCACTTTAAACTGTCATAACAACTGTCAGACAATAGAGCAATCCATATTGAAAAGAAAACTCATAAAAAACACACTTTAAATGTTAATTTAATTAAAATATATGTATAAATGTATTGTTTCTTTAACTTCAAAATAAAAGTTTTATGTGTTTGGTAAGTTCTTTTTCATTTTGGTAAATGTTTGGATAAAATTTGGTAGAATAAAATTTTTAGGAGTGGCAGCCCTGCTTGCTAGTACCGGCAATTTTTCTTTTGTCCTGCTCTTTCTTTGAAGTTTCGCTTTAGTTTTATTCAGAATTGCTGAAGAAAACTTGCTGAGTGGAAACGCAAATGGCAAGTTCAAAAGAGAATTGAAAACTTGCTGGCAATAAAACTTGCCGTGTGGAAAAGGGGACTTTGTCGTCATTGTGGATGGGCTTTCAATTCTTGCATTTGTGTATGAGAGACGCTTACATCAACGTTAGAGAGGGCAAGTGCGAAAGAGAATAGCAAAGATTTAACTGTCAATTGTTGACAAGTATAAACTGGGACATACAAGTGAATTGAACTATTTAAATTTTGTGGAACAGCTTCAAAATGTCGACAAATCAACGAAAAGAATCTGGTTGTTCTTTTCGCAACAAAAGAAAAATTCGCAAAAAAGAAAACAAAAGTTTGCAAAACACTTTTAGAAAGTATTTAATAAAAATGCAAAGTAAATAAAGTTAAAAGATAAAAATTAATTGCTTACACATTTTTTATTGATTTTTTGTTTATTAAGATGGACAGCCTTTATAAAAAAAAAAATACATAGCTTTATTTATCTTCTGGAAATTTTCATTGAATGAAATCAAATTTAGTTCGGTTTTTTTTTTTGAAAGTTTTTATTTTATTGAAGTACGGGCGGCAAATTTTAGTTTTGCCCCGGGATATCAAATCCTTATCAATGGCTCTGTATATGTTGTTTCTAAACCGAATCCGAATTTCGGCCATTTTTGTAATATTCGACCGAAACCGAAACTGAAGTTTGTTAAAAACATTTTATTTTTTTTTAATTTTTTGTTAAAATTATACAAAAACATACCAATTCAAACAGATAATAATAACGTATTTATACGAAAAATATTCTTTGAATATTAATTTAATTAGACCTTAAGTAACATTTTAGTTTTTAAAGTTAAATAACTTTCTATTATAAGCTAAATACAGGGTGTCCCGCAACTGAGTGCAACTATTTACGGAGGTGAAAGGTAATGTCGAGTTAAGCAAAAAACCGTATGGGAGGGGGGTCTTTTTTCACATTACACAGGGTTAAGGGCTACAGGGTTAATTATTATTTCACTGTTTTGATTTAAATTATTGTTTCTAGCACAAAAACTAACTCACAGAAAACAGACCCCACCGACTTAACCGTTCCTGAGCTGTGCTCGTCTGAAGATGAAATCAATCAGTGGAAACAACTAAATTTCAACTTTGAGTCCAAATTTCTCAGAATGTCACGTAATAAATTAGATTTTTTTCATAATAAATCTTGTAATTTATTCAGTTCTCTTTTCAATGACACTTAAAACATAAATATATCTCTAAAAATAAAAAAGTTGACTGTACTAAAAAAAATTATACTTATTAGAAAACATATATGAAGGTAGGATAAAATATCATTTATGTTTACCATAAGTTTTCTGTGAGTTTGTTTTTGTGCTAAAAACAATAATTTGAATCAAAATCGTGAAATACTAATTAACCCTGTAGCTCCTAAGCATGTGAAAATAGACATTACCTTTAACTCGACATTACCTTTCACCTCCGTAAATAGTTGCACTCAGTTGCGGGACACCCTGTATAAGAGCTTGTCTACATTTTCGCCATTTAAATTATTTCGTCGGTCAGAGTATATTTGCTCTGCTGCACTGAAAAGTTATTCAGTGGCGACACTAGAAGGAGGAGCAGATACGTACATATCTGATTGCCACATCTTTTAATAAAGAAAAATTTTGGTGAAAACGAACTCACATCTGCGATTGAAATAAATGAACCGAATATTCGGTTTCGGCCATTATAATGCCGAATAACCGAAACTGGCTAAAAGGGCCGAAACACTAGTTGTTATACCCTAAACCTGAAAGGTCAGGGTATATTAACTTTGTGCAAACGTTTGTAACGCATAGAACGAAGCGAGTCTGGTATAGAAAAGTATATATATTCTTGATCAGCGTCACCACGTGAGTCGAGACATCCATGTCCGTCCGTCCGTCCGTCTGTGTGTTGTCCGTATACACAGGATAAGAAGAAGGAGTTGAGATAATTGGATGAAACTTGGTACACATGGTCACATGGCCCCAAGGATCTGCACTATTGAATATTTTTGGAATCCGCTCACGGACACGCCTACCTCTCGTACAACGCGAAAATTGAAAACTGCATAACTCAGCTCATAATTAGCCTACAACAATAAAATTTGGTATATGTGTGTTTTATATCAACACAAAGATGTCTTTGAAAAATGGACGTCATCCGCTTACGGACACGCCCACCTCCCATACAACCCAAAAATTGAAAACGCAATAAATAAGCCTCTGTTTAGCCTACAGAGCTAAAATTTAGCACGTATGTTTTTTATGACAAGACAAAGATGTTTTTGAAAAATGGACATAATCCGCCTACGGACACGCCTACCTCCCATACAACCCAAAAAGTTTTAAACTCAATAAATAAGGTTATGTTTGTCATAGAGAAATTGAATTTCGTATGTATGTATTTTATACCAAAACTAAGGTGTGTTCAAAAATTAGAAGTAATCCGTCATTGAACACGCCCAACTCCCATAGCACTCCGAAAGCACAATAAAGGCATTAACTGTGAGCTACAGGAATAAAACTTGGTATGTGTTTCATCAACATTTAAATGCATATTAAATATAGGCTTCATCCGCCCTTGGAGACGCCCATTTACAATAAAAATTTTTTGTTTTTGAAAAGTGGGTTTAGGGTATTTCATAGTCGGCCTAGACCGACTTTAGACTTTCTTTACTTGTTTTTAAGATAAAGTTAGCATTTTCGACACATTAAAAACCGTGGAACATTGAAATTTGCAATGTCATTCTGAGCGGAGCTCGGTCGTCCATGTACTACCAATTAATTGACTATGTTAAAGTAATGCGTCTTTTACGCCAGAGGGTTAGTAATTATTAATATTTACTTTATTATTTAAGGCTTTATATGTAAGCAAAGTTTTGGCTGGGATGACACTAATTTTTTCTGCTTTTTCATTCCAGCTTCAGGGGATGTGTTTGCGACCAGCTCAATTAATAGAGCTTTATACTCTCCAGATATCCAAGGAAATCATCTCTAATGGACCATTTTACTCCGCTAAAATTTGCTAAGTTTTAATAATTCTGTTATTAACTCGAAGATGGCACTGACGCGACATATTTAAAGCACTCATTAAATTTTCTTTTACTTAATGTTATTGAACAATTTTATAAGTGTTGCCTCAAATTACCATCTCAAACTCTAAATAACGGTCAAATTTTTTAATATCAGCTGACTGTATTGCTTCTACATTTTCATTCATTTATAAATACAACAAATATTCTCTCTTTATAATCAATACACTTAACAAAATTAAAGATGTCATCAAAGTAATTTACTTACCAATATCGGCATTTCTCTCAACGTTATTGGCGGTGACTTCTCTGCTTTAGGGTACAAAACCTGCGATATGCTGCGAAAAAGTGTCCGATAACCGGTATAGTAATCGGTTTCCTGAGCCATGCTTACATCAAATTATTGACAATTTTGACTCCACTCAAAGCACTTTATCAAATGTTTAAATCAAAACATTAACTCATATCACTCTGGATCTATATTGCATAGAAAATTTACCAATTTGTTATAATGATATTAAAATACTAAATCATACCATTTAAAACTTGGCCAACACGCGACAAACACTTGGCTATTTCATTCTTTTTTTTTCTTATTTATTTCACGCGTCTTGAAAAAATAGTTTGTTTTAAATCAATTAATTTGTTTTTACTTCTCGACAAGCTGTAGCGATTATTTGTTGTTATTTTGATTTTTACCTTGTGTTAGTTTTATTTGTCATTGCCATTTATGGCCTTTTACGGGTTTTAATTGGGGTTTTGGTGGTTGTGTTCTTTTTTTTTATGTTCAGACCGTCGAGGACCGCAACAAATTAACAACTCGTCGAACTCGAGTATGTTTAACTCAGTCAACTGGGTTGGTTGTCTGCAACTCTTAACGTGGCTTTATTTGTTATCAATTCTTTTTTTGGCTGACGACTGTCATCGCTTTGATAACTCGTACGAATTCGTTATGAGAAGTGATCGCGACAGAGCTGGTTGAGAAAGAGTGGCGAATGTTGCAAATTTTAAGTGTTGGTTAATTGTTCTTAATTAGGAACTGCCTGATTGCTACGTGGCAGGGGTGCTTAAATGCCAGCCAAGGCAAATATTTAATAAGTTAATTACTTAAAAAGTGCCGATTTGTAAAGGTGGTTGTTTTTAAAATTTGTAAAACCAGCGTTGAATCCTAATTCATTATGAAAACTTTAAGGGGTGGTGTAACAATGTTCTGCAAAATCTTCTGAAATTGTTTCTCTTTTCTTTAAATGTATTTTTATTTCCCCATCACTCGTTCTATATGAAAGTATGATCTATATAAATCCTTTCTTAAGTGGCTTATAACGAAGTATAATAGGGATTCGAAGGAAATATCCTTTCAATATTGTAGCCCTCAACGTGTACAAAAATTAATTCCATTCATAGAAATTAATATTATTGAAAGTTTCAACTGATTTTAAAAATTTAAACTGTAAATTGTTATTAATTGTTATGAAATTTAAACAAACATTTTTTCATAATCAGGTTACATAATTTAAATAAGAAACGTATTTCAAGTGTTATATTTTAACCACAAATAATTACTTATTTTATTTGCATGAATACGTAATAGGTTAAAAAGCGAACTCTTTTTGAATAAATTAAATACGGTTTTGCATAAATCTAATTTTTTGCATCTGCTGTTTAATTTTGCCATAGGTTAACTGAGCGATATGAGGGCAGTTTGATAAGTCAGTGATTTTTTTGAATTAAAGATAATTTTTTCGGCAAAAAAGCTTTTGATTTGTCTACACAAATAATAGATTTTCTGAAGATCCTTAAACCATTAAAGCCTAATGCTAAATCGGTTTATTGACCTATCTTAGCTTTTTTTCATTTTTATCTTTTTTTTATTTTTATTTATTTTATTGTTTTTTATTTTTATCAATTTTTATTTATTATTTTGTTACTCCAAACGAAATTTTTGCATAAAGCAAAATATAAAGTAGGTATTTTTATATATTTTTATAATAGGTATACTCCGCAGAGTGCACTTTTTTGATATAAAATCTAACGTTTGAACTTTTTAAGATTTTTCAATTCGGTTTGTTAATAATACATAAAAAATTATTATTTATTTTTTTATCAATATATTTTAATATGATCCTTTATGCAGTTTTTTCTAATAAAATTTAATAACCATTGCCAAAATCATTATTTTTGTTAACTAAATATATTAAATTTTAATAAGGAAAACAGTAAACTTTTTAAAATTTTCTTAATAAAAGTACCAATTTTGTAAAAGGAAATTCACAACTGATATTTTAAGAATTTGTTGTTGTTGTTTCTAGTTTTCAATTAAAAGATTTTACATTATCTCCGAAAACATTTTTGACTTTTACATTTTTTGTTGCGTTGTGACGTTTTTAATGGATCCGAAAAGTTCATTAGCATTGTTATGAAATCAGTATTTTGTTTTTTCCTACTATTTTTCTTGTGTAACTTAGTTTGTAATTTTTGTATTTTTTGCTTCTTAATCTTCCTCCCATAGCTCACCAATTGGAAAGAAGTAGTATTTTATTATTTCCTTCCCATCTGAAAAAATTGTATGGAGAGTTGTAGATATGTCCTTCCAACTTCCATATAAATTTTTATGTAAATTCTAGGTTGATAAAGCAAAATCTAAAATTTTATGCGTCAATAAGACGGCCAGAATTAATGGCACTTAGCATCTTGGAAAAAACGCCACGCAGCGTTGCCATTGTAACTATTTCCACAGTTTTCACTTGTGAAATCAATGTGGAGCCCAGTTTCGTCTTGGTACTCATCTTGAATTCTTTTCTTGTCGGCAGCAATAAAAGATTTTCTTATTTCTTGTTTTTCTTTGGTATTTAGACTTTCAAATTCTTTTTTATTTTGTTTGAACTCATACTTATTTATTCAATAGTCTTCAAAAATGTCGACCAACGAAAACTTCGATTACTTTTTTTAAAAAGTTAAGCGCATACTGTAATGTATGTGAAGTTTTGACGTAGAATTACGTCTTACAGTGCGGTTTGTAATGGGGTCGTTCTAACAGATTTTTTCAAGGCCATGAAACTTTTTTGACGAATACTTAAGGTTATACCTACAGCCTTTAATACTCATCATTCAAAGTTAATATATGAACTCAAATTTCAGATATATCCTGCGCTGAATGAATATTTTATTTTGGGCTTTGTCACTATTATATTAAATTCACAAAATAGCAAAATGTAAGAAGAAAAATACATGAGTTTATATAAGAAAATCAATCATCAGCTGCTTATGTTTTGCCTTCTTGTGTTTTCTTTGTATTTGTTTCGTTGTTTTTGCTTGAATTATTTTTGTTTTATGCGAACTGATTCGAACAGTGCATTGGTTTTCAACTTCACGTCAAGAGGGCTCATTGGGTTCTTGTGTGTACTACTTCTTTAGATTGGTATTGATGTCGCTGTTGCAATTAGCGCTTGCTTGAGACTTTCGGTGGCGACCTTTGCAAACCATACTCTATAGCTCCGATCAATAGGATTAAAGTCTGGGCTTCCTGAATACCAATCTTCAGTAGAAATAAAGGCTGGAATATTCTGGCGTAACCACTCTTGCGTTGTTTAAGCTTCATGAGATGGGGCAGAGTCTTGTTGAAAGATCCAGTGCTCTCCACTGAAGTGTTCAGTTGTTAAATTTTTAACAACACCTTCCAAGACATCTTGTTGGTACACTTTTGCTCCAGTTTTATACCTTTTTGCAAAAAAATGTAGGGATGTAACGCCTTTGCACGATACTCCCCACCAAAGCATGACGTTTGCAGGTCGATGACCTGCCTGAACCCTAGTTACTGTATGTTTTGCTTCCTAAGATGTTCTAGCATAGACTTTGTCGTTTTGTTTATTAAAAATTTCCTCTACCGTAAACATTTTTTCATCAGTAAAAAGGATCTTTTGATGACCATTATTTCTTGCAAGCATCAGCTTCTTGCATCTTTCCAACCTTATTTGCTTTAACCGTGGAGTTAAAAGATGATTAGTGCTCCTTCGAAAATCTTTTATATGGAGGTCATCGAAACGATTTTCCTTTTCGCCCCTCTCCATATTATACCGCTGAAATTCTAAACCAAACTGACATAAATTAAATTTGCAATGAAATACTTTAACAAAAAAATTATAACGGGACTCTCTAATTTGAAATTTCAACTCCATACCGCTTTTGAAAGTCTTGTAACAGAACTTATGACACGGTATTGTCAATCATTAATACTAAAAATACACAACGATAATAGATTTTAAAAATAGTATTTTTTAAAAATAAGCTATGTGACAAAATCTTGAATGGTTTTTTCACAAACCACTTTCAAAGTCGAAAAAAAACATTATTTCACTTCTTTAAAATGGTGAAAAGTTCCAAATTTTGAAGCGTATATCTACTCAAATATAAAAGGTTATAAACAAAAATTAGATTCATGAAATTTGGGAAGTTCTAAGCAAATGACAAAAAGAATCCAATCATGCATTTTTTCAATTTCCCTTAGTTTTGGTGAAATTTTCGGCCAAGCAGTGCATTGTGCGCCGTCGGACGTTGTTGAGATATCACTGTCGGGTTTTCTAATTGCCTGCGAATTGCGAATTTGAATCTTAGGCAAGTGCTTTTTATACCCTAAACCTGAAAGGTCAGGGTATATTAACTTTGTGCAAACGTTTGTAACGCATAGAACGAAGCGAGTCCGGTATAGAAAAGTATATATATTCTTGATCAGCGTCACCACGTGAGTCGAGCTATCCATGTCCGCCCGTCCGTCCGTTCGTCCGTCCTTCTGTCCGTCTGTGTGTTGTCCGTATACACAGGATAAGAAGAAGGAGTTGAGATAATTGGATGAAACTTGGTACACATGGTCACATGTACCCAAGGATCTGCACTATTGAATATTGTTGGAATCCGCCCACGGACACGCCTACCTCCCATACAACGCAAAAATTTAAAACTGCATAACTAAGCTCATAACAAGTCTACAACAATAAAATTTGGTATGTGTGTGTTTTATATCAGCACAAAGATGTCTTTGAAAAATGGACGTCATCTGCTCACGGACACGCTCACCTCCCATACAACCCAAAAATTGAAAACGCAATAAGTAAGCCTCTGTTTAACCTAAAGAGCTAAAATTTCGCACGCATGTTTTTTATAATAAAAAAAAGATGGTTTTGAAAAATGGACATCGTCCGCCCACGGACACGCCTATTTCCCATACAACGCGAAAATTGAAAACTGCATAGCTCAGCTCATAATTAGCATACAACAATAAAATTTGATATGTATGTGTTTCATACCAACACAAATATGTCTTCGGAAAATGGACGTCATCCGATCACGGACACGCCTACCTCCCATACAACCCAAAAATTGAAAACGCAATAAATAAGCATGAAATTATTCATGCTTATGCAGAGCTAAAATTTGGCACGTATGCTTTTTATGACAAAACAAAGATGGTTTGGAAAAATGGACTTCATCCGCCCACGGACACGCCCATTTACAATAAATTTTTTTTTTTTTTTGTTGAAAAGTGGGGTTAGGGTATTTCATAGCCGGCCTAGACCGACTTTAGACTTTCTTTACTTGTTTCAATTTGAGTTGTTAAGCACTCTCATTCCATAAACATCTGTACCACCAACTACAACTCTATCTGGCCAAGATTCAAACCCGTAAACTCTGAGTTGACAGTCCAGCTCGCTTACCACTTGGCCCCGAATGTGATACTTAATACCCATTAGGCAAAACTGAGTTACAATAGACGTTTATTTCAGTGATGACCTTTTCATTCGATATAAATATCTTGCTTCTGAGCCATTTTCACAGGTTTTAAAATAGAAAATAGTCGCTGGGAGCTAAATCTGGAGGCTTTAATAGATGGGGTGGCAGTGCGTAGCCCAATTTATGGATATTGCCTTGGCGACTATATACGTGAGTGTGTGGAATGTGAGCAATCGCGGCACCCATTCAGCGATTACCTTTGCCATGTCCCAAAAATACATGTAACATGTGATGTTTGCTCAGCCACCACTCGAAACTATATTTACCGATCGTGCAATAATATTCCAAGGGTTTTATCGAACTTTTCTGGCATGTCAAACTCTTTAAGGCGGCCTCTACTTTCGGCATTTTTTGTGCTAGTACGACCCTAACAGAATTATAGTTGATGGTTGATGGTTGATGGTTGATGGTGTAGAGTCCCCACAGTATTAATTAAGCCTTTCCCTGATTTCAGTAATAGTTTTTTTACGCAAAAATAGTACTTGATGAGCACACAAAATTCAGTTTTTTCTTAGTTACCTCGAAATTCACGAGGGTTTAATGGCTGTCAAATACAGACTTAATAACATATGGTAGTTGAAGGGAACAGTGTTGCATTTAAAGTTACCGCGCAGTAAGTTTAAAAAATCACTAACTTATCAAACTCCCCTCGCATTTACGGGGGGGTCATTAGTATATATTTTTAAGTCTTAAGTGCATATTAAGAACTACTATAAGAACTTCGCACATACTAGTTGGACTAACTTGCCTACGGACCTCATAATATCTATTTGGTTCTTAGCTAAAAATATATCTAATAAACTTTTTCAGTACATAAGGAGTTACAGTGAAAATTCCTTAACACGAAACGTCAAGGGACCAGAATTTCACTTCGAGTTACTGAAAATTCGAGTTATAGAGATCAATAACTAAGAAAAATACATCGATAAATCACGAGTACTTCGAATTATGAAGAATTTCGCGCTAGAGAAGGTCGAGTTAGGGAAGTTTCACTGTATTATGAAATGAAAACCATCTGAGAAGTTTGAAAAATATTTTTTAATTAATCCAAGTCTCCGGTAAGTTGGGCTCCGTGATATTTTCTATTTTGAGCATCCAAAAATTCTTACAAAAATTCGAAAAAGTACCCGATTTTAAAACTTGCAATTGTTTAATTTTAAAATTTTAACATAATATTTATTTTTTTAATTCAGCTTTAAAGATTTATTTATTTTTTTTTTGTTTACTGCTCAACACTGGCACGCTGCCACTTAAGATTTTTTTTTTTGTGTTTCTATTCCTTACTCGGTACACAACACTTCAACACTAATAAAAAAAAAAAACACTAAGAAATTTATGTCTAACGTCAAAACAAAAGTAACAACAAAAACGCGACATTTTATCTTCACATGCATTCCTCATGCCTTCTTTTAAAATAATAAAAACCAAGTGAAAAATAAACATTTAGCAAAAATTATTTTTCTGATAATTGTTGTTACAAGTCAAACGCTGTGAAGCAACAAATTCAATAAAAGACACTTGGAGGCAAACGTTGTCGTAGCTTTTTATGTGTTTTAATTTTTATGACTGTTGTGTTTTTTTTTTTTCTTTTCTTTACACAATAATCGATAAGCTTATCAATGCCGCAAGAACAACAGTAAAAATAACAATTGTGCATTAAACACATCAGCTGATTGCGGTGTATTTTACCCTATGAAGCTTTTAACTGTATGTCAAGAACAGGTTTGAATGCGCGATACGCCCGCGATATGATTTTCTATGAGAACGAATGTTTGTGGTTTAGTTAAATTGGTTCACTTCGACGTTTTCACAGATGTTGAACTTAGCGGCTGCCCGGCTGTCACTCGACTAAAAACTGTTAAAGTTGGGCTTAATAAAAAACGCAGGTTAAAAAAAAAATAAAGACTTAAAATACAAAACAGCAACAACAACAAAAACACAACTAAATCATGGCATGCTTGAAAAGATGTTGTTGGTGCTGGTTTGGGGTTTGGTTTTGTTGTAAACAATGTTGACTCAAAAATCGGTATCAAACGAAACCAGACAACATATGAATGAACAACATTAATAACAGCAACAACAGCAACAGCAACAACAATACAACAAAAATATACCCACACTTAGAAGCACAAAAGCAACAATTTATTTGGCTTTAAGCCAGTGCTGATCAAAAGTTGAAATGTAGTTGTGTTGGTGAGAAAAAGAGAATTGCACTGTAAGAAATGTTGAACGGGTTTGTAGGAATATTAGTTTCTGTATGAATTTATATTATATTTAAAATATGATAATGTGAATGTTTTATGTAAAAAGTGAAGTACTATCGGAAAAAATAAATAAATACTACACCGTTTTAAGAAATAAAAATTGAACAGTAATTCAATTTTTAAAAGGAAAAAAGTAAATACATATATACATTAGGGTGGCTTTTTTATTCTATAAAAAACAAAAAATAATAGATTTTTTCAATCAATATTAATGATTTCATTGTATTTACATATTATTAAAATATATTTAATCTGTTGGATTTATAATGTTGTCCTGTTAAATAAAAAATATTATAAAAAATTCAATTTTTGGATGGAAAAAAATGCTTTTTTCATGATATGAAAAAAAAGTTTTCGATTTCTGATACAAGCAGATCGAATTTCTGATTAATTTAAAAAACTGTAAATTTAAATTCATTTTTATAGAGTTAAAAAAATTGTTGCATATTTAGCAAATTTTTTTATTGAAACCTTTCCATGTCGAAATTGGTATCGATTCAATATAGAATGAGCCTTATATATTACAAGGTAATGCATTATTAAATACATTACCCAGAAATAAATTTTTCTATATTTACGCTTTCGTGACAATTGCGTACTAGTAAGATATTTTTTAAATTTACAGAGCTTAATGCGTTACGTTGTTTAGAACAAATAAATTTTAAATCTGAAAAAATTTGTTCACAAAGGTAGGTTGTTGGGAAAAACGATAATATTTTTAGTGAAATTGTTTTTAGTTCAGGATATATGGCGTGATTTAAACTTTTCCAAAAATCTATAATTTCCGTTCTGCTTGGTGCTTGCACTTCACTTCGAAGTATTATTAGTTCTACTTGTACTTGATACTCGTAGTTGCTAACTTCACATGAAAACGGATTCTCGAAGAGATCTAGTAATTGTTTTATATTTTGCAGATCTTGAAACCTATCCTCAAAATTATAAAAAAGGGTTTCAAATATAACTAAATGTTCATATTTTCTAAAATTATTTTTATTGCCACATATTTGTAAAGTTTTTGGGAAATTTGAAAAATCGTCGAACTGGATTTGGAGCAGTAGCAAATATAATTTTGTTTTAAAATTGAAAAGAGTTTATGATGGTTATGTCCACCGCGAATCTTGTTAATTATTTGCTCCGCAGATTTCATGGCAGTGCACTCAGATAGGAATTTGGACGCAAGAGCGGCTTGATGGATAATGCAGTGAAAGGTTTGAACTGAAAAGCCATGTTTTTTCAATTGTCCAACTAATCCTTCGTTTTTTCCTGTCATGACATTTGCCCCGTCCGTACAGACACCAGTAAATTTTCTAGGATCTACTAAAGATAATAATTTATTGCTGACAACATCAAACAGCACTTTCCCTGTCACGTTTGCGTCAAACGTTTCAAGTGAAAACATTGTTTCAAAAACATTTGAGTTTGCATCAACGCAACGAACGCAAATAATTAGTTGGCACAGACCGTTTATGTCTGTGCTTTCGTCCAAGCAAAAAGAAAAAAAAACACAATTTTCAAGAGTTTGCCTAATAACAGACTCAGCATAAACTCCCATTTCCATAGTACGTCTAACTACGGTATAACGGGACAAAGGAATGGATTTTATTAAACTTAAATTGCAATTAAGCTTTTCAAAAACTTTTTTAAACATTTGTTTTACAAATTTTCCATCTGAAAACGGCCTGCCGTGTTTAACTATGTCCAAGCTTATTAAGCTTGATATATCTTTTTTTACATTTTTATTTGTCGATCTTGGTTTATTGGTTTCCAAATTGATTAACCATTCTTTTAATTTTTCAATAAAAATTAGTTTGTTTGAAGCAAACTGCTTTTCTTTCATTTAATTCATTAAAATTGTCATGAAAAGAGTGAAAATGTCGTTTACAAACATTTAAATTATTTTCTTTAAATGTTTTATAACAAATAAGGCATTGGGGATTACCATACGCATTTATAATCATAAAATACTTGTCGTACATTGCTATTAATTTTTTTCAGTGCATTATAATAAAAAAAAAGAAAAAAAACAGACAAAATAAGCATACGTCCGCTTGATGTTCATTCGGCGCTGGTTCAGTGACGACTAAAAGCAAGAGCGTAAGAATACATGTGATTTGAGCGCAAACAATTGTTCTATGAAATGATCAGCACTGCTTTAAGCGCATCAAAGCTCACACAACAGACAGACCCTCGCGTTGTTAGGCAAGCAGCCTTCAAGGCATGCCTCCGCCCCCGGCAACACCTTTACAACCATAACGAACGCACGCAGCATGCATACATGTGTTAGTCGCCCTAAAAACACGGTCTACACTAAAGATGTCTTCACATTTGGCCAATTCGTGTAATCGTTGCTACCAATTTTCGTAGGGAGAGAAAAAAAAATTAATATTATTACCAATGCTTCTGCCGCGACGAGTGAAGAAAATTTAACACAATTGAGGCAAAAACGACACAATCAACTCAACTGTATTCCTTATTATTACGGTCTGTTTTCTTACGTTAGTGATGTGCTATGCAGAGACCGGTTTTTTTGTAATCGGTGGCAACGAGAGTAGATTCGACAGTAGTTTTTTTAGAAATTGAAACCACAGTTACACGACTGAAAATATTGATTAATTTTTTTCAACTTTTAAAGATGACGTTTTTATCCTTACCTTTTTAGGTGACAAATTCAGAATTAAAGGTTGAACATAACTGTCTTCATCTTTAAAAGTTGAAAAATGAAACTGAAATGCAAATATTCGTATGCTAGAAAGTTGAAAAAATCTTTAAATAGCTAAATAATCCAACCAAACAGCTTAAAGTTTCAACTTATAAGGATGAAAATCCGACAAGAAGTTGAAATTTTAAAATTTTGAAGTTGGATATGTGTACCATAATGTTAAAAATTTTTAATTAAAAAGTCAATTGAAAAAAGGTTGAAAAACTGAAACTCAACTTAAAGTATAAAATACCAACTTTGAACATGAATTCATGAAATTCGCAAAATTCACACCAAGCTTTTAGAAAAACTCAGTTGAGAGATTGTTCTCTCCTGTCATATTTTGAAGAAGCTTCGTTTGTTTTTGTTAGTCTTTCATAGTAGACGATTTATTTTTTGGAAGGGAACAAACAAATTGGAGACACGTTTGGCGAAGTGTATAGAGCTCTAAGGAGACTATATTGAAAAAAAAAACTCTGCTTCATTTAAAAAGTCATATTTATATTCCTCGTTACTGATTTTTTGTGAGAAAAATTTAACTTACTTGTTGATTAATTGAAAAAATGATCTCAGCAGTTTGAAAGTTAAACTAAAAAGTATAAAAAAGTGAACTGTTAACAATTTTCAACCAAATTATAAGTAAAGTTGAAAAATGAAACTTAAATTTTAGTCCTCATCTGAGACCTGATCATTTAATAACACATAGCAAATTAGTTTCTTATTTAATTAATTTTGTATTGTCAGATTTGAAGAAAACGATAAAGCCAAGGGCGATTAAGGGACCTCGGTAGTCGAGTGGTAAGCGTGCTTGACTACCAACCCAGAGGTTCCAGGTTCGAATCCCGGTCTAGCCATGGTCCTACGCTTGTACCTTTCTTTAATTCTTTCCTCATTTCTAATCAACTGAAATTCAAAATTCATCAATATATACGACCTTGAAAGTTGTAGTTGGTGGTAGAGATTTTTGTGGACTGAGATTGCTTGATAACTCGAATTGATTGAGGTAAAGGCATGTTGATATAGCGCTCCGCCACACATGCAACATTCTACACTTATTTCTCTTGATATCACTTTCTCTCCTACTTTTCTATCTCCCCATTTCAGAACCAAGGCAGACTTGACTGAATAGGTTTGACACCTGAAATTCTTGGTTCAAAGAATTATTTTGAATAAGTAATATTCTCAAAACGAAAAAAGACAAACTCTTAAAATTACCTGTGAAACAATCTTAGGGGCAACAAAACATACTCCAAAGGCTCCATCACCAAATAAAAGAAGGTCCACATACTAATACATCCCTGAGGAATTTTTCAATATTATTTTTATAAAAAAAATATTATTAATTTTTCCCATTTATTTATTATTGCCTTCTAGAGTCGATATTTTTGAAGCCCAAATTATTCAGCCAAACCAAAGGTTTAACCTGAAAAAATTAAAAATCATGATTTTCATACTTTGATAAAGTCAGAAAAAACATAAAATTATATAATTTTGAACTTAAGGTGCCCATGACCTATTTCTTGTTGTTTGATACCTTCACAAAAGTAAAAGTCTCAGACATTCTGAACAACTTCTCACATCTCCAAAAAAAAACTTGCCGAAAAAATCAACCAGATGCAAAATACAAACGATAAACCGGAAATAAAGTTAACCGTACTTTTGAAATATGTCTCTTTTGCGACTTATACAATTAATTAATAATGAAAATAATATTGAAAATAAAGTTTATTGTAATTTTTTTATATACAAATATTTGTATTAGAGGTGGCCAAATATGCCCTTTTTCCAATTCCGATACTTTTGGGTATCATAACATAATGATAAGTTTCAACTTTGGTTGGCAGTGTACCCCTACCTATTTTTTAAGTGTATTTTAGTTTATTTTTAATATTATGACAAGTTTTTTAAGTGAATTAACATTTTTTTTAAATTGGCCTCATAATAGTAACAATATAATAGCTGTAGGAATAATTAATTTAAAAAATTATCATAATTTTTTCATCGAATTCAAAGCAGTTCAGTCCAATTAATTTTTTACCATCTTTTTCGGCAAATATTCACATTAAACTCTTTTATTGTCTTGTTTATTTATTTTTTTTTTTTTTCAAAAAGTATAATACTCTTCTTAGATATCGTTTGACTAAAGGGATATTTCTGCACAAAAATATTAAAAAACAGAAGCAATTTGTAGAAAAATCAGATAATATTTTGAAATATTGAAAGATAATTAATTTATCTCTCAAGAGTAACAATACTTTTTGTTTTTTTTTTTAATTAACAGTACATTTTATAACCTCAAAACTGTTTTTACCAGCTAGTCCATGCAATAAACAATTCCAGCAAGTTTATGTCGTAGCTACTTCATCACAAAATATTTTTTCAGTTTTTTATGATGCAATAAGCCGTAAAAGATAAGCAATTATAACTTTTTCCCATTTATATCTTTTGTCTTTCTTAAGAAGCCAGCATTTCTGAGCTCTCCTTAAGAAGAAAATTTATTAAAATACTTCTCTTTTCTCAAAATGATCCTCTTCTATCAAGATTATATCACTTTTATAGATCCAGAAAAAAATCAATTCAGCAATAACTGAAATTCCAACTTTGAATATTCAAGAAACCTAATTTCTTGTTCAATTATTATATTTTATTTTTTTAGAAATACTTTTATATGGATAACAAATTAAAATCCTCTTGTTTCAAAAGAAAATCTAAGCCTTACTTTGCGTGTCTCAGGCCAGGCCATATGACTCTGCTGAATAGAATACCCACTCTAGTAGGGTCCAGTAGCCATACCCGTGAACTATCATTAAAGTTTACTTGTCAGAATAAAACTTTTACTTAACAAATCTCAACCCTATTGAATGAATATTCGTTATTCGCTTCCAATAGATGAGAAAACTGCACTATGTGTTTAACATCAGAAAAACAAACGCATTCTCAAAACAAAAAATTCACCCACAAAAAATCATGAGTAAAAAAGATCAGTAAAGTAGAGATACATATTTGTATAATTCCACTTTCACTTGTACAACTTTTCTTTTAATTACATTTCAAAAACTTTTCAATTAAGAATTTAATTTTGTTTTCAAAAATTACAAAAAATATTTTATGTCGAAAACTTTTGTAAAGTTTTATTTTTGCTGGTTGAATACTTTTTGAGGTTATGCCTCGATTTGTTTGAGATTTTAAATATTTCTAATGCACTTAATATTATTTAAACACTTCCACCGGATGTGTTGCGAGCGAGGATAACGGGTCTACAAAATACTAACTAAAACGGTTTTCTCAAAGCTTGTCTATGATAGTTAATTTTTTGGATTCCTGCTATAAGTTAGTTTTTGCAAAATTATTGTGTTTTAAAAAAATCTAATAGATTATTTGTATTTACCATTAGATCCACGTGAAGATTATGTAAGAGAATTTGATAGGCGTATGCAAAACAAATTCGTCTTAAGAAGAATTTAAGTAAAGACTAGTCAATAAAAACTAGAATGGACATAAACTCCAAGCCACCAAAAGAAGGTAGGTCAATTTTTTGAGTGCCAATATGAAATAAATGATAAGCAGCAATTTGAATATTAGTTGTTATGGACAAATATAGTATATAAATATAGTCAAAAAAATCCGAACTTGAAATTTTCTATACTGAAACTAGGAATAAACATCCCTGTAGCAAAATGTCCTAAAAATTAATTAAAAATTTTCGTTATCGGTGTGAGCTGTTTGGGGATTGCACTACTAATAGGCATCGAGAACAAACAACTTTCACAGTTTTGCTTAATGCGACGATAGTGAGTGGACTTAAAGTTTTCCATAAGCAGTATTTTTATTAGAAATGAATTTTTTCGTTTGCTTAAAAATAATTTAATAACTGGAAAGTTTTACCTCTTCAAAAATTTGTAATATCAGTTAAAATTTGACTTTTTGGTGAATACGTTTTTGATATAAACCTGGAGAATGTTCTTTCATATTGTGATTTTTGCATGGCTACAATACCATAAAATTGGCCAATATATAAAATCGGATGTTACATCTGGACTTCACAATAGTGATGCCATAAATAACATTTCTTCTTTTGCTTTAGTACTATGAAAGTTACCCTACGGACAAAAGAACCGGTTCAAAACCTATCACGTGATAGGTTCCAAAGTGATAGTGACCGGTCCCAATTCTACCACCAACATATGAAACCAACCGGTCCCTTTTACATGGCGTTGTCATTGACAGGGGTAAATTGACACCGGCTAGATACCTTTGGACCAATCCTAGAACCGGTTCAAAAATATATCGGCAGGTGTTAATTGACACCTCATAGATACCTTCGGACCTAATCAGTAGCCGGTCTATATATAGAACACGGTATACTTATACGCAAGTTGTTAATGAAATTGAATCAACGTTTTGGAAATTCATGTTTAGTCGAGCTTGTAAGCGTTCGTGCTTAGTACTCGACTGACCTGGGTTCAATCCCCGGCAAAATCAATAAATTTTTTTTAATTTTTTTTTTGGTTTTTAAATAAAAAATTAAATTTTCAAGATGTTAAGCAAATTCATTTTGAAGGTTATTTTTAATTAAGCAGTTAATGAAATAGAATTAGAATTTAAATTATTAAATTTTATTATTAAACACAGCCAGGATTCGAACCCACGTCCACCGCGTGACAGTCTAGCGCACTTCCACTGAGCTATTGGTAACGATAAGGTTAATAGAGCAAAACACATTTAAAAACTATTGGTCCTGTTCTGAGTAATATCGAACCTGTCCTGTGATAGGTTAAATAAGAACTGTCACAGGACCGGTTACTTTAGGGCAATTGACCCTGCTTTGTCAGTAGGGTAAGTAATGACTGTCTTTTAAGAAAATCAAAAAATAATTGAAACCTTTAAGTTATGAGGTGTACAAAAAAGTTGTAAAGGATTTTTTAACCGCCTTCATATTGGAGGAGGTTCTCAGTTCTCAAATTGGTTGGTTTCTCTGATTGTTTTTTTTTTTTTGTAAATGTATTGTTTTTTTTTTTGTAAATGTATGTATATCGATTGTGGTGACCGTGGCATGCAGGTTAAGTGTGTGGCCTAGCATGCTCGGAGCCCGGGTTCGATCCCCAGCCGTGGCGAAAAGTTTTTTCAATAAAAAATTTTTCTGATCGGTCACCACCTCTCTGCAGACAATGGCAAACCTCAGAGAGTAAAAAATGCCATGTAAAGCTTCTTGAGAACATGAACTTTAGCCGTTCGGAGTCGGCATAAAACATGTAGGTCCAGTTCTCGGTCAATTGTGTGCAAACATTTAATAACACACACAACACAATTGATCATAAGAAGCTCGGTCAAAGTCCTTTCAAGGGCTGAAATGGCCAATTTGTTTTTTTTTTTTGTGTTTGTTATGTATATCGATTACTCCTAAAGCACTTTCCCGATTGCCGTAATTTTTTGTCAACATATAGAGACCATAAACGCTGAGGTGCCCGTCTATAAAAGTGGGAGTTATTCGACAAAGGGTCGTGGAGTAAGAAAAACACTGTGTATCAGTAAATATTGACACTAGGGTAATAAAATTTACAGTAAAATTTCAAGGGCAGGCACAAATATTAACAATTACGGTCACTTAAGTGGACGTTATTCGAAAAAAGGGTGTGGCAATATTAGAAAAACTCTGTTTCTCGAATAAAATTAACACTTGAGTATTGAAATTTAGTACAGATGTAGCCACAATTAAAAATGCAAGGGTAGGCACAATTGTGAAAAATTAGGGCCAATGAAGTGGGCATTATTCTACAAAGAGGTGTGGCAATATTAGAAAAACTCTGTATCTCAAATAATATTGACACTAGAGTATTGAAATATACTACAGAGGTAGGCACAATTATAAAAAGTTAATTTCAATAAATTTGGCGTTGTTTCATAAAGGGTTGTGGCAATTTTTAAACACATTTTATCTCGAATAATATTGACACTAAAGTATTGATATTTAGTACAGAGGTAGGAACGCTTATTACAAATTACTGTCAATAAAGTGGGCGTCATTCGACAAACGGGTGTGGCAATATTAGAAAATACTATATCGAATACTATTGACACTAGGGTACTGAATTTAAATACCGAGGTAGGCACAATTACAAATTACTACCGAGGCATTAGGCGTTATTAGACTAAGGGGTATGGCAGTAATTGAAAAAAGCTGTGTTATATTGACACAGGATAATAAAATTCATTGTAAGTATGCGTAGAATAATTGAAAACACTATCACAAAGTGGGCGAAATTCGACAAAGAGGCCTGTCACTATGAGAAAAAACACTATATCTCAGTCAATATTGACAATGGGTACTGAAAACGATACAAGAGTAGGTAGAATTATAATGAAATACGATCAAGAAATTAGACTAGATTCCACAAAGAGACTTTTAGAAAAACACTGCATTTCAGTTATTATTGAAACTAGGGTACTAATATTTGGTAGGTAGCATCATTAAAAAGACTATAAATAGGGTAAGGTACTTAACCCCTTTTTCCCGAAGGAGAAACGCTTGATTTTTCTATGCAACCACTAGAAATATAGAGCAAAATTATTAAATGTGTGGTTTCACTGCGAAACCACTAGGAGTAAAAGGGTTAAGGAAACTATTATATATCGGTTCATACAGTTACAAGGGAACTGAAATTTGGTACAGGGCTAAGTTGAATTATTATAAAGTCTGATCAATAAGCTAAGTGGGATCCGAAAAAGAGCGTTGAAACTTTAATAAAAATTGTAAAGAAGCAGAAATTGAATATAACCAACAAACCAGAAATTACTAAAACTAAATTTTTAAGAACAAATTTCATATTTGAAATTTTCCTCAAGAATTATTTAACATAAAATGAATTCCAGCAAATATATTGAAAAAATCCAAAAAAGTACAGAATAATAAACGGCAGGAAAGCATTTTCTAAATTATCACCATAAATAATTGTTTATTTAATTTAAACACTTTTTCTAAAATTTATTATTTTCTCTAAAAAGGAAGAAATAAAAACTTTAACAACAAAAATTAATAATTATCAAAAAAATTAATATATTTATGATAAAAATAAAACAAATTAAGAATAATTGTTATCATAAGATTTCCAATACAATAATGAGTAAAAATTAATTATTAATTATAAATAAATTATAATTTAAAATTATTTTTTACTTTGTAGTGATTTTGAAGTAGGTTTTTTGTTTGTTAAAATGTTTTTGAGAAGGCAGTACTAGTATTAAATCGAATCGGGCAATTAAGCTACCAGCTTCATTTTGAAGCTTTGGCTTAAGCCGAAGCGAAAAAAATCATAAGCATTGAAGCAAAAACGACCAGAATGCGAGTAAAGACACGACAAGCTTATTTTGCAAAATGACAAAACTCGGCCACATGTTGTACCGCCCGTCAAAACATGCATTGAAACTCTGAAATGGGAAATTGACCGTTTGTGTAGCCCAGACATTGCCCCTCCTGACTACTATCAGCACTTTCGCCTATTTGAAGAACTCGGAACTTGGATCGATTCATGGATCGTAACAAAAGAATCATCGTTTTTTCGAGATGGTATCCAAAAATTGACAAAACTACTAAGGTATATCTTCGATATTTTGGGGTTGCATGGGAGGTGGGCGTATTCGAGGGTGGATGACGTTAATTTATCTAACACGTCTTAATTTTTATATAAAAAAAATATATATCTAATTTTATTTTTGTAGCTTCGACACAAGCTTCTATAAATATAGGTTTCAATATTAGGGTTGTATGGGAGATGGGCGTGTTAGTGAGTGGATGACACTCATTTTTCTAACACACCTGAGTTTTGTCAAAGACTACACAAATACCGAATTTCAGTTTTGTAGCTTAAATATTTGCTTCTTTATGGACTTTTCATTATTGGGGTTGTATGGGAGGTAGGCATGGTTTTCATCCGATTTTGCCCATTCTCAAACTTGATCTTAATTTTTTTTCAATATCGAATTTCAGCACGATAGCTTCAAAATTACGGCTGTAATCGTGTCCACAGACGGACAGACAGACGGACAGACAGACGGACATGGCTAAATCAACTTAGGTGGTGATTCTGAGCAAGAATATACATATATACTTTTCTATACTTACCAAGCCTCCTTTTGGGCGTTACACACGTCGTGACAAAATTAATATACCCCTTACGCAGGACCCGTGGGGGTATAAAAATGGGAATAAGTAGGAGCTAGCGATGGCCAATACTTTGAAAAATGATTTTTTAACAAACTTTTCAAAATAAGTCGTCAACGTTGAAACTTTTTTGTACATCCAATATTTTTTTTGTTTGAAGTCTACTTTCTTCTCATATGGCAAGATCGCTCCATATTATGCTTCTTGTTATACTAGTTTTTCATTTTATAATTTTGCTTTGTTGATTTTGACTATTATTTATCAGACCCATGGAAGTTTTGAGCCTAAAAGTGTGTCTGCTTTAGGCATGTTGCTTTCAGTTTGAGGGATCAAATAGACTAGTGTATGCGATCACTTGTTCTCTTAACCTTTTAAAGATCTTTCTTATAAAGTATAATATATAACGTCTATTTTGGAACTTTTATGATATTAAAGAAAACTTCAAATTTTCTTCGAGCTAACTCACTTTTTTCTTTGAGTGTATTCTGAGCTGCAATCATATGGTTCGCATAGCACCAAATTAATTCAATGATGTTTCACGTTTCATTGTTGTTGTTTTTTCTGGTTGTTATTACTCATCTGTTCTACTACCTGATTGCAGTATCAACCTGTCTCAAAAAAAAAAACATTCCAAAACAACCATAATTCGTGTTTTATTGCTTTTGTTGTAGTTGTTGTTATGTTGTTGTTGCTGCTGCAATTTCGTTGCTTTCGTTTTTTCTTTTTTGTGTTATTTTTTAACTTTATGAGTATTTTTTTTACTTTATTGCTTTTCTGTTGTTGTTGTTGTTGTTGTAGTTGTTGCATATGTTTTATTCAATGTTTTTTCATGCTTTGTGGTTGCAAGTATTTTTTCGCCAATAACTTCAATAATTATATAATTTTTGCAATTTTTCACATTATTGCGTTTGTAGAGAATGCTAAAGGGAATTGCCACTTCACTTGATATTGTTTGTTTTGTTTTTGTTGTTGTTGTTGTTGTTTTGATTTTTGTGATTTATTGAGGAAACTCCAGGTTCAACTGTGCAATGAAATGCAACTGTTTTCAACAATTCTTCACGTAAGCTATTATTAGCACTCTAGCATTTGTTTGTACCCTTTACCCTATATTGCTGAATTTCTCCTCATTAGCATAATGCATCATATTTCAAATTGTTTCGGTCTGAAAAATGTTGCTATTTGTTTTCGGTGTTTAACCAGAAACCAGTTTGTTTTGTAGCCTTCTTTATTTTAAAAAAGTTCAAAATATCTTATCGAATAATTTATTATGAAAAATATAAAATGGTTTGGTAGCTTTCTTGCCTATCAACAATTTTGAATATTTTATAAGAATGCATAAATTGCACACTCAGATACAATCAAATCTGGTTTGCTCTTAGGTATGCCGTGAAAGTTTTATGATGTTACATAGTTGTAAAATAAAACTGTTCCCTAGCATTTCTCTCTTGATTTGTTTTTCGAAATAGAAACCACAATTTTTCAAATAGAAAACAAAATAATTATCACAACATTTAGTTGAAGATACATGTTGACGGGTGAATATCTCTAACAGAAAAGGAATGCTGTACATTTCTTCTTTCATTTAAAATTAAGCATTTTGATTTTGATAGAAGTTTATATATTAGAACTTTTGGTTGGAAGAAAATTCTTTTTTTATGAAAACCTGAAAATCTGTCTTTTATCAAGATTAATATGCATGCTTACTTACCGTAGAACGCTTTAACCAGAGACTATAACTGTTATGAGTTTTATTAAAAAATCCGTTTTTAACATTTATTTTTCGAGTTTTATTTTTTTACTCAGAAAATAATACTTATTTTTGAGTTTTATTTTTTCGCTAGGAAATTAAACTTAAGTTTCGAGTTTAATTTTTTTACTCAGTAAATAAAACTTATTTTTGAGTTTTATTTTATTTGTTAGAAATTAAAACTTATTTTGAGTTTTATTTTTTGCTCCGAAATAAAACTTATTTTTTAAGTTTTATTTTTTCGCTTTGAAATAAAACTTATTTTTTGAGTTTTATTCTTTTAATCAGAAAATAAAACTCACGCTTTTAGTTAAGTATATTTTTTTGGTCAAAAAACACTTAATTTGAGAGTTTTATTTTTTTACTCAAAAAATAACTGGTTTTTTTTAAGTTTTATTCTTTTACTAATAAAATAAGACCATTGAAATATTTATATTGACTCTTTAATTGGACATTCGTTTAAATATGGCTCTTTTTGTATAAAATAGTAAAAAAATATAAAACTCAAAAAATAAGTTTATTTTCTGAGTAAAAAAAATATAACTTAAAAATAGGTTTTATTTTCTCAGTAAATAACTGTTATTTATTCATTGCGATTTTTCTTTTTATTATCATATCAATTTCTTTAGAACTTTTAGACGTGAAATTATTTTCAAAAAATACCACTCATACGAACTGTCTTTTTATACCCTTAACCTGAAAGGTCAGGGTATATTAACTTTGTGCAAACGTTTGTAACGCATAGAACAAAGCGAGTCCGGTATAGAAAAGTATATATATTCTTGATCAGCGTCACCACGTGAGTCGAGCTATCCATGTCCGTCCGTCCGTCCTTCCATCTGTGTGTTGTCCGTATACACAGGATAAGAAGAAGGAGTTGAGATAATTGGATGAAACTTGGTACACATGGTCACATGGACCCAAGGATCTGCACTATTGAATATTTTTGGAATCCGCCCACGGACACGTGGGCGAATACCTCCCATACAACGCAAAAATGTAAAACTGCATAACTCAGCTCATAAAAAGCCTACAACAATAAAATTTGGTATGTATGTGTTTTATATCAACACAAAGATGTCTTTGAAAAATGGACGTCATCCGCTTACAGACACGCCCACATCCCATACAACCCAAAAATTGAAAACGCAATAAATAAGCTTGTGTTTATCCTAAACAGCTAAAATTTGGCACACATGGTTTTTGTAACAAAACAAAGATAGTTTTGAAAAGTGGACATCATCCGCCCACGGACACGCCTACCTCCCATACAACGCGAAAATTGAAAACTGCATAACTCAGCTCATAATTAGCCTACAACAATAAAATTTGATATGTATGTGTTTCATACAAACACAAAGATGTCTTCGAAAAATGGACGTCATCCGCTTACGGATAAGCGCCCACCGCCCACCTTTCATACAACCCAAAAATTGAAAACGCAATAAATAAGCCTCTGTTTAACCTACAGAGCTAAAAGCCTACAGAGCCATTTACAATAAAAATTTTTTTGTTGTTGAAAAGTGGGTTTAGGGTATTTCATAGTCGGCCTAGACCGACTTTAGACTTTCTTTACTTGTTTAATATATCAAAAATGTATTATAAGGATTTTCTAATAAGAGGTGTTATTTTGATATTCAAGAAAAATTCCATTTTTTGAGATAAATGATCGGATGTTTATTTCATAATTAAGAGGAAGGTATGCCGTTAATAATGAAAAACAACATCAGCCAAATGGCTACCACGATCATGCTTACAGGACCATATCCTTTTCATGAAATTTTCCATAGCAAAATGGCAAAGTGGCTGCCCTATGTCCTCGATAGACTCACGAATTCCATCTTTGAGGTCTTGAATTGACGCTGGGCTGTTGGCGTAGACCTTATTTTTCACGTGGCCGCAAAGGAAGAAGTCGCAAGGTGTTAAATCACAAGATCTCGGTGGCGAATTGTTGTCACCTCTTCGAGAGATAACAAGGTCCGGAAAATTTTCCCGTAAAAGATCAATGGTTTCGTTGCTTGTGTGGCACGTAGTGCCATCTTGTTGAAAGTAAACATTGTCCAGATAAATACCATTCAACTTCGGCCATAAAAAATCATTAATCATCTCTCGATAGCGCAATCCATTCACCGTTTAGTTGATCCAACCTCAATTTCGAAAAAGTAAGGTCCAATGACCCCGCCGGACCATAAACCGCACCAAACAGTCACACGTTGAGGATGGAGAGGCTTCTCAACAATGCAATTGGCTCGAATTTTTCCACCAATTTCTGTATTGCGTACCGACAAGGTGCTTCATGACGACCAAAAAATGCTTTAGTTTTGCGAACTGTGACTGCAAAATTTGCACCATTTTTGCAGTAAATTTTTTTAATTTCAATGCGTTGTTGAAGCGTGTATCGTTCCATTTTTAGTAACGGCGTAGTTTCTTATTGTCAAATATCAAAAAATAACAGCTTCAAAAGTGACAACTACCGAAATAGCGGGCTATTCAAAATAACACCTCTTATTGGAAAATCACTTACTTAAACGAATTGATCTTGAAAAACGGCTAGACACGGGTATTTATGTTTTGACGTAGAATTACGACTTACAGCGCGGTTTGTATGGGGTCGTTTTAACAGATTTTTTGAAGGTCATGCCACTTTTTTGGCTAATACTTTAGGGTATACCTACAGCCTTTAATACTTATCGTTAAAAGATAATATATATACTAAAATATCAGATATATCCTGCGCTGAATGAATATCTAATTTTGGATTTTGTCACTATTATATTAAAGTCACAAAATGGTAAAATATAAGAAGAAAAATTCATGTTTTTATATAAGAAAATTAATCATCAGCTGCTTGTAATGTGCCTGCTGTTTTTTTTGTTTTTGTTTCGTTGTTTATGCTTGTATTGTTTTTGTTTTGCACGAAACAGTGGCGTAGCAAGGTGGGGGCAGGGAGTGTCATCATGCCCCGGGCGACACTCGCATAGGGGCGCCAAATCATTCTCAAGACAAACAAAATTTTGCAACAAAATTTGTTTTATTTAATTAATTCAATAATTAAGTTAGCCAACTGTAGGGTACAATGCTATGATAATGTTGCCCTTATGTCAAATCACATATCTGGCGTTCAACAACGAATAATAGAAAAATATAATAAGGCAACATTTGTAAATTGTGATAACCAGACATTAAATTTATTACGAGTTACTACAGCTAACCAAGATTCAATCGTTGTAACATGTTTTGGAATAATTGATACCATACGTCTCTTTTTCTCACGTTCAAAATTACGATGGAAATTGTTAAAAAATGCTTTAAAAAATCTGTTTAACGTGAATCTGTAACACGATGGAACGCCAGAGCGCAAGCAGTGAGCGTTATTGTCGAGGGACTGGAAGAATACGCAGAACTATTAGAAAAATTAGCAGATGAAAATACTGCCACAAGTGGTCCCAGAAATGCTGCAATCTTTATCTTAAACTGAATTTAAATATCATAACTTTAGTCCAATTCTGGCATGAACTCTAAAAGAATTGATCGTGTGCAGCTCAGATTACAAGGTCCTAAAATTAAGTTTACAGAAACGTTCCATGATCTCAAATTATTGGCGACTGAACATGCAGCAATTTGTAACGAGATTTGTGAAAAAGTTATCGAAAAGGCTAAAAATCTTTGTAAAAAATGGGGAATCGATACAACAATCAGTATAAAATGTCGCCGACAAATGTGCGGACTTGAGATGTTTGCCTTTCCACAGAAAGCGAAAAATCTGGCGTTATGAAAAGCGCTCTTGATCGTCTGCATCAGAAATAAGTTCACAATTTACACGACTAAGGGACCTTAATTCCAAATTTTGGTATTTACTGGACGTTGAAAATTTATTAAGTAAGGATAATCCGTACAGCGATCTTGAAAAGAATTGTAAAAACTTGGGCGAGTTCTATAATACAGATTTAAATGGAACAGAACGTCATGTCGAAATATGTGACTGCAATATGCTTCTTCGTAGTAAAATAGAAATATAATGTAAAATTCTTACCTTTATAATATCGTATGAAGAAGATGTTTTTCCAAATCTGAGAGTAGCACTTCAAATACTTATTACCATTTCAGTATCAATGTATCAATCAGTGTAAAATTGAACCAAATATGTAAAATACAGTACAATGTCGAATTTCAGCGTCTTCACTCAAATGCATCTCCTGACCGTATTTTTGCACGCATTTCTTTCGGTGATAGCTTATATTCTCCACTAAAAATGAAAATAGTTTTCGATTTTTTATGAATTATAATAGCGCAAAAACTACTCATCCAAATGTACAAATTTGTTGAACAAACATGAAGAGAATTATAAATTTTTTTCGGCTTAGCGTGATTATTAATATTGAACAAGAAGTGTACAAGATATATTTAAAGATATGCGACTTTATTTGAAAAAAGCGAGAAAAACTTTAAAAATCTTATAAAATCTTAAAAAACACGTAAATCCTAGTACTCTGTCCGTTTGCGTGAAATTTCATTCGCAACATTCATTTTTTTGATGCATGAAAATTCTGGCAAATATTTTGTTGTGAAGAAATTGAAAAATGTTGGGAAAGTCATGCTCTACTTCTCAAAATAGAAAAAAATATATAGGGGAAGAGTGGCATGAAAGAGCCAGTTTTAAAAAAGTTACAAAATATATAAAAGTAATTAATAAAATTATAATTCTTGTATCAAAAGTATTTTCTCATTAATTTATGAACGTAATACCATGAAATATTTTCCAGAATCAACAATATTCTTGGACCTGTAGCCATTTATAAAAAACATGAAATTCGGCTCTTTCATAACACATGGGCATTGAAAGAGCCAACCAAAGTTTTGAAAGAGCCATCTTCTTATTACAGGACTTAACACGAAAAATAACGAATATTTTATTAAAAATATTAATTGTTATGATAAAAAGTATTGTTTTTACAAAAACAAATTAAATAAATAAAAAAATTCAAAACTAAAAACAAAAAATAGTTAACAAACTTAAAAATATTTTTAGCAAAAAAATTAAATCACTTTGAAGAAAATCTATAATAATAACACCTATTCCAAAAACAAAATAAGAGGTTTAAAACACTTAAAAACATTTTTGATAAAAATAATTTAAACTTTCTTTACGCTTCTTCATACCACCGCAACCCAGCTCTTTCAAAACATATTGTCCAAAGAAACATAACCTCAAAAATTAGTATGAAATCAAGATTTTTCCGGCAAAATAAATATGTTATTGGTAGGCCTAATATAGCCATAAAATTATAGTATAATAATATTATTGTTAGTTTTAAAGGTGAAGACGTCACAAAACAAATAAAATGTTCTGAAAAACTTACTTAATGATGAAGAAATCCAAAATACGATACACCATCGTCGTTTATTATCAGTGAACTGTCAAATGTTCGAGGGTGCCATATGGCGAGTATTGCTTCTTAAAAATTATAATTTAAGAAGCATTCGTATGAAAACTACCGCGTAAATCAAGATGGCTCTTTCAAAACTTGGCTCTTTCATGCCACTCTTCCCCTACATATATGAAAATAAAAAATTTACGACAACTGCCACTTTTCACTTCAAAATAAATAGGCAGTTCAATTAAATTGTCGTGGAAAAATGTTGCGAGTATTTTTCACAGCGGAACAGAGTAGTATTTTGACGAACATGTGAAAAATTTCATCATACAAAAATTCAATATATCTTTAGTTCGTATTTGTAAAATTAGAATAGAGTTAAAATATTGAATTATCGCTAGCAAAGATGTTATGGATACGAGTTAACTGGTTAGGTAGTTAAGGGCCAGTTAACGATAACCACAAGTTTCTTTAACGCATTTGGGAATTCTACTGATGTTGATGCTCTACGAAAAAAATAATTTAAAAGTGAAGTGGTTAAATACTTGGAAAAAATTAGACTAGCATCACTGAACAACCCAAAAGAATCAAATCTGTAGTTGTTACCAGAGTTGCCATTATCTTTAGACTTTTATTTCTTGGGCATATGATAGTACTATTTCTGATATTTCAACCACTTCTTTTTTATTAAAACCAATATACACTGGTGGCCAAAACTAAGGCAACTCAATATCAGTATGGGGCATAAACTTAATTAAATTCACAATATTAAAGATAGAGCGAGTTTTTTTTTTTTTTTTAAAACATAATTATTTATTAACTAATTGAAAAAGAAACTGCAAGAATTATATTCATTTATGTATGTTTTAAAATAATGTACTAAATGCATAAGGCTCAAAATTTCCTTGGTCACGACTAAAGCAACTTTTCAATTTTCAAATTAATAACTAAAAATATTTAATAGTCAATAGCATATCCTTTATTTTTCAAGACAGCAGCACATCTACGAGGCATTGAATCTATGAGTCGATGAATTTGATCCTGCGGAATGTTGTTCCATGCGTCTTGAATGCGACTGAAGATTCGTTGCACTATTCCTCTTAATTTTCCGATCCACGATACTCCACAAGTTCTCTATCGGGTTTAAATCGGGGGACTGAGCTGGCCATTTGAGAACCCTAATATTTTGCTCGCGTAGCCACTCTTTAACAAAATTCGAGGTATGCTTTGGGTCATTATCGTGTTGGAAGACCCAAAGCAGTGGCATTTCTTCCTCTGCATAAGGCAACATAATGTTGCTAAAACAGATTTATATAAAAATCGGTCCATTGTGTCCTTAATTTCATAAATGGGTCCAACTCCGTGATAAGAAAAGCAACCCCATACCATAGTGTTGCCTCCTCCGTGCTTCACAGTTCCCTTACAGTATTTAGGATTTAAGCGCGTATTGGCCGGCCGTCTTACGGTAAAATTTTTCATGTCAGAGCCCTTGATATTAAATTTTGATTCATCGGAGAACAAAATATTTCTCCACTGAGCAACATTCCAAACGACATGCTCTCTTGCAAAGGCCAGCCTAGCCAACGATGAAATAAATGGCTTTTTGGCTGGTTTGCGTGCACGTAATCCGGCCTCTATAGCTCGCCTGCGAACGGTTCTAGCGCTGATTTCTAATCCTAAATCTCGGACTATTTCCGTTGATGTTACAAATGGGTTTTTTTTTTTATTTCATGGATTATATTTTGGGTCATTCGCGGTGAGGTTTTCCTTGGCCTTCTGCCACAGTGAATTGTGATCACAGACTTAGTCACTTCAAAACGCTTTATAAGCCGCGAAATCACTGATTTGTTTATTCCAAATTGTTCACATAAAGCCTTTTGACATTTACCCTTTTTGTATTCACTAATTATTTTCTCTTTTATACATGAATTATACTTGTTTCTTGCCATTTTAATTAAATTTTTAAAAATCACTTCTAACTTGATTAATACGCAGCCAATTACAAAAATAACTTTTTCTATGTCAGACAAACAATTATAGTAAACATAACGGAACATGTTTACTATGTTTACAACGGTTCTTCTTACAACTATCGTTGCCAAAACGAATCTTACAGTAGAGTTGCTTTAGTTATGACCAAGGAAATTTTGAGCCTTATGCATTTAGTAAATTATTTAAAAACATACATAAATGAATAAAATTCTTTCAGTTTCTTTTTCAATTAGTTAATAAATAATTATGTTTTAAAAAAAAAAATTCGCTCTATCCTTAACATTGTGACTTTTATTAAGTTTTTGCCCCATACTGATATTGAGTTGCTTTAGTTTTGGCCACCAGTGTATATTGGTAACATCTCGATGTTACTCTATCTTTGTACTCGTACAACTAACATTTGTCAAAAGACTTCTTTTTTTAAAATTTTTTTAGTTTATATTTAGTTTTATTGAAATTCACTTTAATTTTAAATAACATTAATAGTTTTTACCTTTTGTAGAAGTTACTTTGATTAACTTTTATATGTAACTCGGTCAGGAAGTCCTTACCGGAAAATGCCGGAAAATAACAGTTACGCGCGCAAAAACACTAAAAATTTTCTATTACTTTTCTTCATGTAATGCAAGAATCGTCGAACTTTGTGACTATTACTGAAATACAATGATGCAAAATTTATAAAATAAATTATTGAAAAATAACGGTTCGTTCATACCGAAAACGTCACAGTCAAATGTGACCCAAAGTCAAGAGTACCCCAGTTTATCCTACTAGGCTTTACTATAAAAACTTTTTTCGATTTTCGTGTTAAGAGAACCTAAATCTATAACAAAATATAATGAACTGTCGTGTATAGAACCTTTTTCTAATTTTGACGCATAGTGTTATTTGTATTAATGTAATTTAATAAGTGTTTTATAATTATATGTACTACAAGCTGACCCCGCAAACTGCGTTTTGCCCAAAATAAATTTTTTGATTGAATTAATGTCGAGCATTCAGGATTCCACGAAATTTTTTGTGTCAAAAATTAGTAACGAAACAGATGACACAATAGTATAATTTCAATTATATATTTAGTAAAACACTTTTCGAATTCAATTCATATCCTATATATATACGGACGGCTGCCCCAACGGATTTCGTGCAGATAAATATATGGCGAAAATAGAATAACTCAAGTAGGTAATGGTTTCATTGAATTCTGCTTGAATTCTATTTCGTTTCATTGAATTGTAACAAAAAAGAATGGAAAAATACACAATATTTTTTGTTTTCTGCTCCGGAGCGTAAATGAATAATGAGGATGGTTTCCCTACTCGGGAACACGCCACTTACAGCTGGCCGTGTGAAAAGCATGACATTTCCAGATTAATGCCACACACTTTTAACTACTGCCCTTGTCATTGCAAATGCAAGTTTCACTGGGAACTGAATGTGTTTGAACCGGAACTGAATATCAGTTGAAGTCAAAAGATTTCGCGGAATTTGGCATTCTTCTTCCTTGCACGGCCCTTTCAAAATCTTTGCCACTACCAGATTGTTCATTCATCCCAATTCCATCGTCGAGCTCCATTGCACAGTTTCGGGGCATGAAGATTTCGTAGCAAAATTATGACAGATCCAGCTTTAAGACGCAAATGATGAGATGCCATGCCAGACAAATCCAAAGAGTTTAAAAATTCTACTGGATAATTGACGACTTCTTCTTCGTTTTCTACGTGATTGATCGAATTGTATGACCGCAATTCTACCGGAATATGATTTTTAATCGGCCAATTCAAGGCATTGACATCCAACCAATCGTAGTTACAATAACTTTGACCAATATTCCAATATACATTATTAATGAGTTCATCTTTCGCTGAAGTGAATTGGAAAATGGCAAGTGGAATTGAAACTAAACCACTGACAGTATGTACTGTAATTTTTCCATTTCCGATTCTCAGTAGTTCTTTTCAGAATGTCATTCTACTACGTATCCCATAATTGACGTGAGTTTGAAGACTGACATGTTGAAATGATCATAAGAAGCAATTGCACTGCTAGCGTTTGATTCCAGTGATTGTCATGTTCAAGCAACTGTTAATTTTGGCATGCTTCTCAAAAAGTTGCACACACCATACCATCCATTGTCCGCAATGACTTAAATGGAGTCGAACCGTGCACATTAATCAAAAGCAACCGGAGGTAGAAGCAATTGTAGTTCTTTGAATGAATTATATAAATTCGTCCCAATGCATTAGTTGAAAACACACCAGGATATTCATATACTGATTGACCGTGTTTTCTGCGTAACCATTTTTCGACGATGCATTCCATGTGGACTATCGAGGCATCTCCGAGTAAAGCTATGTTCCACAAACGGATCACTGGTGCAAGTTGAAAAAAACTTGTTAATGTTGTTGCTGTCTTTCCACTCACTGTGCTCCGTTCTCTGAGTAGAAATACACTCTTTGATCATTCCCGTCAAAGAGTGTATTTCTACTCGGGTAAAACGTATATACAATACTTAACATTGATATGTGTTTAGAATGCCTTACAAAGTATTGCCGAATATGTCATGATCCAGTGTTTTCAATCACGGCATCCGCTCCATTCAATTGAGTGATGAATGTTCTAGCATTGTCATCTGGTGAGCGCCTCCGATAGAGTGAATATCCATCGTTTCCAGTATAAGTTTCGCGAATAAAACCACGTGAATAGCGTTTTGTGCACTTATTGTCAAACATACAAACCGAAGTAGAATTGTGTTGTCAGCATGGTCCGTGGAGTAGATTGTTCTTCTCCACTTCGTGCAACTCTGGATCAATCTCAGCATCAGGAATTTCGGCGGAAACTATGTCATCAATTTGATTCGGTGTAATTTTCCACCATTCAAAGATGAAAGTGTGCGAGCGGTAAACCTATTTTCTGCCACTCAACTGAATACATCCAACATCGAACAGTACAGTATTAAATTAGGAACAAAACCGTATCCAATTTGATCCATTCGCTTTAAAGTAAATGTGCGGTAAAAGTAAGAAAAACCGAAATATGCATCTACCACGCCACCTCTTGAAAATTTTTTTAATTTCTTTTTTCCTAAACCTTCGCGTGACAATTACCAACAAACCCGCAAAAGAAAGTATTCAATTTGGCCCAGCCGTTTTCAAGTTTTTAGCAGCCGAACAAACCACGATTCATTTTTATAAATATAGATATATTAAAATATTATTTATAATATATCATAATTGTTTTCGTTATTTCATTGGGGGCGCAAAAAAATTGTTTTGACCCGGGCGCCAGTTATGCTCGCTACGCCACTGGCACGAACTGATTTGTTCTTATTGGAAGCATTGTAAGCATTAGTTCGCATTGGGTTTATGTATTCACTACTGTTCTAGTTTACTAAGTGCTTTATTTTGAAACCAGAGGTCATGAACCTCTTTTCAACTCAGTCAATGATCTCAAACTGTCAAATTTTACGAAATGGGTCTGTGATCCGGTTAGATTTAACTATTATGAAAAAAAGGGATTGGATCATATTTCATTTTATGCGTTTGCCCAATAGATGGCGTAAAATTTTAATTTTTGTTTTTAATGCACATCAATTTGGATCCCACATCCCTCTAGCACTAGCCAGTGTATGAGCCTGAACAGAATCAAAAGTCGTTGCGACCGACGATATCGCAAAGCACAACAATACACGAAAATATATGAACACGTCCAAAAACAAATCGCAGATCGTTGGTCGCAACGATTAATCGCAGACTTACAGCCTGAACAGAATCAAAAGTCGTTGCGACCGACGATATCGCAAAGCACAACAATACAAGAAAATATATGAACACGTCCAAAATCAAATCGCAGGTCGTTGGTCGCAACGATAAATCGCTGACTTAGAATCTATTCTATTTTTGCTTTTGCGACCGACGATTTTCTCTCTGAGAGCAAGCTGCCATATTTTTGCTTATAATTGGGTACGTTCAAAGCCATTTTCTGAGTTGTTATTATGAACTGACGTTTGTTGTTTGCTTGTGTTGTATTTACACTAACACTCTTTTGCTTTTGTTGTATTTACAAAGTGTAAACCACAACTAATTGCTAACGAAAATCAAAAAAACCGCAATCGCTTCATTCTGGACGCATTCGCTGCGTTCGACGACCAGAGAGGATCGTTGGTCGCAACGACTTTTGATTTTGTTCAGGCTCTTAGAATCTATTCTATTTTTGCTTTTGCCACCGACGATTTTCTCTCTGAGAGCCAATAGTGCTGCCATATTTTTGCTTATAATTGGGTACGTTCAAAGCCATTTTCTTAGTTGTTATTATGAACTGACGTTTGTTTTTTGCTTGTTTTGTATTTACAAAGTGTAAACCACAACTAATTGCTAACGAAAATAAAAAAATTGCAATCGCTTCATTCTGGACGCATTCGCTGCGTTCGACGACCTTTGATTTTTGATTCTGTTCAGGCTCTATTTCGCAAACTATACATCGAACAGAGACGAAAGTGTAGCTCGCAAACTTAATATCGGACAGAGACAAGAGTGGCACTAATGGAAAGGACATGTGCTCAGCGTGAAATATAGTTACCATACGATTTTTTGAAAATCGGAGTCTTTTAATTTGAAATTAGTAGTTAAACTGACTGTAGTTTGCAAACTATATATTGGGCAGAGACGAAATGGAAAGTGCATTTGCTTCGGTTACTTTTCAAATAAGTCAATGAACTCAAGCTATCAAATTTGACGAAATGATCGAAAAAATTTAACATTTTGCTTGTTTCTTTTTGCTTGCTCATTTTCAATAAAAAATAAAAAATACGTGCAAAATGGACAAAAAAAAAATCGGACCAAATAGACAAAGTAGAAGAGGTTACAATTTAAACGGAATTATACGTCTTACGATACTTTACAAACTGTTTCTTTTTCTTGACGTTTTTTCAAAACATAAAGGTCTTGCCCATGTATGCAAATATGTGTGAGACGCTTTTATCATACTTTTTTGAATTTTTTTTTTTATTCATTATACCTATCTCTAAAAAAAATGTAGTAAGTAGTTTGGCAACGCAGCTATGAAAAAGAATATTCTTTTTATACCCTAAACCTGAAAGGTCAGGGTATATTAACTTTGTGCAAACGTTTGAAACGCATAGAACGAAGCGAGTCCAGTATAGAAAAGTATATATATTCTTGATCAGCGTCACCACGTGAGTCGAGCTATTCATGTCCGTCCGTCCGTCCGTCCGTCCGTCTGTGTGTTGTCCGTATACACAGGATAAGAAGAAGGAGTTGAGATAATTGGATGAAACTTGGTACACATGGTCACTTGAACCCAAGGATCTGCACTATTAAATATTTTTGGAATCCGCCCACGAACACGCCTACCTCCCATACAACGCAAAAATGTAAAACTGCATAACTCAGCTCATAATAAGCCTACAACAATAAAATTTGGTAAGTATGTGTTTTATATCGACACAAAGATGTCTTTGAAAAATGGACGTCATCCGCCTACGGACACGCCCACCTCCCATACTACCCAAAAATTGAAAAAGCAATAAATAAGCCTCTGTTTAACCTACAGAGCTAAAATTTGGCACATATATTTTTTGTAACAAAAAAAAGATGGTTCTGAAAAGTGGACATCATCATTTGCTCATAATCAGCCTACAACAGTAAAATTTGATATGTATGTGTTTTATACAAACACAAAAATGTCTTCGAAAAATGGACGTCATCCGCTCACGGACACGCCCACCTCCCATACAACCCAAAAATTAAAAACGCAATAAATAAAACTCTGTTTTATCTACAGAGCTAAAATTTGGCACGTATGTTTTTTATGACAACACAAAGATGGTTTTGAAAAATGGCCGTCATGCGCCAACGGACACGCCTATTTCCCATACAACCCAAAAAGTTTTGGGTTTAAGGTTATGTTTGTCATAAAGAAATTAAATTTGGTATGCATGTATTTTATACCAAAACTAAGGTGTGTTCAAAAATTGGAAGTAATCCGTCCATGAACACGCCCACCTCCCATAGGGAAAGCACAATAAAGGCATTAACTGTGAGCTACAGAAATAAAACTTGGTATGTGTAAATTGTTCATCAACATTTAAATGCATATAAAATATAGGCTTCATCCACCCTTGGAGACGCCGATTTACAATAAAAAATTTTTGTTTTTTAAAAGTGGGTTTAGGGTATTTCATAGTCGGCCTAGACTGACTTTATACTTTCTTTACTTGTTTAAAGTTAAAATTGTTGAACTTTTTGAATTTAATTTTGATACATTTATTTAAATTCATGGTACTAATTTATATTTGATCAATTTACAATATAAGTAAACTAAACATTCAACAAAACAATCTTATTTTATAAAATAAAATTATGAGTCGTTGGTTATTTATGAAATTCAAGTAATCAGAAATGATGCCAAATCAAAATGTGTAAGTAAATTGCGACAGAGAATAAATGATTCAAGAAATAAATTAAAACCTTTTTTTATTAAAACACGAAACATGGATTTAAGGAAAATGTTAACATGCACAAAATTTCACTGTATGTCTTCTTAACATACATTTTATTGCTGGGTTGTGCTACGGCCGTAAATAGCATGAAAGGAGGCGGGACTAACGTATGCGGATAAGAACATGTTGGTAGTGCAAAATCTTATCTTAAGATAAGATAAGCTTCACATTAATCCGACTTGAAATAAAACAAAGGAAAGAAAAACAGCACTTACATCCCATCATATTCAAAATTGTCACTGCCCAGCTTTTGAAGCGACAAAAATATTACAACAAGAGAAATATTACAACTCCAGACGATGCACAATTAAAATACTTCAAACAGACACAGAAAATTGCACTCAAATATACAAACATCTGGTCAAAACAAATATTTAGTTTATATTAATATAGCTGACTGAGAAGACGCATTTGTGGTACATTTTATAATTTTATGTAATGTGTTCAAAATAGTGTTTTGTTGGGCTTAATAGTTAAATGGCTTAAAAGTTTAGCCGAAATATCGTTTAAATTATAAATTAAAAACCAAACAAACAATAAACAAGTTTTTGTTTTATTGCCACGGCCGTAGCTCAACCCAGCAATAAAGAAAATTCAAATATTGTCACAATAAAGTCACAGAAAATAAAGCATTTGAAGGTTTTTGCAGAGCAAATCTCTAGCCCAATTTAATATATCTGCAAATTATTTAAATTACTCTGTATATCATTGAAGAAATAACTTACAAAATGATAAATCAAAGAAAAAATTATATTTAGTGCGAACTATTTATAAGATGAACTGTAAATTACTTTAACGATGAACTTCAAAGCCCGTCGAATTTTTAAAATGTTAGTTGAATAAATTTAAAAATTTAAATACTCCATTATATAAAAAATATACTCTAGATACTATGCTTATTCTTAATTGAATAATATATAAATGAAGAATGATTTTTTCATTAATTTTTGTACTATAAAACGCTTACTATTGACATTTGCATTTGTTTGTTTCCATCATGTTGTACTACCAAGAAAAGGTAATAGTTTAATGCGTCAGAGATTTCAAATTACCCAAGTAACATTTTTCCTCCTATAAAACACCTAAGAACATTCTCAACAACATATTAAAACATATCATTTACGGATATAATCATTGTATAATAATCCTATAAGACAAAAAATGCGCACTTTTTTGTTTGTATTAAACTCTACATCAGTAAAATTTTATCCTGTTGAACATATTCTTATCATTACTTTATAGGAGTTTTATATCATGTTTTCCTATAGAAGTGTTTGTTTCTAAAGAGAGCATGAGAGAATATAAATATTTATGTCAAAATAAATATTCGAAAAATATATAAGGCCCGTTAACTGATCTCAATTTTAAACCAAGTTTAGCTTAAACAAAGTTTAAAATTCCTTAACCTCAGTTTAAATTTTAACGCCGATACCTCATCTCAAAAAATCTAAGTTTAACTTGGTGAGGCAAGTTTAAATTTAAACACAGAAATTCTAGGTTTAAAAAATTTAAACTTAGATTTTGTCAAAAATTCTCTGAGAACATTGGAAATATTCTCAATCATAAACAAAAAACAAAAAATAAAAAAAATCATACTTCAAAAAATTCAAAACAATAAACCATAGTAGAATAAATAAGGTATAGCCCGTTTCAAAAGAGAAGAACATTTTTTAGTTTTATTTTTCGATGCGCAGTGAGAAATTATTTTTAAAGCTAGAAAATTTTTTAGAGCGAAATTTCTTGCTCTTTTTGTACTGTTCGCTGAACTTTATGCTTTTTTTTAGTGTTTTTTTACTATTTTTCTATATATTTAAATGTGGAAACATTCAGAACAAATGATCGCACAAGCACGGTGTTGCACCGACGGCCTGCAGCAACCTGCATCTTGAAAGAGAAATCAAATACAAATTACATAAAAAATAAATTATTTTCTCAAGAAAAAATTGTGAAGTGAAATTTCGGCTAACAAAGTTTTTTTTTGACTCCCCCTTTTTTCAATTTTGATTGGTTGATTTTGAAAAATAAAATTCAGTACTTCCGCAGCGCAGTTGCGATGAACAACAAAATTCAGGAATATACATTAATTTTTTTTCATTTATTTTTCTGCTCAGAGAATGTTCAATTTTTTTTTTTTAATGTCGACCAATCAGAATGAAGAACGCTCTCAAAATTATTTTCTTATTCTCAAACATGCGCGAAATTGTTCTTCTCTTTTGAAACGGGCTATATATGCAGCGCTGATTGTGCTCTCTTCTCGGTACTGCCGATATTGTCAAAATCAGCTGTGTGTCCAGGGCCGAATTATGGTTGGTGGGGCCCTGAGGCCAGTTTATTGGCGAAGGCCCCTAACAATGAATGTAAAAAGTTAGTTGCACAAAAGCGTATGCAGAGTCATTATTATAGATTTAATTATATAATTTTTATTATGTTTAAAATATTGAATAAGAAAAATCGTTATTTGTTGTATAAATATCGTTAATGACAATCATCAGAATAGTATGAGTGGTTATTATTTAGAAGTTTTACGAGATTTAATCGAAGCAAACACTTCAATAACATTTTCGAAAGATAAATCACGAATAATGTCAATTTCTGTACTAGGAATCATGAGGCTGGTAAGACGTTTCTGTCCCATACTCGTCTATTTTTGAGCAGTTTCATTTTGGAGAATGATCTCTCTCCACTACAATTGGTTACCATCATGACCAAGTATATGCGATGTACTATTTCAGTACATATTTACAAAATTTGAGCGAAGATTGTTCTTCATTTTATGCGATAAAGAAATTGTGCTCCAGATTCTGCGATTTTTCGTTTAAAGAGCCTTGCAAGCTCGGCGAGTTGAACCAGTTCATTACCAAGAGTCGATTCTACATGTTTTGGGCAACAATCAACAAGATTTTTCGCTTTTGCGTTTCACACTTCAGTTGGAATCGTTTGAAGATCATTAAAAAATCCGAACCTTTCGCAAACTTCAAACTTCAACTTCATATACTGTGATTCTTTTTGATAAAGACATGGTCAGCGAGTCCACAACTGGAAGAAAAGCTTCAACGCGGAATTTATCTCTTGGTGATAGCGGGACACAAGACTTTATGTCCCCGATGGCGGTGCAATTAAAAAACCACAAGAATTCAGAATTATCAAAATTTATTTTTTGACAACTAAAATTAAATAACTATATTAAAATATAAGACACTTCTATACCTCGTTAAGTCGTTGCGTAAATTCACGAAACAACGATTTGCACAACTTTTAAATTCGAACAAAAACTGATGCGTGAATAACGACCAGAAAATGTGACGCAATTTCTATTGAATTCGCTCTATATTATTTCCCGCTATGCTCACAGTCTCTAAAAGCAAATGCAACAAACACTTGTAATACTTTCTGTTGTTTACTCAGAAAATAAGATGGTAATTCAACAATATTTTCTTCATTTTAATAAAAAAGACAACTTTTCTTGAATCCTCAAAAAATTTTCTTTTCAGATTCATTAAAATATTATTTTAAAAAATAAACCTTATTTTTCTCCGAATTTTGATTAACAAGAAATGTTTATAACATGCGAAGCAGCCAATGAATCTGAAATTTTCTTTAATGAAATAGTTAATTTTTTAGAAAACAACTAGGATGAAAGAAAATTTGTTACTACCAGACCATTTGACGCAAAACTAGTAAATTTTCTGAATTTAAAGTTTCAAAAAATTTTCCTCTCAATAATAGAAAAAATGTCCTTCCATGTTCGTATGCAAGTATTCCACATAATATAAGCTAGCTGAGCTGATTTTATTGCGATATATAAAGTACAATATACATCAAGAATCCACACAATAATCGAGGTTTCTTTCTATAATAGTTCTTTTGAGTACTCGATTCGACATTGGTTTTTTTTAAAATTGTTTTCCCATTTCTAACACAGATGGTGGGAGCCACAAGTGGTGGGGTCCTGAGGCCAGTGGCCTCACTGGTCTCCAGCTTAATTCGGCCCTGTGTTAAGAAATAAAATTTGAATTATTCCAATTTGCATTTTGTGTCGTCTTCTCTTATATATAAACCCAAATATTTGTCTGTCTGTTTGTTCCGTTCATCCGATTGAGATGAAATTTGGACACCGAGTACGTTTCATAGAGAAGAAAATTATAGGGGGCGGTGTAAAAAGATGTAAAAAAGTAGACGGAAGTCTGTGGACGTGGCACTTCATAATAACTCCTAAATGCCTGGACCGATTTTAATTAGATTTGGTTAGAAGTTTAAACTGCACCCAAGATAAAACATAGGCTATTAAAAAATTGCAAAGATTAACGCAAGAGAGCGCTTTAAATAGTGAATTTTTAAGACTCAATAACTCCTAAACGACTTGACCGATTTTGCTAAAATGTAGATTGTGAATTAACCTGACTCCTTAGGAAGAGGGCGCTTTATGCAATTAACTATATCTGGCTCATTCACTTCAAAACGGATTAACTGATTTCGATAAAACTTGTTCAGCGATCGTATCTTTTACTTAAATAGATCCTATGCTTTTAGAAGTTCTTTCGACAAAAATCAATGAAGGCAAACGAAGTCAAGGACCAAAGTCTTACTAAAAAAAAACGAAGTTTAACGAAAACGAGCAGAAGCTATATAAAGATGAAAAAAAATCAACCCAACAGTACCGACCAAAACCAAAGATGAACGAAGACAATACAAAAATCGAATCGATCACAAAAGGATTTTTAAAAATTCGAATTTTTTGTTTTCTGAGATATAAATGCATATTACATGAATGTTAAGAAAAACTTTAAACGCATTTTTTAAAGTTTTTTAAAGAATGATTTTTTCAGACGTCGGAGAGATACCTGGAAGATTTAATATTGTTCAGGTACTTTTTTTTCGGAAATTTGACTAAACACTTACGACAAATTTAGGGGGCAAAAGCCAAAAAACAATAATTTAAAACATTAAATTCATAATTTAAAATATTTTAATATCAGAGCAGTTTTAAAAATCGCCTTTTTCTGTGCTCGAGGAACAATCCCGAGCAACACCGGGTAACATCAGCTAGTTTTAAATAAAAAAAAGTTTTTGATTTTTTTAATTGGAATTTTTTTCTTGCTTTCTCATTGTTTTGAGAATGCTTTGGGATTTTATATGAGTTGTCAACTTCGTTTTGACATTTAAACCAGTACGCTCTCTTCTAGCGATTTTAAGTTTTGAAAACAAAATATTCCAATGAAACTGACAATTTGCATTATTTTATCAAACATTTTTGAAATATTTTGATGTTCAAATATGTTTTTTAATCTCAGTTTAAATTTTTAAACAGAGTTTAAGAAAACTGACGATAAAAATGAGATAAGTTACGAAAATAATTTTAACTGTGCTTAAAATTTAAACTCTGTTTACGAAATCTGAGGTTAAGGAATTTAAACTTCGGAGATCAGTTAACGGGCCTAAATCTTGTTCGAAAAAAATTTCAGTTTTTCTTGTTTTGGTTACGGGTGAAACTTCAAAATTGAACATTGGCTTTTTTTAAGTGCTGTTATTATTTTTTTTGTTTCGTGATTCTTTATTTATTATTGTTTTTATTTTTATTCGTATTTATTGCTTTTAGTTATAAAATTTATTAACGTGTGCGGCGGGATTCGAACCAAGTACCTGTGTGTTGCAAGTCCGACGCATCAACTTCTCGCACATTTTTACATTCCCAAAATATTGAAAAAATTTTCAATAAATAACGACTGCGCTGTCGATTGGTAGCACGAATATTTATATCAGACATTTTTTCGAAATGTCTATTATAAATGAATGTCGTAATTTGGTGATGCTTCTTTTATTTGGCTTATAAAAAAGGCAGAAATTTTTCTTTGACTTTTCGCTTTAATTAATCAACACTTAATTCATTATTTTAATTAAAGTGTTATTTTTTCAATTTGATTGTTTTATGCGAAGATATTTTGTAAGTAAAACAAATATTTTAAGCACAAAAACTTTATGCATAAAACTTTAAAATAAAAAAAAGCAGTTATTACCTTCGACATGGCCGAAGTTAAATTGCCCTCTTTCTGTATTAAAATGGATGCAAAGGTATATTAGTTTTATTATTTTGATGACTTTTGTTTGTATTTGGGATAAGGGAATTAAACTATTGGTCCTCATGAAAGCTCATAATCTCGCATATTCGTATTTGTATACGCCATTTAATGAACATAAATTAACTTGAAGTTGCGAGAATGTAAATCAGCTGTTGCAGTACATAATGCTAATACGAGGTTTACATACGAAATTTACGAACTGAAAATGCATTGAAATTTTGCGAGCACCTCGTAAACTGTTTTGTATGAAAAAAGATAAAAGCTGATATACGCAGTGAAAACTTGCGAGGTTTAGGTAGTATTCGAGGCATTTGCGAACTGTCATGAGAACCACTACTTATTTCAAACACTTCGTGTTAAATATCAAATTTATGTGTGAAATACAAGTCAATACATTAATTTTTGTGGAATTTATGAAAGTTTTGAAATTTTGAGGTGTGTCAGTTTGTATATGAGATGCAGAAATTTCCATTGGCTTATGCAAATTTTTAAAATCTTATATGAAACAGTTTCAAAACTTGGATTAATTTATTTATTTATGGATTTTTAAAAGATTTTTCGATTTAATTACCTAATTTTTTATAGAAACTGGACATGGTTTAATTGAATTGGGATAATTTTCGAGCTTGATCTGTATTTTAAAGCTTAAATATAGGCTATTTGTGGACATAACATACGTCGTGATAAAGTTTATATAACCCTTACGTAGCGTAGGCTTATAAAAACATAAAGATTTAAAAATTCCAAATGGTAAAAACTCCCTACTTTTATTGTTTGTTTTTACATTACTTGTGATTGACATACGTATTTAAACTGCAATTGACAATGAATTTGCTATTTATATTAGAAATTATATCAGATTTCGAAGTTTGTCAAATAGGTTGGGTGTTAATGTATTCAATTTGGAACATGAAAGTCTATGGTTCAAATTCGGCGGGCGCCACAAAGATTTTGTTTTTTTAATAAAATGTATAAATAAAAATATAAATTGTTGCAGTTTTATTTCTGATTTATTTGCTTAAATTGTAATATAATGGAATTACAAATTATAGTTTGTGAAAAAATTTAAAAAAAAAAGTATTTCAAGTATTTACTTTTTGGGCGACCTTTGACATGTCGTCCATGTATAAATAATCACATTCACCCACCAGCTAATGCAAAATAAAACAGCACAGTTGATGTTGATGATTCCTTGGATGTTGCATACTTGCCTTTGCAATTATTAAACGTCTGCAGATATTCCTAAATGGCGCTGATTTCCTAGCAAGACAAATAAAAATGAGTCCAATAATGTAGGTACATTAATCTTATTAATTTTCTAACACACTTGCTCGAACTCCTGCTTTATTTGCATTGACTGTTCCAGACTCAGTTTCGCCAAATCAATCTGTTCCGGTGTGTCGCCTGATCCACCCGCTGGCATGTTTGCTTTTTGGTTAAATTTACTATTTTAACAATTGTAGAAGAACTAGTGAACAAATGGTCTCTTTACTGGTAAACATAATCAACTTACGTCGCTAAGCCGATGGTAAAAGCAGTAGAAAAATTGCTTGTGCAGAATAATAACAATTGATTTAAAAATACTGATTGGAATTATTTGTTTATTTTTTTTATATTACAAGCTAAGTTCGAAAAAGAAAAAATTTGTGTCATGGCGATTTGTGTATTCGTATCAAACAGTTTTCGAGCCAAGGAATAAACATTGTTTAATTTTGTTATGCGATGTTTATAGGAAGAATCACTTCATAGTTATTTAATACAATGAATATAACATCATTATACAAATGAATGTGGTTTTTCTATAAAACCTGAATAAGAAGATTCAGAGAATGTTCTTGCAATGATTTATACCAGTAAATACTCTTATAACAGCAATTTTTCCAAATGGAAGCACTATACAACGTTTATAACATTAAACTATACTATAAGTTTGAAATTGGAAGGAATATTGTTAGTTGGGTATCTCTTTTTTCGAATTGAATCGGAAGTTGTATCACTTTGCAATTATTCCTATTAAATTTTAATTTCCTATTAACTTTTCTAATTAGTTAAAACTATTTTTTTCCAAAAAAGCACCTTTTCTGTCTACTGTTCATTGTTTCCTTTCAAGTGCCTAAAAGTATACCGACATATTTTCTTGAATTTATCGCAGATTATTGCAGTTTCAGTCAATAGTTTATTGGTTGCTGTATTAGCATGCGTGGTAATGGTGCTTGGAGATACTTATGAATTTATTTAGGCTACAACCACGTAAAGTATATTTTTAAGTCTTTTAAACACCTTGTTACGCCATCGTTTTCTTTGTTATTTATAGAACATCTTCTTTAATACGAAAATAATTGACCCTGTTGCACATGTTTGACCTTTATACACGGAGAAAAATCGAGGCTTTTAACTTGTTTGGAGGCAAACAAAATATGTTTGTGGATGATGTTGCAAATAAAGTTCTATTTAAAATTATCAAAAATTTGTTAAGACTGGAAGATAATATCTTTGTGACACCTAAATTGAGAGAGAGTTTGCAGAAAAAGTTCATTAAAAATATGTTATGTTTAGTTTCAACAAACTTTTTCTGTATTCACTCTTTGGTTTTAGCAACAATTTGTTCAGATACAAACGATATATGTTCGGAAATATTGTTGCAAATAAATCTTGTTCGAATCCGAACATACTTTGTTAAACATTAAAAGAGAAAAAAGAGAGCAGTATGCTTATTATTTCAGACTCTAAACAATATTTGTTTGCATCTAAATGTAAAATATTTACAACAATTGAGAGAAATGAGAAAAATTTAAGCCTCAAAAAAAATTTGTTTGCATCTAATCAATAAATGTTCGAAATTTTAAACAAAAGTTTGGAAGTTTGGCAACGTCCTTTGAAATTTGGCAATGTTGTTGAATGAAATACATTGTCAAAGTGTTAATTGTGTTGGAGAAGCTGAGTTCTGTGTTCTTTAGTTCTGTGTATATTCTATGTATTTGTTAAACGTAAGTAATTTGTTATTAATTTAACCTTTTTAATGATTTCATTGCTTAAATTAAGATTTAATAAAGTATATATGAAAATGCTTATTCAAGCCGCTTACGGTGAAGTCAAATTATTAATAGCAAAAGGAGAGCGTTGAGTATTGAAGGCGTTGTTAACAGGCGGTCACATATTTCATCAACGAAAATCTTTCCATGTGATGGTAAGTAATCAGCCCAATTCTGAATGATTTTACCCGGGGAATCAGAAAGAGATTTTTTCATTTTTAAGATAAGGTTCAAAAACATTTTGGAACTTTTTATTGCGATTTTCTTCATCAACCGTCAATATTCATAAATATATAAAAAAATTTGATATTTTTATCTGCTATCGTAAAAATGAAAACTCCCTTTTCCGATTCCCGAGAAGAGATCATTATTCCAATTATTAAAATTATTCTGAATCACACTCTGTAGTACACCAATGATGAAAAAGGCATGAGAATCAATACTTTCTTCAAAACAAAATTGTATTGCTTCTCGTGTCTTTCTCATCGCTGGTGTACTTCTTCGTGATGCAGTAAGTGATTTTTAAAGTAATTATCTTTCTTTACACGTTTAAATTTCACTAGAAGCCGAAGTATTGAAAAATATTAAGTTTTTAGAAGCAAATAGCACCGAATGGTCGGAAATTATTGAAAAATGGACTGCCACCATTACATACATACATTCCGGAAACAAGAGCTAAAAAGTAGTATTTCCACGTATGACTACATTCATAAGTATCCAGCACCTCAAGGAAAGAAAGGAGTCGAGCTAGTGCACATAGACGTCAATTTTTTTATATGAGCAAGTGGCTCCTGTAGAAAATCCAAAAAATATATGTATGTATTTGTAATAATATTTTAATAAAAATCCATTGAAATATTTAACAAAAGCAATAATATCCTTTTTTTAAAAACAGACTCATTCAAATAATATTTGTTTGAAACGTAAGTAAACTTCATCAATGTGCAAAACTATTATATTCGGATAACTAGATGATGCAAACAATGTTTGTTTGTGTCTGAACAATTCCTTTTTAAGGTGCAAAAATGTAATGTTCGAGTATCTGTTTCATTCAAACAATGTTTGTTTGTACCTGAACAACTCCTTTTTGTAGTGTTCTGGTTACTGATTGATGCAAACAATGCTTGTTTGTACCTGAAAATTTTCTTATTTAGGTCCAAAAAATATTATATTCGGATCACAGTATGATGCGAACAATGTTTGTTTGTATCTGAACGATTGCTTTTTAAAGTGCAAAAATGTAATGTTCGGGTAACTGTTTCATGCAAACAAACATTGTTCACTCACAAACATAATGTTATTGTACATTAAGAGAGAGAGAGAGATAAATTTGCAAATCATATCTGCAAATAGAGAGTGAGAGCGTGTATTTCTGCAAAGTCCCATGCGTTCTCAATATGTGCTAAACAATAATGTATTGCCAGCAGAGTTTGTTTGGGACAGCGTTATAAATTTTCTGCGTGTAGAATATTAATAGAAGCTGAGTACGATGAAAAACTCTCAGTGCAGAGCAGAGCAGAGTAGAGCAGGTCAGGTGAGTCCATGATATAATAACTCCAAGGTAGTATTGACGTTTCTGTTGGCAACGGACTCCTGTCAAAAAATATAGCAAGAAAGAGAGCGGTCACAATCCGTCATTGCACTCAATTAATTTTCACTGGTAACATTCAGCGTACTCAACAGTTGGCAACTATTAAGTCGAAACTTGATGCACATAAATATGAAGTTGCGCATTAAAATGCATTTAAAAATAGAACATTTTTTATTTGTCGGTAAAATTTTTATTGGTAGTTGATGCAAAGCTTGACATTTCATAAGCTTGACAACTTTTCTGAAACTCCAATACAGCGCTGCCCGTTGTGTTGCTCTCAGAACAGTTGACGCAGCTGAATGTGGCCAACGCATATAACAACGAACAGCTGTTTTTGACAAGAGTTCGTATACTTGTAGCTGAGAGAATCACCACTAGTCAATACTACCTGGTAAAATTATTATATCATGGGTGAGTCGTCGAAAATAGTTTTAGAGCACAGTAGAGCAGATATTTCAAAGAACGAAAAAAGAGCAAGATTGAGGAAGCAACTGTCAGAAGTAAATATATAATGGAACTAGCAACCCTCCGCGGCCTTGCTCGCGATATGTTTTAGTATAAACAACAATGTCTTATGCAATTTGTTGTATTATTGTTTAAGTATTGTCATATGTATTCAAAATTAAAATTATTTTAAATCTTATATAAATTCATTATTTTCGGTTGTTTTCTGATATCAGGTAGAATAAATCTATTGGATGGATTTCCTATCCTAAAAAGACCAAAATATTACGGAAAAACAGTTCTGCATTAGATAATCACGGACATTTAAAAGGATGGTCCTTGTGCTTGGTTTTTTGTCAAAGTAAAACTCATTGGTACAGAATTATAAACTTATATCCCCTTAAATGTGAGGGAATCAAAGGGATTCGAGGCATTAAAATATTATCTCCTCTGCTGGACCAGTCAGAAAAATACCCTTAACACGTAACCGAACTCCATTGCATACAAATTCGAAAGTAAGTCATCTTTTGTTTTCAGTGCATTGCTCAAGCATGAAGTAAACTTTATGCAACGAGTATATATATAAAGAGATTTTATAGGCGAATATCAGAAGCTACTCGTTGGATTTGATGGTGTAGCTAAGAGGTGAGAGGTGAGAGGATTTTTTGGTCGACGCTGGCAACGAGTATATATATACTCGTTGGAGCAGCTTAAAAAAACAAAGATCGAGAGCAAGTTAAAGCAGGTTAGAGCAGAAAAAGGTGCACAACGAACGCTTTTTGTTGATCTAGACTGAGAAATCTTAATCTAGAGCAGTCACCGAACTAAGCTTGAGCAGGATTATGAAAATCAGGGAATGGAAAAAAAACCTTAACGAACGGTTCATTTTTGAAAAGTACGATATTTTTAACAAGGCGCTATCTTAATTCCGCGCTTCGAATCAAGCACTTCCACTATCTCTGACGAATCCCTGCAGAAAGAAAACAGAATATAATGGTGGCGATTTGCTTTGCTTTTCATTTGCAAAAAAATGTTTGAAAAAACGGGATATATCGAAAACGAAGCAAGATAGCTAAAATATAATCAGTTTTACGGGTTTCTAAGAGGGACTGCAATATTGGAAAGCATAGGTAGAAGGGTCATACTATATGAGAATATACAGTGGTGGAAGAAATAAAAGAAACAGTTTCTATTGTAGTTCTTTGTGTCAAGAAGCGAACCATAAAATAATTATCAAGAATGCTTGCAATATCTAACCAAAGGTAATAAATATTATTGTTATTATAATCTCATTTTCGTTATTAAAATATCAGTATTTATTAATTGTAAGTTATTTGAAAATTTGCGTGGAAAAACATTGGAATTATGTTTACAGAAACGTGTATTTCAGCTAGGGATGTTCAATGATAATCTATTTTCGATGTTCATCGATGTTAAGAGACAAAAAATCGATGTTTTGACATCGATATTGTAATATCTCAAACATCGGAACGCCGATGTTACGAACATATAATCGATGTTTTTGATAATTTATGAACGCTTTCGGAAAGTATTTTACTATATTTTAACATGTTACCAAAAATCCGTTGGTTATTTTGAAAGAAGATCCTATGAAAGTTTGGAATAATTATGTGATTTTACAAAATGTTTTTTTTATAAATGATAATAAAGGAAGCAGGTTTTGTTCAGGCTGCAAAAAATTATTTTAACACTCATTGTGGAAGCTGTATTCGAGAAGGTATTAAATCTAAGAGTATTTTGAAATCAGTTTGATGTCTGCCAGTGTTTTTTATTTGAAAGTAAAAAATTATTGATTTTTCGCCGTAAATTCTTACCAAGGTAAATATCTATCCAAAATTTGGGTGCAAATTAAAGTTCTCCAAAGCTCCAAACCTTTTTGCAGAAAGGGTTTTGCAGACCTTTAATTTGCAACCTAAGTTTGGATAGGCATTTACCAAATTAAGTTACGGCGACAAAATTATGATTTTTGACGAAAAACTGTTTTTGTTAAATCAAAGCCGAAATACTTTTGCGTGTAGGATCTTCTTATATACAGCTTTCTCTAAATAAGTGTCGAAAAAAATGTATTTTCGAGACACCATTATTCATGTACCAAATTAATTCCGTGATTCTACAACGTTTTCTGTATTGATGACGATGTTGGACAACATTGATGTTGTTAGTTCGATATACATCGAGAATCGATGTTGAGCTTTCGATGTCAACATCGATGCCATCAACTAAGAAAAGAAAGCAATCATGGTATTCTTTCAAAGCAGCATTCTTTTGCACCAATGTGGTTAATTCTAAAGAGCGGAGATGTCGTTAAATTTTAAGAAAATATACAGATATATGGCCGAAGTAGAGATTTGTTTTTATCATCACACCCAACTGTAAATCCGGGGCGAAGAAACAATGTTATGGCCGATCTTGATACTTTCACACGAAAAGGACTCTGCATGAAATTAAGCCTCTTTTTTCGGATGGAGTAGTACATATCGGCCACTCGCTTCAATATTCCGTGTTGAATATGGTCTGTAAGTCGCAACCTTTTCAGCCCATTGAACTCCATAACGTCCAAGAATCTGAAGCAATCTTCCGATGGCGATTCTTTTGACTCGATTTGTTGCTCCGTCTCAACTGGGAGACAATACCAGCCTAATCCATCATTCTTGTTCATCAACTTCATAGCCGTGGTTTTCATTGTGGCATCTAAAGATGATGTCGTACACACAAATCGTTTGCTCTCTGGGTTTGTTGCCAATGCTGTTACTCACATCGTAACCTATTTCATTTACAGTTTCCTTCTCGTTTCCGTTGTCGTTGACAGTTTCGTTTCCAGATTCGTTGTAAATTTCATTTACCGTATTGTTGCCAGTTTCCCTTGCATTAATGTTTTCGTAGCCAGTTTCGTAACCAGTTCCTTTGCTTATTTCATCACCAGTTTTCTTCGCATTTGCCATGTTCGTTGCTAGTTTCATTAACCGTGTTGTTGTTAGTTTCCTTCTCGTTTCCATTGTTATTGCCAGTTCCACTTCTTGTGTCGTGACCAGTTTCCTTCGAATTTCCATTGTCTTTGCCAGTTTCGTTATCAAGAGTGTTGAGATGTCCCCTGTACAAATTCGGAAAATTACGCCTCCCGCCAACTCTAGCACCAGTGCTGCCAGCTCACCTCTCTTCTTCTGCACGTTCACCAAGTTGATGGGATTCACCACGCTTAGGGGATTCACCACGCTTAGGGGATGCCCCTATAAATGCGAAAGTATTGTGTTAATTCGAAAGAAGGGTGATAGTTTAGTGGGAGGGTGGGAAAATAGAAAATGGGTACTGGGTAACAGATAGTGCAGAATCTGAAGGTGAAAAACTTCTACACGTATATCAGCAGGTATATACCACAGCCTGTACCATTTGTCTGCTGGATTATTGACACCAAGTTTAGTTTCATCTCGTCCACCGTAAATTCAAAACTCTTTCGGATGGCGTACTCAACTTTGAAGTAATCTCAAATAACTCCGGCGATATCTTCTTATGGTTTCTTCGGTGTTAAGGAATCAAACTACTGCACTAGGCTTTGCTTAAGCCCATAGACGTCATCTGCGTCACGATGGTTTAACGTCTTTGGAACCCTGAGGTTTTTATAGCTCATCACCATCAGGAACCAGTGGCTATTATCACAGATGGGAATGAATAAGTGGTCCATCTAGAAGAGATCTACGCCTTTCGTCCATCGCCTGACCCTCTGTGACGTTGTTGTTGTTCCCCTAGTCAGATGGCTGTAGAAGTACGTACTAAACATATACGTCCGAGTACGCTGCTTCTCGGGCACGAGTTTCGAAGTATCCATTTCATCGCGAATTCTATATAGGTGTCGTTGAGCTAGATGCCTTCTGTCAGCTGCAAATAGTCTCGAAACCTTATAACCACACCGCATGTTCTTCGAGGGTACGTGAAGAGGAGTCCTTCAGTCTTGAATCCTACGTCCAGCGCTCTTCTCCGGTCTACAAGACACTGCTTCTTCGCAGCCGTTGGGCCATTTTCTGGAATGTCTGTGATTCAAGAATGAAAATTTGAATCCTTTGTCATGTAAAAAGGAAACAAATATATAATTCTTTCGGATATTTTGGTTTAAAAAAATTTAATTTTACCTAAAAAGTGTTTTGTAAATTGAAAAATTAAAAAGTCAATTACTGGTTGGTCAATTAAAAACCCTAAAATATCTGTTATTTCTATAATTTCTAACTTAAACTCAAAAAACTGTCTTTAATATGCGTTCATTGCTGAAAGTTGTGGAAGTCGGCAATATTTTTAAAATAAGCTAATTTTCTTTTACAGGTACATAATTCTTTTTACCCTAGATCGGATTTCCAAATAGATCATCATTATTTCTTTAAATTCGAATTACAAATCAACACATTTCTTATTTGAAAAACAAGAAAATAAAAATTATTTTTCTTTACATGAAATATCAAAATTTAAAAATCACTTCAAGGGCGCATTTTACTTTCTTAAGCTATCATGCATTTGCAAGGCAAGACGTCCTTTTCTCACTGAATAACTGAAACCAAAAGTTTATTTTTGACACATCAAAATTTAATAGATTCGAATTATAATTCGAATATTAATTATAAAAGCAAAACAAAATTTTTTATGATTTTTTTGTTGTTTTATTATTCTTAAAATTAGTTAAAAATATATGCGTAGAAAAAAGTTGTTAAATATTTTGAAGTTGCATAAAATAGCAGCGACATTATCATTTTCTGCCTTTGTTGTTCTGTGTTAACTGGTTGAGAACACAATTAAAAGTTGAAAATAGTTCGGGTTCAGGCAGTTAGTTAGTCAAGGTTCAGGAATCCAATAATCGAAGGTATCTGAAATGATATAATTATAATTATGTTTAAATTTACTCACAAAGATGCATTTAAATGAACTTAATATACATTTGCTTATAAAGTTTATTTAAAGAGTCAAAACAGGTTCAGAAATTTAAAACTAAAAATGTGACCAATATGGAACATTTCTCTGAATCATAAGTAATGAGCTTCTCGTTTAATTCATGGAAATTATTGTTGAAGTGGTGGCGCATGCGAACCAAAAACTTCAACTGCACGTGAGTAAACTACAAAGCGGTAGTATTTCTTTTTTCTCATATTGTTTAACAAAAATCGTCTAGAGTTCCCTGAACTTGACCTCACGTCCAAATTCATGATCAACAAAACTGTTTGTGATAAACATAAAATTAATAAAACACACAAAAATAAACAACAACAACCACAATAAAAACCAGTCATGATTGCCCAATTTTTTTTACAGTCGACAACAACAGTCGTGATCTTGCACTCAGCACACCAAGCTTAATTGAGATGCTTCATGCGTTAAAAGCTCAAAGCTCTTGTCTACGTTTATTGTTGTCGGTTGTTAATTAAATTGATTTTGTAATTGTAATTGTAGAAGTTGTTAATAAACAACCACCAAAACGGTTATCATTATCATAAAATTAAGAATCTGGTTTAAAGCAATGCAAACTAATTCATATGTAAGTTTATCGTCATCATTTTATAGTTGTGCTTTTTGTTTTAATATTTAAATGTTGTAGGTATGCCACAATTTCGTCATGCTTATGTCTATTTTTGATAATAGTACTTGCACTGATCATAATATATGCAGGGTGTCCCACATAGTTGCATGTACTTGAAAATATTCACACATACTAAGCATTGCGTGTAAAAAATATTCATTAAGTGCAAGTTAGACAGTCAAGGTTATCCCAACTGAGCACTTTATTTTGTGATATTCGAATGTTCAATAGAAAGATGAAAAATAAATCTTTGATAAAAAAATTAAGTAATTTGCTTAACAACAAAAAATCCGAAATAGCATAGAACAAACAATGTCGCATTTACCTTTCTTATGTGTTAAAATGCATTTTTTTTATAATTCTTGAAAATTATGTTCTAAAAGAGTTATATTTTGAGTTTTATGACCATTTATTCGTAAACGGAATAAATCATTTTGGTTTGCGTCAGTACTCGTCCATCAGTACAAGCTGGTGGACATGCGACCTTAAGAAGACCCGAACGGAGGTCTGGCAATTTCACTGAAAAGCCATTCTAAGCAAGCTAGCAAGATTGGATAAACTATAGTTCCATGTTAAAGCTTGCACAAATTCCAGTGAGTTCATTGAGGACACAAGTTAAACTGTCAGTGCTCGTAAGACGCTTCGTAAGAAATAAGACGATACTCATTTGCGGGTTGCAAAGATTCGGATTAAAACAGAGCTGCCAGAAACTTAGAAATAATACAGAATCTTTGCAGAAAATCAACAAAATCTTTACAGGAACTCCCCAGCATTATCACAAGGTCAGCTGTAGAATGGTCGATAGCATCTTTCAAACCCTACAAGTCTGTGGGACCAGATGGAATTTTGCCGGCCATGATGCAACATGCCCTTCCTTGCATCATATCCTGGCTTAAGACACTCTTTTTCGGTTGACTCGGGACAGGTTATGTTTTGAAAATCTGCAGAGACAGAAGTGAGAGCAGTATTATTCCCAAGACAGAGAAATCCATACACTCACTCTACACCAAAATATTACAGACCTATTTGTGTCTCATCATTCCTGATGAAAACGCTGGAGAAAATAATATAACTTCACACAAGAGAATCTCTGAACGATACTAACCTATATAGTGCATAAGGATGACCAAACATCGAAAAACTCCGAAGTTTTTTCCACAAAATTTTGATGTCGATGCATCGATTTTTGAAGTGAAACTTCTTTGGCGGCGAGTGAAATTTCAAGGTCTCTTATTCGTGAGGCTAGGCTAACGTTTTCAATTCATATGAAAACTTTAAAAAAATTATTGCCGCTACCGAGAATTGAACCCCGAACATCGTTGCTTAAGAGCCGGAATCTATACCACCCTTACGCCACGTAGGCACTAGAGGTGGAAAACTATCGATGGTACTATCGATAGTATCGATAGTATGAGACTATCGTAAACATCGATAGTCGCTCAAAACTATCGATAGTCGGTTTTTTAAAGCTGGGATTATTGTTTCTGATAGACAAGGTAGACTAAAACCCAAAAATGTTGACATGTTGATTTTTTTTTAAATAAAAATCAATGGCTAGAAAGGCAACAATAAAAATGTATGACAATATTCTATGGTAATTTTCATTTATAAATTGTACGTTGTTTTTATAAATAAATACATTTGAATTAAATTCCATTTATTGCCTAAATTCCATTTATTTTATTTTTTTATATTATTATGTATGAACATTTATGTTTAGTTTTCATAATTAAAAATGATTTATACAAAATTTCAACTTTTAAGACTATCGATAGTTATCGATAGTTTTTTCTAAACTATCGCATACTATCGATAGGGCTGATTATCGATAGTTTTCCACCTCTAGTAGGCACATGAAAAACAACCAAACAAAATGTAATTAAAACTGAACGCGTAACATACTGAAAATAACATAATTAACATTAACATTACATTAAAATTAACATTACTTTATTAACATAACCGTAACATTAATTTTCATCCTACAAGTAAGCACGGAAAAAAATAGAAAAATAGCTAAAACAGGAGCAGAACGCGTTCGTGGATATAGAGAGCGAATTAGAGCTCATAAGAATACAGCCGCAGCTGGGTCTGCAACTAATGATGAAGGTAAGGTGATTGCAACAGCGGCTGAGTTTCAAAATTCATTTTTACGAAACATCAGTGTATTTTGGTGAATCTACAAAGAACCAATCCCCAAAAAACACACTGATGCTTTGTAAAAATGTATTTTTGAACTCAGCCAAACAAAAAACAAAATTTTAAATTTTAAAGCCAACCAAGTTGATACACTCAACAATCAACGTTCGCTGCTTTACGAGGCCCTCTATCAACATAGCAATTATTATGATCAGGAAGCAGGAGTTAATAATGAACAAGATCTGCCTCTGCTTTTGGAGGCTACTTCAGAGAGTACTATGCAAATGCAATTCAGCATTCAAAAAGTAACAATGTTGAGAAGACATTTGTTGTCGAAAGCAACTAAAACACCAACTGAACTAAAACAAGTACCGAAAATAACTGTTATTTTACAATTTTCAAATGAAAAAAATTGTCGAAAGACTTTTTCAAATATACCATTATGTAACAAATGTCCTCAGCCTCACGAATATTAAGTCGCTTTTAAGTTTGAAACTGATTCTTTAAAAGGTAATTACTTGCCTAGTATATTTCGAGGAAAAATTAAGGTTACTTTTGACTTTTATTTTATCGGTCAAAAATAGCAGTTATTTTGTGACTTTAATTTTTTCGGTCAAAAATATCAAGCAATTTGTGTTTTCTTAAAGGCCACTTGACAGATTGAACTTATGACGACACCATGTGTAAAATGTCTTACCGATGAGATGAAAATAATAATATCAACATTTTTTTATCGGTATAATGACTTGAACAAATATAAATTACATGATATTTTTGATCGAAAAAATAAACGGCAGAAAATAACTGTTATTTTTGCACAAAAAAACTATAAGGCACAAAAAACTGTTATTTTTGTCGGAAAAAATAAAAATTAAGAGTTAAAAGTTAATATGTGATACTTTCGACAAAAACCATAGCCGGTACGGTCTCTGGATGCAAATCTTGAATCAACAAATTATTATTCCATTTCGTATTGATTGAATTTCTTTTCAGATACTTTCTCTCTCCATTTCACACTAAAATCTCTCTTATTTCTTACTGTTAAAGAAGTTTCACTTCTGCCACGTGTACGTTGCTACACGCGAGTTTTTTTTTCCGATGTGTTAAAGTTTTCGATGCATATTTCGATGTATATTTTCAATGTATTGAAAATTTGTTCGTATTCGGCCATATACAGTACGCTATTAACATACTTATAAAGTGTAGTATACTCAAGGAGTGTTTAATGTGCACATTGAAAAAAGGCACATATTTTGCAACCTTGCGTTTACATTCGCTGTCAAACTTTGCTCATGTTTCGTTGTTTCTCATATTTCTTTATTTTCAAGTTTTTTTTGCTCTATAATTTCTTGTAAGCTTTCTTTAAAGTTCGCTGAAAACCTACTGAAACTAGAAATATTCTATATGATGAATTGTCAATTTATTTAAGAGGTCCCCTAGGGCGCTTAAACAAAAATCCTTTGGAGATATATAAGGACTTGAAGTCTCAGTTTCCAGTTTTGTATAAATTGGCATTAAAATATTTATCAGTTCTAGCAACTTAAGTACCCTCTGAGAGATTTTTTCCAAAGCTGCTCAAACTTTAAATCAACAATGGAACAGACTAAAGTAAAAACGCCTTCATAAATTGTTGTTTTTGCCAAGCCTTGAACGTTGCCACTGGGATCTTCAATTCCAAAGATATAAATTTTTATATTCATAAAATTCTTTATAAATAAATCAAACGTAAAAACTTTCGATTCTTCTTTTTCTTTCTTTTTTTTAGCAAGGAAAAAAAGTAGAAACATCGATGTTTTTTGTCGATGTATCGATGTTTTTAGGAGATATCTCGAAAAACAATATATTAATGTTTTCATGTCATGTGATATGTCGAAATGTATCGATGTATAATTTCGATGCATCGAATCGAGAAAAACATCGATGTAATTTTTTGATGGAAATACCTAGTAGTGCACAACACACCTCAAAGATGAACACGTTGTGCGCAGCCGCATACCGTGGGGGCGGTCCGCCCCTGGCGGCAATATTTCAGGGGCGCCACTGAAGCTTAATAAAGCCTTTTACAAAATAAATATGTGTACAATATCATTTTAAAGTGTACAAACAAAAGAAAGAACTAAACTTAATGAATAAATTTGGCCACCACTGTAAATGTAACTATATTAATGAGCGTATTGAGTACAACTAAAATATAAAATCGTTTTTCGAGTCTCGAAATTAGTTGCAAAAGAAATAAAGAAAGACATAATATTTAGGCATGTGCGAATTAATTTTTTTAAAAGTTTACCTAGAGTTGGTTGTTTTCAACGTTTTATATCCAAACAAAATAGTTGAGAATTCCTAAACCTACGCTTACTTCAAAAACATTTTATTTAAGAATTCATGTTTCCGTTTCTACCAATTAGAGCAAAACCGGTTTTTCATAAGTAATATTTAAGTACAATATAAAAAACAATCTTTTCATATTATTTCAAAATTGGATCTGTGGTTATTTTCCAAAAATTAAACAAATGAACATAAAAGTCCATAAAAACAATTTTAAAAAATCATTGCTCGTCTTAATTAAAACCAATTAAAAGAAATTTTTGATTCAAAAGAAAAATGGTGCCTGTTCTATCGTGGAATAAACCATTTTTCCAAATGTTTTCATCGAAATTTCTTCCCAAATCAGTATTCTTTAAGAAGATGGTTTCCAAAATTTTAATTAACACCCAAATGATCTTAGGGTCAATTTGAGACCCGAAACGTCTTTTATATGAGTTTTTTTTGTGAAATGATTTTTAACATTTCTTCCTTTATACTCAGTGCACAAATTCTTAAATAATTTAACAAAAAATATTTTTCTTTGTTATTGTTATAAATATTTACTTTTTTTCTATGTTATTTTAGTTTGGCAAAAAAAGTACCAACGTACTTTTTCTTGTACTTGTATCTTCGTGTTTATTTTTTACCCTATAGAGTAACTTCGGGTATTGTGATATGGTCGGGTAATGTGATATACCTTAATATTTTATTAAATACATAATTTTCGACAAGAATAAACATGTATTGTGAAATTGTTTTATCGGTGTAGTCGATATTTCTTTTTGAAAATTTATTAAATTACAATAAATTGTAGAGAATTGTTATCTGAAATATATAAATTTGTTGAGTTAAGTTAGCCACAATTGAGGTGAGATTTTGATTTTCTACAGCGTAATTTTACAAAAATAACCTTATTGTTTTGAAACCCGAATTTGGCTATTGTGATATAGTCAAAGTTGGGTAATGTTATATACCATCTATATATATATATATACATACATATCTAATCATTCCATTCATTTTATACTCTGTGTTATTTGTTTGTTAAGTTTTTACATGCATATTTGTTGATTTTGTTTGTATTTTTGTTTTCTTTTATGTAAATTCCACTGAAATAATAAAACTGTATCAACAACAACATTAATAACAATAAGATAATATTTTTTTATTTTCAATAACATGATTTTTTTTTAATTTTGGTTGAAAAAACAATAGATACTGCTGTTGAACACTATTCGGGTAATGTGATATTGGTATATATGGTATATCACATTATCCTAAGGTGGTTTATCACTTTACCCACCAATTTCATTAAAAGGAGTTACATGACTTTTTTTTCATTGTGTTGAAAAAGCTCCAAATTGGGTTACGCTATAGAGCTCCAAAGTTGTAAAACACTGCAAAATGCAACAACAAATATCCTGTGTAATGCGGTGTAAGCTAAGGTATGACTGTTACTAGTAATTATAAATTTAAAGATGCCTTTGTCAGATTACCCTAAGTTACTCTACAATATTTGCTTAATATTTAAGTAATTCACCCTATAATCTGTTTCATTGTTCATATCTTTCTCTGTCGCTAGCTTTGTGTTTACTAATAATGGACTGTTTCATTTCCATTTTGGTTCACTTTTGTGAGCATTGAGCCCATTATTGACCCTGTTTCATTTTCATTTCGGTTCACTTTTACAAGCATTTTGTATAAGAAATCAGTGAAAAAATTAATTTATCATTCTAAAAAATGGTCCAAGAATTTGTAACTCTCAGGGTAAGTTAATCTATTGAATGTACTTTGTACATGTAGAAACAAAGCTTTGCCAACAGAACCAGCATATGAGAGATGATGAAATTCGAGAAATAGTGGAATCATCCGAGTCCAGTCTTGATGGATTACGAGCCGAGCTAACTCCATGCTAGCGATTTGAAGGATATTGATAAGGTCATTGAGAATATCAAAAATACAAGTTACTCTAATAGATCTTCTGATTATCTTGGCAAAGGCAAGGTGACAAAATTGCACACAATACTTCTCACCGTAAATATTTTTCGACGAAGTGTTGGCATTACTGCGTTCGCTGCAAAAAGAATTTCAGAGTTGAAAGACTTTTCAGCGTTTCATTTTCAGCCGTCATAAGAAAAAAATATAATTCGATTTACAAGTATTATGGGGAGTTTGGTGAAAGCTTTCTTTGGATGACATTGTATTTGATGCATTCTTAGGACTTTTGCTCCTGACAGGAAAAGAGATTTGAAAAGCAAAAATTACTTACAAAATCGATTTAGGAGTGTATCGTCACATGATGAAACCTTAAGGGATAAAAACCATGGGCGGCCAATCTTGCAACTTGGCGTTTGACAACAGATATGTAGCTGCGTCGGTTACAAATACGCTTCAAAGTATACATTCCTAGCAAACCCGGAAAGTTTGGCATCAAAGCGTAGCTAGCTGCGATACTGACTTGGGTTCCTTTTAATTTTTCTAATTTATCTGGGCTTATACTTATATACTTTTTTTTCTAGTTTTTCTAATAAAAAATAAATAAAATTTGCCGGTATCAGTTTTTGATCCGAAGGGAAACAAGTGTGATTTTTTTCTGGGGACATTTGAATGTTAAGGGAACACGACATCTTTGAACTCGAAAGTTTTTATTTGCAATTTATTTTCTTTACATGAAGAAACTTTGCACACGTTTTTTTAAAACATTATAGTATAGTGGCAGTAGTTGTTGTGCGTACTAAGTATGTGGCTTGCGAGCCAACGTGTCTGGGCAGAGATCGAATCATCACCGGACACAAAAAGTTTATGTTAATAGAAATACATTTTTCTGATCGCCCGTAACCTCTCAGCAGGCTATGGAAAATCTCAGTGAGTAAATAACGTCATTAAAGTCCTCTCAAGGACTAAAAGGGAATACCTTTTTTGTAGTATACAAAATATATAAATAATATATTGGATTGTTCCGGGCTATCTGTTGGCTACTGATGTTTTTTGATTATTTTATACATATAATTAAAGTGATAGTTTACCCTATCCTAAACAGGTCAGGATCTCATTGTGGAGATGAGATAATTCCATGAAACTTGGTACACTTCTTGAAATTATCTGCACTATTTTTTGAATCTGCTCACAAACCTATACAACCTACATACAACCTTTAACTCTACAAAGCGGCCAATTTATTAATATAAATAAAATATTGTCAAAATAAATAATATTTATGTTTTATATTAAAATTGAAACTTCCTTTTTTAGTATTATAGTATTTGCTATTATTATGGAATGTTATAGGAGATTGTATGAATATAATTTAAATTAAAAAAAAAAATAATATTTTTAAAATTTAATAAATAAAAATAAAATAATACGTTCCAAAAAATATAGTATATATGGCAAAAAAAAGTGAGATCACATAGAAATAAAAATATCTTTTACATACACCAAAAACCCAAACCAAATTAATTACGACATAAATATGCATTCACTGAATCCTGATTCTATTTAAAAATCATTAATAAATGTTGTTTTTATGGTACTAATAACCTATTACTGATTTAATCTAAATACAAATTCAAAATTTGTTAAAATGTATAACTCTCTTTTTTATTTCAATATTTCAAAAGAAACTATTAAAAGTCTTATACATACATATATTCTTCACGCTCTTTGATGAACTCATTGAACATTTTAGTGGTCATTAAATACGTTTAATTCGTCATTTCTAAAAGAAATCTATTAAAGCCACAAACTTTTTTTTTGTAATTAAAACTAAGTTGGTTTTAATTTGAGACAGTTTTATTTTAAGCTGGACGGACATTAGAGCTGATTTAAATACATTGATAATGACTATTTTGCGAAAGTCTTATTCTTAAGTAATAATTTCAAAACGACCTGCTTCACCTACTCTTCACGGTAGTTGAACAAATTTGATCGATAACAGATGCAATGAGTTGAGATAATTATTAAGCACAGTCAATGTGCAATTTCCTCTCATAGCAGTTAATATCAAAAACATCAAAAGTTGATCGCTCTCAAAAAGCTAGCTCTAAACATTAAACATCTATTTAATAAAAGCGATAAAATCAGCAGTCAGCAGTACAAAACCACAACAATCATAACGGGTCACGCTTCGCTTAACTAGCTAATTGAGTTTTCATTCTTAAAGAATCAAAAGCGCAAACTATGACTTAAATACAAGTTCACTATAAATGACCAGAAACTTAGTTAAGATTAAAAGTTGAGAAGCGCTCGCTTTTTTATGATTCTGACAGCTTGAAAGAGGTTTAAGAGTTAACGTTCTGCCTGAATGAATAATTTTGAAATATTTTAATTTGTTAAATTCAAAACAAGAATCAATCTGAAGGGTTTTGAAATTACGTCATTTTGTCTGCCGTAGGAAAAAAAAATTAAATTTATAACGAGTAAGACTAGAATAACGAGATAGTATCTGTATAACGGTTCAGCATCGATTAGTAATTCAGAAGCAATAAACAACTAGGCTGTTATAAGCGAATTGTTGTCTGTTGTTTTGTTTCGATTTTTGTATCTGAGAATCAATTACAAACATACGCGCTGAAACATTCGCTTGAAGACTGATGAATACTTGTTAGAAAACATTTCCGTGTTACCTACATATATTTAAGAGTATGTCAAAAACGTTTAATACAGATTTTACTTCCTTATAGCTTTAATTAATACATGTCTTGCTTGAATACCTAGTCTAGTCGAGCTCTATGCTAAGTCACCTTCCGCAAAAAAAAAACAAAAATTCAAAAATATTTATGCACCTCAAATGTGTTGATTATTATTATTTTTGCACAAATCAGCTCATTGGGTGATTGTTTAAGGGTCACCTTCACCAAAGTCAAGGACATATCGAACGGAATTTTTGCAAAGATCACAATTAATATTATTGAAAAGAACTTCTTAATGAGTGCATAAATTAAAATTTATTTGTTTTTGGTATTTTATTTCTTAAAAATCTCTTAAAATATCTAATAAAATCAATGATTTATTTGCATGTCAAACTTGTTCTGTTCCACAAATTATTGAAGATTTGTTTTTATTGTTTTTGTTTAAAAATTAAAAGAAAATAAAAAATTGTTTATTGTTGTCACAAACCTGTTAGTTAGTTCATGAATTATTTAGCATAAATATCTAAAATATTATTTTCAAAAAAATATGTTCTGAGAACTCTTAACTTAAATTAAAAAATTGTTTAATTTATAACCATCATTTCTTATCTAAATTCTTAATTATTTTTTTTCTTTTAACAATAATCTTGATATAAGATAAGGCAAAATTAAAATTTTTTTAAAAATACAAGAACTCATTTGAAATTAAGGGGGTGCATGACATTGGCCGTTTTTTTAAATAGACTTTTTTTTATAATTTTGTAGTTTAGTAAATATTTTTAAGATTCTAAGAAAAAATTGCATGGGAAAATTCTTACGGGTTCAAAAGTTACAGCCGGAATATTTAGAGCGCATTTTAATTTTTTTTTGCATTTTTCTTTGTTCACAAACTATGAACGCGTTTATTTCGAAACGCGTTATTTTTATTTTATTTTCGTTATTTTTTGACGAAATTTTTTTTTTTTTGTATTTTTTAAACTTGATTCGCATCGTATGACACGAGCTTTTTTTAACTGCTACAACCACGAGGCGGTTTTTTTATCTGCAGCCAGTTTGTAGCTCTATAAAACCATGTTGGAAGGTAAAATATATTTTTTGAATTTTGTTTTCTTGTAATTTGTTCAATTCTCTACAATAATAAAAAAATTTTGGAAAAATGTGTGTTTTTGACTGAGTTATGAATTTTTAAAAAAAGGTCTATTTTCTCTGACGCGAATGTAATGTCCCACCTTAAACGCATTTAATTGCCAATAAAAAAGCTCCTTTTGTGGAGCTTCCGCAAAAAATCTCGGAAACATGGCAACTAAATAAAATGAGTAAAAAGAGTATGATAAGATAAACTGGATATTTTCAACTGATGTGTTCGAAATTTTTTCCTCCAACACCATTAGTCCATAAAAATCAATATAGACCCAAGACTTCAATCGTACTTTTTTCCTATGCTTAAAGGGAACAGTTTTAAACGTTTACAAGTACTAGTTAAATCTTACAAAATTTGCTTATATCAAATACTTTTGGTCTAATCAACCAATTTGAATTAAAAACAAGTAAAGAAAGTCTAAAGTCGGTCTAGGCCGAGTATGAAATACCCTAAACCCACTTTTCAAAAACAAAAAATTGTTTATTGTAAATGGGCGTCTCCGTGGGCGGATGAAGCCTATATTTTATATGTATTTAAATGTTGATGAAAAATTTACACATACCAAGTTTTATTCCTGTAGCTCACAGTTAATGCCTTTATTGTGCTTTCGCTATGGGAGGTGGGCGTGTTCATGGGTGGATTACTCCCAATGAACACACCTTAGTTTTGGTATAAAATACATACATACCAAATTTAATTTCTCTATGACAAACATTATCTTATTTACTGAGTTTTAATCTTTTTGGGTTGTATGGGAAGTAGGCGTGTCCGTAGGCGGATGACTTCCATATTTCAAAACCATATTTTTCTTGTCATGAAAAACATACGTTATTTAACATACGTTAAATTTTAGCTCTGTAGATTAAACAGAGGCTTATTTATTGCGTTTTCAATTTTTGGGTTGTATGGGAGGTGGGCGTGTTCGTGGGTAGATGATGTCCATTTTTTAAAATCATCTTTTTCTTGTTATAAAAAACATATGTGCCAAATTTTAGCATTGTAGGTTAAACAGAGGCTTATTTATTGCGTTTTCAATTTTTGGGTTGTATCGGAGGTGGGCGTGTCAGTGAGCGGATGACGTCCATTTTCCTAAGACATTTTTGTGTTAATATAAAACATATACACACAAAATTTTATTGTTGTAGGGTTATTATGAGCTGAGTTATGCAGTTTTAAATTTTTACGTTGTATGGGAGGTAGGCGTGTCCGTGGGCGGATTCTAAAAATATTCAATAATGCAGATCCTTGGATCCATGTGACTATGTGTACCAAGTTTCATCCAATTATCTCTACTCCTTCTTCTTATCCTGTGTTTACGGACAACACACAGACGGACATGAATAGCTAGACTCACGAGGTGACGCTGATCAAGAATATATATACTTTTCTATACCGGACTCGCTTCGTTCTATGCGTTACAAGCGTTTGCACAAAGTTAATATGCCCTCACCTTTCAGATTTAGGGTATAATTAATCAGCATTTTCAAAACAATTAGTTGTTCTTTACGTAGAACAAGCTATCATTAGGGATTGAATTCAGTAAATAGAAAAAAAATCAATGCGCACCAAAAGACATGTGCAATTAACGCAGGATTTTGCTGCAGCGCATGAACTCTGGACAGTCATCGGTTTTTAATCCAAACTTTGGTTTAAAGGAATTTTTAATCCTTAAAGTACTATTTTTTATTCCATATTTTAGTTTAATTTTTTTTTAATCCCAAAAAGTTTAAGTTTAAGACTATTTTTGAATTACAATGGCTGAATTACAATGCAACAGTCGCAGTGGCAGCAGCTGTGTCAGTGGCAGCGGCAGTGATCAGCTGTTTCGTATTTTACTGCCTGCAAATAACAATCTAGCAGTCGCATCGTCAGCATCAAAACCAGTGAATGTGGAATTTTTCTTAGTAGTTTAATTATTTGCATGTTGGCAGTGAATTTAGAAATAGGGCTAACCTCGGCAGTACTGCTTACTGCCACTGCTGCTGCTATGTTAGTTTCACCATTGAACAACAGTATTCCTAAAATATCAGCTGATCAATGCCACTGCCACTGACGCTGCCAGTGACGCATTGTAATTCAGGTATAAGATTGAAAACTACTTAATTTAAGCTAAATATAATTCTGAATGTTGTTAAAGCATCCGAAATTTATTTTTAATGAAACAAATTTTTTATTAAAATCTGAACCAAAATATTATTACATTACATTAATCATTATTACAGTAAACAGTGCTTAAACCTTTTTGAATTAAATAGTAATCCTTTTCGTATTACAATATTTTACACTTTTTTGAACTAAAATCTAATCCTTTCTGGATTCTAATATTTTAGACTTTCTGTGGATTAACAATTATTCCTTTTTGGTTTAAGAAATTTTAAACTTTTTGCGGATTAAAAATAAATCCTTTTTGGATTGAAAAATTTAAAACTTTTCATTGGATAAAAAAATAATCTTTTTTTGGTCGTGTCCTAAATGTAATCCAAAAAAGTTTAAAATTTAGTCCAAGATTTTTAACCGTGTGTGAAACAATATTTTCATTCGTGCTTATTTTAATTTTAGATTATTTGATCTGATGGACTTAAATCAACCATTTCCAATCAGATGGTCGATCGTGGTATAGGACCAAGGACCCAAATTTAACCCTACAACATCATGTGAAGCGAACAATTATTTTGCAAAATGTATTGGTTCGTTAATACGCATCGATGATATTATGCGTAAGGAACAATAACTGCCCATCCTGCAACAAAATCTACCAGGTGTTGTAGAAAATATGGGTTTTTCTGCTAAAAAATTTATTATTTCAGCTTGGCAATGATTGCTTGACTAATTCGTTCAAAGAAAAATTAGCTGTTGTGAAAAAGAACCAAATCGGCCAACTTATACTTCCACCTCTCATATAACTGAAATCGGTAAACTGAAGTATATTCCCAAAACGACATGCAAGAGTAAAACCAAATCGACCACCTAATAATTCCACCGCTCCACATAGGGGTATTTGGCTCGAAAAACCGCTCAAAAATATTTGTTTGTCCTAAGTAAATGATATTTGTTTAAAATCTTGAAAAGGGCTATAAAGCTTGTTTCGACCAAATAAAGGTGTAAATTAAGTTTCTTAAGGAGGGACATAACATTCGCGGCAGAGAAAACAGACCTTTTTTTGAAAAATTCATAACTCAGTCAAAAACAAACATTTTCCAAATTTTTTTTTTAATTATTGTAGAGAATTGAACAAATTACAAAAAAAATATTCAAAACAATATATTTTTCACTCCAACATGATTTTGTAGAGCTCCAAACTGGCGGCAGAGAAAAAAACGGGGCCTCGCGGTTGCAGCGCTGGGAGTCGCAAAAATTGTCCGATCTGGAAAAAAATGACTTTTTTACATTTTTTTTCACTTTTTGGTGATGTTCCAAATTTGAAAGTGTGTTTTTCGAAAAAAATATTGACTTTAAAATTCATAAAAAATCGAAAAAAATTTAAAAAAAAGCTCGTGTCATACGAAAGCGAATCAAGTTTAAAAAAATACAACAAAAAAAAATCATCAAAAAATGAACCCGCTAGTGCCGCAACCAGTACGAAAAACAGAGTTTCGAGATAAACGCGTTCAATGTTTGTGAACAAAGAAAAATGCAAGGAAAAATAAAAATGCGCTCTCACTAATCCGGCTGTAACTTTTGAGCTCGTAAAAATTTTTCCATGAAATTTTTTTCTTAGAATCTTAAAAATATTTACTAAAATACAAAATTATAAAAATAAATGGCCAATGTCATATCCCTTTTCTCTTTCATTTCAAATTTTCTCTTTCATCAAACTAGACACCTATCAGGGTCAATGAAATCTGGGGGAGGGGGGCGGTTTCGGGCAGCATTTTTTCGGTTTTTGCTTTTTGACATCTTTCTTCATTAGCCTATACCAAAAATGTTACCCAATAACACCAAATAATATAACAAAAGGTTCATACTAAAAAAAAAAATTTTAAAAAAATTTCCCATTTTCATACCTTCATAACAAATTATATATCTAAATAAATAAAGCTTCAATATCCATAAAAAAAGTTATATTTTAAAGAACATACCTGCAGCAAAATCTTCCATAGCAACAAACTTATTTCACAATATTAATAACAAAAAAAAAAAAAAATAATTGTTTAGGTGTGATCTTTTTCACTAAAATTAACTCAATAACAATGCAAGCTTACGATCGATGACTTTCAACTGATGCTGCGACGAAGTGTGTGCATTAAAATTAAAAAAACAAATGGTAACTTATTTAATGAGTATTAACAAAAGCTAGAAAATAATTTTACATCTCAACTGTACATTTTGAGAAATTAATTAATGAGCGGTTTTTCGAGCCAAATACCCCTATGTGCGCTCATACAACCGAAATCAGTAATCTGGTTTGTTTCATCAAAAAAGAAAAGGATCCCAGAGCAATGCAATTTGGTGCACCTAATTATTTTATTAGAAAAACTATTAGGTGGGAAAAAGAACCAAATCGGCCAACTAATACACCGACCTCTCATATAACCGAAATCGTTAAACTGGTATATTTCCCTAAAAATGCATCCCAAAAGTAATGCAATTTGGTACACCTAATTCTTTTATAGGAACAACTAGTTGGTGCGAAAAGGATCGGTCAATAGTTACAAATGATCAAATTTACACTTAAAAACTATTACAACAAATTTTTTTAAACCCTTAAATTTTTTTTATTTTTATTCTAATTTCATTATTTCTTATTTTGTAGTTTCCCGAGCAATATTTTTTTAGCTATGGCTGGGTTATGGCTGTTACTCCTTGGTAAAACCACAAAAAATTTGCTTAACTACATTTGTATTACTACAAAACTGCATTTTTTTTTTAAGGTAAGCAGTTACTTCAAATTAATTTTTTTGCAAAATACTTGTCATATTTTTACATATAAAGAATACAAAAATTAAACAGGTCTTTTCGTTTTTTTTTATTTCAAAATCACTTTCGAATTTGGTGAAAATGTGCACTTTTTGTTTAAAACAAGAGGTATACCTATACCGTTAGTACCAGCGCCATGATAAATAAAAATGTATACAAAAAAATTTAGTGGCATGTACTTATTCTATATTTTCTTTTAGTATATCATTATTATAAATTACAAAATTACATACATAACGGCTGTTTTTTTTTTTTTTCCTTTAACACAGTACACTGAGAAAACAAAATAAAAGGTATACGCTCATTTTAAAAATGGTTAGTAAAATGTTTATTTTAAAAACATTCTACGCCATGCAAAAATTAAAATCCTTCCTTTAAAATACAAAAGTTAAATGAAACGTTTTAAATACAAAAACGAACGTTTTACTACGATTTGAATGAATGAATAAGTAAGTATGCTATAATGAATATTTTCAAAAACATTTAACGCCATACATAAATGAGAACGCATATTTTAAAATACAAAAGTAAAAAGAAACGTTTAAGAAACAACAATGATCGTTTTACAATGATAAAGTAGTCTAAAATTAATATTTTTAAAAATATTTTACGCCATACAAAAATAAAAACGCTCATTTTAAAATTCAAAAGTAAAATGAAACGTTTTAAAAACAGCAATGAACGTTTTAACAAGAATTTTATATAAATGCATGTTTTTGTCAAGATTTTCTGTCACTTTATAAGACGAGTAGTTTCAAATATGTTTTGCTACAGTTAACTTATCGTTACCAATAGCTCAGTGGTAGTGTGCTAGACTGGCATGTAGAGGACGTCGGTTCGCATCCTGACTATGTGTGTATCAAAAGTATTAATATAATTATTTAAATTCTAATTGTAATTGTTTCATTAACTCATTAGTCAGAAAAAAACCCGCGAAATAAATTTGCGCTTTCAATCTAATCTTAAAAACAATCTATCAACATTTATCAAAAATAAATGTGTTTAAGTTAAAACAAATTCTTGCAGGTTTCGTCAGTGATTGAACCCTGAACGGTTGAGTTTTAAACTCGACCGATAACAAGCTCGGCTAAACTTGAACTTTTTAAAAGGTGTTTAAATTTCATAGAGTACGTGTTGGCAATCGAGGCAATTAAAATTTTTTTTTTTAAATTTCAATTTAAAATATCAAGCGAACTTTTTAAAAGCTCTTTATGAAATGTTTGTTTTAGAAAATCAAACAAACGTTTTTGAAGCTCTCTTTAAAATGTGCATTTTTAAAATAAAAATAAAGATAAAGGCGCAAAATCTGGGTCAAATATTTTCAAAAGTAGCACGTTTCTGCTAGTTTAAAAAATGTAGTTTTCTCTGTGTAGACTGAATCGTTACAAATTCACTTTTTGTAAAGATTAGCAGCTGTTTTGAGCTAATTTTCTTTACATAGCATAATTTATATTTATAAAAATCAAATGTATAAAAATTGAACAGATAAAATTTCTTATCTTTTTTAAATCACTTCTAAAGTTGGTTTTCTTTTAAGATACTATTACCGTGTGTAAAAAATGAACAATAATTTTTGTTTATTTTTTTTTAGAATATGGTTCCTTAAGGTCTTAAGGAATACGTGCACGAAATTTTAGAAAAAAATATCAAATAAAAAAAAGATATAACATACATTACATTCGTATGTCACGCATTTATTCATATATTATCGTTCATAGAGGAAAATCTAATCGCGTTTTTCTCGCAACAAGTTTTTTCGAATTGGTTTCTAAGATATCTCGAGTTCTGCTTGATCGATTTCGATGAATCATTCACATTCATTGTGATCTTCATAGATTCTGTTAAGCACTCTACCTATAAAAAGCCGAGAAACTTTTATATTTTGTTTTTTACGGCTAAGAATTTCTACCAAAAAGAGGGGTTTTTTGTAAATTTATTTTTCAACGCATGCCATTTTTTTTTTGTTTTTTATTTTTTTTTATTTGCGTAGGTAGACTGCTCAACTACAACTCTTTATTGAAGAATGCACTTTGATTTTTTACTTTCCGACGCCTTGAAAATGCTGGAGACAAGAAACCAACTTACAAACTTTTTTAAACATGCCAACTTCAACGACCTCTAGAAAATAAACAACATATACAAAAACAAAAAAAAAAAAATTTTTTTATATCTTCAACTTTAACTGTACATAATGTAAATAAATTTGATAATACTATGTAAAAAAAAATTAATAAAAAAGGTGTTATTTTTAATAGCTTCACACTGTAATAGTACCTTAATTATTTTAAAGGCTCTTTCTAAAGGCTCAAAAAAATATTTTTCCAGATGGTTGCACTTCCATATTTCCCAAGTCGTATGGTATCGTGTGTCTACAAAAATACAAATTTTATATATACTTATACGTATATACTCGACGTTCGGTTCGGGACATCGCTCCACTCTAAATGGGCTGTTTATTTGGTTTTTATTTTTGAAATAAATAAATTACCCAAAATCTCATCCGCCACCCAGGTTTAATTCTTCAAGAGGGAATTATTTGCAACTTTATCGCTATTTTGAAAATATGAAAATATTTTTGAATGCTTTATGGGCAGTAAAATATACTTCAAAAGTTTGAAAATCGATTTTATTTTTCATTATCTTTTAAAAAATCCAAAAACTGATTTAAATTTATGAGCGCTAAACTATGGGATACCCTTAAAATTTAAACAAATTTAAGTAACGAAATTGGTTGAAGGTATTTAAACAGCTTTAAAAATTAATTTCAGTACAACGAATAAAATTTAAAAATAAAAGCACCAGTTCCATACCTGTTCTGTTAATCGTAAACCGTAGGTTTTTTTAAACAAGCCACGTTTAAACTCACTAAAATACCGTTCTTTAGGTTTCATTCTCTTGTTTTAATTCATAAATCAATTATAATAAAAAAATTAAAATTTAACTCCAATTTTGCATTGTAAAATAAACAGATTCTTAACAACTAATGGTTTCTGAGCAATTACACAGGTTTACAAATCAGGGTTAACTTTTGGACCAGAGATGGCGAAAGTGGTTTCGTATGTATATGTTTAAGAAAAACAAGTAAAGAAAGTCTAAAGTCGGTCTAGGCCGACTATGAAATACCCTAAACCCACTTTTCAAAAACAAAAAATTTTTATTGTAAATGGGCGTCTCCAAGGGCGGACGAAGCCTTTATTTTATATGCATTTAAATATTGATGAAAAATTTACTCATACCAAGTTTTATTCCTGTAGCTCACAGTTACTGCTTTTATTGTGCTTTCGCTATGGGAACACACCATAGTTTTGGTATAAAACACATGCATGCCAAATTGAATTTCTCCATGACAAACATAACCTTATTTATTGAGTTTAAAACTTTTTGGGTTGTATGGGAAAAAGGCGTGTCCGTAGGCGGATGACGTCCATTTTTCAAAACCATCTTTGTCTTATCATAAAAAACATGCGTGCCAAATTTTAGCTCTGTAGGTTAAACAGAGGCTTATTTATTGCGTTTTCAATTTTTGGGTTGTATGGGAGGTGGGCGTGTCCGTGAGCGGATGACATCCATTTTTCGAAGACATCTTTGTGTTTGTATAAAACACATACATATCAAATTTTATTGTTGTAGGCTTATTATGAGCTGAGTTATGCAGTTTTCAATTTTCGCGTTGTATGGGAGGTAGGCGTGTCCGTGAGCGTATGATGTCCACTTTTCAAAACCATCTTTGTTGTATTACAAAAAACATATGTGCCAAATTATAGCTCTGTAGGTTAAACAGAGGCTTATTTATTGCGTTTTCAATTTTTGGGTTGTATGGGAGGTGGGCGTGTCCGTAATCGGATGACGTCCATTTTTCAAAGACATTTTTGTGTTGATATAAAACACATACATATCAAATTTTATTGTTGTAGGCTAATTATGAGCTGAGTTATGCAGTTTTCAATTTTCGCGTTGTATGGGAGGTAGGCGTGTCCGTGAGCGTATGATGTCCACTTTTCAAAACCATCTTTGTTGTATTACAAAAAACACATGTGCCAAATTATAGCTCTGTAGGTTAAACAAAGGCTTATTTATTGCGTTTTCAAGTTTTGGGTTGTATGGGAGGTGGGCGTGTCCGTAAGCGGATGACGTCCATTTTTCAAAAACATCTTTGTGTTAATATAAAACACATACATACCAAATTTTATTGTTGTAGGCTAATTATAAGCTGAGTTATGCAGTTTTCAATTTTCGCGTTGTACGGGAGGTAGGCGTGTCCGTGGGCGGATTCCAAAAATATTCAATAGTGCAGATCCTTGGGTCCATGTGACCATGTGTACCAAGTTTCATCCAATTATCTCAACTCCTTCTTCTTATCCTGTGTATACGGACAACACACAGACGGACGGACGGACGGACGGACGGACGGACGGACGGACGGACATGGATAGCTCGACTCACGTGGTGACGCTGATCAAGAATATATATACTTTTCTATACCGGACTCGCTTCGTTCTATGCGTTACAAACGTTTGCACAAAGTTAATATACCCTGACCTTTCAGGTTTAGGGTATAAAAAAAGAGTCATTTTCGAAAAGTTGTTTTTTTTATACACCTATAAAATATGTATTTTTCGTGGTATTCATATGCATTTCAGCTTATTGGTAAAGCATTGAGCTATTCTTTCCATTGCTATAACGTGTGGAGAACCATCTTAAATACGTATATTGTAGGTGTTTAAAAAAAATATTTTCGAAATTAATTCATTTTGTACTAGAGCGCCTGGCGTACACTTTTCTAAAAAATGGTTGTCAGAATTCGATTTTGTGTACCTAAAAACCCATATATATATAAGATTTATCAAAATCTAACGGTAATTATGGCAATTAAATAATAATTAAGTTGAAAAAAGCCTTCTGAAAGCCTACCTTCTAGATATATCAATGGAAAGAAGAGCTCAATACTTTTCCAGCAAGCATGTAAATGCATGTCAAAAGCTTAAAAAATATATATTTTATAGGTGTTTAAAAGAAATATATTTTCGAAAATGATGAAAACTCGACTTTTGAGGTCTCAAAAGAGTTTGTAAGGACAACAAATTTCAACATTTTTATACCCTAAACCTGCACAGAGGAAAAAACCTATGGACTCAATACAGAAATTTATGTACTCATCGCATAGTTTTCTGCACACAAAAATTTTACATTTTTCATGTATTGAGTACATGTTGAAATCTTTATTGACTACATAATGCTTTCAAGCGGTTATGTAGTCAATAAAGAATTGTATGTACTCAACGCAAACTGTTACAAATAATTTTATGTAATGAGTAAAGATCTTATGTACGTATTACATAAATTATTGACTCAGTACATACATAATTTACTCATTACATATTTGGAGTACATAATTTTATGCAATGAGTACATACATTATTTACTCATTACATATTTTAAATGCATAATTTTATGTAATGAGTACATACATAATTTACTCATTACATATTTTTAGTGCATACATTTATATAATGAGTACATACATCATTTACTCATTACATATGTTAAAAACATAATTTTATGCAATGACTACATGCATAATGTATTCATTATATATTTTTTGTTCATAATTCCATGTATTGAATATATACACAATTCATGCCTGTGCCTAAAACACCCTCTCAACAAATGCAATAAATAATTTTATAAAGAAATGACTAGATTTCACAAAATAATTGACAATTACTTATAGAAACCCCGCCATTCTTATCCAATCATCGCTTTTGTTCTAGAGTACAGTGGATGAACTCATTCCCGCTCTGATTTTCTAGAGGCTTTAGAGGTGTTGCTTATTTGAAAATCAAGAAACGAATGACATAAAACAGCAAAATCGTGTGCCGATGTGCAAGAGATACGTGTACTGAGTCCATATGTTATGTACTGAATAAATGTGTCACTTCAATCGTATAAGGGGGACGTGTACTGAGTCTATATTTTATGTATTGAGTAAAGTTTTTGTAAAAAATTACATAACACGTTGATTGAGAACACGTTGCTTGTATCTATTGAAGTCTGCTATGTATTCAACACATAACATGATGTATTGAATACATTTTTTATTCAATTTAAAAAGTGAATAAATTGATATGTAGTCAGTACACGCTCCCTTTACTCAGTAAATACTGCTCTTGTTGCGTTCTCATACAAGTTGAAGTGCATAGATTTTACATAGCTGTCTCTGTACTGACTACATAACTTTTTCCCTTCGTGTGAAAGGTCAGGGTATATTAACTTTGTGCAAACGTTTGTAACGCATAGAACGAAGCGAGTCCGGTATAGAAAAGTATATATATTCTTGATCAGCGTCACCTCGTGAGTCGAGCTATTCATGTCCGTCCGTCCGTCCGTCTGTCCGTCTGTGTGTTGTCCGTATACACAGGATAAGAAGAAGGAGTAGAGATAATTGGATGAAACTTGGTACACATGGTCACATGCACCCAAGGATCTGCACTATTGAATATTTTTGGAATCTGCCCACGGACACGCCTACCTCCCATACAACGCGAAAATTGAAAACTGCATAACTCAGCTCATAGTTCGCCTACAACAATAAAATTTAATATGTATGTGTTTTATACCAACACAAAAATTTCTTCGAAAAATGGACGTCATCCGCTCACGGACACGCCCACCTCCCATACAACCCAAAAATTGAAAACGCAATATATAAGCCTGTGTTTAACTTAAAGAGCTAAAATTTGGCACATATATTTTTTATAACAAAACCAAGACTTTTTGAAAAATGGACATCATCCGCTAGGACACGCCTACCTCCCATACAACGCGAAAATTAAAAACTGCATAACTCAGCTCATAGTTAACCTACAACAATAAAATTTGACATGTATGTGTTTTATACAAGCACAAACATTTCTTCGAAAAATGGATGTCATCCACTCACGGACACGCCCACCTCCCATACAACCCAAAAATTGAAAACGCAATAAATAAGCCTGTGTTTAATCTAAAGAGCTAAAATTTGGCACATATATTTTTTATAACAAAACCAAGACGTTTTTGAAAAATGGACATCATCCGCTCACGGACACGCCTACCTCCCATACAACGCGAAAATTAAAAACTGCATAACTCAGCTCATAGTTAACCAACAACAATAAAATTTGACATGTATGTGTTTTATACAAGCACAAACATTTCTTCGAAAAATGGACGTCATCCACTCACGGACACGCCCACCTCCCATACAACCCAAAAATTGAAAACGCAATAAATAAGCCTGTGTTTAATCTAAAGAGCTAAAATTTGGCACATATGTTTTTTATGAAAGGAAAAAGATGGTTTTGAAAAATGGACGACATCCGCCAACGGACACGCCTACCTCCCATAGAACCCAAAAAGTTTATAACTCAATAAATAAGGTTATGTTTGTCATAGAGAAATTAAATTTGGTATGTATGTATTTTATACCAAAACTAAGGTGTGTTCAAAAATTGGGAGTAATCCGTCCATAAACTCGCCCACCTCCCATAGCGAAAGCACAATTAAGGCATTAACTGTGAGCTGCAGGAATAAAACTTGGTATGTGTAAATTTTTCATCAAAATTGAAATGCATATGCACTCACGGACACGCCCATTTATAATAAAAGTTTTTTTTGTTTTTGAAAAGTGGGTTTAGGGTATTTCATAGTCGGCCTAGACCGACTTTAGACTTTCTTTACTTGTTTTAGCCAATATTTGTGTACTATCACAATCTTTAATTTTTTGCTTATCTTGAGTATGCATTCTGAAGAAAAAAAAAAAGTTATAGGCAATAAACTTGATTTTTTGGCCAAAAAAGGGTTCAGAAGAACCAAAACCGCTCCAAGGAGATTTCTCCGATCCAAAAAAAAATTATGCAGAAATAGTTTTTAAGGGGCCCTTTAACTTTTGAGTCGGTGTCCCGCAATATCTTAATTTCGATCCGGCTTAATGTACGCGCTTAATTCAAATCCGCAGTTCGTTTTTTTTTCTATCAGGTCAAGTTTTGGAGATATAGCTTAAAATGTTTGTTACGGTTAATTTTCTATGAATTGAACAATATCTTTTTAACGCTTCTTTCAGTTTAAATCGCTTTCATAGGGATTGAATAAGTAATATTGAGCCTGACCTTTTCTGTTTACTGGATTCAATTCATTACCTTCAATTGTTTTGAAAATATTGGCATTCAAAATTTAACATTTTCTAGAATTTTCATATTATATGACTATTTACAACCCTGTAACTTTTTATCTCTCCATGTTCATTCAAAAATTTGAAATTTAAGAAAGCATTTTACTTATTTTCAATGCAATGGATAGTATCTAAAAAATATTAAATTCTTATTAAATTTATCCCATACATTTTATAAGAAATGTTTTCTGCTCGCCATCATGTCAGATTTTTAAGAAAAAAATTTAATAAAAGTTTAGTTTTTTAAAACCAATTTTGAAACTGTTTAATGGCATTTACAAAAAAATAAAATTATTTCTTAAATTCCAAAGATTGTTCATCCGACAAAAAAAAATTAGAAATTAGCAAAAATGTTTATCTTTGAAGACCAATATTGTCAAAACTATAAAAGATTATGAGTTTCAACAAATAGAAATGCTTAGGCTTAATATTGCCTAAAATATTAATAAATTCTTTAATCCTTTTAAAGGCGATTTAAATAGGCCGATTTGTTAAAAAGATATGTTTCAATTTATAGAAAAAGAACCTTTTAAACATTTTTGCCTATTTCTCCAAAACTTGACCTGATTTAAAAAACTGCAGCTCTTACATAAGGCATCACTTTCGTCTTCTCTGGTCCAACCTGTGTTATTATAAACAAACATAACCTAGAGTAACATCGATTTGAATGAAAGCAAATCAATTTGCTTTCAATTAACAGCTTAACGCAAGGAAGAGTTAGGTATTAAGACAAAAAACAATGTTAAATGATGTGAGGTGCTAAAATTCATAATAGACAGGCACGGATTTATCATTAGAGAGGAAACGAAAATAGCGTTAATTGGGGCGGGGCGCCAACTAAGGGCACCAACAAAATTAAAAATATTTCTTTTTATCACAAGAACACAAGAAATATGAATTTATATTCAGTAACACGAAAATTGACATTTCATTTTTTATTTTTTTTTTCTGACGTAGCATTACGTAATACTGCACGGTTTGTATGGAATCGTTTTTACAAATTTTTTCAAGCACATGCAACGGAAACGGAAATCAATCATTAGCTGCTTTCTTTGTTTTTATTTTGTTGTTTTTGTTGTTGTTGTATTGTATTGTTGTTGTATTGTTGTTGTTTTGTACGAACTGACTTATAACAGCATTGGTTCTCTAGCCATATGAGTGTAGCTAGCAAACTATACATCGGACAGAGACGAAAGTGGCACCAACGGAAAAATTGACATTCTCTCAGTCAATGAACTCAAACTGTCAAACTTAACGAAATTATCGAAAGAATTTAATATTTTGCTTCTTTCTGTTGCTTGCTATATTTATCATGCTTACTTTTTCTGTGTTTTGGTCGTGATAAGAAGTCCATATCTTGAGTGTTATTAATTAATTTGTTTATCTTCGGAATATAAATAAAACTCATATGCAAAATGGTCAAAACAATCGTATGAAAAAAACAAAGTAGAAAATATCGATGGTTAAGCTCACTAAAGTGATAAGTGAAAAATTTCAAATGTTCAGGAGCGTTGATTTTGTTTTTAAATTTCAATACAACTCAATACAAAACACTAATTTTAACTGTACACTGACACGCATTCACTGGCTATTCATTATTAATAAATTTACACATGGTAGATATTATATTGATGGAATGAAAAATGCAGTAAACCTATTTTCGTCAAAAGGTCACTTATCACTTTAGTGCGCTTAACCATCGATATGTGCTACTTAAACGGAATTCTAGGTCTTAACTTGAAACTGTTTATTTTTTTGTTAAGCTAGATTTAGAATTTTTGACTTAAATATGCGAAAAATAGTTTCCATGAAAAATTGCTCGACTATTTTTGCACCATTTTTTCAACATTGGGCTCAAATTGTACTTCAGGTTGGAGTTTAAAAAAGTTTGGGAATTTTTTATTAAAAAATTAAAGAAATAGTTAAGATAAAAAAAAAAAAAAAAAAGTGGAGAAAACATCTGATCCTAAAGAAATCTTACTTTTTTTAGTCTTTGTAGTTTCGTTTTGTAGTTGATATTGATTATTAAATTTCAATTAATATCAATGTTCAAGCTATAGTACTTAGGAACGTCGAAAATTAAAATCCGGCCCTTCTAATAGCCAAAATAAAACTTACTCTTATGACCAGCTCCTCATCAGGTTCATCGTATTCGTTGTTGTAGTTTGTGGTTACCGGATATGTCACAAATGCCTGCATCTTGGATTGTATTTTGAGTGAAATTGTAGGCAGGAAAAATAATTTTACTAGAAACTTTCTTAATTAAAAGACGCCGATGCGAGAGTGCCAACAAAAACGTTGAGAACGAACGTCAAAAAGAACGCGTACTTCAAGTGCAGATTAAAATGATTTGAACAAGTAAGCCGTAGATGGTCATAGTTTTTTTACCACCAAATAACTGTTAGTAAAACCGAGTACTGTTAAAAAATAGAAAAACTCGTGCTAATCGCACGTGAAAATTCTATTGGCAACTCTAATTGACTTTGTTGGCAACTTGAGCGCGTCTTTAGCCGTTCACGTTTAAATTGAAACTAAACTGAATTGAGCTGAACTGAAGTTCAAGCGGATTGCCAAACCATTTAACGTCAGCGTCAGAGTCAGAGACCTAGCTTTAGAACAAGTTAAGACAGCGTCATCAAACTTTGCTGGTGTTTCCGTCAGAGTCGTTGTGAGTACTACCGAGAAGAACAGGTTATGTTAGGGTTTTTTATTCTTACCGCTCCGAACTCAATGAGTTCTACCAAGAAATTCTTGACAAGAAGACAATCAGAATCACATGTGTTTGTATGCCGTTGCTTGGTGTAGCCAGTCGCGGTGATCATGAAGCTTGTCAAGCTATGTGCTCTGTTTCAGCCAACAACAAAGCCATTTTTCATGACTCTCTGTTTTCAAAACGTTAAGCAGTCGTTTGATTGGTTTGGTAGAATTAAAAATTATCACATAAGAATTTTTTTTTCTCTTTGTACTTGTTGTTTTTTTAGCAATATGTCTGAATCATTTTACAGTTAAATTTTTCTTTCAAGGTTATTGATTATCAGGCACGGTCAAGTTTATCTACACTTGCTAGTGGGAACTCAGAAAATTAACCAAGGTTAGTTCTAGTAGTTACTGATTGCTTTAACTAATAAGTGGAATAAATCGTAGGTAAGTTAAATAAATTTTAAAATTTGTCATCGATACTGAGATAGTTTGAGTTAATTTGAGTTAAGTTAAAGTTTTAGTTATTGTGCAAGAGGGCTTTTGGCAATGGCTGAATTATGACTCAGCGGATACAGAATAAACGAAGGACTCTTGAACCTTCACCAAACCAAAAGACTTGGTTTTTAAAATGTAACTGTATAATTTATTATGTATTATTAAATATATAAACTGATACTTTAAATAAATTTGTATTCATGTACCTACTTATATATTTTGCTCATTCTAAAAATACACAACAATAACAACTCGACTTTGGTTTATATCGACCTCCGTATTAAAGATGAATTCGACGATTGCGTTTACTGACGTCGGCAGTTACTGGCTTGGTAGTTTTCGGTGTTCGTTATTTGGTGTATCAAAAACAAAAAAACAAATTGGCCATTTCAGCCCTTGAAAGGACTTTGACCGAGCTTCTTATGATCAATTGTGTTGTGTGTGTTATTAAATGTTTGCACACAATTGACCGAGAACTGGACCTACATGTTTTATGCCGACTCCGAACGGCTCATGTTCTCAAGAAGCTTTACATGGCATTATTTACTCTCTGAGGTTTGCCATTGTCTGCAGAGAGGTGGTGACCGATCAGAAAAATTTTTTATTGAAAAAACTTTTCGCCGCGGCTGGGGATCGAACCCGGGCTCCGAGCATGCTAAGCCACACACTTAACCTGCATGCCACGGTCACCACATATTTGGTGTATCAGTAAACATAAATGTAGAAAATATATGTATATCTGAATGAGGCAGTTGATGATGACGCAAACTTTAGCAGGGTTCGATTACTTTCGTCAGTTGACCGAAGGTACTTCAACTGATTTAGTAAAATTAAATTTTTAAATTATTTGATATGAAAACACGATATTTTTTTCGACATTTTTCTAGTTTATAGACACTTCGGTTCGTGTGAATACCGATCGATGCGTACTTGTGAATTACATGACTTCTATACACTCGAGATGACCGATCGCAGCCGGGCCAAGATATCCAAAAACCTATTTAAATATGTGTACAATATGTGTCCACATTAGTACTAATATTAGTGCTGATTTGTTTTTTCCAGCGGTATGGTGCAAATGAAGAATCTGTACCAAACAAACGGGATTTTGAAAAATTTTACAGGACAAATGAATAAATTATAAGTTATTTAAAAAAACAAAAACAGCGAAACCAACCAACTTGAGAACCTCCTCCTTTTTTAAGTCGGTTAAAAATCATATCAATCAAGTATTATAAAAAAATATTTTATATATTAAAATACTAATTATTGGACTAATTATTGGACTTTTCACGCAAAATTGTAAACAATTTTACTTTTGAATATCAGCCTAGCAAACATTATGACTCTAAAAAGACTCTTTCAAGCCTCATATAAATGAAGTTTTTTCGTCATAATGTGCTCAAAATATGATTCATAAAAATTATTGTTTTATGAGTCTTTTTGTACTCATAGTAATGACGGTTTTAAGACTCATATTTGATACTCTTTTAAGACTCGCATGTAGTACTCTTTTAATACTCACATTCAATACTCTTTAAAGACTCGTATAAGTCTTTTTGCAACGAACATTTGTTGTATGTAGTTCAATTTTAATGCATGTTTATCGCCACAAACAAACAATTCACTGAAAAGCGACGCCAAGATAGCATGTGCACATAACTTACTGTTACAAAGTTTTATAAAATTAAAAGAAGAATATGCTCGGTTAAGTTATTATTTATTTATTAGATATGGTGCTTTTGCAATAATCCGATTCTATTTACTCATGAAACACTCGTATATAAGACTCTTTTATGAGTTTTTTTTTATGATTACCCATATATCAATCAAAATATGATTCTTTTATGAGTCTTTTTTATGAACAATCATATCACCGTCATATTTAGGACTCTTTAATGAGTCTCTTTTATGAGTATTCATAAATCAGATACAATAATGACTATTGTATAAGTCTTATTTTTGAGCAATCATTTAACAATCATATTAAAGACTCTTTCATGAGTCAATTTAATGAGTCATCATAAAACACGCATAAAAGACAGTCTTTTTAGAGTAATTTTTTGGAGAGCCTCAGAAAATGTTTGCAGGGAGAGTTCATAAAATTTATTTTTGCTGTTAGTACTAGTTCACTAGCCTACAAAACTTTTTGTTGTTTTATTTTATCAAGCCATTTAAAAGAAATTCTTTGAAATAGTTCTCAGTTATGAGAAGTTCACAACTCGTTTTTTCCGAAAAATCTTACTATGACTATTACTATTGACTCATCTCATACAAATTTTGACTTTTACGCCTTTTTCTATTCATGAACTTAGTTAAACTTAGAACCTAGAACTTTTGTTTTGGTACTAGTTTTAGGGTGTGGAAGTTTGACTTTCATATAAAAATCACTTTCTTTTGCATTTTGGCTTAAATTTCACTAAGGATCAGAACTTGAGCATGGTGCCAATCACTTTTTCATTACAATACATGTTGAGTATAAAATCAGGTAGAAAACTTTCATATATCTATACCACTACCATTTTTAACGGGTTTTCCGAAAAGAATTTTCAAAATTACAACTGACACATTTGGTGCAATTCAGCATAGTAAGCATGATTTATACGTGCAAAAAATTATGAATATTTTTCCCACACTATGGAAGTGTAATCTGCTCATTGTCAAACGATCGCTTTTCAATTTAAACTTTTACTCCTTTTTCCAGACATTTTCATAACCTGACTACTTTAATTCCAGAACATTTTACGGTAAGAAGGACAAAAGGACAATTTGTACAAATGAATTCCATTATTTTTCAAAATTCAAAAATGCATATATATTTGGGGTCTCTTCAATGAACTATATCCAATATTACAATTTTGAAAGCATGCTTGTTATTGTCAAAAGTTTAGAAGATAATACAAATTTTTTGAAAATTATGAAGTTTTATAAAATTGTTTGTACTAAGTAATCAGTTGGTGAAAAATTCATAATTTTCCTCATAAGAATGCTGTCATAAAATGTACTGTAAACATTTTTCACTTGAAACTTTTTTGACTAGACGTATTTTAATTTGAAGTAATTGTACTTAAATAGGAATTCGATTACACTTATTTACTTCTTACCCTGCTTTCCTGTAGTCCTGTATAATAGAAACTTCCTTCTTTAGATCATGAATTGAAACATACAAATTTCATGAATTGAAAATTTTTTCAACGTTTCTAATAGCGCCTATTCGCGAATTTGGGAAATTCATATGAAATTTTCGTCAACGAAATGTATGGCCGAATCAGCATATTTCGTCAACGAGGACGAAAACTCGTATATGATTCAGTCATGAATTCCTTAGAGTTGGACCACTGGGTATTTAATATCAAAGACTTGCATTAAATTAATTGAAAATACAAGCCGTGTCCCGGCGGGAAATTTCAAATATCGGACATGGCAACACTAACTCATATATCTATTTCTATTAAAAATCATTTTATGAGAAAACAAATTGATTATTATATTTTGATTTTACTTTTATTTTATAGCATTGACCACTCCCTGACCGTGAATGCTCATTGTATGGCGCGCAAGCCAACGAATATCGGCAGACCCGGGTTCGAATCACCATCCGCCACAGAAAGTGTTTTTCAAAAGAAATCAATTTTTCTGCTAGGTCATCAGCTCTCTGCAGACAATAGCACACCTCAAAGCTAAACAATGCCATGTAAAGCTTCTTGAGAACTATAACTGTAGTCGGTTAGAGTCAGCATAAAAAAAGTAGGACCAGTTCTCAGTCAGTTGCGAATAAACATTTATTTACACACACAAAACAATTAGTCATAAGAAGCTCGTTCAATGTACTTTCAAGGACTGTAAGAAACATTACTTTTGTTTTTGATAAGTTGTAACGCCGGAAACGTCATCAAAATGACTATCGCCAAGCAAGTGATCCCCACCACCCTTCAGTTGGTTATATTTCGAATTAAAAGATTGGCATCACGACACGGAACTCTTTTATTTAGAAATTAATATTGAAGCAAAGATGGCATTACTTAATCGTTTAAGGATTATTGAATTATGCTTCTATTTATTCCTTTATCTCCTCTAAAAAATATTTCTGCACAAAAAACTGTTGTTTTAACAATTGTAATAACATTTGAAATTAAATATACCTTTTAAACCTACAACTAATTACTTGTTCGACAAAGTTAAACTCCAACGGACTCTACGGACTCCTGTTTCAAATCTGTTTTGGGGAACAAAATACAAGTTTTATAAGTTTTCTAATATGGTTTTAGTAAAATTTAAATTGATTTAAAATAAACACGTATGCAATGCTCCATGTCCAAAAATCCCTGTCTCCTCTAGACTCTCAACTTGAGGAGTATCTGCAAGACCTTAAAAATGGAATGTGCATAGGGTTTGGATCTACACCCAATAAAAACTACTCCCAATAAAAACTAAGCAATCCTCGGATATGAACCCCTACCATGTTGACGACCACCGCAAACGAAAAACGGATAATTATTTACAGTACAATCAATTACATTTAATCTTGCCACGATAACGTAATGCTGCTGAAAAAGTTATTGTCTTCCGGCACCCGTAATCTCGTTACCAATGGTACGACTAGGAATGTCACTAGGCGACGGCAGCTACACACTTACTTACTTAGCTGTCGCTTACAACCGTAGGTCAATTGTAGCATCGTCTGAGAATATGCGCCATTCTCTTTTGTCGCGCGCTTGCTGGCGCCAGTTAGAAACTCCAAGCATCGTCAGGTTATCCAATGCCTTATCTTTCCAACGGAGATGCAGTCTTCCTCGTCTGCGTTGACCACCGCTGGGTACCGAATCAAATGATTTTTTTGCTGGAGCATCGTCGTTCATTCTTTAGACTTGACCTAGCCAGCGAAGCCACTCAATTTTAATACGCTTGACTATATCGATGTCGGCATATAGCTCATACAGCTCGTGGCTCTATCTTATTCGGTACTCGCCATTGACGCAGATTGAACCATAGATCTTGCGAAGGATTTTTTCTCTCGAACGCTCCCAAAGTCCTTTCATCGGAGCTTCTCGACGTCCAGGTTTGTGATGTGTATAGTAGGACGGGCATGATTATTGACTTATAGAGCGTCAGTTTTGTTCGTCGAGAGAGAGCTCTGCTTCTCAATTGCCTAGTGAGCCCAAAGTAACACCTGTTGGCAAGAGTTATTCTTCGTTTAATCTCAATACTGATATCGTTGGAGGAGTTAATGCTGGATCCCAGCATTCTAGCATGGAGAATGATGCACTGACTTCGCGCGTTTTGTGGCCAATGATGTCAATATCATTAGCATACGCCAGCAGCATAGCACTCTTATAGAAAATTGTGCCACTTCGTCTCAGGTCAGCAGATCGGATGATGTTCTCCGTAACTATATTAAAGAAATTGTATGATAAGGAATCACCTTGTCTGAAACCTCGCTTGGTATCGAAGGGAAGGGAGAGGTCCTTCCCGATTTTCACTGCACTGCTGGTGTTGTTCACCAGGAACTTATATGCGATATTAAGAAAGCTAATCCCACGGTAGTTGGCCCAAATGGTGGGATCGCATTTCTTGTGGATTGGTCATAGCACACTGAGGTTCCAATCATCTCGAATGCATTCTTCCGACCATATTCTGCATAAAAGTCTGTTATTGCATTTAAACAGAGATTCACCACCGGTCTTAAACAGCTCAGCCGGTAGGCCATCGGCTCCTGCGGCTTTGTTTTTTTTAAGCCAAGCTATAGCTGTTAAGACTTCGTTATAGTCGGGCAGCAGAACTTCAACGCTGTCATCTATAATTGGGGTTTCCGGGATATCATCTCCACTGGCGGGATTGTTGTAAGCGTCGCCATTTAGAAGACAAGAGAAGTGTTCCCTCCATAACACCAGTGTACTCTGGATATCTGTCACTAGATTCCCATTCTCATCCTTGCAGGAAGAGGCTCCGGTCTTAAAACCATCAGCCAAGCATCGTATTTTTTCGAAAAATTTTCTAGTCTCATTCCTGTCGCCATGCATCTCAATTTTCTCCCACTCACGCATTCCCGCCTCTCATTTTTTTTTTGCATGAAAATGCGTCCCTCTTCCCTCTTCTTCTCTCGGTATCGCTCCATAACAGCACGCGTTACAACCGACTGCAGGGTGGCTTTGTAGGCGGCGTCCTTCTCTGCAGTGGCGTCGCGACACTCCTGGTCGTGCCATTGGTTTCGGCGAGGGCGGTGGAAACCTATCACCTCTTTGGCAGCCGTACGCATAGAGTGGGATATGTGCGTCCACTGTCCGCATATATCGTCGATCAGAGGAGTGCTTTCTTGAAGCAGAAGTGAGGGTCGAGTAGCGAAGGCTTCGGCCGTCCGTTTTGACTGCAGCTTGTCGACGTCTAGCTTTCTTTGTCTAGGATTGCGAGCTTTCTTAGCTGCGCACAGACGTTTGCGGATCTTGGCTGCGACAAGGTAATGACATTTCATCATATCATAACATTCGAGTCTATGTTAGCTCCACGGATCGTGCGTACGTCTAGTACACTGGAAGAGTGCCTTCCGTCAATCAAAACGTGATCAATTTGGTTGCATGTTTTTTGATCAGGGGACAACCAGTCAATTTAAATTCTACAAAAAATTCAAATTCTACAAAAAAAAATTAAAATATTTCAGAATAACTCTCAGCTGCCCAAGGATGATTACAATAGTTAATTTCGCAGACCAGTGTTATTGGAACCATATTCCATCAACGGATTCTGGTTCCATATACGTTTCAGGAAGCAAAAAACTACAAGCGCTTTAGTAAAGAAAATAATTATTATCTCATTCCAGTTGCAGATATAGGTAGAACATAGGTATAGATTCTAAAATTTACCAGGATCTGCTCCGGTTTTGAGGGGCCTTCCAGCCATATGGTGGCTTATAAACACCCTTCGAAATTGCCTTGACAGTAGTCGCCCTATAAGTCAATTGACCTTAACAAGCACACTCGACTTGCCTTATGTCAGGAGGGAGACCAGGATTCTCCACTATATTTTCGTACAAATAAATTTTGACAAAATGCAATTTTTCCTTTTCATATTTGCATAAAATGTTAATAACCAAAAATAAAAATAATCTACAGTTAAGTTGAGAATCGAATCTACCCAAATCAATAATTGGGTAGGTTTGAGCCGCTTACCAAAGGAACCACGAAATTAAAAATTTTGCTCCTTTAATATACTTGTTTGAATGTTTTGAATTCGGCCATGTCGAATATAATTCATTACAGTCTTCAACAGAAACACAACTTCGTTAATTAAAATAACTGTAGATTTTCAACAGGCATTCGAAATTCAAACATCTCACAAGTATCACATTTCAAAATTACTCCTCAAAATTACAAGTTGATTGGAGCAAAGCTTGCAAAGTTACAGAGTTCGAAGAGTCTTTAGTCTAGTTCGAAGACTAAAGCGTTTAAACTATTTTTTTTCAGTGAACAGGATTCCTCGAACAATTTTCAACCGATGTTTTGAAGCTTTTTGTGAAAAACTAAAAACTTTCTTGGAAGACAATGACAAAATTTACTAGATTCTTCGATAAAAATTGGTGCTTTTTGAATTTTCGGTGTCAAAAAAAACACAACTTTTCTTTAAAAAGAAGGGTTGAAAAAAGAAACTTATACTTTCTTTCAATCTTACTCATTTTTGTTTATCCGAAAAACATATGATATGTAGTAGTCTTGTCACCCGCAGATAAACTTTCCTCGAAGGCGCGTTCATAAATCTACTGCCAGCGGGCCAAGTCTGAATAGTTTGTATGAAATTTTAACTTAATATTTTTAAAAATTTTCCCTTTTTATGTGTAATCGATTTTTAAAAATAAACTATAAAGTTTCCTTAAAGAAAACAATCTCAAAAATTTGCCCAAAAAATCTACAATAGCCTCTTTCAATACTTTAATTCCATGACAAAGTTCATGCAGTCTCTAACTTAACATTAACATTTTTAGATTTATTACCATACGAATAGATTGTTATTTATCTGATGTAAAAGTAGAACAAAATAAATTAATTCATAACACGAATTTGCGTTAATAAACCTACGTAGCTAAATGTTCGTACGTTTATTTCCAATTATCTAGAAAATTATATGTTCTGATACAAAATTCGGTATTAATTACTGCAAAAGCCTAAAATATTAAAGAATCTAGTATAATTATAATTGCTTAAAGCTCACATACAGGGTCAAATTACAAAATATTTTTAAGAACACAAACTCAAAGTCAATTAAACCAAATTTTGCGCTTTTAGCCAATATCGATGGCAGCAACTGAAGTATAACAATGTTTCGTAACCAACACCAACCAAATATTAAAATTTTTTAGACTTTTATTATACGAGTGAGTGAGTGAGTGAGTGAGCTAGATATTAACGAAATTTTCAATTTTAATCGATTTCATAGTTATTCAAAGCACAAAAAAATTGAAGCGTGTCAAGGTGCTGCAAAACGCTAGTCCTCCCCATGTCAATTAATTTCCGCCTGCACAAATATCGATTTGATCGTGAACGGCATTTAGTTCACTGACGGCCTTGTCTGAAGCGCTGTGCGTGCAGGTATTGGCATCGACAAAAACAGCTGGAATACGTTCATTGGTGCTTTTCTTGATAATTTTGATTGATCGGCGGGCGTTTTTCAAGTACAGTGTCGCTTTAATAGACAGACGTGCGTAGCAGGAGTTCTTGAGGACGATGTTCTTGTAATTTCTGCACTTGTTGTAGGTTTTGAGAACATCGAAACCATCGAAGATCAATTGTTGTGTAGCCTTATTTATGTCGTTCATAATACTAGCCGAGGTCTTTGCAGCAACAATACCGCAACTATTCATTTCATCGTGCATGGCATCAACAACAGTCTGAATGTTTTGCTCCTGTGCCACAACGCACTCCTCATTGTCGATCTTGCGTTCTTCAATGCTTTGCATCACTACTTCTACCTGTTGCAAAGGTTCCAAGACAGTGGACTCGACCTGATGGGACAATGCTTGAGCGCTGTTGATGGCAATCTGTTGCAATTCGTTGACAACATCATTAACAAGTCCTTCATAGTTGACAGGATCTTGAATGGCAGCGGCATTTGTCTGTATTTGTTAAAGAAAAAAGAAGAATATAGTTAAAATTTAACGAGTTACTTTTATTTCTAAATAGTTACCGCCACAAAGAAAAGTGCAGAAATACCGAATAGAATTTTCATGTTGATTTATGTTTTCTTTCGAATAAGAAATGTTGACTTTAATTGTTTTTAAAAGCTTTTATACCTATTTGCGATTGGGTTTTGTTCAGCCTTATCAACAGCCGATCGTGGTCTATATTCCAGATAATCCTCTATTGATAAAAATTTGCAAAATTTGCTAAAACAAATCCATAAACTTTATAACCCTTAGCCTGAACAGTTCAGGCTATAATAACTTTGAGCAATCGTTTGTTACACCCAGAAATAAGAGAGCCCAATATATAAAAGTGTATATTTTTGTATATAAGTATATATTCTTGTATATCTTATATAAACGTGAGTTGATTTAGTCCCGTCTATTTGTTCGTCCGCCCCTTCTGTGTGTTGTCCTTAAACACAAGATAAGGAAAAGCAGTGAGATAGTTAAAAAATACACATGTTGACATTTGATAATTGTGATCACCCTAAGCTGCAATTTAGTAAGTACTTTGTATAAAAGCTTTGGGCAGTGCTGCATGTTTGTTTGATCTTCTCGACTTATTTCGAAATTTTCACGATTTATTGATGCAATTAAAACATATTTTACATATCGAGCCATAACCGCGAAAAAGATGTAACCAGCAATTTACAAAAATTTGTTTTCTTATAGAAACTTATAATTTATTTCATTATCAATAATCTATAATTATAAAATAATAGTAATTATAATAATATGATTATTTATGTGCATGGATTGTGTAAAAAAATTGTCGTAACTAAAAATCTTATGTCGAAAATAATTAAAAGAAATCATCTCCTTTAAAATTTTAGTTATGATGGTTACATCTTTTTCGCGGTTATGGCACGATATATTAAGAAAATATTTAAAACTCTTAGATGGTAACCCTATGGCAAAATAACACATAATTTTGAAATTCTGACAACGGATTTGGATGTGTGCGACCAAGGATGAGTTCGTGAAAATGAAAAATAGTTAGGTGGCAGCTCTATCCAACATCGTGAACTTTTAAATTCACGTTAATTTAATTATTGCTTATAAAATAGTAATTTAAATTAACTCAATTTGACAAAAACATCAATCTGCTCTAACAATCAGGGGGTCAGAGAGAGTATATTGCTAGATTGGTACTTGAGTACAATGGAGCTTTACAAAAACACAAAGTACGGCATTTGACAATCTACCCAACTAAACAAGTCAGTGCGAAGTCAGTGTGTGACCCCTATTGAATCAACGATTTACAATATTGAATAGGTTTTAAGTTCGCCCACGGACTGACCTATCTATCTTACTACCCGAACATTAAAACTAAAAAAAAGGATTTTTATTTGAGCTACAGAAATAAAATTTGGTGTGTAAGTGTTTAACAACTAGGGCTGCCAGATTTTTTAAATCGGTATTTTGCAAAACAAAAAATCGGGACATATGAAAAATCTGAGTTGAAAACGTAGAAATACTTTTCATATATCAATTTTAAGTGTGTGGACGACAATAATATCGAAATTTTCGAGCTAGAAAAGCAAATAAAAAAAATAAATAAAAACATATAAAATATTTTTAAAAAGTAATAAAAATAATACCAACATAAAAAGTATTTTGGAAAATCGGGATAACTTACGACTTCACGGACGCACATTTTTAAGCTAAAAATCGGGGCAACCGCGTGGAGATCGGGACCTGGCAGCCCTGTTTACAACTCACAATAGATAGTGAAAACTCTAAAAGGAGGCTTATAACTAATTTCGGAACAACCGTTCCGAAAAAATCGGAATCATTCCGAAATTAAAAGTCAAGTTCCGGTGTTCCGAAGCTTAGGTTCGGAATTCCGAAATTTGTTCGGTCCATTACGAAATATACCAAAATTTCCCTCAGATCAACAAAAAACAAATTATTATTATTAAGTAAACAAAGAAAATGCCGTTCAACTGGCGATTAATGGCACAATCTTGCAATGTGGCAACCGCATACTTTTGGATGAGTCAATTGATTTGTGAACGCAAATTGTTATATATTTTTCTTCTTAAGCGCATTTTTACGAAAAATATAGGAAACTTCGGTAGAAAAGGGATAGCCTTATGTCCTGCCTATGCGAAATTGAAGACAAAAATTTCCCCGTTTTCATGCGATCCAACAATAATTAAAAACTTTGAGGTGAATCATCGTTGAGCATCAACGTGAAAGCATCGTTGCCTTGTTGGCCAATCATCGATGCCAATCCTAGTACTAGTACTTCTTCTTCAAATATTGGTTTGTCAAACTCAGGAAATTGTGGATTTTAATGATTGATAGTTATGTACTTGCACTATTTTTCAAACTGTCTTTCATTCGTCGATAAACCTATAATTTTAAACTTTATTAAAAGCACAAAAGTTGTCAAATTGACTTATGCATATCATTCCGAAATTTCGAACCAGATTCCGGAATCCATCCCGAAATTTCACCAAAAGTAGGTGGTCACATTACTTATAACGCAAACTGGCCCATCTCCGAACACTTTTCTAATTCCGTTCACTTCTCATTTTTGTTAATAATTATTTTTTTGTTATTAATATATTAATTAATTTAATTTAGCCGACTTATAAAAACGTGGGTATTTTATAAGTATTCAGGGTAAGATATTCATAGTAGTCAACAGATAACCGATGCGTTCTTAAAAAATTATATATAGATTTAATTCTTAGAGGAGATCAAAAAGAATTTACTTAATTTCTAACAAAATTTTATGTGTTTAAGCGCCAAGGAATTTTTTTGTTTTTTAATTTTAAATGGAAATTTTTCTTTGAAAGAAATAATTGAATTATTTTTGAAACAACAAGAAGCATTTTGGAAAAAAAACGAAAAGAAAGTCAATTAAAAGAAATTATTTTTGCAACAAAATTTAAAATTTTTCAAACCAAAAAAGGAACACATTTAAAAAAAAAATTACAATTCAACCGAGTAATTTTTATTTCAAATCAAAATAAAATCATTGTTGATAATATCGGCATACATTAATCGTTAAAAAACAAAGAAGTTATAAAAACAAAATTCTATATTTTTAAAATAAAATTCAACATTTTTAAACCAAATACAAAGAAATCATAAAAAATAAAACTTTTGTAATTTAAGAATTTGTTTTAAGCACTATTTGTTAATTTTTTTATCATATTCATATATATTCTATATATATCAAATAAAATCCAATTTCATTCTTCATAAAAGATTTATATTTATTAATTAGAGCACTAGGAATCTTGCTTTTTTTCTACAAACTCATGTACATTCATGGCAACATTCATTTTTTATTGCGTGAAAATTCTGATACACATTTTTTTTTAAAAAAATTTAAAAATTTGAGAAAGTCATGCTTTACTTCTCAAAATAGAGAAAAATAAACATCTAGAAACAATTAATTTATGACCACTTTCACTTTTCACTTCAATATAAATAGGCAGTTCAATTCAACTGACACGAACAAATTTTGCGAGAGAGTTAATTTAAGAAGAAATTTCATTCAGCCACAAGTCTTATAATTCTTGTTTTTTCAAAAGAGAATCTCATAAAGCTACTAGGTTTTCTTTTTTATTTGCATTTCTTCTCAATATGGAATAAATAAATAAGAAATAACGAATAAACGAAACACGAAGTGTTGGCGTCGTCTAGGACTTGTAAAAAAGTCCTGAATATATGGATTTTAGAAGAAATTAAGAAGATATCTTATTATAGATATCTTATTTTAGAAAATTTTTGTTGAAAAACAAGAAGATTTCTTCTTAAAAAATACGTCTCCTCTTTCGTCTTTCATGCCCCTTGTTCTAAATACGTTTTAAGAAGAAATCTTATAGATTTGATGTGGTACTATTTTTCTCTGTGTGGTTGGAAATATGCTTAGAAGTGATCGGTAATCGACAGTTAGGGATTTGGTGGTCGAAAATAAGTCCATGCAACCACCTACAGAAATCAAATTTGTTATTTTATAGTATTTTAAAGTATTTCTTACCTACAGAAAATAACAAGAATTTTTTTTTAATTATATCGGCCATTCCAAAAGTTGACCTCATGCTCTACGATTTACTTCAAAATTTTGGCTTTAGGTTCCCTTTTACACTTATAAGAATATAAGTTTTTTATTCTTTTTTTTTTGTCATAATTTTTCCAAAAGTTATGCAGCTACCAATTTTTCATACAAAAATATTTGCCTTTTTAGGGTCAATTAATTTATCACACGTGACCTTGGCCCATAAAATTGGAAAAATCCTGAAAAAAAATTAAAAAATTTGAATTTTTTCGTTTAATTCACTTTTTTAATAGAAAGTTTACAAAATTTTACATGTCAGATTGAAATTTGTTGAATTTTGATCAATATTATTTCAAAAATTTTTGAAATCGGTCTTAAAACAAAAAGTTACATTTCTTAATCGGCCCTGTTGTCGTGTCCATGAGCGGATGAAGTTCATAATTTGTACACATCTTATTTTTAATGCAACAAAAAGACATTCTAAGTCTGAAGTCTGTGTGTCTCAAACATTATATTTAAATATAAGGGGTATCCTTAGATATTTATGTTTGCTTTCTTAAATACTAAAAATTGTTGGAGGACACCAAAATTGAAATTTAAAACAGGAGTCGCTTGGTTCACAGTGAATCTTCAAATAGGTAGGTGTTAAATTGGAAAAGAAACTAATCTTAAAGATTCTATAAGTGTTTTCCGCGAAATTATCAGCTTTTGTGCTTATTTTTCTCTCAGTGAAGGAACCATAAGAAATTTTGACAGTTAAATTGAACAAAAGTTTAGCTGTTGCTAATTTTCAAAAATGACATTTCAAATAAACGCTTGAATTCTTTGTTTGTGTTTTTTTTTCGAATTATTTGGTAGTAAATCTATTTCTTTATTTACGATAGCACAAGTGGTTTCGAATTTGACCTGAAAATTTTACACACTCGTCTTTTGAGATTTTTTAAATAAAACGTATGCAAACTTATTTTTTTAATCTAAAGAAGTAATATAGTACATTAGAGTGCACCTAATGCCTTATCGTCTATTAAATCTAGATATTTTTGGATGTTTTTTGCCAAGAAGTCAAACCCATCGACTAAAAACAAAGAAATGATAACTTTGGACTAATCGACATATAAATCAAACAATAGAATCATAAAAGCGTTCTGGATCATAAAGATTGATTTACTACGTTATTGGGATTAAGTCGGTTGTGTATTTTCTGCATGTTGCGGGCATTCGAGTAATCAATCACAAAAACTTGATCGTAAACATTCTTGCTATGAATTTTGTTCATCGCGCAAAGACCACGTTCTTAACGTGTTTATCTATTTATCTAAGTATGTTAATATATATAATTCTTATCTAAAAAAATTGTAGGCTACGCCACACTTATTGGCAGAACTTTTTTTTTGGTAAAAAAATCATAGATCGTAGAACCAAATTATAAACTCAGAATATAAATAAATTTCAAAACAAGACTTATTAAATATTTAACTTATATTTTGTTTTAATAAGTGTAACTTTGTTCAATAATGGACTCTGAAGCAATTCTTATATTTTTGCACACTACATTGAACTTATTTTAGTACCAGTTCATAATATGTTCAAGACACGCCAACGTGCTAGCTTGCATTGAATATGCTACGCATGACCAGCAAACTCCGTCGATAATGGCAAGTTCTAATGTAATTAAATATATTATGAATATAAAAAAAAAAACTATTCATTAAAGTCAAGAAACTGATAGTCAGTTGTAGGTTGTCTATATAAGAAAAATAGGTGCCAATGTTAACATATGTAACAACTAAATACAAAAACAAAAATAAAAGAAATGTGTTGGAATTTCATTCAAGGTAAGTTTTTACTTTAAAATACCTATTTATTTTTAACTGGAATCACTAGTCACCTCTGCAAACCGGTGAGAGTTAAAAGAAGGTATAATATATAAATTAATAATATTTATTAATAATATGTTTTTATTAAATTTACAATCAATAAATTTAAAGGCGTACGAGCTAACTCTGGTAGCCAACTTAAATCCTCAAATTTGGCAAGAAGGTTTTTTTTCTAATCGAAGAAAATGTTTCTGATCGGCCGAACACCAAGTCTCTTAGCTTGAACACCAATACACCAAGACACGTATTGATTGCCGTTACTCTAGCTGTTGATCTTGAAAACAGTTTAAAAGTTCTGCTTATATTGTATAAAGGCCATATTTTCCTGGCTGGCGCACAGGTTATAAAACTCCACCATCAGCAATTAGCTAATGTAGTGCAAGAATACTCTTCCCTTAACCGAATTCATAGGAACTAGAACTGGTTTCGTTGTTGAACATAAACATGCTGCAGCATAGCCTAACTAGTTCGTCTGCTTTTTCATTACCATAAATGCTTCCAAGGCCAGGCACCCAAAAATAATGGCTTTAACAAGTAGACGACTCAGCCTGGCCAGTTCCTCTTTACACTGCTTTACTGGCTTGGAGTTAGATTTTACAGCAGCAAACGCTTTGAAGGCCTCTTGACTATCTGGCAGTTTCGCTACATTAAAATTATTTGTTTTCGCTTGTCCTTTAGCTCTACAAGCCTCTCTTATTGCTAGAAGTTCTACCTGAAAAACGCTGGCTGGATATGTTAGGTGGAATAAGTTGGCAACACCAAGTTTCTTCTAGTATGTTAAATACCTACTCCAACGACCCATTCCATCTTTTATCCATCAGAATATAATGTCACATCGATTTCTCTCTGGTTAGGAACCTGCCAGTTAAAGTCCTTGCAAAGTCGAGATTGGGAGTGTTTTAGTCTGTGCTGATAATAACCAGTTCCTGCGGCAGTAAACTAATGATATATAAGTTTCCTGACTCCTTTAGTCTGACCGCACTGTTTGACGCAATAAGCTGGACTCTGGAGAGTTTATTAATATTATACGATTTGCTTAGTGCACACCACCACACTAGTGCACCATATGACAAAATTAGGTGCACTTCCGCAGTGTAAAATTGTAGAGGATTTTCGGCTTAGGACCCCATCACTTGCCGAATGTATTTTACATGGAGGGAAACAGATGCCATAATGACAAAAAAAAAAAAAAAAACAAATTGGCCATTTCAGTCCTTGAAAGGACTTTGACCGAGCTTCTTATGATCAATTGTGTTGTGTGAGAACTGGACCTACATGTTTTATGCCGACTCCGAACGGCTAAAGTTCATGTTCTCAAGAAGCTTTACATGGCATAATTTACTCTCTGAGGTTTGCCATTGTCTGCAGAGAGGTGGTGACCGATCAGAAAAATTTGTTATTGAAAAAAACTTTTCGCCGCGGCTGGGGATCGAACCCGGGCTCCGAGCATGCTAAGCCACACACTTAACCTGCATGCCACGGTCACCACACCATAACGACCACGTCATCTGGATATTACACTGCCTTGATATCACTTATTTTAAGTAGAACAAGTAAAGAAAGGCTACAGTCGGTCTAGCCCGACTAAGGAATACCCTAAACCTCCCATAATATTTAAATCTATATAATTAATAGGCTAAGGTTTTTTTTGTGACTTCAACTCCTCTCAGACCAATGGACCGATTCTATCGATTTAGATGTCATTAAATCAGGTTTAGGCTGTATATGTGCAAACCACTTTTAAAAATTGTGATTTCACTTCAGGGGGTTCCCAACCTTTTAAAACAGAAATAAAATTTTTGTTCAAAAATCCGTTATGTTATCGATTTGAAATTTAGTTTGAGAAGAGCTTATGAGTTGATCGAATTTGAATTTTTTACAAAACTAAAAATTTTTAACCAAAATTATCTTTTATGCATTCCTCAAATGTCAATTGTCCGAAAAATGCAGTTCCAAAATCAAAAATTCCACTTTCCGAGCAAACAAGTCAGTCAAATTTTAACGGTTTTCAAATTTATTTTATTATTCTAAATTTTTGTTTAATTATCTTTGAAATGTGTTGGCAATTACGGTGATTATCTTGCCAAATGCATTTTTAATGAATTTTCTTAATATTTTCTTTAGTTGTTTAACGTGTATTTTTATCAAACGCCAAGACAGAGAAAAAAACTCTCTGAAATTTAAAGTTCTGTATTTGGAAGCGAATATCTCTGCCACTTTTTAAAAAATTGCATTTATTTCTTTTTTGTATTTAATTGCAATTAATTGACTTTAAAAAAATTACAAAGTTTTTACCGTTACTTTATTATTTATATTTTAATCATTGCCTTTAAAAAGAGTCCAATAAAATGAATGTTTCCTCAAAAAATGTATTAAAAATTGTTTTTGTTGTAAAAATAAAAAAATTTCAAATTTGCATTTTTGATTTTCTTTCATTTTATATATTTATTTAAGACGAATTTGTTTTTGTTTGACAGAAAAATTAATAAATACTATGTGTCATCGAAAAAACAAGGCTACCCCCTATGGTTTTTTGCTCGAATTTTTTTTTTTTTTAAAATGTTGTTCTTATAATTTTTAAATCTTCAACAAGCTTCAAAAACAATATATTTGAAAAAAATTTCATTATAGCTACAACCAATTAAAAGTTATAGCCACGAATCTGTTTTGATCATCCTGCTTATCTATATAATTAATAGGCTAAGGTTTTTTTTGTGACTTCAACTCCTCCCAGACCAATGGACCGATTCTATCGACTTAGATGTCATTAAATCAGGTTTAGGCTGTATATGTGCAAACCACTTTTAAGAATTGTGATTTCACGTCTTTGGGTTCCCAACCTTTTAAAATAGAAATAAAATTTTTGTACAAAAATCCGTTATTTTATCGATTTGAAATTTAGTTTGAGAAAAGCTTATGAATTGATCGAATTAGAATTTTTTTCAAAACTAAAAATTTTTAACCAAAATTATCTTTTATGCATTCCTCAAATGTCAATTGTCCGAAAAATGCAGTTCCAAAATCGAAAGTTCCACTTTCCGAGCAATCAACTCAGTAAAATTTTAACGATTTTCAAAAACAAATTTTTTTTGGGTTTTTTGGTGTTTTTTCATCTAAATGTGTCATAAATCTATGTTGTAGGTGTTGTGTAAGTGCCTTTTATTAATTTCTGAAATATATCTTAGTATTGTTTCTTAAATCTATTTTATAATGCGTTTTTGTTTTAACATTAGTTATTTTTTATAGCTGGAAGAGTTAAGCTGCGATGTTTTCGAATAGTAATAATGTTTTTCTCAGTTTTTATATTAGTGTAAGTCCGTCTTCGTATTTTGACAGTTGCATTAAAAAATTTTGTGTCAGATCAAACGTTTCAAGTCAACCCATTCAGATAATGATCTTTTATATCATTATTAAAACTCAATATATCGTTATTCGTTATAACTTATTGTATAGAATACCATCTATTAAACGTCTTTAATGTTTCTAACAATTTATTTTTATTGAATTGCTCGAATTCGGGCAACAGGTTTACTAGTATATATTGAAATACTAAAACAAATAGACATAACTACCGATCAAAATTCTATAATCATTATACCTATAGAATTAATATAGGATAACTAATATGGCTTAAATGGTGGGTGAGCGTATTGATGGGCAGATTACTGGCATTTTTTGCGCACACCTCAGTTTTGATATAAAATCCCATACGAAGTTTCTTCTCTCTATGTCAAATATGAACCTTTTAATAGTGTTTTTAATATTGTGGGTTGTATGGGAGGTAGGCGTGTTCATGGGCGGATGACACCCATTTTGTAAACACATCGTATTTTTGATACATTATTCTCATATACCAAGTTTTTTCTTTGTAACACACACATAAACCCCTTTATAGAGTTTTTACTATAGTGGGTTGTATGGGAGGTGGGTGTGTCAGTGAGGAGATGGCACCCATTTTTTGTGCACACCGCGATTTTTATATGAAATGCACCCATGCCAAGTTTTATCTCTCTAAGTCAAATATGAAATTTTTAATATTGTGCGTTGCATGGGAGGTGGGCGTGTTTATGATCAGATCACGCCCAATTTTTCTGTACATCAGCGTTTTGATAAATAATATATATGTGTCAAATTTTATTTATGTAGCTTATATATAACCCTCTATACAGGGATTTTTATGTTATGGTAGTATGTGAGGTAGGCGTGTACGTGGGCAGATTCCAAAAGTATGACCTTTCAGGTTTAGGGTATAAAAACTAAAGAAGGGGAGGAATCACCCCTCCTTGAGGTGTTAACGATATCCAGGCGAATAACTCTAATACTGTCCGTCGGGACATTCTTTTTCTTCAAAGATGGTTCCACCTACACCTTATTAAGTGAGTCAGGGATTTAGATTTAGGTGTGTGACAATGGTCCTAATCGAAACATATAATACTTTTTCAAAATTCATTTTGTGGCTATTTTCACCTTATATTTGAGGTCATTTTCGTTCACATATATGATATTAACTGACTCACATCCGAATTTAATAAGACTGTGAAGGTAGGAGTCATTCAAAATAGCAGTTTAGGTTATTGCTTTAACTACTTATTCAATTTTATTGAAATAAAGCCATTTTATTTCCTTGAAAATAGCCCCATATCATTGAAAATCTTACTCCAAATATTTATGTTTCCTGAATATTGCGAAAAGTAATGCGTTTTCTTTTGCGGTACCAAAACCAAACATTAGATCCAAACTCATATATATTTTCAGGTATATTTTAATGGGTGTGGTATTTTCTAATTGATGTGGTATTTTTAATGAAAAACGTGCCATGGGAATTTGTGTCGTAATTTTTTAATTTGCTTGTTAGAAAAAGGTATTTTCTGTGAAAATATGATAAAATGTTCGGTCATACAATTCACATGTTGTTTTGCAAACCTATGGCCCAGTTTCAAATTTTTTTTTAAATATACGATATACGTCAATTTGTGATAAATACGTGTAATATTTTACTTGTTTGCAAAAGAATTAATTTTTTGTTGTTGTTTTTGCACATCAACAAAATGAGCAACCGAACGAAGTAGTTCTCAGTTGGTTTTTGCTCTTGTTAGTATAAAAAAGCAAAAACTAAAGTCAAAAATTATACTTTCCTGTCCGATTTGGACAAGATATAATATATATATATATTATCATGATATTATCATGAATTTGTTTCTTGGGCACAATTCAGCGTATTCATATTTTTTGTATTTTGTATGTATTTTTTTTGAAAATATTGTTGACATTTGACATATTTTTATATATAATTCCAAAATTTCTTAGATTGGGTATATTAATTTTTTATGAGCATGATTTTTTTATAAGCAACACCAAAATGACATAAATTGGGCACAAGTGAGCGTATTAATTTTTTGATGAACAATCCAAAAATTTTTTATGCATGTTTAATTAATTGTTTGATAAATGATTCAAGAATCACATACATTATGGACGAATGGGCGTGTTCATTTTTGATAAACAATCACATTAGGGCTTGATATCAAGAATATTATGGCTTAGTTCAGAAAAACTCTCACCACTTCATTTTGTATCACGATTAAAAACACCAACTCAGCAAAAAAAGTTTTCTAAAAAAAGGTTAAGTGGAAGTAAAAGTTATAAATTCCATCTACTTCTACTTTCATACCCAGAAGGCATTATTTTAACATATGGGCATCTTCCAAAAAAGGTCAACCAAATGTGAAGAAAAACATTAATATAAAGCACTCTAAAAGGTTTTAACTTTATTTTTTTTTTATTTTGATTAGTATTACTGCTATATAACTTGAATTCAACTTATTGTGATGTATTTTTATTAAAATTTATAATGAACATCTTTACTGTATTTTACTACTGTGGAAAAATTCTACTAAATTCCATTAACATGTAGGGCTCTATTAACAAATTTCCCCATACGACCCACAATTTTTTGAGAACAAAACAAGTTCTCAAAATTAGCTAAATTTTGCATATTTCTATACGAGCTTAAAAAAACTTTTTGTCGCGTCCGTTCCATTGAATGATTGCTTATTACTTTGTACTAATTTGTACTAATTCTCGCCAATATTTTTATAAAATGTAGCACTCTTTCGTCGCGTTAGAACACTTAAAAAATATATCGGCTCATTTTGTTTCTTTCTTGTTTTTCGAGTAATTAAAACCGTGCGAATGTCGCGTCCGTGCCACTGGGAGATGCCCATATGCATGGAAGGAAAGCTTTCCTTAGTCTTCTCTAGACGAGCCCACCAAAATTTTTGACACCAAATTGGCATGCATTCTTAGTTATACTGCTTCCAGAAGACATTCTAAATATCTATTTGTGCTTTTAAGAGGAATTCTCATAAACTTCTAAAAGGCTATTTAAATAGCTGCCAAGAATGCTTCCACAGCATGGCTTGTGCAGAGCAAAGATGAAATATTTTCTTAGATTAATTTTGACTTATGTCTTCTGAACCATGAAATCTTCTTAAGGTTTTCCTAGAAAATACCTTCTAGAATGGTTTCATTGAAGGCATCAAAGAAATCTTCCATTGAAAAATTCTAGAAGCACTTCTAGAGAAGACTAAGGAAAGCATTACTCCCAATGACATGCATGTGTTTAAAGCATTGACGGGCAACTTTGCACACCTATACTTTCTTATCTTGAGTATGTATTAAGGAGCGCTTTAAAGCTTACACTGAAAACAATGCAGTGCTAAAGCTCTTTTTGAAGTATCATTGGGTGACTTTTTTTTTGTGCTTCGATTTATATAACGAATTTAAATGAACTTGTAATGGACGGACTATGAAATGCAAACAGACCGACAGATGGATAATATGAATTATTAAACACAGAAAGTGGAGTTTTACAACTATTTTTAATTCGTAGAATTTTTACAACTCTTAATTATTTCTTTTTACCAACGAAAGTACCAATATATTTTAATCTGAAACTAAAATTGGCATTTCTAATAAAATGTTAACATTTAGTAACATTAATATTAAATAACATTAAAACAGCTTTTTGCTAATCAAAATTGTTTGATTAGCAAATTTTACTTCCTTAGATACACCATACAAAGCGCCATGCCGTTATTTTCTAAAAATAAAAAATGTTGCTCATACATACGTGTAAACATAAAATTTATTCAGTGTAATATCTCGCAATTTTTTTTTCATGCATTCAAGGAACACTCAAGCGCAGGTCTTGTCTGCTTGACGTTTGCTTGGATACTGAAGCTTTGATCGTTCTGTACGTGAGATGAATACATAGTTTCATGCACTTATACAATCACAAGTGTGCAAAGCTGCCCGTCAATGGTTTAAAGCATGCTTTCTGGGTATGAAAGTAGAAGGGATGGAACTTATGATTTTCCCTTCCACTTTACCTTCTTTTGGAAGTACTTTTTTGCAGGTGCTTCTAAAATTTCTTCGAGACCTTCAATGGAAGGATTCTAGTAGGTGTTTTCCCGGAAAACTTTAAAAAAGCATTCCATGATTCAGAAGACATAAGACGAAATGCTTCTTAGAAAACCATGGAAGCACTATTGGAAGCTATTCAAAAAGTCTTTAAGAGTTTTATTAGAATGCCTCCTCACGGTACATTTCGATAAGGCTAAGTAGAAGCACAATTGGATTTTAAAAATATCTTTTGGAAGCGTTTATCTGAGAATGCATGTCAAGTTGTTACCAAAAATTGTGCTGGGTATTCATATAAATTTGATCGGTTTTTTATTTCTTCTAAATTTTTCTGATAACAATATTTTTGTGTGTAGTATGTTTGCTTAATTGGTTATCGCTATGAATTGGTTCCATCAGGATTGATGAACTCGGTTTTTAATAATCATACAATCACAGATTATTATATCATAAGCACCCTGTTGATCAATATTAAAAAATGTTGCATTCAGAACGCTAACTAAGCTTTTATTGCATACTTTTAGGCAGATAATTGTTAGCGGTCATTTGTTCTGCAGCGAAACGTTTTATTTTTCAGATTCTTTATTAAATATTTCTAAATGTTTTATCCACGTCCAATTTCTGTCGATGAAAAAATTTCACTTTTATTCACAATATTATGAATTCCCCTCTGTAATATGAAACTTAAATTTAAACCGAATAAATAATTGCTTTTGTGAACGATCTAAATATTAATATACATTTTTATACCTTAAACCTGAAAGGTCAGGGTATATTAACTTTGTGCAAACGTTTGTAACGCATAGAACGAAGCGAGTCCGGTATAGAAAAGTATATATATTCTTGATCAGCGTCACCACGTGAGTCGAGCTATCTATGTCCGTCCGTCCGTCCGTCCGTCCGTCTGTGTGTTGTCCGTATACACAGGATAAGAAGAAGGAGTTGAGATAATTGGATGAAACTTGGTACACATGGTCACATGTACCCAAGGATCTGCACTATTGAATATTTTTGGAATCCGCCTACGGACACGCCTACCTCCCATACAACGCAAAAATTTAAAACTGCATAACTCAGCTCATAATAAGTCTACAACAACAAAATTTGGTATGTGTGTGTTTTATACCAACACAAATATGTCTTCGGAAAATGGACGTCATCCGATCACGGACACGCCTACCTCCCATACAAACCAAAAATTGAAAACGCAATAAATAAGCATGTGTTTAACCTACAGAGCTAAAATTTGGCACGTATGTTTTTCATAATAAAAAAAAGATGGTTTAGAAAAATGGACATCGTCCGCCCACGGACACGCCTACTTCCCATACAACGCGAAAATTGAAAACTGCATAGCTCAGCTCATATTTAGCCTACAACAATAAAATTTGATATGTATGTGTTTCATACCAACACAGATATGTCTTCGGAAAATGGACGTCATCCGATCACGGACACGCCTACCTCCAATACAACCCAAAAATTGAAAACGCAATAAATAAGCATGTGTTTAACCTACAGAGCTAAAATTTGGCACGTATGTTTTTTATGACAAGACAAAGATGGTTTGGAAAAATGGACTTCATCCGCCCACGGACACGCCCATTTACAATTAATTTTTTATTTTTTTTTTTGAAAAGTGGGTTTAGGGTATTTCATAGTCGGCCTAGACCGACTTTAGACTTTCTTTACTTGTTTTTATTATTATTATTTTTGCTTCAACACGTTGAAATAATTATTTCTATGTTGTTAATGGTTCGTTTCTTGTTTTTTTTTTATTTTGAATGGAAAAATTATTTCATGTCTTACTTGAAATATACTTAATAATAGTAAAGTTATCTAATAAAAATTTTTAAAGAATATTTTTAACGCTCCCTACAAGCTGTTAATAAATTTTTCTTTTCTCTTCTTTTTTTCTTTTTTTTTGTTATCTTCATTGTAAGTTTAAATATGTAAACATTTTGTGAATGACACTGCATATTTTTGCCTACCAAAGAAAAAGTGGAAATTTTTGCCAACTTACTAGGCAAAAATTCTAAGCCTTAATTTGCTTACAGCAACAACTGACTGCCAGAAGCCACTGATGAAAGCCAAGATAAGATGCTGTCAAAATTGTTCATGAGCACACAAACAAAAATATTCAGAGAAATGTTGTTTGAACAATAACTCTTAATTCAGAATTCAAGATATATGATATATGAACCGAAGTAAATGCAAAAGAACTGAATGAACATCTACGTCACTTCAGGCTATTGTTTAAATATTAACAGCCATTTATTTAAAGATTTAGCTGTAGGTTAATTAGGTAGTTCCGATTAAAACTACACGATTGGAATTCAACACAACAAATTTAAAACAACGTAATTTAAATTATCTGCTGGCATGAGAGACATGTTCTCACAATTTCTTACGCTGTATCTATTAGTTTTTATTCAAAAAACATTTCTGGTTGAAAAATACCGTATTTGATTGGTATTATTAGAGACTATTAATGAGTTATTTATGAAAATTTTTTGTGCCTATCATACAGCTATACGGCTAGTTTGAGCGCAACTGTGTGATGCAGAAAACAAAAGAATTCTATCTTAATTTTATTTCTGCCAAATGTGCTTTAAAATCTCTATAAGTTTGATTAAAAATCTATGGTCGACACCTCGTAGGAGACATTCTATCATTTTACAGTAGAAGCCAAAAATGTATTGCCAATAAAATAATAATAAACAAATAACAGAACAAAATATTTTGAAAAGAATAAGCATAGGACCAAATGGTCCTTTGTTTGATAAGTAGTGTCCGACCAAATATTCGGTTTCGGGCAGTTTCGGCCATTTTAATAAGTTTCGGCTATTCAGCATCAATATGGCCGAAACCGAAAATTTGGTTCATTTATATTAATCGTAGGTGGGAGTTCGCTTTCATCAAAATGTTTATTAGAGTTAAATAATTACATGAAACTCTCAGTCATTTGATTGACTGTGTGAAATGGGCCCAACAGAAAACGATGAATGTACTTTGTTTAATTTATTTAACTTAAGTTATTAAGTTATTAATTAACTTATAGTTATTTAACTTAAAATACTAAAATGTTCCTTACAGTGGTAATACAAATTGTCTCTTTATTTATTTTTTTTAAAGTTAAACTTAAATATTCAAAGAATTTAATGGTATATATGCGTTATTATAATCTGTATGAATTGTTATATTTTTGTAAGCTTCAACAAAAAATTAAAAAAAAATTTTTTTTTTTTTAAATTTTTCATTTAGACATTCAGTTTCAGATTCGGTTTCGGCCTATACATAAAATTTAAATGAAGTGTAAGATTATATACCACCATCTCCAATGCTGCAGTTAGAGGGAACTTTGCAGTTTTAGCGGAAGATGGCTAACAAAGCTCTGTTGGAAAGGATGCCAGATTGCTTTGGGGGTCCAAATTATTAGCAATTATGTTAAAAACTAGTTCTTTCCCGTCAAAAATGACGGGCTCGGCTTTAATAAAGGAAAAACATGAAATATTGATTTTCTTTTAGCTGAATTAAAAATCAAGGATGGTCTATTATAGTCAATAGTCTGGCATAGTCGATTTTAAATTGTGCAAACAACAATTTTTAGTTTCAAGTATATATTCAAAACCTTAGAGTAAAAACGAAAACCATAGAAGTTACTATGAAATAAGTTTAAACATTTTTTGAAAATCTTAAAATTTCAAAATAAAAAAAATAAAATGTTTTGAAGTTTCAATAAATCATAAAACTGCCTAAATCACAATGCCTAAAAATATGCTATGAAATTTTTCAAAAAAATCAAGCGTTCCGCACTCACATTTTACGGAATTATGATATAGTAATATTTTAACGGAGACTTTGTCGTATGTCATTAAAAAATAAATTTTATAAATAAAATAAAAATTTCGTATGTCATTGAATGCATTCGTCAAATGATAGGAAAGCATTAGTCTTATCTTTTTATATCTTACTCAAATTTCATTAAGATAATTCGAATAATCCAGTTAAAATTTCAACGGATTTAAAATCCGATAAAACGGATTATAGAACAATAATATAATAATATTCTATAATATAGATTATAGAATAAAAATATCGGATTCGAAGATCGGAATCGGATTGCAGAACACATTTCAATCAAATGTCATCGGAAGTAAATCTGATTCCGACATAAATCGGATTTCAGAACATGCCTGAATATATGCAGTTTTAAAATACAGTACTTTTTAAAACGTACTCTAGACTTTGGTTAGTCTAAACCAGTGGTCATCAACTTATGTTTTCCCATAGCCCGCGGGCGTCGTGTGTTTTTGAGCTTTTGATCACGAAGTAGCATTCGGCTCGCTGTCAACGTACACTGCGTAAAAGTTTGTTTTTTTTGCTGTGCTGTAAATTTTTAGTCAGTCTGTTTTAAGCGTTCATGCGGTAAGGTTGTCGCTCGCTGGCTTGTTGATGAATATAAATATTTTACAATGTTTCAGGAAAGATGGTTTTTACAATTATTATTTGCTGACAATTTTTACAGTGAATCACAATGTGTGATTTGCTTTTTTCGTCGAACTTCTTAAAACATTATATTCATTAACTTTTCTCAAACTTTTATCTATTTTGGTTCTTTCTATGTTTTAACATCTATCCTATTATTGAACATGCTATTTTAATAGCAACAAAAAACACGAAGATAAAAGCACAACTTTATAATGTTAATCGAACACGCGACAATATTTGCTTAAACCCAATGATGCGAGAGCTTTTGAAAACTTATTGTTTCAGTGTAAAGCTCTGCACTCGGAAAGCTCTCTTTGTTGTTGTTTGAACCACGCGTTGATGACCACTGGTCTAAACGCTACGTTAGTTAGACATATAGCATCCTTACTAAAATCATCAAATCGCCTTACCACAGATTGTGCGTGGCACTTTGGCATTGTTAAGCATCCTGCAATCAATATCGACTCACAATGGAGTATACCTAAACATGAAAGGTCAGGGTATATTAACTTTGTGCAAACGTTTGTACAGAAAAGTATATATATTCTTCTATCCGTGTCTGTGTGTTGTCCGTAAACACAGGATAAGAAGAAGGAGTTGAGATAATTGCATGAAGCTTGGTACACATGTTCACATATATCCAAGGATCTGCATTATTGAATATTTTTGGAATCCGCCCACGGACACGCCTACCTCCCATACGACCATAAAATAAAAATCACTGTATATAGGGTTGTATATAAGCTCCACAAATAAAATTTGACTAGTATATATCATCTATCAAAACACAGATGTACACAAAAACTGGGCGTGAGCTGCCCATTAACACGGCCACCTCTCATACAACCCACAATATTAAAAACACTATTTAAAAGTTCATATTTGAGCTAGAGAAATAAAACATTGGGTATGGGTGCATTTCATATCAAAATTGAGGTGTGCACATAAAATGGGTACCATCTGCTCACCGACACGCCCACCTCCCATACAACCCACTATAGTAAAAACTTTATAAAGAGGTTTGTGTATGAGCTACAAAGATAAAACTTAGTATGTGAGATTATTGTACCAAAACTAAGATGTGTTCACAAAATGAGTGTTATCCGCCCATGAACACGCCCAATTCCCATACGACCCACAATATTAAATAACCGTTAAAAAGTTCATATATGACCTAGAGAGATAAGACTTGACATGGGAGCATTTATATCAAAACTGAAGTGTGCCTTAAAAAATAGGGAGTAATCTGCCCATCAACACGCCCACCCACCATATAAACCAGATTAGTTAATCCTGCATCAATTATATAGGTTTAAAGAATACATGAATTTTATTTGGTAGTTATGTCTATTTTTTTTAAGTATTTAGATATATATTTAAATATTTAAGGAGGTTTAGAGTATTCCATAGTCGGGCTAGACCGACTTTAGACTTTCTTTACTTGTTTTAACTCTAAAAAAACTGTGCAGTTCGGTAGAAAATTCTTCACTCGGTTGTTTTGCAAGCTCTTGAGTTAAAATTTATTGTTCCTGGACATCGTTAGGCTTTAGCGCATTGAAAAAAAAAAAAAAAAACAAACAAAATTGTTCAAAAAAACAATGAAAGATTCCGAAAAGCGCACATATCGATATATTTGGATCTTCTTGAACACTCTTCTTTAACACTATCCTGAATTGCTACTCTCACAAAAAACACGCCCACAAACATGCCTACCTACAATGCAAATTGTTTTTGGTGCTTTAATATACTTATATATTAGAGCACCCATATGTGCGTTTTTCTGATTTTGTTCGCTCACCGCCCATTTTTCGTTAGATTGAGACTAAAAAATAAGATCTGCAAAAAAAATGGATGTCGGTAAAGGCAAAAACTCAGGCCCCCGGGATTTAAGGTCACAAAACAGGCTAAAAAAGGTACTTGAACAATGTTCAATGAACATGTCCCCAAATCTATATAATATTTTTGTTTGTTTGTATGTATGTATGTTCCAAAAAGACTCCTAAACTACTCCACGGATTTTCATAAAACCTATATCAAACGATTCCTTAAGCTACTTCGCTGAATATGGGCTATATAAATCTTGGAACGGGGAAATGGGCGGAAAGCAAACAAAATCAGACACATTCCATACCTTTCGTGGGTGCTCTATCTATACTATTATATAAAATTGAAGTGGAAATATTAAGTGCACCAATGACTCCAAAACTACTGGACCGATTTTTATGAAAAAAATTTTAAAATATCATATTTGTGCTACAGAATGCCATAGGTGGGGTTTATTTAAGAAAATTTAACAATAAATATATTTAATTAAGTTGTTAAGTTTTTTAGGAAATTACCACCGATGCTAAGCATTGCTTGGTCGCTTGCTTTTCACGCGTCTGTGTTACGAGAGTTTAAACTACATGTTGCTATCAACCCTTCTCTTTAAAGTTTATTGATCTCGCTCTCCAACTCATTCGAAGAGTAACCAAAAGCAGTTGGCGCTCTTTGACGTGATGGGAATACAAGTTAAATAAACCTTGCTGTGCTGTTATTGCTGTAGAATGATGAGCTGCAAACCAATGTGTTCATATTTGTTTCGCCGCATGCAATTTCTTTACACATATTATTATTGTAGTTTTCCAATTTTTTAATATTTCAAAATGCGGCATTCACAAGTGTGATAGCATATTTTGTATAGATTAAAGATAAATTAAAAGTTTGAAAAATGAAGTGTTCGTATTTCCCTTAACTACAAATAAATGCCTCGACGTAAAACAAGTTTGACAAGTTTAACAGAAAATGCAAGAGCGATGCTCCGCGCTAGGAGAGCAAGAGCAGCGACTCAAAGAGAAAATTGTTGGTAAATTTAGCATGCAATTATTTGCTTTCACGACTGCAATCGGAGTGAGGCAGTGGCGTAGCTAGGGTTGCTGGCACCCGGGCTGGAAACTAAATTGTGCACCCTTTAAGAAGGTTATACTTAACCTCATAAAAGCAAAAGTAAAGTACTACGAAATTAATATAATTTTTTTAAATAATAATTTGCTGTCATGATTATTTTGTTTAAGTGCAAATGAGTAAACAGATATATTCAAATTCATTGTATTATTTATAAAAGTAGGTAACAATATACAAAATTAATCTCATCGATATTAATATATATGATATCATTTGAAAATTAATTTGGTAACTTTTACAAAACTGAAAAATTTTCCGCAATCAAGGAATTTTTCAAATATGTTTTGCTTACGCAAAATTTTGACTAGCAATAGTGAGTAAATCCCCAAAGATCTATTTTGAATAATTTTGCATAATTGAGGAAAAAATAGGACCGGGAAGTAAAACGTTAACAAATTTTCCCTCAGTGACCCTGAATAACTATCAATTTAAATGTTTTTTCGAAATCAATCCACGTCTTCTATATAAAAATTAAGTGAAAATTAGAAAAAATATTAAAATTAAATTAAAAAACTTTTTTTCTAATTTTTATAAATTTCTTTATAGTACTCTTTATACATTTTAGCTTCGACTTTAATAGACAAGACTGAGGTCTGTAACATTTGACTGCCTTATTCTCGACCATAAATATCACAATATCACAGTGATAACAAATTGATATCAGAAATTTGTTTCATAGTCATTATCTACATAATTCCCAAAGAAAACTTGCTCTGGGAGAACAAGGTCAAGAGTCATGAAAATTAGAATAATTTTTAGAATAGTTTTTTCTTAAAACCTGTATTTTTGACTGTTTTTGTTAGTTGATTTGAACAGAATAATATGTAAATAATATGTATTTTAGTAAATTAAAGGAATTAGGAAACCATCTTAGAGTTTTAAATAGACATTTTCAAAATAAATTGAAAATACATCAGAACGCCATAAAATTGTTATAAAACGCCATTTATTTAATTTAAATACAAAATGTAATGAATTTTATTTTTTTTAGAAATTTTGAAGTAAGTAATAAATTGAGCTTTTAAATTGTTTTATGTAACAGGACACCGAAAAACATATAACTATTAAAAATTGTGTTCTAGCAGGTTATGAGCTGCAAATAAGGTTTGTTTGTCGATGTATAGTCTTAGAACTTAGTAATCACAAAATTATAAAGTATATTTTTATTCCTGACATTAATGACACGAGCACGTTTTTCTAAAAAGCTCTGGAGAAATGTACTGCTGGAGAACATCCCAGCAAAATCTTCGCTTACATATAATCGAAAAAGTAATCCAGAAAATTTCATTCATCGCTTACCCTCTCGCTTACTAAACCCATTATTTTTATATAGCCAGTCATTAGAGGTAATCGAAAGCCTGTCACTTGAAAAGATTAAGCGCTTAAAACGGTTGGTTTATCATTGATTTCACGAAATTAATACTTGAATAACAACTTTCAAGTTGATGTGAATGCATTGCCGTGAATTTATTACGGATTAAATTTAAGTTCTTGCATTAGCATGTATGTAATGCATTTTAGAATCGATTAAAAAACAAGACCTAACAAAAAATTTTGCTGGGATATTGGATGAAATGTCTACTAAACTAGCATGTTTGAACACTTTTTAAGATGAATATTTGAAGTACAAAAGCTTTTTTAAAAAACTTTATGGAATATAAAGTGAGGAATATATACATAGGAATATACTTTAATTCATCACTTTAATGATGAATAAAAGACAAATAAAAAATAAAACCATTAAAAAATTATCTTCGACTTGCCCGAAGTCTTATATTTTTTTTCCAATTTTTCATATTTCAAACTCAGAGTACGTTTTATTTAACAAGAAAACAAGACTTATGTATGATCTTTCAATTGAACACATTAATTTTTGTATAAATTATGAAGGTTTTGAACTTCCAATATAACGAACCTTTATTTAATGTTGTTGACTCTATATTGCGAACATTTAAAATTGTAGGTATTCTATTTAACAACATTTGTTTCTCTGAGCTCGCTTCGTTTGTTTTTGAATTTGTAATAACATTAATATGTATTTACTTATCTTATTCTCAAATAGTCCCTTCGGGCTAATATACATATTGAAGGGTTTCCTTTTTAAAAAAACATTATAGGAATGTATTGACATAATCTTGGATTTTTCATTTGGAGTGTGAACAGATTTTAATCAGCAGCTTTCTAAACATTTAATAATACCTAAAACAAGTTCAAAAATTCAACTTTATTGGAGTGCATAATTAAAACAAAAAATGTAAGGATATTTGTTTCAAGTTGACAGATTTATTAGCTTTGTTATATGATAACAAACTCGAAAAAAGTATTCCGATTTAATGAACTTTTCGATTTACCGAACGACCCTGGACATTATATCTTTCGTTAAACTGGAGCACCACTGTACGACAAATCTCAAATCATGAAAATTATTTCATTATGGACTTTAAAGAGATTTGCAATAAAGAGACGGCTGTAATCGTGTGGACAAACGAATGAACAGATAGACAGACGGACATGGCTTAATCGACTCATGGTGGTGAAAAAAATTTTGTGAGAAAATTATTGTGCCCGCTACGCTTTGCGGGTGGAGTATAATACATATTTAATAAAAAACTTTGAAAAACGTAGAAGTAGATTATGGTAAACCAGTCGGTACAGCAGAAAAGCAGATTTTTCTTATTTCTGATAATGCCAATGAATCAAAAAACGTTGTTAATACTGAAGTATTAAATAACTTAAATTAAAATATCTTCACTTTATTATCATTATACTATTTAGTATAATTTGCTTTCAAATACAAATAATATGCAAATATTTTAACTTTTCTAATTATTAAAATTTTTCAAATATACAAAGGTATTATTGATAAAGAGAAAATGTCCGTGGCGTAGCCTCGGACGACTGTGGCCTGCTAGTTATATATAAACTAGTTCTTTCCCGTCAAAAATGACGGGCCCGGTTTCAATAAAGAAAAACACATGCTTTATTGAAATCAGCGATTTTGAGCTCCAAATGTTTATAAAATACCTTGAAATAAAAACGAAAATCATAGTAGATACGACGAAATAAGTTTAAAAATTTGTTTTGCAAAACTGAAAATTGCAAAATGTAAAAAAAATATAAAAAAAGTTCTGAAGTTTCAATGCCTAAAAATATGCTGTGAAATTTTTCAAAAAAATCAAGCGTTCCGCACTCACATTTTACGGAATTATGTTAAAGTAATAATAATAATAATAACTAGGTCGTAGCAATCGCTTAGCAAGTTCCTAAGCTGGCCACATAAATAGGTACATTGAAGATACAAATTAGTTGGGTCGCTCGCTTTAAAAAATGTTTTCTTAAATCTGTAAAAAAAGAGATATTATCTCTTTCGATTATCTTAAACGAAAAAATTAAAATTTTTTAATTTATTCTAGTTTTCTTCCATTTTTATGTTCCAAAGTCACGTATGACTTCATTAATATATATAAAACAAACATTACTATATATAAACCTCTAAAACGGCAAACAGTCTAAAATAACAAAAAAAAACTAAAATTCACTTTTTGAGATAAAACCAAATTAAAGTTTTTCAGAAAGTTGGCAACTCTAGCATAAAAATTCCAAAAATATTTAATTTTTTGAAATCGCTTTTCTATAGTTTTCTAATGATAGGAATGTTACCATTTACAAAAATAAGGTAACATAAGATGGAGATATGATGTATTAGAAATGACTTAATTTTTAATATTGTTGCTTTTATAAAAAATTGGTATCTCCATAATATTTTACAAAATTATGGCGATAAAAAAACAAATAACTGATATTCTTATAAGTAGAAAAAGAACCTACTAAGAGCATGTGATAAATTTTTGGAAAAAATTAGCCATATATTTTTTTGGTGCAATGAATATGACAATTCAAAACGAAAATAATAATATTTAACAATTTCATAATTCCTCGTTTTCACATAAGTTGACAGACTAACACTTCTATAATTTTTTTCTTACTAAATCTAAAAAATAATTATTTAAGGTACTATTACAGTGTGAAGCTTTTAAAAACAACACCTTTTTTATTAATTTTTTTACATAGTATTAATAAATTATTCAAGTCAAATTTATTAAAATTATGTACAGTTAAAGTCGAATTTATAAAAAATGTTTTTTTTTTGTTTTTGTATTTGTTGTTTCTTTTCTAGAGGTCGTTGAAGTTGGCGTGTTTAAAAAAAGGTTGTAAGTTGGTTTCTCGTCTACAGCATTTTCAAGGCGTCAGAAAGTAAAAAATCAAAGTGCATTCTTCAGTTAAGGGTTGTAGTTGAGCACTCTACCTACGCAAATAAAAAAAAAAACAAAACAAAAAAAATGGCATGCGTTGAAACACAAATTTACAAAAAACCCCTCTTTTTGGCAGTGATTCTTAGCCGTAAAAAAACAATATATAAAAGTTTCTCGGCTTTTTATAGGTAGAGTGCTCAACATAGTCTATGAAGATCTCAATGAATCAAGATTCATCGAAATCGATCAAGCAGAACTCGAGATATCTTAGAAACCAATTCGAAAAAACTTGTTTCGAGAAAAACGCGATTAAATTTTCTTCTATGAACGATAATATATGAATAAATGCGCGACATACGAATGTAATGTATGTTATATCTTTTTTTTCATTTAATATTTTTTTCTAAAATTTCGTACACGTATTCTTAAGACCTTAAGGAACCAGATTCTAAAAAACACAAAAATATTATTTTGTATATTTTACACACTGTAATAGTACCTTAATTTATTTACTTTTGAACACCGAAAGCTTTAGAAATATGCTAAAAAGAAATATTTAAGTGAACAGTCAAATCCAAATATTTAAGTGTAAAAACAATTAAAGGCAATAAAAATCCAATTGGATTATTTCGGTTTTTTCACACAATAAAAAAAAACAGCGAACGTTCGTTTTTAATCACTTATTCAAAATGAGCGTTTGAATTAAAAATTCAGGAACTTTGTTCACGACCGACAATTAATTATCTGAATGTTTCTTGCAGATTGATTTCCTTACTTTTCTTTCTTATTTCTTATTGTTTTCATTTCTCCACGATAACGCAAAAACAAAAACATGTAGAACAGCAACAACGCAAACCGAACCGATGACGCACGCACAGCAAAAAAAAAATCACTGACACTGCTAGTAATTTTTTTCTGAACTGACATTCTATTTAAACCTTAATTTTTAATGAACGGTTGAAACGAACGTTCGTTAATTTTTGAAGTTGTGTGTAAAATTTCTTGAGAAAATACGCAACAGACAAATTTTCCGAGATAAAAAAAATGCGTTTATCTTTCGATCAGACATGCACAACGAAATCAACAGAATTTTTTCCGTTTCGTTGAGGCAGAAAAATAAATTATCAAAATTATTTCGTTTTTTAAATAACGTTAAAAATTTATCAAATCAAATTTCGTTTTGTTGAAAAACGAAAAATTTTCTTTTATTTTCTCCTATGCTAAAGCTGGTATGACACTTGCTTTTTTCGCATTTTTTAGATCTTTAAAAAAGCAGCGGGTAAAAGGGAAGAATATACTTTTTAAAGTGTTGTTTTGAATTTTGTCAAAAATTATGAATTCTTTACATAAAAATGGAAAAAATTTGTTAAAATATTAAAAGTCCAACTTTTTTGCAGTTCTTGTGTAAATTTGTGTTTATTTGGTTTTGTATATTCATTATAAATAAGCAATAAAAAAGTATATTGTGAAATGTCAGAATTTAATGTGCCTCTGTCAGATTTTAAGCTGCTAGCGGCTGAAAGAGTAAATATTTTTTAACAGTTTTCAGCCATTGAAAATGACTGTTCTGCATTTTTTTGGACTTGTAGCGTACTGCTCACACCAACTAAAAATTATATAGCTTCGTTTGGTGTGTTGCTCTTTTTGTATTTTTAATATATTAAAAATGCGAAAAAGCAAGTGTCATACCACCTTAAACAAAAATTTCTTCGGATCCTAACAAAACGAAATTTTTTGTTGAAATAAACATTATTTTCAACGGTTGATTGTGACAAAAACGAAAAAATTTTATATCGTTTTCTCCGAAACGAAATAAATATTTTTCGTTTTTGGAATTACTTTTGGAAATAAATCTGCTTTTAAATAACTTTAAGAATCATTTAAGAAATTTATTATTAAATATATTTAATGGATTGCTGATGAAAACAAAATAATAGTAAATTTATTTTCAAATACTCTGCGACAATTACGCGCTCATTGTTCCTTGCCCACTTAAAATTGTTTAGTGTTTTGTAGTTGTAACAGTAAAGAACAAAACTGGATTAACATGTGCAAGATTCCTTAGCAGCAAATTATTAGCAGCGCTGAGCTGCAATTTATGGAATTACAAATGTCTGTCAAACACCAACAAATGTTGTTTATGAAAGAAAATAAGTCTAAAATAAGAATTAAAACTGCAAATTTATTTTATTTAACAGGGTTCACCTACATATGCAAATATAAACGGATTTCATGTTTTGTGTTTTATTTTCTTACTATTTTCCTTCATAAATAAAATTCGTACTTTTAATTTTTACTATTTTACTATTTATTGAAAAAAAGCTGTTGCAGCGAAAAACATTCGCCGCTAGATTTTTGCCGTCGTTTCATGTCGTTCGGTTTTTTTCATTGACTGATACATACATACACAAGCATGTTAGAAGAAAACTATTTCAGCGAATAACAACAACAAAACTCACGGAAATATTATTTTCAATTAACTTTTAAACTAAATGGAATTTTAAAAAACTTCCTAAGAAAACAACCTTCGTTAGGAAGCGTACAACAGTACAGAAAAATAAATTTTAAGATCGGTCAATCCGTTCGAGAGTTTAAGGTCTCTAAACAGCTTCAAACAATCTGTTCCATGGGAGCTTCGCTCGCTTCGCTCGCTCGCTCCAATAATAATAATAATAATAATAATAATAATAATGTTATTAATATGAGGTTAAGGGTATTCCATAGTCGGGCTAGACCAACTTTATTCCAGACTTGTGTTTTTGTTCATACTAAACCAACGCTCAGAGGATGCTCCTTAAAAATGACCAAGCATTGTATTGATTTCGAAGAGAGGTATATATAGTTTACCTAAAGGGTGAAAAGATGGTATCATGACGGTGAAGATTTGTTTTAAATTTGCACAGTTTGAACCCATCATGAAATACATACACAGTAAGAGTATTTCACAGTTTTACTGTGCGACCAAAGAAAGAATCATCACTGAAATGTTAAATTCTATTTCACAACAAGCAGTGGTATAGGTAAGGTGACCATTTGTACCGAAATTACCAGAACAGTACCAAAATTGTGTTCAATGTACCGTGTACACACAAATTGTACCGAAATCTGAAAGAATATATTTACACCTAAATTTTTCGAAAATCATTAAAAAAGAAAAAATTTAAAGGAACCAGGCACATCATTATCACTAACTTGACAACTTGGTGTGATAAATGTTTTGTTTTTCAAGTGCATTCAGAGACTTGACAACATGTGTGATAGTTTCGTCACACAAATTGTATTGATGTCGAGTACAAAAAACTTCTTCGTTTTCTGGATCTGTTGTCGTCTGTCGATCCGGTTTTAAGAATTTTCGATGGGTTGAAAGAACATTTCGTCAAAGACGCGAGCAGCCCCAAAATTTGCACTATTTTTCGAGGATTGTATGGCGAAAGTTTGGCTGCTTTTTCTGCGGAACCAAGTACATGAATAGTTCGCATTCTTAATACAAATCAAAATTACTTATTTTATCTATGTAGGCACCATTTTTCAATCGAACACAGTAACATTGGTTGAGGACGCTTGAATCGCGAAACAAAAATAGCTTTTTGTCATCGGCCGTACAGAAAGAAATTGAGATTGCTGCGAATGCAGACAAAACTATAACAAAATTACGAGTTCAATTTACAACACAATCATTTTACGGTTGGCATTATTATTTCTCTTTTTATAAAAGTACTTAGTTTCTGATGAAAATAATTATCTTCTCGTTTCATAGGCGGAGTGCATCGACTACATTAAAAAGTGGATTGCTCGGTTTGATAACGTCTCCATTTTTGTTTGGACTGAACTTGACCAACCACCAAAATGGGAATGTGTCGAAGCTACCGCAAAATTCATTACTTCAAAAAATCAATTCGTGCGACATCGAATTGTTTGATCAATTTAATTTTTAAAAAAAATTTGTAACGGAAAAATAATGCAATCCTGGGAAGAACATTTCTATAAAGAACATTCCGTACAATCAAGTACTCAGTATTGTGGCGTACATTCTCTGTTTATCAGGCACAGCAGCTACCGTTGAAAGAGTTTTTTCCTTAATTAACGATATATGGTCTACTGATAAATCACTCTTGAACATTCATACTTTGAAGGATATTCTCTATATTAGATATAAAGTGAAAATGACAAGCCTCGATTTTTATGAATTGCTCAAAGGTCAGCCAAATATGTTAAAACAAATCGAATCTGACGGAAAGTGCAAACCAAATGAATAAAAACACACATTTTTTTTTATAAAACTTTTAATTAGGGTCTAACTACAAAGGCAGTGAAATATTTTTGATGTGTACCGAAATTTCATGAGACATAATTGGTCAACTTAGGTTTAAGTATGGGCTTGGTGAGCTGTGGATTTAAGTAACGCACAAGCTGATGGCATCAGGTCTCTCCCTTGAACAATTCCCATGGCAGTACCTAAGCAGAAGACTCAGGCTACCAACATTTTGAAATGTTTTCATCTCTTATCTCATATATTGCTCTTCGTTCAATTTGCTCTAGCTGCTCAATATAAGATCTTGAAGTCCCTGTCCAAAAATGTGGGAATTGTACTGTAATTGTAATTTTCGGCCTTATATATGAACTGTAGATTATGCGAAGATTAGCTGGAGTGAAGTATTCCTAACTTCTTCAACCGTTGGTCGGTTTTGGCCTGGTCTAAGAATTTGTGCCAGCCTCTTTTGTCGTGCGCTTGCTGGCGCCAGTTGGAAACTCCAAGCGTTGTCAGGTTATCCAATGCCTGGTCTTTCCAACGGAGATGCGGTCTTCCTCGTCTGCGTTGGCCACCGCTTGGTACCAAATCCAATATCTTTTTCGCTAGAGCTTTGTCGTTCATTCTCTCGACATGACCTAGCCAGCGAAGCCGCTCTATTTTAATGCGCTTGACTATATCGATGTCGGCATATAGCTCATACAGCTCGTGGTTCCATCGTATTCGGTACTCGCCATTGACGCAGATTGGACCATAGATCTTGCGAAGGATTTTTTTCTCGAACGCTCCCAAAGTCCTTTCATCAGAGCTGCTCAACGTCCAGGTTTGTGATCCGTATAGTAGGACGGGCATGATTATTGACTTATAGAGCGTCAGTTTTGTTCGTCGAGATAGAGCTCTGCTTCTCAATTGTCTACTGAGTCCAAAATAACACCTGTTGGCAAGAGTTATCCTTCGTTTAATCTCAATACTGATATCGTTGGAGGAGTTAATGCTGGATCCCAGGTAAACAAAGTCCTGCACTACCTCAAAGGAGGTGTTGTCAACAGTGACGTGGTTTTCAAGACGCTGGGACTGTTTGTTTGTTCACACAAGATACTTCGATTTATCTGCGTTCACTGCAAGACCCATTCGACTCGACTCTTTTTCTAGCCTGGAGAATGCTGCACTGACTTCATGCGTATTGTGGCCAATGATGTCAATATCATCAGCATACGCCAACAGCATAACACTCTTATAGAAAATTGTGCCGCTGCGTCTCAGGTCAGCAGCTCGGATGATCTTCTACATGACTATATTAAAAAAGTCGCACGATAAGGAATCACCTTGTCTGAAACCTCGGTTGGTATCTAACGGAAGGGAAGAGGTCCTTCCCGATTTTCACTGTGCTGCTGGTGTTCTTCAGTGTCATCCTGAAAAGACGTATTAGCTTCGCAGGAATACCAAATTTGGACATGATGGAGTATAGGTTACTCCTTATTGGACTGTCGAAGGCCGATTTGAAATCGACAAAAAGAAGGTGTGTGTCGAATTGTTTATCTAGGGTTTTCCCCAAAATTTGTCGTAGCGTAAAGATCTGGTCGATGGTGAACTTTCCAGGTCAGAAGCCACACTGCTTGGATCTAATCAAATGGTTGACGATGGGCTTCAGTCTTTCACACAATACGCTCGACAGGACCTTATATGCGATATTAAGAAGGCTAATACTGCGATGGTTGGCGCAAATGGCGGGATCGAATTTCTTGTTAATTGGGCAGAGCACACTGAGGGTCTAATTATCTGAAATGCATTCTTCAGATCATATTCTGTATAGAAGTCTGTGAATGTATTTAAACAGAGCTTCGCCACCGGTCTTAAACAGCTAAGCCGGTAGGCCATCGGCTCCTGCGGCTTTGTCGTTTTTAAGCCGAGCTATAGCTATTAAGATGTGGTGACCGTGGCATGCAGGTTAAGTGTGTGGCTTAGCATGCTCGGAGCCCGGGTTCGATCCCCAGCCGCGGCGAAAAGTTTTTTCAATAAAAATTTTTCTGATCGGTCACCACCTCTCTGCAGACAATGGCAAACCTCAGAGAGTAAATAATGCCATGTAAAGCTTCTTGAGAACATGAGCCGTTCGGAGTCGGCATAAAACATGTAGGTCCAGTTCTCGGTCAATTGTGTGCAAACATTTAATAACACACACAACACAATTGATCATAAGAAGCTCGGTCAAAGTCCTTTCAAGGGCTGAAATGGCCAATTTGTTTTTTTTTTTTTTTTTTTTTGTTTATAGCTATTAAGACCTCACAATAGTCAGGGAAGCGGAACTTCAATGCTGTCTTCCAAAAGTGGGGTTTCCGGGATATCATCTCTATTGGCGGGAATGTTGTCAGCGGGAATGTTGTCATTTAGAAGACTAAAGAAGTGTTCCCCCATAACATCAGTATACTCTGGATATCTGTCACTAGATTACCGTAGACATCCTTGCAGGAAGAGGCTTCGGTCTTAAAACCATCGGGCAGGCGTCTTATCCTTTCGTAAAATTTTCGAATCTCATTCCTGTTACCATGCATTTCAATTTTCTCGCACTCACGCATTTCCGCCTCTCGTTTTTTTCACCTGAAAATGTGTCTCTCTTCCCTCCTCTTCTCTCTGTATCACTCCATAACAGCAAGCGTTACAACGGTCTGCAGGGTGGCTATGTAGGCGCTGTCCTTCTCTGCAGTGGCGTCGCGTCACTCCTTGCCATTGGTTTCGGCGAGGGCGGTGGTAGCCTATCACCTCTTCAGCAGCCGTACGCTTAGAGTGAGATGTGTGCGTCCACTATCCGCATATATCGTCGATCGGAGGAGTGCTTTCTTGAAGCAGGAGTGAGAGTCGAGTAGCGAAGGCGTCGGTCGTCCGTCTTGACTGCAGCTTGTCGACGTCTAGCTTTCTTTGTGTAAGATTGCGTGCATTCTTAGCTGAGCACAGACGTGTGCGGATCTTGGCTGCGACAAGATAGTGATCCGAGTCTATGTTAGCACCACGGATCGTGCGTACATCCAGTACACTGGAAGAGTGCCTTCCGTCAATCAAAATGTGATCAATTTGGTTGCATGTTTTTTGATCAGGGGACAACAAGGTGGCCTTATGAATATTGAGATGCTTGTATCTAGTGCTGCTAACGACCATGTTTCGTGCTGCGGCGAAGTCAATCAACCTCATTCCGTTATCGGATGTGTTGTCGTGGAGGTTGAACTTTCCGACTGTTGGACCAAATATGTTTCCCTTACCCACCTTGGCGTTGAAGTCACTAAGCACGATTTTTAAGTCATGACGGGGGCAGCGCTCGTATGCGTCTTCAAGGCGCTCGTAAAAACTTTCTTTGGTCTCGTCATCTTTTTCTTCTGTCGGAGCGTGCGCACATATTAGGTTTATGTTAAAAAATTTAGCCTTGAATCGGATTATGGCAAGTCGTTCGTTCACAGGAGTGAATCGCAGGACATGATGCCGTATTCTCCTGCCAACTACAAATCTGCATCCACTCGTGCTTCTACGCATGGCCGCTGTAGCAGATATCACAGGATGCTTGCCGTAAGCAACCCTGTCCCTTCCATCGAATTTCTTGGATTGCAGTGATGTCAGCATTATATCATTCCAAGATATCAATCAGTTGGATAGAGGCACCTTCCCAATTTAGGGTTCAGACATTCCAGGTGCATATCAGTAAATCATTATCAGTTTTTCGTTTGAGCTAGTCGTCATCAGATTTGGGGATGCTTGATGGCCAAAGGAAGCCCGCCGCTCAGATTCGCCGCCAAAGTATATCGGGTGATATACTTGATAGTTTTTTGACGTTTCCAGGAGACACCACGCGGAGATTTGAGTTGACTTAAGACGATTTCGACATGGATAATGCTGGCCTCGCCAAGTTGTGGCAGAAGTATTCCTAACACTGTTTAAAAAACCTACTGCACTTCTATCGAAACTTCAAAATATGATCATTCCCATCCCAGATCAAATTGGATCGATATGTTCAGAACATTAAGAGCTGCTTACTCCGCAATATCCATACCGTTCATAATAAACAGTACTAAGGAAAAATTCTTTCGCTTCCGGGTAAACAGACAGCATTGGGTCTTGCTTGCATTAAACTCGGCTCTATTAGCAAGACCCTACTCGAAGATTTTTTTCAGGTCGTCAATAAGGGTGGCCTTCATATTTTTCATCTTTCTTTCAGCCTCCAAAGACTTCGGGCGTTTTTCAAAGGAGTAGGAATGACAATGGCTGTGTTGTCCGCAAACGAATAAATTGGGTCATGTGTCAGCAACAAAAGATCGTTAAAAAATCAATTAACAAAGTTTGTGAATGGACTGAACCCTGCGGTTCTCCTGCAGTGATGACATCATTGGTTGAAATACCGTCGTTCACGACTCGAATCTCTCCGTTCTTGAGGAAACACGATATGCTTGAAAATTTACTGGTGCTTTGCTTATGCTTTTACGAAGCACCTTAGTATTGATTAACATAAGCAACCTCGCTGTCAGAAGCAATGCTAGTGCTGTGTGTTGACTCAGAAGACTGGTGATAGTTTAGTAACGGTGAACATTTGTTTTTGCGTGGCTGAAAAATAATAATCTTGGTAACGCGAAGTTCTGTTTGGTATCAAGGTAATATTGTTGTAAGGGAATAGATGAGCTGCTCAAATGAACCTAAGATTTATTCAAGCTGGTACAATGTTCATGCTATCACCTATTTAAAAGGCTTAAGCACCCAATCATTGAGTCGATAGCCAGGAAAATTGAGAGAGGGTTTAAATTTCCTATCGAATATGGGTATCAAACGACGTTGAATCATGTTCAGAATCTCCAAATAATATCTTGTAGCTTCTGCTTAAATGTGTGAATAGAAACTCCATTTATAGTATAGAAAATATAACACTATAAAAAATGCATCCTAATAAGGTTACGTCTATCATTTTGGCGAGTACATTTATTAATGATTCACATGAATACGACATCCATAAATTAACGACGTAAACTAACATTGAGCATTCGTGTACACACATTGCTTAATCAAAGGATATTCATGGAACACAAAAACTGGATCTGCATGGTTGTATTCATGCACTTCGCAAAAAGAAAAATCGCTTAATATAATAAAAACTCATTTAGATGCAAATTAATTTTATGTTGTTGACGAGGCTTTGCTCACTGTTAATCGTTAAATTGTGGACAATGTAGCCAAATAACTGGACACACTTCTACAAAACGCAACCAAAACTTACAAAAAACCACAAACAGACTCACATAACCTCTTCAGACACACTCAAACAAGCTCGCAATTTTTTTTGTAAATTGCCAAGTTAAAAAGAAAATAAAAGTAAGCATTGAAAAGAAACAGCTACTAAATTGCTCAAGTCTAAATAAAGAAAAAATAGCAGCAACAACGAATCACACAAGCAAAACAAAGAAGCTAAAACATAAACAAAAACAAAGTGAAAAACAAGCTATTTCAGTGGAGCGCATAGTTTGTCAAGTCATTGCCTGCCGCTTTATTTGTAGTTGTTATTTGTTGTTGTAGTGTTGTTGTTGCTTATTATTGTTCTTGGAATTAAGTGCATTTGGAACAGGTGACGCTTGAACCATTAGCGTGAACAGCTGCTGTCTTTTCGTGGCTCTCTTGAAATCGTAGAGATTAACCCTTTTATGGCATAAACTTAAAATTTGCAATCCGTTGATTTGGACAATAAAGACCAAACGAATTTTACAGGAGGTAGATTTGAGCCCAGATTCATTTCATTGGAGATTTTATTTAAGGCGGTTTGTTCATTATTTTGAAATAAATGTACTGTGTTTTATGTAAGGATATATGAATATAAGTCGATTGAATTGAAAAACATGCATTTAATTATAAGTAAAATATGATCTCTGCAATAATTATGAGTCTTGATCTAGTCTTAATTGAGCGCAGATTTCATTTTCTTATCGTGAAATTTTTAGTTTAAATCTAAAAAGTTTCAAATTCATTACTTGTTATATTTTTTTATTACTTTTTAAACCATTTAAAATAAAAACTATCCGTTTCGTTGTGAGTAGTGCTGGAACTGAACCCGTCTTAGAGCGGTATTATGCATTCAAACTAAAAGAATATTTTTGCACTTCACATTCGATACGAAAATGATTTTATATATTGAAATTAATATTTAATACGAAAATCAAAAATGTAGTCTCTGTCTTTTGTGGAACAGAGATTAATATTACATTTACAGCATTTATTTTGAAAACTAGACAACCACATGTGAACACTACGTCCTCTTTTACACTTTGGTGTTTGGTATGAATACAACACTTGTGCGATGAGATCGGAAACGAGTTCGTTGGGTTTTTTCACCCTAAGGATCCGGATGATTAATGCGTTTTACATTTCAATGACGTGTCAAGAATTTTCAAACAAACGCCCATTTTGATTGAGATTTAAATTCCTTTTCCACCACATAATATTGTTTGATTCTTTGCATATTGAATTTTGATTTTATGTCTTTCGGCTTGGCTTTGGTTTTATCAGAATATTTATTTTTCAGCAACTTTTCCATCGTGTTTTTAATTTTACTTACAATCACTTGCTTAAAGTTTTCTCCACCATAAGACGTAGACAACTCACTTGTGTCAGATATGGCGGAATCAAGGTTGATTTCAAAGTTGTCTAATGTCTTTAAAAATTAATATGCCATCGTCGAGGTTTTCAGACAAACCAAATGTAATCACATTCCTTAAATCCTGAAAGGCTTAAACTGATATTGTTAGCACTTTGTTGTATCTTCTTCAATGATGAAGTACAAATTACTGTCAAAACCATCTTTACAATCCAAATTTTTGGAAATCGTTAGTAAATATGAAAGAGGTCATCAAGAAACTGAGAATTTTAGAAATTTTGGGCTCAATATTGTTAAAATTAAAAAAGCTCAAAATATAATCCGATATTTCGGGTAATTTTTATAAAACCCTTGGATTGATTTTTTCGAAAGTAAAGAAATCGATTAAAAATAAACCCATTCAAACATGTCTCATGTAACATTAACCACTTTCTATATTGCCAGTTCTATATCTGTTTTAAACTTGATTTTTTTAAACCTTTTTTTTGTTTTAAATTCTCAAATTCTAAAGTTCTTAATAATAATGCTCAAAATAATAATAAAATAAAATTAGAATAAGCAAAATAACGAAAAAGAAGCATTTTTTCAATATTTCCAAATATTTTAAAACTCCTTTTTTAAGGTTATAGAGAGATATGAGAAAATAGAGAAAATTTATTACCAAAAAAAACCGTAAAATTACGTTATTCCAGTACAAAATATTGAATATATGACAAGCAAGAATATCATTGATCCAAAACAGTAATTTCTTCTTTCTGGTTTTTAACTACAAAAATGTGTGATTCACCTTAATTTTAATAATAGAATGTATACCTAAATGCAATTCTGTGGACCATTCTCTTACTTGAAGTTCTATCACTTTAATTTTCAAGATTTGTTAGAAAACGAGTCACATTTGCTGACTGTCGTCCGAATAATATGATCTTTTAGTAAAATATGGTTATTTCACAAGAGACGATTAACCTTAAGACCACCATTTTTTAAAAAATTCAGAATGGTCTGCAAGGAGGAGGTTTTGAGGATGCCAAACATGCTACATTATCCTACAAAACTTAAAATGAAGAATACAATCTAATGGAAGAACATGTTTAAAGTGTACCATAAACATGAAATTGCTTACAATTTGGCTAACAATCAAAAATAATGGATTTGCCATATTTAATTTTGAAAAAACAAATATTAAAGTCGCTTTCAGCGTCTTCGAAAGCCTCTTGGTGCAAGGTTTTATCTTTATCTTAATGTACCTACTTTCGACAAAATCAAGAAAAAAGGAGTTGTTTGACACTTCTGCGCAAAATTTGATTGATTATTCTGATCAATATCAACCCAATATTGTTCAGACCTTCACCATTGTAGATTTGGAACCCTTATAGAAGGGTTTTTACTACAAACTCCTGTCATTAAATAACAGAAAATACCAACAGTCTAAGGGTTAAGGTAATTTTTTCTTGACAAAGGTTCTGATGTTAAGAACGTTTAACCCTTATTCGGCACACTGGGATTTTGTGCACCTCACTATTTTTAAAAAATCATATTCCTAAGCTTACTTTAAATTTTTATAGTACCTAATTTTTTTAACTTAATTACTTTTTTGGAAAAAACAGTTGAATGAAAGTACTGCGTATAAGTTCATATTTTGTGATGGGGCTTAGTCACTTGGGTGCACATGATCGAAGTATGCCGAGCACGTTATACTAGAGGAGAGAAAGAAAAACAAAAACCTACAAATATAAGTTTTTTAAGGAGCACAGTTCTTAATAATGCACATCGTAACATTGTTTCCATTCCTTTCAAAGATCTTAAATTTTGTTTTCATTATATTTAAAATGTGCTGAAAGCAGGCATGCATGTTAACGTTAATTTTAACGATCGACAAAATATGTTTTTGTTTAATTGAAGCGAAATCAAAAAATTACGTTAACTCAAAAAACGAAAAATATTTATTTCGTTTCGGAGAAAACGATATAAAATTTTTTGTTTTTGTATTTTTTTTGTATCCGAAGAAAATTTTCTTTAGCATAGGAGAAAATAGTAAGAAATTTTTCGTTATTCAACGTAACGAAATTGGATTTGATAAATATTTGACGTTATTTAAAAAACGAAATAGTTTTGATAATTTATTTTTCTGCCTCAACGAAACGAAAAAATGTTGATGATTTCGTTGTGCATGTCTGGCTGAAAGCAAATTATATAAATAAGAACTTCACTTATTAGTGGATTTTTATCCAAAGTTAAATAAATGACCATATTTTTGTGTCCACTTTGATTGACTTTCCATAAACTTTAATCAAAAAACCAACTTTCTATATTTTTTTTAACATTTTCTGTGTCGAAAATCTTAAGGCAATTTAATGACCACTTAGGGCATAATGGGTTAAATAATGTTTTATTTTCAAAATTTTTGTTTAGCTGCGTTGTTATGTAATTATCTTTTAAGCTAATTTTTTTCAGTGTAATATTTTTGCCTCTGTTGCTTGCGCTCTCTCATTTTTTGTTAGCCATTCAAAGACTTTCTTTCGCTGTGAGCTTTCTTTGCAATCGTTTGTTTTTTTTTTTTTTTTTGTACTCTTAGATAGGCTGCACAAAACTTTAGCTCACTCATACTGGTATACAAAACCACATCTGAGAGCGCCAAATATGAGCTCAAACAAAAGATCGACTTCAATGATTTTCGTACTCCAAGCGTACCAACAGCATCAGCATAAGATTTGGCTGAATTCCGTTGCTCGAGCTCAAAGTCAACTTGGGCGCATTTTTTCGATTCATTCCGTTGGAAATGTGCAGAACGTGTTTGCGGTGATCGTGTGCGACGCGCTTGGTTCGACGTACGTTTGTTGGTGTAATTATTTCTAGTGTGTCCTGCGTGGACCATTCATTTATTCAATGTCAGTCTTATTTGAATTACGTTGTTAGTGCAACTTTTGCAAAATGTGTTAAAAAAAGGTGTTATTGTAATAAAAAAATTATAAAAATAATAAAAAAACAACAACATCAAAAACGTGCAATGCACAATTTAAGTGCTAAGTGATGATTAATGATTGTTGCTACAAGTGCAGTTAAAAGCAATTAAAATTACCTCTCATTCTATGCAAGCAAATTTCAAATTCAAGCAAAACTAAAGCAATTAATATTTTTTTAAAATAAAGCAAAACTAAATTGCATAACCAAAAAAGGATTATTTGTACACTGGATTATCAATAAAAGACAACAATGTAAGTTTATTTTGTTTATAATCGACCGGCCTATAGAAAACACACAACACAAACAAAAGACTTAAGCAACGAACTCGCTTCTATGCTTTGCATCCTTATCTTCTGTTTGTGGTTCATTGTAAACATTGGAAATGTAATTTATTGCGCCTTTGAGGCTTGCTTTATTTTGTAGACTTAGCTTTAATAATCATATTTTATCTATAACTCACAGCGTCGAATGAGCTCGTTAATGCCGCTGCGGTCTATTAATTTTTATATATATATATATTGAATTTTTAGTTTTGAAGTTTATGTTTCGCAATCAAACCTTGGAAATAGATTAAAATGCATCAACTTTCGTTGCACTTTTTTTTTCTAATGAGCAGACATAGCTTATGAATTAACTGCTTGGCTAAGTTGTTGTAGTTGTGTTGTTGCCGCTTAACTCTACGGCAGCAACTGGCGTGTGTATCGTTAGATTTGTTCGCAATTCATTTATTTATTTAATAAATGCTTTTATTTAAGAATTCAGTTTGTTTTGTTTTTATTTTATTGGCTCTAGCTATAAGCGTGCATCTTTTGTTAGCGCCAAAAATGATATGTTTCTACATACATGCTGCTAGGCTTTTGTTTTATAGCACATTAGTTTAATTGAGCTGAAATAATATCAATATTTAATGCGATTGCCTGCAAAAAACAACAAAATTGTATTTAATAAAAAGAATTGAATGGCGAGAAATAAAATTGAGAATCAATGCAAGCGAATCCTTAGCAAATCGGAATACCTTATGATCTGAATGGTTTAATTTATACAGAAATTAATGGGTAGATTTAAACAATGGCTGTCCTAAATATTCAATTTTTTTTTTAAATTTTCTGAATATATCATCACATTTTGTTTACTTTCAATATTTAAAATTCAAATTTACCAAAAACAAAACATACAAAAAAAAAAAGAAACAGTTTCGATAGTATCGTAAGTGTAGACGTAGAATTCCGTTTAAGTTGTAACCTCTTCTACTTTGTCTCTTTGGTCCGATTGTTTTGTTCATTTTGTACGTATTTTTATTGATCTTACAAAAATTAACAAATTAATTAATAACACTCAATTATGGACTACTTATCGAGGCCAAAAGAAAGAAAAGTTAAAAAGTAAGTATGATTAAATGAGCAAGCAAACAGAAACAAGCAAAATTTCAAATTTTTTCGATCATTTCGTTAAGTTTGATAGGTTGAGTTCATTGACTTAGTTGAAAAGAAGGCGAAGCAAATGCACCTTCCATTGGTGCCACTTTCGTCTCTGCCCGATATATATTTAGTTTGCGAGCTACAGTCAGTTTAACTACTAATTTCAAATTAAAATTAAAATCCCGATTTTTAAAAATTGTATGGTAACTATATTTCACGCTGAGCACATGCCTTTTCAATTAGTGCCACTCTCGTCCGATATTTAGTTTGCGAGCTACCCTTTCCTCTCCGTTCGATGTATAGTTTGCGAACTACACTGTATAAAAATTAAACACATAAAAACAAAAATTAAAATTTTACGCCATCTATTGGATCAAAGCATAAACCGAAATATGATCCAACTCGTTTTTTTTCATAAGAGTTAATTCTAACCGGATCACAGACCCATTTCGTTAAATTTAAAAGTTCGAGTTCATTGATTGAGTTGAAAAGAGATTCATGACCTCTGGTTTCAAAATAGAGCACTTAGTAAACTAGAACAGAAGTGCATAAATACACCCAATGCGAACCAATGCTTACAATGCTACCAATACGAACTAGAACTTCCAGTTTCACGTAAGCACGTGTTCACGTGTTTTTAAAAATATCAAGTAAAAACACAAAACTCAACTACACGTGTCTTTTATTCACGAACAACACGTGAAGTTCGTATTCACGTGAAAATGCCAATGACCCACTTGTGACCATCCATTTTGGTCCAAAAGTTCCATGGAAACTATAAACGTGCCAATGACTCACCTGTGACCTCAGATAATCCCACTGCATCCGATTGGCCAAAGAATCATCCAGTTTGGTCCAAATGTTTCATGGAACCCATTATAGTACCTACCAATGAACCGCCTGTGACCTCAGATAATCCCACTGCATCCGATTGGTCATAGAATCATCCATTTTGGTCCAAACGTTCCATGGAACCCATAAATGTGCCAATGACCCACCTGTGACCTCAGATAATCCCACTGCATCCGATTGGCCATAGAATCATCCATTTTGGTCCAAATGTTCCATGGAACCCATCAAAGTACCAATGACCCGCCTGTGACCTCAGATAATCCCACTGCATCCGATTGGTCATAGAATCATCCATTTTGATCCAAACGTTCCATGGAACCCATAAATGTGCCAATGACCCACCTGTGACCTCAGGTAATCCCACTGCATCCGATTGTCCATAGAATCATCCATTTTGGTCCAAATGTTCCATGGAACCCATCAAAGTACCAATGACCCGCCTGTGACCTCAGATAATCCCACTGCATCCGATTGGCCATAGAATCATCCATTTTGGTCCAAATGTTCCATGGAACCCATAAATGTGCCAATGACCCACCTGTGACCTCAGATAATCCCACTGCATCCGATTGGCCATAGAATCATCCATTTTGGTGCAAATGTTCCATGGAACCCATAAATGTGCCAATGACCCACCTGTGACCTCAGATAATCCCTATAGAATCATCCATTTTGGTCCAAATGTTCCATGGAAACCATCAAAGTACCAATGACCCGCCTGTGACCTCAGATAATCCCACTGCATCCGATTGGCCATAGAATCATCCATTTTGGTCCAAATGTTCCATGGAACCCATCAAAGTACCAATGACCCGCCTGTGACCTCAGATAATCCCACTGCATCCGATTGGCCATAGAATCATCCATTTTGGTCCAAATGTTCCATGGAACCCATCAAAGTACCAATGACCCGCCTGTGACCTCAGATAATCACACTGCATCCGATTGGCCATAGAATCATCCATTTTGGTCCAAATGTTCCATGGAACCCATCAAAGTACCAATGACCCGCCTGTGACCTCAGATAATCCCACTGCATCCGATTGGCCATAGAATCATCCATTTTGGTCCAAATGTTCCATGGAACCCATCAAAGTACCAATGACCCGCCTGTGATCTCAGATAATCCCACTGCATCCGATTGGCCATAGAATCATCCATTTTGGTCCAAATGTTCCATGGAAACCATCAAAGTACCAATGACCCGCCTGTGACCTCAGATAATCCCACTGCATCCGATTGGCCATAGAATCATCCATTTTGGTCCAAATGTTCCATGCAACCCATCAAAGTACCAATGACCCGCCTGTGACCTCAGATAATCCCACTGCATCCGATTGGCCATAGAATCATCCATTTTGGTCCAAATGTTCCATGGAACCCATCAAAGTACCAATGACCCGCCTGTGACCTCAGATAATCCCACTGCATCCGATTGGCCATAGAATCATCCATTTTGGTCCAAATGTTCCATGGAACCCATAAATGTGCCAATGACCCACCTGTGACCTCAGATAATCCCACTGCATCCGATTGGCCATAGAATCATCCATTTTGGTCCAAATGTTCCATGTAACCCATAAATGTACCAAAGACCCACCTGTGACCTCAGATAATCCCACTGCATCCGATTGGCCATAGAATCATCCATTTTGGTCCAAATGTTCCATGGAACCCATCAAAGTACCAATGACCCGCCTGTGACCTCAGATAATCCCACTGCATCCGATTGGCCATAGAATCATCCATTTTGGTCCAAATGTTCCATGGAACCCATAAATGTGCCAATGACCCACCTGTGACCTCAGATAATCCCACTGCATCCGATTGGCCATAGAATCATCCATTTTGGTCCAAATGTTCCATGTAACCCATAAATGTACCAAAGACCCACCTGTGACCTCAGATAATCCCACTGCATCCGATTGGCCATAGAATCATCCATTTTGGTCCAAATGTTCCATGGAACCCATAAATGTGCCAATGACACGCCTGTGACCTCAGATAATCCCACTGCATCCGATTGGCCATAGAATCATCCATTTTGGTCCAAATGTTCCATGGAACCCATAAATGTGCCAATGACCCACCTGTGACCTCAGATAATCCCACTGCATCCGATTGGCCATAGAATCATCCATTTTGGTCCAAATGTTCCATGGAACCCATAAATGTACCAATGACCCACCTGTGACCTCAGATAATCCCACTGCATCCGATTGGCCATAGAATCATCCATTTTGGTCCAAATGTTCCATGGAAACCATCAAAGTACCAATGACCCGCCTGTGACCTCAGATAATCCCACTGCATCCGATTGGCCATAGAATCATCCATTTTGGTCCAAATGTTCCATGGAAACCATCAAAGTACCAATGACCCGCCTGTGACCTCAGATAAACCCACTGCATCCGATTGGCCATAGAATCATCCATTTTGGTCCAAATGTTCCATGGAACCCATAAATGTGCCAATGACCCACCTGTGACCTCAGATAATCCCACTGCATCCGATTGGCCATAGAATCATCCATTTTGGTCCAAATGTTCCATGGAACCCATAAATGTACCAAAGACCCACCTGTGACCTCAGATAATCCCACTGCATCCGATTGGCCATAGAATCATCCATTTTGGTCCAAATGTTCCATGGAACCCATAAATGTACCAATGACCCGCCTGTGACCTCAGATAATCCCACTGCATCCGATTGGCCATAGAATCATCCATTTTGGTCCAAATGTTCCATGGAACCCATAAATGTGCCAATGACCCACCTGTGACCTCAGATAATCCCACTGCATCCGATTGGCCATAGAATCATCCATTTTGGTCCAAATGTTCCATGGAACCCATAAATGTACCAAAGACCCACCTGTGACCTCAGATAATCCCACTGCATCCGATTGGCCATAGAATCATCCATTTTGGTCCAAATGTTCCATGGAACCCATAAATGTGCCAATGACCCGCCTGTGACCTCAGATAATCCCACTGCATCCGATTGGCCATAGAATCATCCATTTTGGTCCAAATGTTCCATGGAAACCATCAAAGTACCAATGAACCGCCTGTGACCTCAGATAATCCCACTGCATCCGATTGGCCATAGAATCATCCATTTTGGTCCAAATGTTCCAAGGAACCCATAAATGTGCCAATGACCCACCTGTGACCTCAGATAATCCCACTGCATCCGATTGGCCATAGAATCATCCATTTTGGTCCAAATGTTCCATGGAACCCATAAATGTACCAATGACCCACCTGTGACCTCAGATAATCCCACTGCATCCGATTGGCCATAGAATCATCCATTTTGGTCCAAATGTTCCATGGAAACCATCAAAGTACCAATGACCCGCCTGTGACCTCAGATAATCCCACTGCATCCGATTGGCCATAGAATCATCCATTTTGGTCCAAATGTTCCATGGAAACCATCAAAGTACCAATGACCCGCCTGTGACCTCAGATAAACCCACTGCATCCGATTGGCCATAGAATCATCCATTTTGGTCCAAATGTTCCATGGAACCCATAAATGTGCCAATGACCCACCTGTGACCTCAGATAATCCCACTGCACCCGATTGGCCATAGAATCATCCATTTTGGTCCAAATGTTCCATGGAACCCATAAATGTGCGAATGACCCACCAGTGACCTCAGATAATCCCACTGCATCCGATTGGCCATAGAATCATCCATTTTGGTCCAAATGTTCCATGGAACCCATAAATGTACCAATGACCCACCTGTGACCTCAGATAATCCCACTGCATCCGATTGGCCATAGAATCATCCATTTTGGTCCAAATGTTCCATGGAACCCATAAATGTGCCAATGACCCACCTGTGACCTCAGATAATCCCACTGCATCCGATTGGCCATAGAATCATCCATTTTGGTCCAAATGTTCCATGGAACCCATAAATGTACCAATGACCCACCTGTGACCTCAGATAATCCCACTGCATCCGATTGGCCATAGAATCATCCATTTTGGTCCAAATGTTCCATGGAAACCATCAAAGTACCAATGACCCGCCTGTGACCTCCGATAATCCCACTGCATCCGATTGGCCATAGAATCATCCATTTTGGTCCAAATGTTCCATGGAACCCATAAATGTGCCAAAGACCCACCTGTGACCTCAGATAATCCCACTGCATCCGATTGGCCATAGAATCATCCATTTTGGTCCAAATGTTCCATGGAACCCATAAATGTGCCAATGACCCGCCTGTGACCTCAGATAATCCCACTGCATCCGATTGGCCATAGAATCATCCATTTTGGTCCAAATGTTCCATGGAACCCATAAATGTGCCAATGACCCACCTGTGACCTCAGATAATCCCACTGCATCCGATTGGCCATAGAATCATCCATTTTGGTCCAAATGTTCCATGGAACCCATAAATGTACCAATGACCCACCTGTGACCTCAGATAATCCCACTGCATCCGATTGGCCATAGACTCATCCATTTTGGTCCAAATGTTCCATGGAAACCATCAAAGTACCAATGACCCGCCTGTGACCTCAGATAATCCCACTGCATCCGATTGGCCATAGAATCATCCATTTTGGTCCAAATGTTCCATGGAAACCATCAAAGTACCAATGACCCGCCTGTGACCTCAGATAATCCCACTGCATCCGATTGGCCATAGAATCATCCATTTTGGTCCAAATGTTCCATGGAACCCATAAATGTGCCAATGACCCGCCTGTGACCTCAGATAATCCCACTGCATCCGATTGGCCATAGAATCATCCATTTTGGTCCAAATGTTCCATGGAACCCATCAAAGTACCAATGACCCGCCTGTGACCTCAGATAATCCCACTGCATCCGATTGGCCATAGAATCATCCATTTTGGTCCAAATGTTCCATGGAACCCATCAAAGTACCAATGACCCGCCTGTGACCTCAGATAATCCCACTGCATCCGATTGGCCATAGAATCATCCATTTTGGTCCAAATGTTCCATGGAACCCATCAAAGTACCAATGACCCGCCTGTGACCTCAGATAATCCCACTGCATCCGATTGGCCATAGAATCATCCATTTTGGTCCAAATGTTCCATGGAACCCATCAAAGTACCAATGACCCGCCTGTGACCTCAGATAATCCCACTGCATCCGATTGGCCATAGAATCATCCATTTTGGTCCAAATGTTCCATGGAACCCATAAATGTACCAATGACCCACCTGTGACCTCAGATAATCCCACTGCATCCGATTGGCCATAGAATCATCCATTTTGGTCCAAATGTTCCATGGAAACCATCAAAGTACCAATGACCCACCTGTGACCTCAGATAATCCCACTGCATCCGATTGGCCATAGAATCATCCATTTTGGTCCAAATGTTCCATGGAACCCATAAATGTGCCAAAGACCCACCTGTGACCTCAGATAATCCCACTGCATCCGATTGGCCATAGAATCATCCATTTTGGTCCAAATGTTCCATGGAACCCATAAATGTACCAATGACCCACCTGTGACCTCAGATAATCCCACTGCATCCGATTGGCCATAGAATCATTCTGAAGCTGAATACGAACCAATCAGTTCGTGCAAAATTAAAACAATACAACCATAAACAACGAAACAAAAACAAAGAAAGCAGCAGGCACATAAGCAGCTGATGATTGATTTTCTTATATAAAAACATGCATTTTTCTTCTTATATTTTACTATTTTCTGACTTTCATATTATAGTGACAAAATCCAAAATTAGATATTCATTCAGCGTAGGATATATCTGATATTTAAGTATATATATTATCTTTGAACGATTAGTATTAAAGGCTGTATGTATACACTAAAGTATTCGCCAAAAACGTTGCATGACCTTCAAAAAATCTGTTAAAACGACCCCATACAAACCGCGCTGTAAGACGTAATTCTACGTCAAAAACCAACCAAAAGCAGGGCTTGCACAGACAAATTTATAAACTTTTAGAAACATGAATATTTAATATTTAGGTAGAATCGAAATGAAATCACTGAAGTGGGAGTGTTTATCGTCTGTTTATCTGCGTAGACTTTCTATTTCAAACTTTTTTTATAAATTTAAAGACTACTATCAATGGACTACTATCATTTATTATTAATAACTGAAAAAAAATTTATTAATAATTTAAAAAAATTATAAGTTTTCTGTGGCAAAATTTTCAAAGAACTTGAATTATTACTTGAGCTAAGAATTGTGGTGACCTAGGAATGCATTTTAAGTGTGTGGCTTAGTCGCGGCAAAAGTTTTTTTCAATAACAAAATTTTTCTGATCGGTCACCACTTCTGCAGACAATGGCAAACCTAAGAGAGTAAATGTTCTTGAGAACATGAAATTTAGCCGTTCGGAGTCGGCATAAAACTTGTAGGTCCATTTCTTGGTCAATTGTGTGTAAACATTTAATAACACATATAACACAATTGATCATAAGAAGCTCGGTCAAAGTCCTTTGAAGATCTGAAATAGCCAATTTGCTTTTGTTTTTTAAGAATTCTACTTATGGTTTTATTCATAATTTTTTTAAAACAGTCAAAAAGGACACTAGGTGATAAAATATTTTTAAAAAATAGACCTCATAAAATGTTTCAATATGTATAAGAACACAGGAAGAAGTCCTTCTTTCAAAGCATATATTTAGAAGTGCTTAAATACTTTCTTTAAGCCAAAAATTGAATGCTATGTTAATTAAGGCACACATTAAACTTTATTAGGATGCACACTTTCAAAAGCAAAACCGCAGTTCATTGATTTTCCGCATTTAAAATTCAAAATCTTATTTTCCATTTAATTTTCTTCTTATTTATATCTTATCTTATCCACGGCTTAGTTTAGTCAACCTCAACCATAAGTTGATTAGTTTCGTTCAACCATTAGTTAGAAATAGAAAGGCTTTAACAACTTTAAAGATAATATATTTTCTTTAAATTCAACACCAAAAAACTAGGTGGAGAGAAGTGTATATTCTTAAATAGACCTAATGTTTCCAATATTTCAAAACTACTTAATATAATTATATAAACTTTATCAGTGTATCTTTAGTTAGTGAAATACTTGAACTCAACACAGTGTTGTGTTTCAGTTTACAAAATTCCTTTCACTTGTTGATAAAGCTATTAAACTAGTTCATATTAATAGACAAATAAATACAATTTGTCTTACAATAGCGCGATTGACATACCTCTAACAATATAGACTTCAATTCAAAAAAAAAAATAAACACTCAGTTACTTTAATGTACGCAGTTCAATGATTTTGTCCTTTTTTACCTTAAGTTAATACACATACATAATAGTTTTTTCAGGTATTATTTCAGGGTAATCAAACAAACTACTCCAAAAAGATGTTATACACACCACATGATTATCTCTTATGGATAAAGCTTCAGTATAGATCAGTTATTTTCGCTATTTAACCCTTATCCTTTATTTAAAAAAAAAAATATATTATTTTTATTCAATGAATATGAATGTATTTGAAGGGTTTAAATTCAAATCCAGACAAGTCACAGGAAGAAAAACTTTTTGTTAGAAATGCCATTGTAAAGCTAATATTACAAAACATCGATCCATAAAATCGATCATCTTTGATAAAAATAATAAAAATCCTTGAAAAAAATGCATTAAAAAATTTGCTTTTCAATCAAAAGCAGACATGTCAACTGTAAGTTTTCAATCAAAACCAGATAAGTCCAAGCAAGTTTTCATTTTGTAATTTGTATCCAAATTTTAAAAACTTAGTTATGTCAAAACGTTGGTATGAGTAATAAATTTAACATTTTAGCGGATTTGGGTATGCGTTCTGTTAAAAATAAAAAGTTAAAAGCAACAAACCTTTTTTTTACTATAAAAGACCTTCAGGAGATTCAAAATTGCTTCGGCGGATTTCCTGCGATTTGAAAAAAAGTATGCAGAAATCATTTTAATGAGTTCCTCTAACTTTTGAGACCCCGAACGGTAGAATCTAAATGTTGATTAATTTCACACAGAAAAAAACACTGTAAAATCAACTAGAACAAAATGATTTTACATGATTCACCTATGATTTTGCTTCATAGAGATATATAGTAAAATAATTATAGTTTTCATGTAAAAATTGCAAAAAACTATCATGTTGTATCATTATGAAATCATGTTAAATCATTATGATGGTCATGTTGAATCATTATAAAATTATGCTAAATCATTATGATGGTCATTTTGAATCATTATTAAATTATGTTAAATCATAATGAAATCCAGTTGAATCCTTAATGAAAATGAAATTTTTTTAATAGTTCGTCCAACTTGGTTTCATCATTCTCTTCATCCAGGAATTCACCATATTCATCAGCAATATTCTCATGGAATATGACAATACCTTCTTCATCTACTTCTACTATTAATTCATCAGAATTCACTGTTTCAGCCATTTAATTTGTTAATTTTAATTTTTGCAACGACTCCACTCTTCGCGATGTGACTTCGAATGTGCAGAAAACTCGCAAGAAATAACGGAACTTCTTCAGCACGCCACCAAGTTTTTTATGACATGATGCAAGATTTACTAGATTCCATAATGATTCTACCTGAAATTATGTAAACTAACTTTTTACATGAAGCAATAATGATTTTACTGGATTTCATAATGATTCTACATGAGATCATAATCATAATGATTTTCTGTTGCTGAATGTCACATACCATGTAATGTGAAATCACGTAAAATGAAATCAACTATGCATCATAATGATTTTACCATGCAAAATTTTTCTGTATGTTCTTACTTTCAAAACCAGACAAGTCCAAATTTGAAGTTGAAAATACGAATTTTTTTTTGCACTATGATATTATTTTTTTCGCATAATTTATGTTCCTGTAGAGCATAATAACGTTTTTTTCGATTTCCCAACAATTCGATCTGTGTGACTTATATGGTTTTGAATGTAAACTCCTCATTTATAGATCTTAAATTTCTGAAATACTTTATGATCAATAAGTGCAGCTTATCGTTTTTTTGGAATGGGATTTGGAAATAAATTTAATGCAACCAATTTTGCATAAATATTCAATGTTTAACACATTCTGGGCAATTTTGACCCATGAATACAGGATAAGGGTTAATATGATTTTCTTGCTTTAAGCATTTTGTTATCTTGAATAACGTTGTGCCTTTGTTATTCTCCACTAGAATCCTTTATTTTTTTAGTTTTAATACAATTTATCAACAGTTTTAAATATTGTCCGTTTATTTATTTTAACCATCTTCTATGTTCTCAATTGTCCATTCACATTATACATAGAATCAGCAAAATTCCTACGGATCCTTCAGAAGATCCCCAGACATAATTTTTAGATATATCTTCTGTAAAAGTAAAACTTATTTTGATGATGACCCTGTTCAATTATCAAGCTAATGGTGGTTTAAAAATAGTAAATCTTTGCTTTGTCGTAATTTCTTCTTTGTCTTGTTACTTAATTTTTTTTTTCCTTGCTGCGAATGAACATAAAAGCATGAATATTCGTTACTTTTGGCGAATGTTGCGAATGTCTGGCTTCGTCGAACATTCATGTTTCGCAGGCATTCGTATTCGTCATCGCTCGTACTCTACGGCATTCGTACCACAGCGATTGGTACATATGTTTGCGCATTAATTTTAATGCAGAAGACACATTCGTAGCTCGTATTTTGACGACACATTCAAAACGCCATTTGAATGCACTCAAGTTGCTCTCTGCTCCAGAGAATGCTTTTATCTAAATGTGATCCTAAAAATTCCCTAAAAATGATAAAAAGCTTCTATGAAAAAGAGAAATACATAAAAATATATCGTTTTTAGGGAAAAATACTTTTTATTTTTGAGAAAATATTTCTTTTTATTGAAGAAACTACTTCTTATAGTGAATTTTTTATCAAAATATAGAAATAATTTTTCATTTTCAAGATATTTTTCTCTATAAATGAGAATTTTTTTGTGCGAGAAAAATTTTATCATTATTAGAGATATTGAAATATTTTCATTTCCCACTTTATTATAATTGGGGAAATATAAAATTTATTATAATTGAAGAAAATTTAATTTGAAAAAGACAAAATTGCTATTATTGAAAATAGAGAAATTTTTTATCGGAGAAAGATATAAGTTTTTTTCTGAATGTAAGCAAACTGATTTTAAAGGTTATTTTTAACAAGCATTTAATGAAACGGAATTAGAATTTCAATTATTAAATTCACATTTTTTATACATACACAGCCAAGATTCCACTGAGTTATTATGTATAATAAATTTTGTAAGTGTACTTATTTTTCATTATGAGAATTGTCTTATTTTCTACAAATTAAGTTTTCAGTTGAGAAAATAAAATGTTCGGTTGCTGCAATTTAAAAATAACTCGCGCTTACGACAAACGATATTAATTTCATGCAAACGTAATGAAACGAAACGAACCCTATAAATGTTTTTTGTGTAGGTCAGAGTAGCTAGATAGCTCTCGGCGAAGCAAATTAATTTACTTACTGACTTACTTAAGTGGCCATGGTTGGGTTGCGGCCTACTGCATCAGCTCTTGCCAGGCGCATCTACTTCGCACGCGCCATCTCCAATTTCTTTCATCAAGCGCGGTTACGGCTTCCTTGGCCTGATCAATCCATCGGAGGCATGGTCTTCCTCTTCGTCGTCGACCCTCGGCTTTCACCTTAAACACCTTCTTCACTGGAGCTTCTTCATCCATACGAAAGACATGACCCATCCATCGTAGTCGCTGAATTGTTATACGCTGAAGTTCATATGTCAATGTCGTCATACAGATCGTACAGTTTGTAGTTCGTTCAAAAATTTTGCGAAGAACTTTCCCCTCGAACACCCCAAGAGTGGCTGCATCTGTTTGCGATACAACCCATGCATCAGCGCCATAGAAAAAACATGTTTGATGAGCGTCTTGCAGTGTTTTAGTTTTGTACGAGAGAAGACCCGTAGTAGCACCTATATTATTTTTCACTTAATCGCCAGGCTGACATTGTCGCTGCTGTTCGCGTCTGAAAAGGCGTCTCTCTTTCTTCCTCTTTTCGCGATAGTTTTCGCGCATGGCTTACGTTGAAGCTGACTGCAGCATCTTTTTATATGTGGCGTATTTGTCGCATCGGGACACTCCTGGCCATACCATTGTTTACGAGGTTGCGGGCGCAGAAAACCTTTGACTTCCTCAGAAGCAGTGCGCATGGAGTGGAATATAGTGGTTTCAATAAGATAGTGGTCAGAGTCAATTTTGACTCCCGAAATGTACGCACATTTGAAATGTACGCGCTTCAAGCGTGCCTTCTGTCGATCACTGGTCAATTATCTGGATCAATCTGGTTTCGCGTTTTTTGAACTGGGGATCCAGGTGGCCTTGTGGATATCGAGGTGCTCGAATCTGGTGCTAATAACTACCATGTTTCGCGCGCGGTAAAGTCTATCAGTCTTAGACCATTGTTCAAAGTGGTCTCAAGGAGACTGAATTGACCGACAGTGGACCCAAAGTTGCCTAATTTTCTAACCTTGACGTTGAAATCGCCGAGGACTATTTTCACGTCATGGGATGGGCAGTGATAAACGTCCTCTAGGCTCGTGTAGAAGACGTCCTTGACAGCATCGTCCTTTTCCTCCGTTGGGCGTGAGCGCAAATTAGGCAGGCTTATGTGGAAGAATGATGACCGTGGTGACCGTGGCATGCAGGTTAAGTGTGTGGCTTAGCATGCTCGGAGCCTGGGTTCGATCCCCAGCCGTGGCGAAAAGTTTTTCAATAAAAAACTTTTCTGATCGGTCACCACCTCTCTGCAGACAATGGCGAACCTCAGAAAGTAAATAATGCCATGTAATGCTTCTTGTGAACATGAACCTTAGCCGTTCGGAGTCGGCATAAAACATGTAGATCCAGTTCTCAGTCAATTGTGTGCAAACATTTAATAACAGACACAACACAATTGATCATAAGGAGCTCTGTCAAAGTCCTTTCAAGGGCTGAAATGGCCAATTTGTTTTTGTTTTTTTATGTGGAAGAATTTGGTTTTGATGCGGATTGTGGCCAGCCTTTCGCTCACAGGTATGAACCGGGAAACTAGGTAGTATAGTTTCCGGCTTACGACGAATTCGCACCGAAATTCGCGCTTCTCTGCCAGGCAGCTGTAAAGATATCATAGTCTTCTTTCTTAAAGCAGCCTTGTCCTTTCCATCTCATCTCCAGGATGGCGGTGATTTCAGACTTTATATTTACGAGAGCTTCCACCAATTGGACAGGGGTACCAGGAGAACCAGGAGTATCTATAACAGGCCAGAACATTCCAGGTGCATATCCGAGAATCATTGTCCGTTTTTCGTTTGAGGTGGTCGTCAACGTTGTAGGGGTTCATAAACGAGGATGGTTTAGTTTTTTTTGGGTAATAATAATGTGGAATGGACCCAAACCTTACGCACTTTCCATTTTTAAGGTCAAATTTTGCGAAGTATATTACGTCCAAATTAACTTTCGGATTTGCAGACTCAAACCTCATTATGGCCTGGGCTTTGGAGAAAAATTCTACCAGTTTTGAATGATGAGGCTACCTGTAAATGGTTAGTTAATCTTAACTCTGTGGAGTAATCAAGAACTTTGGCAGTACATTTAACACCGGAGTCGCATTTTAGAAACAATGGTAACCTACAAAAAGATCTGCTACAGCTCTGGGACAACAGCTTTACCTGAAAGCTGCTGTTTGTTCCTAGAAAAGGGTTGAGTTTTCAAAAATTTTGCGACCATGGTCGCACGTGCTAAGTGTGTGGCGTGCGAACCAACGGATCCCGTGTTCACACCACACCTCAGGCAAAAGTTTTTTTCAATAGAAATAAATTTATTTTATATCATATCGGAGACTGACGCCTGGGAATTTTTCCTTGTAAGTTGTGTAATGAAAGGGGCGTCATCCGCATCCGCAAATCAAACACTGGTACTGGTACTGGTACTGGTACTGGTACTGGTACTGGTACTGGTACTGGTACTGGTACTGGTACTGGTACTGGTACTGGTACTGGTACTGGTACTGGTACTGGTACTGGTACTGGTACTGGTACTGGTACTGGTACTGGTACTGGTACTGGTACTGGTACTGGTACTGGTACTGGTACTGGTACTGGTACTGGTACTGGTACTGGTACTGGTACTGGTACTGGTACTGGTACTGGTACTGGTACTGGTACTGGTACTGGTACTGGTACTTTATCTGGTAATTTATCAATAATAAAACAAAAACTCTACGATAATTATCGATCAGTAATTGAAAATTCATCGATACTTTTTTGATAAATTCATGATAATCTCTGTATAATATTGCATTTTATTCCAGTTCTGAGCAAAGTTTCAGGTTTAAAGTCCCAAGCTCATCGGGGAGTTGGTTCAAAATTAATTTCAAAATATGTTCGGGACAGGCATGCAAAACACATGATAATAAAAATTTGTCAAAATACAAAAATTTACTACAAATATGGTCACAGTCTAGAATCGATGTTGTATATTTTAAATAAATATATCACAAATATGTTTATTATATCCTGAATACCATTTTTGGTTCTATACATAAATTGCTTAGATGAATTTTAATTGTCATAGAAAAACTGAAAAATGTAACTTTTTGAATAAATAAACAATGTTTATCAAGTCACGGACTTCAATACAATTTTTTTTTATGTAACGTCTTATGAATTGTATGCACAACTGCAGTAAATGTAAGTAATTAATACTATTTTTTTTTTTTATTTATGAAATTTTTCAAATATAATATATACTTTTTTGATTTAATGCACAATCGAATAGATAAAAAATTAAATCGCTCTCAAATAAAGCAAATTCGATGAGAATTTAATAAAATCGTTGCACTTAAGTTAAAGAAAAACGTTGTTGGAAGCCATTGAAACTAAAGAAGTTAATGCATGTTAGTCAAAGTCAAAAAGTTTTAATTATAATCGTTATTCATTAGTTATGAATTTTCTAAGCAAGCAGCTAATGTAGAATTTCTATTTAGCATAACAGCGCCGCATCTTTGTTTAACATAAAAGCAATTAAAAGGAATTCTTAGTTTATGTTTCTTTTTTTACTCATTAAACCAACTAAATGAAGTTTTAGCTGCTTGCAGTATTGACTGCTAAGATTTATTTGCTTGTTGCAAGTGTGCAGCAGCAACTATGCTTCAGAACAAAAGACTTAGAAAACAAACTCGGTTGACTGCTTTTGCAGTTTACTAACAACAAGTAAAATAAACAAAATCAAAAAGTGTAATACTGTCAATTAAAGTAACGTTATCATCATGTGTGACGTATTTGTGGAAAAAAAAAATGTCTTGTAATTAAGTGCAATGAAACTTGGTAAGACTTTGTTGCAGTCATAAAAATAAAGTCATGACAAAAGCTTGAGTGAAATTGTATTTAATTGTATTTTCCATCATGACTTATTCTCTAAGTAAGTAGCTAAAATGCATAAAAAACTAAATTATAAAAAATCAACATAATTAATAATTGTATTTTTGTATTGCAACTGTGATAAATCTAAATAATTCCCATTAGTTTATTTGCTGCAAAGAAAAACCAAAGATTTCTTTATTTTTTTACTGCGCAGGGCACTTTTTTCTCTTCGCATTATCTCGCTCGCTCTCTCTCTCTCTAACGCTCAGTCATTCTTTCAACTAATCATTAACTATAGCAAAAAAAATTGTCTTTTTTTGCACGTATCTTTCAATTTGTTTCTGCGCAATCGTGCACCGTGCAAAAGCACCCGCTTCATGTCACTAACTTTGGCTAGTTTTTTTGTTTTTTGTGTTGGTTTTTTCTTTCACGAAAATGACTATTATTAATATTGTTGTTGTTTTTGTTATTATTATTATTATTATTATTTGTATCGAGATACTGATATAATTTATCAAGTTATATCTAGATGCGACAGTCAGCGAACCAACCAACGAACACTGAGTGCAGTTATCTGTGGCATTTCGTTTGCTGCTTTGTCTTGAAGCTTGCGGCTGTAACTCTTTAATTTTAATTTTAATTTTAATCTTTTTTTTTTCTTGTGACAGTTATAATAGACAATACAGCAACGTCAGTTGATGTTTTTGTTGTCGTGGCTGTCATCGTCTGCGTCATCGTGCAACACCCAGTATATGAATGAAAGTTATTACTTTCATCTAAAAAAAACAAAACATGCTTCTTTCTATGTTAAGTTCCCGCATCACTTTTTTTGTAACAAAATTTGAATATTAATCGTGCACGAAGTTGGAACCGCCTCAAATAATAGCCATAAGTAAGGATGTATTTCATGGCATCTTTTATGCCAGCTCTGAGTGCTCAGACAGCTTAGACAGCGCTATGCTAATTTTTGATGTCGAAGCTGAATTTCGATTTTGTTTTTTTTTTTATACCCAACGTCAACAACACAATTATTGACATAGTGCAATAGTTAGTAAAAATAAATTTTTGAAGAAAATTATTAAAACATTTCACATTCTTGGAAAATACTCAACGGTAAACATTTCTTTTGAAATATTTTGTAACAACTATTTAGATGACCCTTAATTGATGTAACAGTGCCCTAAATATTTTATATTAATATGATTCACGTGTTCAATTCTTTCGTATTTTTTAATCTGTTTATAAATAATCGGATTGAATTTCTTTTCTTTTATTACATGTTGTACACTTAATTGTTTACAAAATGCGCAAGGTTTTTTCATCACATGCTATGCATTCTTTCCACACAATGCTCACCATATTTGATTGATCAATAAAGATAGAACAAGTTTTTATATTGCTTTTCTGACGCTTTTGAGAAAGTGAAATTTTTATAGCCGAAATATTCAAATGAAGCTAATAATAAATTGTTGGTTCCGATATTTAAATGAACAGCTCTTTTGTTGTGGTTTAAAAATAAATCTTTGTTAAATATGTTAAAGCCGCAAAGTTAGAAGAATACATGTTAAAAAGGTCACGTGGTTTTTTTCTTTGTTGTCCAAAATGTTCCAAATTGAAGAAGTCTAAAATGGGAACAACTCAATTTTATAAATAGTTACATTAAATTTTTATTGAGTATTAATTGAAGATAGGCCTTTAAACCTTTGGTGAAACAGAAAAAATTGTTCAATTCTATGGTTTTGTACATGGTTTTGTAACATATTCTTGTATTTAAACAGATTTTAACACCCTCGTGACATCGATGTAACTATGTTAGAGATATTGAAATATCGATGTAAGAACATCGATTTTTGTCTCTTAACATCGATAAACATCGAAAATCGATTATCATCGAACATCCCTACCTCAAAGGTTCTATATACTTTTATTGCTTTTATTATGTCAATTTACTGTAATCAATTTAAAATTTGGTAGAATACTTTAGATATGGGCAATGCCGACGTTTTCAAAACCCATTGGGCATTTCCAAACTGGCGTTATGTACGTTTTGTACGAAAAAAATTAAAAAAGAAGTTTAAGTTTTAAAAACTTTTTTTTATATTTGCGTTGCAATTAAGTTGCTCTATATAAAGTAAAAAAATTATAACAATCGACTCTAAGAATTAAAAAATATAAGCAAAAATATGCACTGGCGTGACGTTACAAAAAACAGAAGTGGTTTCGACTTAGATTAGAAAATTTGCAAAACTCTGCGAATTGGGGAAGACTTTTTATACAAAACTTTATTTGGAAGAATTTAAAATTATAAAAGTTTATTTTGCTGATTATCAAATTAAAAAAATCTTTTTTTTGGGTTTTTTTTATTAGGCTGAGTCATCTGGCGTAACGTTACTGGCGTTACGTTACTTAAATTTCCATCCGAACAATTTAAGTTAAAATTTGGTTAAAAAAATATTTGACGTAAATAAAACATAAAGTTTAGATATTATCTAATATAAAATATCAAATGTTTGTCTGTTTGTCTGTCTGTCTGCTCGGTATAGGCTCGCGCACCGTATATACGATTGTGCTGAAATTTGGACACCACGTACTTTTCAAAGAGAGGAAGCTCGTAGGAGTGTAAAAAAGTGGTCAGAAATATGTGGGCGTGGCACTCTATAATAACTCCTAAATACTAGGACCGATTTCAATGAAGTTTGATATGAAGGTTCAACTGCGCCCAAGATATAACATAGGCTATAAAAATTCCAAGAGGGAGCTTTAAGTAGTGCATTTTTAAGACTCAATAACTCTAAAATGTCTTGACCAATTTTACTTAAATTTGGTACCTGAAATAACTTGACCCTGAAACGGAATGGAGGCTACTTAAATTTCAAAAACTTCCGTGGGCTTTATTCAATCAACTTATGTCAACTAATGAACTAATGTCTGGCACATTCACGTCAAAACGGATGAAACTTGGTAACATTTTTATCTGTTACTGAAATAGATCCTATGATTCTAAGATTCTTTCGACAAAAATCAAGGAATCAGGGCAAACGAAGTCAAGAACCAAAGACTAATGAATCAAAAAAAGTTTAACGAATACGAGCAGAAGCTATATAAATATGAACAAAAATCAACCGAACAGTATCGACCAAAACCGAAGTTGAACAAAGGCAATCCAAAAATCGAATCGATCTCCCAAAAAGAGTTTTTAAAATTCGAATTTTGTTTTTGAGATAAAAATCCATATTAAATGCATGCTAAGAAAACTTTAAACGCATTGTTCTCGAAATGACTCTTTCAAACTGCGTGACATTGTCCTCAGAACCCAGATGTCAGATCTAGACGTTGAAGATGTAATTTTTTTTAAATATGACCGGCAGGTACTGTTTAACGGAAATAAGACTACAAAATTTTGACGGAGGGAGGGGGCAAAACCCCAAAAAACGATAATTTAAAAAATTTATTGATAATTTAAAAAATGCTAAAATGAGAGCAGTTTTAAAAATCGTACTTTTTCTGTGCTCAAGGCACAACCCCAAGTAACACCGGGTAACATCCGCTAGTATATTATATATTTTTATCTCCTACCCCATCGACCATGAGAAGTTAGAAAAAAAAACTCACTAAAATACCTGCAACCAAATTCAGTAACGAAATCAGGCAAACTTTGAGCAATATAAAATTAACGGTTTTTCTTCTTCACGTTTTTTTTTATAATTAACTTAACTTTATTAAAATTTATTAATATGCTAAATTTCACGCACTTTTCAATGTCAGCGTAGAAAAAATAGCACTAGCTAAATGCTTTTTTGCCTGCCGTGACGTTACCTCAGAATATCATTAAAAGCAAATCAAAATTTTAACGTTAATTGATATTTGTTTGCTCTTTTGCATTTATTTTCCGATTAGTTGTTGTTGTAGCAAAAGTTTTGCATGGGAGTGCAATTGCACAATACTCTTAGAAATGGAAACTGTTAAGAGAAAATGCACATAGAAATAAATAAAACTGACCAAAACATTAACTTTAACTTGGTAGCCCGATATCTTGCCAACGCAACATAGGAAAAATTTTAACTCTTTAATTAAATTAATTTAAAATATTTCTCTTTAATAATACAAGTAAAAAATAAAAAATGGTGGTAAACTTTAAATTTTTTGGTCACGGTAGACTTTTCGGCGGAAATGCCCATATGTTGGACTATCTTGCCTTATGGATAATATTACCTTGTTTGCAGTATCAGAATGATAATGTTGCTGAATTTATTATAAAAAATAGAGAAGATTTACATCAAAATATTAAATATTAAAATATTTTTTTTAGATTTTTCAAAAAAAAGCCGCATATCAGCTTCCGGTTTTTCGTTATTCCTTTTGATCAAAGTATTTTAGAAATTTTTTTATTAGTTTTGCAATAAATTGCTTGTAAAGTTATTAAAATATTTTAGTAAACATTTTAAAAATTAGGTATGAGCTCGAAAAATTTGTTCATAGTAAAAACAAAATGCCTATAAAAAATTCAGTTATGTCTTAAACCAGACATGAGCTTCCAGTAGCTCAATTAGCTCAGTTGGCTCAGCTACAAATTTGTTTTGTTTTTTCAACTTTGTGTTTACACATTTGCAAAAACAACAACGCGTGCAAAAAATAACAACAACACGTACAAAGAATAGCAACAAAACCGAAGTACACCAAATTTCTAACTTGCTAACAACAACAAATGCATGCAAAGCCAATCAAGCCTTACTCGATTGATCGCGCTTGAAATGTTTGTACATGTGTAGCACAAGACGCACATGATTTGCTTTGGTTTTGCTGGTTAATTTTTTTTTTTGCAACGATGAGCAAAAGCAAATATGAGGATAATTTTGTGTTTGTTTTAAAAAACAAAAACCTTGGCTCACTAAATTTATTTTCCTGCTCATGACTGTCTTAAACGAATGAATTCATCCTCGCTTCGTGCTGAAGTTCGAATTTGGAATTTTTAAAAATATTTATCACTAGAATTTTATACAAAAAACTTTAAAATTTAAAAAAAAAAACTACAAAAAACTTAAAAATTTAAAAAAAAAATACAAAATTACGTCATTGCAATTAATTTGCACGCGCATTTTATTGCTCTCCTGAAAGAAACACGTAACTAATTTTTGAGGCGCAGCGACTATATTATTAAAATTATTATTTTTTTTTTTTTATATCAATCTTGGAAAGAAGATATTACCCCTTAAGAAGAGCAATACTGTAACATAGTGTAGCACCTCTCATTTCAGAAGCCGGTTGTATTCTCGACATAAAAATGATATTTTTAGCTTTTTTTTTATGTTATCAAACCGATTTGAAGTTAATCTAAGAACAACAACAAAAATAGCAGAAAAAAAATGTAAAAAGGCAAATATTACAGTATTGCACCCAATTTTTTATATATTGTTTTTCCAATATTTTTGTAAGAAAAATATCATGTTCATGATAATATCATGTTCAGTTTCCTTTTGCTTTTTAAGAACCTGGATGCGATTGGGCATGTAATCACGATCCTCCTCACAAATTCTGGTAGTAAAGCCTCATATATTTCCTTGGTTCGCTCCCAATGCTCATTCTTTTCTTTGGGAGGTCTGGGATACTTAGTAAACTGTAATTTGATATGACAACACAAATTCTCGATTTGATTCAAGTACCGAACTACCAAATTTTTTGTTTTTTATCCAGTCTTCGAAAACATGTGCAGTGTGTTTGCTGCACATGGGACAGTGTGATTTTGCTGCACATGGGACAGGTATTGTTCCTTACGCATAATATCATCGATGCGTGTTAACAGACCAACAAAATTTTGAAAAATATAGCCCCAAACCGTTCCAAACCTTCCACCATAATTTATTGATTGTTTCACATGATGTTGTAGGGATAAATTTGGATCTTTGGTACTATACCATGCACGACCATTTGAATGAAAATGGTTTATTTCATCATACCAAATAACCTAAATTTTAAAATTAGCACGAATGAAAAATATTGTTTCACAATGAATGTTTAAAGGCTTACCATATCCTAATCGACGACGGTTGAGCACTGGCATGCGCTGCAGGAAAATCCTGCGTTAACTGCACATGTCTTTTGGTCAGCATTGGTGTTTTTTTTTTCTTTACTGCTTCCTTAACTCCCAAATTTTTAATGCTTCGCCGAGTTGTCTACCGACTAATACTGATATTCAATATCTTTAGCACTGCTGCAGGAGTGATTGTTCCACTGCTGATCACCAAGTTCGCAATATTGCGGGCCTCACGGTCACTTTATTTTGGCTTACATCTTTTGTTCTTAAGAACACTCTTCACTTTATTTTCTCTTTATGGCAAAACGTTCTATCAACTCGTCAAAGTTAATCGTTTGCAACAAATCACTTTCTATACAAAGTTGCGTTATTGACGACAAACGTTCATGTAACATAGAAGGTTGATGAACATTTTTTATTCTTTTAAATACCAAAAATAACCTTTTAGCTTCACAATTTGCTAGAGTTCGGAGTTCAAAATTCGTAAATTGCAGTAAATTTAATTAAAAAATGGCAGTAAAACGAACTTTTTCGCAATAGTTTTTTTATTTTTTTAATTTATTCACAAGCGCGTTCGTATATTTTTTACTATTGACAGAATAAACATACAAACTGTAAATTACTGTTCTAGCGCGTTCAAGATGCTGCCGCCTTAACAAAGAAAACACACGCTTTTTCTTATTCCAACGATTTTTAATATTACGATGCCCTTTGAATGATAAAGATTTCTGAAGATCTCTAAAATAAACTTCAGTTTCCAATTCGACATGTTCACTAGAGTGGGTCGAAAAAAAAAATTTGAAAAAAACCATTGTTCATTCGTAACAAAACTCCTCTCCGGAGCGACTTTTTTAAGTTTGGGAACAGATAAAAGTCGCTGGGGGCTTAAGCTGGGGAATATGAGGAATGAAGAAACAGTTCGAAGCGTAAGCGTGCAATTAGGAATGAACTCGATCGATTTGTGAGCTGGATTGATTTGTCTTGCAAAAAGATGATTTTTTCTTCGATAATTGGAGCCCACTTGTTGACGATTTCGTTCTTCAATCGTTAAAAAGTTGACTGCTTTTCCTTTTCTCAAATAGCCGAATAAAATGCCGCTGAATCCCAAAAATAAACAGACGCCAACACCTTTGCGGTCGTTTGTTGAGTCTTCGCTCACTTTGGTGCACCGCTATTGGAACCTACCCACTCTTTTGCAGATTCCTCCTATTCAGGTGTATAGCGGTGGAACCGTGTTTCATCCATGATCACTATTTTTACAAAAAATCAGTTAAATTTTGTTTAAACATGTCCAAACATTGTTGGGAAGTGCGAACACTTTCATGTTTTTTATTGATTGTTAACGTATGTGGCACCCATCTTACAGTCAGCTTTCTCATACCCAAATTTTCATGTATAATTTAAACCACCGACGCACTTGATATGATTGTCTAATACGTAATCGTGGATTTTCCAAAACATCTCTATGTTTTGTGCTTTTGGTCACTATGTTTGGTGCTTCCCCGGCGTGTTCATCTCTTGTTCTGGTTCAACCTCTTTTCAAATCTGCAATCCAATATTTTAGGGTTGAATGCGATGAAGCAGATTATCATAATATTTATTGAGCTTTTGTTGTTTCTTTCGTACTTTTGTTACGCAAAAATTTTACGCTTAATCCAGCCATGGCATTCTTCTTTCTTTTTTGTTAATAATAACACCAAAAGTAATTTCATTTGGAACACTGTAACGTCATTATTAATTGTCAGATCGATATGACATATATGGTATGTTCATGTTAAGATTTCCATCCGTCAAAAATGTCATGCATTTGAAGAGTGTGGTGCCGTCAGTTGGAGGCTGGTAGCATCTTTAACGCCCTAGTGTACTATATATTTGCATGTTGCAGAAATATATTTTTTTACTGATACAAAATATATTTGAATTTGTGATTGTGTTTTCTGTTGGTTCTTAAGAGAAATAAAAAAAAATCACCAATTCTAATATTTTTCGCGAATACTTCGCAGAAGATTTAAAAAACTGCAGTGACGCAGTAAAACATTCAATTTTGATAAAAAGCGCAGTAAAGTCCGAAAACTCATCGGTACTGTTACAAGCAATTCTGGCCGTATACTTAAAATAAATTTTTAGAATAAATATGATTTCTTACAAATATTCATTTTTTTTAAAACTTTAAGGACGATTAATTCGAAATATTTTTATTTCATATATTAGCACCTGCGGGGCCCCTACCTGCTCGGGGCCGGGGACTGCAGCCCCCCTATCCCCCACCTAAATCCGCGCCTGGGTGCAATTCAGTAATATTTGCCTGTTTTAAATTTTTGTCTGCTATTTTTGCTGTTTTTGTTAGATTATTGGAGAAAGAGAAAAGTATACAAATATTGTTATAAAACAAAACTCTGCAATTCATTACAATTTCGGAAATATAACAGCTGCTAAGATGAGAGGTGCTACACCATATTACAATATAGCTCTTCAGAGTATACAAAAACGTTTTGGTCAATCTTTGGTCAAATTCTGACACTATCTTAAATTTATTTCCATTAGACTTAAGATAAAGTGTTAACACTCCGCATTGATTTAATAAAGTGTTAAGTAATACTTGTTTATAAAAACAACAGCAAGTAAAATTCGCACACAAAAACTTGTTCGAACAATATATGTATAAAAAGTAGGAAAAAAAACAAAATCCAAACAAAATTGGAAAGGATACTCTAAACATCTTACAAACAGTTAAGCCACAACATGTTTTCATGTGTGAGTGTATTGCATATGATCAGGTTTTATTTGCTCAGAACCGTAAATCAAACACAACATATCGTCTCAAACAGTAGGTATGTGTTATTCAAAATCTCTTTAGAAGAAAAAAAATCGATTTATTTATATACGCAGTAGTTATTTTGAAGATATCGTAATTGAAAAACAACTAGTTTATTTGTAGTGCAATAAGAACTAAAGACAAAAAAAAAAAAGAAAAGACAATCAGCCTTAAAGAGTTTGAGATTGTTTTTATTTTCTATGCTTATTTTTTATAACTTTGACAGCATGCACAAAGAAAAAGAAAACATACCAGCTCAAAAGGTGTTGTCGTTTTTTCGAATATTTTGAACGTTTTTAGATAGAACTTCATACATTCGTCCTAACCCGTTCTTAGCAAGTTGATTTAAAATTAAGGAGTTAAAACTGATCACAGCATAATGAAAAGAGGGACCAATGCTGTACCTATATGGAACATGTTATGGACTTATTCAGATGTGGTTTATTTTTGTGCAGAATAATTTCTGAGATGTGGCGACCGTGGCCGTGGGTAATAAATGTGTGGCTTGAGAGCCAACAAACTTTGGTAGCCCGAGTTCAATCCTCCATTTGATAGAAATTTTTTTAATGGAAATTTTTTTAGTGTTGAACCTTTCTTCGTTGATCTTTGCAATCGTGTAACTGATTTTGACTGTTATTCTATTTGTGGTGATTTCAATGTGAACCTTCTTAGCAATGATAATGTATCCGTAAGCTTTCACGACAAAGTCAATGCAGCTGGAATGACCATCATTAACACTTCTCTTCCGACTCGTTTTGCTCCTAATTCTAATCCCAGTCTCATTGATCTTTTTATACTTTCCGATGAGTCCATGCTTCTAATTTTTGATCAAATTTCATTTATTTCTGACCATGATCTATTGTTTTGTACTATTAATTGTAATATTTGTCGTAATTATGCTCCACACACTATTACCTATCGAGATTACAATTCCATTGATTATCCCCTGTTGTATGATAGTTTGTCTCATATATGTTGGAATGACTGTTGGTTCTGTGAGTCTGTGGATGACAAATTAAATTTTCTTGTCTCCCATGTCTGCTGTGCTTTTGAAAATTTTGTTCCTCTTCGTACTTCTATAATTAAAAACAAGTCTTGTCCATGGTACACGTCAGCTGTTAGTTTTGCTATCAAAAAAAGGAATAAATTTTATAATAAATGGAAAAAGAACCGTAATGTTGAAAATTGGGAGCTCTTTAAGCGTGCGCGCAATGAAGCTGTCTCAGCAATAAGATGTTCAAAAAAAAGGTTCTTTTTTCGTAAATTGAATTGCAATCTTCCATCCAAAGAGCTTTGGAAAAATATACGTAGCCTTGGTGTGTGTAGTAAATCTACTCCGAAGTGTAATGTCGATCCTGATGAGCTAAATACTTTTTTTCTTTCAAATATCGTGGCCACGAAAGATAATTATCAATGCACTGTTCAGCAGTTTCGAGATGAGGAAAAATTCTCTTTTGTGCATGCAACTGAAAATGATGTTTTTAATTCTTTAATGAAAATAAAATCTAATGCTATTGGTGATGATGGAGTTTCTTTAAAATTCATTAAAATTATATTACCCTTTGTCATAAAGCCTCTGACCCATATCATAAACCATTGCTTCACAACATCTTGTTTTCCATCGTCATGGAAATTATCCACAGTTATACCAATTGCTAAAGTAACACATGCATCTATCGATTTGAAAGATTATAGACCTATTAGCATTCTATCTGCTTTTTCCAAAATCTGCGAATCCATTATGGCAAGCCAAATTAACCAGCACTTAGAATCTAATAAGCTCTTATCACCACACCAATCTGGTTTCCGATCTGGACATAGCTGCACTACTGCAACGTTAAAAGTTCTTGATGATATTCGTACATCGTATGATGCAGGTCATGTCACTCTGCTTTGTCTTTTAGATTTTTCCAAAGCGTTTGACTCTGTGAACCATTTTATTTTAGTTCAAAAACTTAAATGTATGTTTGGTTTTAATAATAGTGCTGTTAAACTTATCACAAACTATCTGGATGGAAGAAAGCAAAGAGTAAAAATAGGTAATTGTCTTTCGGACTATAAAGATGTTAAAATGGGCGTGCCTCAAGGGTCGATTCTCGGACCATTGCTCTTTACCATCTTTATCAACGATATTTTTACTGTCTGTAATAATGTGACTATGCATGGCTATGCTGATGATATTCAGTTATATTCCTCCAATCGCATTGGACTGGTCGAAGACTTATGTTGTAGACTAAACGAAGACCTAACTACAATATCTATGTGGGCAGAAGATAATGACTTACGTCTTAATGCTAAAAAATCGTACGTTCTTCCTATCTCTAGGGATAAACTTGATCACCAACAATTACCACCGATTTTTTTAAGTAATAACTGTTTAGTAATGGTAAATAAAGTCAAAAGCTTAGGTTTCTACATAAATTCTAATCTTTCTTGCTCCGATCATGTCAACAGTATTGTTAAACGAGTTTATTATGTGCTACGTTGCTTGCGTATGTCAGCTAAATCTACTCCGATTATGACAAAAAAAAGACTTGTTGTTCAATTAATTCTTCCAATCATATCTTACTCGGAGCTAATATACAGCTCTCTTGACTCGCACGCTTCGCATAAAATTCAAGTTGCGTTTAATGATGCGGCAAGATACGTGTATGGCTTGCGACGATTCGAACATATATCTGAAGAAAGTAGGAGCATTCTCGGTTGTAGTATTATAAACTATCTAAACGCACGAAATTGCATATTTTTACACAAACTGATAACTCATAAAAATCCAGCATACCTTTATGATAAGCTACGCTTCAGTGTTTCTACTCGAACTCGCAACCTAATATTACCCAGATTCAACTCCTTACATACTAAACGGCTTTTTTTCATCAATGCCATAAAACTCTGGAATTCTTTACCGTCTAATTTAAAATCCACTGTCAGCTCGAATAAATTTAAGTCTACTGTTATGTTATACTACTCAAACATCTAGCTATATTTTACTTTTTCATACTTCTTTTGTCTTCTTACTTTGCTTCATTTTCATTTTCGTTTTTTTTTTTTTTTTTTTTTTTTTTTTTTAGTTTTTCCCTTTTTTTTTAGTTTTTCCCTTTTTTTTGTATACTTATATTACTGATATTTATTATACTTTTAACTAATTTCATTTTTAGTATTTTAAGTTACTCATACTATTTATAATTATAGTTAAATTAAATGTTCACGGTTGATTATTATTTTTACTTGTTGTACTGATAAAAGATCATTTGTATCTTATAGTACTAATAAATTTCAAATAAATAATAATAAATATATTTTTCTCATCGGCCTCTTTGCAGGCAATGGAAAACCTCAGAGAGTGTGGCATTCTTGCCAGGTATAGCTTTTTGAGAACTGAATAAGCTGTTCGAAGTTGGCATAAGATATATAAGTCTCGTTCTAGATAAATAGATAACCATGCGGCGAGCTAATACAGCTCTGACACAACGGCTTCATATGATACCTATTGTGTCATACCTTTTTTGTTTAAACCAGTACAATTGCTTTAGTTTTTTTTCAGTAAACATTGTATATTTTCGAAGTTCAGATTAGCAAGATGTCCTAGTGTGACTATTTCGCTACCTAGATTCCTTATATTCCTTATTTAATTATTATTAAATAAAATTAAAATTAAATAAATTTTATTTTACCATTAGTCCTTATATTCTACCTAATATGGAGCAGAGCTGGACATTCAGTGAAGTTTCTTCATCCTCAAGGCATAGCCTTCACAGTGAATCAGTTGATAGAGTCATTTTTTGAAAATATTTCTTTAGTTTATAATGTCCAGTTATAATTCCCTTCATCGCCCATTTTTCCTTGTGTCGTTATTCCTCATGTTGATAAGGAACTTCAATTTCTTAGGTGATAGTTCTGGGAAAATTAGTTTAGTGCATATCTATCCTAAAGAGTTTTTCCAATAATCTTGAATGAGGCTGTTTTGACGTGTTGCTTGAAGAGATTCTTATCAACACCACTTTATCACAATTGTGGTAGATCTACCACTTTTTTCGCCTTTTTTGACTTCTACCACTTTTACCACCCACTATTTACCTTTTCCAAAATCTATCACTATTTCATTTCCGTCATAATTTTTATTAGAAACCTATTTTAACATATTAATTGTAAGTTTTTTAAAAGTGTGATTAAATTTAAAAAATAAATTTAGATTTAATAGATGGTTAAATTATCATTTAATCCTTTAAAAACTAAAAAAATCATTGTAATATTTGTTTTTCAGTTGTTTTTCAATTATTCCAAATATTTCTTAGAAATTGGCAGACAACGAAAATGCTAGCTTAGTCACAGTTCTTGTTCCCAAGGGAATTCAAGCCATTTTAATAATATCTGTCTTACTCATTCACAATCGAAGTCAAAAATTTTTTAAAACGCTTTTTTTGCCACTTGAGGCAAAATAAAATTTCGTCCTCTGGAGCTTGTAAGTTCCCGAATTTTCCCAATATGCAGGAGTCAAACTTATCAACATATCGAAGGTTCTCAGCTGTCGTCATATTGTTGAAATAAGTATTTCTTTAAAAATATCTCAACGATTATTTCTTATATTTTATTAGTGGGTCTAAAATAAAAGTTTTAAATTAAATATAAGACCTAAGCAGTTGTATTTTGGTGCGCATAAAAACTATGCTTGAATATTGCTTCATCATCACGTTCCTTGCGAGTAGATTCCAGTTTACTCTTGGCTTGCTGGCAGTTTGGTTTGTAATTTGAAGATCATGATTGGAAGCGGAATTTATGGAAATATTTAAGGTGTAGATATTACAAAAGCATTTCAAGTTCGCAAGCGAGAGCATCTAAAAATTCATACAAATAAGCTTTCCAGTCGGTAGATAGACGGCACCTCTTCTCAGAGATTCCTACTTCCTAATGAATTAAAAAAGGCGCTAATACTTAAGGTGATGTGCAGGAAGCCGAAAAGCGATGTGTACAAAACAAAAAACAAAGGAAAATAATTAAAAATAGAAACAAAACATTATAACAAAATAAGACCTGTTTCTTGTTCATTGTCAAAGGAAGCTACGTAGATTCTTACCAATAGATTATAATCTTTGCCTTAGGAAGTAAATAAGAGATGAATTACCCCGTTGTAGCAGTTTCATACAAAATAATGTATGGCGTTTGAAAACGAAGTGTCATGATCTCCGAATCTTAAAGTTTGTGCCAAAAATCTATCTGAAAATGATCGCTTTTCCTGGTGGCTTGAACTCGTGAGCTAGCCTTTGTTCTTGGAGTAAGGTTCCATTTCTATTACCTTAAATTTCACATTTGAATTGTCTTTTTAATCGGGTTTTCACTGTTAATAATGGATGTAATGTACTTCTTAAAAAATAATTTGAGAATTACCTGTTCTTTTTTGCAATAATATTTAACCCTCCGTCACTTTCGCACTTGTTTCGGGACGCCGTCACTCGTTGGGTGTTTCATGCAAAACATTAAACTTAAATAGTTCTAAAAACCAAAACTATTTTTAATAAATTAACATAGGAATTTATTAAGTAAAACAAAAAAAAAATTGTTCCGAAAATAATTAATATTGTGTACAACAAATACATATAAGACATAAACCAATACGACAAAATAACGCTAAACCATTATTTTTATTGGATTACAGCAAATAAATAAAATTTTTTGTAAAGAGGAAAAAATCTATCACCAATTTTTCTAATCTACCACTCTTTTTGAGCACATTCTACCACTAATTTTCAAGTGACAGCACTGCCTGTAAATGGTGATTTTGCTCCTTGTTTGGCTAGAGAGTCTGATTTTTTATGCCATTCTCGTCAAAGCCACAGTGTGCACGAATCTACTCTAGAGTAAATTTGTTATTTTGTGCAGTCAGGACGTTGAGGACGTTGACAGCCTCTAAAACTAGCTTGGATTTGATAATGGGTGATTTCAGAGCTTTAAGGGCAGCTTGACTCTGAATGACTCTGCTACTAAGTGTCGCCATAACCCACCTGCTTATAGCTGGTGGCATACTAATGTTGTTAAGTGTCCTTCTAGTGATCTCTTATAACGTTTTATTGAAAGCTCCTCCGATATCAAGAAAAGCCACAATACATTTTTCCTTACAGTCGATAGATTTTTCAATTGTGCTTACAAGGCCGATAAGCGCTGACCCTGATTTACACATCTGATAGGCATGTTGTGCCTTGCATAAGGAATACATTAACAAGGCATTCTCCCTAATGTATTTGTCAATGATTTTCTCCATTCAGTATGAAGGACAAGGAAAGTATTTTACTATCACTTTTATCCATGATCCAGGTATATAGTCATGGGCTAAACAGAAGCTGAATTGTTTTGATAACTGGACAAATATAGCACCTCCACCAGTAGATTTGAAGGGCTTGAAGGAGTTTATAGCCCAATCAATTATTTGCTGATCAATTGCATATTTGCTTAGAGCTGATCCATTCTTCTCTATTAGGCAGATTTGTCTGTTCGTAGTGGTAAGAGTGGTTTGAGTGGGGACCGTTCTGAATGTCGGATTCCGGGAAGTATGTATATGTTGAGAAAGAGTTGTAGGGTCTATTTTTTATCTTTGTATGGTCAACATTCTCATGTGTTACTTAAGGAGTACGGTCTGACAGTTGCTAAGATCTTCTGAAGGCTACAACTCGTACGAACATCCTTTATGGAACCACAGGAGTTTCTGAATGAGTTTTTTTTAGCCTTCTTGATCTTTTTGTTGTAGTTGGTGAGAGCTCGGGAGCAGGATAGGATGGTTAATCTCGACTCCTGGACTCAAGGTGGATGACCAACGCCCTAGGATCGGATGGTTGTAGTTGGTGAGAGCTCGGGAGCAGGATAGCCAGTAATTATTGCTTTTAATTCTATTAGACAGCTTCCTTAATCCTTCTCTAAGCTCATTAGGATGGTTGCTCTACTAGCGTGCTGGTTTGAACTTTTTAAGTTCAAGACGACAATTATTCTCAAAAGATTTGGTAATGGATGATTGTACATAATCAGTTGAGTATTCCAATTGACATACTGTGTCAATGCTGAGGGGAAATTTGACCAAGCTGCTCTTTGTATGAGTTCCAGTCAGTGTCTTGTTTTCTGAGATAGGATGTTTTTTCAACAATTGCTGACTTTATTTCAAGCCTAAGGTGGTTGTGATCGAAGCACAAAAATTCTTTTGAAACATGGCAGTCAGCTGTTATGTTATTATGAATGGATGTAGTAATGGTAAGGTCTAGAACCTCTCTTCTATTTTTGGTAATAAACGTTGGGTCATTTCCAACGTTGCATACGTAAAGCTCTAAAAGGTACTCACTCACCACTCTTATTTGTGTCTGTGCTGCTCCATAATATATGATGCTCATTGGCATCACAGCTCAAGACAACTTCTGTCTTCTGTATGGCAGCGTGTTTGAATAGGTCAGCTATGCAATCCGGGGGACAATTGGGCTCTTCTCCCGTAAAATAGGCTTAGGCTACAATGATTTTTTTTTGATCATTGATGCTATTAATCAGGGCCATAGTAAGGTCTTGATTGTTGAACTCTATCAAGTGAAAAAGAGAAATGTTATTGTTGTAAACAATACAGATTCTGGGTCTATAGGATGAGTTTGAGTATAAAATCATACCAGCATGGCTTAGACCCAGGTTATGACCATTTGTACTGGTCCAGGTTTCTTGCACAAATGCAATGTCATCTCCGTGTGACTGGATCAGGTCTGCGGATGCTGCTTTGGCGTGTTGATGCTTGATTTGTTCAGCCTTCACCATTAGTGCATTTTCTGGGAATCCTTGCTGAAGAAATCCCCTTTTTGACCACCCTGTTCCCTACGCTGTGGTCCTCGATTGGCGTCCGTTGGTTGGGTAGAAGATTGTCTATGGTATTTGTCGTACCCTTGCTGTGTCGCTGACTTGTGGTCATGGGAGATTGACGGTCTGCCTGTCCTTGTCATTGTAGTGTCCGTTCTTTTGCTTGCTAGCAGTGCAGGGGGCAGAGGTTTTTGCCTCCGCACTGGTTAATGGTAGTGGAGGTGGTGTTGTTGTACTGTCTGAGGGGAGCTGTATGGTCATACTTCCCTCTTGGCACACAGAGGTTACACTTGTTGATGTGGACCTGGAACAGGAAGGGTGCTGGTCATCCATCTTGAGTCCAGGAGTCGAGATTAAAGAACAAGTCATTTGACTCGTTGGAGCGGAAGGTCGATGATCAGCTCGCTTTTACCACAAATTCCCACTCACCTTAGCCGGGGGGATGGACGGGAGCATAGGTTCCGCTTGATACGAAATTGTACTCTGCTTATGTCAAAGAATGGCAGATTGTTCAGTTTCTCGAACAGTTTGACCAAACTCTCATCCATCGAGAGCGTAAAGGCAGTGCTTGAGGGTTCACTGCCTTTCTCAAGACTTTCCAGTCTGATTAGTAGTGAGTTATTTTAGTCGTTGAGGACACGCAGGATCTCGTCAACACCGCAGCTTGCCACAGCGTAATAGTGGCTACACACGGCTTTGGGAGATCATCTTTCTCCAGCATGCGCAGCTTAGCATCCTTCCAAAGGGCAATGACTGCAACTGCTTTGCTTAACCAGTCACGAGATGCAACATTCGCACACCTTACGATCATACAGCCCGGTTTTAACGAGCAGCTCAGAAATCTAATCTGTGAGTTGATGACTCACCAGCTGTCACAGTGAAAAATAATTCCTGGGCAGAAATATCTTCTTTTACTGAGATGGTAGGTGTAATCCAGGTGACAGTGGTTCCGCTGGTCTTTCCCGATAGTCATCTGACTCAGGATGAATAAAAAGCAGTGGAAGCTGCCATCGTCAAATGGCTGCACAAGCTCCCACCGGTGGTTCACAGATTAGATTTCTGAGCTGCTCGTTAAAACCGGGCTGTATGATCGTAAAGTGTGCGGATGTTGCATCTCGCGACTGGTTAAGCAAAGCAGTTGCAGTGATGCTAGGCCTTATTCTCTTTCCAGAAGCGACATATGCACCAGGTGACGGTACCGCCAGAACCTTCTCCAGTGCTTCTTTAAATTGCATGTTGGCTGCCAAAAGACGCTTGATCATCTTTTTCTGCGATGTACGCAGTCTCTTTCTAGAGATTCTCAAACTACCAAGATTCAGTACGCTCTGTCTATGCAGGTTATGTCCATGTGTGCTAAAGTGACGGATTCGCTATAACTGTCAGAGAGCACAATCTCGCAGTTTTTTCAGCCATGGGCTAACAGACAGACATCGATGAAGAATTTCCGTCAGATGCTTTGTTCGTTTGTTGTGTGTGGGTGTCTTTTTTGGACCCACGAGAATCTTGGGAAAGGGAAGTTCACCACACTAGATTCCCGTATGTTGTAGTAAGACAAAAATTACATAAGTAAGATAAGATGTCAGTGAGGCTCCGTTTCAAGTTTTAGTTTTATAGTCTAGTTCTAGCTATAGATTATATAGCATAACATAACCTAAGCCCGGTTTTTTATATTTGTTTTGAATTTTTTTATGTTTTTTACTGAACATGTCTAGTTTTGATTTTTCGAAACACTTCATTGACTAACAATAATCAGCTTATCATTCATTAGATTAGCAAAATCATCTTTGATAAAGCAAAGTTTTTAAAAAGATTTTCTTAGGGCGTTTCTATTAAATAACAGATGCACGTTGTGAAAAAAATTTTGTTTATACTATAGATATCTTTGATAGATGTGACATTAACTTGCTGCTGAATTCATCTGAAACTTTTTCTTTTTGTTTCATCAAATAATGTTCATGAATATTTAAATTCACTGAAAAAGTTCAACATCTCAATTATTAAATTCAAGAAAGTTCGGATAGTAAAAAAAAAAAAAATATATGCATAAATAAACACGCACATGAGCAGATATTTTAGAAACTAATAAATGTAAATATTGCATTACAAATGCGACGTCTGTCATGACAAGCTGCTGCACGACAACCGGCATTGCCTGGGATTAAACTCCAAACGAACTCAATCTTTGCGCTGCCATCAACACGCACTTGTTTGTCATTTAAAATCAACAGCTAAAGCAACGCATCTCGTCTTGCACTTAAGTTTGACAATTTTAGCTGCAGCATCTGGTGGAAATACAGGCTTGGTTGCTTGTGTTCCCTTATCTGTCGGTGGTCATTTAACGAGCAACGATTATTTCATCAATCGATTCCAGTTTGCATCATTTTATAATCGTTTTAATCTTGCATCACCAAATTGAGCACCCAAAGCTAAAATTCCTCTAGATGTTCATTAATTGATTATGTTTGAAAATGTCTCCAAATTTGTGACAATTTAAAATCTTTATGCTAACTAACTATGCAATGAAATCGTTCGTTCACTGTTTATAGCTAAGCTTTTTGGAGGCCGATTGTAAGTCAAGTTTTATTTTTATTAACCGGAAACCTTGTTAATTAGATGGCAATAAATATGTAACCTCAGTAAAATTTGCATTTTCAATATGTCTGATATGATGAGAATAGCTTTTGAGACCTACTCACTCTTGTTTTTCAAAGTCCCCACATAAGCTGTTAAGCCCAGCTAAGACATCAGTCAAGATCCACTTTTACTTTTTTCCGTCAAGCTAAAGCTGCATGTATTAGTTAGAAACTTATTGACACTTTAATCAAGCTTCAAACTGGTGCCTAGTGGTTAATCTTTTTTTTTTTTTCTTTCTTTAAGTCACAGCAATAGAGGTGTTATGCCTATGAGCTCACTTGAGCTTTTAATTGGCTCAGTTGAAGCCAATACGTACCGCGTGCGGCAAGTTATTTTAAATCTTTTTAAATTATTTTATTAGCAGCTAGAGCAGCTCTTCATTACCGCATTCCAACACAATCATAGCGCACCAAAGTCAGTCTTATGGAGTCACAGTCGACTTCTTTCCATCCCGCATTCACTTTCACTGATCGACTCTGTATCGTGCTTGACTGAGATGTATTCCAATTTTTTGACTGTGCAGCTATTTTGGAAGCATTTCTTTTCTTTGCTTAACTTAGCTTTGGCTCTTGTTACTTACTATCAATTAACTTTACCTTTCTGTGTATCTTTATGGTTTTAAATATGTTCATTCATAATTGTTGGTCCATTAGGTCATGCGGTTAATGGTGCGAATAAATTGTTAAACATGTTGGCTGCCTACTTGATGATGATTCGTGCTTATTACGCATGCATTTTCTACAATTTAACCTAATGTGTGATCTTAACTTTACATCCATGCCGTAAATGATGATGAATTTTTTTTGGTACTGCAAATAATTTGTGTAACTCAATGCCTTTTAAAGAAAAAAGAATGGTAAATATAATATTAAACAAGTAAAAAAAGTCTAAAGTCGGTCTAAGCCGACTATGAAATACCCTGAAACTACTTTTTCAAAAAAAAAGAAACAGTTTCGATAGTATCGTAAGTGTAGACGTAGAATTCTGTTTAAAGGCTCAACCAAGTTATGCATAAGCATACAAAAGCTAGAGAGCAAAAAAAGTACTTGCTCAGCTATATATTGAGTCGCCCAAGTTCTGCGCATGGTTGAATAACAAGGTTGCCTCAAAACTGACTGTGCTCTCTTTCGCTTATCCGAAAGTGTCAAAATCAGGGACCGAAAATAATGATTATTTTTCAAATTTTAATGAAAAAAATCAGTATGTTCCAAGCGCCGGAAAAAACTTTTGAGTATACCGAAATGCTGGAATTTGTGTTGACTCTTAGAATAAATAATGATTTTTATTTTTTCAGCGTTAAGCTTAAAAATTCAAAATAATTATTATAAAATGTTTTTTTATTTTTTTGCTCAGGAATAGAAATTATTTTTGATTTTTATTTTGTTTGCTCAGAAATAAAAATTATTTTTGATTCTTATTTATTTTGCTCAGAAATAAAAATTATTTTTGAATTTTATTTTTTTTGCTCAGATATAAAAATTATTTTTGAATTAAATTTTTTTTGCTCAGAAATAAAAATTATTTTTAATTTTTATTTATTTTGCTCTGAAATAAAAATTATTTTTGATTTTTATTTTTTTGGCTCAGAAATAAAAATTATTTTTGATTTTTATTTAATTTGTTCAAAAATAAAAATTATTTTTGATTTTTATTTATTTTGTTAAAAAAAAAAATTATTTGTTGATTTTTAGTTTTAAGCTCAAAATTAAAACTGATTATTTTAAAGGAATAAAACTTGGGCATGTGTAAATTTTTCATAAAAATTTAAATCTATACAAAATATGGGCTTATCCGCGCACGGACAATTCCTTTTCCAATGCTATTATTTTTTATGAAAAAGTAGGTCAAGGGTATGTCAGAGTCAAGCTAGACCGACTTTAAACTTTCTTTACTTTTTTTAACATGTTCTAAAACCATTGCTTAACAAATTATGTTTGTTTTAAACTGAAGCGCAAGCTGGCCTTGACGATGTAGATATTGAAAGCTTCGCTATTCCGCTATTTAGTGTGAACAGAATTTGTTGTTTCAAAATTTAAACAAAATTTTGTTCTTAAAAATGAATGCCTGTCATTTTAAAAATTCTCAATAAAATCAATATCGAATTAAATATCATCTTAGTTTCTTTTCAAATTTTGAAGCGATAAAAAACATAACTATTAAGAATGTCTAACAAGAAGAAAGCTCTTGAAATCGATTTTTAATTAAGGAGCAAAATAACAAGCGATTTAAATGTCTGAACAAAAAAATAAAAACGAAAAACTAATTTTAATTATTTAGCGAAATAATAAAAATCAAAAAATTCTTTCTATTTATGACAAAAAAAAATCAAAAAAAAACCATACAAATCATTTTTCGATTTTTATTTTTTGTCTCAAAAATAAAAATTAAAAATGATTTTTTTTGTTTGAGTACAAAAATAAAAATTAAAAATGATTTTTTTGTTTGAGGAAAAAAAATAAAAATCAAAAATGATTTCTTTGTTTGAGTAAAAAAAATAAAAATCAAAAATGATTTTTTTGTTTGAGTAAAAAAAATAAAAATCAAAAATGATTTTTTTGTTTGAGTAAAAAAAATAAAAATCGAAAATGATTTTTTTGTTTGAGTAAAAAAAATAAAAATCAAAATTGATTTTTTTGTTTGAGTAAAACAAATAAAAATCAAAAATGATTTTTATACTTGAGTATAAAAATAAAACTTAAAAATTTTTATTTTTGATTTAAAAAATAAAAATCAGAAAACAATTTTTATATTTGAGCAAAAAAATAAAAATCATAAAATAATCATTATTTCTTAATTTTTTCGATATTGCTCATAATTATTACGGTCCCTGCTAAGCAGAAAGGGTTGCAACCTGTTTAATAAATAATTTAAATTTTGATTTAAACACTTATTTTAGTAAAAATCAGTAAAAAAAATATATGTCTTAGACAGGATTAATTTATTAAGCGAGGTTTGTAATGAAATTGACCGTTTTTTTCAATTATAAAGCATGGATGAATTTACCAACTTAAAAAAAATATTTTTCTGTAATTTTAGTTGGCAATCTTTTTCGACAAACACAAATTATTATTTTATTTGTCATTTCATTTGAATCGATTTATATTGAAATTCTTTTTCATGCTTACTTTGTTTTTAATTAAGTATGGAAAAGTGTGTTTTTGAACTTTTATATACTTTTCGTTGACTTATCTCTGAAACTTTTGTATGCTTACGCATAACTTGTTTGTTCCTTAAGTTGTAACCTCTTCTATTTTTTCTCTTTGGTCCGACTTTTTTGCACATATTTTTTATTGATCTTCCGAAAATTAACAAAAAAATTTATAACACTCAATTATGGACTACTTATCGAGGCCAAAACAAAGAAAAAGTTAAAAGGTATAGTTTGTGATCACACTGGCTAGTGGTAGTGGAATGTGGGATCCAAATTAATTTGCATTAAAAACAAAAATTAAAATTTTACGCCATCTATTGGGTAAAAGCATAAAACGAAATATGATCCAACTCGTTTTTTTTTCATAACAGTTAAATCTAACCGGATCACAGACCCATTTCGTTAAATTTAACAGTTTGAGTTCATTGACTGAGTTGAAAAGAGGTTCATGACCTCTGGTTTCACAATAGAGCACTTAAAAAACCAGAACAGTAGTGCATAAATAAACTAGCACGTGTTACACGTGTTCATGTGTTTTTAAAAAAATCAAGTAAAAACACGAAACTCAACTACACGTGTATTTTATTCACGAACTATTCGAACTGTTCGTATTCACGTGAAAGTGCCAATGACCCACCTGTGACCTCAGATAATCCCACTGCATCCGATTGGCCAAAGAATCATCCATTTTGGTCCAAATGTTCCATGGAACCCATAAATGTGCCAGTGACCCACCTGTGACCTCAGATAATCCCACTGCATCCATCCATTTTGGTCCAAATGTCCCATGGAACACATAAAAGTGCCAATGTCCCACCTGTGACCTCAGATAATCCCACTGCATCCTTTTGACCATAGAATCATCCATTTTGGTCCAAATGTTCCACGGAACCCATATATGTGCCAATGGCCCACCTGTGACATCAGATAATCCCACTGCATCCGATTGGCCATAGAATCATCCATTTTGGTCCAAATGTTCCATGGTACCCATCAAAGTCCAATGTCCCACCTGTGACCTCAGATAATCCCACTGCATCCGATTGGCCATAGAATCATCCATTTTGGTCCAAATGTTCCATGGAACCCATAAATGTGCCAGTGACCCACCTGTGACCTCAGATAATCCCACTTCATCCGCTTGGTCACAGAATCATCCATTTTGGACCAAATGTCCCATGGAACACATAAAAGTGCCAATGACGCACCTGTGACCTCAGATAATCCCACTGCATCCTTTTGGCCATAGAATCATCCATTTTGGTCGAAATGTTCCAAGGAACCCATAAATGTGCCAATGACCCACCTGCGACCTCAGATAATCCCACTGCATCCTATTGGCCATAGAATCCATCAAAGTACCAATGACCCACCTGTGACCTCAGATAATCCCACTGCATCCGATTGGCCATAAAATCATTCATTTTGGTCCAAAGGTTCAATGGAACCTATAAAACTGCCAATGGCCCACCTGTGACATCAGATAATCCCACTGCATCCGATTGGCCATAGAATAATCCATTTTGGTCCAAATGTTCCATGGTACCCATCAGAGTCCAATGTCCCACCTGTGACCTCAGATAATCCCACTGCATCCGATTGGCCATAGAATCATCCATTTTGGTCCAAATATCCTGTGTAGTTGTGTAGTTCGAAACACGTGTTTGAGCTGAAGCTGTAATACGAACCAATCAGTTCGTGCAAAATAAAAACAATACAAGCATAAACAACGAACAAAAACAAAGAAAGCAGCAGTCACAGCAGCTGATGATCGACTTTCTCATATAAAAACATGCATTTTTCTTCTTATATTTAACTATTTTCTGACTTTCATATAATAGTGACAAAATCCAAAATTAGATATTCATTCAGCGCAGGATATATCTGATATTTTAGTATATATATTATCTTTGAACGATAAGTATTAAAGGCTGTAGGTATACCCTAAAGTATTAGTCAAAAACGTTGCATGACCTTCAAAAAATCTGTTAAAACGACCCCATACAAACCGTGCTGTAAGACGTAATTCTACGTCAAAAAAAATATATAATTGAAAATGGACGTGTCCGTGGGCGGATAAAGCCTATATTTTATATGCATTTAAATGTTGTTGAAAAATTAACACATACCAGTGTTAAGATGATACCCATTTTTCGAAGACATTTTTTGTGTTCAATTTGGGAGTTATCCGTCCAAGAACACGCCCACCTCCCAAAGCGAAATCACAATAAAGGCATTAACTGTGAGCTACAGGAATAAAACTTGGCATGTGTAAATTTTTCATCAACATTTAAATGAATATAAAATAAAGGCTTTATCCGCCCACGGACACGCCCATTTTCAATAATATAATTTTTTTTTGGAAAAGTCGGTAATCCCAGTAATCCCAAACCCCAAATGCCATTATCGTTTCTTTTTCAGTTGGAAAAATTCTCAAGATCAATTCAGTCGGCCAAATCTTTTAGTCTTTTAGCTTTTAGTCGTTCCTTTGTAAGTTTGTTTACGACATATAGTCGTACCTGAAACCAATTTCAGTCAATTAATTTTATTATTTTGCTCGTGGGCCTAACTCTAATAAGACGTAATTCAAAATTATTTAATGCTTAGGAGGCGACTGTTCATCAAATGAATGAAGTTCATACTCGTGCTATAATGTATTATTTTAAACGTTCTATTGCCATTTATTTCATACAAACGTTAAAAACTAAATAAAGGCATAGATGTAGTTTTGTTGAATCTATCCAAATTGCTAATAACCATTATTTTCAAAATATTGACTGAATATATTAGAATTAGGCCGATATATAATTTCTGAATGCAAAGATAACAAACGACGATTCCTTCATTGGATATTTGTGAACAAATCCAAACAATTTAAGCAGTTTCTTAGAAGCAATAAAGTCTTTGCATGAACTCTTTAATTTAATTATAGTTTCAACTTACTTGACCCAAAAGTGAATCAGATACTATGTTTGATCATTGTAGCTCATACATAAACCCCTTTGTAGAATTTTCCCATAGTGGGTTGTATGGGATGTGGGCGTTTTGGTGGGGAGATGGCGACGATTTTTTGTTCAAAGCTCAGTTTTGATATGACTTGCTCCCATACCAAATTTTATCACTCTAGGTGAAATACGAACCTTTTAACAGTGTTTTTAATATTGTGGGTTGTATGAGAAGTGAGCGTGTTCATGGCTGGATCACGCTCATTTTATAAAAGCATCTTAGTTTTGATACAATAATCTCACATACCAAGTTGAATCTTTGTAGCTCATTCATAAACCATTTTATAGAGTTTTCACCTTAATGGGTTGTATGGGAGGTGGGCGTGTCGGTGAACAGAAGGCACCCATTTTTTGTGCACACCCCAGTTTTGATATGTATAGCTATCAAGTTTTATCTCTCTAGGTCACATATGAGCTTTTAACCGATTTTTATTTTATGGTCGTATGGAAAGTAGGCGTTTCCGTGAGCGGATTCCAAAAATATTCCAATAGTGCACTAAGCACGATTTGTATGTCCTGACGGGGGCAGCACTCGTATGCATCTTCAAGGCGCTCATAGAAACTTTCTTTGGTCTCGACATATTTTTCTTGTGTCGAAGCGTACGCACATATTAGACTGATGTTAAAAAATGTAGCCTTAAATTAGAATCCGCATCCCAACTCGTGGTTCTTCGCATGGCCGCTGTAGTAGATATCATAGGACGCTTGCCGTAAGCAACCCTGCCTCTTCCATCGCATTTCTTGGATTCCAGTGATATCAGCGTTATAACTTTCCAGATATCAATCAGTTGGATAGAGGCACCATCCCAATTTAGCATCCGGTCATTCCAGGTGCATATCCGTAACTCATGATCAGTTTTTCTTTTGCGGTAGTCGTCATCAGATTTGGGGATCATTCTTTCATTTATTCTTTTACGTTTCATTGAAATTTTTTTTTATGTTGTGGGCTTCAAACCCAACGCACAACCTTTCCTTGATGGGCAAAGGGAAAGCCCGCCACTCAAATTAGCCGCCAAAGTTTATCGGGCGATAGTTTTTGACGTTTCCAGAAGATACCACGCGGAGGTTTTGAGTCGACTTGAGACGATTTCGACATGGATAATGCTGGCCTCGCCAAGTTGAGACAGTCGGCCACGTTGCCATGTGAAGATCGCCCCCTTGTTTCTCTAGGGGGATGTGCGTTTCAAGGTAGGAAAATATCTGAAATTGGCAAAGAAAAAACCTAAATTAATGAACTATATAGACAAAGAGGGATCAAATAAACGACTATATTTGTAAACAGTGTGGCCATTTTAGCCTTTTCGAGGCTAGATTTAGCCTTTTTATTTGCCGTTTAGCCTCGAAATTTACGATTTAGCTTCGTGATTTTTAGCCTTTTTTTACTTTGAAAACAGCCTTTTTTAGATTTATTAACAATTAAAAAATTTGCCGATTAAATGCAACACTGTAAGGCAAAAATAAGTACACACTAAAAAATGTCCAAAATAAATTTACACAGGTGAGCGAATATTTACATTTTTTCCACCGAACGGTGTTTATTTACACCGCTTACCCCGTGTGATATGACAAACTTTCCAATCGGTGTAAAATAAGAAAGACATAGAAGAAAAGCAACATGGAAATCACGTTAGCATTGACAAACAAATTCAAAATTGAATGAAATTTCACAAGACTGATAATAAAAGTCCAGAATTATAAGTCATGTTTGTGAAATCAGTTCTGGACAAAATTGACATTAAAGTAATAAAATAAAAAAACGGTTTAAATAGAATTAAATCCAATCCAAATTTCGAGCATGAATGTCATTTTATTTGGTATAACATTATTTTTAGCATTTTGAATGAATAAATTAAAATTCTAAAAACACATATTTCCGAATAGTAAAAAATTACACCTTTCGGTGTTGAAAAAATCATAATTTTGCGTATTCTAAATAAACACCTGACAGCGTTTGACACAAACATCCTTCGGATATTTAGTTATTAACACCGATCGGTGTGAAAAAAAATCCCCTTTCGGATATAAAATTCTAGCGTTTTTGACACAGTGCTTTTTTTTAACACCGAATGGTGTAGGACTCCGTGGAACACCAATCGATATAAAAATTCTATACAAATTTTTTTGTGTGTTGTCATAAAAATTTGCATCTGGCAGCAACGCTGGGCCCTTAAGAGCTCTCTCGTTTCACATGTAAATAAAAGATCGATTTTTCTTTCTATTAAAAATTCTCATAACGTTGTTAAGCCAAATATATTTTCTCATTTTGCAAATGAAAAGTCCAAATATTCCACAGACGAAATTACCTCGATTGAGCTTCAATAGCGAAAACTATTGACACGTAAATGGTTAAGCCTGTCTTCTACAATTGAGTTTTGGGTAGAAGTTAAGCACTTTAAAACCTCCTTGCCTGAAAATTCTTTTTCTGAGCTCGTCAATTTGATTTTCAGTTTCTTAGTTTTACGACTTAGTAACGCTGAGGTTGAAATAATTTTTTTGCAATGAAAATTGTAAAAACTAAGCAAAGAAATAGATTTAAAATTAAAATGCCTAACTCGTTGCTTAATATTCTATGTTCACTGAAAAGATTACAAAATGTTGTCATGACTTTGAGGTAACTGATGATCTCATACGTCTGTTAGATTCACGTAGTGCTTATGCAAGCTGCAGTTCCTCCGATTTATCTGATGAAAAGGGAATAATTATATCTGAGATATAAACCATGTTGAAATAATATAAGTTCCTAGCACGACAGTGATAAACTTTTCAAACCTTCAATTTCATTTAAAATTTCTCCCGAGAATTGGAAAAAAGAGATTCCCATTTTTAAGGCTCAAGAAATTTGGAGTGTTTTTGAGTGTTTTAAGTTAAAACTTTTAACATATTATGTGATGTCTGTATCCTGCTATCTTAAAAATGAAAACTCCCTTTTACAATTCCCATGAGCAAATTATTCTTAATAGGACTCAATATATATATACATCAATATACATTAATTCAATATACATATTATTTTCATTTATATTTAAATGATGAAATGAAAGTTAATGCAATGAAAAGTTAGTTTAGTTAATGAAAAGTAAGTCATTCTGAATTAAAAAGGCTGGCATTATTTTGCTTTATAAACATATACCATATGTTTTTTTGCTTTTTACAAATTTGTAACTATGATACTGATGTACCTATATCAAAAATGAATGTTATGTTAAAACGAAAATAAAACTTGAAGTTGTATGAAAAATCTGGATTTTTTTAGCTTCTTTTTTCAAAACTTTTAGCTTTTTTTGGCCAATTTAGCTTCTTTTTTTTTTCAGGTCGTGGCCACACTGTTTGTAAGCCAATAGACCCACCTACTTCCATGATTTTATATCAACCTCAAGCCAACCTTAGAAGCTTATCTTTTTACTGAACTTTACAGCCAGTAAGACCATAACATGGTTTTTCTTTTGACATGCTTTGCTTGAATAAATTAATAATTATATCTAATGTAAAATATTAAACAATGAAGTAAAGCATTTTGCAAACTAAATAAATAGAGAAATTTTAAATTTTTCTTCTTTATGGAATAATTCTGATTGTCATTCTGTCATTCTAAAATGTATTTAGTTGTTTTTCCAAGTAGTTTTCTCCCTTTTATCCCAGGATGATATAACTTTTAATGTCTGAATAATTTAATCTAAGAAAACTATCTGCTTTTAAACTGAATTTTCTAAAAACAAAAAACCTTCAAAGATTTCCATGTCAAAGTTAATACTGTATCTTCACAAGTAAAGGAATTTGCACAGCGTAAATTTAATTGCAAGACACTAGAACGTAAGTACCTGATTGAAGCATTTTATAAGCAAAATGACAAAACCAACAGCTATTTACTTATAGCAGACACTTTTTATATCTGTAAGAACTCGCATTCGTATAACACATGCAAAAATAAAGCTCATAATAATCGCCATCAAACAGTATGGAACATTTTTAAAGCAATAGATTGCAACAAAATTATATTAAAACTATTATTGCAATGGACTTAAAAAAATATCTATTGACCTAATTGTGAAAAGTGCAAATTTAAATATAAAAAAGTTGGAAAAGTTTTTAGTTTGGTTTTCAATTAAGCAAAAATAGTTTTTCTAATAGATTCCGCATGCAATAAAAAATATAAACACACAAATGAGATACAAATTAATTATTTTGAATAAGCAACGCCACTTAAAAAGCACTTCTAATAATAACAAAAGACTTAGGACAAGAACTTGCTGCTTTAACTACTTGTTTTATTTAAATGTCTCTTATTATTGCGTTTTGCAAATGATTATTCGTTATGCAGAATATATTAAAATATAAATTATGAAATTGTATTTCAGTTTTTTTTCGAACGAACAACTGTTGCCTGTGGTACAACACTACCATTTTCACCTTTTTTTTCATCTATTATTCCATAAAAAAGAAATCATCTTAACTTGTTAATGATGCAAATCACAGCAAATAAAAAAGTAGTTAAAAATAATGTTTTTTGAATTTTGATTAGTTATTATATTTTATGTAATCTTTTATTTTGATTTTTTTTTGGGGGTTTTCATATTAATAATCAGCTAGCATTTAAGTGGTTTTGTTTTGATTTTTTTGTTATTGTTTTAACGAAAATAAAAAAAAAACAAACAGTATTAGTAGCTATGTATGTAAAATTATTCGTGTGAATACAGCGATTAACGAAAGTTGTGAAATGTTAGCAATTTATTGATTCTGATGTGGCTTAAGTATATTTTTTATGTGGAAATAAATACCATAACCAGAATTGATTACCGGAAATAAATAAAATAGTTAAATATTTTCTTAATGTTTGACGAGCATATTTAGCAATAATTTGACAACAAAAACTACTCAACAAATTTACAAAAACTTTCACCACAACGTATGGCGATAACATTTTCGATGGTAAAATGTTACGAAAAATCCGATGTTCTAATGATTTTTTTGCCGGATATATGAAGTCCATTTTTGACATGATTTATCGCACATGATTCTCGAGATTTTGCAGTGCTTGATTGGCTCTAGTTTCAAGGTTTTTGTTCTATGAGCTCTGATCCCAGGCCGATACTATCATACGCATGTCCGTCTGACATCTCGTTTTCGCCATTAGACAGCATGAAACCCAGTAGCCTTGACAATATCGGAGCACATGGATTTGATAGCTGCTTGACTGTTAACAGTGATATTTATCAAAGAGCGATAAGTATTCGTACTAAGGTATATCTTAATGGCCTTCCTCATGGCAGAAACCTACGCCTGGAAGATGCTGCTGTGGCCGTGTAGTGCCTGTGTTCCCACTCCCGTACTAATTTTGGAGCCATCTGTGAATATGTTGACCGTCCGCTATGCTTGTTTGATACCTGTGCACAGTCGGTTGTTCTTAGAAGTTCGAGAGTTGATATTTTGGGTTGGTTCGAGAGTTGGGGGATTATTTAGTCTGTGTTACTTAATCCTTACCAATTTTGAAATTGAACCCTTACCAATTTTACAGTGTCCAAAACTCTGTTAGCAGAAGTTGTCAGCTGCCGTAAGATGCTGTGCCGTTTTTCCAGCTATGAGTTTTGCGTGTATGTCTAGACTCTATGTAGAGGGTCCAAACATAGAATGAACCCTCAAAATAATAAATATTACAAAATAGCTGAGGTCTCCATACATGATGGTTATAGAAATGTCTACTATATTAGCAAATTTGAACACATCTTAACCTTAATCTTAATCTTAATCTTAATCTTAAACAAAAACTAAAAATGTGTTCTTTAATAAAACTTTATGAAGTGTGAAGCAAATTATTATTATAATTTTCTAATGTACACTATAACACAGTCTCGAAAATTTGAATTTAATTTGTTTGCTAATTGCACCCCTAACCAATGTAATATAAAACGCGAATTATATTTGGTTTTAGTATGAACGTTTATATTGCAATCTTAATATATAAAAGGCAAGCGTCCTGCTCCGTGCTCTATATCGTAAAACCTGTACAGCCTGGACCAGAACCTATTGTAAAATTATCTATTTGAAATTTTTGTACGTACTGTACTTTTTAAAACCTGTTCATCCTGGACCAGAACCTCTTCTAAAATTATCTATTTGAAATCTTTGTACGTACTGTACTTTTTAAAACCTGTTCATCCTGCACCAGAACCTGTTCTAAAATTATCTATTTGAAATCTTTGTACGTACTGTACTTTTTAAAACCTGTTCGTCCTGGACCAGAACCTGTTTTAAAATATATTATATTCGATTCATACTGTCAGAGGCCTTTTCGATATCGATAAAGAGTAGGACAATTTGAGATATGTGATCGACACTTTGTTCGATAATATGATCAACACATGATGAACCCGCAGGAAAATCAGTTACCGATCTTAAGGTTTTTGTAAATTTCGTTAGAACATAGATAACACGATTATTTCCACATTCCATAATGTTACTGTCTTTCTTGAGCAGCTTGAAGAATAGCCCTTTGCTCCACTTGATGAAAGGCACTGGACGTCCCATAAATACTTAATAAGATTAAAACATTTATAATCAGGGCCGGCCCTAGAGGTGAGCCAGTAAGGCCCGTGCTCGGGGCCAGTAGCGTAGCAAGGTGGGGCGGGGGGTGGCGGTCCGCCCCGGGTGCACGCCAAAATGGAGTGCAAAATTTGGCAAAATAACTTTTTATCACACAATTTTTTTTTTTAAATAAAAAGAAAACACCTCAATAACTTCGGTTTTATATTTGAATATCAAGAGGGTGCAAAAGTGAATGAAAATAGTTTTAACCATATCCAGGACTTCGTTTTTATTTAAATAAGCTTTAACTTTAAGTGCAATTTCCAAACGAATTATATTAAAATTATGTTATAAAGATGGAGTACAAAAGTAAAAATGTAAAAACATTTTTTTATATTCCATTAAGTTTTATAAAAAAGCACTTTTTTACATCTTATATTCAGGTTAAGAAGTGTTCAAACTTGCTAGCATAGTAGAAATTTCTAAAACCATTAAGTTTCGAAAACCTGCATGATTTTCAGAGTATGATGAATGGAGATGTCAGTTGTTTTGTAAGCAATACATTTCTCCAGAATTTTTCAGAAAACATTTTCATGTCATAAACGTCGAAAATAAAAATATACTTTATGATTTTGTGTTTTACATATTTACATATTTACATATTTTCACCTGCTAGAACATAATTTTGAATAGTATTATGTTTTGTGTATACTGTTACATAAAACTACTAGTTTAAAAATCATTAATATACTTTTAACTTGCTTAAAAAATTTCTAAAAAATTAAATTGATTTAAATTCATTACATTTTTGATTTAAATTAAAAAAATGGCGTTCTATGAAAATTTATGGCGGTCTGACTTTTTTTTATTTTATTTTGAAGATGTCTATTAAAAACTTTAAGATGGTTTTCCGAATCCTTTATTTTACTAAAATAATTATTATTATGTTCAAATCAACCAACAAGAACTATCAAAAATACAGTTTTAAGAGAAGATAAGATGCACAGTTCCTTAAAAATTATTCTAATTATTAATATTAAATTTTGTTCTCAATCACCGAATGTGAAGAATCAACAGATTTCTTGGAATTGCCAGCTCTTTTTGAGCCATTCATGACTCTTGACCTTGTCCAACCTGGGCAAGTTTGCTTTGAGAATTATGTAGATAATGAGAATGAAAAAAATTTCTGATATCAATTTGGTATCACTGTAATATAGTGATACTGAGATATTTATGGTGGTATTTATGGTGATATTTATTAAGCAGTCAAATGAAACTGACCTCAATCTTGTCTATAAAAGTCCAAGCGGAGATTAATAAAGATACACTGAGAAAAAAACATACATACTTTAAAATTAAACAAAAACTATTTAAATAGAAATTTAACGCCTTTGCGTTTCTACAAAATAATATTTAAAACAAGTGTGTTTAATTTTCACCCACCTATAAACTCCTCTCTTTTTTTATTTTTGTCTAATTATTTTTTTGAGAAAAACAAACAAAACTTTGCATTCAATGACAATTTTTTAATTTTTTGAATTGGTTTGACAAATATCGAACATATTGATGGTTACCTTTTGACAAAAATAGATTTACTGCATTTTCCAAATCATCAGTATAATATCTACATTGTGTAAATTTCTTGAAAATGCATAACCAATGGATGCTGCTCAGTATACAGCTGAAATAAGTGTTTTTTACTGAAATGTATTGAAATTTAAAAATAAAATCGACGTTTCTGAACATTTAAAATTTTTCTCTTATCACTTTTGTGCGCTTAACCATCGATATGATGGATAAACCAGCTCTGTTTATTTTTAATGAATTTGTTTCAAGCTCTATTTCAAAAACAAATTCGTTAGATATGAACACACTTTCATTTAATTTTAACACATTTTTTCCTGAGTGTACTATAGAGAAATTGATTAAAATTATGAAAAATGTTTATAAATGAAGTTTAATATTTTATATTAATATTTCATTTAAATTTTATGTAGAAAATAGGGGTTGATTTCGAAAAAATATTTATATTAATACACTGAGAAAAAAAGCATGCTTTAAAATTAAACAAAAAATTTTAAAATAGAAATTTAACGCCTTTGCGTTTCTACAAAACAAAATTTAAAACAAGTATGTTTAATTTTCAACTACCTTTAAATTCCTTTCTTAATTTTTATTTTCTCTTATTGTTTCTTTGAAAAAACAAACAAAAATTTGAATACAATGTCAATTTTTGAATTTTTTGAATAAGTTTGAAAAATATCCAACATATCATAAAATAAAAAGTAAAATGATATATAAAAATATTTCAAATGCAAACTCCATCGAATGTAGTTAACATTTGGTATTCGGAGGGGCCCGGGATAGCTGGTTGTGAATCTGTTGCTAAAAACTCGGAAAAGCTAAAGAAATGGCATCAAAAAAATATGCATTAAAATATTTGTTTTAAATTTTAAAATTTTTGTTTTAAATTTGTTTTTCATAACAAAAACATTGTTTTAAAAACAAAAACGTTTGTTTTGATTTTTACTCTAAAAACAGTTGTGTTTAATTTTAATGAATTTGTTTCAAGCTCTATTTCAAAAACAAATTCGTTAGATATAAACACAATTTCTTTTAATTTTAACACATTTTTCCCTCAGTGTAGTTATTCAGGATAACTAGGAAAAATTTGTCAACGTTTTGCTTCCAGGCCCTATTTTTTTCAATTCTGCAAAATTTTTCGTAAATTTTTCAATTTTTTCTATATTAAACTAACTAATAACTTAATTAAACTAACTTAACTTAATTTTTTATATTAAAACTGATATTGTGTTTTTATACTGATATTTTATTTTTCTCTCACAACTTATAAGCCCGGTAGACAAAAATATTGTAACAATTCAGAGAAAATTCTTCAAGTTTCTGAAAATTTTAGATTCTTACTTCTTTTATCAAATATTCATGGATAGCATAGTTTTGTTTACTTTTTGAATCTCTTCTTAAATATGTCATTTTTGTAGAGGTTGATTCGAAAATATGTAGTAAGATTCATCGACTTATTTTATAAAACAAATCTTCTAAAGGGGTACACAATTTAGTTTCCGCCCCGGGTGCGACCAACCCTAGCTACGCCACTGCTCAAGGCGCATGCATACAGGAGCGCCATATATACATAAAAAAATATATGTATATATCAAGCTATCATAAGTTATAAGGAGCAACGAGATAAAATGCAATTTTTCATCTGTTTGAGTCAAGTTTTTTTAATTTTTTTTTTTTTGTTTTAAAATTATTTAAACGAAAGGGACTAATTTTTCATTCTTAATTTTTCAACTATTTATGTCAAATTTTCAACTTTCATGAGTTAATAAAACCTATTTGAACTTAAGAAACAAATTTTTTTAATTTTTTAGTAAATTTTTTCAAATATTTTGGAAAAATTTTTCATCATTGCTGAGTTCAAGAAGTATTTCAACCTTAGAGAGGAATTTAGCGTCTTTAAAATTTACTTTTTCAACTGTTTAAGACCAGATTTTCATCTTTATAGCTTGGGAAATGTATTGAAAAAGTCAACATGTTTTATAACATATTTTTTGCCATGAATAATGAAATTTTCTACATATAAATTTTTTTTTGTTTAAGCAGCCTACTGCAGTGAATTAAAATTACTTGAGTTTCAAACACAGTTTCAAAAAATTATTAATTAAAATTTTGTATCAATAAAAGAAAATTTTAGGAATTATCAATTATTCGTATTTTTTTTATAAATTATATATAGGACCAACTTTTATTTGAATTTTCAACTTATAGGAATAAAAACACAACATATCAGTTGAATTTCTAAATTTTTAAGGTTGAAAAAGTCAACTTCTATTTAAATTTTTCAACTTTTTCGGTTAAAGAATTTGCCTTCTAGTTGAATTGTTATCTTCTAGCGTTGAGAAAGTCTTTTTGTTAAATTTTTCAACTTGTTGTTAACTTTAATTTGAATTTTTCAACTTTTTCGATTGAAAAGTTGATCTTTCAATTGTATTGCTAACTAATTGGGTTTAGAAAGTCAACCTTTCTGTTGAATTTTTCAATTCGGTAAAAATTTTCGTTTTTGAACTTTGTAGTTGAAATTTTCAACCTTTTTGTTGAATAATTTGAGCAAAAATTTTAATTATTCTACTTAAATAGTTGAGAATTTCACATTATTTTCCTTTTGTTTTACTTTTAGGTCTAAATTTTTTACACTTAAGTAAGTTTATTCATCTTTTAGGGGCGCAATTTTAAACCTTGGCCTAGAGTGCCACAAATTCTCTAGCCGGCTCTGTTAATAATCTTAATGTTTCTCTTTGATGTAACACTCGTACGCATATTTCTAAAAATATAACTAAAATATTTACTTATATAACTTAATACTAAATAACTATAGTTCAAGGAAAAAAACCCAAATAAAAAATTATAGCGACTAAATAACAAGATCAAACTAATGCAAACAAAATGTTGTCGTTACGACAAAAAACAGACTAATTTTCATTAGCGCAACCAAAGGGGTGTTTCGGGGTTTAAACCCCCCCCCCACCCAAAATTATTGTAGTACTAAGCAAAATAGAATTAAATCAAAGTGTTTCATACACTGAGAAAAAAACACATACCTTGCTCCGGTAAAAAATTTCTCTATTTTTGATAATAGCAATTTTCTCTTTTTCAAATCAAATTTTCTTCAATTAGAATAAATTTTCACATTTTCGAAGAAATATTTCTTTACTTCTAGGAAATGGAAATATTTCAATGTCTCTTATAATGATAAGTATTTTTCTCGCACAAAAAATTTTTCATTTATAGAGAAATTTTATTGAAAATGAAAAACTTTTGTAATATTTTGATAAAAAATTCACTATGAGAAGTATTTTCTTCAATAAAAACAAATATTTTCTCAAAAAAAAAAGTATTTTTCTCTAAAAACGATATATTTTTCTATTTCATGAAACCTTTTTATTATTTTTAGAGAATTTTAAGTATCGCAATTAGAGAATAGCATTCTCTGGAGCAGAGTCTATACCATTTTTCTCTAAATGTGATGCCTTTTTTATCATATTCCGAGACACTTTTTTCTGAGTGTATGAAAATCAAACACATATGTTATCAAATGAGTAAAAACCGCAAATTTATATTTCAAATCGATTATGTTTGATGTACAATCTACTAAATTTTCATGTTTGTTTCCTTCAGACCGATTCTGACCTCTGGAGGGGTTCTTTACAATACTTCAATTTGAGTTGTCTCTTCAACTTCCAGCTTGGAACCTACTAAAACGACTTGAAATATTTGGATAAAAATGAATTCAAAAGTAATACAAAATAAGAAAGCCTGAATTTGAAGAAGAGCGGTCGAGTCCCACGCCACCGAGGTGAACAAAGAAAATTTCTCTAAAATTGTTATTTTTCGTTATTTTTTTTATAATTATTTTTTAAACATAAGCTTACCCAAACTCTTCAGGAATTAAGTTCATAGTGAAGTCATGTGATTCAATAAAAAAATAATTCCGATTGTTTTCTGCAACTGAGCAAAAATTTAAAATTCATAATTTTCCATCGCATTTTCCCGAATCTGTTTCATAAATATTTCTCTAAATTGTCAAATATTTTTCGATTTTAAGAAGTATGGGCTTATTAGAAAAAAGATTTTGGTTTAATTTTGCTTCTGTTCATCTGTTTATCAGAGATATAATAAAGTTATACCAATGAACATGAATTAGGAAATGCCGACTTAAATCGACATAATATCTTTTTAACGAAAGTCTTGACGACATTGTCTCCAAAAAGACATCATTCATTAAAACCGAATAATATATGTGCAATTTTGAAGGATTTTCATGAAACTGATTTTGAAAATCCAATGGAAGATTATGATTAAAAAAATATTTTTCACATATTACATATAGAAAGAGTTAAGTATGTTAGTGTTAAATATGACGACATCAAAAGTCGATTTTAAAGGAAATTTCATCGGTTATTTTGATGGCGAGAGACTCAAACGATTTTTTCATATTTCGGCTCTTAGTTTTTCATCCCAAGGAGTCAGAAATTTAGTGTTTTATATTTTCGGAAATGAGCTCCATTAGAACTCATCTGAGGACAAATTTTAAGGCTAGCGCCAATTGGTTATTTTTACAACAAAGTGAAGTGTTCAGTCATTGTGGGTAGAAAAAATTACATTTTCCCTGAGAAAAATTGAAAATATTGTAGCTCAAGCCTTAAAACCTTCTTAGAACAAGAAAAATCCGTAAACGGCTGTAAAACTGGCGATTTCAAAACATTTTGGCCGATTCTAAAGACAAAAAAATGACCGCTACCACCGCTATCACTGTGTGTACGGCCAAAATGTCCTGACAGTGCCTGTTGTACAGTTTGAACAAAAAAATTTTAACTATTAATTTATATCGGACAAACAGATTCCGATATTTAATCTTTATTGCAAGACTTACATATTTTGGTGGAAAAAGTATACAATTATAGCAATTTTTGAAATATTTTTTAATATTAAAATATTATTTATGAAAACTTAACTTAAGTTTTAAATATGACTGTTTTTTTAGGTGTTGGGTCGGTTTGAAAATTAATTTTGTTTTTTCCTTATGACACTGTACAATATGTCCAGAATATTCTCCCTAAAGCTTGAGTCCAAACTTATTTTTGCAAATTAGCTGTCATGATTTCCCAAAAATTTATAACCAATCTTGTTGAAATTTGGAACCCTTCTTCAAGATACATTATCTAGTGCTTCAAATATTTAGTTCTTATATTAACAAAAATTAGTTATCATATTCTTTGGTTGAGCCTTCGAAACCCACCTAGCCCATTAACTTAACCCATTATCACCCAAGAGTTGAAACTTATTGCTGTGATTTGAAGCCTTTGTAAAATTGATTTTATATATAAGTCCAAAATTTGATAAAACCCCTCCCCGCCCAAAAAAACCCAGGGGTTGCGCCCCTGCTGCTTTTACATGATGGCAGAGAGAACACAACAAAAAATACTCCAAGCAAATCGGATGCTCCGTTCTCCAGTTATGGAATAACAAACATGTGAAACACACGACTTTGTTTAACTGCCGTCATAATTTGAAGCGGCACCGCTAGACTTTCAATTATTTCGCTTTTACAAAATTCCTTGCGTGGAATTACGTTAAATTCGGATGGACGGTTAAACAGGACCTATTTTAGTTTTCCATTGATTGACCATTGAGTGATCTGTGTTCTTTATATAAATAAATAACTTTGAAAAATATACTTACAAAATATACGCAACGACTTTTTCTTATTGTACCCAATTTAATAGATTTTACAAAATGTTTTTAAATTATAACAAATTTTATGTTTGATAGATTAATTACGCAGTCGGCAAAAATTGCGTTCATTGATAATCTCATATTAACAGCTTATTTGCAGCTATTAATTATTATGACTTGTAATATAAACTGTTGATATAATTGGAGCCGGCATTTCCAGAAATAAGATAAGCGTCTTTGGTGAATCATCATCAACAGTCATTTATCTAAATTAACATCATTAAGCAGCTGTAGCAGTTCAGCTAAGCTTTCAACAAAATCCAGTTTTTGTTGCATTGTAACCAAATGTGTAACGCCACACAAGAATATCTTCAATAGATCACTCGTCCAAAGTCCTAAGAAAATATGATAAAAACTGAAAATATGACAAAATTCGTTCATCTAAGCAAAACCAAAAAAAAAAAAAAATATATAACAAAAAAACACCGAAACCCATTAAAAGTGCACTTAAATCACAACCGGTTTATATATGGTCAAGCTGGTTAGTTGATTCAACAGCAACAACAACCATAATTAAATTGATTGCTGGCAAAACTGACCGATGGCAGGTGGACTTGAGTTGCGTTTCAATCAAAACAAAACGTTATTCATTTCACTTTCTTCTTGCTGAAGTCTGACTATGAAGCATTTAGCTAAGCTTATAACTGAACCGTAACAGCTTTTAGCTGTGACGATGACTGATGTTCACGCGTATGTTTTAAGGCTAGGTTGTTGCAAGCTTTGGGTGAACATGTCGGGGGAAAATGAGAAAAACTTGCGGTTTTCGATCAAATTGTGCGCAGAGTAACCCTTGGCGAGATAGGCTTAAGCCATTAGTTTGATTTTTTTTTTTTGTTGTTCACTTATTTTGTACCTTTTATTGAAATTTTATCGATCAATGTATAAGGGTATTGTCGTGGAACCAGTACTCACTCATTCTGGAACTAGATCAGAGTTAAAATTCCAGATCAGAGTAAGATATTTTCTCAATAGGATCTCACTTATTATGTGCACTCATCGCATTGACACGTGTTCCTAGTGTCTGTAACAATTATGAGTTTTGATCGCGCTCTTAAAAGTTTTTTGTACAGTTTGCCTTTGTGGAATTTCCAGAAACATTGCCAATTAAACGTGAAGGTAAATATTTATTAAAATGATATCTCTTCCATTGCCTTCAAGCCCACCGAAGTGATTTTGCAAAAAAAATTGCGAGTGATGATGGCGCAGTGGCCATTTGAAAATGTCGAATATGGGGCGTCGTGAGACAGTAAATATGGGGTGTTGTGAGACAGTTCATTTTTGTTTTTATTTCATTATTTTTATCGCCATCATGCCACTAAATGCATATAAAGTATCGCCAAAGCCAAAAGGATATGTGGCATCCATCCACCTAGTGGCAGCCATCAAGATAATTGTTTTCGAGTTGTCTGCAAATCATATAATTTTGATAAATCTAGAATGTATGGAACCCGTTATATGGAAAAGTTGAAGACACAATTTTTTTCGCATCGGCTATAAATGATAAATTAGTCGATTTTGTTGCATATCAAAGTGTCAAAACTGACAGGAAACCAGTTTTTCCAATATTTTACAAATTAAATTGGTTTTTCAAGGCGTCTGAGCTGAGCACTGCACTAGAGAAGGTTAGTCCTCTGAAGTTTGATCCCCTATTCCAAAAATCAAAACACGGCCAGAAGCCTATTTTTGCAACCGTATTTACAACTTCCAAGAATGTGGCATTATTGAGGAAAAAATCCGACCAAAAGAATGAAAAAACAACTTAAACTAAAAAAATTCATTAGATGATGAAGATTTATATACTTTTGCATCTTTTGTAGGGCAAACGTGCCAAAGAGTCTTTTTTTTTTTTTTTTGGATGCGCCAAGGGAGTGTGAAATCTCATGAATACGTATAGCCCGTACTATACGCATGCACGACTTACATTCTAAAATCAGTCCGGACGAAAACAATTTCATTAGTTGCAATAACTGTGACCGAACTGTTCATCTGCAGTGTGCCAAAATGAAAACGGGATATTTTAACTGTTAGCCGAATCAGATTAACGCGAACAATTTCTCTTATCTGTATTTTAATTTTTTCCTAATTTTTTTCCTATTTCAATAAGGACTTTAAGCAAAAAATTCCATTTTGTTATATTTATAGTAGTGTCTCACAACACTCCATCATTTTTTAAAATCAAAAATTCCAATCTTTTTTTCAGGCTTCACGAAAATTCTTAAATGTTTTGAATTTCAAAAAAATGTCATCGCAGGTTGTTAGGTAAATGAATAAGCTATCGTCCAAAAACTAAACCTGTCTCACAACACCCCACTCTCCCTTACCTCTCTCCCTTCAAAGGAGGAAGAAGTCAGATTTTTACTTGCTCAATTATAAGCGAATTTGTTAAACTTTGGGTTTGTTCGGAAATGCAAAACAAATGCGCAAACTGCTTTTGCAGGCTGTGCAGAAATCATGACGTTTGACATAAATAATAGAAATGATAGAATGCTGCAATAATTTAGATTACATTTTAGAACACGTGCGCCAGCGGCAAATTCAGATTCAAGGTCCAGCCGGGTCCTTAGGAGGAGCTTGGTCTCAGTAATTTATAAATTTTCTCTGAAAATACAAAAAGTTAAAAAATTAATATATAATAGTCTTTAATTACAATTTTTTAACTTACTTTTCTTCTTCCATTTTGTTTTATTTAATTTGTTTATTTATGTAAAATGTTGCAATAAATGCGCAATTGCTGATGTAAAATTTACGACGTTTGCAGTGCTGCCAAATTTGAATATCAGAACGTTATGTTTCTACTGCAAAAGCAGGCTGCGCATTTGTTTTACATTCCCGAACAAACCCATTATCTCCACCAAATTTCGAGTCAAAAACTCAATGCCTTGATTTTTGCGATTTTTTTAATATTAAGGTTGCTTTAAAGTAACACAGGCGTAAAACGGGTGAATGTCAATTTATTATAATCATCGAATTTGCTTATTATCTATTACATCTCTTACACTGATGAAATATAAGAACTTTTATCCTTTTTTAAGCCCACCTATACTACTGCATTATCTGGACAGTCAGAGAACAGCATCGAACATATTTGTTTAGCAACTATCTTTAAACAATGGCGCAATTATACACCTCTCTATAATGGAATTTAAGATATCAAGACATCTTAATTGTTTGAATAGAAAGTTCTACCTGCAGTAAGAAAACACTCACTCTTCTCCTCTCGTATACTGCCAAAAACTACCTGACAAAGGAGTTTATTTGCCATTCTTCTGTTGCGGTACTAAACACCCAGCAGTTCCCAAAGGGAAGGTGAAAGTAAGATTTGATAGTGAGAGCGCTTAATTGAAAGCACATGTGCTCTCATACAAACGCATCACCAGCTTTTGACCAATGTTTATTGTATGTAACATTCTCAAAACAAAAGACTTAAGATACAAACTTGCTTTCAACTTGAATTGAAGAGAAGTCAACAATAACAACCCGTCATGCAGAAAAACAACAAATAAACAACTATTTAAACGTCAAGTGCATCAGTAACCGCCCAACAAATTCCGGCCAGTGTCAATGACGCATGACTTCAAGAAACCGTTGACTGATGACAATCGAGTCTTCGGCAGACTTCGACTGCCAGTGTTATGCTTGCCCGGCAGCACTGCTCTTGGCTTGATTGCCATGCACAACAAGCGTTGAATTAACAGCAATAAAAATAGCAACAGCCATGCTCAATAATTATTGTAAGCTTTATAGTAGATGCTGTGTTTTCTTTGGGTAAAGCATGCATAATAAATACTTGCATGTTAAATGTTGCAGTCATGGTGGAGCTGATGATGTTGTTGCAATATTAAGCTGGCCAACTGGTGGTCTAATATTTTTATTATTTAAATATTTTTCACATAGAATCTATTAAGTTCAGCTGCTTGGCACGCAGTGTTGACTGTGATCTAATGATCGAAATTTACAAAGTCTTTACAATTGATTGAAGCAAGATTGGCATTTGATCGATGTTTGAAGCAGGTTGTTCTTGACGTTACAATACAAGTGGTTACAACTTAATGGTTTTTTTGCTGTGCTGGACTTAAATAAATTGATTTCCAAATTGACGATGATACAATTTAATTGAAATAAACTCTGTGGCGAAAGTCGTTTATTATAAATTTAATTTGAACAATTTTTCAAGCAGCTAGATAGATAAATAAACGAAGTCAATATATAAACGAAGAAAGTATACCTGATATGCAACAACATTCTATAATTTACTAATTTTTGTCCACAGAAAAATGTTTCTTTTATTTATTCAAATAATTTCTGTATATATATATAATTGTTTTGATTACATACAAGCATATTTCTAAATATGTTTAGTTGTGTACATAACACACATTCATTCAATATACGTAGAATTCATTGTAATGTGAAGAAGAACCAACAAAACAAATTCATTGCAGAATAAATATACTAAAATTTTATGATATATTTATATGTATGTATGTAATAGTGAAAGTAATACAGGCGGCTATGAGAATGTGTTTGTGCACATGGAATAATGTATGTTCTTTATTGTAAAAATTATGTTTAAAAATTTAATGATTTTTTGTTTCTTAAAAATGTGTAAATTGCTGTTAGTATTGACATTAGTACATTGTTTAATGTATATGTTTGTATTTAATAAAATTAGTTCCACCATAATTGATTTATAATTTTTAAAAGAAAATGTGCTGCAATGTGCCCAAAGTGTGCTATAATGTGCTGCATTGAAAATTAAAAAAAAAAATTTGTCAAGGAAATGATTATTTAGAGATGGTAAAATTTGACGTTAATTCAACTTTTTTTTAATTTAAAATGCAATGTGCTAGAGTTGTGCTACAATAACCCATACTGGAAAAGTAGACTAACGCACATATTTGCGACAAAAATTGGAACGTACCTTAAATTTATGAAGTTTGGCAGATGTGCTGTGATATCTTCGAGTTGTGCTACAAGCTGTCAAAGAGATTTTTCGGAAATTCGAATTTTAGCAAATCTGAAGAGAGTACATATGAATTTTAAGAGTAAATCACAGCACAATTGCTAAATTTCTGACAAAAGTTAAAATAGGGTTCGAATTATGGCAGTCATGATTGAATAAAAGCTTTCGTAATTATTTATTTTTATTTTTACCTCATTTAAATAGATATTGAATATAAAATATGCCGGGACAAAATATCAAGTTTTGTCTTCAAATTAATTTTGATACGAAAGCTTATACGATCACGAGTGGCCTAATTCGGTCCCAGTTATATTTTCTTATTTATAATTTTATAGCGTAACCCCAGTGGACTTAGCTTGCAGCGGGCACATTTCAATACACACATATTTTAATATTATAAACCAAAAATTGCAGCGCTAAATTTATGCACATGTTTAATCTATGTATTTATTGCATAAAATTTGTTATTATTCGTTTTGTTATTTGTTACTTATAAAATTCTATGTGGGTGTGTGTGTATGTGAGTGTTTAGCTCGTATAAATGTGATTAATCTATGGCTATAAAAAGCATAAAAGACATAAAAATATTGTTTAAACTTAAACATAGATTCATGATTTTATTTCCCCCCATTAATTGTGAAGGGGAAAAAAGTCAAGTTTCAATTTTGTAAACTTTACTTGCTTATACTAGTGTTATTTTTTGTGAGAAACATTTTTTTGTTTTTGTTTTTCAATAATGGATTTAATTTTACTACCAATTTTTTAAAGAATTGAGTTATTAAATGAGGGAGAATGGTTAAAATTTAACACTTAAATTCTTAGGAGAAAATAAAACATATTAAATTCTAATATATTTAAAAGATTATTCATCTTAAGGGTTTCTACAATATGTATATATATATATATATGTATATATAAATACTTCATAAAAGTTCAACTTTTAATAATTTGAACATGATTAAATTTTTAAAAATAAATTTTTTTGCAAAACAAAATCTCATTTCTAAAAAGCTTTCTATGCAAATTTGAATCAAAAAATTCTGAATTTTTAATAGCATAACTTAATTTCAATAATATTTAATACTCTATCTTTATCTTTATCTTTGCATAACAGCGTCAGAATCTTGCATATAAAGCACAAGCTAGTACAGCGCTAAACAAGAATGTGGTGTGTATATCAATCAACTAATGCTAAATTAATAATGTCCATGTTTGGAACAAAGTTACATTTCAAAAATAAAAACAATATAAAATTTATTAAATTTTCCAACGCGTTGCAGTTGCAAAGTTAAATTAAGATGGTATTGTAGTTGGGAAAAGAAATATGTTCATGATTTTTAAGCTGCGCCGATTTTGATTAATTTAATATGAACTGCGATGTGCTTGAGTGAAATCATGTGCTTAATTGAAAAAAAAAATATTTTTTCTAATGGTTGATGGTTCTCTATTTCATATGAAGTTACCTACGAATCCAATTTCTTTTAGAAAATTCTTTCAAAAACTATGCTCTAATGAGCTTGAGTTATGTTTTTTTTATATGAAGGTTACGCGCTCTATCTTCTCCACACTTAATGAGAGAGTAAAAAACTTGCAGCACTCTCTTTGACTTGATAAACTTTATTTTAACTTTCTTGCTGAATGTTTTTGAGCCGAATTGCCAGTATGGAGTTTCTTAAGTTGAAATTGGCATAGTTTATTTTTTGAAGCTAGCTAAAAAATAAAGAAGCATTGTGTCTAGCAAACTTAAATTGTTTTCTTGTGTAACAAAACTTTCTGAATGTTTTAGATGTCAGTGAATCGTTGTACGGAACGTTTCCGAAGAAAGAGCAAAGGAGCGCTCATAAAAAACTTGCTGTAGCTGATCGATGAATACGCTTTAAGCGGCACTTGTGGCACAACTTGAACACTTTACATCACAATTTCTGAATTTTTAACAAAATTGAAAGACAGCGTTAACAGCATTAACACAAAAATCAAACAATTATCTAGAATATTGTTTTTTTTTTCAATGCAGCACATAATAGCACGCAACTGTCTCTCATCGCAGTCCTCTCTTTTATTTTAACAAATCAAAATGGGTGCAGTAAAGTTTATGCATTTAAAAAAAACCAACTCTTAAAATATGCTTAAGAAGTTACTTAACGAGCTGCTGGCGTATCTTTTTTTATTAACTTGCTTTTCTGCCAAAAGTTTGTTGTTCTGTTTAAAATACAAGGTTTTAGGGACCATCATCATCATCATCATTCGTTTCAAATCTTAAGTTTAGTTGATAAATAGAAAAGAGAATCATAAAATTATATTATTTATAAATCTACAGCTCCCCGCCCTTGTCTACTGCTGTTGCCAGCTTTATAGTTGTTATTTTTTTTACTACCATCTAATGGCAGACTGGACAGCAATTTTTGCAGATAGATATTTGCCTCGGATGCTTGTCTTGTATGGCCATCTTGCAAAAAGTCCAAAAATTGTTTTTGTACAAACTGTCGCAGCGCAAACAACATTCTTGCATCTGTGGCCAACATATCGAATTTGATCCAATTGTCGAGAGCCAATACAGCGCGATGTGCTGCTCCAGTGCTAGTCATATTTTCAGCATTGCATGGCGACTCTTCGCTTTCTTCATCGCTGTCCACATAGTCTTCTTCTTCGAGCACAAATTCGCGTCCACACTGCAGCGCTATCACCAACGGCGGCACCACGGTGTTCATATTAATGGAGCACATTTTGTTGAGTCGGGACTTCTCATAAAAAACAATCCAATCATGCGGCAGTGTATCGACAAAGTCCTTGAGATTTTTCATACCAGGTGGATTAAGCGCAGAGGTACGCTGCAATATCAGCTCCTTCTCGGCACCCGAGATTAACGACAGTTTTTTTCGATCAATGACTGCCACATTGGGATAGAAACCGGCAACCAGACAGTAGCGCACCATGTTCCAGTCACTGTTAAAGATGGTCGCATTAGCACCCAGGCGGAATTTCTGTGATATGAGATCGCTGATTTGTCGGCGTGTAGCGCAAAACATATCCATGGCTGATTGTGAGAGAAAATATTTGTTACAGAAATCATACTTTTTTTTGCTATGGCGCAAACTTGTGTAGGCTTCGTAAAGTGCGACAATGCCCTGCTGATCGCTAAAACTTTGACCGGCGAAAGACTTGCGTTGAAATGAGGCATGTCCCTGTTGTGCACGATCGTTTGGCAATATAAACGGATCCTTAACCGAATGAAAAGCTACTATGGTTAGCATTGGATCAACGCATTTCAGGTATATACTATAGATGAGACATTTGCCCAGCTGCACGTCCAGCGGTATCTCCACCAAGTGACGTCCTAGCTCGGTGACGCTTTCATCGTCATTGAAGATTTGCAGCGTTTGCAACTTCTTGACGGCGTTCTGCACACTGATGGTTGATGGCGGATTGAGTGCGCGCGATAGATATGTTTGCACAGGCACATGCTTGTCTAGTGTCTTGGCATACAGGCAGATTTCCGTAAGTGGAATGCGCATAAATTCGGGAAAACAAAATTTGGGCATGAACTGAAACTTGGCCGTCGAATAGAGACGATAGCAGACACCGTTCTGCGTGCGTCCGGCGCGACCTGAACGCTGACTGGCATCAGCCTGTGATATCCAAACGGATTGCAACTGCGACGATTCTGTTACCGAATCGAATGTTTTCATTTTTACCTTTCCCGAGTCAATTATATAGGCCAGATCAGGTATGGTTATAGATGTTTGACCAATATTTGTGGAAAGAATTATTTTGCGCACGCCATGCGATTGCAGAGCTTGCCATTGATCGTGTGTATCCATCTGACCGTGAAGTATGCAGATTTTGAAGGTGCCCGCGGGCAGTGTGCTGGTAATGAGATCGCGCTGTGCTACGATATCATTGTAGCCTGGCAGAAATACCATAATAGCGCCGGGATGTTGACTACGATAGAGTCCTTCCAAAAGCGAGAGTATCAAGTCGTGATCTACTTCGTTATCTTCGTTGAACTGTTGCCTGTATGCGTCCAAAAGACGTTGTTTCTCCAATTCAACATGATTTGCTTGCATGTGTTGTAGATGATGTTGCTGAAGGCTGCCGCTACTCACAAGAATTTGCAAGCAAACGCCATCGGCATGCTCGGAAGCGTAATCAGCAGCTGTGCGTCCGATTATATCGCGTATATGTACGCTTGCTTGAAGTTGCAGGAATATGTGCACATATTTGGGACAGTTTACTTTGCAAGCGGCAATGAGTGGAGTGATGCCTAAAAAAGAAATTTAATTAGTTAATGTTGCGAACTGTTGAAACTTTAGCCATAAGATTATATGTCAATTATAAGATTTACTACAGAAAGTATAAACTATATTCAAAGAAAGTCAAATAAGCTATGTATTAAGAGTTGATTAAATAAATTAATCGAAATATTGCACAGATTCATACAGGGTTTGATGCTGGAAAGACTATTTCAGTTTTACTTACACTGAGAAACACTGAAACATACTATAAAATTAAACAAAAAATTTTTATACAGAAATTTAACGCATTCACGTTTCTACAAAACAAAATTTTAAACAAACGTCTTATGTGGTGACCGTGGCATGCAGGATAAGTGTGGCTTAACATTTTCGGAGCCCGAGTTCGATCCCCAGTCGCGGCGAAAAGTTTTTTCAATAAAAATGTTTTCTGATCGGCCACCACCTCTCTGCAGACAATGGCAAACCTCAGAGAGTAAATAATGCCATGTAAATAATGTCTGGAGAACATGAACTTTAGCCCTTCGGAGTCGGCATAAAACATGTGGGTCCTGTTCTCGGTCAATTGTGTGCAAACATTTAATAACACACACAACACCATTGATCATAAGAAGCTCGGTCAAAGTCCTTTCAAGGGCTGAAATGGCCAATTTCTTTCTTTTTTTTTATCTCAAAAATTTCAACTATAGACTTTTTTATAATTTTTTCCTATGTCTTTAGGCCACCCCAAACGATACGACATGTCGGATGGACCTGTCATGTCTACGCACATGTAGTACCGTTCGTGTGCTTAAAATGAAGTCGGATAGACATGTCCGATGAAAGACAAATATTTTTGACTTTTTGCTCGGTCCATCCGACATGTAGTATCGTTTGTGTGCGTGTCCATCCAACTTGGTGCATTTTGTCATTCGATAACAATTTTTGAGAGAAGCACATCTCGCGCATAAAGTGACGAATATAATAAATGTTGTATTTTGAAATGAATTTGTTGAAATATAAGGAAATCTCACGGAGACTTGAAAGAAAAAATAGAAAAGTGTAAAAATAATGTAAATAAATTTTAGCGCTAAAAAATAATAAGTGCACTCGATGTTTACTCCATGAAATCTATAAAATAATTAAGTCCATCCGACATGTCCGACCGTGTAGGACCAATAACAAAAAGTTCCGTTATTTTGTCGAACTACATGTCCATCCGACTTGTAGTATCGTTTGGGGTGGCCTTTTGAAATAACAAAAAAAAACTATCTGAAAAATATGACAATTGAATTTTTTGAATTGGTTTTACAAATGTCAAAACCAATACAAACATAAGATAAAATAATCACTTATTAATTATTTCAATCTTTAAAATTCAAACTTTATCGATTGGTGGTAAAATTTGGTATTCGGAGGGTCGCATGGGTCGCTGATAACAAATCTGATAACGAAAAACTGAAAAAATGGCATCGAAAAAATAATGCTTTAAAACATTTGTTTTATATATTAAAATTTTTGTTTTAAATTTGTTCTTATATTTAAAAATAAAAACTTTTTCTCTCTGATGATATGAAAATCTATCGGCGCATTCATATGAGTTTTACCTTGCTCATATTGAAACAAAATTGTTGTTGGATCCTAAAAGCTTCTACAAGTTCATTAATATCAAAAGAAAATCTGACAACTACCCATCAACCCTGACTTTTCAGATATCTTCTCAGACAACCCGGAAATAATTGCAAGCCTATTCGCAAATTTCTTCAGTCAGTCATTCACAAGTCATAACGATGAACTAGACTATGAATACTTTTCTTCATTAAGGAACTGTGCTCAAACGTCACTGATTTCTGTTGATATAACATTAGCTGATGTCTCAGCAAAGTTACATAATCTTAAAGATGATTATTCTCCTGGACCCGATGGGTTGGCTGCTATTGTCATCAAAAAATTCGCGAACTTTTTGGCTCATCCCCTTTTGACTCTTTTTCAACTTTCTATTTCTAGCTCAGATTTTCCAAAGTTATGGAAGAACTCGTACATAATACCTTTACATAAAAAATGACCTTGAAATGATATTTCTAATAACAGACCTATTGCAAAATTGACATATGCTGCCAAAATTTTTGAAAGTATTATCTTCGATATTCTCTTAGATAACTTCTCTTCTTCTCTTAGCCTAGTCAACATGGCTTTCTTTCTAGGTAGATCGACTACCACCAACCTCACTGAATTTATTTGAAACACTTTATGCTCGTTCGAAAGTGGTTACGAAGTTGATGCAGTTTCCACCGACTTTTGTAAAGCGTTTGACAAAATCTCAAACACGATCATCCTTTTTAAGCTTAAAGCCTTTGGTTTTCCACATCTGTTTATAACATGGAATCTATCTAAATCTTATTTCGAAGAACGCAGTTATAATGTCATCTTTAGGTTTTCAAATTTTAAATACTTTACAGCTACGTCTGGTGTCCCACAAGGTCGTCACCTTGGTCCTTTGCTATTCGTCTTAACAATTGCTGATGTTGGTGGTATCATCAATGATTCTTATATCTCTGTGTATGCTGATGATATGAAAATCTATCGGCGCATTCAAACCAACGCCGATTCTCGCAATCTTCAAGACAACCTGGTCAACTTTTCCACTTGTTGTCTAAAAAAATTTCTGGAGCTCAACGTTAGCCAATGTCAAGCTATAACATATTCTCGAAGCAATTCCAACTTCCTCCGAGAACATATTACATACTCGTCAAGCCAGTTCTTTCTGTAAGCTTTTTGTGGGACCATTAACTGTCATTTGTGATACCAACTCTGCACTTGGTTTCTTGAAACACTGGTTCAGAGTTCTCCAATCCTTACGTCATTAAATCTTTCTATGTTTCCTTTAGTAGACCCATCCTCGAATATGTCAGCCAGGTTTGGTCTTCCATCTACAACACCCATTCAATGCGAATCGAAGCCGTTCAACGACGATTCATTCGTTTCGCTCTTCCCTGTTCTGAAAGTTTCAACCTACCTCCTTATGCTAACCGTCTTAAGTTGATTAACATGCAAACACTTGCAAAACGAAGGGAAGTTGCCGATGTTCTCTTCATTCATCAACTAGTATGCGGAACCATTAACTGCTCAGAACTGCTCCAAGTAATATTTTTTAACATCAACCCACGCAACCTTAGGTCTTTTTCCTTTTCCACCTTATTTTTCACAGCACTTTCTATGGATGCAGTGAACCCATAACCAGAATGCTACGGTCAACCAATAATTTGATCAATAAATTTGATTTTCATCTGAGCAGAGCACTTCTCCGAAATATCCCCCTTAACTCTGCAACCCCACTTCATCCCCCTCTCTAATGTATTCTTCCAATTAAGATATTGTAAATTAAGATACTCCCTGTTAATTATAAATTTTAGTTTTTAAACTTGTATTTTAAGTATTTAAACTAAATAAATAAATATTTATTGTCGATGGTGAAACTAAAATATTTTTAAAAGTTAACAAAATAAGTTAATTTGCAATAGAAAAAGTATACGAATATGCTTATTTTGTACAATAGAAGTCATTGTCTAGACTCTAGAGCAAAACAAAAACTTTTAAGTGGTGCGAAAAAATGATATCACATTATCATAACAGAAGCAAAAGTAATAGAAAATTAATTGTTAATTTAAATAAATTAAAAACAATTCATAACGAATGGATTTGTGTTGTTTTTTAAAGACTTCATTTATGCGATTACGTAATAAAGTAACAAGATTTTCAATGTGTTTTCTCTGAATCTCTTCCCACATTGATATTTTGCTTTTAAGTTCTTCGATTTTAATATATTGCGTATCGGAATAAACTTTACGTGCATTATACCTACAACAGTTTTCAATATTTCAATATTATTTTCTTGAAAGAAGTTCCTCACTTCTCTTCTCTTCACGATCACATTATCTAGCTGTTATATGGTTAAACTTTTAGTGAATTGTGAACTACGTTCAACAAATGCATTGCTAATTAAATTGAGATTATCTTGGCTATTCATTCGCGCAGGAACAAACATAATTTCAATCCTTTCACAATATCCAATACTGGCTCATATCAAAACACATTCACACCCGTGACTTAGGATACACTCCTTCTTTTCAAATCGTGATATGTAGTAATAAAACCAACCATCTGGGCCGTCATAATTAATTTTTTTTGTTAGAAAAAACATCCGAGCCTTAATTTTTTAATTTAATATGTTCTTCTGAAAAATGCAAATTTGCTTCTTAATGTTTCTCTATAAGTGTTGGTTTTCTTTGCAGTTTTTTGCATACAATTGCTCTTAATTTTTTGCACATTATGGAAATTTTTTATGGAAACTGTAGCCATTGCTGCGATTTGCTTGGCAGTGAGATTAGAATTTGAAGCTAATGGCAATATTGTGCACTAATCTTGGCTCGTAACCGCTCTTAGATATCCACTGCTAACAACTTTCAGGGTTTTTTTATCAAATTAAAAATCACTTTACAACTTTTCATACGTTGTATGACTTTCATGTTTTCATTGTGAAGATTATAAGCAATTTTTGCTTCCATATTATTTAACTTTTTCCCACGATTCATTTTAAATCACATAACTGCTATTTACGCTTTTAATATTAATCTGAGAAACAATTTTTGTCCTTATCAAAGTACCTGCCCAAGGTGTTTCAAAACCATGATTTCTTTCGGTGCAGAGGTGGTACAATCACCGAGACGGGCACCGGAATTATATAGCTACTTTATTGACAAAAAATATGAAATTGTTTCTGGGGGCAACCTTTTAAAACAACTTGAAAGAAGTATTGGTGGTTCTTTATCAGTTTGTAAACTCTCTCGGAAGACAATTTCGTAAAAATATGCTATGATAAAGTTAAAGATACTGTTACTGATACTGATACTGTAAATCGTTGCACTTTTGCATATTTTATAAAATAATAAGGATATTCACACTGACTTGGTTAGTTGGTTTTCACACTTGCAAAAAATTTATTTCTGGAATTGACTTCTTTTTTAGAACTACCATCGAAAAGGTGTAGCTATTTGGCGTATTTTATTTCATATAAATTTACCTGTCTTGGAATGTCCTCCGTCCACTGGTACACCTTCGCTTTCAATGTAATACTGCAATTGATCGAACACCTCCCATAGCTCTTCCACACTTTTGCCATAATAGTCGCAGCACATCTCTAGATTGTAGTCAACCACCTCCTGCGCAAAATCATCGGCTATCAAAACCGGTGTAGTGCGCACCTGTTCGCTGTTATCATTAAGCAGTTGCGGTTGATTACCATTCGGCGGCATAAGTCGCAAGTACTTTTCCATGAGCAGTGTGCGATACCCAGTATGATACAGTATATCTTCCAAATGATAAAGCTTCACATCAAATCCCTGACCCGGCACATTAAAGACCGGACAATCATTGAAGTACTTCGATAGCAGATTAATGTCCATTGTAGCTGACATGAGTATCACTTTGAGATCCTTGTTATGCTTAAGTTGCTCTTTGACGGTGATCAAAGTGAAGTCCGTGTTCTTATCACGTTCGTGAATCTCATCGATTATGAGGTGGGTAACTTTGCGAAAAAGATCACGTACATCAGCCATAATAGAACGCATAAAGCAACCACTGGTGGTATAAATTAAATTTGTAGTCTTACGAACACGACCTAGAATAAACAAGAATATTTGTAAGAATTTTATATAAATGCTTAAGTTTCCACCACTTACTTTCCATTCGTATCTGATAACCAACAGTGTCACCCAACTGTTCGCCACGTTCTTCGGCCACACGATGAGCTACAGTAACAGCAGCCATTCTTCTGGGCTGAGTTACCAAAATGCGACACGGCCGATTGGAGCGTGTTGCATCGCAAAGTATATACTGCGGAATTTGAGTGGTCTTACCGGAGCCTGTCTCGCCGTTAACAATGAAAATCTGCAAATAATTATTATTTAAAGCACATTCTCTAGCAATACAAGTATCTAAAGCAAACCAATTCTTTATGTATATGAATATAAAAACTAAAAATCAACAGGCTTGACGATTTAATTCCATCAAAAAAGTATCTTCTTTTTTTGCAATGCAAAATATAATCTGTAAGAAAACTTGATGGCTCCACTTACCGAACCAGTGTGCAGCATCTTGCAAATCTCGTCCTTATAATGGTAGATTGGTAGCTCTTTCTTATCTCTATACAACTCGTTGCTGATGCGATTCGGACGCGGCGGCACCATGCGTGGCCCCAGCCCCAATAACAAAGCTTCACCACGCAAACGCGACTGCTTTTGATTGTTTGGATCCCGCTGCTGCATCGAAGTGCTATCAAGTCTATCCCTAATCAAGGGCGTTATATCTTGCAGTACTTGCTGTGTGCTCGGCGGCAAGTTCAGTGTACGTGTATCGCCCAGTGAAGCCAGTTTTTGACGATTCGTTATATGTAGCTCACGGTTTTTGTCGTCGCCATAACTGCGAGTCTTCAGATTCATACTTGCAGCATATTGATGCAGATACTTTCGATGCAGATTTGAGAGGTTCGGCAGCACTAGCTCATTTTCACCGCTTGCAATAAAATCGAATATTTTCTGCTGCAATGGCAACTTCTCGGACTCCGGAAGTTTGACGTTTTCAACATTGTTGCGATTATGCCGTCGTGGCGCCATTAGCGCTGATTTAAATTAACTTTTTTTAGGAATAACTCAAGCTTCTATTGAGGGAAAAATAGGAGGCAAGCGTGGGCAGCGGAGTCTCACTTGTTGGCCACGGCGGTGAAAAGCATTTCACGACTGTCGGTCGCAATTTATGCAATTCAATTTTTTTAGCGTCACGGTTCACGATATTTCGTTTTATTTATGATATTTGTTTTTATTTTCTGATTTATTGTTGAAAATAACAGTAGAAAATTTACTTTACGTGGTAAATGAAAAAATAAATAGTTTTGGCTTTTACGAAACTGTCAAACATAAGCCGCACAGCTGTCAGCAAGTTTGGTGAATAAAATATATTTGCTTATTATTCACCTCTGTTTACAGATATGTTGAATTTAAAGTATACCGTAAAGGCGGAAATGGGGTTTATTTAAACAAGTATTAAAACAGCACGTAACGAGACGTTAACAAAGTAATCTTCGTAGAAACGCATTAAGCATGCATGCAGACATATTAACATAAATAAATATGAGCGCTCATATTTGTTACTCTTACAAGAAGGTATTTTCTGAGGATATTATGAGCGCTCATAGTTTTGCACATATACACCCAAAAAAATATCTTGTATTATTAAAAACAAATGTTTTCATCTGACAATGAACCTTATTACTAAACTTCCATCAATAATTGTTTTTTAATACACAAAAAAAAATATACTGTAGTACAATTTACTTCATAAGAAAAATGTTAATTGTTTAGTTAAAAGTAGCTTAATGGCCGTTTTCACAATGTCCGGTTTGTCCAGCTCTAGGAAGTACCAGCAGATAACCGTAAGAGCAGACTATCGTACGTCTTTTTGCATTTTAAGTGACGAAATATATTAATAATAAAACAATTGTCAAAAAATTAGTTAGTTCTGACGTTCTTCTATAGCTTAAGTCTTTAAATGACCACATGATCTGGCAAACTCAAGTTTCAAGTTTCAGGATTTTTGGGGCTTTATAGAAACAATATGATCATATGAACAATATTCATATGATAAAATAGTACGCTTTCGACAAAAAATTTCGGTTGGAAATGATTTTTGTCCAAAAAGTCCAAAAAGGACCAGTACTAGTCCCACTACAATACTCCTTTTACATTGAACAAACTGCCAGTTTTTACGGGTTGATGTCATAGGAAACGGTAATTGTCCTCAAAAAAGTTCATGTTTTCCTATATTAATACTGATTTCATTGTGAATAGTTCTAAACTAGTCCCTTTTGCAAACACCAAAAAGGGGTTTGTTTTAATCTTCATAATTTGAAAACACGTTCATACAAAATAGTATCAAATAAATTAATAAAGTTTTACCTGATAAAACTGAATATATCGAAAAACTTCGCTGGCTCCAAAATAATTGCTATTCACCAACACACCTTTTTATACCCTAAACCTGGCACGCTTACGATTTCCGGGTCGCCGCGATTTTAAGATGTTTTCTGCTAGAGAACAACAAAAAAACATGATTCGCCGAACAAAATATCGATAACTATTAGTTATCGATTTTTTTTAATATTTTTGTTAAAAGATCTGTTTAAAAAACATCTATATCTTTGCCGTTACTCAATAGATCTTTAAGATTGATATGTCATTTGAAAGGTCATTAAATTACATTTCAAATATATTTATTACAAATATCTTTACTACAATTTTTTTAGTTTTATAAGCGAATTTATTCCAAAGTTAAATTTTTTAATAAAACGAACCGTTATTTTCTAAAAAATGTACGTTATTAAGTTACTAAAAAAATATTTTTGTTGAAAAGCTTACAGTTAGACCTTTTGTTTGACATATAAAAATATGTATCTTGTATTTAATTTCACAATATATTACATAAAAATTAAATTTTCCAAGTTTTTTGTTTATTAAAAAATCTGTTCAAAAAATTTTCTATATCTTTGCCACTATCTAATGAATCTTAAAGATTGGCATTGGCATTCGAAAGATAATTAAATGCCTTTTCAACGATATTTAATACAAATATCATTTCAAGAATGTTTTAAAATTTATTAGCGAATAAATATCAGATTTGAATTTTTTAATTAAAAGAACCATTATTTTCTAAAAACTTTAGGTTTTTAAGATACTAAAAATATATATTTTTTGAAAAGCTGAAAGTTTTACCCTTTTTCGATATATAAAAATATGTATATTTTTTTATTAACTGAATCGACTACAAATTACAAATTTTTTTCACTGGCTCGAAAATCCCGTTAATTCATTTAAATATTAAAGCTACAATGTTGCTTAAAAAACAATTGGTCGTTGTAATGGCGATATTCGAAAATATGGAACAAGAAAGCAAGACATCTAAGATAAATATGAGTGAAATAAACAACTTTCCGTACAAGGGAAAATCATTGTATCATAAAAAAACGCCGCAAAAAGTCAAATAAATTATATATATTATATACCAAATGAAAGATACATTTTCAAGCTTTAATAATTTACTATATATAATTCATAGTTATAACGGTAATTTTTGAGAAAATGACGGTTTTGTCTAAGAAAATATTTATTTATTGTATAAAAATATCTATAAAAAAGTATTAAGTACTCAAAAAATTTCAATAATTTAAAATTTTTCTAAAAGCCTTATATATAACCTTCCAAATAATACCATAATCATTAATATTGGTTATATATTTAGAATTATAAAGCCAATTTTCTTCATAGACCTCATAACAAAAATACATTTTAAACAAGTAAAGAAAGTCTAAAGTCGGTCTAGGCCGACTATGAAATACCCTAAACCCACTTTTCAAAAACAAAAAATTTTTATTGTAAATGGGCGTGTCCGTGGGCGGATGAAGTCTTTATTTTATATGCATTTAAATGTTAATGAAAAATTTACACATACCAAGTTTTATTCCTGTAGCTCACAGTTAATGCCTTTATTGTGCTTTCTCTATGGGAGGTGGGCGTGTTCATGGACGTATAACTTCCAATTTTTGAAAACACCTTAGTTTTGGTATAAAATACATGCATACCAAATTTAATTTCTCTATGACAAACATAACCTTACTTATTAAGTTTAAAATTTTTTGGGTTGTAAGGGAAATAGGCGTGTCCGCAGGCGGATGACGTCCATGTTTCGAAACCATCTTTGTCTTGTCATAAAAAACATACATGCCAAATTTTAGCTCTGTAGGTTAAACAGAGGCTTATTTATTGCGTTTTCAATTTTTGGGTTGTATGGGAGGTGGGCGTGTCCGTGAGCGGATGACGTTTATTTTTCGAAGACATCTTTGTGTTTGTATAAAACACATACATATCAAATTTTATTGTTGTAGGTTAATTATGAGCTGAGTTATGCAGTTTTCAATTTTCGCGTTGTATGGTAGGTAGGCGTGTCCGTAGGCGGATGATGTCCACTTTTTAAAACCATCTTTATTTTGTTACAAAAAACATATGTGCCAAATTTTAGCTCTGTAAGTTAAACAGAGGCTTGTTTATTGCCTTTTAAATTTTTGGGTTGTATGGGAGGTGGGCGTGTCCGTAATCGGATGACGTCCATTTTTCAGAAACATCTTTTTGTTAATATAAAACACTTACATACCAAATTTTATTGTTGTAGGCTTATTATGAGCTGAGTTATGCAGTTTTACATTTTTGCGTTGTATGGGAGGTAGGCGTGTCCGTGGGCGGATTCCAAAAATATTAAATAGTGCAGATCCTTGGGTGCATGTGACCATGTGTACTAAGTTTCATCCAATTATCTCAACTCCTTCTTCTTATCCTGTGTATACGGACAACACACAGACGGACAGACGGACGGACGGACATGGATAGCTCGACTCACGTGGTAACGCTGATCAAGAATATATATACTTTTCTATACCGGACTCACTTCGTTCTATGCGTTACAAACGTTTGCACAAAGTTAATATACCCTGACCTTTCAGGTTTAGGGTATAAAAATCTATAACTCGAAAAATCGACAAATCAACTTGTCCTTTGGCTATTCTTATTTTTGTTAAGAGTACTCTCCGAATCCATTGTCAAATCGCGGCGTCCCGGAAATCGTAATCACTCCCTTAACCTGAAAGGTTAGGCTTTATTAACTTTGTGAGAACGTTTGCAACGCATAGAACGAAGCGAGTCCGGTACAGAATATTATTGATCAGCGTCACCACGTGAGTCGAGGTATCCATGTCCGTCCGTCCGTCTGTGTGTTGTCCTTAAACACAGGATTAGAAGGAGTTGAGATATCTTAATGAAACTATGAATATATAGTCACATGGGCCCAAGGATTTGCACTATTGAATATTTTTTTGAATCCGACCACGGACACGCCGACCTCCCATACAACGTAAAAATTGAAAACTGCATAAGTAACCTCATCAATAACCTACGACAATAAAATTTGGTACGTATGTATTTTATATCAAAACAGAAATGTCTTAGATAAATGGGTGTCATCCGCTTATGGGCACGCCTACCTCCCATACAACCCAAAAATTATAAACTCAATAAATAAGCGTATGTCTAACCTACAGGAATAAAATTTGGTACGTGTGTTTTTCATAACATACCAAAAACGTTCTTGAAAAATGGGCGCCATCAAACCACGGACACGCCCACCTACCATACAACCTCAAAATTGATAAAGATAATATTAAAGTTACAAGATGGAAACTCGGTATATGTGTATTTATTGTCAAAACTGAAGTGTGTTATAAAAATTGGCGTCATCCTCACATTAACACGCCCACCTCCCAACCCCAAAATTGAAAAATCTATCAAGAGGCTAATATTAAAGTTAGATGACAGAAATTCGGTTTTTGTGTATTCTATGTCGAAACTGAGGTATGTTAGAAAAATGGGCTTCATACACAATCTAACACGCCCACCTACCATACAACGCCAAAATTTAAAACTTTATAAAAAGGCTTATATTTAAGCTGCAGGAAAACAATTTGATATGTATGTATTTTAGACACATAAAAATAATAAAATCTCTCAAAATCTCATACAAAAAGCTCTCGAACTTAATATTCTTCCACCGTTAAGAATCGGCCGTGGGGGTATTTTAACTTCGTCCAAGTCAAAGATATACCTTACTAGTTTTTATATAATTTTAATCAAGTCCCACTTTTTAAATTATTTATTTCGTGGGCGGAAAATTTATCAAATTTTGTTCGCGAATGACGATATCGTCACCTAAGCCGTCTAGCTAAATTACAAACTAATACTTCCAAAAATAGCTATTTTCTTAACGAAATTCAAAAGAGATTTGTTCTTAAAAATGAAACAAGTGCCTTTCTATGACGTTTTCGTTTTCATCTTTGAAAATATAAAGTGTTGTTAGGTCTTTATTCATTTTAGGTGATGATCAGTGACGATATTAAGGTAAACAAAACAATAGAGGATTTAAGAAGTTAATAATTAGTTATAGATATCTGGAGAATAGCAGTGATTGGTTTTGTCTTGAGCTACTTAAGCAGTTAATTATTGCTTAGTACCATAGGTATGTAGTTTATAATAAATGCTAACATGATTTCTGCAAAAAGCTAAGTATGTATAAAATTAAATTGCCAGTTATTATAAATATATTCACTCTAGCCAACAACTTGTATTACATATACTTTTCTTACAACTCAAACAGCGTTATAACAATTTTAGAAAATAAACTCAATTACTTTTGAATAACTATAACTTATCAGAGAGCACCGAATCGTTTTCTTCATCCTCACTGCCGGAATAATCATCTTCAGAGTCCGTTCCAAATTCAAAATCAAAGTCATTGCCTGTATGCAGTTTAAGTTGCTCGATTTTTTTTAGCAAATCTTCACGAGAGTGTGGTATTCTTGGCAAGCGTTTAACTTCTTTCGTGCCTTCTACGTCAGCTTCTTTTGATTCTACCTTTTCTTCCTGCTCCTGCTCCTCCTCCTCGTCAACAGTCTGTTTTTTGCCCTTTTTCATAAAACGTAGGAAAGCACGTCGTTTGCGTTCCGGAAAAGATTTGACTAAGCGATCCATCTCGACCTTAAGTTGGATTTCCTCCTCGGTTGTAGGTCCCGCCGGTTCAATCTCTACTTCTTCAGCGCTTTTAAGACATTTTGCGCACACCCTGGACTCATGAGCGCAGCTGCGGCAGAGCACATGATAAGCCTTGCGTATGTTTCGCTGCTGGCAACGGGTGCAGGTTTTAGGCTGTGTCAGTGGCTTGTACTTTTTGTATTTAATCTTCCACTCTATGACACCTTTACAATGCTGGCACACCTCCGAAATTTGCAGCGTATTAATGAACTTCTGTTTGGGAGTCTTGTCGTGCATATCGTTGCGGAACGCAGAACGATTTTTGTATTTCTGGGCACGCGTGCGAGATCCATTGCCACGTTCGGTACTCATGTCACAGGAGGGTAGAGTACGTTGTTGTTGTAGAGTATTGATACTTATTAAAAATTTAATTATATTTTATGCACAATTTAATAAAAATATCTTTTTGGAATGGATTTAATACATACACGTGCTAGCAGCAACAATAAAAGCAACTTGTGAGAAATGTCAAAAATCATAACAAACCATTTTCAACATAGTATGTTGAGTTGATGATTGTGTTGAGTTACTTACAGTCCACAACTTCCAACAGATTTAAAGCAAGGTTGTTATCTTTGGAAATTAAATTTACAAGGTTGTTGTATTGAATAATAAGACTTGAGCTTGTATGTGCATCATATCATGAGACGTTCACACTTGCTTACTATGAAAAATATAATCTCGTTATTTGTATTTTTATAGTCGACTTTATAAAATTGTACAAGCAGTGTTGCCAGATTAACGTTGGCGAATTGGTTTTTAATGCATATATGACACTATTTCCATACTTAATTTGCTAAATGTATTCCAAGCAAACGTTCTGTTTAAAATGTACTTCCATTTTCAGAGTACTAAAATTTAATTTATCAAAAATTTGTTAAGGAAATTTTTAAATAATAGCCAGCAAACTCAGAAAGTGTGTCAAGACATTAACACGACAAAAAGAAATTAATGGTACTATAACACTGCGATATAGGCTTTTATATTAAGGATATTCATGCAAATGGGCAATACCCTTATAAATGGTATTATCTTTATAAGTTTATAAGCCTTATAAAAGAAATGTATGGAGAACCGTTTGCACAAACCAGATATGTTTGATCTACGATTAAGGGGAGCAATCGAACTGGCAAACTTATACAAGCAATTATCTGTTTATATGCATACTAAGGGTATTCATGCAACTGGGCAAAACCCTTATAAGCGGTATAAACCGTATAAGTTTATTCTCCTTATAAATGAACTGTCAAAATTTGTATGAAGAAGCTTTTGCACAAACCAGATATCTTTGCTCAACGATTTAACTGGGCAAACGAACAGGCAAACTTATAACATCAATCAGCTGATTTATTTTACTAAAGCAAGAGAAAAAATTAGAAGCAGGAGAAGATATAGTCAAAATTGTAAAACTAATTAAATAAAATGGAAGAGGTAAGAATGGAAATTTTGTGAATTGAAGGAATTAAAAAATATTTATATACTTCATTTGCAGAAAGCAAACCCTGAACTTGCAAACAGCTGATATATGATGCAAATGCTCAATCGACTTTTAAGGGATGCTCATGCAACCTGCCTGATAAAAATAACTAATTGCCCTAATTATATTCTTGCTTCTTTGCATGAATACCCTTACTAAGAGATGACTGTTAACAAGTTAACAGCTGACATAACTCTACAAATGCATAATCGACTTTAGGGGACGTTCACACAATCAGCCTGATAAAAATAACTAATTGTCCAAAACTAATTGCCCAAAGCTTGCCGCTTTGCATGAATGCCCTGAAAATATTAATGTTATATATTACGGGTTAATTTTCTTATTAATATTTTTTTCTATATGTAATAATTGTCTTATTTTACATATCTTGACATTTTTTGAAAAAAAATAAATATATCCTCACTTATTTTGCAGATTTTTAATGCAAATTAAGGCTAACAACCCCATCATAGCTATTTAATTGGCTATTAGATTGAATCGATTGGTAAATAACGTTTGAAAATCAGTTAAAAATGTTGAAATCTTCCAATGAATATATTTTTCAAGAAAAAGAGGATATTTCTGATGTGCTGAGGTGCTGTATAGACCCTTTCATGCTGCATTACGAAAAAGTACACCAAATATAAGTGGAATACGACAAGCAATCTATTTTTGTATGGAACAAAGAAGTGCTTCTCGTGTCTTGCTTATCGTTGGTGTGGTTGTTCGTCATACTGCATGAAGAGGTAAGTCTCAAAAGTCAATCAATATCAAAGAAAGTTTATAAAAACATAAAGGTGATTCATATCACTTGTTAAATTCTTCGTATTCGAAATTGACCTCAACGAACTTTATCAAGGTATCTATTCTTTATTAATTCTAGTTCATCTCATACCAAATGATTGAGCACTCAGTTTGCGATCAAACAGAAAGCGCTAATTTCGGTTAAATTTCTTTTCAAATGAAATAAATTCGTTTTTTAATCTTGTCTCGATAATTTAAAGTGATTATGCATAGTAATATCCATAAATTTTAAAATTACAATTCTGTTATTTGGATGAATAAAAATCCATAAAAAATTTTTAAATTAAATTTTTGAAGGTTATTTTTGACCAACCAATAAATGATACAGAATTAGAATTTTGATTATTAAATTCACATTTTTGATACATACACAGCCAGGTTACGAACCTACGTCCTTCGCATAACAGTCTGGCACACTTCCACTGAGTTATTATGTATAATAAATTTTTTAAGTGTACTTATTTTTCATTATGAGATTTGTCTTATTTTCTATAAATGAAGTTTTCAGTTGACAAAAACAATATGTTCCGTTGCTGCAATTAAAAAATAACTCGCATTTATGACAACTGAAATTAATTTCATGCAACTAAATAACGGTTTCCCGCAACTGACTATTATTATGACAACTGTTCAAACGTCCTATAAACGTTTTTGGGGGTTCTTATACGAGGATGGTTTTGTTTTCTATGGGTAATTATAATGTGGAAAGGACCCAAACCTTACGCACATTCTATTTTTAAGGTCAAATTTCGCGAAGTAGATTACGTCCATGAGGCTACCTGTAAACGGTTAGTTAATCTTAACTCTGTGGAGAAATGAAGAACTTTGGCAGTACAGGTAACACCGGAGTCGCATTTTAGAAACAATGGTAACCTACAAAGATCTGCTACAGCTCTGGGACAACAGCTTTACCTGAAAGCTGCTGTTTGTTCCTAACTAGAAAAGGGTTGAGTTTTCAAAAATTTGCGACCATGGTCACGCGTGCTAAGTGTGTGGCGTGCAAGCCAACGGATCCCGGGTTCAGAGCAGATCTCGGGCAAAAGTTTTTTTCAATACAAATAAATTTATATTAAATCATATCGGAGACTGACGCCTGGGGATCCTTCCTTGTAAGTTGTGTAATAAAATGGGCGTCATCCGCATTGGGAAATCAAACACTGGTACTGGTACTTGTACTGGTACTGGTACTGGTACTGGTACTGGTACTGGTACTGGTACTGGTACTGGTACTGGTACTGGTACTGGTACTGGTACTGGTACTGGTACTGGTACTGGTACTGGTACTGGTACTGGTACTGGTACTGGTACTGGTACTGGTACTGGTACTGGTACTGGTACTGGTACTGGTACTGGTACTGGTACCGGTACTGGTACTGGTACTGGTACTGGTACTGGTACTGGTACTGGTACCGGTACTGGTACTGGTACTGGTACTGGTACTGGTACTGGTACTGGTACTGGTACTGGTACTGGTACTGGTACTGGTACTGGTACTGGTACTGGTACTGGTACTGGTACTGGTACTGGTACTGGTACTGGTACTGGTACTGGTACTGGTACTGGTACTGGTACTGGTACTGGTACTGGTACTGGTACTGGTACTGGTACTGGTACTGGTACTGGTACTGGTACTGGTACTGGTACTGGTACTGGTACTGGTACTGGTACTGGTACTGGTACTGGTACTGGTACTGGTACTGGTACTGGTACTGGTACTGGTACTGGTACTGGTACTGGTACTGGTACTGGTACTGGTACTGGTACTGGTACTGGTACTGGTACTGGTACTGGTACTGGTACTGGTACTGGTACTGGTACTGGTACTGGTACTGGTACTGGTACTGGTACTGGTACTGGTACTGGTACTGGTACTGGTACTGGTACTGGTACTGGTCGTATTCAAACTAATTAAATAGCAGCCGATATGGCATTTTTCATTCATCTCAAAAGTTGTTTCGATCCAGTCGTCGTCAATGTGTTCCTAATGACAAATGTTAAATAAATTTTGTGTGCATACTTTTAGGCTAACAATTTCTTTTTATAAAAAGTACTGTAATAGCGAAATAGGTTCTGGTTCAAGCTGAACATATTTTAAAAAGCATAGCAATAACAGTTTGAGCGATATAGAGCACGGAACATGACGCTTGTTTTTTTAATTATTAAGATTGTATTTACTTCATAACATTTAATAAACTTAATAATGATAAACAGTCTCAAACAAACTTTTTCTTATTTTGTAACATTTCATAGCTTCTAAATTTTCCTGCTACTGTTGGCCCCTATCATAATGCGTGACCTCAAGCAATGCCTAATTGATCTCTTGCGTTCTGGTGGCATTCCTGTGGGTGACAACAATAACAACAGCAACAATTCCACCAGTGTACAGCACAACATTAAGTCATCAGGCAACAAACCAAAAAAGCTTCACGAATACACCGCAGCTGACTGTAACGCCGCTTTTCTACGCAAATACCATGAGCAGGGTGTCGTTGGCACCGGCAACGTTATCTACTTCAACGAGAATCTTTCGATGACCAGCAAATATGATATGCGACAATTTCCAAACACCCGCTTTCCCTCAACCGCCTGTCCGGTGAGTAGTTTCAGCATAAGTGGTGACAGCATCTCACCGCGAAGTTCAAGATCAGGACGTGTTGATGCAGAAAGCGAACGATTTGAGTTTTCCTCCGATTACGATCAAATGACAACGCCATCCATTGATCGTTCAAACTGCTGCACAGGAGCGACGGCAAGTGCCGACGCACAGCTGGACTCGTTCTGCACGCTTTGCACATCGACCTTCAGCTACAACAAATGCTGTCGTTACTGCGATAACTCATTATGCGGCTCAAAGTGCAACTCAGAGCGTGGTTCTCGAGGCAGTCGGATGAGTCGTACAGGTAATAGTCGAGGAAAGCTGCAAATAAGGTGAGTGTGTTTTACTTGATATAAGTTGAATGTTTTAAAATTATACAGAAGTAGAAATTAAGATGAGAGCTTAAAAAACAAAAGACTTAAGACACAAACTTCTTTGAATTTTCAGTTTTTATTTTTCTGTTATTACATGATCTTTGTTTTTAAATTATTTAAATAAAATTATTTAAATTTTGGTAACTACAAAGTAAGTTTTAATTATATACTTAGCTTTATGTTGAAATGGTATTATTTTGATATTTTCACAACAAAGCCTAACATGAATTTAAAAAATGTCAAAGAAAATCATTACCTACTGATTCTTCTATACAACATCTTTATGTGCACATTCCAATTAAAAACTAGTTGAGTTTATTTCTTGTCTTGTTTGATGAGTTCAATGAAATTTGCAAACTTTTTCGCGGTAAAACACGTCGCGATAAAAACACTCGATGGAGTTTTTGATCACTCAAAGCCACTCATTACTGTGTATCTCGTAAAGTAAACATTATTTTTATTTTTTTATAATAATGTCATTAATCATACATAAAGCCAGATAAGCGAAATTATACTATTGTTATAATTTGTTGTCGCAAATTTGTTGTCGCGGTGCGTCAACCAGTTTTGCCAAGCGTTGCCTAAAAAGAAAATCATTTAACCTGACTGGTTTGTTAACAGTTGAAAGCCAGTAACGCTGAAAATGTGTTGTTTAAAAATTAAAAAAAAAACTAAATATAAATAAAAAAAACATGCACACACAAAGTTTTTACTTGCTAATAGTTTTCTTTAAGCGCCTTGTAAGCACTCTCACTTGTGTTGTTGTTATTGCTTGGGTGAAAAATGGCCAAAATTGTCGTTAAGTTTATTGTGGTTAAGGCTGTGCATAAACCGCAATTCACCTAGACTGCCATCGACTTCACATGCATCCAACCACAGCCCAAGTTGTACGAAGCTTCAAATCTGCAAATGAATAAAATTTAAAATAAGAAAACCGAATAAAAATGCGTAATAAAAAAGAAAAGGCTGACAAGTGAATTTATTTTTGCTTTACAATGCGAAGTCAGCATTAGTTGTGCAAAAATAATTAGACATTTTTTGTTTTTAATTAATAATGAAAATTACATTATTAATACATGAACGTGATTTAAAAAACTTGGCGTTAGGAGATGATATTTCAGAAAATAGTAACTTATTATCGGTTCCGATTTGAAGTACTGAGTTGAAGGCTATACCTGTTGACTTAAGAAAAAGTTTTATTATATTTATATTTTAAATACTACAAACATACTTTTGGAATGGCAAAAAGTGTACTTGTGTAACTATTCTTAGTGGCACGGAGTTACTGAAAAATATGCAACATTATTTTAAACATGACATATTGATAATTGACAGATTCGCTAGAAAAATTTATCTTTCCATCAAAGAAACTAGTTAAGTCCAAAATATTGGTTTTAAAAATGTCTGCTTTAGCTTGTTATAGTGCTTTTTGAATTTGCTTCTCAAAATCGGGTCAAAAAATGTAGGTTCTTATTTACATTTCTATCCTAAGCATACCTTAGCATTGCGCTAGCAGTGAAGAAACACCACATTCAACGTCTCTTAAACACTGGCTCATTGAGTACGCTTCAAGACGAATTCCATGAAGGTTGTTCAAAATTATGTGAAAGATTGTCATGTGACATACCCTGATATTGAGGCATTTTTGGGTGTAAGTATTATAACGTACGGATAATGTTGATGGCAGACAAGGGGGTCCGCACTTTAAATTGGGATGGTGCCTCTATCCAACTGTTTGATACTTGTTTGATACTTGGAAAGATAAAATTCTGATATCACAGCAATCTAAGAAATGCGATGGAAGGAATAGGGTTGCTTAGGGCAAGCATCCTGTGATATCTACTTAAGCGGCCATGTGGAGAAGCACGAGTTTTGTTGCGGATTTGTAGTTGACAAGAGAATACGGCATCATGTCATTGCCCCCGTCCAGGCATAAAAATCGTGCTTGGTGACTTTAACGCCAAGGTGGACAAGGAAAACATATTTGGTCCATCAGTCGGAAAGTTCTCCACGACAATACAACCGATGACGGAATGAGGCGGCTTGACTTCGCCGTAGCACGAAACATGATCGTTAGTAGCAATAGTTTCAAGCATCACAATTCATAAGGCCAACTCCCTGATCAAAAAACATGCAACCAAATTGATCACGTTTTGATTGACGGAAGGCACTCTTCCTGTGTGTACTAGAAGTACGCACGATCCGCGATGCAAACATAGGCTCGGCTCATTATCTTGTTGCAGCCAAAATCTGCATATGTCTGTGCGCAGCTAAGAATGCTCGCAGTCCTACACACAGAAAGCTAGACGTAGGCAATCTGCAGTAAAAACATACAGCTGAAGCCTTCTTTACTCGAATATCACTCTTGCTTCAAGAAAGCACTCCTCCCATCGACGATAAATTTTGCGCGTAGTGAATGCACATATTCCACTCTATGCGTACGGCTGCAGAAGAGGTTACCACCGCCCTCGCCAAAACCAGTAGATATGCTGAGAAGAGGGGGGAAGAGAGTGGCCTTTTCAGGCAAAAATAAAATGAGAGGCAAAAATGCGTGAGTGGGAGAAATTTCCTCATGCACGTCGACAGGAATGAGACTTGAAAATTTTTTGAAAAGATAAGACGCCTGGTCGATGGTTTCAAGAACGGAGCCTCTTCCTGCAATAACGAAAATGGGGATCCAGTGACAGATATCCAGCGTACACTGATGTTATGGAGGGAACACTTCTCTAGTCTTCTAAATAGTGACGCTGATAACAATCCCGCCAATAGAGATGCCGGAAACCTCAATTATGGATGACAGCGTTCCGCTGCCCGACTATAACGAGGTCTTAACAGCTTTAGGCCGGCTTAAAAACAACAAAGCTGAGCTGTTTTAAATCGGAGGCGAAGCTTTGTTAAAATGCATTCACAAGCTTCTATGCATGATATGGTCTGAAGAATGCATTCCAGATGATTGGAACCTCAGTGTGCTCTGCCCAATGCACAAGAAAGGTGATCCCACCATTTGCGTCAACTACCGTGGGATAAGCCTTCTTAATATCGCATATAAGGTTCTGTCGAGCGTATTATGTTAAATTATGAGGCCCATCCTTAACCAACTGATTAGATTTTATCAGTGTGGCTTCAGACCAGATCTTCACACTCCGACAAATTTTGGAAAAGACCCTCGAAAAACAAATCGACAACCACCATCTTTTTGTCGATTTCAAAGCCGCCCTCGACAGTCCAATAAAGAGTCACCTATATTCCACCATGTCTGAATTTGGTTTTCCTGCAAAGTTAATACGTCTATGAAGAATGACAATGAGTAACACCAGCAGCGCAGTAAAAATCGGGAAGGACCTCTCTCCTCCGATACTAAGCGAGGTTTCAAACAAGTTAATATAGTAATGGAGAAGAACATCGAAGCTGCTGACCTGAGACGCAGTGGCACAGTTTTCTATAAGAGTGTTATGCTGCTGGCGTTTGCTGATGACATTGACATCATTGGCCATAATACGCGTGAGGTCAGTGCAGCATTCTTCAGGCTAAAAAAAGAGTTGAATGGGTCTTGCAGTGAAAGCAGAAAAAACGAAGTATCTTGAGTAAAAAAAAACAGTCCCAACGTCTTGGAAATCACGTCACTGTTGACAACACCTCCTTTGAGGTTATGAAGGACTTCGTCTATCTGGGATCCAGCATTAACTCCTCCAACGATACCAGTATTTGAAATTAAACGCAGGTTAACTCTTGCCAATAAAAAAATTTTTGATAGGTCACCACCTCTCTGCAGACAATGGCAAACCTTAAAGAGTAAATAATGACCTGAAGAGCTTCTTGAGAACATGAACTTTAGCCCTTGGGAGTCGGCATAGGTCCAGCTCTCGGTCAATTGTGTACAAACATTTAATAACACATACAACACAATTGAAGGATCATAATTGAAGCTCAGTCAAAGTCCTTTCAAGGGTTGAAATAGCCAATTTGTTTTTTTATACCCCTGTTAGGTCAGGGTAGCGACTCCGATATAGAAAAGTATATATATTCTTGATAAACGTCACCTCGTGGGTCAAGCTATCTATGTCCGTCCGTCCGTTTGTTCGTCTGTGTGTTGTCCGTAAGCACAGGATAAGAAGAAGGAGTTGAGATAATTGAATGAAACTCGGTACAGATGGTTACATGGACCCAAGGATCTTCACTACGCCTACCTCCCTTATAGCACAAAAATTGAAAACTGCATATATAAGCTCATAGTTACCCTACAACAGTAAAATTTGGTACGTATGTTATTTATACCAAAACAAAAATATCATCTAAAAATTAATGTTATGCGCTCACGGACATGCCCACCTCCCATACAACCCAAACATTGAAATCTCGATAAATAACCTTATGTTTAAACTACAGAAATGAAACTTGGTACGTTTTTTTTCTATAATAAACTAAAAATGTTTTTGAGAAATTGACGATATCCGCCCATGGACATGCCCACCTCCCATACAACGCAAAAATTGAAAACAGCAAAAATAAGCTCATTATTAACCTACAATAATAAAATTTGATACGTATGTATTTTATATCAAAACTAATAAATCTTTGAAAAATGGATGCCATCCGCCACGGACACGCCCATCTCCAATACAACCCTAAAATTTAAAACTCAATAAATAAGCTTATGTTTAACATACAGAGATAAAATTTGGTATGTATGTATTTGATACCAAAACTAAGATGCATGCAAAAATTGAGCGAAGTCCGTCCATGAATACGCCCACCTCCATTACAACCTACACTAGCGAAAACACTATAACGACATTAACATGCGAGCTACAGGAATAAAACTTGGTATTCGTAAATTTTTCATCAAAATTGAAATGCATATAAAATATGGGCTTCATCCACCCTCGGATACGCCCTTTCAATACTATTATTGCATTTTGAAAAAGTAGGTTTAGGGTATTTCATAGTCGGCCTAGACCGACTTTAGACTTTCTTTACTTATTTTTTACTGATTTTTTGAAAAAACAACTTTATTCTTGCGGGAGAAGAAGATGTCTTTTTTTATATTTATACAATTTTTTATGGATGATCTTGACAATCCCATTCAATTTTTGAGACCACTTAGAATACGATCTAAATTTTTCGATACGTCAGTGTCATCATATCTATAGTACACCAACATAAAATGTGCAAAGATTCAAGCGATTAATTCACTCCTTCGACTTTATGTCTTCCTATGCAACGCAAGGAAACTCATAGTTCGAAAACAAGCATTATTCGAAAAGTTCGAAAAGTCTTACATTTTGCCAAACATGCGCTTCTTTGCTGAACTTTCTTCTTCAATAAATTGATGAATATGACATCTTCACTTGCTTCTTCATAGAACATGGAAGCACATAGATAAGGTAGGTATAAAAAGGTAAGGTACCGCTGACGATGCTTTTGTGGGGTCTTTGGCTTCATACCAAATACCTCTTTTGCTTGTTTGTAATATCATATAGAGCTTTCTTTTTAGCTTAACAGAGCAGCTAACAGCTTAACAAAACAGCTTTAACAGAAGTTTAGTGCGGTTATGTCCTTCCTATTGGCTTCACAAGCACTGTTAGGACTCCACATGGAGATCTCGTTTGATGCCAAGCAAAATACCATCTGAAACGAATCTCGATTGAATAACTCAAAGATACATTTCTTGAATATACCATGTCTCAAATACAGTTAACAGAAGCATAATATGAGGGCACAACTCCCGTTCCTCAGCTGGAAATGAGCAAACTTTGAATTTTAAGAAGTAAATTATCGTTTTGCCATTTCTAAAAACAACAAAGCAAAAGTGGGAACAAACATATACTAAAAAAGCACATCATAAATCAAAATTTGCGTAGCCAACTTTATGCACACATATAATATGTATTTCTTGCCCATTTTCTAAAGAATTCTAATTATATCTGAGAGGTCTTTCATTTGAAGTTTCCATTTGAAGAAAGAAAAAAAAAAGTGCAGAACCACCCACATATAAACAGCACTAGATGTTGATTGAAGCCTACTCTTCACTGCGCACTAACTATAGCGCAAGATTAGATTTTAACAGCAAAAAATTTCAACTTTATTAAACTTAAGTCATAATGCAAAAAGTAACAAAAACAAAAAAAAAAAAAAAAAACAAAATAAAATAAAAAATCATAAAGGAGATAAAAAAAAACCATAACATGCCTAAACACATTAACTTGTATTAAAAGAAAAGCCAGAAAAGCACAACAACAAGCTTAATCGTAAAGAAAATAAAAAATAATAATAATAAAACTGATTGTTTTTTACAACACTTGTGCGCCATTTCTACCAGTCGGTTCGGCTGCTATTTACGCTTCTGCTACTGCTACTTCATCCGCATCCCAGATGGATCCAAATCATTTCTTTTGCATTTCTTTGATGATGCCTCGTTGAGTGAGCTCAAACCTCACTCGACCATTGTTTGGTGAGCACGTGGTTTTGCGCTGCGTTTCAGTTTAGTTTGATGAATCGCGTTACATGTAGCAGCTACTTCTTCTCTAGCTCTAGCTAATAATTCAAAATTTAGTCAATGCAGTGCAAGTGTCGTGAGAATTTTTGTTATTTTGGATGGCATTAACAAGCTTTTTTTGCACTTTAAGCTGTTGTGATTAATGAAATTTATTAGCAGAGAGAGAAATCATAACAAAAAAAAAAAACAAAAATTAAAAAAAAAAAACAAATATTTATGTTTAAAATAAGAAATTGTGATTTAATTCAAATGAAGTGAAATTAAATTGTTAATAAATAATAAAGTAGAGCAAGTGTTTCATAAGAATTGGTTGCTCATTTTGAGAATTTAGTGTGAACAAACATATAAGAAAGGAATAAAATATAGAAAATAAACACAAAGAAGAACTTCTAAGCTTGCTGTACGAATATTTGTTGAAGCTATTAAGACAGAAGTGTAAAAATGCAAACGTGTTAACATCAACTTCTAGTAAAAAAACATTGAATGCATGCAGTAATCAGCACAGTAGAATTGTGCTAGCATATAATAGAAATTATACATCTATAGCAACAAAAATAAAACACTGCAATTCAAAGTGGAACTCAAAGAGGTGAGTGAGTTGCATCTTCAAACGCAATCTGGGCCAAAATTTATGCTATTTATTAAGTTTGATTGCAAATTCTGATTGATTTTTAATATCGTCTTCCACATTGACGCGCATTCTTATGCTGAATATTCACATTTTTCAATTCTCATTAAAATGCGTTCATTCACGTTTGAACTCTTTCATTCTTTGCGTTTATCGCTCTTTGCTTTCCTCATCGATTACGTTGCGAATGAATTGCATGTCATTATTTTCTAATCAATGTTTTAATTTTTCTATTTCTTCTCCATCTTCGTTTTCTTCCTGATCTGCGAACATGTGGTTTTCCACGTCTATAACGGTTAATTCAAGAAAATCACTGTGCAGCAAACAAAAGACTTAAGACACAAACTTGTTGTATTGACCAACACACAAATTGCATTAAAAAACATCAAGCTAAGTGACTGCAATTTAAATAAATACATTTTAATATGACAGAATTGCTTGTTGTTGATATTGTTGTTGTAATTGTCACTGAAGTTTGTTGCAAACAGGTATTGGATACAAATGACGCCAAATAGCCTTTTCTGCAAAGCTCTCAGTCTTAAACTTGACTTGACGTGACTTAAGGAATTAAACGCAGAACGAATAAACAATTTGCAAAGTATGTTTGTTTAGCTTTACAAAATTAGAAAATATTAATTTTTTTAGATTTACATTTTTTTTGTTACCCATTTATATTACTTCTAACCTCTTAATTACTATAAATTTAAATAAATTTCGGAAAAATTTTTAAATTGTTAAATAGTGAGTATTTATTTTTCAGCCACAAGCAAAAATTCAGCAGACAGTGATAGTTTTGTTTAAGATTTTTGATTTTTTTGTTTTAGTTTCTTCGAAGCAAAGCAAGGTGCTCAATTTTAAGTTGATTTACTCACAAATAGGCACAAGCTCAGAGACCATGACCGCCATTAACACCGTAACCGAACATGCACTCGGGTTTGTCGTAGATATTGGTTTTAAAACGTCGTAGTAAGTAAGGTATGTTCTAGAAAACATCGAAAAATGGTCGAGCTAATGAGGATCGTTGACGATTTGTGTGGAAGATAGCTGGAAGGTAGGTGGTGCATATAAAAATAGTATGTAGCTGGCCATGTCATTGACACACGGGTGTTTAGACATGATAGTGTTTTCCTTATATTTTTCCCCTCCTCCTTGTTGAAAGCTTTTTCTTACTCCTTGTCATAATCTTTGTGCAAATGTTTGCCCTAATCTTTATCCAGAATTATAGTCAAATTTTTGTTCATATCCTCGTCATATCATTGTCTAAGCTTTATTAAAATAATTGTTCTGATATTTATTCAACTCCTTGTCATGTCCTGTCCTGTTATGTCCTGTCCTCTCCTGTAACCTGTATGATCCTGTCCTGCAACTTGTAAGATCATGGTTTATTAACTTGTATATAGCTTGTATATACTTGAAAAGTATATATCTGTGTCGACAAGGAATAACCGCTAAAGTCGAGTTAGGACAAATTAAGGTTATTTCTTGCATTGCATTTATCGCCAAAAATTACACTAGCACGCAAATTTTTGATAGTTGCACATTAGGCCGGGTCAAATTTTTTTATCATCCAAGCGTATAGCAGAAACGTAATCTATGATAAATTCTAAGTAAATTTCACCAAGAAACCATAGGTCCAAAATCAATACCAATCGCGCAAATCGAGGTCAAAATTTGGTTGAAAATACTGTTGAAAAGTTAAAAAAAGGCAGCGTGTATAATTGATTTTAGGCATGTTGCAAAGGAAATTTTGCTAGCTCTCGAATCTGCATTTATTTTAAAAATAGTTTGCCAACCTGATTTTTAAATATTGTTAAAAATAAAACGATTTAAATTTACAAAAACTCTTTTATTTAATCACTGCAAAAAGTAAAATTTTAAGTCTTGTTTGCTCTCAATGTGGAGTATTTTAATTCGGCTTTTCGAAGCTATTGCTATAATGTCGTCTCTTTTTTTTTCAATAACGCGTCACGAAACACTTCAAAGTAACTGAACAAATCACTCAGTTCCCGGAATATGTGATGGAATATGTGGGTCTACAGCGGCGGATCTTCAAACTCTAGATAACTTAGCATGTGCTCGTAAGGAATGTTTGCGGTGAATGGATAAAATGCTGTCTGTCATCATCTTCGTTTATCAAATCAATATATTCTGAGTATGCAAAATAAATGCTATGATTTTTATTAGTCCTTAACACTGTTGGATCATAAAGCTTATCTCGATAATACAAAATCTTCTGGATTCCTCTTTCGCAAACCGGTTTTATATCATCAAAAAGCAGTTCTGGGTCTGCTTGTAGTCGACATTGCCAATGCACCAAACTATTTGCGAACTGGTAGTTCATTAAAATGCAGCAAGCAAACAAACCATTGTAATGGTTTTTTAGAGCATTTTCGAACCTACGTAAAATGCCGATAACGGTGCCAGTATTGCTTATTTACCCATCGCAATAAATTCCAACCAAATCATCAAGAGATACATTTTTTGTATGAAATAATTCGAGTAGTTGTTTTGTCTTTGTACAAGAGTCCTCAGCATCAAAATTAAAGTGTCCCAACTATTTTGTATCTGAATCTTGAACAACTACTACTCGTAAGTGAGATTCTTTTGCCATCGTAGAATGAAATTTCTCATTTATTTCCACTCTCGACAAGGCCTAATTTTTCTTGTCAAAATAAAAAGCAATTATATTGGTATCGCCGAGGTGTTTCCGACAAACTGAATTCTATATTTCTTTTTTTCCCCAGTTTCTTTGGCTTTATCCATGATAACATAATCGCCATGGGCAGGCATCTCTGAAGCCAATGTCTTTGAAAAGAGCTGTAGCCAAACAAGATGCGACTCTATTCGATACGCAAAATCTATCGCGCATCATGGCAAAACTGAAAGCGTCATACCTTTTGCTATACTGTCCCCTATTCAATGTGACACGGCGTGTTTCGTGTATTTCAACTGTACATGTTTGGTATTTCAACTGTTAATTCAGAGTCAACGTCCATACTCGGTACGTCAATGTTATATGTTGGACCATGAGTAGTTGGTGGCTGTGTTGATTGTTGATCTGCAACATCTGCCATGAATTCGAGAATCGTATTTTTATACCCCCACGCGTACTGCGTAAGGGGTATATTAATTTTGTCACGACGTGTGTAACACCCAAAAGGAGGCGTGGTAGGTATGGAAAAGTATATATATTCTTGCTCAGCATCACCACCTGAGTTGATTTAGCCATGTCCGTCTGTCTGTCCGTCTGTCCGTCTGTCTGTCTGTGGACACGATTACAGCCGTAATTTTGAAGCTATCGTATTGAAATACGATATTTAAGCTTTTTTTAAAAAAACTAAGGTCAAGTTCGAGAATGGGCTTAATCGGATGAAAACCACGCCTACCTCCCATACAACCCCAAAATTGAAAACTCTACAAAGAAGCTAATACTAAAGTTACAATACTGAAATTTGGTATTTGTGTATTCTATATCAAAACTGAGAAGTCTTAGAAAAATGGGCGTCATCCACCCACTAACACGCCCACCTCCCATACAACCCCAAAATTTAAAAACCTATAAAGAGGCTAATATTAAAGTTACAAAAATGAAACTCGGTATTTGTGTATATAATACCAAAACTGAGGTGTGTTATAAAAATGGGCGCCATCCACCCATTAACACACCCACCTCCCATACAACCCCAAAATTGAAAAATCTAAAAAGAGGCTAATATTAAAGTTACAAGATGAAAACTCGGTATTTGTGTATTTAATGTCAAAACTGAGGTGTGTTATAAAAATGGGCGTCATCCACACATTAACACGCCCACCTCCCATACAACCCCAAAACTGAAAAATCTATACAGAGGCTAATATTAAAGTTACAAGACAGAAACTCGGTATTTGTGTATTCTATGTCGAAACTAAGGTATGTTAGAAAAATGGGCGTCATACACAATCTAACACGCCCACCTCCCATACAACCCCAAAATTTAAAACTTTATAAAAAAGCTTATATTTAAGCTGCAGGAAAACAATTTGATATGTATGTATTTTAGACACATAAAAATAATAAAATCTCTCAGAATCTCATACAAAAAGCCCTCCAATTTAAGATTCTTCCACCCTTAAGAATCGGTCGTGGGGGTATTTTAACTTCGGCCAAGTCGAAGATATACCTTACTAGTTTCTATTTGGATGCTTGTCAATAATGAACTGTTGTAGATGATACGTAATCAACCCACAGCAGCAAGGCATTGTTCTAGTTCATTGGCATTTTCCAATTAAAAAAAGCTCATTTATTGTTTTTAAGAAAGATGGATTTACATTTGATTTTGTTTTTGCAATTATTGATTAAGGAATTACGGTTTTTTGCGACACTTTTTGAAATAATATTTTAACATTAAGTTTGGTTCATAATAAAAAAGCTCAGTCAAAGTCCTTTCAAGAGCTGAAATGGCCAATTGTTTCCTTTTTGTTTTTAGTTTGGCCCATGTTTCAATTATTATTTTGCTACTTGTTTGGTAAAAATTAATAAGAAAAGTATTTACCATTTTCTCTCTCAAGTTAAATTAAAAAAGAAAAAGGAATTTAAAACAATGCAATAAATTTGCAAATGAAGCTCACTAAATTTTTTAACTTTTCAACCGTATATTTTATATAAAACTTGTTGTTTTTTCTTATCCATAACCAAATTTTGATCTTGATTTGTACAATATTGGAGTTGATTTAGACCAAGGTTGTCTAAGTCGTGGTCCAAGGCAAGTATCAATGCGGCCCAAAAATATTTATAGGGACTGAGCATGTCATTTTTTCTGAGAAATAATAAATAATTCAGGCTGGGAATTTCTGAATTGTTTGTTAAAAGAAATTGTATTAATTGATCCCAATTCACCGACTCATCTAAATTATTGGAAGTTTATCGATAATACAGTTCATATAATCTATCGATAATTCGAAAATAGATTTCTGGATTTTCGGACACATAATCAAAATTTTTGCATTTTTGCGACTCCATTTACAGTCGACGTAGTTATGCTCCCAGCAAATTTTCAAACGGAATGCTTAGAGTTGCAATCTGATATTGAACTTAAAGAGAAATTTGATCGAACCATACATTGACACATTGGTTTCTCAATATCAATCCCGAACATCACATTGATTTTATGATAAGTATGCATGTATGTATGTAAAAATGTTTAAAACATTGTTAAGAGAATTCCATGTTCTGGTTTCGTAAATAAAAGAATTCATAAACTAATAAATTTTAAATAATTTGAATTTAAAAACTATATATTTTACGTGTTTTTCGCTCCTCAGCTATGGGTATATTTATATATTTTTTGTGGCCCAAAAAACCATGTCTTATTCTGATGTGGCCCAAGGAAACAGAATTCATCACAGTTTACGATTCTGCTATACGAATTCGTTTTTCTCATCCGAAACAGCAAAATTCAGGGTTTCAGATTATGTTAATGTTTCAAAAAAACTTAAAAGTGACAAATAATGAGTTTCATCAACCCACGAACACGCCTACATCCTATACAAACTAGGTTTAGGGTAGGTATATCATAGTGGGGCAAGACCGACTTTAGATATTCTTTAAATATTTTCTTTCCACTTGCTTTAAAAAAATGTCAGAATCCATATGCGTACTACTCTTTGTTGAAATCTGTCTGGCAGGGGCGAAATAAGCGGGGGTCGCTATCTTCCTAATTTTCCTAGAGTCAGCTGAATAGTTATTTCTTAGTCAGTCGTAAGATTTTTCCCTTTTTCACCATGTCAGCCATACCCAAAACTATCTTCAGTCAGCCAATTAACTATCAGTCGTGCCTTAGGTTAGGTTAGGTTATAAGGGTCGTGCAACTATGAGGTGCTTCCGTGGGGGCCTATGGGTCTATTACGAATCCCTTATTTATTATTTTTAACCCATTTGGGCTGCGGTACCCAATAAACCAAGTTTCTTTTTATTCCTATTCACCTAAACCATCCTGTGCTTTATGTGAGCCTGCATATGTCTAGCGGTGGTGTGTTCACGAGCTGCTTCAAATTTTTGAAAAATCTGTTTCCTATAAATCGGAGTCGACGGTTCTGTAGATTTGGATATTCACACAGAAAGTGGGTGATTGTTTCCGTTTCTTCTGGATCATTACAGCGTCGACAAAATGCTGCTGCTGTAATGCTAATTCTATTGGCCATCACCCCAATGGCGCAGTGGTCTGTTAAAATTCCTTCCAGTATCTGGATATCTCGTTTACACAAGAGCAGAAGGCTCTTAGTTCTGTTTTCGTGTATTTCTGTCTAGAGCCTTCTAAAGGGTCCGACATCTAACGTTTTTTTCATTTAACTAGTGCTTTTTTCGTGAATGGTAACACTTGGCACAAGTCTGATTTGACAGATAAATAGTTTTATCCTTCCGCTGAACGAATATGGTTTTGTATACGCTTGAACAACGCTGGGAAATATTGCGACATTACTTTGAAAATCATGGTAATGTTGCAGAATGTGAGCGAAAATTGCGTACGGATTTTGCGGAAGAACAGAAGCACCGTCAGCTCCGTATGTTCGTTATCTTGTGAAAAAAGTGAAAGAAACTGGCATCCTCATCCAAACCGATGAACCAAAGCGTGAAAAGCCAAAAACAGTGCGTACACCCGAGAATATTGCTGCTGTGACAGAAAGTGTGCGTGAAGCGGCATCAACATCAATTCACCGTCGTTCTCAACAATTGAACATTTCGCAGACATCATTGAGACGAATTTGGCATAAAGACATTGATTTGACGCCACACAAAGTTCAATTGGTTCAGGAGTTGAACCATCCAATGCGTTTTCGCTTCTCTGAGTGGGCCTGCGATCGACTTACAGAAGATGCCGATTTTGCAAAAAAAATCATCTCTTCAGATGAAGCTCATTTTGATCTTGGCGGATATGTAAAAAAGCAAAATTATCGCATTTGGGGCACAGAAAACCCGCACGCATAAATTAAAAAGCCGATGCACCCAAAACGAGTCACTGTTTGGTGCGGATTTTGGTTTCAACAGGACGGCGCTACGTGCCACACAGCCGAAGCTACACTCGATGTTTTGCGCCCTGTTTTTGAAGATCGCATTATCAGCCGCAGAGCTGATGTCGTTTGGCCACCTCGGAGCTGCGATTTAACATCGTTGGACTATTATTTGTGGAGTGCCCTCAAAGATAAGTGTTACGTCGACAAGCCAGAGACAATTGACGCTTCAAAGGACAATATTCGTGAAGCCGTTGGTGAAATACAGCTGCACACAATCGATAATGTGCTTAAAAATTGGACCGATCGTGTATGCTAATGCATCGCCCGACGAGGCAGCCATTTGAATGAAATTATTTTCTATTATTAACCAGAAGGATTGTACATTCAAATAGACAAAGAAATTTGAGAAAATATTCAGTAGTTTTTTTGTATAGCATTTTCAGCATTTCAAGAATTTATTTGGCGGACCCTTTAGATAAAATGCAGTTATTTCTGGAGGCCCAGTTTGTGTTTGCATTATCTCTGGATTTGAGGCCTATGTTTCTTTGTACCACGTCTATTGGAGTGTACACGTCTGTAATGGTTCTGTTTGTATCTATTGTTACTCCACTTCTTGCCAAACTCATCTGCTTTGTCTTTTCCTTCTACATTGCTGTATCCGGGGACTCAGCAGAGAGTGACATTATGGGTATTACAGACACTGTTCAGGACTTGTTTACAATTAAGTATCGTTAGGGCTGTTGTCGTTTTGCTTTCTAGCACTTTTATGTCCGCTTTGATATCTACAAAAATTACTTTCCGTGTGGGGGTTAGATTTTTGCTGTGAATAATCTGTGCTGCATTTTCAATTGCATAAATTTCTGCCTGAAATACACTGCAGTGATCAAAAAGTTTGTAGGACTTCTTGATCTACAGCGTTTCGTAGTACACCCCTACACTGTTCCTTTCTCCATTTTGGGGCCATCAGCGTAGAAATAGAGATTACTATAAGGTTCTATGGTCGTATTTTCCCATTCTTGTCTGCTGGGAATGGATGTGGTGTATTTAGTACCGAATCCCACTCTAGGTGTGATGTAGTCGGTTGTTCCTTTTGATTCCTCAGTTTCATAGATATTCAGAACAGATGCATATCCGAAGGTGTTATTTTTCCAGGCTTGTGACTCACTAAGATGAATCGCGCTCTTGGTTGCCGAATACTTGAGGAACTCTTCTATGGGAAGAAGATGTAGCATCATTTCTAGACTCGCCTGTGGCATCTTATGGCTGCTGTTAGTCCTCGAGCTTTAAACGAACTTCAGTCGGTCAAATTTGCACATAGTCATTCATAAAATCAACGGCATTTAATCCTAAAACCCAATTGCAGTGTCGTTTTCTTTTTCAGTCGGTCAATTCTTTAGCAATTGGAGTTATTTACAACTGCGTTCTATGAAAAATTCTTTCAGGGCAAATAAGACGGCCAAATCTTTTTGCATCTTTAAGTCGTACCTTGGTAGGTTTGTTTACGTCTTATAGACGTACCTTAAATCAACTTCAGTCGATTGATTAGGTTTTAATATTTTGCTTAGAAGTACATATATATAATTTCTGAATGAACAAATAAAAAACGTTGATTCCATCGTTCGCTCTGATCGGCCAGATTGAATATTTGTGAATGAATCTATACAATTTATGCAGTTGCTCAGAAACAATTAAGCCTTTGTACGAACTCTTTAATTCAATTCTGCCTTCAACTAACTTGAACCAAAATCGAATTCTAGAATCAATAAAATTGTTACGAAAAAATTGTTTGGTGGACTCACTTCAATTGAAAGCGGAAATTGAAATATTTTTTTATCTATTCGAATGCGTAGAAACTCTAGCGGGTGCAACTAATGTATCAGAAAGCAATACAAAAGTCCTTCCTGCGGTTATCAAAACGCCAGCAGCATAAAACTCTTATAGAAAATTGTGCTGTTACGTCTATGGTCAGCAACTCGGATGATCTTCTCCATGACTATATTAAAGAAGTCGCACGATAAGGAATCACCTTGTTTGAAACCTCGCTTGGTATCGAACGGAAGGGAGAGGTCCTTCCCGACTTTCACTACGCTGCTGGTGTTATTCAGTGTCATCTTGTAAAAACGTATTAGCTTCGTAGGAATACCAAATTCAGACATGATGGAGTATAGATGAGTCCTTATTGGACTGTCGAAGGCGGCTTTAAAATCGACAAAAAGATTCAAGTTCTGTCAGAGCGTAAAAATCTGGTCGATGGTGGACTTTCCAGATCTGAAAACACACTGATTGGATCTAATCAGTTGGTTGACGATGGGCTTCAGTCTTACACACAATACATTCGACAGGACCTTATCTGCAATACTAAGAAGGCTAATACTACGATGGTTGCCGCAAATGGTTTCTTGTGAATTGGGCAGAGCACACTGCGGTTCCAATTATCTGAAATGCATTCTTCAGACCATATTCTGCATAGAAGCCTGTGAACGTATTAAAACTTTGCCACCGTTCTAAAAGAGCTCAGCCTGTAGGCTATCGGCTCCTGCGGCTTGGTTGTTTTTAAGACGAGCTATAGCTGTTAAGACCTTATTATAGTCAGGGAAGTGGAACTTCAACGCTGTCATCCATAATTGGGGTTTCCGGGATATCATCTCCACTGGCGGGATTGTTGTCAACGTCGCCATTTAGAAGACTAGAGAAGTGTTCCCTCCATAACATCAGTGTACTCTGGATATCTATCACTAGATTCCCATTTTCATCCTTGCAGGAAGAGGCTCCGGTCTTAAAACCATCGGCCAGGCGTCTTATTTTTTCGAAAAATTTTCGAGTCTCATTCCTGTCGCCATGCATCTCAATTTTCTCGCACTCACGCATTTCCGTCTCTTGTGTTTTTCGCCTGAAAATGCGTCGCTCTTCCCTTCTTTTCTCTCGGTATCGCTCCATAACAGCTCGCGTTACAACGGACTGCAGGGTGACGATGGGATATGTGCGTCGAATGTGCGCATATATCGTCGATAGGAGGAGTGCTTCTTGCCTCGGTAGACGAGCGGTTCACATTGACTGCCAACCCAAAGGTTCCGGGTTCGAATCCCGGTCTAGCCATGGTCCTACGCTTTTACCTTTCTTTAATTCTTTTCTCATTTCAAATCAACTGAAATTGAAAATTCATCAATATTAACACTTTGGAAGTTGAAGTTAGTGGAAGTTTGTAGAATGAGATTGCTTAATAACTCGAATTGACTGAGGTAAAGGCATAACACTTGCCTCAGATTCAAATAGGCATGTTGATATAGCTCTCCCCCACACATATGACATTCTATACTTGTTTCTCTTGATTTCCCTTTATCTCCTAATTTCCTACTTATCTATCTTCTCATTTTCGAACCAAGGCAGACTTGACTGATTAGGTTTGACACCTGAAATCCTTAGTTCAAAGCTAAAAAAAAAAGGAGTGAGAGTCGAGTAGTGAAGGCTTCGGCTGTCCGTTTTGACTGCAGCTTGTCGACGTCTAGCTTTCTGTGTGTAGGATTACGAGCATTCTTCGCTGGGCACAGACGTGACAAGATAATGATCCGAGTCTATCTTGACACCACGGATCGTGCGTACTGGAAGTGTGCCTTCCGTCAATCAAAACGAGATCAATTTGGTTGCGTGTTTTTTGATCAGGGAACAGCCAGGCAGCCTTATGAATATTGAAATGCTTGAATCTAGTGCTACTAATCTTGTTTCGTGCTGCGGCGAAGTCAATCAACCGCATTCCGTTATCGGATGTGTTGTCGTGGAGGCTGAACTTTCCGACTGTTGGAACAAATATGTTTTCCTTACCCACCCTGGCGCTGAAGGCACCAAGCACGTATGGGTCTTCAAGGCACTCGTAAAAGCTTTCTTTGGTCTCGTCATCTTTTTCTTCTGTCGAAGCGTGCGCACATATTAGGCTTATGTTAAAAAATTTTGCCTTGAAGCGGATTATGGCAAGTCGTGCGTTCACAGGAGTGAATCGCAGGACATGATGCCGTATTCTCTTGCCAACTACAAATCCGCATCCAAACTCGTGCTTCTCCACATGGCCGCTGTAGTAGATATCACAGGAAGCTTGCCGTAAGCAACTCTATCCCTTCCATCGCATTTCTTGGAATGCAGTGATATCAGCTTTCAATCAGTTGGAGTTAAGATATCAATCAGTCGGATAGAAGGACCATCTCAATTTAAGGTGCGGACATTCCAAGTGCATCATTATCAGTTTTTCGTTTGAGGTAGTCGTCATCAGATTTGGCGATCATTTTTCTCATTATTCTCGAAATAATTCAGATATCATTATTCTTCTGAAATAATATTTTCGGAACGTGCTCCGGACCATGCATTGGTAATAAGTATTGTATGCTATTTTGTCATCTTGCCTTTGCCAAGATACTCAGAGGATCTATTAGAGTTACTTGTGTCAACGATGTTCTCAATGGTCTCTTCAATATCCTCCAAATCGCTAGCATGGAGGTACTCTTCTGGCTCGTAATCCATATCATCATTATCACTTAGTTTATTTTCGAAAGTCTCAGACTGGACTCAGATTATTCCAGTATATCTCGAATTTCATAATCTTCCATGTATCGGTTCTATTGGCAAAGCTTTATTTTTAAATGTACACTATAAAATCAAACTTAACAGTTCACAGTTTGGCAACTTATAGTGGTAATAGTTCAACAGTCATCATTCGACTGTAATCAATAATAAATGTTCAACACTTGAGGCTCTCTCACACACACACACACACACACAATAAAGCGGTTATTAAACCAAAGTGGTAGCTAATATCTATTATCAACTCTTATACTGTACAGTTCAGTTGAAAGCGAAACAATAATTATTGAAAAATATTATGAAAATAGCAATAAATAAAATCATAACAGAAATAATACAGTTTAATATAATATGAGTAAAATCCTTTCGCTTTTCGCATAAGCAAGAAAACAAAAAACAAAAAAAAACTGAAAAATCATCTAACGAATGTCAAATAACAACCGTTGTTTATCTCTGCATGTTTCAGCCACTTTAAACCGCACTCATATCTTTTGGATGTAACAAGTGCTTGGGCGGTTTTTGCACTCTAGCATCGAGGTGAGTGTTGGAGCAACGCCCGATACTTTTAAATGGAAACGAAGAAAAAGTCGAACCAAAACAAATGAACTGCTCTACAAATATAACCGCAGCAACAAACAGACAACAGCTACAATAAACTATCTGCAAACCTGAAAAAGATCTCTTAACGCCTATCAAAAATTGATCAAAAACCGGACAAGCGCAAAAAATTATTATTATCGCGAAAGTTTTATATATATTATTTTTTTTTTTTGCAATTTTGTTTTTTTTTCTCTTATAACTATTTTCTTCTTTTCTTCTTTGATTTTTGTTTGTGTTTGGAAAAATGTAAAAACTTTCCATTCAACAGTCGCTGTAGTCGACTCACCTGTCAACCAGGCACATAAAACTTCATCAAAGCAATACTTGTTAAACGCTCATACTATTTGCCAAGAGTTTTCAACAGAGTGCAACCAACAGCAAATAGTTGACAACTTTTATTTTCTTTACAACGTGTGTTGTAGTCAACAACGTTTGTTGAATCGTTCGCTGCATTTGAAATGACGTTCAACAGTTTTTAGTGCCTTCAAAAGTAGTGATATTTTAATTTGTAAACAAGAAAATTCAGTCATTTAAAATAGTCCTCATCATCATATTTTAATGGATGTAAACCAATGCAACCGGTCAAATTTTTATTGTTTTGGTTCAGACGTGTTACGAGTTGTTTTTCTTCCTGCTTCAATTGGTGCGCTGATGGTTTTTAAAACAATTTGAGTGCACATTTTGTAAATTAAATGAACTGTCAGTTTTCAGTTGCAAATTATTGTGTGAATTCTGGTGCAGTGTCTTAAATAGTTATGCAGTGAAATTATTTTTTTTTATTGCTTGCATACTTTTGTTATATGCTAAGTTTAGAGTTAAAAATAAATTATCCAAATGCTTACTAATCCATCATGAAAGTGTCATTACATGTAAACAATAAGTGCTAACATTGCCAGTTTATAAACAAGTGCTTAATCAGTGAAAACTCAAAATGGAAAAACAATAAACCATTTGCTACAAACCGGATTCAATTCTCGGCAATTGAGTGAAGATTGTTTTTGCTAACACAGACAGGCCTGGATAAGAGATGATTATACTTCAGTGCTGCAGGTTTGAATGGTTAAAAGAAATTGAATTCAATTATATGCTTACTTTAAAAGAAATAGCTAGTTCTAACATGAACATTTTTGTTAAAATCTTTGATTGCATCCGTTTTGGGAGTAGTAAAAGATTGTGTATAACTAGGAATAGGTTCCTTGTATGTAATTTTGACATACTTTTTCTGGTGCTATATTTTCATCAATGAAGGATCTAATTGTTTCAATTATTTTTTTATTCTTTTCTAGCGGATGTAACCCGGTGTTACGCGGGATTGTGCCTCGGGCACAGAAAAAGGACGATTTTTAAAACTGCTCTCATTTGAACATTTTTTAAATTAAATTTTAAATTTTTTTAAATTATAGTTTTTGGGGTCAAATTTCCGTAAAACTGTACCTTGTACCTGTCAGAGACGATTAAAAAAAAAATGACATCTTCAACGTCTCGATCTGACGTCTGGTTTTTGAGGAAAATTTCGAGAAAAATGCGTTTGAAGTTTTTATCTCAAAAAAATTCCAATTTTAAAAAATCCTATAAGCATCGATTCGACTTTTGGATTGTCTTCGTTCAACTTCGTTTTTGGTCGATACTGTTCGGTTAATTTTTTTTTCATCTTTATATAGCTTCTGCTGGTATTCGTTAAACTTTTTTTTTTCGTTCGTCTTTGGTTCTTGACTTCGTTTGCTTTCGGCTCAATCCTTGATTTTCGTCGAAAGAACTTTTAAAAGCATAGGATCTATTTCAGAAACAGATACAAATGTCTACCAAGTTTCATGAAAATAGGTGCATCAGTTTTGATGTGAATGAGAGAGACATAGTTGATTGCTTAAAGTGCCCTCTCACGCAAGTTTTCTGAAATTTAAATAGCCTTAATTCTGTTGCTGGATCAGGTTATTTCACATACCAAATTTTAGTAAAATCGGTTAAGTCATTAAGGAGTTAAAAGAGTCTAAACAATACACTACTTAAAGCGCCCTCTTGCGGAAGTCTTTGGAATTTTTTCATAGTCTATGTTTTATTTTGGGAGCAGTTTAACCTTCATACCAAATTTCATGGAAATCGGTTCAGACATTTAGAAGTTATTATAAAGTGCCACGCCCACTAAATTCCGCCCACTTTGGGTCATTCACTATGATCTTTCTGTTTATTAATCGTACTCGGTTGCCTACAAGCTCACAGACTTGATTTCAAGTCTTGATCAATGTAAAATGGGTCATTGTAGTTTGATATAAACTCGACGAAAGTTAACGAAACTTGACGAAAAAGCTGCCTGGAGCTATTATGGCTGCTACGTACAATTTCTATGCATTCGAAGAAAATTTGAGAGTGGCTGCAGCCAGCTCGAGTCTATTATGGTTGAGCCTTTAGCCGCTTTGGTTCTATTCGGGCTCTTAAGCGGACACCTACCGGACTGAACAATTTGTTCGCTTGCTCTTTGAGTCGCTGCTCTTGCTCTCCTAGCGCGGAGCATCGCTCTTGCATTTTCTGTTAAACTTGTCAAACTTGTTTTAGAGCCCGAACAGAACCAAAGCGACTGACGGCTGGCGGTCCTCTCTCGGCGAATTGAGCTGAAACACGTCTACAACAAGAGCGGCTGGCGGTTGTCGGAACAGAGTTGCTTTTTGTCACGGTAGTGGTACAATTGACAGATAGGGGTGCAACAGACGGACAACATGATTAACATATATGAAAAAATTTTGACTTATTCAATTAAGTGTTCATCAAAATCCATTATGAAGACAATTATTTCGTATATTATTGCGAATTCACATAAATATAACACAGACACAAAAAACAAAACGTCAAAATATACTAAAAGCTTAAAAAAATTACATTAAACACAGCCAATTCTTAGCAAAAGTATGGCAACATTTATGTTTCTCAGAGAGAGAACCGCCAGCCGCCATAGCAAAAACAGAATAGATTCTATTCTGGCGTTTTTTCGTCGCGGATTCGCCCAGCGAATTTGTTTTTGCCGAGTGCATACATTTTAATGTATTCTGCTGAACGGCGAATCCGCCAGCCGTCATCCGCTTTGGTTCTGTTCGGGCTCTAAGAGGGGAAAAATTTGAAAAACGAAAAAAAAGATTATTTATTATATTAAGATTGAATACAAAAAACCTAAAAAAAAATTCGTCAATGAAAACCAAACATAAATTCACATTTTATTTCATGCTTTTTGAATAAAATAAACAACGTGTTATAACTTAATTGATTTCGACAGCTCCAAAGCGAAAGCCGATGAAAAGAGAATACCATAAAGTGTTGTTAACTGTCCGCGTAAGAGGGAAATTATGTGCCTTATGAAATTCAAAGTAGTGTACGCTTACTTTTAGAGTACTGTGTACCAGTTTCTCTGCTCGATACATAGCGACCAATTAAATTAACATAAATAGTCTTATTCTGGTGATTGATATTTGTGAATTTATTGACCAGCGCAAAAATTCCTTATTCTAAAATATTTTCGAAAGCCCATATTTTGAAAATAATTGTAAACATCGTAAAAGCAATATAACTTGTGTAAAAAAATATCGACTTTTCAACTCTATGTACGAAAAAAAGCACATAAAATATAACCCTGTCTAAAGACCTGTCCACCCAAAAACTATACACACAAATCGTGATAAATCTTATAAGCAAAATATTGGCACAAAAATGTTTCAACTATTTTCAGATAGGGTATTTATTAAGCTTTCAAAAAAGGAATACAAAATTTTAAATATCATTACAATGTATAAAATTTCGAGCGTGTCTCTTAATCGGCAACATAAATCCTTGAACATCTGCTCTGGTGACCTGGGCAGCAAATTTGTTCCACTTGAGTAACATCGATTCAGGATTTTTTACTACTCCTCCATATTTTCTTAGTTTGTATTTAACAATTGCTCAATATTTTTCGAAAGGGCAGCATAAAACTTTTGTCCTGGAAGCTGCTTCAGATCAAGTTTGACGTATGTTTCATCGTCCATAATTAAACAACCTTTGAATGCACTTTTTGGCCGACAAATTTTGTTTATCGAACCGGTTCGGGTATTTAATAGCTTGATATGACTGATAGTCTGCTCCCACTCGTATTCGCCGAGCTGTGCTCCTGCTGGTTTTGAATTTTTTCGTGCGATCATTGTTGGAGAGAGGGTTATTTTTAATTGAGGCAAGGATGCTTGCCTTAACTTTATTGTAGATGTTGTTCTTTTTCCACTCGTTTTTTGCTTTCTTTCGATGCTCAAAGTTTTTTTATACCGTTTTAAGACATTACAAACTGTTTTCTGTTTAACTTTTAATACTTTCGCTATCTTATTTCCGGACCAAGTCGGATTTTCAACGAATTTGTTAAAAATCAATTTTCGAGCGGTTAACTCCATCGATCAAAAAAATTAGTAACTAGCATTCAAATCATGGCAAACTGAAAACATATAAGGGGTAATATTATTTATAACAAAAGGGTACCAATTTTTTTTAGAGCAACTTCGAAATGAACCATTAGGAATCACTGGAGTATGTACCGATTTTGCATGGACATGTCTTTATAAACTTACAATTGTCAATCACCAGAATAAAGCTGTTAGGCAAAACCGATTATGCCAATTTAGATGAAAACTTGTAAGGAGATATCTTCGACTTTATTATTTAATTTATTTATTTAGTTTAAAATACCCCACAGTCTTAAATGATTACATGATTACATATCATTATTTACGAAATTTTGATGAAATACAAAAAATCGATGCTTGATTTCTTAAAAAAAAAAAAACAAATTGGCCATTTCAGCCCTTTAAAGGACTTTGACCGAGCTTCTTATGATCAATTGTGTTGTGTGTGATATTAAATGTTTGCACACAATTGACCGAGAACAGGACCTACATGTTTTATGCCGACTCCGAACGGCTAAAGTTCATGTTCTCAAGAAGCTTTACATGGCATTATTTACTCTCTGAGGTTTGCCATTGTCTGCAGATAGGTGGTGACCGATCGGAAAAATTTTTTATTGAAAAAAATTTTTCGCCGCGGCTGGGGATCGAACCCGGGCTCCGAGCATGCTAAACCACACACTTAACCTGCATGCCACGGTCACCACGGTCGCACTATACAAAAATATTTAAAAACAGAAAAAGCCGGATAACTCGAAAATGGAGCGAGACAGGCCAAGAATAACCACTTTTTGCGGCTTTCTATTATCTATTATCGTATTATCGAGACGCGTAGATAGAGGGTCGCACTAAGCTAAAATATTGAACCAAAATATCTCGAAAACGGAGCCAGATTGGACAAAAATAACCACTTTATCGAGACACGTAGATAAAGGGGTCGCACTATACCAAAATACTGCACCAAAACTATTTAAAGAAAACAGAAAAAAAACAGCGGGATATCTCCAAAACGGAGCGATATAGGCCAAACAACTTTTTGCAAGTTTTAAGGGGGAAGGTATTATCGAGACGCGTATATAGAGGGGTCACACTTAATCAAAATATTGCATTAAAAATATTAAAAAACAGATTTTTAAAATCGGGATAGGCTAATAATAACCACTTTTTACCTAGAGTTCAAAAAACTATGAAAAGTTCGGCTAATGCCTAAAGTACGTGAATCACGTGGATGCGAACCTCACGAGTAGTTCGTGAATAAAATACACGTGTAGTTGAGGTTCGTGTTTTCACTTGATTTTTTTAAAAATACGTAAACACGTGTAACACGTGCTCACGTGAAACTGGAAGCTCTAATTTAAACTCAGAATGGAGTTATTATTTGGTGGTGTTCTGCTAATGGAACGGGCATTGTACAATGGGTGGATCCACCCATGTAAGACACATTTTTTGGAAATAATATGTCTGGATGAATCGCTTTGAAAATAATAGTCACATATTAAAGATACTCAGTTTGGAGTTACTATTTGGTGATATTTTACTCTAGGAAGTACTCGCAAACTAAAACCGGTATTGAACAAGGGGCATGGCTCTGCCCATAAGAGACTATTTTTTATATATAATAGCTTTGGACATAATGGTCACAGAATATTGAAACTCAGAGTAGAAGTCTCAAATTGTTGATGGCCTTATATTGACAAACTGAACAGACATCGGACAAGCACGGCAGCAACGCGCCGGGTACCAGCTAGTAATTTATAAATTTTATATCTTGAGCCATGCATCACAATATATCTCAGATTATTTAATCTATAATTAACTAGAAAATTATTTTGCAATTAAGACTTTCGCTCTGTATGCTGTATAATTGAATCTGCATGCATAACTGTTGGCAAAATAAGCAATTATCTTATGGTTAAGGTAGCGCTCTATCACACTGACACCTAATTTGACTAAAGGTCTGAAGTACCTCAAGCGGGTGTGGTTTTGGCAGATTCATGCCAAAGCAAACAAACACAAAATATTTACATTTTCAACTAATTGTCTGCAGCAAATTTCTTGAAAATGTGTTAATTATTGCATGTAAACAGCTGAACTGTTAATTTGAATAACCTTAACAGACGAAATAAAGTTTGTGTAATAAAAGTAACGTTTGTTTATGAGAAGTTTTAAAATGCTTTCACTTTTTTTATCTCGAAATTTATAAGCAAATTTAGTCAAATGTTTTGCAGAATCTTGTTAAAGCTTTAAGGAAGTAGTTATCACTAAAGAGGGTGTTTGCATTTGGCACTAATGACATACAATTTTACATAACAACACCGACAATAAATTGAAAAACTTGACGTTTTTTAAGACGAATAAATAAATCTAGTTATCCCGTAATAGCCGCTTTAGCTTAAGCACCATAAAGAAAGTGTTATGCTACGCGTTTTGTCTGTATCTTTAATAAATTAAATCATCTTTCTTGAATGTAAGAAATAATATTTACCTTCATAAAATCAAACACACTTAAACTAAATTAAACATTATTTTTATGAAAAATTTAATTGCGTTGATTAACATCTAGATTAAAAGAAATATATGTATTATAACTACATACTTGTTCAGTTTTTATTGAGATTTTTTTTAAATAATACTGCTGTTTGCACGATGTAGAAGAAATAAAAAGTGACCTAATTATGTACAAAAATTTTATAATTGTAAACAATGAAGAGGATCCTTTTTTGAATTAAGAAGGAAAATATGTTATAGTAACAGTTTTCTTAGATCATATTTGATTATAAAAATTTTAAAGATATATCTGTATTAAAGAAAATTTTGACAGCAACAAATAGTAGGATCAAAATTACACTGAAATGGTAATTTTGTATGGAAAAATAATAAAAATTTAGCAAAGTTCAAAATAAAAATAGAGATAATTTTAATTTTATTTAAAATATTAACTTTTGGGTTTCAAACTATTACCTGCACATTTTTATAAATAAGAAAGTTATGCAGATTTTAAAAAGTAACTTTTTGCGAAAAATTGTAAATTTTGTACAAAAAAATTATTAAAAATTTAACAAAGTTCAAAAGGTTGCAAAAACAAGAATTTCTTTGATTTTATAGTGATTCTGACTAAGAAGTCAGTAGCGATAGAGTTTTTTATGTTTTGCACACAAGCACACAATAATATTTTTACTTTTATATTTCACATTTTGTTTATAAAAAATATTACCAATTTTGTTTTGGTTTGTTTGATTAAAGCGATACACAGAACGAAAGAAGAACTTAATGGGTTGCCAACAATAACAATTCCACGTACATCTAATAAAAAATGTGTCTTTTACAGAGGTTTCAAAAAAAATGCCTTTTTAAAAATAGCAAAAAATTACATTTTTGGAGGTCAATAAGAGTTATAATGAAGCAAAATTTTAACAATTTTTTATGTCAAAATGTTAGTATGAGTAAGAAATTCAACATTTAAGATGCTGTGGGTATGCGTTCTGTGTAAAATAAAAAGTTAAAAGCAAAAAACATGTTTTTTTTTTACCAAAAAGGACCTTTAGGAGAATCAAAATTGCTTCGGCGGTTTTTCTCCGATTTGAAAACCGATTTCTAAAGTATGCAGAAATCATTTTAATGAGTTTCTCTAACTTTTGAGACCCCGACCGGTTGAAATTTTTTTTATCCATATAAGAATGATCCCATCTAATGTATGTATTTTTTATCAAAACAAAGATGTCTTCAAAATGGGTGCCATCCGCCTACGGACGCGCCCACCACCCATATAATACAAAAATTTAAAACTCAATAAATAAGCTTCTGTTTATCTTACCAAGATAAAATTCGGTACGTATGTATTTTATAAAAAAGAGAAATGAGAAATGAGCTTCATCCACCCATGCCTACCTCCCATACAACCCATACAATTGAAAACTCCATAAATAAGCTTCTATTTTTCATACAGAGATAAAACTTGGTATGTATATATTTTATATAATAATTAAGATATGTTGAAAAATTGGGTGTAGTCCATCCACGAATACGGCCATCTCCCACACAACCCACAATACCGAAAACACTTTAAAAGCATTAGTATGTGAGTCACAGGAATAAAACTTAGTATGTGCAAACATTTCCTCAAAATTGCAATGTCAATAAAATATGGGCCCTCGGACTCTACTATTTTCAATACTATTATTGTATCTTGAAAAAGAAGACTTTAGACTTTCTTTACTTGTTTTGAATTTAAATTAGTTTTATGAGCGGTTGTTACTATTACTATAAACTATTACACAGGGGAACAAAAAATTAATTTTTAGCTGCGGCACAAGTTTGGAGTCAATTAAGTTACATGGGATAATGAAGTTTTAACCCTATAATTTACATTGCTTGAATTGAATCTGGTTCTGGCCTCGTTCATCACAGGTTTTAACATAACTCCAGAACAAATAGTCTGATTTGGTAAAATAAAAAAATCCAAAAATCCGCAGCTCCAAGTTACAAACTGTGTTTCAATTAGCTGAATAAATTCGGAAATATTCAGAATGTTCTTCTTCATTATTATGATATAATGTTTTTTCATTCATAATAAAAAATCAACATGAATTCATATGAAATCAGAAATTTAGATGTATTTTATCAAAATGATTAAATGTGAATGAAACCAAAACATGACAATATATTTTAATGAAATAAGGCTTATTATCTTTGTTACATATGTGTGTTTATAACTTTATATCCAAAAAGAGCTAGTTTTTTTAACAAAAACGTTTAAATTTTGTAACAAAAAAATTTTTTTTTTCAGAAGAATTTTCTGAATATTTCCGAAACTATTCAGCTATTTAAAAAATGTTGCTCGGAGCCAATTCAGCTGCAGATTTTTGGATTTATTATTTTATCAAATCAGACTGAGTGTTTAGGAGTTATGTTAAAATCTGTAATGAAACCTCCTTTATTTCTAAAATAGCGGTTTATCGCAAGAACCAGAGTCAATTCAAATAATCTTAATAATAGCCTAAGATCTTCATAAATGTATATTAGACCTGTTCATAGTTCTATATAATATGCTTAAGTATCTCCTATTTTCGCTCCCCTCAAAAAATCTCAATAATCTCATATATAAAAACAAATTTTTGTCCCTTTGTCTGTCTGTCTGTCTGTCTGTCTGTCTGTCTGTCTGTTCCGTATTGGCTCGCGCACCGTTTATCCGATTGAGCTGAAATTTGGACACCGAGTACATTTGATGAAGAGAAAGAACATAGGGAGTGTAAAAAGTGGGCGGAAGTTTGTGGGCGTGTCACTCTATAATAACTTCTAAACGCCTGGACCAATTTCAATGAAATTTGGTATGAAGGTTCAACTGCTCCCAAAATAAAACATAGGCCATAAAAAATTCGAAAGACTTCCGCAAGAGGGCGCTTAAAGTAGTGCGTTTTTAAGACTCAATAACTCCTAAACGACTTGACCAATTTTACTAAAATTTGGTTGTTGATATAACTTGACCCTGCAACGGAATTGAGGCTATTTAAATTTCAGAAAACTTCCGTGAGAGGGCGCTTTATTCAATCAACTATATTTGGCTCATTCACGCCAAAACGGATGAACCAATTTTGAAGAAACTTGGTAAGCATTTGTATCTGTTACTGAAATAGAACCTATGCTATTAAAAGTTCTTTCCACAAAAATCAAGGAATGACCCGAAGGCAAATGAAGTCAAGAACCAAAGAGGAACGAAAAAAAGAAATTAAACGAATACGAGCAGGAGGTATATAAAGATGAAAAAAAAATTAACCGAACAGTATCGACCCAAACCGAAGTTGAACGAAGACAATCCAAAAATCGAATCGATGCTTATAGGATTTTTTGAAATTGGAATTTTTTGAGATAAAATTGCATATAACATGCATGCTAAGAAACACTTTAAACGCATTTTCTCGAAATGGCTTTTCAAACTGCACTCAGAAAAAAGTTTATCGGAATATGATAAAAAAGGCATCATATTAAGAGAAAAATGGACTATAGTCTAAAATCTATAGACTTTGCCAGAGGGAATGCCTTTCTCTAAATGCGATCCTAAAAATTCTCTAAAAATTATTAAAAGCTTCTATGAAAAATAGAAATATATTAAAATATATCGTTTTTAGAGGAAAAGACTTTTTATTTTTGAGAAAACATTTGTTTTTATTGAAGAAAATACTTCTCATAGTGAATTTTTTATCAAAATATAGGAAAAATTTTTCATTTTCAATAAATTTTTCTCTATAAATGAAAATTTTTTTGTGCGAAAAAAATATTTATCACTATAAGAGACGTTGAAATATTTCCATTTCCTAGAAGTTAAGAAATATTTCTTCGAAAATGTGAAAATTTATTCCAATTGAAGAAAATTTTATTTGAAAAAGAGAAAATTGCTATTATCGAAAATAGAGAAATTTTTCACCGGAGAAAGATATGTGTGTTTTGTTTTGAGTGTGTGTGACCATTTTCCTCAGACACGAAACGTCAGATCAAGACGTTGAAAATGTAATTTTTTTTAATCATGTCTGGCAAGTACAGCTTAACGGAAATTTGATTTGACTAAACACTTTCGACGGAAGGAGGGGGCAAAACCCCAAAAAACATTCATTTAAAAAAATTTTAAAAATTTAATTGATAGTTTAAAAAATATTTAAGTGAGAGCAGTTTTGAAAATCGTCCTTTTTCTGTGCTTGAGGCACAACCCCGAGTAACACCGGGTTATATCCGCTAGTTGGACTATAAAAAAAAGATTTTCTCTTCAAAAATGTATATTTTATATGTATATATTTGTAAAAATTATCACTTTTTATAAATTGCCTGAAAATTAATTTGGTAAAAAAATTTATTTTGAAGTTTAACATTTTTGAAGTATTTAGGTATGGTTAATCGAATGGAAAAATAAAAATAGAGGGTTTTTAAACAAAAAAGTTGACTTTTTAAAAATTTTTATGTAATTTTGACTTTGAATCCAGTTTTTAGATTTGTCCTCCGACAAAAACTAAAATTGACTTGCCTATATTCCGAAGGATTTTATTACCTTTCAAACAAATTAAAGACTAGATCCGTAACACTTACCTTAGTGCTTACAAAAAAAAAAAATAAATAAATTCAACAAAATTTTGGGTTTACCATATTATAAAGTAAACAATGTTCTTAAATTGATAATTTTTTATTTTTAAACCATCAAAATATTAATTTTACACAAAAACTAAAAACACAAATAAGATATAAGAAACAAAAATAAAAGAAATTTCAATTTAGTTTCTCCATAATTCTTGTCTAGTGGTATTTGGAAATTCTTTCCTGTGCTTTTCAACTTTAACAAATCCCAGTTGGTTTTGCTCCTCTTCCTTTGTAAATTTGTCGTTACGTCCCAGGAAGCGAAAATCGGAGATGAAAATGCCATTATAAACAGGTCTAATGTACACGCAGAAAAATTACATTTTCGGCTTTGATTGTAGCAAACATTTTTCCCTTTACTGTAAATATAAATTACAATTCTAACCATACTTTCCTTGTTATTCATGTTGTTATTTTCGTGACAATCATTTCAATATTTGATCCTTATGCCAGTAAACATATTTTGATAGATGTGATAAAAAAATAGTTTTGTTGAAAACATAGCCGCAATATGTTTGCAACAAAAACAGTATTTTTTTTGCCATGAGCATATCATATTTGTCAGAAACATACAACATGATCGTATACAACATTATATGTTCATGCAATATTCGTGTTCGATTTGCTTGTTTTGTTTGAATTTTTTTCGCTCACACGCCATTATGCGATTGGCATAATGGTTAGTGTGTTGGACTATGATGAGCGACAAATCCCGGTGTTGGAAAATAGGTCAATTGTTATGAAATGCAATTTTTCCTTAAATTATTTGCATGTATAAATTTTAATAGAAATAAAATAAAATTAGAGCTCGGTTTGGCTTGAGAATTGAACCTGGGATATTAAAATTCAAATCAAATTAACAAACGCTTAACCAACTGAACCAAGAAATAAAAATTTTTAACGCGATCTAATTGTATACTTAGCTTACTATGGAACTTAGTTGCCTCAAAATTGGTCATAATATATAAATCGTAACAAAGTAACTTGCTTACGCAAACTATTTATGATAACCGTAAAGAAGAAATATGTTTCTAGTAAAAATAAACTTGTTTGCTCTCAATAAGTTTTCAAACATAATAGTTTCATCTAACATTATGTTTGTGGTAAATATTTATATTTTTTTTCTGCATGTAGGGGAGAGTCGTCACCGCTCTCACAAGTACTAGTTATCATAACGCCGATATCTTTTGATTCAACACGTTATCGAGTTGAATATCAATGTCATCTATACGCTATTGCAATTTCTAGCATCCTAAGAAAGTTTAAGTGCCATTAGTTTTATTTTACAAAAATTAAAAGAGATTTAAGAAACTAAGTTGGATTTGTGTATTTTTATATTTTTTTTAAAATTTGTGTTTAGACAAATAGAAGTGTGCAATATCGAACTTTAAATAAATACAACTTCCAATACAATTATTATTATATTTTGCAAATACTTATGAATTTTTAGATAAAACCTTATATTTAAATTTACAGAACATTGTTTACATTTTTTTCCAAATGGTACAGGTTGTCACAGCGCTTGTGGGGCTTGTTGTCACATATAATTTCATATAACCATTTTGAAAGTATTCTATGTTTTATTTGAAATTAAGGAAATATGCCAAGAAATCGCAAATGACTTACAAACTGAGGTCGGACATCTTCAGATATCATGATGCACGAGTGGGGTAACTTGTCTCAGACGAGTTGAATTTTTTATCTAGAAAATTTTTTGATTTATTTTAAAATAAAATTAGTTATTCATATCAGGATTGAAGAATAAAATATTGAATTTATCTTTAAAAAGTTTTGCAGTGCCATTATTGCTTAATTTGTGGGAGTTACAGCGGTTCATTCAAATTTTGTGACAACTAGTACCACTCTCCCCTATGTACTCAAATTGACTAGTAAATTCCATGCCGCAGACTGAGTGTTGCCAGTTTTATCGAAGTGAAATTGACGTTTCGAAAAAAAATAGACCAGCAAAATTCACGTTTTTTGTTGAAAAATATTAAAAAACTATTGCTTAAACTGTTTTTTATGTCAATCTGATCGCGGATTCGGTTAGAGCGGATCTGAAAACATTAGGAAAGATGGATGCAATAATTTTTAGAAATTTTTTTCGATGCAAAATATTTTGCCGAAACTAGCGAAGAATTTTGGTCAAGTCAGGCGTTAATGGGTTAAAAGAAATTTAAATAACGCAACGATAAAAAAGTTAATTTGATGACGTTAATCTTATGATTATGACAGAAAATTGCCTTAAGCAAAAATAACGACTTTAAAAATAGTTGCCTTATTATTCTCTTCATCTCCCCACTTGAAACATCAAAAAGAAACAATGAAAAGAAATGCACAAAATATGGCATGAGTTTTGTGTGTGTTTACATTCTCCAGGCAAAACAATGCTAAGACATTTCTCCCAACAGTGCACATTCCGGTTCAGAAATCTGGTGAACAAATCTTAAGATATCTTCATTCTCTACTCTTTATTAATTTGTTCGCAGCATATCGCGAAGTTTCCATTTCATATTTTTTCTTCTTCAATTCAATTAACTAAAATGTTGCTGCTCTTTAATATTTTGTGAATTTTGTTACTATCTTTACAACCTGTCAGTAACAACAGCAGCAGCACACTTCATATGGATGCCGGTTACTACAAAAAAATGCAAATTAATTTTAAATACTTTGTCTACACTTGGTTATCTGATGTGGTTTGAGCGTTTGTGTTGACTTAAGTGACATACTTTCACACCAAACCAGAGAAAAATTATGACTGAGATCTAAGAACTATTGGCTGGCAATTGTTAAATTGAATTATGAAAAAATTGCGAATGTCTTTTATTCACTTTTTAGTCATATTTTTGCGACAATAAATGAAGAGACAAACTTTGACAAACATAGTTGTGGGTTGCCAACATTTAGTTTTCACTTTTAAATCGAAAAGCGAAAAACTGAATTATTTTAACTGATACATAGAAGTTTTGGTTTAAATCTGTTTTTTTTATTTTGCCTTATAATGAAGAGATTTCATCTATCTTTAAACACTTTTATCAATGTTTTTGTTTTTATCACCACATTTCATTTGTTTCTCAAACAATGCAGTTGTTTCAACTCATAGTTTTTGAAACGATTAAATTATATTTTATGCACATAAATAAGAGACAACAACAAAACAAAAATTTGGTTTACTTTTACTTTCTTTATTTTTACTTTTATGTCATTGACTTACATAGTTTAAACTTAATAAAATATGGAAGGAACAATAAAAATGAAAAAAAAAATATCTCAAGTTGTATTTCAAAGTGTTTGCTTTAATAATCCGTTAGCTTCTTTGATGGCACTAAAATTGATTAGTAAGTGTGCTTCTGACTTAAATCGTGGTAATAAAATTTTTTGATAACAAACAGCAAGTTTTAATTAATCTTCACTTCACTGAATTTTAAATTCGTTTCGTTGCTTACTTTAGCAACACGTATTGGTATATTTAACGTTATATTTAATTATGTAGTTTTTTTTTTTTTGTGTGTTTGTTTTAAAATTCCTAATAATTATCAGTGTTTGAAGCAAACAAAAAAATATATATTGTGGAGCTTAAGAATGGTAGAGAGTTGTGCAATTATATTTAGTTGTACTGAAGTATAAGTTCTTTGATTACTTAAGACATATTTTTTGGACTATATATTCGGCACTGGAAGACCATGGATTGTGGAGCTCCTAAGACCTAGAATACTACAATTCGCTTTAGTGTATGCAGTTTCTTATAACTTCTATGAAATACTATTTAAAAGCATAAACTTACCAAAAAATAACACACAACACCTAAACTTTTGCCACTGTTTTAAAAATAAATAAATTTGAAAAAAAAAATAAACACTTATATTTTTTTTAAGTGTATTTTTGTTGATGCTAGGTGCTTAAAGTCAATTAATTTATTATAAATATATATTTTCAAAGCAAACTATTTGCAAACGATCGATTATATATTAGCATTTTCTAAGTTACCATGTTAAGAAGATATAAAATAAGAAATTACACAAAAAAATTATAATTTTTATTTTTTGCATAACTTAAAATAAAACTTAGCGTTAAATTGATAAACTTGAGATAAATGTTATATTAAAACATATTTTATTCCTCGTAATAAAATTTTCAGTTTTTAAATTAAGTAAATAAGTCTCAGAGGCGAAACCATGACACCTTAAAACTACATTTTTTCGTACAGTCCTAAAATGTTTCGAGTAGTTTCAACGTTTAAGAAACAATAGCGGTATTCACGATCTGGTTTTGTAATCTGTATTTTTAATAAGTTTGATATTTGTAGTAAATTTGATAATTTTACACAAACAAAACATGTACATTTTCCAAATACTATAAATACTAAATTTACAATGTTGGAACCCAATTGTTAATTTTGCATAGTATTTGTTTATTTCACAATCCGCTGACTTGACGGTCTATGACAGCACTGAATTGTAGGAGTGCTCACAATCTGTAGAAAATTCTTTTTAATTTACAAAAAATCCAGATCGTGAATACCGCTAATGTTAAATACAGACAATAAAATTTTGTGTTTGTTTCATTTAAACTAATATTCAGTATTTGCTGAAATTAACAGTTCATTGTCATACCTTTCTTAGAACTACATTAATTTTTTACAAGATTTTGTATGGGAGGTACATGCAAAAAATTATAGGCTACTTTCAGGCACATTTTATTTAAGTTGCAGTTGCAAAAATAAAACTTGTAAGCTTGTAAATATTTAAATAAGCAAAATATTTTGGTCTTGGGCATTGAGTTAATTGATAATTGTATTGTAATAATGTGTTAGTTTATTGCTTATCATTTGGTTACGACACATAATTTCAAAATGAAGCTTATTTGGTATCTTTGAATCCTCGAAGGGGCACGAAGTTGGCCGTCGGAATGTTTCGATCACATGCTATAGAGCCAGGGGCGTACTGTGACCATGTTGGTTAGGGGGGTATTATGGTATTTTGGCCGACTGAATACCTTTAAGTCCCGACTTTTTTAATACAACATAGACAAATTATCCAAAATTACTCATTCGTTCGATCAATTTTATATAGAAGAATATGTGAACATTGTACTTAAGAAAAAACTCACTCTTTGATAAAAATGGAATTTGGCAAGGACAGAGCTTTTAAGTTGGTTGAATTTGAGTTTTTTTTTCATAGTAAACATTTTCTTAAAAAAAAATTTAATTATATGTATTGTAAAACTTGTATCTTGGTCGAATTTAAACGATTTTCCAATTTTTCTAAATATTCCTAAAAGTTTGTTAAATTTTCCTTCAAATGTGATAAAATTCACCGTGAAACTCTAACCAAAAAGTATTTTTAATGAATTTTCTTAATATTGTCGTTAGTTATTTAGAGTGTATTTCACACAAATGCTAAGAAATAGAAAAAAACTCTCTCAAATTGAATGTTCTAAATTGGGAAGCTAATATCTCTGCCATCTTTGAATAGATTTTATTTATTTCTTTTTTGTATTTAAGGCTGATCAGTTAACTTTATTAATAAAAGTTTTACCGTTCCTTATTTGTTTATATTGAAATTATACCTTTTTGAAAGAGACCACAAAATTTAATTTCTTCAAAGCATGATTTTTTTTGAGTAAATTACACTGTGTGTAATTTTTTAAGTCACGGCAAAATAACCATATACGGACACCACTACGTGATAAAAGACTAAAAAAAAAAAGACCCGTGTCTCCCAATTTTCCCCAAAGTCATGCACTTTTTGTTTTATGGGCCCCCAAAGATTTGGGGCCTCGGTATCATTTTCGTAAAAATGTGATCATTTTCTAATCAAATTAGAGAGCTTTTTGTATGAGATTTTAGAAAATTTTGTTAGTTTTATGTGTCTAAAATACAAACATATCAAATTGTTTTTCTGAAGCATAAATATAAGCCTTTTTATAAAATATTAAATTTTGGGGTTGTATAGGAGGTGGGCGTGTTAGTGGGTGGATGACGCCCATTTTTCTAACACACCTAAGTTTTGACATAGAACACACAAATACCGAGTTTCAGTTTTGTAACTTTAATATTAGTCTCTTTATAGAGTTTTCAATTTTGGGGTTGTATGGGAGGTGCGAGTGTTAGTGGGTGGATAACACCCATTTTTCTAACACACCTAAGTTTTGACATAGAACACACAAATACCGAGTTTCAGTTTTGTTACTTTAATATTAGTCTCTTTATAGCGTTTTAAATTTTGGGGTTGTATGGGAGGTGGGCGTGTAAGTGGGTGGATAACGCCCATTTTTCTAACACACTTAAGTTTTGACATAGAACACACAAATACCGAGTTTCAGTTTTGTTACTTTAATATTAGTCTCTTTATAGAGTTTTAAATTTTGGGGTTGTATGGGAGGTGGGCGTGTAAGTGGGTGGATAACGCCCATTTTTCTAACACACCTAAGTTTTGACATATAACACACAAATACCGAGTTTCAGTTTTGTTACTTTAATATTAGTCTCTTTATAGAGTTTTCAATTTTGGGGTTGTATGGGAGGTGGGAGTGTAAGAGGGTGGATAACACCCATTTTTCTAACACACCTAAGTTTTGACATAGAACACACAAGTACCGAGTTTCAGTTTTGTTACTTTAATATTAGTCTCTTTATAGCGTTTTAAATTTTGGGGTTGTATGGGAGGTGGGTGTGTAAGTGGGTGGATAACGCCCATTTTTCTAACACACTTAAGTTTTGACATAGAACACACAAATACCGAGTTTCAGTTTTGTTACTTTAATATTAGTCTCTTTATAGAGTTTTAAATTTTGGGGTTGTATGGGAGGTGGGCGTGTAAGTGGGTGGATAACGCCCATTTTTCTAACACACTTAAGGTTTGACATAGAACACACAAATACCGAGTTTCAGTTTTGTAACTTTAATATTAGTCTCTTTATAGAGTTTTCAATTTTGGGGTTGTATGGGAGGTGGGAGTGTTAGTGGGTGGATAACACCCATTTTTCTAACACACCTAAGTTTTGACATAGAACACACAAATACTGAGTTTCAGTTTTGTTACTTTAATATTAGTCTCTTTATAGCGTTTTAAATTTTGGGGTTGTATGGGAGGTGGGTGTGTAAGTGGGTGGATAACGCCCATTTTTCTAACACAATTAAGTTTTGACATAGAACACATAAATACCGAGTTTCAGTTTTGTAACTTTGATATTAGCCTCTTTATAGAGTTTTCATTATTTGTGTTGTATGGGAGGTAGGCGTGGCCCATAAAACAAAAAGTGCATGACTTTTGGGAAAATTGGGAGACACGGGTCTTTTTTTTTTAGTCTTTTATCACGTAGTGGTGTCCGTATATGGTTATTTTTTTTGGTGTTGCACTGTGTTATTTTGTTTTTAAATGATTTTTTATTTTGTTACAAAATTAATAAAATTCTAAAATAATTTATTTGAAGGAAATAACTTTATATCTAAAATCAATTAATAGTTATAGCCACGAATTTATTTCAACCATCGCACTAATTCTGCATTTGTGCGAAAAATACAAAGAGCCTTACTAATTCTGTAACTATTTTTTTCTTAAATATTTAAATTAATAATAATGCAAATTTCTCATTTCCTGCAACTGTAACTTTTGAGGGATTAAGGAATTTTTTTTATTGCTTTCTGAAACATTAGCTGCACCCGTCAGAGATTCTACGACTTCGAATAGATGAAAGAATACTTCTAAATCAGCTTTCAATTGATGTGAGTTCACCAAACACTTTTTTTGTAACAAATTTATTGATTCTAGAATTCACTTTTTGGGTCAAATAAATAGAGCAAAATGTGAGTTTTATTTAATTTTAATATGAGGGCCACAAGGGCCATAAGGGCCACCTTTGTGATCACGCCTGGTTTAAAAAAATACATTAAAGTACGAGTATGAACTTCATACATATAATAAACAATTTTTTTTCGCCTCCCTAACGATAGGCCGACGATATGTATTTCCGAGCAAAATATTAAAATTAATTGACTGAAGTTTGAGGCACGACTATATGTCGTAAACAAACCTACCAAGGAACGACTAAAAGCCGTTAAAAAAAATTTGGCCGACTGAATTGCTCTAAGAGAATTTTTCCGACTAAAAAATAAGATATAATGGCATTTGGGATTTGGGGTTAAATGCAGTAGATTTTGCGCACGGCTAAAAGCAATTTTGGCCGACTGAAGTTCATTTTAGGTACGACTGAAAATGAATTGACTGACTCTAAAAGATTGTTTTAGATATGTCTTGAAATGAAATAGCCGTCTAAAGTTGGTTTTTGGTTAACTGATGGTGAACATGGAAAAAAATATAACGACTGATTTTGATCCGTTCATAGTTATTGTAAATAAAAATCAACATTTTAAACAAATTTCAGTAAAAAATAAAAATTTGGCCGACTCTAAAAAAGTAAGGAGGGTAGCTTACCCCCCTGACCCCCCCACTAGTTTCGCCACTGTATAGAGCCACAGAAGAATTAAGCCTGCATAAGATGAATGAAGTTAAGAAACTCGGAAATCCAAAAAAATGTACATCCTTAAAAAGCCTAACTTTGTGCAAATTTTATTATAGTCTTGCAATTGGCTTTTTAAGCATGTTCACATCAGACAAAATTAACGTTGCCAACTATTTCCTACACGCAAAGAAAAACAAGTTTATCGCCAGTTTGCTGCAAACGAACTTCGTTTGTCGTGCTTAAAGTCATTATTTCGAATCGTTTGAACAGTTGTCATAATAATAGTCAGTTGCGGGAAACGCGTTTTTAGTTGCAAGAAATTTATTTCGTTTGCCATTAGCATAAGTTGTTTTTAAATTGCGGTAGCCGAAAAATTTTTACGTCATTTGTAATCTAAAAAAATTAATTCTACACAATCAGCCCAATCATGAAAGATTTTCTCCCGGTAGTTGTAAATGGGAGTCTCCGGTTTTAAGATAGCAGATAAAGATATCTCATTTTTTTTATTTTACACTCATGAATATTGGCGGTTGATAGACAAAATTGCATTAAAAATTTCCAAAAAGTATTTTAACTTTATCTTAAAAACGGAAATTCCCATATACAATTGCCTGGAGAAAATGTTTTATGATTGGGTTAAATATCTCACAACAGCTCAATGGACTGCCACGCGGAAGAGGTGGGTTCGAATCTTGGCTGTGTAAGTATCAAAAATTTAAATTTAATTATTGAAGTTCTAACTCTGATTCATTAACTGCTTAGTCAAAAATAACAGTCAAAATAAGTTTTAATTAAAAAACAATGATTAAAAAAAAAATTTTTGGTGTTTCTGTTGGGGATTGAACCCAGGTCAATCGAGTTCCTAGACTCGAACGCCAGCACGCTCGGCTAAACTTGAACTTCCAAAACAATGATAAAATTTCATTAAGTTCGATGTTTTTTAGTTTTAAGCAAGAATATTTTTAAGTTGATGTCAACTGAATATTCGTTTGCGGTAAATACAGTTCGCAAACGAAGTATAGTTGATGAATTTTTCAGTTGTGGTAAACAAAAAATTCCTTTGCGTGTTCAAAAGAACAATGACGTTAATGCAAATTTTGTAAAATACAGTTTATTGGGTAATTGTTATTCCAAATATCAAACTAAACAAGCCAAGGCCAAGACTATAAGTCAGAATTATACCAGTTTTCATGATGCAATTATTTTCGGTGAAAAACTTTGTTTTCAATAAAAGTTTAACATGTTTAAAATTTGGTTTTTGCCTCTACTGCACAATTACAATTTTATTGCAGTTACGTCATTGTTCTTCTGAACCGACGATATATTGCAAAAATTTCATTCTTGAGTCTCCAGTACCATACCAATTCATAGAATTGATTTTTGTTTTTGTAATTTTGATTATAAGCGTTGCACAGTGTTTCGCATGACGTAGTTAGACGGAAATAAATCTGTAACTCGAGTTTGATTCCACGAAATGATTAGAAAATTTGGACTAAGAGTCTAAATTCTAGACTATTGAGTGACATACAGTTAGTTGCGAAAAGCTTGGCAAAACTTAAATTTTTAAACAACAAAGTGTATTTTTTGGCATTCTTATATAATTTTGTTACTCTTTTAATATTCTTCAATGAGGACATAAGCAAAAGAGAATCAATTGTCAGAAATTGACAGTTAGAAAAAGCAAAATAAAAAATTACAACACATGTACCTTGCTGACATAAATTAATTTTTTAGTATACAATAAATATTTAATTCAGTATTTATATAATTATTTTTATATTTAAACAAGTAAAGAAAGACTAAAGTGGGTCTAGGCCAACTATGAAATGCCCTAAACCTACTTTAAAAAAAAAAAAAATAATATTATTGAAAATGGGCTTGTCCGTGGGTGGATGAAGCCTATATTTTATATGCATTTAAATGTTGAAGAAAAATTTACACATACCAAGTTTTATTCCTGTAGCTCACAGTTAATGCCTTTATTATGCTTTCGCTATGGGATTTGGGCGTTTTCATAGACGGACTATTCCCAATTTTTGAACACACCTTAATTTTGGTATAAAACACATACGTACCAAATTTTATCTCTCTATGACAAACATAATCTTATTGATTCAGTTTTAAACTTTTTGGGTTGTGTGGGAGATAGGCGTGTCCGTGGGCGGATGACGTCCATTTTCCAAAACCATCTTTATTTTGTCATAAAAAAACACACGTGCAAGATTATATCTCTGTTGGTTAAAGATAGGCTTATTTATTACATTTTTAATTTTTTGGTTGTATGGGAGGTGGGCGTGTCCGTAAGCAGATGACATCCATTTTTCGAAGACATTTGTTTGTTAATACAAAACACATACACACCAAGTTTTGTTGTTGTAGGTTAGTCATGAGCTTATTTATGCAGTTTTTAATTTTTGCGTTGTATGGGAGGTAGGCGTGTCCGTGGGCGGATGATGTCAATATTTCAAAATCATCTTTGTTTTATCATAAAAAATACACGTGCAAAATTTTATCTCTGTAATATAAACAGAAGATTATTTATTGCGTTTTCAATTTTTGAGTTGTATGGGAGGTAGGCGTGTCCGTGGGCGGATTCCAAAAATATTCAATAGTGCAGATCCTTGGGTCTATGTGACCATGTGCACCAAGTTTCATCCAATTATCTCAACTCCTTCTTCTTATTCTGTGTATACGGACAACACACAGACGGACAGACGGACGGGCGGACGGACGTACATAGATACCTCGACTGAGGTGGCGACGCTGATCAAGAATATATATACATACTTTTCTATACCGGACTCGCTGCGTTCTATGCGTTACAAACGTTTGCACAAAGTTAATATACCCTGACCCTTCAGGCTTAGGGTATACAAATTATCCCAATCAATGCCGGTTATTCTGCTAGTAACCTAGAAGTATGTTTTGGTTTTTAATAACTATTACAAATGATCAATTTTATTTTGTTATTTTCTTTCATAACCAAGCATTTATTTCATAGCTGTTCAAATAATTAGTTTCGCATAAGTCCAGCTAAAGAAAAAAAAGAATTTTTTGCAAATCATTAAAAATATGAACAGTCATTTGCATACGTAGAGTTGCCAACTACTTAACACACCCTCGCAGCGCATCTTCGTTTCCGCACTTTCAGCTTCATCGATGCAAATTCAACACATGTTAAATTGCACTCAGCGAATTTTTTTAAAATTGTTGTGATTTTGTTGTTGCTTTTTGTTAATTTTTTTTTAAATTTTTAAAATAAATGCCTGCGATTTCTTGCTCTGGTCGCTTCAGTGATTTTCTCGTGAAAAAGTGTTTCTTCAATATTAACTGTTGCACGTTTGGCTACACTTGGCAACTGGGCTATAAACAAAAACAACAATAACAAAACAAAACAAAAAAAAAAAAAAAAATAAAATGCGGAAACTATCGTCCAGCGTCTGAAGTGCGCGTGCGCAAGCGCTAAAGATGTTCATTGTTCGTCGGTGGAGTGTTCGATTTGAGGCAAGTTGCACACCTAACGAAGTGGTAATAAAATTTACGATTTCGTTTGCCACGCTGGGCGACGTTAATTACTCTGGCAACGGAACTCTCTGGCATGATATAAATACTCTGTTTTTTTTTGTTTTTGACAAGATGGTCATATAAAAAGCTTTTCAATGAAATATTGTTATATTTTACAACAGCTTGAAGAGTTATCTTTAAGAAAGTCAAAGGTTTATCAACAATATTTATTTAACTTACAAGGCTTTGAAAATCCAATCCAAAGTTTTATTTCTGCTATAAAAGATGCTTTATGGTGGTTTTAACTAAGACCAGGGTTATATAAGAGTAATAAAAGTGTTTTAGTTATGAATGAAAATTACGATTTTAAACAGTATTAAATTTAAAGAAACAGTTTTAGGCTTTAATTTCTTAGAAAGAGTTCAACAGTAATTTTAACACAAAAATGTATTGCCGATATTTTGCAAAAATTAAAAATTGGATTGATAAAATAAGAAAAGTTTGCAACCTCATGTCGTTCTGTTTTAAGAAAAAATTCAAGGGAAGTCCCATCTACAAAAAGCTGCAAAAAGAAAATTTACTTACTTACTTACTTAGATGGCTCTTACAACCGTTGGTCGGTTTTGGCCTCTTATAAGAATTTGCGCCTGCCTCTTTTGTCGTACGCTTGCTGGCGCCCGTTGGAAACTCCAAGCGTTTTCAGGTTATCCAATGTCTGGTCTTTCCAACGGAGATGCTGTCGATTGCCTACTGAGCCCAAACAAACACCTGTTGGCAAGAGTTATCCTTCGTTTTTTGTCAATGCTGATATCGTTGGAGGAGTTTAAGCTGGCTCCCAGGTAAACGAAAACCTTCACAACCTCAAAGGAAGTGTGGTCAACAGTGACGTGGTTTTAAAGACACTGGAACTGTTTGTTTGTTGACACAAGATACTTAATTTCATTTGCGTTCACTGCAAGACCCATACGACTCGAATCTTTGTCTAGCCTGGAGAATGCGGCACTGACTTCTCCATGACCATATTAAAGAAGTCGCACGATAAGGAACCACCTTGTCTGATACCTCGCGCGGTATCGTAAGGAGAGGAGGGGTCCTTCCCGATTTTCACCGTGCTGTTAGTGTTGTTGAATGTCATCCTGGTGAGGTGACTCCTTATCGGACTGTCAAAGGCGGCTTTGAACAATGGTTGGAGTAAGTCTAATTTTAATTTAACATTTTTTCAATAATCTCTTTTCTGAAATTGTTTAGGTTTTTGTTTTATAAGTTTTTTTGTTTTTTTATAAATAAGTCTTTCTTAAATTCTTTGTTAATGCAGGCCACTCAAGCTGAAAGGCTTTAACCATTATAACATACATACTTACGTTTGTTTATAATTAAAAATTCACTCACATATATCTCTTTTCCCCCGCCAATATTCACAAAATATGATTACCATGAACATGCCATAACTATGCATATAATAATTTTTAGTTGTAGTAATAAGTTCTTTACACTCTATAGTGTACTGGGTAGGAGGGGAGGCTGGGGTAGGGTGTATGTTGGCAAAGAGAGTTGCATGACCGCAACAAACCACGAAGATCGGTTCTAATGATTGCACATCAAACATTAAAAGTACAAAGTTCTGACAACTCAGCGTGGCCACAGTGGACAATTAAGCTAAAAGTTTCGAAAAAACATTTTTTAAAAAATTGTGGCTTCTATATAAGAAGCACGTTTTTTCGGTAATTTTCTTATATGACGGTTTTTTAGGGTCTAAGTCAGAAAAGTGTTGTAGAAAAATAATAAACATCAACATGCTCTGACATGTATAAAATTGACTTTAACTTATGATTTCGCGACTAAGAAAACAATTCCGCCTAGTAATGGTAATAATATTATTTTTTTTTTAATTTTCTTATTTCTCCCTCATTCTCGTAAAGTATATCAAAGAGTCAAATATGAAAAGACGGTGTTGAAGTCAATGTATGTATGATTTATCTGTTATTCTTAGTTTCATATATATTTACTTAAAATTTTTTCAAATAACCAGAAATTTATAGTTTAGAGTCTTAATTATGTGAATCGAAAAGAACTTTACTATATCATGAAAATTGCCATGAAAATGTAACGAAATTTATGTTTTTATAGTTTTGTACTGACTATTTTCCAAAATCGCAAAAATTTTAGAATAACTCACATTCCAAACTTTGAAAAAGATATATTTAACTAGATCTTGTCAAAATTAATTTAGTTAAAAGATAAAGAAAAAGTTTTTCAAAATTCACATAAAAGGTCCTAGATATTCAAAAAACCCTTGTTGTTTTTATTTCTCATTAAATTGTTTTTAAATATGTTTTAAAACAACTCTTTCTAAACACATTTCTGAAAGTTCTGAAGGGACAAATCAAAATTATGGATTGTATGACGTTTTTCCTACAGCATGTTTTGGCAGAAATGAGCAAATTTATATGCGAAAATAACAAGTATTTTATAAAGTTTTAAGCGCAATTAAAGAAAATGTACATTTTTGTTTCTTTTAATTTTTATGTATGTTTTAAAAGTGTTTAAAAATGTGAATTTATTGTAGTGCGTAAAATTTATGATAAAGGCAAGATGCTGCTTACCGTTATATAAGGGATAGGATCTTCTTCTTTTAATCTTCATTTTGTTTGGTGGAGGTGGGCGAAGGGCGTGGTCAATCTTGATAAAAATTGTGAGGCCTAGGATGGTTCCGTTTGGTGTACCTAGAATGGTTTCTTCTATTTTGGATCCTCATCCCATAGAACTCGTATGAACGATGAGATGAAATCCTCATCTCATAGAACACCGTTCGTCGTCAATAAAAAAAAGGTTTTTTAGCTTTTCTTCGCCCAGAAAAGCTTTTAAACAACTATATTTGATGCTCGTTTCCTCGACAGTTTGAAGATTTTCACAAAATCCGAAACTTTTATCAATGGAATTTGCTAGAAATTAAAAATATGTTTCTTATAACGAAAAAAGAATGTAAATTTAAAACTTTTATGTGAAAAAAACATCTAGGCTATAAGTAAACCAAACAAGCAATACCTTCTTAGAAAGTATAATCATTGAATAATTATAATTAATAATTATAATTACAATGGACATAATTATAATTATTCAATGGTATAACCTTAATGGGTTGTCATTTAATTGCCTTTCAAATGAGTTTTAAAAATGAGTTTTCCGAATTTGGTTGAACTTTTACTCAAATGCATTCTCTCGCTTTCGGACTGAACCTGATCCAAGCTGTACGATTTTTCTGCCGTTTGTTATACCCTAAACCTGAAAGGTCAGGATATATTAACTTTGTGCAAACGTTTGTAACGCATAGAACGAAGCGAGTCCGGTATAGAAAAGTATATATATTCTTGATCGGGGTCACCTCGTGAGTTGAGCTATCTATGTCTGTCCGTCTGTCCGTCTGTGTGTTGTCCGTATACACAGTATAAGAAGAAGGAGTTAAGATAATTGGATGAAACTTAGTACACATATTCACATAGACCTAAGGATCTGCACTATTGAATATTTTTGGAATCCGCCCATGGACACGCCTACCTCCCATACAACATAAAAATTGAAATCTGCAAAAATAAGCCTCTGTTTATCTTACAGAGATAAAATTTGGCACATATGTTTTTATGACGAAGCAAAGATAGCTTTGCAAAATGGACATCATCCGCCCATGGACACGCCTACGTCCCATACAACTGAAAACTGCATACAAAAACTGAAAACTGCATAAATAAGCTAATAATTAGCCTACAACAATAGAATTTGGTGTGTATGTGTTTTGTTTCAACACAAAGATGTCTTCGAAAAATGGGTGTAGTCCGCTCACGGACACGCCCACCTCCCATACAACCCAAAAATTGAAAACACAATAAATGAGCCTCTGTTTTAACCTACAAATAGAAAATTTGGCACTTAAGTTTTTTATGACAAAAACAAGATGGTTTTGAAAAATGGACATCATCCGCCCACGGACACGCCTACCTCACATACAACCTATAAATTGAAAACGCAATAAATAAGCCTCTGTTTAGTCTACAGAGATAAAATTTGATACGTATGTTTTTTATGACAAAAAAGATGGTTTTGAAAAATGGACGCCATCCGCCCACGGACACACCTACCTACCATTCAAACCAAAAAGTTTAAAACTCAATAAATAAGATTATGTTTGTCATAGAGAGATCAAATTTGGTATGTATGTATTTTATATCATATCTAAGGTGTGTTAAATTTTTAATTAAGTGTCGTAATCCGTCCATGAACACGCCCACCTCCCATAGCGAAAGCACAATAAAGGCATTAACTGTGAGCTACAGGAATAAAATGTAAATTTCATCAACATTAAAATGCAAAATAGTTTTAGGGTATTTCATAGTCGGCCTAGACTTTCTTTACTTGTTTTATTTTGCAAGAGTGTCCAGTCAAGGGTTGTTCATTACATTGCAACTGTGCAGCAAAAAGAAGCATAGCCACCATGGTTGAATAACAAGGTTGCTACAAAACTGACTGTGCTCTAGAGATGAGCGATTTTTTGATACCGGTGATTTTGTCACGGTGATTAAAAAATCACTAGAAACTGCGGTGATCCAAGAGTCTCAAAAACCGTGATCAGTGATCACGTTATTTAATTTTTATGTAAAGGTATTATGTACAAGTTCTTCCATAACTTTGGAAAAATGGAGTAAGTTATAGAAAGTTGAAAGAGAGTCAAAAGGGGAGGAGCCAAAAAGTTTGAAAGTTTTTTGATGACAATAGCAGACAACCCATCAAGTTCAGGAGAATAATCATCTTTAAGATAATAAACTTTGCTAAGGCATCAGCTAATGTTTTATCAAAAGAAGTCAATGACGTTTGAGCACAGTTCCTTAATGAAGAAAAGTATTCATGGTCTAGTTCATCGTTATGACTTGTGAATGACTAACTGAAGAAATTTGCGAATAGATTTGCAATTTCCGGGTTGTCTGAGGAAACATCTGAAAAAGTAAGTGTTGATGGGTAGCTGTCAGATTTTCTTAAATTAATGAACTTTTAGAAGCTTTTAGGATCCAACAACAATTTAGTTTCAATATGAGCAAGGCAAGACTCATATAGGTTTTCACAACGTGCAGAAAAAAGATTGTAGGCGAGAAAGTAAATAAGTACGTCAAAATTTGTTCCTCTTATTACGGAGTGAGCGTAGTTCTTTATTGTATCAGGGAGGAGATGACGAAAAGTTCTTCTGCCTAGGCGACTAATTGTGTGAAGTAGTCAAAAATTTTGTCATAGTAGAGATCAACCAGAATTATTAACACTGCCATGAGCATTATCGAAAATATGTTGGAAATTGATTCTACTGAACAAAATTTTTAGTTTTACCAAATCTGTGTTACGAAAGTCGAAGCTGTACGCGTGCTCGAAGTGTGTTTTTATTATGTTATTATAGTAAGATAGGGTAAGACATAGAGTTGGATAGTACCGATCGAGTGTTGAAAGTAGATGGTTACTCGCGGAGACAGCACAATTATCTGAATCTGAAGAGAATACAAGATCTGGCTGCCTAGCGCATTGCAAATACGCTGTAAATAGGATGGATGTGAGTTCCAAAGACATTTTGTATTAACAGAGAACTGCCGTTCCGATGCTAAGCAGGCATGTCTAGGTTGAACTAGGTTGTTACCGCGCTGGGACCTTAAAAATTGTAATTTTTCATATAAATAAAGGGGTTTCTTTGTAAAATAATCTTATGCAAGGAAACTAACGCCCTCAGGTTCAAAAGATGGTCAAAAGTCATACTAAAGATTTGTTTTGCATATTGTGATATGCTGTCGGTTCGTTTCAGATACCGAGATACGTTTTTGCTAGTAGCATTCTAATGTTAAAAGGGGTAAAATATTGCGTAGCCCAAAGACTGCGGAGCATACTATAGATTTTTCCTACAGTAATGTTGACATGATAAATCCAGTCCAAAGTGCTGTTGAAAGTAATGCCTAGTTTTTTTGCCGTTTTAACAACTTCAATACATGAGCCATTTAGTTTGACAACCGGTTTAGTCAAGGGGATATTATGTTTTCTGGCTATAACTAAACATTTCAACTTGTTTGGGTTGAGGCAAAGACCATTAGCAGATGCCCAATCATTTATTTTACGGAAATTTTCATTCAAACTAGCGACAGAGGAATGAATAACAGACTTACGACTGCTAGAATACAGCTGCACGTCATCAGCATACATTTGGATGCCACAACGATGGAGAACAGAGGGTAAGTCCATTAAGTAGACCGAAAATTAAAGCGAACCCAATACAGAACCCTGGGGTACGCCACGGTTCACACATAAAAAGTTTGAAGTCGCACATCCGATATTCACTGCTTGTGTTCTATTGGTAAGCGCGTTGCTACTCTTCACCAAAATCTATATAATTAATAGGCTAAGGTTTTTTTTGTGACTTCAACTCCTCTCAGACCAATGGACCGATTCTACCGATTTAGATGTCATTAAATAAGGTTTAGGCTGTATATGTGCAAACCACTTTTAGAAATTGTGATTTCACTTCAGGGGTTCCCAACCTTTTAAAACAGAAATAAAATTTTTGTACAAAAATCCGTTATTTTATCGATTTGAAATTTAGTTTGAGAAGAGCTTATGAATTAATCGAATTTGAATTTTTTTCAAAATTAAAAATTTTTAACCAAAATTATCTTTTATGCATTCCTCAAATGTTAATTGTCCTAAAAATGCAGTTCCAAAATCAAAAACATTACACTTTCCGAGCAAACAAGTCAGTCAAATTTTAACAGTTTTCAATTTTTTTTTGTTTTTCTAAATTTGTGTTTAATTTTCTTTGAAATGTGTTGGCAATTACGGTAATTATCTTTCCAAATGTATTTTTAATGAATTTTTTTAATATTTTCTTTAGTTGTTTAACGTGTATTTTTATCAAACGCCAAGACAGAGAAAAAAACTCTCTGAAATTTAAAGTTCTGTATTTGGAAGCGATTATCTCTGCCATTTTTTAAAAAATTTCATTTATTTCTTTTTTGTATTTAATTGCAATTAATTGACTTTAAAATAATAACAAAGTTTTTACCGTTACTTTATTATTTATATTTTAATCATTGCCTTTAAAAAGAGTCCAATAAAATGAATGTTTCCTCAAAAAATGTATTAAAAATTGTTTTTGTTGTAAAAACAAAAAAATTTCAAATTTGCATTTTCGATTTTCTTTCATTGTATATAGTTTATTTAAGACGAATTTGTTTTTGTTTGACAGAAAAATTAATAAATACTATGTGTCATCGAAAAAACAAGGCTACCCCCTATGGTTTTTTGCTCGAAATTTTTTTTTTTTAAATGTTGTTTTTATTTTTTTTAAATCTTCAACAAGCTTCAAAAACAATATATTTGAAAAAAAATTGCATTATAGCTACAACCAATTAAAAGTTATAGCCACGAATCTGTTTTAATCATCCTGCTTATCTATATAATTCTATATAATTAATAGGCTAAGGTTTTTTTGTGACTTCAACTCCTCCCAGACCAATGGACCGATTTTATCAATTCAGATGTCATTAAATCAGGTTTAGGCTGTAGATGTGCAAACCACTTTTAAAAATTGTGATTTCGCTTCAGGGGGTTCCCAACCTTTTAAAACAGAAATAAAATTTTTGCACAAAAATCCGTTATTTTATCGATTTGAATTTAGTTTGAGAAGAGCTTATGAATTGATCGTATTTGATTTTTTTTCAAAACTAAAAATTTTTAACCAAAATTATCTTTTATGCATTCCTCAAATGTTAATTGTCTTAAAAATGCAGTTCCAAAATCAAAAACATTCCACTTTCCGAGCAAACAAGTCAGTCAAATTTTAACAGTTTTCAAAAAAACTGTTTTTTTTTTTGAGTTTTTTGGTGTTTTTTCATCTAAATGTATCATAAATCGATGTTGTAGGTGTTCTGTAAGTACCTTTTATTAATTTCTGAAATATATCTTAGTATTATTTCTTAAATCTGTTTTTTAATGCGTTTTTTTTTTAACATTAGTTATTTTTTATAGCTGGAAGAGTTAAGCTGCGATGTTTTCGAATAGTAATAATGTTTTTCTCAGTTGTTATATAAGTATAAGTCCGTCTTCGTATATTGACAGTTACATTAAAAAATTTTGTGTCAGATCAAACGTTTCAAGTCAAACCATTCAGATAATGATCTTTTATATCATTATTGAGACTCAATATATCGTTATTCGTTATAACTTATTGAATAGAATATCATATATTAAACGTCTATAATGTTTCTAACAATTATTTTTTATTGAATTGCTCAAATTCGGGCAACAGGTTTACTAGTAATCAAAATAAAACTCTTCGCCAAAAATCACCCATTGTAAAACGTAACGCATTACTACTAGAACACTAGCTTACATCATATGTTTATGAGACAAATATGCAATATTTCGTCTGGCTTTGAAATGGCAACCCAGTGTTATATAACTTAGAACAAAACATCAAATGTGTTGTGTTATAAAATGTATTGTTTTATCGCTTCCATATTTAATTAGCTTATTTATGCATTCAACATGGTGGCGGCGTACTTCGCATTTGTCCCATTGTTTTTATAGACGGTTTCAATGTCAGCTGCCAACAGTTTATGCTTGACTTGTTTTTGCAAAATAAATAAACAAACAGCCAAAAACAGAAAAAATTTTATCGAATTTTTGGAAAAATTCTGCGTTTAATTTTATAAATTATTTATATAGCGTGCAAATGAAAATAAAGTTTTCGTTTTCTGCAAAACAAAAACCTTGAAATTATTTTTTGACTGAAATCAAGAGCAGTTATAGAAGCAGTGATTCGAATATATAGTGCAAAAAATAAATTAAGTAAATTTAGATCGCTACAAGATAAGAAATTTTATGAGCAACTGACACGTAATATATGTTTTAACCATTAATGCGCATTTTTAATGAATATCATGAGATTTACTAATCATTGTATCGAAATAAGCTTAGCATATCACATAAATATTTATGAATAAAAAAAGGCGCATTGAGCCAAAAATCGCTACTTTTTTTGCATATGACTGGCATGCTAAGCATGTTAACGTTCATATGTCATAGGAAAGAGTCAATTTCTACTTTTTACATTCCCACTCCCTACCCACTACACTAGTGCTATAGAACAACATTTCACACACTTACGCCACACGTGAAATAAAACTGTACTTATATTTTTTTTTTTCAAATATTTCATTAAATTTAAATTTAAAATTGCTCCGTCGATTTTTTAGTATTTCCATGATTTCAACGGTATTCCATAATAATATAAAATCATGATGAATCATTCACAAAAATAATTATTGCTCCACAATGTATTGTGTTCATAATGGTTTTGGCCCTAATATTTAAATTACTCATACGCAAAAAAAAGAGAAAAAAAAATGTTGCGCTGAATTTATTACGGCAACGGATTTGATGAACTTTACTGACACCTAAGTTAGCTTTAAGTATGATAGAAGTTGTTGTTGTTGTTGTTGTTGTTGTTGTGGATGTTGTCACCTAACGCTTGAGTTAATACAAATTGCGGCCTACAACAACAACAGCAACAAGAATTATAACAACAGTAAAAGATCAAAAGATTCGTAACTTTAAGCTGTTTAATAACTTTTAAAATTTGTCGTTTCTATTTAGCAAACGAGGTCAAAACATTTACAAATAATCAACTGATTTAAACGTTCATGCTAATAGATGGCCAAGTGCATCGAATTACAAAGCTGACAATAAGATACTTTGTTTTTGTTGAGCATACTTTGTTATTGTTATTGTAATAAAATATATATGAATGACATCGATTGATTTGCTTTTATTTATGCTTCAGTGAGTATTAAAGTTCAATGCTTATTACAGTCAACAATAGCAACAACAATAACAACAATGAAAATAACAATGTTTTTGCTGTCAAAATCAACTGACAATCACTCAGTGTCAATGAAACAACATTGTCATTTAAAATTGTTTGTCGTCCGGCGGACGGACTCATTGTTATTGAACCTGAAAGTCAATCGTCATTCATGGCTGTGATGATATGAAAGGGGAAACTATAACAACAATAACCAACAGATATGCGGGTACTTCTGCTGTACCGATTCATACAAAAACAATGCTGGTTTAACATAGCGTACAATAAGATCACAATCATTGTTCTAAGTGTAAAAAGATATCTTTATTATTGAGAAATAATTACCTTGAGTTAAAAGTAAAGTTATAGACCATATTTAACTAGTAAGTGAAAATAATTTTGAAGTTAGTCCAGAATGCTCAAGTAAAAATCAAAATTTGTTCAACATGAAAAAACCTAAAATATGGCTCAAAATATGTAATAAGTTGTCTACAACTTAAAATAATCAGTTCGGTCATGGTTGTATGTTGTGGAATCAAAATATGTTCTAAAATTTTTTATGTGATGTTATCTAATATCAATAAGTCATGGTTTGCTTGCTTTGCCGGAAGGCTCTTACTTTACTTAGATGGCGTTTACAACCATTGGTCGGTTTTGGCCTGGTCTAAGAATTTGCGCCGGCCTCTTTTGTCGTGCGCTTGCTGGCGCCAGTTGGAAACTCCAAGCGTTGTCAGGTTATCCAATGCCTGGTCTTCGCAACGGAGATGCGGTCTTCCTCATCTGCGTTGGCCATCGCTGGGTACCGAATCCAATAATTTTTTCGCTGGAGCTTCGTCGTTCATTCTCTCGACATGACCTAGCCAACGAAGCCGCTCTATTTTAATACGCTTGACTATATCGATGTCAGCATATAGCTCATACAGCTCGTGGTTCCATCGTATTTGGTACTCGCCATTGACGCAGATTGGACCATAGATCTTGCGAAGGAATTTTCTTTCGAACGCTTCCAAAGTCCTCTCATCAGTGCTGCTCAGCGTCCAGGTTTGTGATGCGTATAGTAGGACGGGCATGATTATTGACTTATAGAGCGTCAGTTTTGTTCGTCGAGAGAGAGCTCTGCTTCTCAATTGCCTACTGAGCCCAAAGTAACACCTGTTGGCAAGAGTTATCCTTCGTTTAATCTCAATACTGATATCGTTGGAGGAGTTAATGCTGGATCCCAGGTAAACAAAGTCCTTCACTACTTCAAAGGAGGTGTTGTCAACAGTGACGTGGTTTCCAAGACGCTGGGACTGTTTGTTTGTTGACACAAGATACTTCGTTTTATCTGCGTTCACTGCAAGACCCATTCGACTCGACTCTTTTTCTAGCCTGGAGAATGCTGCACTGACTTCACGCGTATTTTGACCAATGATGTCAATATCATCAGCATACGCCAGCAGCATAACACTCTTATAGAAAATTGTGCCGCTGCGTCTCAGGTCAGCAGCTCGGATGATCTTCTCCATGACTATATTGAAAAAGTCGCACGATAAGGAATCACCTTGTCTGAAACCTCGCTTGGTATCGAAAGGAAGGGAGAGGTCCTTCCCGATTTTCACTGCACTGCTGGTGTTGTTCAGTGTCATCCTGCAAAGACGTATTAGCTTCGCAGGAATACCAAATTCAGACATGATGGCATATAGGTGACTCCTTATTGGACTGTCGAAGGCGGCTTTGAAATTGACAAAAAGATGGTGTGTGTCGATTTGTTTTTCGAGGGTCTTTTCCAAGATTTGTCGGAGCGTGAAGATCTGGTCAATGGTGGACTTTCCAGGTCTAAAGCCACACTGATAAGGTCCAATCAGTTGGTTGACGATGGGCTTTAGTCTTTCACACAATACGCTCGACAGGACCTTATATGCGATATTAAGAAGGCTAATCCCACGGTAGTTGGCGCAAATGGTGGGATCGCCTTTCTTGTGGATTGGGCAGAGCACACAGAGGTTCCAATCATCTGGAATGCATTCTTCCGACCGTATTCTGCATAGAAGTCTGTGAATGCATTTAAACAGAGCTTCGCCACCGGTCTTAAACAGCTCAGCCTGTAGGCCATCGGCTCCTGCGGCTTTGTTGTTTTTAAGCCGAGCTAAAGCTGTTAAGACCTCGTTATAATCGGGCAGCGGAACTTCAACGCTGTCGTCCATAATTGGGGTTTCCGGGATATCATCTCCACTGGCGGGATTGTGCTCCCTCCATAACATCAGTGTACTCTGGATATCTGTCACTAGATTCCCATTCTCGTCCTTGCAGGAAGAGGCTCCGGTCTTAAAACCATCGGCCAGGCGTCTTGTTTTTTCGAAAAATTTTCGAGTCTCATTCCTGTCGCCATGCATCTCAATTTTCTCGCACTCACGCATTTCCGCCTCTCGTTTTTTTCGCCTGAAAATGCGTCTCTCTTCCCTCCTCTTCTCACGGTATCGCTCCATAACAGCACGCGTTACAACCGACTGCAGGGTGGCTTTGTAGGCGGTGTCCTTCTCTGCAGTGGCGTCGCGACACTCCTGGTCGTGCCACTGGTTTCGGCGAGGGCGATGGTAGCCTATCACCTCTTCGGCAGCCGTACGCATAGAGTGGGATATGTGCGTCCACTGTCCGCATATATCGTCGATCGGAGGAGTGCTTTCTTGAAGCAGGAGTGAGAGTCGAGTAGCGAAGGCTTCGGCCGTCCGTTTTGACTGCAGCTTGTCGACGTCTAGCTTTCTTAGTGTAGGATTGCGAGCATTCTTAGCTGCGCACAGACGTGTGCGGATCTTGGCTGCGACAAGATAATGATCCGAGTCTATGTTAGCACCACGAATCGTGCGTACGTCTAGTACACTGGAAGAGTGCCTTCCGTCAATCAAAATGTGATCAATTTGGTTCCATGTTTTTTGATCAGGGGACAACAAGGTGGCCTTATGAATATTGAGATGCTTGAATCTAGTGCTACTTACGACCATGTTTCATGCTGCGGCGAAGTCAATCAACCTCATTCCGTTATCGGATGTGTTGTCGTGGAGGCTGAACTTTCCGACTGTAGGACCAAATATGTTTTCCTTACCCACCTTGGCGTTGAAGTCACCAAGCACGATTTTAATGTCATGACGGGGGCAGCGCTCGTATGCGTCTTCTAGGCACTTTCGAGCACATACATAATTTTTAAAATTTTTAATTGAAAATTTTAAAAACTTTACAATAAATTTATTGCGAAACTAATAAAAAAATGTTTCCAAAGTTATGACCAAAAGAAAGCCTTTTGCGCATAGATAGACACCGAGTAGTGCTTTGCAATTCTGCAATAAAAAAAAATCATAAAAAATCACATGCCTGAATATTTAGGCGCAGCTACGTGATTTATTAAATATAAATAAATTCTTTGTTTTAAAAACTTAAAAAAGTTTGTTAAACAAAGCAGTGTATAATTTTCACAAATACAAGTGGTTTTACACGAAATGTGGACGTTATATTTTTTCGCTTAAAAATTTTCCTCAAACAATATTGAAGTATGGAGATACAATATTTACATGAAGATGATAGGATAAACCAATAAACAAACAGACTTTGCTATTAGCTCATCGTTACTTTCTAATAAAAAGCTTTCATTCGCTGCAGCGCTGCAGAAGTTTTTTTTTCAATTTTTTTTTCTTAGAATAGAGTAGTTGGTTCTTCGTGTGGTAACTTTACCAGTACAAAAAAATTTAAATTGTCTACCTCCAGAAAAAGTAGTTCATCAACAAAATGTTATTTTATTCAAGTGCACTCTTGTAATACTGTTGCTCTAACAAAAAATTGAAACACGTTTAGGTTTAATTGTGAAATCCGCGGTAACTCGGTGAAATGACATGCGAAATTACTGATATTTTTTTCGAAATTAATATCAATTTCTTCAATGCGTTTTTGAACCTAATTAAATTTTTTCCGAAAAATCACTTGTAAAAAATCACTCAGAAAAAAGTTTATCGGATTATGATAAAAATGGCATCATATTTAGAGAAAAATGGTATAGACTTTGCTCCAGAGAATGCTTTTATCTAATTGTGATACGAAAATTCTCTAATAATGATAAAAAGCTTCCATGAAAAAGAAAAATATGTGAAAATATATCGTTTTTAGAGAAAAATACTTTTTATTTTTGAGAAAAGATTTGTTTTTATTGAAGAAAATACTTCTCATAATGAATTTTTTATCAAAATATAAGAAAAGTTTTTCATTTTCAATAAATTTTGCTCTATAATTGAGAAATTTTTTGTGCGAGAAAAATACTTCTCATTATTAGAGACATTGAAATATTTCCATTTCCTAGAAGTAAAGAAATATTTCTTCGAATATGTGAAAATTTATTCTAATTGAAGAAAATTTTATTTGAAAAAGAGAAAATTACTATCATCGAAAATAGAGAAATTTTTTACCGGAACAAGGTATGTGTTTTTTTTCAGTGTACTGTAACCCGCACACCCTCATTTAATATTATTTTCTTCCACAGAATGGAAAAAAACCATTACCATTATTACAGTACTTATTTGTTTCTCTATGCATTCCGTATTTGGTTCTTTGATTCAATTACTGTCGCTATTCCTAGCTCGCCGAAGAAAGATAGCGGAATATTATAATACCGTAGTAATGATAATTTTAATTTTCATTGATTTTTTTAGCATATGTGATTATTACCAAATTTAAAGAAGAAAATTTGGAAAATATAATTTTATTAGTATCATATTTAAAACAGCATGATATGTCAAAAGTATCAGTATTACATAACGAGAAAAATAAAACATATCTAATTTATAATTATTTTCGATCGTTTTTTTCCAACAAAACAAAGGAATCATTTTGATTTAAGTACAAACTTATTTATGCACAAGAGTAATATTATTTATGATTCTTTTCTCATCAAGTTTATATTAATTGTATGAACGTGAATGTGTACAAAAGATGCAAGATGAAACTCCAAGATCAATAACTAAAATGTATTAATAAAAAATGTTAACCACGTAATGTCAAAACATATGCAAGATTATCAATTTTCACCAAACCTACGTTTGTGGCTCAGTGGGCAGTTATCTGACCTTAACCTTAAAATGAGTCATTTCAAATGTAAAGAGCTAAGCCTATTTTATTAAGTTATTCATAGAAATTAAGCAGTCCAGTTATGATTTTTATTTGTTTAAATTACTTTTACTTCGAACAAAACAAAAAAAAATCCAAGAGATTAAAAATATAAACAAAGTTCATTAAGAATATTATAGAAATTTTAATTCACTAAACCGAAACGAACAAAATCTAGTTGAATATAAAAATTCACTTTTATTTGAAAGATTTACTCAAAAATTTATCATTTCTATGACAGAACTAGATCAATTGGTACCAGCTGTGCGGTCTAAATATGAATATTTTCTATATAAAAGTTAATGCACAGCAGAAACACATAAGATTAGAGAGGAAAACTGAAATGATAATGTTGATAGACCGTTAGATTTGGATATAAAATAATTTTCCCACAGTCAGTTGAATGTGAAACTTTAAAAAAAAACCGGAAGTATAGGGAAAAAACAAACAAACAAACAGATTCTGTCCCAAAACGAAATAACAAATAATAACTTCATAAGTATTTAGAAATCATGCATACACTTAGCAGCAAACTTAAATATAGTATAAAATTCGTAGCAATTAATCTCGCTGTAAGGCACGAGTTAGTGATAATTACTAACAACTTCCGGTAAGTTGGCTAAATTATCCCTTCATTCATCCCTTCTCGAATTTTCATCAAAAGTTTACAACTGCAATTCAAGCAATACGTGCTTGAAGTTAAACATTTATCGTGTGTTGCTGTTAAAATAAATATTGTTACCATCTGAAGGCAAGCATGAAAAAACCTAGCAACAGGCAACAGCAACAAGTGACGATCATGACGCGTGCGCAACCAACTGTAACACCGTGAGCGCAACTTCAGCAATATTGGGCACGCATTATATTTTCCAACAAGAATGCTTAAAATAACAACAATAAAGAGCACAAATATTTGTTTATCTTGAATTTAGCTATATTTATTTCAATTTTAAATGAAACAAAAAAAAAAACCAAAACAAACGTACCATTGTTGCCAAAGCAACAGCAACATCAAAGCCAACAGCAGCAACAACTGCCAGTCAAAGAGCAAATTGCTGAACTTGCCGAGCTACGAATGCGACGATGCGGCTCTCGACTATTGCCAGGTTTTGCATAAAGCTCTGCCGACGATTGTCATCATTTTCAAAAAACTTGTTTCACTGAACGGACGTTCATCGCATCGTTTCAGTTGTCGACAGATTTTGTCATTCAAACAATAGTGTTGGAGAGTTTGAGAGACGGTTGAGAAGAAAGAGAGTCACGTGATTCTAACGACCTTCTTCGCGTGAGCTACTCTCCACCAACTTTCGTCATCTGACCGGATATCAAGTGCGTTTCGTCATGACTAGACAGCGCACAGCGCTGGGTCATTAAGTCCGGTCACACAGCAAAAAAAAAAAAAAAAACACATAATAAAATATTATGTCGCGTCGTCGCACCTTTAGCACTGCCAACAATCCGGTTACCATTTGGAACGGCGTGCAATACGCTGCTTCGCAGAAAGAACTTGAACGTCTTGAGCTTGAGTTTGGTCTAGATCGACAGCAGTTGCAGCCCGCCTTAGTTCGAGCGTCCAACAGCGGCAATAACAAAACCTTGAGTGCGCGAAATTCGGGCATGTTGCTGCAGCGAAAGCTCAAAGAACGAAGTAAAAGTATAGCAAGTTTAACGAGTAACGCTCAATCAAGCAGCTTAACGACTAGCAGCTCTTCTAGCAGCTCGGGTTGGATTTTGCGCTATAACGAGACAAATTCGGTGACGAACTTTCATCCGTGGTCTCGACACGGTGAACCGCCTAAGTTCGGTCAGTTTGATTTAGTACCGTGGAGACGTCAAAAGTGCTCGCGTGACTTGGCCGCTATACCGACCTACGGCAGTGAGTGCGCGACAATTGCGACAAACGGCATACAGCCAACGCTCTATAACGCCAAATCGCTGAGCAAACTAGAAAAGTTGGAACTGCGTCAGAATCGACGTGAATTAAAACGTTTTCAAACCGCTCAAAAGTTCTTACGTCGCTTTGTGCGCGTGCGTTTAGTTTTCTCCGTGGAGTTGCGACACAAACGCATGGAAGTCCTGCGTCAAGCGCAGTTGCCACCGCGCGTGTTCGAGCAAAAGTTCAGCATCAGCGAAGTGGAAAATGCTGCATATGAACGCATTCTGCTCGATGCGAATGCGTCAGTCGACGATCATTTGGGCTATTTTAGCAAACGCGGTGGCGACATGCAGCTGAAGCCGAAAATGCAGCGGCAACAGCTGTTGAGTGACATTGAAACAGATGCTCGAAGTGGTGAAGCTGTTGTTGATGTTGACAGTGGTTTAGAGTGTGTTGATTGTGATAAAATAAAGTTGTTGGCGTCGTTGGTCGAACAAAAAGCCAGCGATAAACGCGGAAATGCAAGACAAAAAAGTGAACCAAAAAAGTCAAGAACTGTGCCATGTGACAAGTGCCGTGATGTTGCCATCAAGTTGGGGTAGGTTGTCGATTGCAATTTAGTGTTATTTTCGATAGTTTTGCATATAGAAAATGATAATACGATGGTTTCAGACTAAAGCACCAACTATGTTGTTAATAAGAAAAAAAAAAAAATCAGAAAAATTATCTTAAGTATTTCGAACATTGTAATGCTTGGTTTTCACTTTATCATTTTTGATTTGTCATGAATGTTTATATTGTAAAATATCACAGGAATAACAACATTAATAAAATTTTTGCTAAAAACATGTGGAGAGATCAGTTTGACCATAGTACAATAAACAAGGTAGCAGCAGGTCTCTCAATCCTCTCTCTCTCTCAGAGTCAGAATTGTCAAAATCCATACAAATTATTTGATGTCTCGTTTTGATGCTCTAATTCGTTCAGTATTTTTTGACAATTCTGACTTTTGACCCTCAGCCCTGCAGCTACCTTATTTGTTGTACTATGAGTTTGTCGTATTTTTCGTCACTGTCAAACGGAAAAAAATTGACAACGTTCTGGCATTTTTCATAAGACTGACAACAACTGACCATTGAAAATGGCATAGTGAAAACCAGGCTTAACGATTTAAGATGTTCAATACAAATGAATTTTTTTAAGAAAAAATTTCTCTTCTTCTTTCTCTTGGTTTTGTAATAATTATCGACTCTTAAGGGCTGTCCTTTAGCTTTTACGTTCAGCTTTTTGATCAGTTCATATGTGTTGTATCTTTTGACTGACGGCGAAATATTTTTGATTCAAGTAGTGTGTTTTTTTTTAATTAAACGAAAAACCTTTCGAGTTGCAAACATTTTATATAATAAAATAATTTTATGATGGCCAAAATATTTGGGTCAAATTCAAAAAAAAAAAATATTATTTTATATTTTCCACTGGCCTCCGACGTTTAATGTTTTTGTTGCGCTCCAGCAAACACAAGCAACAGCAACTTGATTAGTTTAATATATTAATTTTAAAGTTACAAAAGGAGCCTACATGAAAAAAAAAATTGTTATGAACTTGGCGGCTGAACTTTGCGCGCAAATAAAAAAATGAGTTCAAGTTGCAAATTTCTCGAATTAGGTTAATCTCTCTTATTGAAACGTGTTAATTTTTGTGAGATTATCTGAAGTATCTCTCCATATTTTTATTGTAGTTTATTTGTATTATTTGGATTAACGTGTGCAAATTTAATTTTTTTTTATATTTTTATTATAACATTAACATCATTTTTAAAACTAAAACTTTTCAGAACTTAATATTACAAATTTTAAAGTAACTCTTTCTTTTTTAAGTTTTAAAGAAAACGCCAATTACTCAGTTAGACACATACAAATTTTAAACTTTTGACCAAAGAAATCTGACAGGAGAGACCAGAATGGTTTAAAAGTGATGCCAAAAAAAAACTTTTTTTAACTTTATGATACAAAAATGTACTACACTCATAAAAGAGAGTATATATTTAGCTTCATTTCGTAGTACTCCAAAATATCATTGCATACAGGGTGTCTGATAACTAGATGTTTGAAAAATCTCTTTTTTTTAGAGGTGTTGTATTTTTAATCTTTTTATCCATTTTCCTGGTGGAAAAGCAAACATTTTAGAATTTTGTATTATTAAAAAGGATATATTCTTAATGGAATAATACTTAATAGTGCAGGATTTGAAATACAAATGTTGAAAACAGTTGTTTTAAAAAATGCAAGAAAATTGTACTTTTATATTTAAAATACCACGGATATATGAAGAAATGAGAAAGAGTCGTCTAATGTATATTTGCATTTGTTTAGCTAATGTATATCTAAATTTTCACCGAGTGGCTTTACAATACTTGCAATGGTTTTGCAGAAAAATGAGCTACAGAAAAAGTTCAGTACAAAAAAATACTGTTTTTGACCCTTTTTTATTGCATCAAGTGCCAACCTAGCCGCTCCATGACTACAAAAATTAAGCAAAAATTAATTTTTATTGATCGATTTTTAAAAAATTCATCGAGTGGCTTTACGTTTTTCCTTACCAAAAAAAAAAAACACAAAAACAAATTGGCCATTTCAGCCCTTGAAAGGACTTTGACCGAGCTTCTTATGATCAATTGTGTTGTGTGTGTTATTAGATGTTTGCACACAATTGACCGAGAACTGGACCTACATGTCTTATGCCGACTCCGAACGGCTAAAGTTCATGTTCTCAAGAAGCTTTACATGGCATTATTTACTCTCTGAGGTTTGCCATTGTCTGCAGAGAGGTGGTGACCGATCAGAAAAATTTTTTATTGAAAAAACTTTTCGCCGCGGCTGGGGATCGAACCCGGGCTCCGAGCATGCTAAGCCTAACCATTGTTGAGAAATTAACCTTAATATGAAGTCAGGTTTGGGAAAAAAAAAATTAAAAACAACTAGAAAAACAAAATTTTTTGCTCAACATTGTTTACTTTGTTTTAAGCCCATGGGGACAACGCTCTCTGTGTATATTTATGTATACAAATAATATCTTATGTGGATTTAAAATTTTTAATATTGTATGTTTTAAACTTCAGTTTTTAAACCGTTGAAGTCCAGTTACGTTAATAATATAAAGATGCTTTAATTTTGGCTTAAGATACAACAATAAAAAAATATTTAAGTAGACTGCTTGATGATGTCTACTCATTTTTTAATAACATAAACTGAAAGGTTGTTTGCAATGAGAAAAAGAAATGAGGTAATGTCGCATTACAAGGAAATATATACTAGGTGTCAACAAATCAAGGGGCGTTTAAATAAATTTTCACAAAATGTTTTCGATTTGGTAGAAAATGACTTAACAAACATTAAGTACAACGAGGGCACAAAATTGGTGAGAAAATACTTTGACTGCAATGCAAAATGGAATGTACTGGAATGCATGAAATGTTTAGCTGAAAATAAAGATGCAACTCTTAAAAAAGTCGTGTGAAAGCAAGGAATCTATATAATTAATAGGCTAAGGTTTTTTTGTGACTTCAACTCCTCCCAGACCAATAGACCCATTTTATTGATTCAGATGTCATTTTGGCTGAAATTGTGCAAACCACTTTTAAAAATTGTGATTTCACTTCAGGGGGTTCCCAACCTTTAAAACAGAAATAAAACTTTTCTACAAATATAATTTATCAATATAATTATTTCAATATAATTAATAGGCTAATTTTTTGTGACCTCAACTCCTCCCAGACCAATGGACCGATTTTATCGATTCAGATGTCATTAAATCAGGTTTAAGCTGTAGATGTGCAAATCACTTTTAAAAATTGTGATTTCGCTTCAAGGGGTTCCCAACCTTTTAAAAGAGAAATAAAATTTTTGAAATTTAGTTTAAGAAGAGCTTATAAATTGATCGAATTTTAATTTTTTTCAAAATTAAAAACTTTTAACCAAAATTATCTTTTATGCATTCCTCAAATGTCAATTGTCCGAAAAATGCAGTTCCAAAATCAAAAGTTCCACTTTTCGAACAAACAACTCAGTCAAATTTTTTGGGTTTTTTGGCGTTTTTTCATCGGAATATGCTATAAATTGATGTTGTAGGTGTTCTGTAAGTATCTTTAATTAATTTTTTAACTATATCTTAGTAGTAATTTTTTTTTCTAAAATCTATTTTATAATTAATTTTTATTTAAATTAGTTGTTTTATAGCTTTAAAAGTTAAGCAGCGATGTTGTTGAATAGTAATAATATTTATCTCGGTAGTTATATTAGTGTAACTTCGTCTTCGTATTTTGACAGTTACATTTAAAATTTTAGCGTCAGATCATAAGTTTTAAGCATTCAGATTCAGAAGATGTTACTTTTCTTATTTTTTTAAAAGGATCAGCATTTTTGAGTCAGAAAAGTCAGAATTGACTGTTAAAATGTCCTACCAAAATTTGGGCTTGACAGTTAATTTTCAACTTTTAGAATTTTTTTTATACAAATTAAGTTTAAATATTAAAAATTAAGTTTTATCGGAAGTTATCTTTAAATTGCTTCTAAATTATCACAAATAAAAATGACAGCCAAGTCCCTGAACAAACATTGCTACAACTATATATCTTCACCATCTTCAACAGTAAAAAAAACTTTTTCCAAAAAACGCTGTTTTGTCATCATGCTAATTATAATAGTTCATCTTTGAAAATTTCTACAAACGGTTCTTGTAATCTTTTGCTGTCACACTGTGTTAAAAAAAGGAGTACAAGTTTGTTGGCATGTGGAACGTTAACTCATAAACCACTGAATAGATTTCGATGAAAATTTCACAAGCGGAACCTTTGAAATTTATTCCTAAGCAGTACTGTTTAGAGTTTTTTTTTTGTTTGCTTTTTATTCCAAATATTCAAGTTTGAAATAATTTAACTTATTGTTAGTTTGATGTTAATGAAAAGTAAGTCTCTCATGAGACACGCTTTGGTCACTGTAAAACAGTTGCCTTAAAAAAAAAGGTTTCGATTTCTGTTCAGTGCTTGCTATCTGCAGAAAATATGTGTTTCTCCTCTTCGTATGAATTCTTTCTACTCTTCGTGTATGCATCTTTTGTAGAAATTCAGTGGAGGATCTTTAATTTTAAATTCGAGAGTGGTTTCTGACTAAGCAGTGGCAAAGAAAATTAATTTGGTACCTTCAGTTCTTTCGAGCATTTTTAATTTAGGGTTGCCCAACCTGACGCGCTGTATATAATGTGCTTCCGATATACCATCTATTGTTGATTCTTTTAAGGGATAGCTCATGTCTTAATAGTTTCCATATGGTTATATCAATTAGTTACCCAGCTAAGTTTAAGTTTTTCCTTGTCTCATTGATAGATGAGGTATCTAAGCACAGTTGAAGATAAATTTCGTATGAATCCAACAAAAAATTAATTTTAAAGAATTATTTTAGTAAATTTTGTCAATATCATTAAATAATGAATTTTTAAATATATTTGAAAATCGATTTTGGATTTATTCAGTCAAGTCTAGAATATAAACTAAAACTTATAAATTGTTTTCAGAGTTGTGTGCACACATATTTTATCGAAATTATTTTAGTCACTTCTCTTACTTGTCTTAAATTTTTACATTTATTCGGAAAAATTGGCTTGGTACCATTACCTAGCAAATCAATCGAAGAACCTTTTTGATATTAAGCAAAACGAAAACACCTTTTTAATAGCGGGAAAAGTGTTTTGAAAACACTTGTTTATTGTTCTTATCTCTATACGATACAATTCGATACAGTTTTGACTGCTCAGATAAGATTGCAATTTATGTTAAAATTTAGATACCTACAATTAAAAGAAGTATTGTTCCTTCGATGCTAGTCACCCATCATCTTGATATTCCACCTTCTTTGATAGCGCTTTTCGATTGCCATTATATCCTAGTGGAACCGCTCACCGTGCTCGTCGCTCTTCGCGCCCAAGTTTTCCGGAAAAAAACTGAGATGCGTGTGCAGGAAATATATTTTCAATGACATATTGACATCTGTTGATTGAAACCAAAAGTTTTTCATTACAAACTTAACTCTATATATTGTTAGGAAGTATAATATATCAAATTACATACTTACTTATTTTTTCATATTTTTTGAACAAATTCTCGATAAGTTGCTCGTATTGAGGACTTTTGCAATTTCCAAGGAAATTGCTGACAACATCTTAGAATGCTTTCCATGCTGCAATTTTATCTTCCGACAGACATTTTGGAAATTCCTCGTCATGAAGGAACTTCCTTATTTGTGGTCCTACAAAGATGCCTTCTTTTATTTTTGGCTCTGATAGTCTTGGAAATTCATTTTTCAGGTAGCTGATTGCGTTTTTCAAGTTTTTCATTAAACCTAGTTTTATGTGCAGCGGCGGGAGAATAATGTTTTCCTTCGGTATCAATTGTGGCTGTGAAATATTGTTTTCACCAATAATATGGTCATCTCTAGCCGGGCAGTTTTCTGAACCAGCAGTTCTTTTTAAATCCGCCCTGTAATTATGGGCTTCATAATTGATTTTTTTTTCAAAAATACTGCCATTAAAGTGTACGTTTCTTTCATTTCCACGGAGTGACCGATTGGAATGGAAGGTTTATGGTTGCCATTATGTATCAAAACAGCCTTGAGACTGTATTTGCATCCATCAACGAACAAGCCATCCATTCAGTCGGATCTTAACTCTGACCGAGTGCAGTAAACAGGCCATGTACATCAGCGCAGTAACAAATTCCGCCATCCTTGGCGTAATATATAGCGAAACGATTACCTCGATTACGGTTAGTAGTTACCATGACCCCTGGAGCTAAAAAGTTGAACTGCTTCATTCGAGATGCATGCAACTCTGCATCTTGTTTGTTCAATTTTAGGTCACGTATCCACCAATCACTTAGTTGAGCTTGCGATAAAAAGCGTGGTTGGTTCGTTGGTACGTTCGGAATGAACTCACTTATAGTCAAAACTTTAAAGCTACTCGATTCTTCTGAATGTCTCGCTTCGCTTCCAGCTCTCTAAGTCGGGACATTTTGATACTGGTTGCTTGTCAGAGTGTGAAACTGACTTCGTCACCAACGAGATATCGGCGTACTTGACAGTGCATACACGACGGCCTTTGATTCCAATCAACTTAGTCAAACAGAAGTAGCAATCAGTTTCATGATTAGTTGGCTCTCTCCAGGACATTTGCACACCGAAATAAAGTTTTCGTTTTCTGCCTGAAGCCCATGCTTGCAAAGTTATCCGATAATTAGAACAACATACATTAGGCCGGATCATTTTTATATGGATAAAAAATGTCAACCGGTCGGGGTCTCAATAGTTAGAGAAACTCATTAAAATGATTTCTGCATACTTTTTTTTCAAATCAGAGAAAAACCGCCGAAGCAATTTTGATTCTCCTGAAGGTTCTTTTTGATAAAAAAAACATGTTTTTTGCTTGTAACTTTTTATTTTTTACAGAACGCATACCCACATCTTCTTAAATGTTAAATTTCTTACTCATACTAACATTTTGACATAACAAAATTGTTAAAATTTTGTTTCATTATGACTCTCATTGACCACCAAAAATTTAATTTTTTGCTATTTTTAAAAAGGCATTTTTTTAAAACCGCAGTAAAAGACACATTTTTTATTTGATTTAAGTGGAATTGTTGGAAAGGTATTAAGTTCTTCTAAAGGTATTAAGTTAAAAAATGTGTGTTTTTTTATTTTTTTATCTCAATATCTCAATATCTGTGCACAAAAATTGAAATTGCGAAAAAACATATAAAAGCTCCATCATTAAATTGCTTTTGAATTACAGCCAACATTCTTCTTCAAATTTAAAAAATAAAAAAAAAAATAATGCTTTTTTTGAGATATTAGCAAATACATTTTTTTTTTTAATTGGATGGCAACCCGAACATCCAAAATTTTAAAATTATATATTTTTCCAGAAACAACTTTCCAATGCCTTTCCAACGGTACCTTATTCATAAAAATTTAATAAAAACTGATGTAGATACAATTAATTGAAAATTCCCGATTCTGGCGTTTTCGCACGATTTGCAGAATTGAGAGATCCATAACTTTTCAACGAATGGCGATAAAAAAAATAAATGAACTTATGTTCTTAGAATTTTAAATAGGAAGCTATATCCCAAAAAAGCCATGAGGTAAATTTTTGAAAAACAGTATCGCGTTATGCGTGGAATGGGCGTAGTGTAATTCCTTGGTAGAACCGAGAGTTCGTTTAAATTTGAAGTTTTCAAGAAATTCTTTGTGTCTTGAAATCCAATAAAGGAAGATGTAGAGCTGCTCTGTCATCTTATTTAGAAAACTATGACAACTCAAAACTGTTTTAGGTTTTATATCACCTTACTGGACTTCTGGAAAACACTGCAATGATCGGGAACCAGAAGGCCAGGTTAATGTTTTTGGATTGATTTGGATATGTAACGGCCTCGATGTTCACTTGTTAAAAACCAATCCAAGTGTAATATTTAATATTTTATCCAAATATCTATCATTGAATTTATTATGTTCTTATTCCAGTCATTTGAACCAATATACTTTTCCAATTCAAAAGTCATCAGTTTCTGTCAGGAAAGTATTTTAATAATTGCTGATATTCTTATGGTTAAGTTACCCGACTACAAGTTGTCTCGCCAGCTGAGTAAGAAATAATATGAAGTTTTTTTCCGGTAAGGAAGTAATAATATAAAGCAGCAATATTCAAAATGTATATTTGTAACTTTAAAATAACAATACACCTGGCTTATACAGAATTTTGCACAAGTTGAATCACTTAATGATTTTTATTGAAGCATTCTTCAAACTTACTCCGAATGCATGTCTTTTGATAAATATAACTGTGAGTATTTTTCAAGTCTTCTGAAAAACTAATTGTTACTCTCATCCTTGATTTTATTTAAAACTCTTATGCATTTATGTGTATCTCTGTGATAACGATAGCTTGACCGCTGTATGCTCTAATTTGCCTCCGTCTAGCCAAGTTGTCGCTATGCCGGGTTACAAAGATGCAATTGCATATTTATATCTTAAGGCTATCTTAACTTAAAAAAACCAACATAAGATGGTCTAAATCTTGCAAATTTATAAGGAACGTCTTAACCTTACAAAAAAGAGGTAGCAAGAAAGAATATTTTGAATTGATTATGCTCAATACTTTCCTTTATATTGTCATAAGCTGAATTACATTTGGCCATAATTATAGTCGTTAGCCATTCTCATTGCTTTTATGGTTAGTTGTGTTCAGGGGTGCAACCAGGAATTTTTTTTGGGGGGGGTTTTATCAAATGTAGAACTTATATATAAAAACGATTTTACGTTATTATAGCGGCTGTGTTGTAGTGGTTAGTGCGTTCAATTTTTGCACTAATGGTTCCTTGTTCAAACTTCAGGCAAAACCAGCACCATATTTTTTTTCCAAAAAAAAAAAATGTAAAACGGTCACTGTCAGGACATTTTGTCTGTACAGAAGGTGAATAGCATTGGTAGTGGTCGTTTTAAAATAAACTTGCTTCAGCGTTGCTTAAAATCTGTTCGGCCAAAATATTTTGAAAGTGCCAGTTGTTTTATGGATTTTTTTCTTGTTCTGCAGTTGTACGAAGGTTGTAAGGATTGAGGTAAAATATTTTCATTAGTATTCGGGTCCCAATAGGGTCAGCAAAAATTAAATTGTTTTCTCCCAACACATTCAGAAAAAAATTCCTACATATCCCGCCAGTATTGAGAGTAACCAATTGCCTACTTATCACTAGCTATTTTACTAGTTCTTTACGTACAAGCTACTTTTCTGTCCCTAGGTAATGCATAGACGGGTCAGTTGAATCTACTTCAAGCTCGTACTGTTTATTGTTGATGTTTTTTACGGCTTTCTCTCATGAAAATGGCTGATATTATTCAAAGCAACTTTTTCGGAAAAAATATGATATATGAGGCTTTTCAATTTCATTGAACAACGTGAATACAAAATTCTAATAAATAAAAACAATTTAACTGAAGATTGATGGTGCAATGCCTAGGTTTTGTTTTTTTTATATTTATGACTAGCGAATAAGCTTGCCCTATAGTACTAGTGAAGTGGCTAGGGAATGGGAATGTAAAAGGTAGCAATTGACTCCTTCCTATGACATCTTCACGTTAAATTCGCCAGTTGAATGCAAAGAAAGTAGATTGAAGTAGAACTAGTACTGGCTACCTAGGGGCTAGTGAAATCTCTAGTTCTGTACTAGTGCCAAATACTGCTGGGATATTTCTCCGATAAAAAATTTCTCTATTTTCGATAATATCATTTTTCTCTTTTTCAAATAAAATTTTCTTCAATTAGAATAAATTTTCACATTTTCAAAGAAATATTTCTTCACTTGTGGGAAATGGAAATATTTCAATGTCTCTTATAATGATGAGTATTTTTCTCGCACAAAAAAATTCTCATTTATAGAGAAAAATGTATGGAAAATGAAAAATTGTTCCATTATTTTAATAAACTAGTAAGGTATATCTTCGACTTGGCCGAAGTAAAAATACCCCCACGGCCGATTCTTAAGGGTGGAAGAATCTTAAATTGGAGAGCTTTTTGTATGAGCTTTTGAGAGATATTATTATTTTTATGTGTCTAAAATACATACATATCAAATTGTTTTCCTGCAGCTTAAATATAAGCCTTTTTATAAAGTTTTAAATTTTGGGGTTGTATGGGAGGTGGGCGTGTTCGATTGTGTATGACGCCCATTTTTCTAGCATACCTCAGTTTCGACATAGAATACACAAATACCGAGTTTCTGTCTTGTAACTTTAATATTAGCCTCTTTATAGATTTTTCAATTTTGGGGTTGTATGGGAGGTGGGCGTGTTAATAGGTGGATGACGCCCATTTTTATAACACACCTCAGTTTTGACATTGAATACACAAATACCGAGTTTTCGTCTTGTAACTTTAATATTAGCCTCTTTATAGATTTTTCAATTATGGGGTTGTATGGGAGGTGGGCGTGTTAATGAGTGGATGACGCCCCTTTTTCTAACACACCTTAGTTTTGACATTGAATACACAAATACCGAGTTTCCGTCTTGTAACTTTAATATTAGCCTCTTTATAGATTTTTCAATTTTGGGGTTGTATGGGAGGTGGGCGTGTTAGTGAGTGGATGACGCCCATTTTTCTAAGACATCTTAGTTTTGACATAGAACACACATATATCAAATTTCAGTATTGTAGCTTCAATATTAGCTTCTTTGTTGAGTTTTAAATTTTGGGGTTGTATGGGAGGTAGGCGTGGTTTTCATCCGATTTAGTCCATTCTCGAACTTGACCTTAGTTTTTTAAAAAAAAGCTTAAATATCGAATTTCATTACGATATCTTCAAAATTACGGCTGTAATCGTGTCGACAGACGGACAGACGGACAGACGGACAGACGGACAGACGGACAGACGGACAGACAGACGGACATGGCTAAATCAACTCAGGTGGTGATGCTGAGCAAGAATATATATACTTTTCCATACCTACCACGCCTCCTTTTGGGTGTTACACACGTCGTGACAAAATTAATATACCCCTTACGCAGTACGCGTGGGGGTATAAAAATTCACTATGCGAAGTATTTTCTTCAATAAAAATAAATCTTTTCTCAAAAATAAAAAAGTCTTATTCTCTAAAAACGATAAATTTTTATATATTTCTCTTCTTCATGGAAGCTTTTTATTATTTTTATGCCTTTTATCTTATTTCGAGAAACATTTTACTGAGTAGAGTTCACATTTTTCATCCATACTTCAATTCGTTGAAAAATACCCAATTGGCTGGCGCTAGCTTTAAAATTCGTTCTTTACTTCAGTAAAGAAAGTACTCATACTTATTATGCTCAATTCCGAACGTAAAAAAAGCGTCTGAATTTGAAAAAATCGTTTGAGTCCTTCGCTACCGAAATAGCCTATGAAATTATCTCTAATATCGAGTTTTATAGCCTTATTCATAATCTTCCTCTAATCTAATCAAATCTTAAATACCTCAAAATTGCGCAAATATTATCCGATTTTGGAAAAATGTAGAAAAGACCTATCGTAAAAAGGTGAAGTTATTTCGATTTAAATCAGTTTTTGCTCATTGGATAAGTAATACCGTATAACTATAATATATCACTGGATGGGCGAACAGAAGAAAAAGCAAACCAACATCTTTTTACCTAATAAGCCATTATTCCTTAATATCGGATATTTGACAATTTAGAGAAATTTTTATGAAACGAATTTTGAAAAATACGATGGAAAATTAGAAATTGCGAATTTTTTTCTCCAGTTTTGGAAGTCAATCGGAATTATTTTTGTCATGAATCACATGACTTCATTATAGTTCTGCAGTGTTTGTGTCATCGATGTTTAAAAAAATAACTATGAAAAAAGGACGAAAATTACAATTTAACGGGAAATTTCTTTGATGTTTTCGGTGGCGAGTGACTCAATCGATTTTCCTCAAATTAAGGCTTTTTTTTTTGTCTTACTTTTGAATTAATTTTTTCTTAATATTTCAAGATTCCTTAGTGGGCTCCATGCTAGAAGTTGAAAAGATAACTCAAGTCGAAGTATTCCCAACAAAGTATAGATTAGCATGCTCAGAGCCCGGGTTCGATCCCCAGCCGCGGCGAAAATTTTTTTTCAATAAAAAATTTTTCTGATCGGTCACCACCTCTCTGCAGACAATAGCAAACCTCAGAGAGTAAATAATGCCATGTAAAGCTTCTTGAGAACATGAACTTAAGCCGTTCGGAGTCGGCATAAGACATGTAGGTCCAGTTCTCGGTCAATTGTGGGCAAACATTTAATAACACACACAACACAATTTCAAGGGCTGAAATGGCCAATTTGTTTATGTTTTTTTTTTTTTTTAATATTGGGATTTCGAAAAAGTTCCGCTACAAATTTGACCAAAAATTAAACTCGTTTTCTTATATTTGAAACGAGCTTTTTAAACCATATTTGTGCCGTTTTAATAGATAAGAGTAAACTCGCCATTGCACGTGCCTCAGTTTTCAAAATGACTTTTAAACATTTCATATCGTTTAAACATGCTTTAAGCTTCTTGGAAGACTCATCGTAAGCAGCTTTCGCTTGCTTCTTGATGTTTCACTTAATAACTGTGATTATCATGAAACATATTGTAAATGTTACACTTGATAACTGTGAGAGTGTAAAACAAAATCACTCAATTAAAAATTTTTAAAGAATGTTGTTTTTAATTTTTAAATTGGTTGATTAACAGGTTATTTATAAAAAGTTGTTACTGTTCTGATTTTTGCCAAGCAATTTTGCTAGCACTTTAAAGTAAAAATTTGCGAATGTTTTCATACTAATTTTAACTTTGATGCCATTTTTCCAATTAATATCATAAGAGTTAACATAAGCTGTAGTGAAGGTAATTGAGGCCTTTATTATGAAAATAAATTACTGTCCAACTATTTAAAATTAACAACCCGATGTCGCATATGTTATACATATGTTATCACAGCTACACGTAAATTGAACTAGCAATTAATAATCAACAATTAATAACACAGTGCGACACAAAAAAATAACTTCAAATATCTCAATGGTTTCTAGTAGTACATGGTCTATATATTATGCCCTCATACTCAGTTTTATCGGATTAGGTCAAATAAGAGAGAAATTCAAGGTCAAATTTCACCTTTAAGTCACCAATTTTTTCTTATATCTCTTAAGCTAAATTCAAATCCTGTGTAGTAACTGCATTTAAATATTTGCAATGGATGGTTCTTTACATTTTGATACCATTTTTTGCTCAAAGAGTTACGTAAGGGGATTAATTATTTCTTCGAAAACAGGGCTTTTTTAATAAAAAACAAAATTTTCAATAGTTCATTTACTTTGTATTTGTCTTCAAAAACAATAATATTTTGCTGAATTTTTGCACACACCTTAAGTAAAATAAAAAAACCCACCTCTGAAAAGATCACAACAATTACATGTGCGCATCCAAAGATATTCGGATTCAAAGATTACCAAAAATGGTAACTTCGTTAATGCAATCCCTAGAGTAAAATCATTCAGATGAAAATTATAGAGCCAACAATTTTCTTCAAAACTGTCCTTAACATTTTTACCGAAAGAGTTACCGTTTTAAAGATATGCGCGAAAATATGTTATTACAATTATATGAAAATTATATATGAAAAATTTAAACCGTTAAAATAAAAATTATTTTTATTTCTATTTCTTCTCAAGTTCGAATTTTTCATATAAGTTGTAAATACATATTTACGCGCATATCTTTAAAACGGTAACTCTTTCGGTAAAAATGTTAAGGACAGTTTTGAAGAAAATTGTTGGATCTATAATTTTTATTTGAATGATTTTACTCTTGGGCTTACATTAACGAAGTTACCATCTTTGGTAATCTTTGAATCCGAATATCTTTTGATGCGCACATGTAATTGTTGTGATCTTTTCAGAGGTGGGTTATTTTATTTTACTTAAGGTGTGTGCAAAAATTCAGCAAAATATTATTGTTTTTGAAGACAAATACAAAGTAAATGAACTATTGAAAATTTTGTTTTTTATTAAAAAAGCCCTGTTTTTGAAGAAATAATTAACCCCCTTACGTAACTCTTTGAGCAAAAAATGGTATCAAAATATAAAGAACCATCTATTGCAAACATTTAGATGCAGTTACTACACAGGGTTTGAATTTAGCTTAAGAGATATAAGACAAAATTGGTGACTTAAAGGTGAAATTTGACCTTGAATTTCTCTCTTATTTGACCTAATCCGATAAAACTGAGTATGAGGGCATAATATATAGACCATGCACTATTATAAACCATTGCGATATTTGAGGTTATTCCAATTGACCCTTAAATTGTCACACAGTGTAATTAAGATAATAAATTTGTTTTGCTTTATCAATATGGATTATACTAATAATAGGCGTGGCATGTCCATTTATACAAACATCAAACTATAACCGGAAATGGACCTTTAAAATGCTGTCACAGGTGCAAATCCTGGCCAGCCTAACGTCCCACGCTTTAACCTTTATTTATTTCTTTTATTATATCCTATCAACTGAAGTTAAAAATTAATCAATATCTACGTCATTAGAGTTGTTGATGGTGGTTGAGATGTGTGTTGGCTGAGGTAAAGGCATAACACTTACCTCTAGTTGAAATTCACAAGCTGATATAACGCTCCGTCACACATACAACATTCTACACATGTTTCACTTTATTTTCCTTTCTCTTCTACTCAACTATCTTCCCATTTAGGAACCAAAGCAGACTTGACAGAATAGATTTGACACCTGAAATTCTTGGTTTAAAGCAGCAAAAAATGGTTATTTTCTTTCTATTTATAATGCAATTAATGTGCTTGATGCAATGATTTTAATAAAAAAAAATTTGTGGCACATTAAGTTTTGCAAATCAAAAGACTGAAATAATATAAAAAGTGAACGGAAGGAAAAAATAAAGCTAATTTACTCAGACGTAAATAAAGAAATTCTGCGATGATAAGAGTAGCTGCTGCGATAGTTATGATTGCTTCGTAGGAAGCTGCTTAATTTGACTGTTCAAAAAACATGTAAATTTAAAGTTTGAGTAAAAATATCTCCTAGACATAATGTGATAACAATATCACATTTACAGCCAACAAAAATTCTATTCTTCAGCTTTAAAGTTCACTAACATCACTTCGTGCCAGTCAGTTCAGCTGAAAATGCTTTAAAAACGGAAAAATTTTAAATAGCCGGTTTTGCAAAAGCAAAATAAAAGAGAAAAAAATTAATAAAAACAGTTTGTATATAAATAATATAAATAAAAATGTACAAAAAAAAATTAATAAATGAATTAAATTTTTCAGAAACAACGCGTTTCGATTTGAAAGAAATAGTAAAAAATTCATCGACACTGATATCAGATAGTTGTATATGAAAGAAAAAAAAAAACAAAGCTAAAAAAAAGTTTATGCAGCATCGTTTCTCTACAGCGCCTTAACATCTGTAAGACTTTTAAAAAACCATAATGCTCGAAATTCGAAATGTAATCCTTATCAACATTATTTAAACATAATTATCATATTATCCCCAGCCGCGGCGAAAAAATTTTTTTCAATAAAAAATTTTTCTGATCGGTCACCACCTCTCTGCAGACAATGGCAAACCTCAGAGAGTAAATAATGCCATGTGAAGCTTCTTGAAAACATGAACTTTAGCCGTTCGGAGTCGGCATAAAACATGTAGGTCCAGTTCTCGGTCAAACATTTAATAACACACACAACACAATTGATCATAAGAAGCTCGGTCAAAGTCCTTTCAAGGCCTAAAATGGCCAATTTGTTTTTTTTTCATATTATCCACCAACTGAGGTTATTGTGTGAAAAATATGTTATGTATCTAACATTCAACTTCGGGGCAAGTACTTAACTGCACTTAACTGCACTGGCAAGTGCATTGAACCGTGAATAACCCTATTTTGTCGGAAAAAATGGCATGAGTATGAGTTGGAGAATGCCTGCCTTCAAAATCATATGACATCAGGCGAAAGAAAAGAAAGAGAACAGTTTTTCACATTTTTTTCCTATATGTCTTAGACTTGACCTGATTGAAAAAAAAAAAACAGAATAAACGCACAAAAAACCCAAACTTTTGTCTTCTCTGGTCCAAAAACGTATAAACCTGTGTTTTTATAATGGCCGGCAAACACAGAAATTTTGAACGAAACCGAATAATCGTCCCTGTTTTAATATTCAACATATTGTTGTGGAAATATTAATAAAAATTGAATTTTTTTGGAAAAACACTTTTTTATTCAAAGGCTAAAGAGCCTATTTCTGGGCAGCAATCTTGCTCGCCAAGTTTTGTTTTGGTAGTTTAGGGTATTAATTTTTATGAAAAAATGACTTCACAAAAACAATATTTTTTTATTTTTTAATTAATATAATATATTCAACCGTCATCATCATAGTCTTCTCATAAAAAGCAACTAGTTCATTTTTTCAAAAATAGATATAAGTCCCTTTAAATATTAAACTCTTCAAATGAACAAAATACTTTGGTTCATACAAAAAAGTATGTTGAACATTAGGTCAGTTCAAAAATATATGGGAGAAATTATAAATCATTTTTCTACGGTGCACGTCCATTTTCTGAAGGCTTGAAACCTTTTTAAAATAAAAATACGTTTTAACACAAAAAATATGACCTCTTGATATTCCGCAAATCATTTTAAAGTCAATTCGGTTCTCTATTGTACTTAAAGTTTTGAATAATGTGGCGTACAAACTGAAACACACATGATACATATTTTCAAAAAAAATTATTTTTAATGATTTAAGCTTTTTTATATGTTGAAACATGCATGCGATAACTTTTGGTGAAATTTTGAACATGCAGCTAAACTTTAAGCAAATATTAGTTATTCCTCATCAAAATTATTTTCTCATTTTGTTCCAACAACTTGTAATTTTGAATAACTTGAAAAATGTTTGTAACTTTGTATTTTTGTGCAAAGCTTAAAGTTTCCAGCGGCATGTCAATGTTTAAACTTTTAGACCATAAAATACAAAAATTTCTGGAAACCCCAATGAGAACTACTTCTTCTTATATAACATTCGTATCAGTGGTGTAGATACAGAGGTGGTCCACGGGTCTTGAAATTTAATATTTTAGCAGGTGTGGGTATGCGTTTTTTGAAAAATAAAAAGTTACAAGCAAAAAACATGTTTTTTTACCAAAAAGGACCTTCAGGAGAATCAAAATTGCTTCGGCAGTTTTTCTCCGATTTGAAAAAAAAGTATGCAGAAATCATTTTCATGAGTTCCTCTAACTTTTGAGACCCCGACCGGCGAAATCTAAATTTCGATCCGGTCTACTACTGGACAGTGCTTTAAATATACGCGAAAACATTTCACCTACAAATATTTCATGATCTGAGCTGAAATGAAATTAAAAGTACACTGAGAAGAAAACCATACTTTACAATAGAAATTTAATGCATTTGTGTTTCTACAAAACAAAAGTTAAAATAACCGTGTTTCATATTCAAACAAATTTCTTTCTTTTTTTTTCCTAAGTTTTTTTATTATTTCTTTACAGTAACAAAAAAAAGAATCGCTATCTGAGATTGAAGTAAAAATTTCTGTGCAGACTAGATCAAGTTTATTTTTGCAGATCTTATTTTTAACACCCATTCTCTAGGAAAGTTTACGGGTAGTGAAAAAAAATGTCACTTTTGAAAATTCCATACCTTTAATGGGTACTCTAACAAGTATGTATTTACTTAACTTAGCGACAGGTCATTACTATATTCGAAAAAGTGAGAAAAACTTTACAAAATTTTAAAATAAGTAACATAAATTTTTTGTGCGCTTATTTGTTTTAGAAAAGCAACTTAAAAACAGTTGAATTTTTATACATTTTTTCCTATCAAATATGTTTGATATATGTTCAATACAGTTCCAAAATGACCTTTAAGCGAATTGATCAATATCTTTCCTATTAATATCTACTAGTATCGCCTGGGGTCGAAATTCGACCAATTTATTGATTGCCAATTTATAATTATATGCGAGATTATTAAAATAAGTTCGAGGCTATATCTCTTAATTGATCGAAGATATAAAGCTATTTTCTTCAACAAAATTATTTTTTTATTTTATTATTTTGTTCAAAAACAGAAAAACAACATTTTAAAAAAATTTAATTTTGTCAAGGAAATCATAGGGGGTAGCCTTTGATGGCACGGACAGTTTATTAATTAAGTGTCAAGACAAAATAAATTCACCTAAAATTCGCTATAGACTTTGAAAGAAAATCAAAAATGCAATTTTGAGTTTTTGTTTTTTTACAACAAAAATCATTTTTAACCCCATATTTTAAGAATAAATCAAATTTTATGGTCTTTTTTGAAAAGGAATAATTTAAATATAAACAAACAAATAACGGTATTATTTTAAAAAGTTTTTTTAAGCTAACTGATAAGACTTAAATACAAAAAAGAAATAAATAAAATTTATTCACAGATGGCGGAGTTATTGGCTTCAGATATTAGAACATTCAATTTGAGACAGTTTTTTTCTCTCTCTTGGCATTTGGTTGAAACACACGCTAAATAACTAACGACAATATTAAGAAAATTCATTAAAAATACTTTGGGTTAGAACTTTGCTGTAAATTATATCACATTTGAAAGAAAATTTAACAAACTTTTAGAAAAAATTAGAAAAATTGAAAAACCGTTAAAATTCGACCAAGATGTCGAAACATGAAAAGTCAAATTTTTGAGTTCAAAACACATTTTTTTACAAATTTTACAATTGACGAATGCATAAAACTACATTTTTTTAAGAAATTGGTACTTTTAAAAAAAATTCAAATTCGACCAACTCAAAAACTCTCCCCCAACCAAATTTTATATTAATCAAAGACCGGGTTTTTTCTCAAAAATTTAATTTCTCTCTTAGAAGGTTGGGAACCCCCTCTATCAGATATATCATTTATATATACATTCTGCACATCTGGACAACAAAACCTTTCGAATGATATAAGTTTAATTTATTTTGAGTTTTAATTAATATCAAAAATATATAAGATTCTATCTTTCAATATCCTCCAATAAAGGTCAAATATTTTTGGCTCAAAATGTGATTATGTTCTCATTATTATTACAGTTGCGAATAAAAAATTTTAAATTTTTTTTTTCATTTTATTACACCTTTAAAAATCATCTCTTAAAATAATTTATAAAGAATAGCAAGAACAATAGTATAGAACGCTGTAAAGAGTGCGAGCCCCTTGAGTCAGTTTAAACGCGTTTTTAACTTTAAACACGTTTTTCTCGAAAGAACATTTTTTCAACTGGCGGACTTTTAATCTCAGGATTGGCCCGGCCGATTTTGAAAAACCTTGTTTTATTTTCTGACATATTTTCTAAGGCAATCTATCAAAAAGTTTTTTTTTTACAATTTAAGTTAGCAAACTCCGATTTGAGAAAAATTTTAAATATTTTGTTTAGATTTAAAAGGTTGAAAAAAGCCATCTCTTGATGCACACTCAAAAAAATTAAGTTAGCAATGTCAAAAAAGATAACAATGTATTCAAGATCTGTTTATAACAAGAATTGAAAAATTATTTAAACGGAGTGTTTTTTCAATGTCACACTCAATGTCAAACTTTCCTAAAGTAAGAATATTGATGTTTTACATAAATTTGTAAACTTTTTTTATTAAATAATTTCTTTTTAATCTTCATTTCCGTCACAAATGGTAGACACACCAAGAAATTTTTTTCTAATAATGACATTTTTTCATGTATATGAACAATTACTTTGATTAAAACTAGTTTTGTACATTCATGTATAGCGAAATCATTAGTATAGGTATTAATATGAACAAAAATTTATGCGAAAAACATTTTTGCAAAAAAAATGTTTTATTTTTTTTTTTTAAATACAATACATTAATTAAAAACATATTTTTTGATTTTGGTGTCAAAAATATGTGATGGTTATTTTATCCATTAAGTTTTTATATATAATTCCCACATAATTCGCACTCGTCACACACGGGACAATCTTATGTCACACCCGTCCCATTTAAAAGTTTAAAAAAGAATTGTTATCGCCATTTTGTCAAAATATTTTTCGCTGGTATTCAACAGAAAATATATTAAATTTGTGGCAGATGGACTGAATTTCAATGTTAAAACCAGAATTTTTAGTTTTTAAACTTGTGCTCGTCACACCCGTCCCAGGTGTTTCAACGAATGTAACTATTAAACTAGTATAAATAATTGCATTATGTTTTAGCATTTTGAAACCTTGGGATATCTTTTTATAGACCCTATAGTAAATTGCTTTAATTTTAACTGGTCAATTCTATTTTCAGCACGATAAAGAAGTCAAAACGTCACACCCATCTTTATGGAATGAGCCAAAGGTTAAAGGTCCAAAAATGTGGTAAATTTTTTTTTTAAATTCTAGAGTGGTCCCCGTCGAAAATTTTTTTATTGAGAATAGGTTGTAAAGTATTTTTTACCTACCCTCTTACCCGCGAGGGGCGTGGCACTTTTTCAAAACACAAATTTTCGGTTTTACTTCAGTCTTTAAATCACACATCAATGAAACGGTACGAACTTAATATTGAAGCTTGGCCTTCGACTGTCAAATTTGAGCGATCTTTAGAAAGGGTGGTATGGTACCGCCCATAAAATTCAATATTTTGATATTGCATAGATTTGGAACTAAAAGTCGGATAACAATTAAACTCAGTGTGAATAAACTGATTGGCTAGGTCTTTTAAATATAAAACAGATACGGGCATTGGAAAATGGGGCGTGGCCTTACCCATTCAATTAAAATTCTCGATACAAAATAGTCACAGATCATTTAAACTCAGAGTGGAGTTACTATTTGTAAGAAGCCTTCTATTGGAAAACTGGACAGACATTGGACAAGGAGACGGCAGCAACGCGCCGGGTACCAGCTAGTTTTATATTAAACTCTTTTCCTCTATTTTTAAAATGTGATTTTCTGTTTCCTTCAAATAAAAAAAATTTGTTTCCAAAAAATCTCAAGAAAATTGATGGTTGTTCTTACAAAACTTAAAGGTGATAAAAAATAAACAACTTTGAATATGTAAAAATTACATTGATTTGGTATAACACAGTTTTTGGAAGGTTTCGAAAAAACTGTAATCTTTAAGAGCAAAAAAAGGATCTTATATATTAATTCGTGAACATTAAAGTTTGTCGTACGCTTTTTTGGTATTAATTAAAACTCAAAATAAATTAAACTTATATCATTCAAAAGGTTATGTTGCCCAGATGTGCAGAATGTATATATAAATGATATATCTGATAGAGGGGGTTCCCAACCTTCGAAGAGAGAAATTAAATTTTTGAGAAAAAACCCGCTCTTTGATTAATATTAAATTTGATTGGGGGAGAGTTGGTTTTGAGTTGGTCAAATTTGAATTTTTTTTAAAAGTAACAATTTCTTAAAAAAATGTAGTTTTATGCATTCGTCAATTGTAAAATTTGTAAAAAAATGTGTTTTGATCTCAAAAATTTGACTTTTCATGTTTCGACATCTTGGTCAAATTTTAACGGTTTTTCAATTTTTCTAATTTTTTCTAAAAATTAGTTATATTTTCTTTCAAATGTAATAAAAATTACAGCAAAGTTCTAACCAGAAGTATTTTTAATGAATTTTCTTAATATTGTCGTTAGTTATTTAGTGTGTGTTTCGACCAAATGCCAAGAGAGAGAGAAAAAAACTGTCTCAAATTGAATGTTCTAAATTGGGAAGACAATATCTCCGCCATCTGTGAATAGATTTTATTTATTTCTTTTTTGTATTTAAGTCTTATCAGTTATCTTAAAAAACTTTTGAAAATAATACCGTTTTTTGTTTGTTTATATTTAAATTATTCCTTTTCAAAAAAGACCATAAAATTTGATTTATTTTTAAAATATGGGTAAAATGATTTTTGTTGTAAAAAAACAAAAACTCAAAATTGCAATTTTGATTTTCTTTCACTCAGGGAAAAAACACAACTTAAAATTAAATAATATCGTATCAATTTTACGTTGTTCCATTTTTAAAAAATCGTCTTTAAATTCACCATGAAAGCCTTCAAATCAAATATGAAAACATTTTGTTATTCAAAAAGAAGTAGAAAAACTTCAAAATAATGATGAATGCACTTACTTTTATTTTCAATGAAGTATATCAAATTCGAAAGTAAGTTGAAAAATTACATTGTTTAGAGTTGAAGTCGTTAAAAGTGAAAACGAAGTTGAAGACACTTCAATTTGAAGTTGCATACTTTCATGTGTCAAAATAAAATATAAAAATAGTTTTAGTTTTCTGAAATAAAGTGCGGAAGCTGGAAAGTAAATCCTGCTTAAGTTCATGTTAAGTTAATGTGAAAACAAAAGCAGTAAATTCAAATAAAGACGATATTAATAAGTAATTGCTAACATTGGGCTCTGGACTGAATTCTGAGAGAAGTTCTTTTTATGGAGGAAACAAGACGGCATTTTTTGAATATTTAAGGTACCTACAAGTTATTGCTTGAGCTCAACATAATACAATCTGTAAATACAATACTTATTTAGATTAATATATTTTAGTATTTCCAAATAATTAATTAGTTAAAGTAATTTACCAAATGTTTTTTATGTGTCAATAAAAGAAAATTTCTGAAAAAAATAATATTGTTTACTTATTTGTATGTATCCATGTGATATCAAAAATTTTTAGGATTTGATTCAAAGCTATTTTCACTTTGATTCATTAATATAACGATTTGGAATCAAAGCTATAGTGCATTTAAAATAAAGATGAAAGTATTTGAATTGAATATGATTCCTTATTGAATTAAATCGCAATCCACGTTAAATTGAAGTGGAATGCTTTTCATTTCAAAGTGCTTAAAACTTTAGTTTAAAGTGAAAATAACATCAAACTGGATTTGTGTTTTTCAAAGTGGAAACACTTTGAATTGAATATTTTCGTGTTTGGTGCCAAATTGTTCCGAAAAATATTTGAATCGAAGTGGTTTTCTTTGATTTTACGTTGTTTTTTAGCTCAGTGTTCAAAATCTATACCGAATTTGAGGTGAATTTATTTTGTCTTGACACTCAATCAATAAACTCTCCGTGCCATCAAAAAATCAAGGCTACCCCCTATGATTTCTTTGATAAAATTAATTTTTTTTTAAATGTTGTTTTTCTGTTTTTGAAAAAAAATAATACAATAAAAAAATATTTTTTTTGAAGGAAATAGCTTTATATCTCCAATCAATTAAGAGTTATAGCCTCAAACTTATTTTAATCATCTCGCATATATCTATATATTAATACGCAAACAAAAAGTTTTGGGTACACTTTTAACTGTGTTAATGTCAATATATTTACATAATACTTATATCGATGGAAAGGTATTTTTGAGTAGAAGTGCAGAATAATATTTTTATTTGAATAGGATGTCATTAAGATAGGTTAATTGAAGGAAACGTAAAAACACCTTTTTCCCAATGGGTTTTATCAGAAAAAACATCAAAATATGCGTCATAGCTCTGTTAAGCATCGCTGTTGTAGCCAGTGTTGCCAGAAAGTTTTGAGAAAAGAAGCTAGATGGCCTTTAAAAAATGGCTAGAAAAGGCTAGATGGCTTTAAAAAAAAAGCTAAAAAAAGGCTAGATTTGTTAACGCTATTATACCCTAAACATGTAAGGTCAGGGTATATTGACTTTGTGCAAACGTTTGTAACGCATAGAAATAAGCGAGTCCGGTATAGAAAAGTATATATTCCTGATCAGTGTCACCTCTTGAGTCGAGCTAACCATGTCCGTCCGTCCGTCTGTCTATGTGTTATCTGTTAATATAGGTTAAGAAGGAGATGAGATTGGTACACATGTTCACATGAACCCAAGCATCTGCACTATTGAATATTTTTAGAATCCGCCCACGGACACGCTTACTTCCCATACAACTAACAAATAAAAATCGCTGTATAGATGGTTGTAATTAAGCTACCGAAATAAAATTTAAATGTATTTATTTTGTATCAAAACGTAGACGTACACAAAAAATTGGCGTGCTCTACCCATGAACATGCCCACCTCCCATACAACTCCAACATTGAAAACACTATTATAAAGACCCTTTTATTTGAACTACAGGGATTAAACTTATCAGATATGTATTTTATATTAAAACTTAGATGTGTACTTAGATGTAAAATAGTCGTCATTCGCCCTTAAACACGCCCACCTCCCATACAACCCACTATAGTAAAAACGCTATAAAGAGGTTTATATGAGCCAAAAATATAAAACTTGGTATTGAGATTGTTGTATCAAAACTAAGATGTGTTCACAAACTGAGCGACATCCGCCCATAAACATGCTCATCTCCCATGAAACCCACAATATGGAAAACACAATAGAAACGTTTATATTTGGCCTACAGAGATAAAACTTGGTATGAGATCATAGTATATTAAACTAAGGTGTGCTCACAAAAAAAGGCGTAATCCACCTACGAACGCGCTTTCCTCCCATACAACCTTCATTAGTAAAACCTATATAGTTCTATAAATACAGGGATTTTAAACAAAAATAGGAAGTTACTTCTATTTGTTTTAGTATTTTAATATATAGTTTATTTAAATATAATAGGAGGTCTAGGGTATTTCATAGTCGGACTAGACTTTCTTTACTCGTTTTCTTTTAAGAACAGTTGAATACGGTTTCTTTTCTAGTTTTTTTTTTTAAATTTCGTTGTACTAAGAATTCTTTCTACCTCAGCGTTGCTTAATGCTAAAATAATAAAACTAAAAATCAAATCTGATAGCTCTTGGAACGGATCTTCATTCAATGAATCTCTAGCTTCTGCCCAGCTAGATTCCTATTCTACTTGTGATTTACAATTTTTTGCCATTATATTTCAATTATAGTTATTTCTTCTGTAGAGTAACTGGAGTTTTCTTTCTCTATAACAGAAAATATTTGGGTTTAACCACTTTAAAAGAATAAAAAGAGCAATAGAAGATTTACACTTTCAAAATTGCAACGTCAGAAAAATTGGATGTAGTAATGCATCTTTAAGCAATATATTAAAAAAGGCTAGAAAAGGCTAGAAAAAAACAAAAAAAGGCTAAAAAAAAGGCTAGAGGCTAGATGGTAATTTTCGAGGCTAGACAACAAAAAAAAAGGCTAGATCTAGCCTCAAAAAGGCTAGACTGGCAACACTGGTTGTAGCCTCCAAAAAGAAGAGTAAATGCGAGCGTAACAGTGAGATGGACAGAGATTAACAGAGCTGTGTCGTATTGTTGTTGTAAAGGCTTTTTCTCAATTTCACTCTCCTTGAACACACTGATAGCCTGAATAGAATGAACATTCTGCTTTAGCGTTAACCAAAAAAAAAAAACTGTTGAGCAGGTGTTCATTCGATTAGTGATTGCTGATTGGATTAGTGTCGCTGGCACAACGCACTTTTGGAAAATTTTAAGTTTTCGCTGGAAAATAACTTTTTTAATAAAACTTTATAGGACGCAAGTTATACTAGCCCAACAATAAAGAAAAAGGCAAGCTTTACTAAAAAGAATTTTAACGAAAATGTGTATTGAGAAGAGGAGCAAATCGGTGCACACCAAAGAAGCCTCCGGTCACCACTTGGTGTAAAATGTTAAAAAATGTAAAAAATAATTTTATAATCGTGGAATTTTATAATTCCGAGACAGCTATGGTGTACGCCGATTTGCTCATCAAAAACAAAACAAGGCATGTTCAAGTTACAAGTGCAAACTGAGTTAAGCTTTGCACTGGTAAGTCAAACTTAGCTCCCTGTGCAGACATATCATAAGCATGTTTAAGGAGGGTGTAAGGGTTTCAGCATAGAAAAAAAAACACTGAATTTTTTTTTGAGTATGAGCAAATTTATTAAAACCTTTCGTAAATTATTAAGTGTACTTTTACCAATATTCTGTAATTTTTTTCCCGGAATATTGAAATATTGAAAAACAAGCCGTGACAGAGCTTTTCCCGGAAATCAAAAACCATTAATATTTAGTCAAAGTATCATCAAATCCTCCCCCCAACGTTCTTTGATTATTTGTTTTTTCATGTAAAAATTTTTGGTAGCCATCTGAAGTGTAAACTGCTATTTTCCACGAAAAATTCCGCAATTTTGTGGGTGAGAAAACCCCTTTATGTAAAAAAAAAATCATATTAAGCGTTTGGGGGGGAGGCATTTTATGTGTCTTGAGATGTTGTGCATTACATAAAAAATGGTTAAAAAAAAAGTAAAAATACTTTACCCCGCCATTAATATAGTATAAAAATTTTATTTTAACTCATTGGATAATTTTTTGAGAAAAAACTTCACAAACAAAGGTTAATTTTTATGTGCGTCTGGAAAGTTAAACTCCGTAAAACGCTTTAAAATTGATAAGAAAAATTAATATTTTAACGTATAAATATTTTAAAATTAACATTTTAAAATTGATTTCTAAAACGTTCGTTTGGTTTTTTAGACGCTATCTAGACGCATTTCGCAAAAAGCAATCGAATTTTTTTAAATTTTTTGACGAGCGAAAAGTCCGTGAAAACAAATGTCTTCCTCACCTTTGAAATCATATAATTTCCTTATGTTCTTAGATACAAGTTATTATTATTTTGTCGCTAAGCTAAAAGTGATAGCTACTAAACTTCTATTAAATAAATAAAAATAATAAAAACGCCAATTATGACGTGAACTTAATGCTGTCAAAATAAAATTAAACTATAAGCAACTATTGCAAAAATGTAAAATCAAGTCAAAATTTATCAGCAGAAATTGCAATAAAAACCATTCAAATTTTTGGGAAAAATATTGAATTCCAAAAAAATTAATTTAATTGTTTAAAATTTAATTAAATTTAAGGTAAGTTAAAATAATTAAATTTAAATGTGCTAACAAGCCAATCACTTATTTTAAAATAAATCAAAATAATGATTATAACGTCAAAATATTCGGAAGTACATGTAATGCCGAAATACTTCAAATTATGAAGATATTTATTGAACAAGAAAATTTGAATATTTATGGAACAAGAAACATTAAAATTAGTTTCTTTAGTGACTACTAGATATTAAGTAACTAAAACACTCTTAAAATTGACGACTCCAGAATTCTTATCTATAATACCATAAAACCTAAAACATGCGCTGCTCTTCATATTTCAACATAATTTCGGAAACAAAAAAAACTAAATAAAATACTAGCTAATTTTGCAAAACTGTCTTAACAAAGCGAGCCAAATCAAGTCAAACATTTTGTTGCACTTTATAACTATGTCAACACTTAACCATTATTCTACACAAACTTCACGATCTGCTACGAAATTAACCAGCAGCATGTACTTTTCCTTTCAACATGACGGCTGAGTTTCTTCTTTCAAACACAACTGAAGACATAAAACTAGTTCACAGCAAAGCGACTACAATGCAAACATTTTTATTAAACCTGCGCATGCGTTGTTCACAGCAAAGTGTCTGCTTTTTTAATTTGTTACTCTCTTATTCTTTTATAGTTGCTTAACATGTCAAGTGTAGTTGTTGTTTAAAAAACTTAACTAGTGTTACTTTTGCAGATGCGCTGTTAGTAGAGCGAAAAATTAAAATTATTCTATTATTTTTTTTTTTTTTTTTGCCCCAAGTCTTACAACATGTGCACCTGCTTATTTTTATAAAACATAAATTTTCGGCTTATTTAATTGTAGAGTGTAAGTTGTGTGTGATTGTGTATGCAAATTGCGAGTGTTGGGCGCGCGAAAGTTGCAGAAAACTTACAAAAAATAAAAGTTAATAGTTCGTTGAATTATTTCTTTCTTTTTTTTTACTGGCTACAAAAATACTACTACTTTAGACTACAAATAAAACTTTCTTTCAGCAACAATGACTGAAAAAAGAAAAAAAAATAGCTTTTAAATGTTTGTATGTAAACAACAGCCGGAGATGTAAACAAAGAAAACGGGGAAAACTATTTTTTTTTTTTTGAGCTCGTTCATCAAAGCAATCTTATGTCTTTATTCTTAAACTTAGCTATCGACAAGCACAACAAAGATGCTGCTTTGTTATAGAATTAAATAAAATTGCAAATATTTAAATAAATTAGCGCACAAGCAGCGAGTTCGTTGCTTAAGTCTTTTGTTTATAAATCAGCGCGTTTGCTGCTACGCAAGTCTTTCGTTTTTATTCGCACAAGTTTGTTGCTGCAGTCTTTTGTGAGCATTTTCATAAGCAGCCTAAAAGGCTGCCATGAAATTTTACTCGAAACATAGAAATTGCAGATTTCGTAAGACCGCTTTAAACTAGGCAATAATATTTTAAATGAGTTTAAATTCAGAGCTAGCTATAGTCGACAAAAACATTGCATACTTTTGGCTACACTTTTTGGTGTTTTATTAACCACAATGTTTTTCTTGCAGAACTGCCACGGAATACCCGCCAAGCTTAAATGTTGCCAATAAAATGCATTCGCATCAAATGGACCGTTACGACACAATGCACTCGGGGAGCATTTCGTCCATCGAAAGGCCCAACGGAGGCGCATTAGCGCTACACTATGCCGCAGCTAGAGGCTGCTTGGATTGTGTGCAACTTTTGGTTGAGGCATCGGCAGATATTTGGTAAGTTTCGCTCGATTGAGTTTGAAGCAAATTTGTGGCAAATTAAGCAAAATTATAAATATTAATAATGTTGTTCTTGTTTTTATTTTTAATTGGTTATTGAATTAATTCTTTGTTGTTTGCTTGGTGAAAGCAGCCAGGCTGCGTTGTTGTTGTTGTTGTTGCTGTTGTTAACGAATTAACTAAATGTGTTAAAATTATTAATTAATCATTAAGGCGCTACTAAGTGTGTATGCTTGCAACAATGTGGCTTGAAACACTTTGCATTCGCCATTGTCTAAAGGTGTTAGAAATATTGTTTTTAATTTTTTTGTTTTTTTTTTTTTTTTTGTTAACCCGTTTGAAAGCCACTTTCATATATGGCATGCTTGCCGATTAAATAACTCAATTAAGTCATTATAATACATTCTAAGCAATATGAGCGTGTTTATGTGTATTGATTTAAGTATTTCAAAACTATGTTTGCAAATTTAACGAAAATTTAAAGCATGTCAATATTTGAGCAATTTTCAATGGTTGCCAATATATTAAAAATGTATGCAATTAATTGCAAAAAAGCAAACTTTTGAAAAAAATATTTTGCCTGGCTATTATATTTAGTTTGAAATATTTTTTTATTTTTTGCGACACATAAAAACTGCACAAATATTTGGGTTAAGCTTTTATGCAAGCCAAACAAGTATGCATGCTCTATATTATACCAAAATGATTATATTTTTTTAATGCATTTTTCAAGAGAAAATTTTTTATAATAGAATTACAATTTCATTGCTTATGATATATAATATCAGGAATAAAATCGTACTTCATAATCAAGCTGCTTATATGTTTACTTATAACAAAAACTTCATATATATGCAACTTGAACTTTATGAAATATAAAACATTTTTTTTTCTCTACACATGAATATCACAAACAAAAAACAAACAGCTTCAAAAATATTAATATTGCATAACTTAAAATAAGGTCATTGCACAAAACTAAAAACGAAACAAAGAAACTTAATAATTTATAGCTTTTTTTTCATTCACATCTAATTTAAACTAAAGGACAGTTTCCGGCACAATTTTGATAATAAAATTTTTAAGGTTGATCTCTTTTTGTATGCATTTAAATTAAATTTAATTAATGCAACAAATCTACTAACAGACATACACAATGACTTGAATACAATGACAATTTTTAAGTAAAAATTAATATAAACAGCAAAACAGTTATAAATAAGTCAACACTGTTTGATGGCAAAATTAAAAAAAAAATGCAGTTTATTTTTCATATTTAAATTTCAATGTCTTTAATGCTTACTTAAGACAGAATATTTATTAATTATTTTTATTGGAGGTTTCCACATCAAATAAAGCTCTTTCGAAATAATTTTAAATGTGATTTGTTTTATATTTTACATCAACATAAGCATGATAACCACACTTTATTTCACTAATGAAATTCGTCGGTCTTAAAGTTTTGATACCTGTGCAGCATTATCTCAAGGACTCCTATAAGCAATCACCCAAAAAAAAAGAACCCAAATGTTACAATCTTCTTTTAGGTCTTACTTTGCTGAACTATGTTATAAGTTGGAAAAATTCTTCAGTTCGTAACAATAAATTAAAATGTTAACATTTCCCCTAAAACAAATACCAAAACATTTTTAAAATATTTGAAAAAAATACATATAGAACTTGAAAAGGATAATATTTTGGTTTTTTGTTCATTACTTATTCTCATTGGTTCAAAAAAGATGTCTTTAATTTTATTTTTTAATTCAAAATTTTTTAAATATTAATTTATTTAGCTAATTGTCAGTTCGTAAAATTTGTCTTAATTTATTTTTTTTTTAAATTTTTAAGACATATTTTCAAAGTGAAATTTTCATGGTAGGAATTATATATAACCATTAAACAAATATAAAATATCCTAAGATTGTTGTTGAATCCGATAGATGGCGCTATTGTCGATTCATAAATTTTGTTTAGTTTTATTATTTTTAACGGAATTTTGTTGGTATTTTTTCAGGTTTCTCATTAAAGAATACATATAGAACAAATTTGAATGTGTGGCAAGACAACGTCAGCCCGGGAAAACAAGTTTTAAATCAAATTTGAAGCGATAAAAGTCTCTAATAAAAGTCTAAATATCGATTTTGAGCACTGAGGTACAACCTATTCATGAACATTCTCATAGATTTATGCGTACGCGTGTTTTCCTGCGTGTTTTGCGTTTTCCTCGAGGAAAAAACTCTTGTTCTCAAAAATTGAATAGAAGCAAAAATGAAGAAAGAATTTTGAAATCAGTAGTTTTGCATTTAAAAGTGAAAGCTTAAAAATTTCTCTTAATGAGAAAATTTAACAATTTTGCCTATAAAGTTTTTAAAGTTGAAAAAATCACAGAATTTACAGCGTTGTTTTTCATACATTGCGTTAGAAGTTAATGATAGAGAGGATCAGCAGATATAGAATTACAGGATGGAAAGATGGCAATTGTGGAATGCTTAAGACCTCTCCATTCAAAATCTTCACATACACCCAGAAAAATAATCTGTTTAATTGAACCAAATTCTCACCAAATCTCAGGTAATAATTTTGCAATATGAATCTTCAGATTAAGGTATCATATATGTTCATGTTAATTAAACCTGTTTTTGTGTCTTACTGAAACTGAGAAATGTAGTTAATTTAACCAAATATTTACCATTTTTATAGTTAAATAAACTAATTATAAAAAGTATAAATCTTCAAAACCGTTCATTTCGAGAATCGAACCTGAACTTACAAATCTATTGCATAAGAGTACACCGAATAACCATCAAGCCATGCTATTGCATTGCTATTGCCTTTAATCAGCACACATGCGCTATCAACACATAATAGGCCGCGTTCATAGTGGACGTAGACTGAAAAAGATAACAAAAAGAAAACTGTGCAAACAAACGTGTTACAATTAGTTATCTATTTCGCTTGTTCACACAGATTTTACTTCCAGCTTCAGCTTCCACTTTGAACGCGGCCTAAGGGAAAAAATACTAGTACAAACAACGTCCAAATATAGTTGAAGGCAAGTCTCCTTAATGAAAAAAAACACTCTGGACTCTCCGACCATGACAAATACCCAAACCGTTAAAACCTAGTCAAACTTAATCTGCAACTGCTTCCAAGACAAAAGTTTTATGCAACAAAGAGGCGTTTTGGAGCCTCCACAAAATCTATACATATAAAAATGAATGCATTGTGTTTGAAAACAGCACTATTGCCGTGACACTTGGTGACTTGGTGACCGTGACATGTGTGTTAAGTGTGTAGCTTGCATTCCCGGAGAGCGAGATGGATTTCAACTCTCGCTGATCGCTAAGTCCCCTTTTCCACACGGCAAGTTTTATTGCCAGCAAGTTTTCAATTCTCTTTTCAACTTGCCATTTGCGTTTCCACTCAGCAAGTTTTCTTGAGCAATTCTGAATAAAACTAAAGTGAAACTTCAAAGAAAGAGCAGGACAAAAGAAAACTTGTCGGTACGAGCAAGTCTGTACTCGTCCCCTCTCGTCACGTTCCGATGCTTACAAACTCGACTTGCCAGCAAGAAAAATTGCCGTGTGGAAAAGACGTTTAATCGGTTTCTGATCGGCCACCACCTCTTTGCAGACAAAGCCAAACATCAGAGAGTAAATAATGCCATGTAAAGCTTCTTGAGATAATGAAGTATGGTGACGTATGTATGTATGGGGGAAGTCCACGGGTCCGGAGCCATGAGCCAAATATAAAAGTTCTTGTCAATTGATTCTATTAAGTTAAAAGTTGTTTTGTGATTATCGAAAGAATTTTATGATTAGAAAATTTTTAAGATATGTTTTATGATAACTTTAAAAAAAAAAAAAAACAGATTTTTTATAAAATTGTTTAATAGAATCATCGAAACAAATGAGAGCTTTTAAAGTCTCTTATTAATATATAAAAGTTTATCCTAATAGATATTGGCGAAACTCAACAGAAAAACAAGTACAGCAAGTAAAGAAAGTCTAAAGTCGGTCTAGGCCGACTATGAAATACCCTAAACCCACTTTTCAAAAACAAAAAAAATTTTATTGTAAATGGGGGTATCCGTGGGCGGATGAAGCCTTTAGTTTTTATGCATTTAAATGTTGATGAAAAATTTACACATACTAAGTTTTATTCCTGTAGCTCACAGTAAATGCCTGTATTTCTTTCCACCTTTCGCTATGGGAGGTGGGAGTGTTCATGGACGGATTACTCCCAATTTTTGAATACACCTTAGTTTTGGTATAAAATACATACATACCAAATTTGATTTCTCTATGACAAACAAAACCTTATTTATTGCTTTTTCAATTTTTGGGTTGTATGGGAGGTGGGCGTGTCCATGAGCGAATGATGTCCATTTTTCGAAAACATCTTTGTATTGATATAAAACACACACATATCAAATTTAATTGTTAATTTAATTTTTTAGCTTTGAACCAAGGATTTCAGGTGTCAAACCTATTCAGTCAAGTCTGCCTTGATTCGGAAAATGGGTTGATAGATAAGAAGGAGAGAAAGGGAAATCAAGAGAAACAAGTGTATAATGTTCTAGTGTGGCGGAGTGCTATATCAGCATCGAATTTGGATCTGAGGCAAGTGTTATGCCTTTACCTCAGTCGATTCGAGTTATTAAGCAATCTCATTCCACAAACATCTCTACCACCAACTACAACTTCCAAAGTCGTATATTTTGATGAAGATTTAATTTCAGTTGATTAGAAATGAGGAAAGAATTAAAGAAAGGTAAAAGCGTAGGACCATGGCTAGACCGGGATTCGAACCCGGAACCTCTGGGTTGGCAGTCAAGCACGCTAACCACTCGACTACCGAGGCCCCCCACACTAAAAACACGTGTGCCAAATTTTGTTTCTGTAGGTTAAACATAGGCTTATTTATTGCGTTTTCAATTTTTGGGTTGTATGGGAGGTGGGCGTGTCCATAAGCGGACGACACCCATTTTTCGAAAACATCTTTGTGTTGATACAGAACACATACACACCAAATTTTATTGTTGTAGGTTAATTATGAGCTTATTTATGCAGTTTTCGATATTTGCGTTGTATGGGAGGTAGCCGTGTCCGTGGGCGGATTCCAAAAATATTGGAATCTAATAGTGCAGATCCTTGGATTCATGTGACCAAGTGTGCCGAGTTTCATGCAATTATCTCAACTCCTTCTTCTCATTCTGTGCTTACGGACAACATGGATAGCCCGACTCAAGAGGTGACCCTGTTCAAGAATATATATACTTTTCTATACAGGGACTCGCTTCGTTCTATGCGTCATAAACGTTTGCACAAAGTAAATATACCCTGACCTTTCAGGTTTGAATACAGTGCTTTAAATATACGTGAAAACATTTCACCTACAGATATTTTTCATGAACTTAGCTGAAATGAAATTAAAAGTACACTGAGAAGAAAAAATACTTTAAAATTAAACAAAAAATTTTAAGATAGAAATTTAATGCAAGCACAAATGTTTTTTAAGTTAAATAAAAACAAAAATTTTTGTTTTTAAAACAATTTTTTAAAATTTTTTTTTTTTAAATTTTAGTTTGACCTTTTAACAAACCACAACCGACATGATAAAGAGGAAAAGTGAGAACCATAAAATCTCTACCGATAAATCTTACATGATAACTTGTGTGGTCATTTCATGTGTTTCTGGAAGTGTTGAGTAATTTTTAGGGTAAAATTCAAAAGCGATTAGATTAAGTTTATTTTTGCAGATCTTATTTTTAGCAGCCATTCTCTAAGAAAGTTCGCGGGGAGTGAAAAACAATTGTCACTTTTGAACATTCCATACACTTCATGGGTACTCTAACAAGTATGTCTGTACACTGTTAAAAATTTTGGGCTAGTTTTTAATCCAAACTTTGGTTTAAAGGAATTTTTAATCCTAAAAGTACTATTTTTTATTCCATATTTTAGTTTAATTTTTTTTAATCCGAAAAAGTTTAAGTTTAAGACTATTTTTGAATTACAAAAGCTGAACTACAATGCAACAGTCGCAGTGGCAGCAGCTGTGTCAGTGGCAGCGGCAGTGATCAGCTGTTTCGTATTTTAATGCCTGCTAATTACAATCTAACAATTGATTATAAGAAACTCGGTCAAAGTCCTTTCAAGGGCTGAAATGGCCAATTTTTGTTTTTTTGTTGTTGTTTAATCACAATCTAGCAGTGGCAGCGTCAGCATCAAAAGCAGTGAATGTGGAATTTTTCTTAGTAGTTGAATTATTTGCATGTTGGCAGTGAATTTAGAAATAGGGCTAACCTCGGCAGTACTGCTTACTGCCACTGCTGCTATGTTAGTTTCACAATTGAACAACAGTATTCCTAAAATATCAGCTAATCAATGCCACTGCCACTGACGCTGCCAGTGCCGCATTGTAATTCAGGCTTAAGATTGAAAACTACTAATACTACGAAATTTAAGCTAAATATAATTCTGAATGTTGTTAAAGCATCCTAAATTTATTTTTAATTAAATGAAACAAATTGTTTATTAAAATCTGAACCAAAATATTATTATAGTAAGCAGTGTTTAAACCTTTGTGGATTAAATAGGAATCCTTTTTGGATTACAATATTCTAAACTTTTTTGGAATAAAATTATTGGATTATAATATTTTAAACTTTCTTTGGATTAACAATTATTCTTTTTTGGATTAAGAAATTTTAAACTTTTTGCGGATTAAAAATAAATCCTTCTTGGATTGAAAAATTTAAAACTTTTCTTTGGATTAAAAAATAATCTTTTTTTTGGTCGTGTCCTATATGTAATCCAAAAGAGTTTAAAATTAAGTCCAAGATTTTTAACCGTGTACTTAACTTCTCTATTACAGGTCCCCAGCAGTTATTTTGGAGACAATTGGAAAAACCAACTAGTTTATTTCTAGTGAAATTGGAGTTAGTTGCGAACTAGTACAAAAGACGCTCAGCATAGATAAGTTTGAATTTATTTTTATATTCTTAGTTTTTTTTTTTGTCAGCAGGCACACACAAAATCAAAAAACAGAAACGCTCAAAACGTATTGTGGGCCGTTTTTTTTTTCATTTCCAATCTAATTTTTCGAATTTTTTCTAACTTTCGCAAACATTTTCGATGAAAATGGTAAGGTGGTAAATAGTAAATATACAGGTAAAACTATACACAATAATTAAGTTGGCTTCATTGTACGTTCCAAATAAGGCGAATAATTGGGCTTATAAATGACCACTTTTGGACTGTATCAAAACAGATCAGTTTAGAACTATTCATAATGGAACTAGTAGAGATATAGGGAAAAACTAATGTTTATGAGGACAATTGTCTTTTCCTATGACATCAGCCCGTAAAAAGCGTCAGATCGTTCAATGTAAAAGGGTATTGTAGTGGGACTAGTACTAGCCCTTTTTAGAACTAGTACAGAACTATTCTAAATCTGCTCCATTTTTCTGCAGGGTCATTACATTTTTTGGACCGCTCCCAGAACCAAAGTCTATCTACGCCACTAAATATCACAATATCACACACTACAAAATTGATCATACGAAGCTCGGTTCAAGTCCTTTTAGCGGCTGAGTTGGTCAAAATGTTTGACAATATGTATGCGACTTTTTAATTCTTCTCATGTGAACAGATAGTCGCTCAGGAAATTAAGTCATGTTCTATTGCTGAGCGAAGTCGCTTTTTAAACGCACTTGATTTACGTTTTGTAATATCAAACAACCAAAAATTTGTAATGTCCTAGGCCTGCCGTTAAAAAAATATTCAGACATTTTATAGAAGCAACAGTGTTTATTGATTCCAAGCATCCCAATGATTCCATCAGATATGCCATTTGAAATTCAGTGTCTTCAACGCAGGCGATGGTGAAAAAAATAAGACTGTTATCTTAAAGCATTCCAATAAACTTTTTTATTAAAAAAATTCTTCAAATTATTCAAAAAAGGTAGTTTAGTTACGTGTCGAAGCCGGCGGAGGTTTGGCTAGTTTATTTATAAGAATCTCGATTATTTTGCAAGGAACATGATAATATGATCAACTGTTTTTTTTTAGAATTAACGGGTGAACAATTTTTTTTTTAATTTTGCGCTATAACACCTTAGTAACCTTGTAATGTCAAGGACCACACATTTGGCTCCGAGAAGTAAACATTTTGCTTTCATTATTTCGATTTGAGTCGTTTTTGTGATCACTCTTCTTCCGTATGTTCTTTCATTTAAGGTTTCTCGTTGTCAATTTAAGGTGGGACATAACATTAGCGGTAGAGAAAACAGACCTTTTTTTAAAAATTCATAACGCAGTCAAAAATAAACATTTTTTTTATTATTGTACAGAATTGAACAAATTACAAGAAAAAAAAATTCAAAAAATATATTTTTCACTCCAACATGGTTTTATAGAGCTCCAAACTGGCGGCAGAGAAAAAAACGGGGCCTCTTGGTTGCAGCGCTGGGAGTCGCAGAAATTGTCCGATCTGGGAAAAAAAAATACATTTTTATTCGTTGGTTATCGTATGGCAGGAGAATTTTAAAAAAAATTTTTTTTCAGTTTTTGGTGATGTTCCAAATATGAAAGTGTGTTTTTTCGAAAAAAATATTTACTTTAAAAATTCATAAAATATCGAAAAAAATTGTAAAAAAAGCTCGCGTCATACGATAGCGAATCAAGATTAAAAAAATACACAAAAAAAAAATTTCCCCAAAAATGAACCCGCCAGTGCCGCATCCAGTACGAAAAACATGGTTTCGAGATAAACGCGGTCAAAGTTTGTGAACAAAGAAAAAAAGGTGAAAATTAAAAATGCGTTCTCCCTAATCTGGTTGTAACTTTTGAACCCGTTAGAATTTTTTTCTTAGAATTTTAAGAATATTTACTTAAATACAAAATTATAAAAAAAATCGATTTCAATAAACGGCCAATGTCATGTTCCCCCTTAATAAATGCGTTTAAATTATTCTTAAAACAAATTAATCTCAAACAAATTAATCTTCATTCTACGGCTGTGAAACTCATCGGAAGAGCGCTAAAGACAAGCAACCAAATCTGATTAGCATATTCGAGAATGGCTGTTGCAAAGATTGAGAGATTATTGTAACGTAAGGTTTGGATAAATCTTTGTACCACTTTTTATAGCTCATTGTAGGTGAGTATGGAGTGTAGACTTATAATGGGAAATTATCCATAAATATTCTTTATTATCTATTAGGTACAGAAAATTCAATTTCATGTCATAAGGGACATCATGTCAATTTCATAAAACATATAGAAACAAATTTTTTACACTGGAAAGAAACATGATTCTTTAAATCCAGAACCCATACCATACCAATGAGGGTGAACAAAAATAAAAGGGAGAAAAACAAATTTCATATTTATAAAAATACGTTTTATATTGTCTGATATAACTTCACTGATATAAGTTTCATGAAATCATACAAAGTAATCGTTTGTTAGTCGCTTAGGTCTTGTTAAAATAAATAATGCTTTCAATTTTCTTTTTATTACTACTATTTTAACCCCTCAAATGAATAACAATTACATAAAACTTCAAATTAGTTCATATAAATAATATTCTTTAGTCATATATTACGGAAGGCTTTCAACATGAAATGATTTAAATGAGCGACACTCTTCACTGCACGCATGATGATGGCGCCTGTGCACCTTTTTTCGCGAATATGAATTTCGCAAACCATGCACTTAAACATTATTTTAAAAATAAGCAGAAGCATTACTGCACCATATCGACCGCTAATTGCATAACTTCTCAACAATTCCGAAACCAATGGCGAATCCGTGGCAACAATAATTCACCGTTTGATCAGTCGGTTGAGTGATTCTCGCGCATGTCCATCATACACCATATCAACTGGTCAATTTAACAATATCCACAAATGCAGAAAACTACACACAAACAATCACCAACTAGCCGTCAGGCTATTCCTACTTTCTTCACCTACATTTATTCTGCATTTTGCATGGTTTTGTAGCGAACAGCGTTATTAATTAATTGAATATCTGAGTGCAATGCAATGAGTGGCACAGAGGGAAGTACATGCCACAAAAACAGGGAAGCAAAACGAATACACTTCGCTGCACAAAACGGGAATCACTCGATCAAGCTACCGCACCAGGCTTAATCATTGAAAAAAAGTCATCCAACAGGAATTCTATGCCGCTCACTGCCAGCTAGAACTTGAAATTCTTTCTGCTTTCTGTAAACAGTTGGCTGAGTTTGCTTGTGAATGTGGTTCAGTATGTTGCTTTGCTCAATGGCTGTTGGCCAGAGTATCATTGTGTTGGCCAAATGTTCCTCTGTACCCTGTATCAGTGCCCCGCGTATGTTATGCTTTGGCGTGGAAGAAATTCAATTCAATTGCAAAGATGTTGACATGAAATTGAACCAGATCTTTGAGGTTTACATCGACAAGGTTGACCGTAGTCCGAGTTTGCTTTCTGATTGGATGCTGGTGAAATGCTTATACTGTGAGCAGGCTTAACTTTGTGTAAATGTAACGAAAATATGACCAAAAGCTTTGAAAATGTCACAGAAATAAATTGTTTACTATTTTCCTTTTTGGAACCTCTTACGAGAGAGGACATTATTTTTTAAGTGCAGTTGAATATGTATGTATACGAGCATATATTTGTGATGTTTGTGTAAAAAGGTATATGTCAAATTTGATATTTATTGATTTGATGATTTATCTGAGCATTAAAAACAGTTCAGGACATATTTTGAATATTTCTTGCATACAGTATTGAATGAACATTTACTCTCTAATGACAACACTTCTATCCCATCCTCACGTAGTCCCTGTTTCCCTGTTATTTTGCCTATTTTTAAGAGACAACCCTGTCTTTTTTTGTCTCTTGGTATGGTTTTGGTTTCTTAGACGATTTTTGAAGTCATGTGTTTTTGCCAATTTATAAATTATACCGTTGATAACAAAATGTTGACTAAACTTATGTCAAGGCCGAAAACGCATTGAAAAATTTCAAAATTTTCCTTTAAAAAAATCCAGGAGAATGGCTTTTTTCGCGCTTCTCGTTGCGTTTTTCTCCTCAAGCGTTAATATTCATTAATATTTTTTTTAACAAGATCTAAATACCCTGGAGGAAATGCTTACTAAAGGGTGCTTTTTTATGAGGTTTTTTTTCAATATGGATTACTCTATTGTCTGACAGTTGTTTTGACAGATTAAAGTGACGTCTCTACTCAGTATTGTTTGGCAAATCATCATGTATAAGTTAACTCCAGAACAACGCTTCCAAATCGTGGAAATTTATTTTCAAAAACAGTGTTCAATTAAAAATGTTTATTCGCTTTTTTACCGCAAAATTCTCTTCAGTGGTGAGGCGCATTTTTGGTTGAATGGATATGTCAACAAGCAAAATTGCCGTATTTGGAGCAAAGATAATCCACACGCCGTTCAAGAACTTCCAATGCATCCCGATAAATGTACTGTTTGGTGTGGTCTATGCGCTGGTGGAATCATCGGTTCTTATTTCTTTAAAAATGAGGAAGAACGACGCGTTACCGTGAATGGAAATCGATACAGAACCATGATCAATGCATTTTTGTTGCCATATCTTCAAGATATGGATGTGGACGAAAAGTGGTTTCAACAGGATGTTGCCACTTGTCATACTGCGGGCGAAACAATCGACTTGGGTAGTCGGGTTCGGGTAGATTGAATACTTTTGCCTTAACTGCAATTGAGTACTTTGTAGAATAACAGCTGATGAAAGATGAGTGACAGCTAAAAAAGAGTTGCCACCATTTAATTCTTGTCATTTTATGAGCACAAAATTTAGGCCATTGTACGGACGTAAAAAAGCTATTTTATAAAGGAGTAATTTTTAACGTGAACTTTGCGGCATTTAATAATTTTTATCTCAAAAATTTTAAAATAACTCATGTCAACAAATTTTTCTATTTTATTCACTATTAAATTGTACACTTTGTTTTAGTTTTTTGTGAATTCAATTATTCAACTCTTTACAGCTAGAATACTTTTGGAAAAGGTGGTAACCCATGAAAAAAGTATTCAATTTAAAAAGAAATCAATCTACCCAAACAAAGGTACAATGACACTTTTACAAAAACAAAATGTATGGCATTTGCCAATCTACCCAACTACCCAAGGCAGTGTGAATACCCCTAATATAAAATCCAATTGTCAAGGGATATGGACTATAGTGGAAGGAATTTTTATTCTCAAGAATGTATGTAGCTTGTTGAATTATTTAGAGCAAAAATTTTTGGTGCCGAGTATATTAAATCGAGAAGAAATCCCAAAGCATAAGCCTTTAGAATATCATTGGAATAATATCATGATAAGGGGACTTAAAGTGTTACTCAACTCCTAACTAGCACACAAACTTCTATAAAGATTGCAGCAAGCTTTACAGTAACTATGATGAAAAGTACGTAGTTTCTGAAAGCACGCTTATTGTCGTAGTTAATGGAAAAAAAGCAAACGTTTTATTTTGTTTAATATTTTTGGATATTTATTAAAAGTCGAAAACAACTTCCGTAGGATTAGAGCGTGCTTGCTTATACAATCATTATACAGCTTACATGTGTTTCTAATAGATTAACATCGGGTAATGTGATATAGATATTTTTAAATTTATAATTACTAGTAACTTTCATAACTTAGCTTAAACCGCATTACACAGGATATTTTTTGATGCATTTTGCAGTGTTTTACAACTTTGGAGCTCTATAGCGTAACCAAATTTGGAACTTTTTCAACACAATGAAAAAAGTCATGTAACTTCCCTTAATGAAATTGGCGGTTAAACTGATATACCACGTTCGACTAATGTGATATACCATATTTACCAATATCACATTACCCGAATAATGCTCAACAGCAATATCTATTGTTTTTTTAACCAAAATTAAAAACAAACCATGTTATTGAAAAGAAAAAATTTTGTTTTAGTTTTATTAATGTTATTGTTGATACAATTTTATTATTTCAGTGGAATTTACTTTAAATAAAACAAAAATTAAAACAAAATCAACTGAATACAAATACGCATGTTAAAAAAAAATAAGAACACAAAGTATAAAATGAATAGATATGGTATGAAAAGATGGTATATCACATTACCCAACTTTGACTAAATAACAATAGCCGAATTCGTGTTTCAAAATAATAAAGTTATTTTTGTAAAACTACGCTGCACTAGGAAATTGAAATATCAACTTAAAACTTGATCAAGCACTTAAATAAGAAGCAGTAAGCTTGTCCAACAAAAATGGATATGCCACTCCCATTTTTCCTACAGTTGGAAGGTAAAGTGTTGAATTATTAACTTCAATCTTGATCCAGCACATGGGTTAGACGTAGTAAGCTTACAATACAAAAATTTACTTGCCACACCCACTTTTTATGCAGATGAGAAGTAAAGAGTTCTATAAAAGTTGATATTTTTACCTTAGAAAAATGCGATTTTTTTTAATATCGCATGAAATCGCAATATAAGATGTTGTGGCGACATTACATGAATGTTTGCTCCATCGATATATGATGAGTTTTTCTTGAACTCTCTTGAACTTTTTTGTAAACTTTAACTAAAGTTTTGTTTTAAAATTAAACAATTTCTCTCAAAGGTCACTTATAATAAATTCACTTTCTAAAACAACCATTGAACTTAATAAAAATTTTTTAATTGAGAAATATTCACCTAAGCATTACTATTTTTTTCCATTTTTTAGGTTTTAAAAGTCACTGTTAGCTTTTAAGGCACATGCAGTTGAACACTCAAATCAACTACACCGATATTTCGCACAATTAGAGCGAACAAAGCTAATGAGAGCGCGCATTAAGCTGCATCACGTATCTTTTTCTGTTGCCGTTATGTTCACATTTTTATTCTTGTCGAAAATTGTGTATTTAATAAAATATGTTGGTATATCACATTACCGACCATATCACAATACTTGAAGTTACTCTAAACTTCGGAAAGTAACTTGTAAATACTGTTTCCAATTGGATGATGTAATCTTTACCGAAACTCCAAAATTAACAACAACAAGTAAAGAAAGTCTAAAGTCGGTCTTGGCCGACTATGTAAAACCCTAAACCTACTTTTCAAAAAACAAAATAAAATTATTGAAAATAGACGTGGCCGTGGGCGGATGAAGCTTATATTTTATATGCTTTTAAATGTTGATGAAAAATTTACACATACCAACTTTTATTCTTTTAGCTCACAGTTAAAGCCTTTCGCTATGCGAGGTGGGCGTTTTCATGGACGGATTACTCCCACTTTTTGAACACAACTTTGTATCAAATACATACACTGAGAAAAAAAACATACTTTAAAATTAAACAAAAAATTTTTAAATAGAAATTTAACGCCTTTGCGATTCTACAAAACAAAATTTAAAACAAGTGTGTTTCATTTTCAACTACCTTTAAACTCCTTTCTTTTTTTTAATTTTCTCTTATTGTTTTTTTGAAAAAACAAACAAAAATTTGAATACAATGTCAATTTTTGAATTTTTTGAATTAGTTTGAAAAATATCCAAAATATCATAAAATAAAAAGTAAAATTATAAATAAAAATATTTGCGGAATAGATGGTTGTTAATCTGATGCTTAAAACTTGGAAAAGCAAAAAATTGGCATCGAAAAAATATGCATTAAAATATTTGTTTTAAATATTAAAATTTTTGTTTTAAATTTGTTTTTCATAACAAAAACATTGTTTTAAAAACAAAAACGTTTGTTTTGAATTTTACTTTATAAACAGTGGTGTTTAATTTTAATGAATTTGTTTCAAGCTCTATTTTAAAAACAGATTCGTTAGATATGAACACAATTTCTTTTAATTTTAACACATTTTTCCCTCAGTGTACATACCAAACTTGATCTCTCTATGACATAATCTTATTTATTGAATTTTATACTTTTTGGGTTGTATGGGAGGTAGGCGTGTCTGTAGGCGGATGATGTCAATTTTTAAAAACCGTCTTTGTTTTGTCATAAGAATACACGTGCCAAATTTTATCTCTGTAGGTTTAACAGAGGCTTATTTATTGCTTTTTCAATTTTTGGGTTGTATGGGAGGTGGGCGTCTCCGTGATCGGATGACAGCCATTTTTCGAAGACATTTTTGTGTTAACACACAACACATACACACCAAATTTTATTGTTGTAGGTTAGTTATGAGCTTATTTATGCAGTTTTCATTTTTTGAGTTGGATGGGAGGTAGGCGTGTCTGTGGGCGGATGATGTCCATTTTTCCAAACCTTCTTTGTTTTGTCATAAGAAACACACGTGCCAAATTTTATCTCTGTAGGTTGAACGGAGTCTTATTTATTTAGCTTTCAATTTTTGGGTTGTATGGGAGGTGAGCGTGTCCGTTGGCGGATTGCAAAAATATTCAATAGTGCAGATCCTTGGGTCAATGTGACCAAGTGTACCGAGTTTCATTCAATTATCTCAACTCCTTCTTCTTATCCTGTGTATACGGACAACACACAGACGGACAGACGGACGGACGGACGGACGGACGGACGGACGGACGGACGGACGGACGGACGGACGGACGGACGGACGGACGGACGGACGGACATGGATAGCTCGACTCACGTGGTGACGCTGATCAAGAATATATATACTTTTCTATACCGGACTCGCTGCGTTCTATGCGTTACAAACGTTTGCACAAAGTTAATATACCCTGACCTTTCAGGTTTAGGGTATAAAAATTGCAAGAAATATTGTAAAAAGTACATAATTTTCCTGATTTTTGTATGATATTTAAATTTTTTTATAAATTTTTGTCGGATTTTATCTGAAATTTGAAAATAAATGATTTAATTTAAATATATTTTGTTAAAAAAACTTTTACAAAATTGTTCTCATGCAATGATGGGATTCGGAGGGTAATCAAATGACCTATATCTACTTATTTTAAAAACGAATAGCTGAAACTCGACGACTTCAAGCTTATGACTCAGAGTCTTTTCAGTCAAAATACCTTAATTTCGAAGCTTATTGGAAATAGTAGCTTCGAAAAGCAAATGTCAAATGTTCAAATCAATAAATTATTTGATTAATAAATATGAGAGTCTTTAGTTTCAATAACATACTTTATCAAACTTACTTACGTACTTAGATAGCGCTCACAACCGTTGATAGGTTTTGGCTTTGTCTAATTATTAAATCAGGTTATCCAATGCCTGGTCTTTACAACGAAGATGCGGTCTTCCTTGTCTGCGTTGGCCGCCGCTGGATACCGAATCAAATAGTTTTTCGCTGGAGCTTCGTCGTTCATTCTCTCGACATGACCTAGCCAGCGAAGCCGCTCTATTTTAATACGCTTGACTCGGCATATAGCTCATACAGTTCGTGGTTTCATCGTATTTGGTACTCACCTTGACGCAGATTGGACCATAGATCTTGCGAAGGATTTTTCTCTCGAACGCTTCCAAAGTCCTCTAATCAGTGCTGCTCAACGTCCAGGTTTGTAATGCGTATAGTAGGATTGGCATGATTATTGACTTATAGAGCGTTAGTTTTGTTCGTCGAGAGAGAACTCTGCTTCTGAATTGCTTACTGAGCCCAAAGTAACACCTGTTGGCAAGAGTTATCCTTCGTTTAATTTCAATGCTGATATCGTTGGAGGAGTTAGTGCTCGATCCCAGGTAAATTAAGTCCTTCACAACCTCAAAGGAGGTGTTGTCAACAGTGACGTGGTTTCCACGACGCTGGGACTGTTTGTTTGTTGACACAAGATACTTCGTTTTATCTGCGTTCACTGCAAGACCCATTCAGCTCGACTCTTTTTCTAGCCTGGAGAATGCTGCACTAACTTCGCGTGTGTTATGGCCAATGATATCAATATCATCAGCATACGTCAGCAGCATAAAACTCTTATAGAAAATTGAGCCTTTGCGTCTCAAGTCAGCAGCTCGGATGATCTTCTCCATGACTACATTAAAGAAGTCGCACGATAAGGAATCCTTGTCTGAAACTTGGTATCGAACGGAAGGGAGAGGTCCTTCCCGATTTTCACTGCGCTGCTGGTGTTGTTCAGTGTCATCCTGTAAAGACGTATTAGCTTCGCAGGAATACCAAATTCAGGCATGATGGAGTATAGGTGACTTCTTATTGAACTGTCGACAGCGGCTTTGAAATCGTCAAAAATTTCCAAGATTGGTCGATGGTAGACTTTCTAGGTCTGAAGCCACACTGATAAGGTCCAATCAGTTGGTTGGCAATGGGCTTCAGTCTTTCACACAATACGCTCAACAGGACCTTAAATGCGATATTTAGAAAGTGTACCTCACGGTAGTTGGCGCTAATAGTCTGATCACCTTTCTTAAGGATTGTGCAGAGCACACTGATGTTCCAATCATCTGGAATTCATTCTTCCTACCACACTCTACTTAGAAGCCTGTGAATGCATTTAAACATAGCTTCACCACCGGTCTTAAACAGCTCAGACGGTAGGCCATCAGCTCCTGCGGCTTTGTAGTTTTTTAGGCCGAGCTATAGCTGTTAAGACCTCGTTATAGTCGGGCAGCAGAACTTCAACGCTGTCATCCATAATTGGGGTTTCCGGCATATCATCTCCACTGCCGGGATTGTTGTCAGCGTTGCTATTCAAAAGACTAGAGAAGTGCTCCCTCCATAGCATCAGTGTACTCTGGATTTCAATCACTAGATTTCCATTCCTAGGCTTGGAAGATTTTGCGAAATCTTTGGAATATGAAACAATTTTCCGCAGGACAGGTGCAACGTTTGCTCACTCTCTTCCATAAACGCGATCTTGTAACTGATTCAAAAGAGAGTTTTTCGATGTTGAGCAAAGATAAGAAGAAGTTTTTGCGTAGAATAGTAACCGTGGACGAAATATGGATACATCGCTACACACCAGAGACAAAGGAACAGGCGAAACCGTGGATTTCACTGTGACAGAACGTGCTCCACAGAAGGCGACGATGATGCTGTCGGCTGGAAAAGTTATGGCGACAGTATTTTGGAATAAACGCAGCCGTAGACCGTTTACAATTAGACGTTTCAACGACGCTTTGAAAGAGAAACGTCCCCATTTGGCGAGGAAAAAAGTGCTCTTCCATCAAGACAATGCGATCTTTCACACATGACCAGCTACCATATCAAAATTCCATGATTTGAAGTACGAATTGCATATAGCGTACTCTCCAGATTTTGCCTCCAGCGACTATTTTCTGTTTCCAAACCTGAAGAAATCACTCGGCGGAAAGAGATGTTTGGACTATGAGTTCATTATTGAAAACACATACATATGACTTGAACTTGAAGCGAGGATTAATCAGGATTCAACAGCCAACATGGTGAGCCTTGTACAACATGCTTAAACAGGTCAAGTGCTCATTTATAATACAGTGGAATTCACTTATAACGACCTCGGTTATAACAACATTTCGGTTATAACTTCGTATTCTTGAAGTCCGCACATTTTAATTGATTATTCCTTAGAAACTGAGTTCGCTTTTAACGTCGTCGGATATAACGACGAGTTCGCATAAAGCGACGCAGTTTTCATAAAATATGGTAAAATATTTTCACATATAGCGACGACGAATGCATGTCAAAAGCAAAATGTAACTAGATATCTGAAATTCTCGCTTTATGAAACCGAAATAACCTTTATAAAATAAATTCACACTTAGATTGCATTAGAGGATCAAATTCCTCCATCCAGAGCGGCATTTAATGCTTTATCTTCTTTTAAAAGGTTTGTATTTATTACAGTATGTGGTGCCCGTGGCATGCAGGTTTAGTGTGTGGCTTAGCATACTCGGAGCCCGTATTCGATCCCAAGTCGCGGCGAAAAGTTGTTTCAATAAAAAATTTTTCTGATCGGTCACCACCTCTCTGCAGACAATGGCAAACCTCAGAGAGTAACTAATGCCATGTAAAGCTTATTGAGAATATGAACATTAGCCTATCGGAGTCGGCATAAGAGATGTAGGACCAGTTCTTGGTCAATTGTGTGACAAACATTTAATAATTCGCACAACACATTTGATCATAAGAAGCTGGGTCAAAGTCCTTTTAAGGGCTGAAATGGTCAATTTGTTTGTGTGGTTTGTTTTTATTTATTACAGACAAGGTATACATTAGTTTTAATGTTTTTGAAGGTTTGCTTTATTCGGTTAAGGTGCTGAAAATTTGTCTCTTGAATACCTTTTTTGAACTTAAAGCCAAGTCAATATTACAGATTATTTAAAGCAAATATAAGTTTATTACATATGCATATGTTATTATTTTATTCATAAACATACTTCAATAACGTATATCGTCTTTGTATGTATTTCCACTAAGTTTTATGTTTAAGCTTTTAATATTTATAATTGGAATTAATTTTCTTTATAATAAATTAATTAAATTAATAAAAAACAACAAAAAAAATTATGTTCGCATATAACGACATTCGGTTATAACGACGAAATAATCCGGTCCCTTCAGGGTCGCTATAACCGAATTCCACTGTATTATCAAAAAAACTCAAACTCAAGCTAAAATTTGCGATCATTCTAGGCGACTTCCACAGTATGATAGAAAAATAATTGCAAAATACCGCTAGATGAAAATTTGTCACTAATGGAATATCAGACAAAATATGGTACAAAAATGGTTGGTTGTTCGGTACGAAGAGAGAGACACGCAACAAACATAAAAACATCCAATCGAATCAGAAACAACAACAGAACAACAAAGATAGAAACTAGGTAAATGAAGCGTTGCTAGTTAGCTAGTAGCAGCAGCAGCAGCAACAATCATAGCAACAACAACAACAATAACAAGAAAAGCACAAGAGGTTTGCCTATTTACAGATTCAGGGGTGCTGAGGCGGGCCAAACGTAGGCCCGCTAGACAAGCTGATAAGCTCGATCGACAACTTGCACAGAGCAACAGCAACAGCAGAAACAGCAGCAATAGTCAGTGGCTTATTTGTTTTTTTTTTTTTTTTTTTTGTAGAAATTTGAATTTGATCTGAACTGAACTGCATGATGAAGTTGGCTTAGATGTTGGCCAAGAGCTGGCTGCTGTGTTGCTGTTGGTGAGAGCTTTTCTCTTTGCACCCGCCAAGCTTTGGCTATTCGTGATCGGTTTCTTGAAGCGAACAGTTCGCAGAGCTTCCTTCAAAACAATAAAGCGCGACGCGTCGGTCAATCTGTGCTATTTTTCATTTTTTTTTTTTTAACTGGCAATTGTTGTTGTTTCTGTTAATGCTTATTCTTCGTGTTTGCCAAGTTCCCTAGTTGCCCAGTGAAGCCACCCACGGCCGCCCATGGATGCTTCTGGCGTGTGCCGTTAATTTCTTTGTTTTTTTGTCGTTTTGTTCTTTGCTTTGCGGCTAACTTTGTTATCAAAATCGTGCTCTTAGTGGGCGCGCATGCGTGCACAGAATAGCTCAGCGCAGCAATTGTTGTCTGATAGATGAGTTCAGCGCTTGATGAATTGTTATTAACTCATCATTGTTTTTTAATGTGAAGTGTTTTTAGTGTTTTTAATTTTTTTTTTTTTTTGGTTTTGTATTTCGTGTAAACTGTAATTGTTGTTGTGTTTAAACATTATGGTCAGCTGCATTCAGTGCTGCTGCTTCCATTTCAAAATTAAACGGATCGTAACGGCAGCCAATTAAAAAAAAACGTTAATTAATACCAATAAGCAGAGCGGAGTGTATTTGTTGTGATTTTTTTTTGCGATTTTTTTATGCTGTTTTTGCTATAAAGTGCAACCGTTGCAATGAAAAGGTAGTTAAAATATGTGGTATAAATATTGTTGTTGGTGGTCATGTTTTAATTACTTAGTTTGTTTTTCAAATTGTTTGTTTTTGACGTTTATTATCAAGAGTTCGTCGTGCTAAGCTTGATATAACTGAAAAAAAAGTACAAAAAATTGCTATCAAAATAAAAAAAAAAAAACATAAAAGTGATAAAAAAATAATAAACAAAATAAAAAATTTGTAAAAGTTAACTTGCATGACAGTGAAATCTGCTGAAAATCAACTATTAACTAAGGCTGCTGCACATTTTTTAAGCAGTTAAAAAAAAACCATAAAAAAATTAATCAATTAAGCCACACGTTATTAAGCTATATTTAGCTATTTTTGGAATATTTTGTGATAGAGTGAAAGAAAGAGAGGGAGAGAGAGAAAGGGATGAAATGAGAGGCAGCCAGCAATGCAGTTTTAACTAATGAACTCCGCTTGCAACTGCTGCAACTTATATCACCGACTGCAATCTATTAATTTTATGCACATTTTTAAAGACCTGCAATCAAAATTTGCTTACAAATGGCAGTTTTAAAAAAAATTCAAATAGTTTTGACTCAAAAGCAAAACAATTAAACTCTGAATATTTAAGCTTTAATAAATATTTTGTATTTTGATAAGAGTTTTTGTCACATAATTTTATTACGAAATGAAGATGTTACTAAAACTGTAACATGAAACAATTTTTTCTTTTAAAGCTTAGTTATATAAAACTTTGCGAGAAAAGCGGTCAACAAAAATAGCGATTTTTATTGGTATTTTTTATAAAAATATCACTCATAAAAAATATCACTCTTATATTTATTTCAACTTGTATGTCAATGTGTTGCTTTTGAGCAAGCGATTTCATTTGTAACATAATATATTTTTTAATGATTTTTATTATCGAAAACCAATCAGTTTTTATCATTTTGATCTTTATACATCAATCAGGAATAAAAATCTACCGTTGATCGATCAATATTTTTGCGATGAATATAAATAAGTTTAACATGAACATTGTTTTATTTAGAAATAAAATAAAACTTTGGCCTGTGCTTTTTCGTTTACGAGTAAAAATGAATTATTTAACGAAATTTTTCATTCAAAACCAACATTTCTCATGTATCATTATTCATACTTTAATTTTGTTTTAAAAGTTGTATCAAACAAGAGTAACGTTTTTTAATATATTAATTAATTAAAGGAATGCTAACATGATCATGTTATTTTAATGCAATTTCTTAGTTAAAACCAAATTGACATGATTTTTGTCATACAAATTGGAATAAATATCGATCAGTTATAGATTTTTATTGATATATTTTTGATATAAAAAATATCGATCTATTATTGATTTGTATTTGTTTCGAAAAAATAACTTTTGAATTTAATTTATATTCAAAAAGTTTTGCTAAATGAGTGACTTTAACTTTTTATCGAACAATTATTAATCAATGCTCGTTTTTATTTTGATTGAGAAAATATCGATGAATGTTTGCTTTTTACTTTTGATAAAAAACAAGCAAAAAACTCTAAAGTCGGTCTAGTCCGACAATGGAATGCCCTAAACCTCCTATAATATATAAATAAACATATGTTAAAATATTACAAAAAATTGAAATAACTTCTAATTTTTGTTCAAAAACCATATATTTCTTTGAAGACTTATGCAGGTTTTACTTCTATGGGTTCTGTGGGAGATGTTCGTGGGCGGATGACACGTTTATTTTGTACACAATTTAATTTCAATGTAGAGTATCTCTATATTAAGTTTCATCCCTGTAGCTCAAATATAAACCTCTTTATAGTGTTTTGACAATAGTATGGGAGGTGGGCGTATTTGTATGACACCCATTTTTAGTACACACACCCAAAGCAGTAATTTTGGAGCCTCAGTAGTCAGCGGTGCCGGCGCACATTGGTTCACATTAAAAATAGAAGAAGTTGTCGAAGGACAATAAAAATTGGCAGTTTTTGTTTGAATCAAGAAAAAAATAGAAAATTAAAATGATCTGATCACTTTTACGCCCACCTCCCATACAAAGTGAAAATTAAATTTTGACCTACGGCATTGTTTTTTGGTTCATAGCATTTTAAAACACTCAGAATTATTTGTGTGAATTTTGAAAAGTATCCGCTCACTTTTACGCCCACTTCCCATACAACATGTATTGAAAAAGTGGCTAATTCCCTTGATTTTTAACGTATCAACACAATTTTCAAAAAAAATAAATATTTTAATTGTGGAATGGGCTCCTGAAAATAAATACCTGATCCGCCCACTTTTACGCCCACCTCCCATAGAAAATACATACAGAAAAACATGAATAAGTAATTTAAGCATAGTCTTATAATAATTTTTTAACATCATTAACGTATTCTTTTTTTCGAAAGGAGCAGTCTGGAGCAGCTGAATTTTTTTTAATTTTAAGCTGAGTCTTCAAGCTGTAATTTGACATCTTTCGTTAAATAGCGCTCCACAGCGCTAAAAAGATGCAGTTCACGGAAGTTGATGAACATTGAAATTTTGATGTTGTTTATATTTTGTTCTACGAAATTATTTATATGGCATTTTCTCCAACTTTTTTTAATGCAAATCTCATCTATGACAATTGTCATTAACGAAAATATACAACAAAGTCAAATGATAAGTTTACTGTGACTGTACCAAAAGTTTGAATATACAGTAAATTTGCATACCATTTTAAGCAAGCGAACATATATGAACTTAGAGCATGTCTGTCCAAGTAAATAAAAAATATATCAGCCTAATATTACGGTATCATAATATTCAGATATCTGACAACAAAATACCAAAACATTATCCAAATCGGCGAACATGAAAAAAATTAATTTCGGCCACTCTTCAACCAATGTGCGGCGTGCTTGACTGCCAACCCAGAGGTTCCATGTTCGAGTACCGTTCTAGCCATGGTCCTACGCTCTAAGCTTTCTTAAATTTTTTTCTCATTTCTAATCAACTGAAATTAAAAATTCATCAATATAACATTGAAAGTTGTTGTTGGTGGTAGAGATGTTTGTGGAATGAGATTGCTTAATAACTCGAATGGACTGAGGTAAAGGCATAACACTTGACTCAGATTTAAATTCGCATGTTATTATAGCCCTATAATAACACATACAACATTCTACACTTGTTGCCCTTGATTTAATTTTCTCTCCTAATTAGCTATCTTTCCATTTCCGAACCAAGGCAAACTTGACTGAATAAGTTTGACTCCTGACATTCTTTGTTCATCTTTTTTGGTTTGTATAAGAAGTGAGCGCGTTTTTCAGCGAGTCACGCCCAATTTTTTGTTAAATCTTATTTTAAGTCTAAAATGTAAGCCGGTCACATTTGATCACTGTGATCAAAAAAACCATCAAAATTTAAAACTCTATAAAGAGACTTAAATTTTTTTTCGGGGATGAAACAAACACAAAACAAATTGGCCATTTCAGCCCTTGAAAGGACTTTGACCGAGCTTCTTATGATCAATTGTGTTGTGTGTGTTATTAAATGTTTGCACACAATTGACCGAGAACTGGACCTACATGTTTTATGCCGACTCCGAACGGCTTATGTTCTCAAGAAGCTTTACATGGCATTGTTTACTCTCTGAGGTTTGCCATTGTCTGCAGAGAGGTGGTGACCGATCAGAAAAATTTTATATTGAAAAAACTTTTCGCCGCGGCTGGGGATCGAACCCGGGCTCCGAGCATGCTAAGCCACACACTTAACCTGCATGCCACGGTCACCACTCGGGGATGAACCACGCCAATTTTTAAGTACTTTTTAGTATTGACATATAACACATACATTGGCATTTCCAAACTGGCGTTATGTACGTTTTGTACGAAAAATTAAAAAAAAAAACTCGCGTGTAGCAACGTACACGTGGCAGAAGTGAAACTTCTTTAACAGTAAGAAATAAGAGAGATTTTAGTGTGAAATAGAGAGCAAAAGTATCTGAAAAGAAATTCAATCAATACGAAATAGAATAATAATTTGTTGATTTAATATTTGCATCCAGGGACCGTACCGAATATGATTTTTGTCGAAAGTGTCACATATTAACTTTTATCTCTTAATTTTTTTTTTTCCGACAAAAATAACAGTTTTTTGTGCCTTATAGTTTTTTTGGGCAAAAATAACAGTTATTTTCTGCCGTTTATTTTTTGGTAAAAAATATCAGGTAATTTATATTTGTTCAAGTCATTTTACCGATAAAAAAATTTTGATATTATTATTTTCATCTCATCGGTGAGACATTTTCACATGGTGTCAACAGACCTTTAAGAAAACACAAATTGCTTGATATTTTTGACCGAAAAAATTAAAGTCACAAAATAACTGCTATTTTTGACCGATAAAATAAAAGTCAAAAGTAACCTTTATTTTTCCTCGAAATATACTAGGCAAGAAATTAACTTTTAAAGAATCAGTTTCAAATTTAAAAGCGACTTAATATTCGTGAGGACATTTGTAACATAATGGTATATTTGAAAAAGTCTTTCGACCATTTTTTTCATTTGAAAATTGTAAAATAACAGTTATTTTCGGTACTTGTTTTATTTCAGTTGGTGTTTTAGTTGCTTTCGAATGTCTTCTCAACATTGCTACTTTTTGAATGCTGGATTGCATTTGCATAGTACTCTTTGAAGGAGCCTCCGAAAGCAGAGGCAAATCTTGTTCATTATTACCTCCTGCTTCCTGATCATAATAATTGCTATGTTGATAGAGGGCCTCATAAAGCAGCGAACGTTGATTGTTGAGTACATCAACTTGGTTGGCTTTAAAATTTTGTTGAGATACATCAGTGTGTTTTTTGGGGATTGGTTCTTTGTAGATTCACCAAAATACACTGATGTTTCGTAAAAATGCATTTTGAAACTCAGCCGTTGTTGCAATCACCTTACCTTCATCATTAGTTGCAGACCCAGCAGCGACTGTATTCTTAAGAGCTCTAATTCGCTCTCTATATTCACGAACGCGTTCTGCTCCTGTTTTAGCTATTTTTCTATTTTTTTTTTCGTGCATACTTGTAGGATGAAAATTAATGTTACGGTTATGTTAATAATGTAATGTTAATGTTAATCTAAAATTAATGTTATTTTCATTTCACTTTTAATAACATTTTGTTAGTCTTGTTTCATGTGCCTACGTGGCGTAAGGGAATAGATTCCGTCTTATAAGCAACGATGTTCGGGGTTCAATTCTTGGCAGCGGCAATAATTTTTTTTTAATTTTCATATTAATTGAAAACGTTAGCCTAGCGTCACGAAAAATGACCTTGAAATTTCAATCGGCGCCAAAGAAGTTTCACTTCAAAAACAAAATGAAGCAGTCAAAGTTTTAAAAACTTTTTTTTTATATTTGCGTAGTTTTTCAGTAGAACTATATTGAGTAAAAAAATTATAACAATCGACTGTAAGAATTAATAGATTTAAGCAAAAATATGCACTGGCGTGACGTTACAAAAAATAGAAGTGGTTTTTGACTTAGATAAGAAAACTTGCAAAACTCTGCGAATCGGGCAAGACTTTTTCTACAAAACTTTATTTGGAAGAATTTAAAACAATAAAAGTTTATTTTGTTAGTTATCAAATTAAAAAATCTTTTATCGTTTTTTTTAAAAAGGTTTAGTCATCTGGCGAGACGTTATTTGTTTTGTTTAAAAAAATATTTGACGTAAATAAAACATAAAGTAAAGCTATTATTATTATTATTATTATTATTATTATTATTATTACTAGTGTAAAAGCCCGTCCTACGACGGGAAGGAACCATTTAGAGTACAAAATGCGACAAAAAATTTATTGGATTTATATACAAAGGTTTTTATTTCAAAACATGTTTATTAAATTATTTTTATAAAACTTCCGTACATACAACATTTCTAGTAAAAAAATTCTTATGCTTGGTTTTCACTTAGGGCCAGTTTTTCAGTGCGGGTGTAAACTCTAGTTAAAATTAAACCAAGGTTAACTCACCAAAATTGGACGTTTAAGCTCGGTTTAAGCAAAAAACAACACATCATATGATAATTTAAGTCAATTCAACTTAAACGAATGCTACAATATCTAGTTAAACAGATTTTCACATCTCTTTTTGGTGAATTAATCTCAGTTTAATTTGACTCGAGTTTAAACCCGCACTGAAAAACTGGCCCTTAGTCATTTTTGTTTGACAGGAAATTTAAAAGTTTAAAAAATCACATAAATAACATTTTTTTTTTTGCAATTTTTGCTATAAACATGTGAAGGGATCAGTTTTTCCTATTTTTCTCCATTGTCAAACAGAAAAAAATGACAACGTGTTGGCATTTTTCATGTGACTGACAACAACTGACCATTGAAATTGACATAGTGAAAATCATGCTTTAGAATTTTAACCAATTAACCTTGTACCTTGCCATCTATAATGCTTAGTTTTACATCATCAGCCCGCTAAAACTGCCCATGACTAAATACCAGTTCTTTTAGAACAACTCCTACTTTTTGCAATATTTAACCTTGCAATTTATTTATGGTTATTGAAAATGTCAGTTTAACTGGAAATTGACGGCTTCGGAGAGTGAAAGGCAAATCTGTGTTTGTCGGGGCCAAATCAATTCTAGGTATGAAAACTATTTAATGTTCGCCAGTGCACCTGTCAATACTTGTGCGGTGATAAATTAAGTTTTTAGGTTTTTCAAAACTAACCACCTTCCGTTACAGATATCTCTTTTGTAATGGAAATTTCGAAGAAGTATTATAATACTTCCAATTTTGAGGTTTAACTTATGCAGTGGCATTCCTGAAGGATAAAATTTATTCAAAAACTCGGCAGGGCAATTTTGTTTATCGCTATCATCACTGTCTTCAATTTAATCCGTGCTCAAATCTCTCACTGTGTCACCAACTAAAATATTTAGAACTTGCTCGTTGACTTCGTTCACTTCGTAATTTTTTGGGTACAGGATAGCAATTTTGGAATAATGGTTGATGATATTCAGACTCAAAGTATCGCTAAAAATCTATTTAATCCTTTCAATGGACTTGTCCATTATATTGGACACTTCGGAAAATTTTTTTTTTTTATTTTCCATAGTTTTTTTCTAAAATCAAATAGGTTGGTGCTATGAAGTGAAGTTGTGCCAACATGACAAAAATAATTTTAGGGAGATATATAACGTTTAACTTAGTTAGATTTTCGATTTTATGCCCAACAGTAGCCTTCAATTTTTTTATATCGCATGTTAATAAATTTTGCAAATAAAGTGAGTATTGTGATTGGTGTGCAAAGTATAATTTTTTTTTTATAATAAAAAAAAAAAAAACAAATTGGCCATTTCAGCCCTTGAAAGGACTTTGACCGAGCTTCTTATCATCAATTGTGTTATGTGTGTTATTAAATGTTTGCACACAATTAACCGAGAACTGGACCTACACGTTTTATGCCGACTCCGAACGGCTTAACCTGCACGCCACGATCACCATAATTTTTTTTTTTATAATAACATTTGCATAAATAACGTATTTGCATTTGTCTCCGGTTGTTTTAGTTGAACTAAAATATTATAATACAACGTTATTGTGGTTTTTTCCATTATATAAGACAGCCTGCCAAAAGCAAAGCAGCTCATGTAAAAATCAGAGGGAAGTTTTTTAATCTTTTTATTGCTTAAATGATGGGAATATAAGCTCAAAAAAATTGTCCACGATTATTATAGGCAAGCCATTGAAAGGGTTAATAAGCGAACCTTTACAAACAAAATAATCTGGAATTTCTATGATATCTTCATCTCCATTTCCTAACTTGAGTAGCCAATCGCTAAAACTTGGATCAGAAGACCGAACATTGTGATTTAATTCTAGCAATTCCAATTGACACCAACGTCACTGAATGTAATAATTGCTGTTCAGTTTATGCAGACCGAATAGGTTGCGGTTCTGTTAATTAAGAAGCACTGTAATAGCAAGACATGATGTTTGATGTATAGTAGTTGAGGAAAATGACGATAGTCTTAAAGTACAAAGATTTCCAATACATAATTTAATAACAGGTTCTGGTCCATTGTGAACAGGTCTTAAAATGTTTAGTAAGTACAAACATTTCAAATGGATAATTTTACAACAGGTTCTGGTCCAGCCTAAACATGTTTTACGATATAGAGCAAAAGGTTTAGTAAGTACAAACATTTCATATGGATAATTTTTTAACAGGTTCTGGTACAGGCTGAACAGGTTTTACGATATAGGTTCTGGTCCAGGCTTAACATGTTTTACGATATAGGGCACGGAGCAGGACGCTTGTCTTTTATATATTAAGATTACTATTACATAATTCCGTAAAATATGAGTACGGAACGCTTAAGTTTTTAAAAAAATATTATAGCATATTTTAAGGCATTCTTTGTTTTATGATTTATTGAAATTTCAAAAATTTTTTATGCTTTTTTTCCATGTTGAAATTTTCAGTTTTACAAAAAATGTTAAACTTATTTCGTCGTACCAACTATAGTTTCCGTTTTTAGTTTAAAGTACTTTATAAAGTGTTGGAACTAAATATTTTTATTTGTACAATTTAAAATCAAATATGAGACAATCGCTGATTTCTAATTCCGTTATTAAAATATGGCCCGTCATTTTTGACGGGAAAAACTAGTACATTATATTTTTTTAACTCCTTCCCCAGCGCCCATAAGAAGTTGAAAAAAAATTCCACTAAAATACCTGCAACCAAATTCAAATTTAACGGTTTTTCTTCTTAACGATTTTTTTATAAAATTTACTTAACTTTATTAAAATGCAAAATTTCACGCACTTTTGAACGTCAGCGTAGAAAAAATAGCACAAATACTTTTTTGTCTGGCGTGACGTTACCTCAGAATAAACTTTAAAGCAAATTTAAATTTTACCGTTTGTTGATATTTGTTTGCTCCTTTGAATTTATTTTTTGGCTAATTGTTGTTGTAGCAAAAGCTGTGCATAAGAGTGCAATTGCACAATTACTCTTAGAAATGGAATTTGTAAAGAGAAAATGCTCATAGATATAAACAAACCTGATCAAATTTTAACTTTAATTTGGCAGCCCGATATTTGCCATTGCAACATTTAAAAAATTTGAACTCTTTTCTTCGAAAATGCCCACAATTCAAAATTTAATATCTGTAACTAAAATACAGCTCCACAAACAAACGGACGGACGGACAGTGCTAAATCGACTCTCGAAGTGACGCTGCTTTAGAATATTTATAATCTTTTATCGGACTCGCTTATTTCTAGGTGTTACCAACCTTTGCACAAAGTTAATTAACCCTCACCAGGTTTAGGGTATAAAAATTAGAAAACACAAAATTGTTTACCATTGATGAAATATGCATCAATATTGACTACGATCAATATAAATAAAACTAGTAAGGTATATCTTCGACTTGGCCGAAGTTAAAATACCCCCACGGCCGATTCTTAAGGGTGGAAGAGCTTTTTGTATGAGATTTTGAGAGATATTATTATTTTTATGTGTCTAAAAACCATACATATCAAATTGTTTTCCTGCAGCTTAAATATAAGCCTTTTTATAAAGTTTTAAATTTTGAGGTTGTATGGGAAGTAGGCGTGTTAGAATTTGTATGACGCCCATTTTTCTAGCATATCTCAGTTTCGACATAGAATACACAAATACCGAGTTTCTGTCTTGTAGCTTTAATATTAGCCTCTTTATAGATTTTTCAATTTTGGGGTTGTATGGGAGGTGGGCGTGTTAGTAAGTGGATGACGCCCATTTTTCTAACATACCTCAGTTTTGACATTGAATACTCAAACACCGAGTTTCCGTCTTGTAACTTTAATATTAGCCTCTTTATAGATTTTTCAATTTTGGGGTTGTATGGAGGTGGTCGTGTTAATTAGTGGATGACGCCCAATTTTCTAACACACCTCAGTTTTGACATTAATTACTTAAAAACCGAGTTTCCATCTTGTAACTTTAATATTAGTCTCTTTATAGATTGTTAAATTTTGGGGTTGTATGGGAGGTGGGCGTGTTAGTAGGTGGATGACGCCCATTTTTTAACACACCTCAGTTTTGACATAGAATACACAAATACCGAGTTTCCGTCTTATAACTTTAATATTAGTCTCTTTATAGATTTTTAAATTTTGGGGTTGAATGGGAGGTGGGCGTGTTAGTAAGTGGATGACGCCCATTTTTCTAACATACCTCAGTTTTGACATTGAATACTCAAACACCGAGTTTCCGTCTTGTAACTTTAATATTAGCCTCTTTATAGATTTTTCAATTTTGGGGTTGTATGGGAGGTGGGCGTGTTAATGGGTGGATGACGCCCAATTTTCTAACACACCTCAGTTTTGACATTAATTACTTAAAAACCGAGTTTCCATCTTGTAACTTTAATATTAGCCTCTTTATAGATTGTTAAATTTTGGGGTTGTATGGGAGGTGGGCGTGTTAGTGGGTGTATGGCGCCCTTTTTTCTAACACACCGAAGTTTTGACATTAAATACTCAAATACCGAGTTTCCGTCTTGTAACTTTAATATTAGCCTCTTTATAGATTTTTCAATTTTGGGGTTGTATGGGAGGTGGGCGTGTTAGTAAGTGGATGACGCCCATTTTTCTAAAACATCTCAGTTTTGATATAGAATACACATATACCAAATTTCAGTATTGTAGCTTAAATATTAGCTTCTTTGTAGAGTTTTCAATTTTTGAGTTGTATGGGAGGTAGGCGTGGTTTTCATCCGATTTAGCCCATTCTCGAACTTGATCTTAGTTTTTTTTAAAAAAGCTTAAAAAGACAGACGGACAGACGGACAGACGGACAGACGGACAGACAGACGGACATGGCTAAATCAACTCAGGTGGTGATGCTGAGCAAGAATATATATACTTTTCCATACCTACCACGCCTCCGTTTGGGCGTTACACACGTCGTGACAAAATTAATATACCCCTTACGCAGTACGCGTGGGGGTATAAAAATGTATTGTGTTTTTAACTGAGGTTCTAAAACCGTTCGTTCGTTTTAAAAACTAATTTTTTTTATTTGCCATATGTCGGATTTTCCTTATTCAATAAAAAAATTTACTGATTTCAAAGACATAATTTCTTTAAAACAAAGACAGGTTTTTTATGTTTAACTAATTTCAAATTTAATTCATGGAAACTATATCCTTAAATTAAGTAAACACTTCGTTTATTTAAGTAAAAGATTTTACTTTATTTAAGTAAAAGATATACTACATTTGAAGCGTCTTCATTTGAAAATAAATCTTTTCCTTTCAAATTACTTATGAATGTTTTTATTTAAAACAAAAATTATTTTTTTAATTGCAGGAAGTACTTGAACGTTTTTAGGAAATTTTTTCTTTCAAAAAAGATAATTTACTTATTTAAAGGTTATTGGCTTTACTTCATTGAAATATTTTTAATATTTATTTTAAAACCGTCTTGACTTAAGTGCAATTTCATTATCGTTTTTATCCTTAAATTAATTACATTTTCCTTAACCAAAGCACATTTTTTTCTGAGTGTACACTCAAAAAAAAGTTTCTCGGAATGTGATAAAAAAGGCATAATATTTATAGAAAAATGTTATAGACTTTGCTTCAGATAATGCTTTTCTATGAATCTGAGGCAATTGTTATGTCTTTACTTCAGTCGTATCTAGTTCTAAACCGATCCAATCTACAAACTTCTAGCAGCTCCTAAATATTGATAGTGCCATATTTATTAACACAAGTATAGACCAAATTTTAAATTTTTCTAAAAAAAAAAATAAATTCTTGGAGGCAATTTTAATTTTGGAAAAAAACTCAAAAGCTCAGTTCGAACCAAATTTCATATCGATTTAAATCGATTTTTTTAAGAAAGTTTGAAACACCACCAGCAGATAGAAGATTTCAGAAATTTAGATTTAAGAGTTTAGGAGGAGTTGATATTTCAAAAAAGAAATTTTTGCCTATTTATGATTTTGTAGAATTATCGCAATGATGGTTAAAATAAAGTCGTGGCAGTAACTTTTAACTGATTAGAGCTATAAAGATATTTCTTGCAAATAAATTATTTATTTATTTGAAACGCTAAACAACTAACGACAATTAAAAAAAAAAATTCATTAAAAATAAGTTTGGTTAGAGCTTCACAGTGATTGTTAATAAATTTGAAAGGGAAATTTAACAAACTTTAGAAAAATTTAAAAACTATTAAAATTCGATTCGATTTTAACCTTTACCACTGACACCAAGAAAAGATCAATTGAAATTAAAACAAAACATCAATTTAAATAAGGAAATTATCGATTGAAATCCAAAAATTCTATTTGACATTCAAAAAATTTCAATCGAAATTCGCAAAAGATTACCATAAATTTATAAAAATATATAATAATAATAATAATAACATATACCATCACCAAAACATTACCATACCATTATAATATTATGAATATACGATCATAATCCATTACGATACTTTCACTATACCATTACCAAATCAGCGCTAGGGATGGATAGTCGAGTAGTCGAAAAGTCGACTAGTCGATTATTCCTTCAAAATTTAGGTTTTTTTGAAGTCGGTTATTGTTTTCGATTAAAAATCTTTAATCGATTATTTGAATCGACTATCCGAAAAATAATAAATATATTTTTTTTTTAAATATTAGTCTTAATACCAAATTTTAAAGATGCATATAATAATTATGATAAAATCCCATATGATCATTTATTTTTTTTTCTATTTTTAAGAACTTTAAAATCTAAACTGAGCAGCACATCAAGAAAACAGATATATTTTTCAATTGATGTGGAAAGTAGTTTTAAAAAATCCTGAAATGTCTTTTCATGTCCTTTTTCACTTTCAATAGCAGAAAAAACCAACAAAATTTAACTTTTTTAACCGCTAGCATCTTAAAATTCGATAAAGTGAACTTTTTTCAAATTATGTTTTGTGTTTTTTTTTAGATTTGCTTTACGAATTTTTCATGATGCTTTGTTGCTAACATTTTTTTGATAACTTATTGCTTGTCGTCCGAGCTTGTTTCAAGATACAAAAAAATACAGAAAAAAGCTGTATTAGGGATTTTGAAATGGTAATGATAAAGAAGGGAGCAAAAAATCGAAAAAACCAGTTAAAACCGGTTTTTAGGGCGAAAAACAGTCTTCGGAAAACCCGTTCATTTAAAAATAAACAAAGAAAAACAAAAGTTGAAACCGGTTATTCAATTCGACTATCCATTCCTAATCAGCGCCGTATCATCACTGTAACATAATACTATCACCATATCAGCATTATATCATTAGTAAACAATTGCTACACCATAACTATTTCATCTTTTCAAATGTAAATAAGTTCTGAATTAATTTTGTCACGACGTGTGTAACACCCAAAAGGAGGCGTGGTAGGTATGGAAAAGTATATATATTCTTGATCAGCATCACCACCTGAGTTGATTTAGCCATGTCCGTCTGTCTGTCCATCTGTCCGTCTGTCTGTCGACACGATTACAGCCGTAATTTTGAAGATATCGTAATGAAATTCGATAATTAAGCTTTTTTTTAAAAAACTAAGGTCAAGTTCGAGAATGGGCTAAATCAGATGAAAACCACGCCTACCTCCCATACAACCCCAAAATTGAAAACTCTGCAAAGAAGCTAATATTAAAACTACAATACTGAAATTTGGTATATGTATATTCTATGTCAAAACTAAAATGTCATAGAAAAATGGGCGTTATCCACCCACTAACACGCCCACCTCCCATACAACCCCAAAATTTAAATATCTATAAAGAGGCTTATATTAAAGTTACAAGACGGAAACTCGGTATTTGTGTATTTAATGTCAAAACTGAGGTGTGTAATAAAAATGGGTGTCATCCACCAATTAAGACGCCCACCTCCCATACAACCCCAAAATTGAAAAATCTATAAATCTATAATTCTATGTCGAAACTGAGGTATGCTAGAAAAATTGGCGTCATACACAATCTAACACGCCCACCTCCCATACAACCCCAAAATTTAAAACTTTATAAAAAGGCTAAAAAGCTCTCCAATTTAAGATTCTTCCAACCTTAAGAATCGGCCCTGGGGGTATTTTTACTTCGGCCAAGTCGAAGATATAGCTTACTGGTTTTTTTTAATTTTTCTATAGAATTTCAGGATTCCATTTCATTATTTTTTAATTTCAATCAAAGTTTTCTGAATTTAATTTGATATTGTCTGAATACGAATTGAAAATAGAAATTCGAATTGAAGTCCAAAATAGACTTTTGAATTTCAATTAAATTTCAAAATTTGAAATGGAATTTCTAAGTTGAAATGGAATATCAGTCTTTTCTGAATTTTAAAAAGAATTACTGAGTTTCGATTGATCGTTTCTAAATTTCAATTAACTTTTTTTTAAATTTAATTTTAGTTAATCTTTGATTTGAATTAATCTTTTTTGAATTTCTGAATGATGTGTTCTGAATTTTAAAAAGAATTTTAGATTTTTAATTGATATTTCCCGAATTTCAAATGGAGTTTAAAGTAGAATATATGAATATCTATTGAACTTTTACGAATTTCAAATGAAATTTCAATTGACCTTTTCTGAATTTCAAACGAAGTTTCTAAGAAAAATTTCTAATTGAATTAGGTAAATGACCTTTTCTAAATTTCAAGTAGAATTTCTGAACTTAAATTGATCTTTTCCGAATTTCGAATAGAATTTCTGGGTTTAAACTGTCTTTTCTGAAATTTACGAATTTAAATTGATCTTTTCTGAATTTCAATTGATTTTTGTGAATTTCAATTTATTTGTTCTAAATTTCAATTAATTTTTTCTGTATTTCAAATGATCTTTTTCGAATTTCTGAATATCAATTGATATTTTTTTGTTTAATTTGAATGGAAATTTTCTAATTTCAAATGGGATTTCTAAATTTCAAGTGACTTTTTCTAAATTTCAAAAAGAATTTCGGAATTTCATTGGATATTTTCGGAATTTGAATAAAATTTATTTATTTAAATTTATCCTTTCTGAATTTGAATTGATTTTTCTGAATTGCAATTGCTCCTTTCTGAATTTCAAATAGAAATTCAGAATTTTAATTTATATTCTCTTAATATCAAATGGAAATTCTGAATTTCAATTGGTCTTTTCTGAATTTCAACTGTTGTTTTCTGAATTTTATTTGATCTTTTATGAAAATCAATTGATTTATTTTGAATTTCGTAATCTGGATTTAATTTCATCGTTTGTTTCTAAATTTCAATTGAAATTTTCTGAATTTAAATTGATCTTGATTTTTTGCTTTGAGCTTTTATGGTCAAAATGTTTTTTTTTTAAATTATTTATTAAAACATAAAACATAAAATTTTCCCGACATTTGATCTTATCTGAATATAAACTGATATTTTCTGAATTTCAAATAGAATTTTTGAATTTCAATTAATGTGTCCGAAATTTTTAACAAAATTTCTGAATTTTAATTGATCTTTCTAAAATTTTATTCATTTTCTGAATATCAATTGAATTTTTCTGCATTCCAAATATAATTTCAAAATTTCAATTGATATTTTTCAAATTTCCAATGAAGTTTCTAAATTTCAATTAACTTTTTCTAAATTTCAAGTAGAGTTTCTGAATTTCAATTGATCTTTTCTTAATATCAATTGATATTTTCTGAATTTCAATTGATCTTTTCTGAATATCAATTGATATTTTTTGAATTTCAATTGATCTTTTCTACGTACGATTTCAAACATACGTTCTAATTTTTAATTGATTTTTTTTTTAATTCAAGTATTTTTGCTGAAATACAGAAATTATAAGAAATGGTATAGTTTATAAATCAATTAATCAAAAGTCATGTTTTGAGCTCACACTTACACACAGTGAGAAATTTGAGCTGAAAGCAATCACAAACCAAATAATTTTGGTGGGAGCTATTCTTAGCTAAGCCATAATAATCTTGATATCAAGACATAATGTGATTGTTTATTAAAAAATAACATGCCCATTTGTGCATAATGTATGTGATTTTTGAATCATTTATCAAAAATTAATATGCGTCCAATGTAAGAAATTTTTGGATTGTTTATTAAAAAACAAAAAACATGCTCATTTGTGTTCAATGCATGCCACTCAGGATTGATAGTAAAGAAATGAAAATGTCCGATCTAAGGAATTTTGGCTTTGTTTATCAAAATATATCAAGTGTTAACAATATTTTAAAATAAATAATAAAAAATACAAAAGCATGTTTTGAGATGGTTTTCAGCTCTTTTGAAATGATTTCAGTTATGAACGTTTTGATCTTAATTTAAGTCCAAATTTGTTCTCTCCGTGCATAGAACGACCTATGTATTCGTCATGTTCATATATTTTTTTATAAGAAATTAATGAGATCTTCTTGAAACAGAGAAATACGTATAAAATGGTAATGTGCTATACATGTTCGAAACAAAGGTTTGATTACTGTGGGTTTAAGGTGGGCCATAACATTCGATTAGAGAGAAAACAGACCTTTTTTAAAAATTCATAACTCAGTCAAAAATAAACATTTTTCCAAAAATTGTATTACAAGTGTAGAGAGTTGAACAAATTACAAGAAAAGAAATTCAAAAAATTTATTTTTCACTCCAACATGGTTTTATAGAGCTCCCAACGGGGGCTCGTGGTTGCAGCGCTGGGAGTCGCAAAAATTGTCCGCTCTGGAAAAAAAATTACTTTTTTAAATCTTAACAAAATTGGTTATCGTATGACAAGAGCTTTTTTTAATTTTTTTTTTAATTTTTGGTGATGTTCCAAATTTAAAAGTGTGTTTTTTCGAAAAAAAATATTGACTTTAAAAATTCATAAAAAATCGAAAAAAAAATTTGAAAAAAGCTCGTGTACCATTGCGAATCAAGTTTAAAAAACAAAAAAAAAAAAAAATTGTCAAAAAATGAACCCGCTAGTGCCGCAAACAGTACGAAAAACAAGGTTTCGAGATAAACGCGTTCAAAGTTTTTGAACAAAAAAAAAGAGGTTAATATTAAAAATGCGCTCTCACTTACCCGGCTGTAACTTTTGAACACGTAAGAATTTTTTTCTTAGAATCTTAAGAATATTTACTAAAATATAAAATTATAAAATTTCAATTTAAAAAAGCCGGCCAATGTCATGTCCCCGCTTAATGCGAAGTGGGCTTATTCACAGGAGAATGACATGTATTTTTTGAACAGATGTACCAATTTTCATGCGAGATAGTTGCATTGCACTCCTTTTCTCTGACAGACAAAAAAGACTAAACCGATTACGAGGTGACGATAATCGAGTATTTATGTTATTTTCTTAACCAGACTCACTTATTGCTGGCTGTTACAAACGTTTGCACAAAGTTAATATATGCTGACCTTATTTCAGGTATAATAAAAAATTTTTGTAAAGAAAGCATTTTTTAATATGTTACCAAAAAATTAAAACACTGTTTTCGTATAGGTTCATAAATAGCAACATTTTTGTATACGAATGTATGAATTATTTCTTCACAAACTTATATTTATTTATTTATTTTTAAATAGCAATAATCTTATGCAAAAATTAAGTCAAAGTTTTAATTAAATAGTTGTAACTACAAAAAACTGTAAAAACAAGTGAAACCACTCAAAGCTGACATCTGAAAGCATAAAATGGCACACCTTATTTCCAAATAACAGAGACATGTGGAATATTTTTTGCTATTTTTCGTACCATTTTTGCCATAACACCCTCAAGCATTCACATCTTTTCACTTTTAACCATCTTAATTTGAACAACAGCTTTTTGCAGAAAATTAAGTTACAAAAAACTCCATTAGCGTTTACACGGCACGAATAACAAATTTTAAAAATTAGGGTCTCCGGAAGAGTGTAATGTTTGAAATTTAAGTTTTAAACTTGGTGCTATTGGACATTAATTTATAAATTTTTTATTCTGATGGTTAGAGATCTTGAAGGAGTTGCCACAGCATTTGCCACAGCGTGAAGGTGAATTAATTCACAATAGATGAACAATTGTAGTATTAGTCTGGATTTTAATAATTTGAATTCGTTACTATCGTATATCTTACCAACATATCTTCACAATTTCTTCAGAAAGTTTTTGTTCCAAATAAAAATGCTTGAATGGGGGGGGGGGGGGAAATACGAATTAAAGGGGCTGACATGACGTCTCAAACCAGAAATATTTTTGTAAATTGATTAGCAATCTTTCTTTAACCATTATTATGTAATGCTTTCATAAAAAATTCCAACATTTTTCACAAAAATTTATATAATTCACCATAAATTAAGAGAAAAATAGTGCAAGGGGAAGGGCTTTGATAGGATTAAAGAGGGCCTAATGGTCTTCCAATTTTATTCCTGGTACACGCTTGTTGCATTATAAAAATGCGAGTAACGAACTTTATTTGAAACCCTCTCGTACAAACAAACAATAACTACACGGTTAAAAATCTTGGACTAAATTTTAAACTTTTTTGGATTACATATAGGACACGACCAAAAAAAGATTACTTTTTAATCCAATGAAAAGTTTTAAATTTTTCAATCCGAAAAGGATTTATTTTTAATCCACAAAAAGTTTAAAATTTTTTAATCCAAAAAGGAATAATTGTTAATCCATAGAAAGTTTAAAATATTATAATCCAAAAAGGATTAGATTTTAGTCCAAAAAAGTTTGAAATATTGTAATGAATATTGTAATGAATGTAATGAAATATGTAAATGAATATAATAATATTTTGGTTTAGATTTTAATAAACAATTTGATTCATTTAAGTAAAAATAAATTTCGGATGCTATAACAACATTTAGTATTATATTTAGCTTAAATTTCGTAGTAGTAGTAGTAGTAGTTTTCAATCTTATACCTGAATTACAATGCGACAGTGGCAGCGTCAGTGGCAGTGGTATTGATCAGCTGTTATTTTAGGAATACTGTTGTTCAATGGTGAAACTTACATAGCAGCAGTGTTAGTAAGCAGTACTGCCGAGGTAAGCCCTATTTCTAAATTCACTGCCAACATGCAAATAATTAAACTACTAAGAAAAATTCCACATTCACTGGTTTTGATGCTGACGATGCGATTGCTAGATTGTTATTTGCAGGCAGTAAAATACGAAACAGCTGATCACTGCCGCTGCCACTGACACAGCTGCTGCCACTGCCACTGCTGCATTGTAATTCAGCTATTAAATAACATAAATACTTTTTCCTGAAAATACTACCTTTATGCAAATTTGTAGTCCAAAAATTGTCTTAAACTTAAACTTTTTCGGATTAAAAAAATTAAACTAAAATATGGAATAAAAAATAGTACTTTTAGGATTAAAAATTCCTTTAAACCAAAGTTTGGATTAAAAACTAGTCCAAAATTTTTAACCGTGTAATAAAAAACTTCCAATAGTTTTTCGATAGTATTTTATATATTGTTTATTTCTGCAGCTTGCTCAGTTCGTTGAAAAGCGTTACCAATCCGGAAATCAAGTTCGTTTCTTCCAATATATTCGAATAATAACCAAATACTTAAAATTATATGAAATCTATAAATAGCCTTAATTGCAAAAATTTCATATGATGAACTTATATAAAATCAAACACAATTAAATCAATACATTAAATTTATAATTGTTCAAATATGCTTAGATAACTAACAACGCTTTTGAAACTCCCTTCAGTGAATTATGACTGATTTAGCAACGGCATAGAAAGAAGAGCACAAAATCGAAAAAAAAACTTCCTCATATTAACAGATAAGCAACGCACTCACGACATGTTTTCAAACAAATTAATTCACTCACACCAAGCGGCACTTTATATTGTTATATACATACATGCAGCAAACGCTACGCTTAAACCTAAAGCCATCAGCCGCAAATCTTTAATAAAAGATTTTTAATTGGTCTGAAATTGATTTCTATGCGAAATAAAGAAAGCATCGAATGTGCAATGTCCGTGAAAATAAAAGATACATAGATACACGAACGGACTGATAGACAAACAAACGGTCCGGCATGCAGACAGCTAGACCGAAGCACCGCGCAGCGAAGATGTTCCAATTTCTTAAAGTCGAAACTCGAAACTTGAAGCGTACACATCACACTTGAGTCAGAGCGCATGCGCAGCAACATATCAAAAAGCTTTGCTTTTATTGGGCAAAATAAAAAGCAAAAATTAAAAGAAAAAAAAAAAACATAAAACGTAAAACAATACTAACTTGTTTATAAGCGAGTTGCGATCGCCATGAAATTGAAAAAATTAGAGGCAGCTGCAACCGTCGCGACTGCAGTAGAATGCAATTTAGTGCAAAAACAAATTTATTAAAATTAAAAAAAAAGAAAAGAAAGAAAACAGCAATAAATCAAAGAAAACAACAAAGAAAAACTGTAACAGAATAAAATAACGCTCAAAATCCAAGGCAAAAAAAAAAAAAATACACCAAATAAAATAGTGCAGATATGCACTAAAAAAAAGAGAAAAGTGTTAATATATTGTTTTAACTTGTTGCTCGAAACAGTTTTGAGCCAAGCGCAGATTTTCACCAATTTGAGCAGGCGCAGAAGTTGGCTGACATTCGATTTAAGCAGTTGATCGGTGCTTAAAAGTCAATAAAAAGAAGAAGGCGAACAAAAAATTGGTAGCAGTAACTAACGGTAAAAAAAAAAAAAATAAATGCAACCGATGTTGCCGAGCCGCCCGAGTGAAAAGTGATTTGTGTTTTCTTTTTGATGTTCGCTGGAGTAAAGTTCGGTGTATGTCAAAAGCAAAATAATGACAATTGGTGACGATTTTTCGAAAATTAGCTAACAATAACTGAAAAATATTAAAGACTCTTACAAAATTGAACATCAACAGTGGATTATTTAAAATATATATAAATTCCATTTGAAATTTAAATAAAATTTTGAGAATGTGTTGAAAATTGTGGTTCATTTTTGAGTTTTGGTGATCGAAGACGTTTAAAAACTATATTTTGATAGACTATCAGCTTTTGAATATTCGACGTTGCTCGGATTCTGTGTTGCATTAAAATTGTGGGTGTAGTGTTGACTCTAGTGCAGTCTATATCTTATTTTCGATTCATGATTTCTGGAGTTTTGTACTCATTTTCAATTTTAAAACTTTTACACTCATTTGTAAATCCACACTCAGTACGAAAATCAGCGTCAAAACATATATTTTTAAATGAAAAATAATAATTTTGGAAGTCAAAAGAACTGTTCTTATCGAAAGTTATTTCTCAGGTTATAACTGAAAAAGTTATCACATGAGAATACAAATTTAATTTTGAAAACATTATTCGAACAAGTATAGTTTTAGTATTAGATTTGCAATAAGTAAAAGTGATAGCTCACGAAAGTCTCCTTATAATTGGCAAATATTCTAATTTTATTAAAATTGTCTTTAAAAGTTGTGCTAACTCACATGGCTTGTACCAAAATAAGTGACATTTTTTGTTTTTTTTTTTTTTGCATTTTAAGAAATATTTTCCCACACTCAGAAAAAAGTGTCTCGGAATATGATAAAAAAGGCATCATATTTAAAGAAAAATGATATAGACTTTGCTCCAGAGAATGCTATTCTCTAATTGCGATACTTAAAATTCTCTAAAAATGATAAAAAGTTTCCATGAATTGAAAAATATATCGTTTTTAGAGAAAAATATTTTTTTTTTTTGAGAAAATCTTTGTTTTTATTGAAGAAAATACTTCTCATAGTGAATTTTTTATCAAAATATAAGAAAAGTTTTTCATTTTCAATAAAATTTCTCTATAAATGAGAAATTTTTTGCACGATAAAAATACTTATCATTATTAGAGACATTGAAATATTTCCATTTCCTAGAAGTAAAGAAATATTTCTTCGAAAATGTGAAAATTTATTCTAATTGAAGAAAATTTTATTTGAAAAAGAGAAAATTGCTATTATCAAAAATAGAGAAATTTTTTACCGGAGCAAGGTATGTGTTTTTTTCTCAGTGCACAATCAAGAGAATTTTATATATAAAAAAAATTTGCAAAAATGAGTATTGAAATTCGAACAACCCTTTCTGATTTCATCAGGAAAAAAGGAAAAACCGAATAGTCCATTTCAGTTCTTAACATAACCTTGATCAAGTTTATATATGTTTTTACACAATTGTTCCAGTTCTCAGGATTGATGACGACTCCGTACGACTTATATTAATATTCTCAAGAAGCTTTGCAAGGCCTTGTTAACTCTCTGAGGTTTTTCCTCCTGTCTGCAGAGAGGTAGTGGCCACACAGAAAATTGCATTTCATTCAGACGACTCTCGGTTCATAAACTTGGCTAACATCTGAAGCTTAACTAAAATTGGTCAACAAGCTTGCATTAGGTTAGGTTAAGTTATGGTGGTCGACACACTTATACCATATGATACCACAAGAATCTGCCCTGCAACTACCAAAATTTGTCTTCATGATAACTAACACTTCGCTCATTTGTACAGGGGCTTCAAGATCTTATTTGGAGCTTCTGGACCGAATTCAAAGACGTGCGATATATTTTATAAGTGATGAAAACATTTCAATTTCTCTCAACTCTAAGTTGCCTGAGCCTTCTGTATGGATAATTGAGAAATGGGTATTGCCACGGGAAGTGTTTAAGGGAAATACACGGCCTAATGCAACCAGAACGTGTGTTTCTTAGATTCACTTGGGCAGCTCTCCAAGCCCATCCCCATACCATTGCCATTGTGTACACTAGAACTTAGCATTTCAGGGATAATTCTTTCAGTGGTCGCACTGTAAGATTGTGGAATAATGTCCCTGCGTCTGTGTTTCTCGACGGTTTCAAGCATGGCAAATTAAAAACAAATATTCATTGTCTTTACTTTACCTTTCCATTCCTTACTAAACTATAACCTCTCTTCAAAGTCAACACAATGCTTGCGCATTTATAGGGGGCATCCCCTGAGTCTTAAGACATTTAGGCATTAAGACAGTCCCCTGTAAGGACACCAATAGCTTTTATGTACGCTTTTTACTAAACCTTAGCCACAATTACATATAATAGTACAATTCCACCTAAGACTGCCAAATTAACAGCATTATGCCGAAGAGCCAGTTTAAACGTTGTAAGTGGCATAACTAGTGTTTCCATAACCGGCATGAGCGTTATCAACGTGCCTTCCCTGGCGAGATCAACAGTTCTGCAGTTTTCAAGAATGACCCTATGCCCGCCACCTAGTCTTGATGACTATCGTACTTCTCACTGTCGTCATAATTTGAGAGACGAACGCCATTTGAGGTCTGCTTATGATGCTAGGAACTCTCCAGAGTTGCTACCACATTCTATAGCTTTAAAAATAGCCATTTTCTCAGCTTAACCCACTTTAGTACGCTGATCGATTTTTCAACTACATACTAACATTAAAATTAATTTCTGGAATATATATTAAAAATGTTTTCAAATTCTTTCCGCATAAACATGATTTGGTTAATTGAAATTCAGAAAAAAAATTAATATTTCAAAATTTTCCATATTACCTGTACAGGTAATATTTATACCCCCAGAGGTGGCTTCTATTTAAATAAGCTACAAAACCGAAATTTGGTATTTATGTATTCTTTATTTAAACTGAGTTGTGCTAGAAAAATTAGCGTTATCCACGGACTAACACATCCACCTACCATGCAACTAATTAATTTGTTCTGATATTAATTTTATATCAGAACAAAGGCGTGTTCGAAAAATGGGCGTCATCCACCTACGAGCACGTCCACCTACCATAAAACCCTAAAAGTAAAAAAAATACAGGTTTTTAACTTCAAATTCAACCTTTTCCATTTCAAATTAAACTTTTTCCATATCAAATTAAACTTTTCCATTTCAAAAAAAAAAATTTTCCATTTCAAATAAAACTTTTTCCATTTCAAATTAAACTTTTTCCCGTTTCAAAAAAAACTTTTTCCATTTCAAATTAAACCTCAGCCAAGAAAAAGATTTATTTTAGATTTTTATTGAATTATTAACATGTAATTGAAAAGTATTTCATATTTCTTGTATAAACAACTGTTTGTATAAAGTATATTATTAAAACATCGTGTTAAAATCTGAACTTATTTATATACATTATTATATTGGAAATCCTATTATTTTAATTTTTCTTGATTTGTTTTTTTTTTATCATAAATAAATTATTTTTTTTATGATAATAAAAGCTTTGTAGTCGGCGCTAATCTTTGTCATTAAATCATAATATTTTACCATCCCTGCCCTTATTTCAACTTTTTTTATTTAATTTAGATTAAAAGTAATTTTAGAAGCTTTGCACACACAAACATTCTCAATCTACTGTTTGGGTAAGCTTGGAAAATTGAACTGAAATTGAATAGGCTATTGTATGTTCCAACTTTACAAAAAAACCGTTTTTATTAGCGCAGACTTCTAAGCTTTTATTATCATAAAAAAAATAATTTATTTATGATGAAAATAAAACAAATCAAGAAAAATTAATATAAGAAGATTTCCAATATAAAAAAAAAAAAAAAAAAAAAAAAAAAAAAAAACAAATTGGCCATTTCAGCCCTTGAAAGGACTTTGACCGAGCTTCTTACGATCAATTGTGTTGTGTGTGTTATTAAATGTTTGCACACAATTGACCGAGAACTGGACCTACATGTTTTATGCCGACTCTGAACGGCTCATGTTCTCAAGAAGCTTTACATGGCATTGTTTACTCTCTGAGGTTTGCCATTGTCTGCAGAGAGGTGGTGACCGATCAGAAAAATTTTTTATTGAAAAAAACTTTTCGCCGCGGCTGGGGATCGAACCCGGGCTCCAAGCATGCTAAGCCACACACTTAACCTGCATGCCACGGTTTCCAATATAATAATGTTTATAAATAAATGATCAGATTTTACCACAATTAATAGGAAAAGTAATTTAAAATTATATTTTACTTTGTAGTAATTTTGAAGAATTTTTTTTTTTTGTTAAAAAGTTTTTATTTCTTCCTTTTTTAGAGAATATGATAAATTTTAGAAAAAGTTCGTAAAAAAGGCTACGTAAGCACAATTATTTAAGCTCATTATTTTAAAAAAGTTTTTTCTGTCTTTGCTTATTCTTTATTCTTTTGAATGTTTTAATATATTTGCAAGAATTTCATATATAAAAATTTCAAATATGAAACTTTATTATTTAAAATTAAGATTACTATTTCATTGTTTGTCTGTTATTTTCAATTTCTGCCTCTTTACAATTTTTATTAAAGTGTCATGCCCTTTGTTCAATCCCGGCTATGTACTTTATTGATCATACTTTATAATAATTCAACCTTGCCCTGCACCAAACTTCAGTTCTCTATCATCAGTATTAACAGATTTACAGTAGTTTCCTCAAAATGCCTCACGCTATTTATAATCTCTCCCACCTTTTTAATTATTCTACCTACCCACCCACCAAATATAAGTACCCAAGTTTCAATATTCACTGAAATGCAGTGTTTTTCTCATTGTGATACGCCTCTTTGTTGAATCTAATCTACTTTCTTGATTGTGTTTTGTTATAACTCTACCTATTCTTGTATTGATTTCAATACCCTAGTGTCAATATCGACTGAGATACAGTGTTTTTCTTATATCGACACGCCTCTTTGTTAAATACCGCCCAATTTTATAAACGGGCACCTCCGCGTTGATGGTCTTTATATGTTGACAAAAAGTTACGGCAATAGGTCAAGTACTTTAGGAGAAATCGATGTACATACATTTAAAAAAAAAAATCCGACCCATTTTTTCACTGGTAGTTAGTTTTCGTTCTAATTAATTTTTTAACAACTTTTAGAAGTGAACTTCCAGCAGTGGCAGTTTAAGTATGGAGTTATGTGGTCGGTACTACAATTCACTTTTCAAAATCATCCATTCCAAAATCAAAATTTTCATGCATTATGTGCCTTGAAGCACATTCAGACAGGCCAATATATCTGATATGATGTTTGATGTCAGTTGCCTCTATAGTAATCTGTTAGAAGTTGTAAATTGGACTTGATTAGTTTGAGTTAATTTCTTGATCTAGCTGTACTGAGAGTTTACAATATCCTTGCTCTGTGCTTTGCAGTTATTTCAGTAGCACAGGAATTTGTATTATTCCCTGAGCCGAACCTTTTCTGCAACGTATGGCTTAGCCAAACTACGACATAGTTCGAATAGTGAATAATAGTTCTGCATGCTTCTGTTTTGAAATCGGAAACTAGTATTGAGAGAAGCTCATCAGCTTTCAGGGTCTTTAATACCGCTTGACCTACGGTGACATTCCTTGACACATAACTCAATGACATATTTATTTGCTTGAAAAATTGTTACAATAAAGAATTTGCTTTATTTAAAAAAAAATTGTAAGAGAGCTGTCTGTAAAATTTGGTACATTAACTAATTAACAACTAAGGAGCTCAAAACTTATCTTAGGTTTTTGAAGATCAGGATAAATATTTTCAGAACTCGGGTATTCATACAGAATTCTCAGCTGCATTTTTAAGTTCCATAATATTTTGATTTTGTTTTAAAATAGTTTTCACCCTTGAAATGTTAACTACTATATAAATGAAAGCGTTACTTAAAAATTTTGAAACGAAAACCGTTCGCCATATTTATAAGTAAACTTTGCGTGACAGGCAAAATAGGGAAGGTAAAGTCAAATTAGTCAAATAAATCAATAATTTTTTGTAGCGGCCGTGGCCGTGCGAGTGAAATAAGTGGCATGCAAGCCAACAAACTGTGGTAGCCCGAGTTCAATACTTACACCTAGCGGAAAGTTTTTCCATTAGAAACTATTTTTTGTTCTGCCATCACTCTGCATACAATGGTAAACCGCAGAAAGTAAAAACTACCATGTAAATCCTATTGAAAACATGAAAATTAGACGTTCGGACTCGATATAACATATATAGGTCAAGGTCAAGATCAATTTTGTACAAACACTTGATAGCACACGCATCTCATAAGAAAGTTCTTTCAATGACTGAAATGGCCAATTCTTTTTTTTTATTTTTTTATTTTAGTAGTTATGTTTGTATCAAAGACAAGTACCATGCACAAAATTTTTAGTCAATAGCTATGTTCTATGGGATTTCTAAAGCTTTGATTGCATTGAGAGGTTGCTTTACATAGGAAAATAGGCGTGGTTTTTACTCTACTAGTAAAATTTCTTTTTCTACTTAAGCAGCGTGTGAACTATAACATCAATGGATCTATTTCGATAACGTTACTGTATATGGGAGGTATGCGTAGTTTTCTGTTGATATCAATTTTCGATTCTTGACTTTCAGCATCAAATTGAAACGCAAAGTTCAGTTGCAAATAATTAAGACATTATATCAATTTTTGTGAGATTTCCGCGTTTTGGTAACTTCACTTTTGATTCTGCCATGGAACAATTAATAGGGATTCTAACTTTTTTTTAAAATCAGAGGTTTATTATTATGTATTTATTATTGATTTTTCAATTTAAGCCTGCTTCATACTTGAGACAACTTTTTGTTGATAAATGTCTTAAACAAGGATTTAAGATTTTTGGAGTTAGCAATGCATGTTGCTGTGAAGTTTTTTGAGGAACAGCTTGTCAAATCCAAAATTTGACAAAACAGAGTATCTTCTAACTCTGAAGATCTAGATCTTCTAAGCTATCTTCTCATAACTATTACTTTTCGGAGAATCCTACGAAATACGGTGATATTCCTCGTCACAGGTTTGTCACAAATAAAGAAAACTTTTTATTGAAAGCTGAAAGGATAATTTTTTCGCGCACCTCCCCCCCCCCTACGCTCCCATTGGAAGCACTGTTTTTCAAAAACAAATCTTGCTATTTTTCGAGCCCAAATATGCCAAAAGATATTCATCAAAAAATCCCATTTTTTTTTTTAAGTTGGAAATAAATAAAAGAGAAAAAGTCAGGCTTTTCTTGTATTTAAGAATAGTGTTCAAGTAAACATATTCACTATATAAAATAACTAGTTTTGAGAAAAACGCTTTTAAAGTTAAAAAATTTTAAAGACGAACAGAACGCCTTGAAGAGGCGGCCTAGTAAAACTCATCTACTTCACTTTCACTTTACGAGTTTAACTCCGATCAGTAAAATACTCCGAGGAGTAATTTTGAGGGAGTATTTCTTAAATGTTATAATTTCAGAAAAATTAAAATCAAATATGAAAATCTAAAATCCCTCTGCACTACTTTAACTCTAAAAACTTTTTATAAAAATAAAATCTTAAACGTAAAAATTAAATTCCCAGTTTAGCATTCTTAACTACTTTTTGAATCTTTCTGAAAATCTCAATTAAGCTTTAGTTACTTTGGGATCTGGAGCAAATCAAAGTAATAATTTTTTATATTTTCGCAATTCACACACATACATATTAAAATATGTATTGAAGTCTGTAGTTGAAAGGCAAATAAAATTGGCAAAAAAGTAAATTTCTTCATATTAACAACTAAATTCTCAATAATTTTAAAAACTTAATGAAATTTTCTTTCCTAAATGTTAAAATCTTGTAAATTAATGGTGTTAGTCATTTAATTTTGTAAAGAAAAACACCTTTGATCAAATTTTTTAATTCCTAAGAATAAATGTTGATATTAAAGAAATGAAAAGACAATTCCATCAAACTTGAAATACACCAATCTAACTCGTCAAGTCATGATTAAAAACTTTTGCTTTTAATAGATCACAAAATTCTATAAAACTAATCTTTCTCCCATTTAAACACCAACATCTTGTCTGCAGTAGAAACTCTTGTGAATTTAAAGCCACTAAAATTGTCAAAAAAACTGTAAAATATTAGAAGTGAGGGTAATCTTTAAAGTGCTTGCGGGGCAATACAACAAAAAAAAAAATAACAAAACTTGATTTCTATCCGATAGGATGAATATCTTTCTAAGTCACCGAAATCATTATTAGTTGCTTTAACCCATAAAACTTTAATTTGTGCGCTGTGAGCAGTTTGTTGAATAAACGGAAATAAACAATAAACAGTAAACAACACACAATACAAAAACTATTATAAGAAAAAAAAAACAATATTGGCCAAAATATATGAAAGACAGAAAGTGAAATGCTTCCGAAGTAAGCCATAAAAATTAACATATCAAAAATAAAATTATAACCCGAAAAAATTTGTAAACAAAGACAAAAAAAACATAATAATAATAAAATTGAATTTTATAAAGAAAACCAACGAAAAAAATGTGAAAAGAGAACTGCAAGTGTAACGGTAAATATATTAACAGTCACTTACATAAGTCAGGACAGTGTTAGAAGCACAAAGCTTTAAAATTTGGTGAATCAGTAAAAAAAAAATTATAATAAACAAGAAAAAACCGAAAGTTGTAGCAGTTGCTCTTGGTGAAGGTCGCACACATGCAGCACCGTTGCTGCGAACTTATTTTGGAAACACTCACGCGCCTTAAGATTGCCCTCAACATCATCAACCTCACACTCTCTCTCTCTCTCTCATTCTCTCGATCACTGTTTTTCACACACTCTCTCCCATTTTGTGGTTACTTTTCGATTATCTACGTTTTCCCCCACAATTTAGTTACTTCTCAACGATCAGTTCCCGCAAAGGGCTACTCGGCAAAATGACCACAAGTCTCACTTCATATCGCCGGAGTAAAGCGAAAAGTAAATCAAATATAGACATTTGCCATTCGGATGTCAACGATACAGGCGGACCGGGCGATCCAAACTCGTGTTCGGCCTCTAATTTTCGTCGCAATTCAAGCGATGATTTATCCGATTTGGCTGAAATGATGGAAACATCGCACGATTTGGACGATGGTGATAATGCGCCAATAGTGCGCAAGGAACGCAATAATCGCCGCAGCATGGTGAGGTAAGCATTTTTTAATTTTAAAAATCTTTAATTTACGTAGAATAACATTGTTTGCAGTTCAAACTAAAATTAAAATTATCAATTAAAAATAAAGAAAATTTCTTCATATAAAATTATGTGTACGTCCTTCTATGGTCACTTGGAACAGCCTTCTGTGGTTGCTTGAAACGTCTGGACGTCCTTTGTTTTAAAAAGCTGTATATAATAACTTAATTTTATATCTACAGAAGCCATTCTGACTATTTTGAGCCTGCTCTTTTGAATAAAACATAAGAATTTGAAAAAAATTTCCAAAGAATTAAATATTTCTTTTCCTTTTTAGCAAAAATATTATCCCTTACATTTCCTTTTCCTCCGACTTGGTTAAAATTAATAGACCTTAGTAAACTGGTATCTTGTGGATGAACATGCATGATTTCAATAGAACCGGCATTTTACGTCCGGCATAAACTTGGTCCCATGCCCGTCGGATAAACGACCCAGCAAAAACAGTGCTTCCAAAATAAGGTAAAGTGGAAGGGAAAGTCGTGAGTGCCATCCCTTCCACTTTCATACCCACAGGACATTCTTTAAGCATATGCATGTCATTGGGAGAAATGCTTTCCTCAGTCTTCTCCATTAGTGCTTATAGAATTTTTCAATGAAAGATTTCTGTGAGGTCTTCAATGAAAGGATTCTAGAAGATAATTTCTAGGAAATGTGTAAGAAGGCATTCTATGATTCAGAAGTCGTGAGTGCCATCCCTTCTACTTTCATACCCAGCGGGCATTCTTTTAACATATGCATGTCATTGGGAGAAATGCTTTCCTCAGTCTTCTCCATTAGTGCTTCTAGAATTTTTCAATGAAAGATTTCTGTGAGGTCTTCAATGAAAGGATTCTAGAAGATAATTTCTAGGAAATATGTAAGAAGGCATTCTATGATTCAGAAGACATAAAACAGAATGCCTCTTAGCAAATATTTAACCATTGCCTTGCACATGCCATGCCATGGAAGCATTCTTGGATTCGCTATTCGAATAGCCAATTCGATATTTATGAGCACTTTGAAAGCACTTTGAAAGCACTTTTCGATAAGGCTGAGGAGAAGCACACTTGGATTTTTAAAATGTCTTCTCAAAGCAGTGTATCTAAGAATGCATGTCAAGTTTGTATCAAAAATTTTGCTGGTGAGGTTCTACTGTATTACTTTAAAATTTTATTCATGATATAACAACTGTGGGTTGTTTGGGAGGTGGATTGTCGAACTCGAGGGCGGATGACACTTTTTTTATACACAAATTAGTTTTGATGTTCAATACGGGCATACCAAGTTCTATCTCTTAAGCTCAAATATCAGCTTCTTTATGGAATTTTTTCATTAATGGGTTGTATGGGAGGAGGGCGTGTTCACATAAATGTATCTTAGTTTTGTTATTACAAACTCTCATACCAAGTTTTATTTCTGTAGCTCAAATATAAACCTCTTTATAATGTTTTTAATATAGTGGGTTGCATGGGAGATGGAAGTGTTCGTGAGCGGATCACGCCCATTTTGTGTCTTCATTTTGATATATAATAATTTCAATTAAAATAATTGAAATAATTCAATTTTGTGGTTGTATGGCAGGTAGGCATGTCCGTAGGCGTATTCCAAATATTCAATAGTGTAGATCCTTGGCCCATGTCAATATGTGTACCAAGTCTAATGCAATTATCTCAACTCCTTCTTCTTTTATGTGTTAATCACCGTGGTGATCGTGGCATGCAGGTTAAGTGTGTGGCTTAGCATGCACGGAGCCCGGGTTCGATCCCCATCCGCGGCGAAAAGTTTTTTTCAATAAAAAATTTTTCCGATCGGTCACCACCTTTCTGCAGACAATGGCAAACCTCACAGAGTAAATAATGCCATGTAAAGCTTCTTGAGAACATGAACTTTAGCCGTTCGGAGTCGGCATAAAACATGTAGGTCCAGTTCTCCGTCAATTGTGTGCAAAACATTTAATAACACACACCACACAATTGATCATAAGTAGCTCGGTCAAAGTCCTTTCAAGGGCTAAAAGGCCAATTTGTTGTTTTTTTTTTTTTTTTTTTATTTCGAAAAACAAGTTTTTTTGAGACCGATCGTAGAGGTCGACTATTTACATTTTTCGTTATATCTTTGGTATTTGTAGTTGGATCTTAAGGAATGATGTATCGATGTTTTTGTCTCAATGGACTACTTCAAGGTCATTCACCTAAAATGCCCTGTTCTAAGTTTAACTAGCATATCTCAGCTCCTACCGCCTTAATGTGCCGCCCTGATTTCAGAAAATTAAAGCTCGCAAAAAATCATTAAACTTTTGCTTAGAAAATTTTTCGATTGCTTCAGTAAAACTATTATAAAAACAATTTTTTTTTTTTTTGTCGATAGTACGGATCACCTTATGATATTTTTCATCACATCTTATGTATTAAAAGTCGGGTCTTCGAAGTATCAATATTTTTGTCCAAACACAAAATCAAGAAGATAATTTATTTTTCTCGGGGTACGCATTATTTCTGATGAATAGATGAATTGTCTCTTTGAGAAAAAAATCAGCGATATACAGTGGCGTAGATAGCTTTTGGTTCTGGGAGGGGTCCACAAAAACGTAATGATCTGTCATACGCTTACTGTAAGTTAAACATTATTTTGAGAGTTGGTACCCAAAAAATTTGCAAATATTACCATTTTTTCTCTCCCACTAACTTTTCTAGAGAATGGGTGCTACAAATTAGATCTGTAAAAATAAACTTCATCTGCATCTCTAATTGTTAAAGGATAATAAACATATTAATAATAATAATTATCATACAATTGAAATAATTAAATATATCAACATTTATATTTCTTTCTACACTTATATCACTTAGATAAGATTCCATATGATAATGTCTTCACAGCGTTCATCTCGTGTAAGATTTAATTTGAAGTTGCAGAAAAAAATGCAACTTCAATTTTGTTTAAAATTTTGTATATAACCATGTTGTTTACTTTGCATACCCTAGTAAAAATAAAACATTTTTAACTCAGGCCATACAATGTTCGCACAACGGCCAAACAATCAAAAATTTTAGAAAATGGCTGAAAACTGGCTGTTCAACGAGTGCTTGAAGAATATTTCCTGGTCTATAAGCCTGGTTTCCACCATGTCAGTTTTATTGGTCAGTTGTTGTCAGTCGTATGAAAAATGCCAACACATTGTACAGTTTTTTCCATTTGACAAGACGAAAAGTTATAAAAACTGATCTCTTCACATGTTTTTTAACTAAAATTGCGTAAAAGTTGTTATTTATGTGATATTTTACACTTTTAACCTTCATGTTTAACCAAAAATGGCAAAGTTAAAACCAAGCATTACAAACACAAAGTCTGTGGAATAAAATGAGAAAAAAAGTTGATAAGAAAAAACGATAATATTTGCTGAAAGTTGAATTGCATGTTCAAAATTCCGCCAAATATTACTAGATGCATATTTAACAAAAAAAAGAAGTAACTTAAAGCTTGGATAAATGATTTTCCATCAAAATATGTTCCATTTGTTTTTCGATTTAGATATCTCATCATTCAAAACAGTTTTAGAGCCATATACTTCCAAAATGATCTTTATTCGATTTTCGGTCAAAGGTTTTAGGTCTTCATGTATGTATTTTAGTTTTTATTAGAAAAATCTCTCTGCAAATTGACGTGCACTATAGTATTTTAAGATTTTTGTAATGTAAGCTGGTCCAAAAAAGGTCAAAAACGACCTCTTAACAATTTGCGGAATATCTAGAGGTTAAATTTGTACAATCAGGGAAAAATGCTGTTATATCAAACAAATCATGGGTTGATATGACAGATTTCACTGTTAAATACCATCCAACAAATGAAACTTTCAAATCAACAGTCGGTTGACTGTTGGTCTATAGAACACGAAAACGTTCTAATTGAAACTTTATCATTGTTTTGAAAGTTCAAGATTGGCCGAGTGTGCTGGCGTGTGCGGCTAGTAATCGACTGCCCTAGGTTTAAATACCGGCAAGGTCAATAAAGATTTTTTTATTTAAAATATTTTTTTTTTTAAATAAAAAATGAAATTTGTAATTTTTTTTTTCCAAGATTCTCTAAGCAACTCATTTTGAAGGTTATTTTTGACCAAACAATTAATAAAACAGACTTATTATTTCAATTATTAAATCACAATTTTTGATACTTACATAGCTAGGGTTCGAACCCACGTCCCGCGCATAACAGCCTAGCACACTTCCACTGAGCTATTGGCACCGATAATATAAATATAGCAAAATATATTTAAAAAAATATTGCTTCAAATCTTTAATAATCATGCTGATTATGGAAAACGGTGGATTGGTTGCGTTCATCTGATCCGCACTCCCCTCACTTTAACAAAGAATCCCATTGTTGAAACCGTGCGAGTTAACTGCAATACCGATCCGCACTCCGAACTCCGAAAAACAGCAGTTTAGCTGTCAAAACAAAATTAAGTAACGAGTGAATTTGCATAAGTGTAAAATAAAGAATGTGCACGAAAAATATTGGTCGCAATCAAACACGTGTTACTCTCTGCAGAATAACGGTAAACTAATTGTTTTTGTATGCGATTAATAATTGTTATTTTACCTTTGCTTGTGTATATTTTTTTTTTTCTTTAAGTTTCTCATTGTGCAAAATGGCTTCAAACAATCAAGACGTCCGCGAATTAATTGTGCGCAAAAAACAGGAAAATCCGTGTTTGTCACATAAAGGAATAGCAAAATCGTTAAAAGTCGCGAAATCCACAGTAACTTTTGTGCTAAAAAAATATAGTGAAACATTAACCATAAATAGAAAAAGTGGTAGTGGCAGACCGAAAGGTTTTATATCAAAAAAAAAATGAGAATGCAGTTGTGACCGCGTTTAAGACAAATCCCGCACTTTCTGTTCGAGATGTGGTAAAAAAAATGCAAGTATCGTCTTCTTACGTACAAAAAGTGCGAAAAGCAAAAGGTTTACGTTCTTTTCAAGTAAATCCAGCGCCAAATAGGAACGATAAACAGAATAAAGTTGCTAAAACACGCGCTCGAAAACTGTACGACAAAGTTATAAAAAATTTTGATTGCATCATAATGGATGATGAAACATACGTTAAAGCGGACTTCAAACAAATTCCGGGACGCCAATTCTATACCGCAAAAAAGAGAGGTGAAGTGGACAACAAATATAAAGAAAAAAAACTTGATAAATTTCCAAAAAAATATTTAGTTTGGCAGGCAATATGTCAATGCGGTTTAAAAAGCAAAATTTTTGTGTGTCATGGAACTATAAACCAAAAAATTTATGTTGAAGAGTGCTTACAGAAATGTTTGTGGCCACTTTTAAATATGCACAGTGATTCAGTATTGTTTTGGCCAGACTTAGCCTCAGCCCACTACGGAAAGCTTGCAATGGAGTGGTATGAAAAAAATGCAGTCATAATTGTCTCTCGTGATGCCAACCCACCAAATACGCCGCAACTAAGGCCAATTGAAACTTATTGGGCCAATATTAAAAGAAAATTGTTAAAAACAAAGAAATGTGTGAAAAATGAAAAAGAATTCAAGTCAAAATGGCAGAAGGTCACAGATACAGTGACAAAAGACGATGTGCAACATCTTATGTCGGGCATAGTGGCAAAGCTGCGTAAATTAGCTTATACAACAACAAATTAATTTTTGTTTTTTTTTAATATAAAGTTCAAATAATAAAGTTTTTTATAAGGTATAAATGTCTTTTATTCACTGATAAATATGTTAACAAAATTTATGAACACTCGACCAATATTTTTCGTGCACATAACAAAAGTGAAAAATATTAATAAAAAGACAATTTAAATATAATTATACCATAAATTAGTTTTTAAAAATTACTAATACATTGTCCTGGCAACATGGAGCTTTAGTCGAGTGGTCCTTTCACCGCAGCTCAGCGTTGCTGCCGTCAGGACGCCTCGCAGTAGCTCTTTTTTGTTGGTGGTGATGTTTTTTGCATTTATTATGGTATTTACATTGCTCCTGAGATATCTGGACCGACACCAAGACATTTCAGCCTTATCTCTGCCTCTCCTAGTGAAGATTTCGATGCCAATTTTTTCATTTTTTCGACCATTGCCTGGTACTGGACACGGGTTGTTGTTCGATTGCTGTTTATATAAAAATGTTTAGTTTAGTTAATTTTAATTTAAGAGCTTAAACTTACTTCTTAGGAATAACCATAAAACGAGTTAAAACAATTTTGCAAGTGGCAGTTTTTTAACCGTTAAGTAGTTAAATTAAGTCAAAAATTAAATACATAAGTTGTCGATAAATAGATAAACATAGATATGAAACATTCAAAAAGTCGATTTTTAAATTCTAAGTGTCCATATCATACATTGGTATGTGGCATTGGCAATAGGATTTTAGTGGTGCAAATTTGATACAGTCGGGCAAATGCATTTCTATAAATTATGCTGTTGTGTTGAAAATATTTGCCATCATATTTTGCAAATTTTACGATGCAAGGCTATACAATGCACAAAGAACATACTGCCTTATTAAGTTAGCAACTGGAAAAATGTCTGAAAAATTTGTTTTGCTTTGAAATCCGAAAACTTCTACGATAAAAATTTATTTATTTTAAAATTTATAAAAAATTATTTTTGAGGTAAAAAAAAAATTTAGTAATATTTTAAACACCAGATTCGAGTTCAGCGACCTCAAATTACCCTGAAATCATATATAGCATTTCTTTTTTGAGAAATTTTCTTCAAATCCGCACACATCCGCACCAATTTTGTTGCGGATGAAAAGTGAAAAAATTTGTATGAAGTGCGGATGGACTGCGTTTTCAACAATAGCACTTTTTCACTCCGAATCCGTCAACTGCATTATCGATCGCAACGAACTTACTCGCCTGTTTCAGCATGAATAAGTCGTGCCTGCCTGAGCTCAAACGAAGTCCCAACGTGATCTTTAACCAACAGATTTTGGTTTCCTACAGAATGCGCCCCTTACCATATGTTCATATGTCACCAAAAAGACACCAACAAAATCAGTTGTCTTACTTTCAACTCTACATTATGGAAAAGAGATTTCAGTTAATAAGAATGATTTTCTTGTTCTTCGTTTCTTAATTTTGTTTTCTTTATTATAGGACATATTCTCCGAAAACTTTAAATAGCTATGGATAAAATATTTATGGAATATTCCATCAAAAGGATGTGGAATAAATTCGAAGTATTCGTAAAAATGTCACAAGTTTCTGGAGAGGGCACAAATGAAAAAGTCTGGAGAGGCATTTTCAGTACTCAAAGCAGTTTAGAAAGTATGATTGGATTTGGATATGTATACAATTTGGATAACTATGGATACAAACTAGGCACTTTCGAAGTCACACAGGCGGGGCAAGCTGCGAAAAGGAATACTCAGGGACAAGTCAAAGAATTGGGCAAGTGTGAATATTGTATAGGAAAACGTCGGTCAGCCCATAAGCAGTCCTATGGCTGCAACAAACTCATTTGGTCTGGTCATATTTTGGCTGCTGCATCAACTGTCTAATCGAAAATGAAAATATAAACTCATTCTATACGTTTTACTTGTTCCTAACATTTAATTTATGCCTTACAAAATAAAAATTTTTGCAATAAAAAATATATTTTTTTTAATATCTTCAAATATGGTCTCTTTACAAGCCCGTCCGCAGGGGTCCTTTTGGGTTAAGAACTCCCAATAGAAGTAGGATAGAAGTATTAAAAATTTGCACATTAGCTCCAAAGTAAAACTCAAACAGGAATTACATGGTAAATTAACCTTATGATAAAAACCCAAAAACTGTGCACTCAACTCCTTCCATTATGCATCCTGCGATATATTCATGCTGATTGTGGAAAACGGCGGATTGGTTGCGGCGGGAGTTCATCAGATCCGCACTCTCCTCACTTCAACAAAAAATCCCATTGTTGAAACCGTGCGAGTGAACTGCAATACCGATCCGCACTCCGAACTCCGAAGAACAGCTGTTCAGCTGTCAAAATAAAATTAAATAACGAGTGAATTTGCATAAGTGTAAAATATTAATTACAAAAGTGAAAAATATAAATAAAAAGACAATTTAAAAGTAATTTTACCATAAAATAATTTTTAAAAATCACAAATACATTGTTCTGGCAACATGGAGCTCTAGGCGAGTGGCCCTTTCACCGAAGCACAGCGATGCTGCCGTCAGGACGCCTCGCACTAGCTCTTTTTTGTGGGTGGTGATGTTTTTTGCATTTGATATGGTGCTTTTGTTGCTCCTGAGACATCTGAACCGACACCAAGACATTTGAGCCTTATATCTGCTGCTGGTGAAGATTCCGATGCTATTTGCTGCTTCTTTGGCCCGGCGCTTATATTTCTACCTTGGCTAGATACGCTGTTTTAATATTTTCGTTTTTTGTTAAAGAAATGGACTCGATCGCGTTGTTTTTTGATACATACAGCCTTATCAAAGTAGCAACTGGAAAAATGTCTGAAAAATTCGTTTTCCTTTGAAATCCGAAAACTACTATGATAAAAATTAATTTATTTTAAAATTTATAAAAAATTATTTTTGAGTTAAAAAAAAATGTAGTAATATTTTAACCACCAGATTTGAGTTCTGCGACCTCAAATTAGCCTGAAATCGTATAAAAAATTTCTTTTTTGAGAAATTTTCATCAAATCCGCACAGATCCGCACCAATTTTGTTGCGGATGAAAAGTGAAAAAATTTGTATGAAGTGCGGATGGACAGCGTTTTCAACAATAGCACTTTTTCACTCCGAATCCGCCAACTTCATTATCGATACGCAACGAACTTACTCGCCGGTTTCTACAATCGCTAAAACAACGAATTCGAGTTATTTTCCCGCCGCAACTGATCCGCCGTTTTCCACAATCAGCATGATTATGTGTCTCATAAGATACCTAATATAAGTAATAATATAATTGCACTTGCAAAATGTATGAAAGACTCGGCGGCTCACCGGTGAGCCAGGTGTCCATCAAAGAAGTGTAGACGTGCTGTCAACACAAAGGTTAAAAGCAAATCATATAATCTAACAGTATTTTGAAATAACAGCGACCGAATGTTAATAATACAGTTGATATTTCTCTGAGTGTATGAGTCTTAAAAGTTTTTTATTCTCATTAGAGAATAAATTCCACATAAATTCTTGAATCGCTCTACTATACTTAGAGTTTTCACTTTTGTAGGGTGAAGTACAGTATAGGAGGTAGGCGTATCGTGGTCTGATATCGCTGAACATGTAAATATCTTAGTTTTGATATAAAATGCATCGATCAAATTTTATTTTTGTAGCTTAAATACAATTATTACATAACAATTAAATAAGTGAAAGCAGCCTAAAAGTGATTTCAATTTTTTGGTTAGATTAGAGGTACGTCAGAGGTTGATTCACAAGTACATCATCACGTTTTCGAAAAGCCGCTAGTGTTATAATTAGTATGCCGGCAAAATATTTTAAATATTTTGTTGGTCGATTTTTAGTGAAAATTTTCAAAACTCTATAAAACTCGCGTTTGAAATAAATATTAGATGGACGCAATTTTCAAATGTTTTTTCACGGGGGAAAAACTAATTGCAATAGCCAGTGTTTGAAATTGCTTGACTATTTTCAATGTGGCTGTGAAAATCGAATCAGCGAAAGTAAAAAGCAAAAGTGAAAACATTCAAATAATAATATATTGTATATTAAATAAATTACAACAAAAATAGCGTTAATACCTCTTTTAGCATTGGCATTACGGATTTTTTATTCTTTAACGAGCTTAAAAATTGCTCAATATAAATTTAAGGCCATCCAAGGACTTGTAGGAATATTATTTTTTTTTTTATTTTGGAGAAAAAATAATTGGTCTCTTTAAAACAAAAACCTCGATCATTCCATATGATCAGACTTTTAATACCGAAGATATGAGGAAAATGAAAAAAAGGGAGCACTACGTTCGGCAAAAAATTTTCAAAAATTTTTTAAAAATAGTTTTCTTGGAAATATCGATATACTTCCTGAGCAAAAGATTAATGATATTTTAAGAGCTTTATTTTTCTGATATAAGGGTGGTACATTAGAATGGTGCACTTGAGTTCAATGACCTCTCTATATTGGTCTTCTTGAGACAAAAACATTGATATACCAAACTTTAAGATCCAACTGTAAGCACTAGAGATTTTATATATTAATAAGTGAACATTAAAGTTTGTCGTACGCTTTTTTGGTATTAATTAAAACTAAAAATCAATGAAACTTATATCATTCGAAAGGTTATGTTGCCCAGATGTGCAGAATTACTATAACATAATTCCGTAAAATGTGAGTGCGGAACGCTTGATTTTTTTGTAAAATATCAGAGCATATTTTTAGGCATTTTCTGTTTTGAGATTTATTGAAACTTCAAAAACTTTATATTTTTTTTTCCTTTTGAAAGTTTCAGTTTTACAAAAAATTTTTAAACATATTTCGTCGTACCTACTATGGTTTCTGTTTTTGCTTTACTAGGCCTTTTATAAGTATTTGGAACTAAAAATTATGATTTGAATAATTTAAAATTGAATAACTGGAAACAGGCCCGTAATTTTTGACGGGTAAGAACTAGTGTATATATAAATGATATATATGATAGAGGGGGTTCCCAACCTTCGAAGAGAGAAATTAAATTTTTGAGAAAAAATTTAATTAAAATTTTTGAGACCCGCTCTTTGTTTAATATGAAATTTGGTTGGGGAAGAGTTTTTGAGTTGTTCGAATTTGAATTTTTTTTAAAAGTAACAATTTCTAAAAACCATGCAGTTTTATCCATTCGTCAATTGTAAAATTTGTAGAAAAATATGTTTTGAATTCAAAAATTTGACTTTCCATGTCAATATCTTAATCGAATTTTAACGGTTTTTCAATTTTTTTAATTTTTTCTAAAAGTTTGTTAAATTTTCTTTCAAATGTGATAAAAATTACAGCAAAGTTCTAAGCAAAAGTATTTTTAATGAATTTTCTTAATATTGTCGTTAGTTATTTAGCGTGTGTTTCAACCAAATGCCAAGAGCGAGAAAAAACTGTCTCAAATTGAATGTTCTAAATTGGGAAGCCAATAACTCCGCCATCTGTGAATAAATTTTATTTATTTCTTTTTTGTATTTAAGTCTTATCAGTTAACTTAAAAAACTTTTGAAAATAATACCGTTATTTGTTTGTTTATATTTAAATTATTCCTTTTAAAAAAATACCATAAAATTTGATATATTCTTAATATATGGGGTAAAAATGATTTTTGTTGTAAAAAAAAAAAAAAACAAAAACTCAAAATTGCATTTTTGATTTTCTTTCAAAATCTATACCGAATTTAAAGTGAGTTTATTTTGTCTTGACACTAAATTAATAAACTGTCCGTGCCATCAAAAAATCAAGGCTACCCCCTATGATTTCTTTGACAAAATTTAATTTTTTTAAAATGTTGTTTTTCTGTTTTTGAAAAAATAATAATATAAAAAAATAATTTTTTTGAAGAAAATAGCTTAATATCTCCAATCAATTAAGAGTTATAGCCTCGAACTTATTTAAATCATCTCGCATATAATTATAAATTGGCAATCAATAAAAATGTTCCCAGACCTGTTCAAGTGTTCTGTATAAACAGGTGCTTTTGTATTGGTATGAAAACTGCAACCGAATTAAAACTTATAGAAAGAATGTCCTTGAGGTTCTTGAGACAAAAACATCGATATATCATACTTTAAGATCGCACTGTGGTTGCCGAAAAAATGACAAAAAATTTATGTAAATAGTTCGGAATTATCTTCCAAAATTCTTTGGATTTCATAAACGTATTTTTTGCCTGTAAGATGGTTTTGTCTTTTGTACTTATATATAACGCATATGTATCGAACAAAACATAAACGTGATTTTTGAGTTTATGATGCTAATTAATTATCATTAGCATATCGTTATCTCATGCTTCATACTGTTTGACAATTTCTATTATTATTTTGAAAACTTTCTGCGAAATTTTTGAACATGTGTGAACTTAAAAATATTTATATGTATTTTTTAAATATTTAAATTGTACACAATATGACAAAATTTCTTTTAATTCAGTGTAAAACGCTCTTAATGTCAACTATTTATCTCCTTGAAGTAAAAATTAAACAATATATATTTATATTAAACTGTTTTTCTTCATAGATAAATATAAAATAAATCTCTTGATGGAGTGAAAATATATAAATTGAATGAAAATGATTTTAATAAAATAAAAATAAAAAACAGAGGAAATAACAAATTAGCTATTGTTTTTGCTGTCATAAATGTCGGTTAGCTCTAATTTATGGGAATTAAAAGCGATTAACGAAAATTGTAGAAAACTTGCTTAGAGACAAGTTTATTCTACGAAGTAGTTAAATGTAGCTGTAAGAATTTAAACACCTGCAATTAAAGGTAAGTTTTTGAGCTGCGAGGCATGCTGTTAAAATTAATAAAATTTGTGCACAAAACAAAAAGCTTTAAAATGCATTATTTCAGTTTAAAAAAAAAAAAAACAAAAGACAACAGTTTTGTTGGCAAATTTTTTGCTCTCCCCTCAAAATAATAATAAATAATTAATTTTGGAAACTGAGCTTAAAACTGGAATTGCCCAGATTTCTCTAGCGCATTGCTTGCCGTTAATATTAGCCAAACATGCAAGTGAATTTGTTTCAGTTGTTTTTTTATGTAATTTTTCACACACACACTCACACGTACACCAAATAGCAGTGAAATTAAACTCACACCTTCGTGCGATTTCCAATGAATTTGCTTGTAAGCAGTAAAAACAAAAATCAAAATGAGTGGCAGCACCTTCGACTTCTTAGTTTGACTTCGCACCTAGAGTCAATGGTAGTGTGCAGTTAACGGTAATTGCTACTTAGCTGAAAATGAAATGAAAAGTTAACTTAAATTGTAAGGAATTCCCTTTTTTTTTTGTTACTCTGGTCCACACAGACCAACTAAGTGTAACAAAATATGATGCAATGATTAAAAACTGTAATAAAGTATTTTTTTTTTATGTTGTTGTTGTTATTGTATTTATGCATGCCTGATTTAATACGCTGATTTTAGTAACAATCGAAATTATTAACAAAGCAGAAAAATATGAAAGTCAAAAATGTTTCAAAGTTTATGAGTTTTTTATGACTTTGATTTATGGTTTAGCGTTTAAATTACCAAATTTGCATTTGTTATAATGATATAACTGAGGATTTATATAAGTTTTAATGTGCCCTATTCAGGTATAGTTAAAACTGAGAAGTTTTGTAATTTTAACACTTCAGTTTTTGGTGCAGAAATTATAGAAATTAGATGGTTAGAGATAATTGGTTGATCGCTTAATAACAGAGACAGTTCGATTGAAACCGTTCAAATTTACAGGCATGATGAATACTTAATAACAGACCCTTGATTCTGTAACGTGAAAAAACAGCATTAACGATAAGTAATCGATTTTTGTATTTAAGACAATTTTGCAGTTCGTTTGTCATTCTTACTGTACTGTCTTCAAATAGTCGTTCGGGGATTCCTAAAAGTAATTTTTTCCTCAAACTGTAAAATCGATTTTCTGAATGTCAAAAACATATTTCCTAATCCTTGATCTCATATACGAAAAGGCATTTATTACCGGTAAAAAAACCACTTCGCTACATACGATATTTTTAACGTAAGTTGGTGTGAACCGATACATATAGCAAAGAGCGTCCACAGGGGGCATAGGTGGACTTGTCTCATCCCTCCCCCTAGGCGATGAACAATTTTTAAATAAGTTAATTATGTATGTTTTTGTATTATGAAAAGCATATAAAAATACTTTTTGAGTTAAATTTATAAATTAACATAAGTTTAACCATGCATAAAGGTTTTCAACTCTTTTTTTCAGCCATTTTTATACCCCCACGCGTACTGCGTAAGGGGTATATTAATTTTATCACGACGTGTGTAACACCCAAAAGGAGGCGTGGTAGGTATGGAAAAGTATATATATTTTTGATCAGCATCACCACCTGAGTTGATTTAGCCATGTCCGTCTGTCTGTCCGTCTGTCCGTCTGTCCGTCTGTCTGTCGACACGATTACAGCCGTAATTTTGAAGATATCGTAATGAAATTCGATTTTAAGCTTTTTTTTAAAAAACTAAGGTCAAGTTCGAGAATGGGCTAGATCGGATGAAAACCACGCCTACCTCCCATACAACCCCAAAATTGAAAACTCTGCAAAGAAGCTAATATTAAAGCTACAATACTGAAGTTTGGTATATGTATATTCTATGTCAAAACTAAGATGTCAAAGAAAAATGGGCGTTATCCACTCACTAACACGCCCACCTCCCATACAACCCCAAAATTGAAATATCTATAAAGAGGCTAATATTTAAGTTACAAGACGGAAACTCGGTATTTGTGTTTTCATTGTCAAAAATGAGGTTTGTTAGAAAAATGGGCGTCATCCACCCACTAACACGCCCACCTCCCATACAACCCCAAAATTGAACAATCTATAAAGAGGCTAATATTAAAGTTACAAGATGGAAACTCGGTATTTGTGTATTTAATGTCAATACTGAGGTGTGTTATAAAAATGGGTGTCATCCACCAATTAACACGCCCACCTCCCATACAACCCCAAAATTGAAAAATCTATAAATCTATAATTCTATGTCGAAACTGAGGTATGCTAGAAAAATGGGCGTCATACACAATCTAACACGCCCACCTCCCATACAACCCCAAAATTTAAAACTTTATAAAAAGGCCAAAAAACTCTCCAATTTAAGATTCTTCCAACCTTAAGAATCGGCCGTGGGGGTATTTTTACTTCGGCCAAGTCGAAGATATAGCTTACTAGTTTTATATAAATGCACAACATCTCAAAAATATTGTGTCCAAATTTGAAGTCAATCTGAGTAAAGCTAACGGAGATATGAACTTTTAAGTAAATGTACCTCGAACGTAACAACCAACCGTGTACAAAACTTTAAAGCAATTTTCCCACATTTTGTGTTTTCCAACTCCGTGTTCAGTGCCATTTAAAAACTACTTGACCGCTTCATTTCAAACTTAGTACACACTTTATATATATATAAAATACCTCCCCCAACGTTAAGGTACATTTTTTGTATACATTAAGACGGTTTCCCACCCACAAAATGTCGGAATTTTTCGTGGAAAATAGCAGTTTACAATTTTGATGGCCACCAAAAATTTTTATATAAAGAAAAAAATGATCAAAGAACGTTGGGGGGAGGATTTGATGATACTTTGACTAAATTTTAATGGCTTTTTATTTCAGATAATTTCCAACTGAGATATAGTGAACCCCGCAAATAGCTATTTTTCTAAAACATTCTGGGAAAAGCATTGCCACCGGCTGGTTTTTCAATTTTTCCTAAAGAAAAAATTACATAATATTGTTAAAATTACTCTGTACACTTTTTTTTTTTTACACTTAATAATGTACAAAACTTTTAATAAATTTTCTCCATCCATACTCTTAAAAAAAATTCGCAAACAAAGTGTTTTGTTTTACGCTGAAACCCTTACCCCGCCCTTAAAACACGTAGGTTGTCTTTTAAGTCTTGAGATATGGTAAAACGAATGAGAATATGTCAAATTTGACATTGTCAGCGTAAAATTAAACATTTTTTATGGTGAACGTGCTCAGAACGTTTTGTAATACGAATGTAATCTGTGTTGTTTACATATGTATACTTGGGAGATTTATCATGATTAAGAAATGGCATTAAATTTTAAATTTTTTCGTGCGATGATTTTCTATGACGACTTTCAAAGTGAATTAAACTAACAGCAGTGTACCGATAAACTCGCTTCGACTTTTGGTGATGAAGCACCATCTCGAGCCCACGTGTTTTGCTGGTTCCAAAATTGGTTGTAGGGTCACAAAACATCGATGCTTTGGGTGAACTAATATTGCAAGATTATCATGCGAACTACCATGAGATAGAGGTTTTTTTTTGGAATTTGTTAAAACAGCATGTTTTCAACACTACATAAATATTTGGTAGACAAAAAGATTTGTTCACGCTGTAATCCACATAGTTTGACAATCGCGTAAAAAAAGGCTCGATTCGATTGTTCGTAAGAAATGATAAGAAAATACAATCTTGGCGCTTCAAAACATGTATTTATATGACATCGTAACGGGTTACGAATCATGGAAGTAAACATACACTAAGGGAAAAAGTTATGTAGTCAGTACAGAGACAGCTAAGTAAAATCTATGCACTGCAACTTGTATGAGAACGCAACAAGAACAGTATTTACTGAGTAAAGGGAGCGTGTACTGACTACATATCAATTTATTCACTTTTTAAAATGAATAAAAAATGTATTCAATACATCATGTTATGTGTTGAATACATAGCAGACTTCAATAGATACAAGCAACGTGTACTCAATCAACGTGTTATGTAATTTTTTACAAAAACTTTACTCAATACATAAAATATAGACTCAGTACACGTCCCCCTTATACGATTGAAGTGACACATTTATTCAGTACATAACATATGGACTCAGTACACGTATCTCTTGCACATCGGAACACGATTTTGCTGTTTTATGTCATTCGTTTCTTGATTTTCAAATAAGCAACACCTCTAAAGCGTCTAGAAAATCAGATCAGGAATGAGTTTATCCACTGTACTCTAGAACAAAAGCGATGATTGAATAAGAATTAAATGGCTGGGTTTCTATAAGTAATTGCCAATTATTTTGTGAAATCTAGTCATTTCTTTATAAAATTATTTATTGCATTTGTTGAGAGGGTGCTTTAGGCACAGGCATGAATTGTGTATATATTCAATAAATGGAATTATGAACAAAAAATATATAATGAATACATTATGCATATACTCATTGCATAAAATTATGTTTTTAACATATATAATGAGTAAATGATGTATGTACTCATTATATAAATGTATGCACTAAAAATATGTAATGAGTAAATTATGTATGTACTCATTACATAAAATTATGCATTTAAAATATGTAATGAGTAAATAATGTATGTACTCATTGCATAAAATTATGTACTCCAAATATGTAATGAGTAAATTATGTATGTACTGAGTCAATAATTTATGTAATACGTACATAAGATCTTTACTCATTACATAAACTTATTTGTAACAGTTTGCGATGAGTACAGTGAGCATGTACTCACCACATACATCCATGAATTCACGACACATATTTATGCGTTGAGTACATAAAATTCTTTATTGACTACATAACCGCTTGAAAGCATTATGTAGTCAATAAAGATTTCAACATGTACTCAATACATGAAAAATGTAAAATTTTTGTGTGCAGAAAACTATGCGATGAGTACATAAATTTATGTATTGAGTCCATAGGTTTTTCCCTCTGTGTATGAATCCTTAACTAAACAATAATCGACTGTATGAGTCTTTCAAAACGAGAAAAATCCAACAAAAGTTGTTCGTGTACGAAGCACTTCGAAGCAAATGGTCGCCAGTTTTTTTGGAATAACTGGACATGTCACCACTGTTTCATTTGAGCAATGAAGAATGGTCTATTTTTTTGCCCGTGTTCGAAGCAATCAGTGTTCGGAAAAATCAGGAAGAAGTGCTTGGAAAAATTAGGAAAACCAATCGGAGAAGACAAATCATTCTCCTCCATGACAATGTAAGCACTCAAACATCAGCTCAAATAAAAACTTTTTTGAGCATTCGAACATGGATGGGTCATGCGCTATACAATTCTGACTTAATGGCGGATGAGCCGGATAACACCTAATGATTTCTTCTTATTCCCGAAGACAAAAAATAAATTGCGAGGTCTACGTTTTACGGCGACTGAAAATGCGGTTAATGCGTATGCCAAAACCAATAAAAGAAAAAAAATAAGATCGTCCTTCGAAATCAAATACAAGAAACTTTGAGCAAAAAGTATCAACTATGACAGTCGTATGTCACATGAAGTATATTCGATTCGCTGCTAAGCAACAAGAGATACATTATGTTCGTGCCGATAACGCAGATCTTGCTTACGTTACATAAATATTTATTAGAGAGAACTACTCAACTCGAAAGTTGAGTTGCGAAAAATCGAAAAACCGCGTGCTGTATCGTGAGCGCAGTTTTTGGCACGAGAGATTTACTGTATTAAAGTAGTCTTGTTTAGAGACCAGCCTATGGACCAATAGCGAACAAATTTTGAAACAGGTTTGCAAAATTACTTGTTTAAATATTATCTACATTAATCACTCATCACAACTGAAGTGTTTAATTTTCAAAAGAACACCAATATCTAAAAGATCAAAAAAAATTAAATAAGACCTGAATTGAACAATGATATCCTTGCGATTATTTGCTCCTGTTGACCATAAATTCGACCGGAACAGTTTTACCAACAAATTTTATGACAGTATAAAAATTAATAAATTCACATCAACATTTCACATCATCCAGTTTATAGGTTAGGTTAGGTAAGTCCGGTTGCCTCACGTTGGAGTCTCACATACACCAAATGGTCCTTAGTGGTACCAGTTGATGAAAGCCTTAAGGGAATTAGTGAAAATCTTCAAAGATTTGCGTCTTATTCGCAAATCTTAGAAGGGATTCTAGAGGAATTTTGGCTGCATTCTTTAGTGACGATAAAGTCGGTGAGCCTAAGTATTTAAGTCTCGATCTAAGTATGGTGGGAGATATGCAAAGAAGGGGCTCCATGGTTTCTTGGACACCTGGTTTCTTGCACTTCCTGCAGTTATCATCCATGGTTATACCCAGCTTTTTAGCGTGGGCCACTACCATGCTGTGACCTGTGATTCCCACCAGTGTCCTGCTGTCCCTTCGGGTGCGAGCCAAACGTTCGTATATTCATAAACGACGTTCGTTTTCCGCATGCCACATCTCACATGGTTTTCGAAATCTTGCATGTTGTCGTATCTTTCCATCTACGACTCACTGCTTGTTTGGCTCCAGTTTCGAGGTTTTTGTACAATTCCTGTAGTGGAATAGCTTCGTGTTCTGTGAACTCTGATCCCAGCCCGACACCTTCCTTTGCCATCTAGTTAGTCTGCCATCTCGTTTCCGTCAATGCTCCTATGGCTTGGAACCCAAAAGATGCACACTCTATTTGAAGTTTTCAATGCATCTAGTGCGTCTTTGCTTGCAAGGACATTTCTGGACTTGACGGTATTGGAACACATGGATTTGATTGCCGCTTGGCTGTCAACAAAGATGTTATTTAAAGAGTGATGAGTGATTTGCCTTCCTTGCCAATTCTACAGTGTTCAAAATTTTGTTTGCGGAAGTTGTCAGCTGCCGTAAACGCTGTGCCGTTTTACTAGTTGTTTGCATTTATGTCTTGAGGATCCAGACATAGAATGGTTTCAAGAGCTTTTGTTGGAGATGACTTCAGCGCACCCGATATGCATAGCGCAGCTTGTCGCTGAGTTTTTTCCAAGTATTTGCGATATGTTGACTTATTCACCACCGGCCACCACACAATGATTCCATAGAGTAGAATTGGACGAACAACCATTGTATAGATCCATTGCATTAGAGAAGGTGAAAGGCCGCAAGTGCTGCCCAGCATCTTCTTGGATGCATATAGCGCATTGGTAGCCTTCTTAACCCTCTCCTCCACATTGTGTCTCCACGTCAGTTTGTTGTCGACTATAACTCCCAGATATTTCGTGTGAATTTTCGGAATGAGCCGAGTGTTGCTTATTCTTAGTGGAATCCATGGTGGTATCTTGTACTTATTCGTAAACAATACCAGATCTATTTTCTCTGCGTTTATACTAAGGCCGACTGAGTTCGCCCATTAAGTAGCTCTTTTAGTGTGTGCTCCATTAAAGAGCTTTATGTCGAAATGCATTTTCTACACTATAATTAAGCTTATATTAGCCGCATAAGATGTTATCTTCGGGCCTTCAAAGTTTTTGAGTAGTTCGTTAACAACTAAATTCCATAGTAGGGGTGATACGACTCATCCTTGGGTGTTTCCCTACTCACTTCTCTTACCATGGTTGTGGGCCTACTCGGCTTGGACCCTTCTACAATTTAGTAAGTTGTCTATCCAGAGATCTATTGCTGGTGGTGTATCGATTGCGCGTAATCCGTTTAGGATAGCCGTAGTTGACACATTGTTGAATGCACCTGATATGTTTAGGAAAGCCCCTAGGGCGAATTCTACCCTAGGGGTAGAATATGCAGTTCTACCAGCATCTCGAGTGTTTTGAGTAGAAAGGATGTTAGGCTTATTGGCCTGTAGTTCTTTGGATACAGGTAGCTACTACAACCTGATTTTGGTATGAAGACCACCCTGGCTGTCCTCCAGGCTACAGGCACGTAGTTAAGTCTGATACATCCTTTATATATTATCTCCAGCCATGGTGCAAAGTGGTCGCTGGTCGAACGACTTGCAAAGTGGTCGCTTTTAATATGGCTGGAAATATGCCATCAGGTCCTGGGGATTTAAGTTCTGAGAAAGAATTTAGAGCCCACTGGATTTTGTCTGCTTTTATTAGAATTTGCAGAGTCTGTGACGTGATTGTCCAGTCTCTCTCTGTGACGTAAGTATTTGAGACTTCAGTACTGCCTGGAAAATGTGCTTTTAGAAGCGCATCTAGAGATTCCTGACTACCTTTCGTCCATTTGCCATTGTCTCTCCGGACGTGACTCTAAATGGAGGGCTGTTTTGAGAGCAGCTTCCTGAGCCTTGCTGTGTCTGTAGTTTGCTCAATGCTTGAGCAGAAGTCCTTCCATGAGGATCTTTTTTGGTCGCCGGACATTTATTTGGAAAAGTTTGAGCCTCTATTTGTATTCCCCCAATATTTCTTCTTGGTCGGCTAATTTAGCCAGTTTGAATAAATCTTTTAGGTCGCGTCTTTGCTCTGCAAGATCAGTTTTCTACCATGGTGGTCTGTTTTTCCGCTTCGTTCGCGTGAATTTACAAGAGGAGTGATAGGCTTTTATAAGAAGGCTTAAGAGAGTCTTTAGGGATCCTTCAATGTCGGATTCTGTGTTTACACGTTTTGGGGAAGGTCATCTGTTCTCAATGATCCTTTTAAACTGATTGCAGTTTGTGTTTCTGGGGTTTCTGAAGATCTTTTGAGCCGGAGTATAGTTAAATTTAATATTAAAACTAATATATTTGTGGTCTAAGAAAGAAGGCTGTTCAAGCACCCTTCAATCTGTTACAAGAGTGTTAGTATTTGATGTTAATGTAAGGTATATTACGTAAGAAAAGGTAGAACCCACATATGTGGGTTCTTTACCTGTGTTTACTACGTTTAGGTTAGTTTTTAAAATAAAGTTTAGCATGGACTCACCTCGATCGTTAATGTCAGAGCTTCCTCACACTGAGTGATGTGCGTTTTCATCTGTACCGATGACAATCGCCCGTTTCTTGCTGCTGTTTATATTAACCGGCCTGCGGAGCTCGTTTGGCGGTGCACTGGTGTCGTACGCCATGTAGCAGAATGCGACCAGGATCGTCTCATTTGCCATGCTCTCTAGCGCCACAACTGTGAGATCATCAGTGCTGTAATGAGATATTAGATAAGTATTTAATAGTAGCCTTTCCTTGTAAGGATGGCTGTTCTTGTTCTGTTCTTACTGTTGGTGAGTAAAAAGTGTTGTGGTTGGGTGCTTTTCAGCCGGAGACTACATTAGCCGAGGCTACCCACGGCTACGAGGCTACCCAAATTGTTCTGCTGTTGTTCAGCAGCACTGACATTCGCTAACATTCGCTGCATAAGGTACGGTTTTTGGATCATGACCTAAAGAGCACAACAAAGCAAATAATGTTTTTTGATCAAACAGCACAACATTTTATTCCGCTCTCTTTCTTATGCGTGGTAGTGATTGTGCTTGTGTTTGAGTCCAAAAACCAAATGCGAAGTAGAGAGAGAAAAATGTTTGAGTGCTACCATGCTACCCATGGCTACGAGGCTACCCAAATTGTTCTGCTGTTGTTCAGCAGCACTGACATTCGCTAACATTCGCTGCATAAGGTACGGTTTTTGGATCATGATCTAAAGAGCACAACAAAGCAAATAATGTTTTTTGATCAAACAGCACAACATTTTATTCCGCTCTCTTTCTTATGCGTGGTAGTGATTGTGCTTGTGTTTGAGTCCAAAAACCAAATGCGAAGTAGAGAGAGAAAAATGTTTGAGTGCTACCATGCTACCCATGGCTACGAGGCTACCCAAATTGTTCTGCTGTTGTTCAGCAGCACTGACATTCGCTAACATTCGCTGCATAAGGTACGGTTTTTGGATCATGATCTAAAGAGCACAACAAAGCAAATAATGTTTTTTGATCAAACAGCACAACATTTTATTCCGCTCTCTTTCTTATGCGTGGTAGTGATTGTGCTTGTGTTTGAGTCCAAGAACCAAATGCGGAGTAGAGAGAGAAAAATGTTTGAGTGCGCGCAATTTTTATTCCGTACGTAAGGTACGGCTTTTTCTCATTTTGCGTTATAAACAAATGTCTCGTGTAGACACTAGGTAAGGATTTGAAAAAAAATTTTACAAGTTTTTTTATTAAATTAAAATGCAATTTTTGTTTAATATATTAAAAATATCTTTTGATATATAATTTTTAACTAAATTTATAAATTTTTAAAGTGAAGTTTTTCTATTTTAAGGTTTTTGACAGACATTTTTACTCGAAATAAAGTTATCTTTCTCTCTTAAGAAAAAGGGGAGAATGTGGTTTGAATTGTATGATAATTATGGTATTATGGGATTGCTATGATAAATTTGATACACTGAGTATGGTTTGATGCTTATTCTATGATGTATATTATTTATTTTTTGTTAGTTTTGAAATGTTTTCATGAACTTTCAATTTAAAAAAAAATACAAATAATTTCGGAAGTTTATTTTTTTTATTGTACATATGTTATTAAATAGCTTCAATCCAAATAATCTTCTCTGATCTTGCATACATTTTTTTTTCTTTTTCACGACCACACCGCGTCAAAAGTTGAATTATGCTAAGTTTTGATATTTTGAATTCTTTGTTTATTAAGATGTTTGGATATTTTAAACAAAATCAAAACAAAAATCAATAATATTCGAAGTTTCATTCGAAATGAATCATATTTATAATTTAAGCAAATTTATGTCATTAAATGAAAATTAAATTTTATTTTTTATCTTTTTTAAGTCAATGTTGTATCTCGTCAAACACATCAAGTATTGCTTTCTAATGAGATCCATAAAAAGTTGGATTTTTTCTGATTTTTTGCTTTCTGTCAACCTTTTCTTATTATCCAAATATTATGTAATCTTCTGCAATATATATATATATATATATGAAAGTTACTCCGTGTTATATAAATGTTAGTTGGATGGTATGTAAAACTGAACAATGCAAAGAAAACTAAACGCATTGTACACAATAGATCGGCAATTTGAACTCATTCAATACTGTTCATATAAAGAAATTTATAAATTTTTGCATATTTATGAACAATTTATGCATATCAAGATGTTGTTAAAAACATATTTAATTATGTTGAGCTTTTATATCAATTAATATCCGCAACTGAGGCAACGAATTTAAATCAAACCAAATGACAACTTGAGTCATTTAATTCACAACTTCATAATTAAAGCTCTATTAACACTTTCTTCTGCTTAACAAGTTTGATTAAGACAATTTTATAAAATTATTTAAGTTATTTATGATGTTAGTTTATTAAGACCTAGTTTTAAGTGTGTCATGAACAGAATTCTAAGTCTTTCCACGCGATGCTAATACTTCTTACGTTCAAATAATTAACTCTAGTAAGCAAAAGTAAGCAAGTGGAATTTTGCACCCAATCATAACTAGCAACATACTTTGTCAAGATCTAGTGCACAACACCATGAAAAGTCTTAAAAAAAATTCAACAAAACTACCAACACAGCCACTAACTAACTAACTATAGTCATGAGACACAAGCACCAATTAAATGCGTATTTTTCTTAATGACGCCACTTTTGAGCCATTTTTAGTGTTGGCAACAATTTACACCAGCCTGATATGATTAATTAAATTCTTACTCAAGTTTAGTTCTCAACTTGTCACAATATTTGTCTACATTTATGTTTCTTTATGTGTTCTTTTTGTTTTTTTGCAGCGCCAATACGCAAATGGACAACGATGTCACACCAGTTTATTTAGCTGCACAAGAAGGACATTTGGAGGTCTTGAAGTTTCTGGTGCTTGAAGCCGGCGGTTCGCTGTATGTGCGCGCACGCGATGGTATGGCACCGATTCATGCTGCTTCACAAATGGGCTGCCTGGATTGCCTCAAGTGGATGGTAAGTCACTGAAACTATATTTCAGTTAACATGTTAAGCCTACTTTCGGTATATAAAGTGCTCGAAATGTTGTATACTTTTCTAATGTGGAAAGTGAGTTGTGAAAACTGCTGACTAAGTGGCGGAAAGAACATCATATTTTACAATTGACGAGAATTTTGTAAGACGTTGCAAATATAAAAAAACAACAATTTATGTACTATAGATGATGAGTTTGAAAGCTAATACAATATTTTTACATTTCTAGTTGAATTTGCAAAACATAATTGTCAGTGATCTGTTATATATTTGTTATATATGTGTATGTCTCATATTGAACGGTTGGCCACTTTTTCTGTCCAAATTAGGCTGTACAATTTATTTAAAAAAATTATATTAGCGTTTGTGAGTGTAGCTTCGTCTCAACAAAATATTAAAAACCAAAAAATTATTTTACTAGGTACTATTTATGATTAGTATAAAAATAATAAAGTAGTCGTCAATGTGTCGTTACTAATTAATATCAAATAAATTTTGTGTGCATATTTTCAGGCTGAAAATTTATTCGTATTAGAAAAGCACTGTAACAACAAGAAAAAAACAGTTTGAGCGATATTAGGTGCGGAGCAGGACGCTTGTATTTTGGTTGGTTTTGAACGTATAAAAAAAATTTAAAAAAAATATATTATGATGTCATGAAGCCGCGAAGAAAACCGCTAATTGCAACGAAAACGGATAACGACAGAGTTGAGAATATATTATTCGATAAGTACAGCTCCTAAGATTTGTTTTGTCGAAAAGATTATTAACTTTATTGTTTTGGCCTGATGACAAAAAAAAAGTTATAATAATGTCATAACTTGTCCCTTGTTATATAATGCGCCTCTAGAAGGGAACGCAGTCCTGTATCGTTAATTCATTCATACGTTCATTTAAAGGGGACAAAGAGGAATGGCAGCATTATAAATACATTATGTCTCACTAATTATTGGCACAGAAATTTGTTACAAGGGTACGTAGAATTATTTGAAATTTGGGCGTGTCACTTTTATAAAAAACACTGCACATCGGATAATATTGACACTAAAATACTGGAATTTGATACAGGAGTAGTTAAATTTAGTACAAATTACGATAAAAAGCTACAAGAGATTAAACAAAGGGCGTGGCACTTTAAGAAAAATACTTTACTTCTGTTAGTATTAATACAGTGTACTTAAAATCAGTACAAAAGTACGCGGTCGATTTCAGTTTAAATTGAGAAGTTTAATGGTTTCTATATTCATCTAAACCTAAAAAAATTTTCAATTTAAACTCTACAGTTTAAAATAATATATATACATATATAACAAAAGTATATACACTGAGGGGCAATACTGTAACATGGTGAAGCATCTCTCATTTCAGAAGCCGTTATCTTCTCGGTATAGTAATGAAATTCATAGTTATTTTTTATGTTACTCGTACACTTCACTTCTTTCTTTCAAACCGGTTTGAAGTTGATCTAACAACAACAACAAACATAGCAGACAAAAATGTTAAAAAAGGCAAATATTACAGTACTAGTGTAAAAGCCCGTCCTACGACGGAAAGGAACCATTAAGAGTACAAAATGCGACAAAAAATTTATTGGATTTATATACAAAGGTTTTTATTTGAAAACATGTTTATTAAATTATTTTGATAAAACTTCCTTATATACAACATTTCAACCAATTAACCTTGTCCCTTCTATCTATAATGCTTAGTTTTACATCATCAGCCCGCTAAAACTGCCCATAACTAAATACCAGTTCTTTTAGAAAAACTCCTACTTTTTGCAATATTTAACCTTGCAATTTATTTATGTTCATTGAAAATGTCAGTTTAATTGGAAATTGTCGCCTCCGGAGAGTGAAAGGCAAATCTGTGTTTGTCGGGGTCAAATCAATTGTAGGTATGAAAACTATTTAATGTTCACCAGTACGCCTGTCAATACCTATGCGATGATTAATTAAGTTTTTAGGTTTTTCAAAACTAACCACCTTCCATTACAGATATCTCTTTTGGTACTGAAATTTCGAAGAAGTATTATAATACTTCCAATTTCGAGGTTTAACTTATGCAGTTGCATTTCTGAAGAATAAAATTCATTCAAAAACTCGGCAGGGTAATTTTGTTAATCTTTATCATCACTGTCTTCAATTTAATCCGTGCTCAGATCTCTCATTGTGTCACCAACTAAAATATTTAGAACTTGTTCGTTGACTTCGTTCACATCGGAATTTTTTGGGCACAGGATAGCAATTTTGGAATAACGGTTGATGTTATTCGGACTCAAAGTATCGCCAAAAATCTATTTAACCCTTTCAATGGTTTCGTCCATTATATTGGACACTTCGGAAAAAAATTTTTTTTTTATTTTCCAACGTCTTTACTAAAATCAAATAGTTTGGTACTATGAAATGAAGTTGCAAACATGACAAAAATAATTTTAGGGAGATATACGAGTATAACGTTTAACTTAGTTAGATTTTCGATTTTATGCCCAACAGTAGCCTTCAATTTTTTTATATCGCGTGTTAATAAATTTTGCAAAAAAGAAGTGATTATTGTGATTGGTGTGCAAAGTATAATTTTTTTTATAATAACATTTGCATAAATAACGCATTTGCATTTGTCTCCGGTTGTTTAAGTTGAACTAAAATATTATAATACAACGTTATCATGGTTTTGTCCATTGTATTAGACAGCCTGCCAAAAGCAAAGCAGCTCATGTAAACATCAGAGGGATGTTTTTTAATTTTTTTATTGCTTAAATGATGGGAATATAAGCTCAAAAAAATTGTCCACGATTATTCTAGGCAAGCCATTGAAAGGGTTAATAAGCGAACCTTTACAAACAAAATAATCTGGAATTTCTATGATATCTTCATCTCCATTTCCTAACTTGAGTAGCCAATCGCTAAAACTTAGATCAGAAGACCGAACATTGTGATTTAATTCTAGCAATTTCAATTGACACCAACGTCACTGAATGTAATAATTGCTGTTCAGTTTATGCAGACCGAATAGGTTGCGGTTCTGTTAATTAAGACGCACTGTAATAGCAAGACATGATGTTTGACGTATAGTAGTTGAGGAAAATGACGATAGTCTTCAATTACAAAGATTTTCAATACATAATTTAATAACAGGTTCTGGTCTATTCTGAACAGGTCTTAAAAGGTTTAGTAGGTACAAACATTTCAAATGGATAATTTTACAACAGGTTCTGGTACAGGCTGAACAGGTTTTACGATATAGAACAAAAGGTTTAGTAAGTACAAAAATTTCAAATGGATAATTTTACAACAGGTTCTGGTCCAGGCTGAACATGTTTTACGATATAGGGCACGGAGCAGGACGCTTGTCTTTAATATATTAAGATTGCACCCAATTTGCATTTATTGTTTCTTCACTATTTTTGTTAGAAAAATATTATTCTTAATATCATGTTTAGTATCCTTTTGTTTTTTTGAGATCCTGGACGCGATTGGGCATGTTATCAAAATCATCTCCACAAATTCTGGTAGAAGCTCATTCCTTTCTTTGGGAGGCCTAGGATATTTAGTAGGCTGTGATATGACATGACTCAACAAATTCTCAATTGGATTCATGTATCAAACTACCAAAGTTTTGTTTTTTTATCCAGTTTTTCAGAATATGTGCATTGTGTCATTGTCATGCTGAAAAAACTATTTTTTAAGCAGCAAAACCCATATTTTCCACAACACCTGGTGGATATTGTTGCAGGATGTACAGGTATTGTTCTTTACACATAATGTCATCGGTGAGTGTTAACGGACCAACACCATTTTGAAAAAAACAGCCCCAAACCATTATAGACCCACCACCATGTTTAATTGATTGCTTTATATGATGTTATAGGTTTAAATTTGGGTCCTTGGTCCTATACCAAACACGACCATTTAATTGGAAATGGTTTATTAAAACTATTTAAACTAAAATTTTAAATAAGCACGAATGAAAAATATTATTTCACAATGAAATTTTAAAGACTTACCATATTTTTATCGATGGCGGTTGATCACTGGCATGCGCTGCAGCAAAATCCTGCCTTATCTGCACATGTATTTTGGTCAGAATTGCTGTTTTTTCGTTACTGCTTCCTTAACACCCAAATATGAAATGCTTCGCCGAGTTGTCTACCGACTAGCACTGATATTCAATATCTTAAGCACTACTGCAGGAGTTATTATACCACTGCTGGTCACCAAGTTCTCAATATTGTGGGCCTCACGGTAATTTTTTTTCCTGCTCTACTTTCTTTGTCCTTGGGAACACTTTTCACTTTATCTTTTCTTATTCACTGCACTGTCATGTGGGTTATATGAAATTGTTTTGCCACATTCTAACTGTATATCCTTTCCCCAATTAGTTAATTATTTTTTTTTTTATTATTCATTGTATCTTCATCACAATTGAATTTACTTCAATCAAGAAAAAGCTATTAAGCTTCAAAATAATCAATAGCTAACGGTATAATGCAAAATTGAGAGTAGGTGCAGTACTGTTACATTTGGCTTATTTACATTTTTGTCTGCTATTTTGTTATTTAGTTAGATTACGTTCAAACCGGTTTGAAAGAAAGAAGACAAGTGTACCAATAATAAAAAAAAAACTCTGAATTCCATTACTATACCACGTTACAGTATTGCTCCGTAAAAGGTTAAATATCGAATCTCTTGCGGTTTTTTTTTCCATGTGCTATGATAAGAAAAACTTATAAACCTTCAGGGTTTTGAGATAAAAAATTTATTTATTTATAATAATTAGTTTTTAAACTCTACAGTTTCAAAAATTAACTTGAAGTCTAAATAATAAGCCTTTTTGGTTTTAATGTCGCAATTCACGAAGTTTAAAACTTCTTGCGTTTGTAATTAAAATCTAAAAGTTTTAAATTGTTTAAAAAAATAAGCTTTTGGTTTTTATAATAAATTGTTTGGGTTTAAACTTCAAAATAATTAGGAACATTTTCAAACTTCTTGGGCTTTTTTTTAAACTCTATAGTTAAAACTTTCGGTTTAAATAGCAAACTTTCTGAGTTTAATTCTCAAAATACAAACGTTTTTAAACTTTGTAGGTTTACTTTTTTAAACTTTAAGTTTTAAATTTGTAAATTTTTTGATAGTAAGCCTGGAAAAGCGTTAAAAAAAAGGTTTGAAAAACGAGTCATAAACCCAAAAATAGTTTCAAGGGTTTTAAATTTAAACTCAAATTTTCGACCTTGTAGTTATAATTATTGCAAAGCATGTCAATATAAGACAAACAAATTATCTTGGTTTTGGGTAACAGAGTGTGTTTTTTGGCCTTGACCATTTTTGATTCTGAACCCTCAAATGTTAATCTACAATACAAATGTTATCTCAATAAAAATTACTCAAAATTCATGATAAAAGTAGACCGAAAAAGAAAAACTTATGATAAACGCAAAAGCAATGATAAGCAATGATAACTGCATGGATTCGGAAAACACTAGGACAAAGTTTTGGATAAAGGCAAGTATAAGGTTTTGAACAAAGATTATGACAAGAATTAAAAAAAAGGATAAGTACAACGATGGGAACAAGGATAAGGTCAAGGATTTACACAAGAATAAGCAAAAAGGTTTAGAGCGTAGACTTGAACTATTATTTACTATTATTAACTAGGACAAGATTAAAAGTAAGGATAAGGATTTCGATTAAATCGAGGATTAGAGTAAAAATAAAAAGACAAAGATGTGAACGAGGATAACGACAAAGATTAGGAGAAGAATTATGACGAAAATTAGGAAGAGAAACAGAACAGCGTATTAAACAAAGACTAAAACAAAGATTACTATGAGGATGAGTATAAAGGAAGATAAGCACTTGTACACTGATTTAAAACAGAATTAGAACAAAGGTTTGCACAAAGTTTATGATCAGAATGAGAACAAGGATTAGGGAAAACAATTTTAAATAAGATAAGAATAAGAATAAGGACAAGATGAGAACCACGGTGTCACGATACGATGTCACTTCTAAATGCCGCGAGTCACTGTTGCGGTTTATGGGTCGAAGGCGTCATCGGCCGTTTTTTCGAAGATGCGGACGGAAACACCGAAAATGTCAACTCTGAGCGTTATCGCACTATGTTGGAGGTCTATTTTGTGCCGGAGGTTGAAGCTCAGGGTGTGGAAGATATGTGGTTTAAACAGGACGGCGCTACATCACACACAATTCGGCTTAATTAAGACTTTTGCATCGCGGTAATGTAAGTTGGACACCCAGATCATGCGAATTGAAGCCGTTAGACTTCTTTCTGAAGGGTTACACGAAGGATAAATTATATGTGAATGATCCGAAGACATTTCCAAACTTGAAAAGCAATATAAGATCGCTGATTCGGGCCATTCCGGAGTCCATATAGCAAAATATCATCGAAAATATGGATGAAAGAGTGAGATATGTGGTGACCGTGGCATGCAGGTTAAGTGTGTGGCTTAGCATGCTTGGAGCCGGAGTTCGATCCCCAGTCGCGGCAAAAGTTTTTTCAATAAAAAATTTTTCTGATCAGTCACCACCTCTTTGCAGACAATGGCAAACCTCAGAGAGTAAATAATGCCATGTAAAGCTTCTTGAGAAAATGAACATAAAACGTTCGGAGTCGACATAAAACATGTAGGTGCAGTTCTCGGTCAATTGTGTGCAAACATTTAATAACATACACAACACAATTGATCATAAGAAGCTCGGTCAAAGTCTATTCAAGGGCTGAAATGGCCAATATGTTTTTTTTTTTTTTGTTTGAGTGAGATATCTACGGAATAGTCTTGATGAACATATCCGCGAAATATTGTTTCACACATTATCCTGTTGTGTGACCTTTCGAACGAAATAAAATATTTGGAAGCATTCCGAACCCTTGCGTTTTATTCAAATTCAAAGCACCACACGTCTTAATGGAACACCCCTATCGTCTTTGCTTGGCGTTTTCGAGAGTAATTTCAACATCAGTCAACATCCGCTATAGAAATGGGTCGATTTTGTTGCAATTCAACAGAGTTTCACAGATGAAATTTCGGTTTATGAAGTTTTTTGAGATAACAAATGTGGCACCCATGCATTGAGCTTCCTTTCTTATCCAGCCTTATTCAAGTTTTCAAGGTTTCGACCATTTCCTTGATTTAATGGAACCATGATTTAGTGGAACCATGATTTAATTTATGATGACATTTTGTAAATTGGCTTGCACAGCGTGGTGCATCTTTTGCATCGAAATTACCGGTACGGAATCGATGAGACCAAAAGTGTGCGTTATGGGCTATAACAGCATCGAAACCTCAAACAATATTCACATTTTCAGGATCCTGACTCGCGCTTTTGTCTTAATCGAAGAAAAACTGTAAAATATGGCGTATTCTCTCTTTACTGATGGACATCATTGATCGGCGCTAAAACAAAACTGAGCCGAACAATCTCACAACCGTCTAAGAAGTATTTTTAACACAATATCTTGTGGATTAACATTGTGATTCCTAATTGGCGTTTCCGGAATATCATCTCTATATAAGCTAAAGAAGAATATACTAAGCATTAGTGTATTTTATATATCTGTTCCTAGTTTAAAATTATCGAGCTGCACTCTTGTTGTCTGAAATGATGGTCGGTGGACTCTCATGCGATCGCTACGGAAGTCCAGGTGCGATTTTTGTATTGGACTGTTTTGAAGGCTTATAATTTTTTATATGTTGTTATGTGACCATCCAAAAAGGATAATATTTGGTTATGTTAACCACATTTCTCAGTTTGATTTAGCCACAAAAAAATAAAAATGTCATGAAAATCATCTAGTAACCTAAACCTGACGATTCATGTTGAAAAATCAATTGGAAAAGACTCATGTTTTTCCTTGAGATTTGGTTAAAATTTCGATTTCAAAATCACTTTTTCTTTTTCATGTAGTTGTCATAACAAGCCATCGTCAGCTTACAATTGAATTCCATTTAATACATTTTTTTACTACTTTCAGTTTATTCCACGCAGCTCTTGTAGTCATGTTGGTGCAATTCAAAGTATCCTTAATTAGAAAATCCACTTAAGTTAGAGCGTTTTTTTTTTGTTAGTAGAATAAAATAGAATGACTGAGTCATACAGGTCACTGTTAATTTACAGCAGAATAAAATCCTTGAATTGAAATTTCAAACATTTTATTGATTTTGACAAAGTGGAGTAATGTAATGACACTTGTAAGCCGATGACATTTCCTTCAAATAATATTCGAAATACATTGGCAGTGACTAGAATCATTAGGTCTGTTCCCGTACTCTAAAGTTTTAGTCCAATTTACCAGTTTTTACCAGTTTTAGTCCGAGAAGCGTAACCGTACTCGAAAAAATGGTAAAAGAGAGTGCAATCGAGAGAGTAAAACATTTCCCCTCCTTGTCAAAAGTTGCAAGTTTTAGTCCGAGAAATTTCTTCGGGTAAAAATGGTAAAAGTGTCAAACAGCTTAAAATCAGCTGTTTAGAAGTTAGCAAAGAAATTGCGATTCATCAAAATTTGTTTGAAACTATTAAAATGGAAACCAGAAACATGGAAAAAATGTGTAAAAACTTATATAAATGCTAAACATCTGAATTAATTTCAATATTTTTAAAAATCTCAAGCATTTCGCTTGCACTGCCGATGTTCCACATCAAGCCAACGCTGGACAAACATTCTTATTTGACAGTTTCTACAATTTTAGTCCGAAAAGCGTTCCCGTACTTTTTTGTGTTTTTCTCTATTTTCGAGAGATTTTTTCGTTCTCTCAGACTTTTGACAGTTTTACCATTTTTAGTCCAAAAAGTACGAGAACAGACCTATTATATATTAACCAATTAAAAAAAAAAAAAACAACAAATAAATCTTTCATATTCTTATCCTCTCTTCCTCTACCTATTGTCAACGACAAACAACACCTTCAAATTGCTTCTTGCTGATTTCTCACTATCTTAGATACTTGCATATCCAGTTAAACTGGAGGAGTTTTTGCAGTTCAAGTTGTACAAGGCTGTAACTTTAGCAACAACATGACTTATTTTGTTTTGTGTGTCTCCTCTTAATTTATCCAGTTGTCAAACTGTTGATGTTGTTGTTTTGTTCCACTATAAAAGTAGACAATTTATGAGATAGTCTTGTATAACTGCATTGTGTTTACGATGTATAATATTGCAGATACAATCGAACAGATAGATAGTGTGGATTTGTTGAACCCAACTTAGCGAGTTGTTAAATTCGTTTTCAGTTTGGCAATAAAATTTAACAGGCGTTAAGCTTAGTTCAATAAAATGACTTTGTTGTCTTAAGTAGTCATATAAAGAACATATCTTCAAGCCTGAAAATATTAAACAATCCAAAAAACTTTAGAGCTTAAAAACTAGCCGAAAAACCAGAAATCCTAATAATCAATGCAATTAAACATTATGTAAATAGTAATAAAAATTACAATTTCATAATGAATGTTATAAAAAAATGCTATAGGACCTATACTATAACTAAATAACATTGATATAAATAGTTCGCATAGTTTATTTTAGTTAAAACTAAAAATTGGTTAAAATCTTTTCTTAGAATTAAAAAAATATTTTGCAGCTTATCTTGAAAAGTGACACAATTCAAAATTGTTAAATTTTCACGACAGCCACCAAACTAATTTAATTTTTAAGCAATTTCATATAAAAAAAGAATACAAATTATTTTTTCAAATTCAAGAGAAATAAGATTGAAACGAAATTTGTATAGTCGATGGAGATGTGCTTTACGAATTGTTTAAAATTAAAAGGTCAAAATATCTGAATTGTGCTTTTTTTATAGACAGGATGCAATTTTTTTACCAAGAGTCGATCAGTGTATTCCAATAAAAAATACAAGTTAATAAATTTAAATCATTTGCATTGCTGGCAACACTTCATTTCAAACACTTTCATAAATTAATGACCTGCTTTCATTCTTGCTAAGGATGTGGCGTCCCACTGCAAACTAGAATATCAACATTAAGACAGTCAGAACTCGGTCATGCATTAATCGCAGCTTGGAATTGGAGCAAACGCTAGAGTAATGACTGTTATTTGAATACTTTATATATGTAATAGTCATGTTCTAGAAAAAGTAACCCGATTATTTTTTTGTGCAACGCAAAATTCAGCCCATGCTGTTTATTCGTTTTAAATACATGCTATGCTTCTATTTATAGCTATGCTACTCGTCATTAATTCCTTTACTTGATAGGTGATATAATTTGATAAAAAAAAAATCAGAAATTGAGGCATTTAATACATTAAATTCAATTTTAATTTAATAAAACAAGTACAGAAACTTAATGGGCACTTTTTATCATATTTATATGGGTCTTAAAAATTGTGTACTTATCACAGTTCATTTTTAATAGCTGGCAATACTTTTTGCATCAACTGTTTTGTTTATTATGTTTATTGAATTGTTGACTTTTGGTGAAAATTTGTCAACAAATTTTCACATGCCTTTGTGACGGGTGTTACATTTAGACGTTACATTTGGACTTTTAAACATCAATATGTTAGCAAACATAAAATAATTTGATATTTTTGCAGTCATTAAGTATACAGGATGTTTATGGTTGTCTTTTTATGGGTGAAAAAAACTTAAAAATCATGGTCAATCTTTGTATAATTTTGAATTTTGACAGATATTTTGTTGCGAACGAACAGCTGATGATCAGCTTACAAAGTTCGACAAGATGTTAATATAAATATTTTACAAAAATAAATATTTATACAAGTATGCATGTCCTTTGTTGTGCAGCAGAACAAGTCATTAGTTTATAGCAGTATGCAAGCTGCAAAGTTTTGCGACCGCCAACACCGCGGAAAGGTGCATCTGTATTTACAACTTCCAACAACTGCAATTATTAATTGCAAAGCTTTAGAAATAGTACAAAAAATATAATTTCAATAAACTTTGTTCTTTTGCTTGCACTTTTTTCTTAAATTTAATAACAACTGTCACTTTTCACGACATATTAAATGGTCGGTTCAATTAAATTGCCGTGAAAATAATGTTGCTAGATACATGTTGCGGAAAATAGTACTAGATTTTCCGCAGCGAAGCATAGTACAGCTTTGATGAAAAAGTTGTGAAATATTCACGCTTGTTTCACAGCTGTCATTTTTTGTATGGAGATTTGAGTGGAATTTCACGTGAAGCCGAACAGAGTACTATGCTTAAGTTAGAAAACATGTAGCAGCAGCTTGCCAGTTTCTAAGTCAATTTTAAAGTGACAAGTGACAAAATAATTTCAGTAAATATGGACGATGAAAAAATATTTCAGGATAAAGAAATAATAAATGATAGCTGAAGGACCAAGGCATAACAAAACTACAAACACCGTTTAAATGCTCAGTATTACCAGTAAGATATAATCTATCTTCTATCTAATATATAAAATCAAATGTTTGTCCTCCTGTCTGTCTGTCTGTCTGTCTGTTCCGTATAGGCTCGCGCACCGTTTATCCGATTGAGCTGAAATTTGGACACCGAGTACCTTTCATAGTGAGAAAGAACATAGGGGGTGTAAAAAAGTGGGCGCAAGTCTGTGGGCGTGGCACTCTATAATAACTAAATAACTATATCTATACGCCAGGATCGATTTCCATGAAATTTGGTATGAAGGTTCAACTGCTCCCAAAATAAAACATAGGTCATAAAAAATTCCAAAGACTTCCGCAAGAGGGCGCTTTAAGTAATGCGTTTTTAAGACTCAATAAGTCCTAAACTCCTGCAACGATTTCAATGAAATTTGGTATGAAGGTTCAACTGCACCCAAGATAAAGTAAAGGTAAAAAATTTGGCGGAAGCATGTGGGCATGGCACTCCATAATAACTCCTAAACACCTGGACGGATTTCAATTAAATTTGGAATGAAGGTTCGACTGCGCTCAAGATAACATAGGCTTTAAAAATTCCAAAGACTTCCATTAGGGGGCGCTTTCAGTAGTGCGTTTTAAAGACTCAATAACTCCTAAACGCCTGAACCGATTTCAAAGAAATTTCGACTTCCGAAAGAGGGCGCTTTAAGTAGTGCATTGTTAAGACTCAATTACTCCTAAATGAATTGATCGATTTTACTAAAATTTGGTACGTGAAATAACTTGACTCAGCAAAAGAATTGAGATTATTTCAATTTCAGAAAACTTCCGTAAGAGGGCGCTTTATTCAATCAACTATGTTCGGCTTATTCACGTCAAAACGGATGTACCGATTTTGATGAAACTTGGCAAGCATTTGTATCTGTTACTGAAATAGATCCTATGCTTTTAAAAGTTGTTTCGACAAAAATCAAGGAATAAGCCGAAGGCAAACGAAGTCAAGAACCAAAGACGAACCAAAAAAAAGAAGTTTAACAAATACCAGCAGGAGCCATATAAAGATGAAAAAAAATTAACCGAACAGTATCGACCAAAACCGAAGTTGAACGAAAATAATTCAAAAATCGAGTCGATGCTTACAGAATTTTTTAAAATTTAAATTGATTTGAGATAAAATGATAAAATTGCATATAAAATGCATGCTAAGAAAAACTTTAAACGCAGTTTTCTCGAAGTTTTCTCTTTAAACTGCACTCAGAGAAAAGTTTCTAGGAATATGATAAAAATGGCATCATATTTACTGAAAAATGGTATTGACCTTTACTCCAGAGAATGCTTTTCTCTAAATGCGATTCTAAAAATTCTCTAAAAATGATAAAAACCTTCTTTGAAACAGAGAAATATATAAAAATAATTCGATTTTAGAGAAAAATACTCTTTCTTCTTGAGAAAACATTTTTTTTATTGAAGAAAATACTTCTCAAAGTGAATTTTTTATCAAAATATAGGAAAAAATTTTCATTTTCAAAAAATTTTTCTGTATAAATGAGAATTTTTTCGTGCGAGAAATATATTTGTCATTATAAGAGACATTGAAATATTTTCATTTTCTAGAAGTGAAGAAATACTTCTTCGAAAATGTGAAAATTTATTCTAATCGAAGAAAATTTTAGTTGAAAAAGAGAAAATTGCTATTATCGAAAATAGAGAAATTTTTCACCGGAGAAAGATATGAGACGTTGAAGATATCATTTTTTTTAATCATATCTGGCAGGTACAGTTTTACGAAAATTTGACCAAACACTTTCGACGGAATTAGGGGGGGGGGGGGGGGGCAAAACCCCAAAAAACGATTATTTAAAACCTTTAAAATTGAATTGATAATTTTAAAAACGTAAAAATGAGAGCAGTTTTGAAAATCGTCCTCTTTCTGTGCTTGAGGCACAACCCCGAGTAACACCGGGTTACATCCGCTAGTATTTTATATAAAAAAACTATATTTGTTCACGCTGTCGTCTTCATCCAAGCAGCATTTTTTTTCTATCATTTGGGCGTTGTTGATTTTGGAGTCAACAACATCGATGAATGGAGCTAAAATTTCTTTGAGGAGCTCCATCTCCTACAATGTCCAATTCCATTCTCTTCCACGTTTCTATAAATATAAAGCAATCAAACACCAATTTAAATACAAAAAAAAAAGAAACTTTCTTTTAAAGCGGCTTCCATTTGCGTGACTGTCAAAACAATAAGCTAATAAAAAACAATTAAAAAAAGTCTAAAGTCGGTGTAGGCCGACTATGAAGTACCCTAAACCAACTTTTCCAAAAATAAAAAATAAAATTATTGAAAATGGGCGTGTCCTATATTTTATATGCATTTAAATGTTAATGAAAAATTTACACATACCAAGTTTTATTCCTGTAGCTAACAGTTAATGCCTTTATTATGCTTTCGCTATGGGAGTTGGGCGTGTTTATTAACGGATTATTCCCAATTTTTTGAACACACCTTAGTTTTGGTATAAAATGCATACATACCAAATTTGATCTCTCTATGACGAACATAATCTTATATATTCAGTTTTAAGCTTTTTGGGCTGTATGGGCTGTAGGCGTGTCCGTGAGCGGATGACGTCCATACTCCAAAACCATCTTTATTTTGTCATATAAAACATACGTGCAAAATTTTATCTCTGTTAGTTAAACATAGGCTTATATATTGTGTTTTCAATTTTTAGGTTGTATGGGAGGTGGGCGTGTCCGTGAGCGAATGACACCCATTTTTCGAAGACATTTTTGTGTTAATACAAAACACATACACACCAAATTTTATTGTTGAAAGTTAATTTTGACCTTATTTATGCAGTTTTCAATTTTTGCGTTGTATAGGAGGTAGGCGTGTCCGTGGGCGGATGATATCCATTTATTTGAAACCGTCTTTGTTTTGTCATAAAAAACACACGTGCCACATTTTATCTCTGTTTGTTAAACAGATGCTTATTTATTGCGTTTTCAATTTTTGGGTTGTATGGGAGGTAGGCGTGTCAGTAAGGGGATGACACACATTTTTCGAAGACATTTTTGTGTTGATATAAAACACATACAGACATACACGTATAATTGTTTTAGGTTAATTATGAGCTTATATATGCAGTTTTTAATTTTTGCGTTGTATCGAAGGTAGGCGTGTCCGTGGGCGGATTCCAAAAATATTCAATAGTCCCTGGGTTCATGCTCCTTGTTCATCTTGTCGTTGATTTTCACAATAAGACCAACTCCAAAAGGTGTAATGAAACCCCAAACCCTAGCCACCTCCGAATTTAATAGTATTTTATTTGATGGATTTGAAGTGGCCCTCTTTGACGAGTACAAAGAAGCCCATCTGACTTAAATCTGATCATTTTGGTCTCATCGAACTAAACTACCTTTAACAAGTTAAAAAAAGTTGGATAATATTCACAAAAATTAATATTTTACAAATACACTCCCTCCCAGTCATCAACTTTCCAATCCTGATATCGCCGTAAAAAAGCTTTTCTGGCGGAAATATTTTTGGCTGCCAAAACAGGCATCGTTTTCTTCTCTTTCGCCTTATATTCCACTTCTATTAAAGCCCATCTTAATGTCCAGACACTCAAATTTTGGTGCAAAACTGCCAATCCTTCTTTTGGCGTTGACAATTAATTGGCATTCACAAGCCTTCCAATGTTTCTCGCTTCGCGTTTTTCAATTTTGTTTGGGTCTCCCACGTTTGCTGATTGTTGATCTTTCAAAATTGTTTTCTTTCACGAGCCGTACAAACGATGTATGGCGTATTTCACCTTTTTTTTATATTACACGCTCGGATTGTCCTATTTGCAAAAAAAAAAACAGTCACTTTTTGTTGAATATCTGAACAAAAAGCGTGCATTTTTTAAAATTTTATATAATTATCAAGGAATTGAACTCAAAAACTCATAACTCACCGGATGAAAGTTTATTTTCAGTATTATTGTTCCAGTTTTGCTCTTCAGTGTATATGCTTGGTCATCAGTAGTTACAATCTTTGTTATCCCTTTAGCCCAAACCTTACTTTGGTGGTTACATTTTTCTCGGAATTGCTTAACGCTAATCTGCTTCCTTTTCAAGTGCTTACTTCGCTACAAAATGAAGGTGTAAATTATCCACAAATACATACATATATCTTTTAAAATAATAATCTAAAAACAAGGAAACTATTTTGAAAAACTTTAGCGTGTCTTGTTTTGTACAGAAACTAAAAAAAAAACTACTCTGCAGCCAAGTTAATAAATGCTTCGCTTGATTTACATCGTTCAAATCAGTCATCGACTTTTAGCTTCCTGAGCAATTTAAACACATGATCAGCTGGTCAAACAGGATGATCAAAACAGTTTTCTGAATACTGATACCATTATTTTCAAATTGTTTTTATTTTTTTATTGCCACATGGTAAAACTTGTTTTAATTTTTAACATGCATTCGACAAAATGCATGTTGATGGTTTTCCTAAAAATCAGCATAAATTAACATTTCTCTGACATTTGCAAGTATAACGAGCATTGGTCTTATGGCCTTGACTTTGCCTAATCGATGACGTTGAAAAAGTGAAGTGATTCCATGCAGAGTGGTTCCAAGCATTTCTTGATACTATTTCGATGCAGCGCGCACGTCTTTGTAATAAATTCATTAATTGCTCTATTTTTAAAGACGAATCAATCGGCTTAACCGTCTCTTCATCTTTGAGTTATGAAAATTTTACTAAGCTCTTACGACCTTTAATTGAGTAGTATCGAACCACTTTCAATTATCATTCAATTCAAAGCAAAGAATCGAATTAAGTCTTCGTTAGTCAATAAATTTGGTTAATCTTATTTATATAAGCTAGATATGTATATCTATTTGTGACAGTTGCCGAAAGTTTCTTACTTTATATCCAAACAAGTTGATAACTTGACATTTTACGGCTTTGAAAACAGTGCTTGACAGCTGTATATTTGTTTTGACAGCTACATTTTTGTAAGACATTTCAATAAAAATGTAAATTTTAAGCTCCAATCAAAAACAAAAATAAAAAAATTCAAAATTACAGCCACTCTTATGTAACCCAACATTCGGCAGCTTGTTGCTTAAAGTAAATCATGTTAAGCTCTGTTGTGAAAACTATCTTGACCTTTACACTAAATTGCAGCGATAATGAAACTGTGTTCACACAAACCTCAACTTAAATGATTATTGATTAAATAACTACAAATATATACAGCAACAGTTAGTTAAACTTGCAATCTAAATAAAAGAAAAATAAATGTAGAGCCAATCGTGCTGACGCGAGGCTACAAAAACCTGCTTTAGATCACCTTTCTAAATTAAACTAAATAATAACAAGACGATGTGGCGGAAAAATGGCTAAGCGTTGAAAATAAAAATGGCTGCAAACTTAAGCTGGAGATACTTTCTTTTCGCTCAATCTTACGTTTGTTGCAAGAGCATGTTTGGCACAAGCGTCTAATTGACGTTAATCAGTTGTTTGCATTATTTTTGTTTATTATTGCCAATATTTACAAAACATATTTAAATGAAAGGCTTTGTTTAACTTGCACCAACCGCAACGTTGTTGAGGTAGCAAAATAATCCAATATTTACACTCCTTTGTCAGCAAGCAAAGTGTTGGTGTTGTTTAGCGAACTGTTTTATGGCAATAAGTGGAAAAATTGCAATTTGCATTTTTGCCCAAAAACACGAAAAATAGTAATTCGTTAAAAAATTTAATTTTACTGTACCGTTGAATATCAAATCAATGTTATAGATAGGCTTGAATGAATGAAGTAAATAAATTTCGAGCATTTATTTTGAAAATATATCCCATCAAATCCTTTATGAACGGAATGAAAAGCAGACAAAATTTTCTTTATATTTTATTTCAATTGTTATACCCTAAACCTGAAAGGTCAGGGTATATTAACTTTGTGCAAACGTTTGTAACGCATAGAACGAAGCGAGTGCGGTATAGAAAAGTATATATATTCTTGATCAGCGTCACCTCGTGAGTCGAGCTATTCATGTCCGTCCGTTTGTGTGTTGTCCGTAAACACAGGATAAGAAGAAGGAGTTGATATAATTGAATGAAAATTGGTACACATAATCACATAGACCCAAGGATCTGCACTATTGAATATTTTTGGAATTCGCCCACGGACACGCCTACCTTCCATACACCGCAAAAATTTAAAACTGCATAACTCAGCTCATAATAAGCCTACAACAATAAAATTTGGTGTGTATGTATTTTGTATCAACACAAAGATGTCTTTGAAAAATGGACGTCATCTACTTACGGACACGCCTACCTCCCATACAACCCAAAAATTGAAAACGCAATAAATAAGCCTCTATTTAACCTACAGAGCTAAAATTTGGCACATATGTTTCTTATAACAAAACAAAGATGGTTTTGAAAAATGAACACCATCCACCTACGGACACGTTTACCTCCCATACAACGCGAAAATTGAAAATTGCATAACTCAGCTTATAATAAGCCGACAACAATAAAATTTGATATGTATGTGTTTTATACAAACACACAGATGTCTTCGAAAAGTGGACGTCATCCGCTCACGGACACGCCCATCTCCCATACAACCCAAACATTGAAAACGTAATAAATAAGCCTCTGTTTAACCTTTAGAATCTAAACAAATAAACAAATAAAACCTATAACAAATAAACCTTTAGATAAACCTTTAGATGTAACCTTTAGACAAAACAAATATGGTTTTGAAAAATGGACGTCATCCGCCCACGGACACGCCTACCTCCCATACAACCCAAAAAGTTTATAACTCAATAATTAAGGTTGTGTGCGTCATAGAGAGATGAAATTTTGTATGTATGTATTTTATTCCAAAACTAAAAAAAAAAAACAAATTGGCCATTTCAGCCCTTGAAAGGACTTTGACCGAGCTTCTTATGATCAATTGTGTTGTGTGTGTTATTAAATGTTTCTACACAATTGACCGAGAACTGGACCTACATGTTTTATGCCGACTCCGAACGGCTCATGTTCTCAAGAAGCTTTACATGGCATTATTTACTCTCTGAGGTTTGCCATTGTCTGCAGAGAGGTGGTGACCGATCAGAAAAATTTTTATTGAAAAAACTTTTCGCCGCGGCTGGGGATCGAACCCGGGCTCCGAGCATGCTAAGCCACACACTTTACCTGCATGCCACGGTCACCACTCCAAACTAAGGTGTGTTCAAAAATTGGGAGTTATCCGTTCATGAACACGCCCACCTCCCATAGCGAAAGCATAATAAAGGCATTAACTGTGAACTACAGGAATTAAACTTGGTATGTGTAGATTTTTCATCAACATTTAAATGCATATAAAATATAGGCTTCATCCGCCCACGGACACGCCCATTTTCAATATTATTTTTTTTTTTTGGAAAAGTAGGTTTAGGGTTTTCATAGTCGGCCTAGACCGACTTTAGACTTTCTTTACTTGCTTTAGTTTTAGTTTTAGTTATATTGTTTCACTCTGAAATAAAACTTGTCTGTTGAGTTTTATTTTTTTACTCAGAAAATAACACTTATTTTTGAGTTTTATTTTTTCGCTCTGAAATAAAACTTTTTTTTTAATTTTACTCAGAAAATAACACTTGTTTTTGAATTTTACTTTTTCGCTCTAAAATAAAACTAATATTTTGAGTTTTATATTTTTACTTGCAAAATAAAATTTGTTCTTTCTTCTGAGTTTTATTTTTTGCCCGGTAAATAACACTTATTTTTGAGTTTATTTTTTCTCTCTTGAATAAAACTTATTTTATGAGTTTTATTTTTTTACTCAGAAAATAAAACTTATTTTTAAGTTAAAAAATACGTGCTACAACACTTAAATATAAGCGCTTTTTTCTAAGTATCGAATACTCATGTAGTATACATTAAGCTAATTTTTAAGTCCCACTTCCATAATTTTGAAGCAGGGCTGATGACAATTTATGTTTATGTTCCGTAGGTATGTATAATTAAACCGAGGCCTAAATGCACATTTCGACAAGGGTGTACCTTTTCCCTGCCTTGGGACAGGCTGGTGGCTACTACCATCACCACCATTCGAAATAAGGCATAGCCTACAACAGTGGTAATTCCTATTTAGTTTCTTTTTTATTAATATTTCGACACCGTGAATTACAATAGAAACTTTTTCTATTATTTTTCCGCCACTGTAACTATATGTTTGGCATCACAAGTTGGACGAACACTTACTTCGCCATAAGAGTTAATGTTAATTAAATCAAGCTACCGCCCATTCTGGTTTTGAACTGGAGCTACTTCAATCATTGCTAAAAAAATTACTAAATAAGTCAAAGACTTCGGCATAAGACTTACAATTGAATATAAATCCAATTTTTCCATAACATTTAATTGGGGGTAATTTTAAATTTTGGACAGTATCGCAGTTTTCAAATATATTCGCCACTGACAAAGCCAGTTTTCATTCTCTTTCCAATATATTTTATGATATTTGATATTTAATCTCTTCAATTTTCATCTCATTCTACAGGTAAAAGACCAAGGAATCGATCCAAATCTACGCGATGGAGATGGTGCCACACCACTGCACTTTGCCGCCTCCCGTGGACATCTTTCCGTTGTGCGTTGGCTGCTCAGTCATGGAGCTAAACTGTCACTGGACAAGTATGGCAAGTCACCGATAAACGATGCGGCAGAAAATCAACAGGTTGAGGTAAGCAAGCAACTTCTCTGAACTAAGTTGATGAGTTGTTTTCTGCGTAAAAGCAACTTTCATCTGCAACATTTTCTATGCATTTCTAAATTAAAAATCTTGTTGCTTGCAGTGTCTTAATGTGCTGGTGCAACATGGTACATCGGTGGACTACAATTGTCGCGATCCAAAAGCTTCTCAACGACACAAACCGTCATCGTCCTCGACATCGATCAAGCACTCCAGCAGCACAAGTAGTCATGACAACAGCAGCAACAACAACAACAACAACAACAGCAGCAACAACAATAACAACACTAACATCAAAACCAGCACCAGCAGCAGTGGCAACAAGAACAACAAGAGCATCGTCAACATTTCAAGCGGCAGTTGCAAATCGAACAGCAGCAAGCAAACAAGCCGCAGTAACACAATTCAGTCGAAATCATCATCCACAGGTAGCTCCGATGTGGAGCCATTCTATTTACATCCGCCAACTTCGGTGGTGGTGCGTCACAACAGCGATGCACTCTATTCGCACTCGCAACAGTCACGTTCATCTTCCGAGAAGCTCTACAACGCCTCCCTTGTGCCGTCCGATGGGCTCTACGTAAATCCCATGCGTCACGGTTCACAGACTCCACCCTCACCGGGTGGCAGTATTTCCGGTGAATCATTTTTCCTGCATGATCCCAAGGAAGTGGTCTACAATCGAGTGCGTGAAATCTTTGATTCGGATTGTAGCAGCATGAATAAAAAGGCGCAACAAACGAAACATCATGCAAACGCATCACACTCCAACTCCAGCTTAGGTCACTCCAATGCAAACTTAAGGCACTCTAATGCTAACCTATCACATTCCAATGTGAATACGATGGCATCAAACTCGAATGCGATGACCATACAAGCTGATGTGCATTCCAGCTCCAGTGGTGCTGGCAGTGGTTCTGATGAATCGGTATCGATACCATCCAGCGTAGATTCACCCAAGACAAACAATCATCGTAATCATAGTTTCAATCGTCACAACAACAACAACAGCAGTCATCTACACATGAACAATAACAACAACAACAACAATAACAACAGCAATAACAACAACAGCAATAACAGCAACAATGGCAATAGCAACATGTCCAGTTGTAGTGTCAGTGTCAACACTAACACGAACAACAGCAACAAGTTGCAGCAGCAGCAAACGAATCACAAGAAGAACCTGATCCACTTGAACAACACAAAGTCAACAAGTTCACATGACCACGACTACGAAGACATCTATCTGGTGCGAGAGGAAACACGTAAGAATCAACAGAAATTCGCCATAGGACGTTCCCGTTCCCGTGACAGCGGTTCACATTCTCGCTCAGCCAGCGCTTCATCTGCAAGGAGCACAGATGTGGTGCTGCAGTACAGCAATCATGTAAGTTTCTATTAATAAATGGGTGTGAAAAGCTTGTCGTGGTTTTTGAAGATTAGATCTCTAGATATCGTTACTAGGATGAAATTGTTTCAGTAGAGAATATAAGTATCATGAAATAAAACCATTTTCATGATTCATTGTCAGAGCACAGCAGGATGAAATATATCAAAAATGTAGTTCAATTCATTGGAATTGAGTATTAAGATCAATAGATCTAACTTGGTTTTTGAGATAGCTACACGCAAAGAAATTTTTCGTTTATCGTAACTGAAAAATTCACCAACTATACTTCGTTTGCAAACTGTATTTGCTGCAAACGAGTATTCAGTTGTCATCAACTTAAAAATATTCTTGCTTGAAACAAAACATCGAACTTAATGAAATTTTATCATTGTTTTGAAAGTTCAAGTTTAGCCGAACGTGCTGGCGTTCGAGTCTAGGAACTTGAGTGACCTGGGTTCAATTCTCAACAAGAACATCAAATATTTTTTTTTTTAATTAATGTTTTTTATTATTATTTTTATTTTTCTTATTTTGACGGTTCCTTTTGACCAAGCAGTTAATGAAACAGAATTACAATTTCAATAATTAAATTAAAATTTTTGATACTTACACAGCCAAGAATCGAACCCACGTCTCCCGCGTGCCAGTCTAGCATGCATCCATTGAGCTATTGTGAGATATTGTCTAGAATGAATTTTTTTAGATTACAAATGTGTATGTCATCAGAAATGGATCTTTTTTCTACAAATGAAGTTTTCAGTTGAACAAAACAAATTTGTCGGTTGCCGAAATTTAAAAACAACTTACGTTAATCGAAATTAATTTCTTGCAATTAATTAACGCGTTTTCCGCAACTGACTTTTATTATAAAAACAACAACTAACATTTTTGTTAAGACAAAGTGCAAAGGTACAAGCGAGATGCCATTTGTGTGGCTGCGCTTACTTAAACTGTAACACATTCTTGTTTCTTCGTTTATGGCAAATATTTTACATTTGTCATCAACGATAGCGAGCTGTGTAGCAGTTGTGTGATGCGCTTGTGGTTCACAGTTGTGTGTCTGTTTGTTCACACTCTTAAAATACTTCCTTTTCGTTGATGGCAAATATTAAACGCTTTTCATCACCGAAATCAAGCAACTTTTTTTGTCAGTTGAGAACTACTCGCTTATAACACATTAATTTCTTTTCCTGCAAAAGAAGTTTTCAGTTGGAAAAAATAAATTTTTCGGTTGCTGCAATTTAAAAATCACTGCCGTTTATGACAAACAAAATTAATTTCTTGCAACTAAATAACGTGTTTCCCTCAACTAACCATTATTATGCCAACTGTTCAAACGTTTACAAACAATGATTTGAAGCATGACAAACGAAGTTCGTTTGCAGCAAACTGGCGATAAACGTTTTTTTTCTCTGCGTGTAATCTTCAGTTTATGGGATCGCTGATCACAACATTAGAGCTCCAAAATGTCATTGAAAAAATTCGAATTTGTTTAAATTTTGTACCAAAGGATTTTGGTATGTTGAAAGATAATGATTTATAATCTTAAATTTCATTTAAAAATTTTAAATTTTGTTATGTTAATTTATTAATAAGAATGTAATTTATAAAAATTTTAAATTTCATATAAGCATTATAAGGATAAATTTGTCAAAGTACGGTATGGAGTTCATCTTAATTAATCCCAAAAATACTGCATAATTTTTACACTGAGCCAATTTTTAAGTTGAATTGAGCATAAATAGAAAAGAGACAAGGATATAATTTCGCAAATAGTGTCAAATTGACATTAAAAACCTTTCAAGGTTAAAATTTAATATACATATTAGAAATTATTTTTATTCATACATAATATATAATGTTTTTCGGGTATTAAGTTGGGATATTATTTATATGTTCTGGTAAGTTAAGGATAGAAATACGAAAAATATTTGAATTCAAATAAACTTTTTCGACAATTTCAAGCCATTATCATTAGATAATTGTATTTAATCAATCATTAAATTTTTAAACCTTAACCAATTATGTATATTCTCAAGAATATCAACTTCAACATTATTTTTTTTGTTTTACCTTCCAGCAAAATCTGAACAACAAGCGTGACGGCCACATGCTCAATCGTAACAAGTCCCAGTCCATTAGTGGCCTTCACAGCAAATACGATTCGTCTGTTCGCAAGGAGAACTATACAACAAAGAATGTCAACCTTAAAAATCATCTCAATAGCGGCATCAAAAGTGATACCTACGAAAGTGTCTGTCCGCCAGAGGATGTTGTCGAACGTACCAAGCAATCCAATAAGAATTCCGTCATTCGCAACAATCTGGATGGTGTTAATAATGGTAACACAAATACCATAGCAGTGCATCCACAAAATTCCAACACAAGCAACAGCAATAACAATAACAATGCACGACATCTAAAGCGTGTTTCATCGGCTCCACCGATGCAAAATAATACAATTGGTATGTTTTGAATTTAGTTTAGCACACGTTCATCTAACTAACTTGTGTTTTTATCTTATTTTTAAAAATTTTCGCAACATAACAGTAACAGGTCCACCACCTCCTCCGCTGCCACCACCACTGCGTGCTCCTGTTCACAAGAACAATCTGAATGGAGAAAATGTTAGTCAAAGGAATGCTAACAATAATCCACATAATGAGTCAATGGATTCCGATTCGGGCCTGGAAGTGGTTGAGGAGCCCAGTCTTAGGCCATCCGAGTTGGTGCGTGGAAATCACAATCGCACCATGTCAACAATATCAGGTGAGTTTTTGTTGAATTGCATAGTTGATGGAATTTTTTTTTTTCAATATTACTTATAAAACTTTTGAAAAACTTACCAAACTTAATGATTCTATTAATACCCTGCGGACAAAAGAACCGGTTCAAAACCTATCACGTGATAGGTTCCAAAGTTATAGTAACCGGTCCCAATTCTGCCACCAACATATGAAACCAACCGGTCCCTTTTACATGGCGTTGTCATTGACAGGGGTAAATTGACACTGGCTAGATACCTTTGGACCAATCCTAGAACCGGTTCAAAAATATATCGGCAGGTGTCAATTGACACCTCATAGATACCTTTGGACCTAATCAGTAGCCAGTCTATATATAGAACACGGTATACTTATACGCACTTAGATAATGAAATTGAGTCAATGTTTTGTAACTTAATAAGCCGAGCTTGCTAGCGTTCACGTTTAGTACTCGACTGACCTGGGTTCAATCCCCGGCATAACCAAAAAAATATTTTTAAGTTAAGCAAACTTATTTTGAAGGTTTTTTGATTAAACAGTTAATGAAACGGAATTAGAATTTAAATTATTAAATTAAAATTGTTGATATATGTAGTATACTAACACAGCCAGGAGACGAACCCACGTCCACCGCGTGATAGTCCAACGCACTTCCACTGAGCTATTTGTAACGATAAGATAAATTTAGCAAAACACATTTAAAAACGATTGGTTCCGTTCTGAGTTAAATCGAACCTGTCCTGTGATAGGTTTAATAAGAGCTATCACAGGACCGGTCACTTTAGGGCAATTGACTCTGCTTTTGCCGTAGGGTAACAACATGATGATAATGTATTCCATTGGTACTTAATCTTTTTCAATATGGAAGTTGTGATTTTCTTTTCATGTGGAATACTTATATACACAGACAAATCACCACATAAAAACCTAATTATGATGAACAAAGTTAAGAATATTTCTGGTATGGTTTTACCCAAGATGATGTTCTTCTTAAAGTTACTGGCTTTATCTGCTTAAATTAATTTAAGAAGAAATCTCATACAGCTACTAGGTTTTCTTCTTGATTATGTTTAAGAGGAAATCTTTTACAACTACTAGGTTTTTTCTTGTTGTTTTTTTTTTCAAAATCGAATCTCATAAAACTACTAGATTTTCTTCTTGATTTGTCAGAAGAAATCTCATGAAGCAACAAAATTTTCTACATGATTCGCTTTTCTTCTTAATATGGAATAAATAAATAAGCAATAACGAATAAACGGTACACGAAGTGTTGTCTTCATCTAAGACTTGAAAAAGTGTTAAAAACATGGATATTAAAAGAAATTAAGAAGATATCTTATTAAATAAATTTAGGAAGACTTTTGCTGAAAAACAAGAAGATTTCTTCTTAAAAATACCTCTTTTCTTTCGTGTTTCGTGCCCCTTGTTCTTGAAAAATCTTGAAAATATTGATTTTAGAAGAAATTAAAAAGATATCTTATTAAATAAATTTAAGAAGATTTTCGCTGAAATACATTAAGATTTATTCTCAAAAATACCTCTTCTCTTTCGTCTTTCATGCCCTTTGTTCTACAAACGATTTAAGAAGAAATTCTATAAATTTAGCGCCTATTTGGCGCTATTTTTCAATGTATTTTTATTTATTTAAGAGACATAAATTATCTCTTTAATCTTTAAGAAAATTAAAGAGAATCATTAATTTAACGGAATATTTTATAAACTAAGGCCCGTCGATAACTGATCTCAATTTCAAACAAAGGTTAGCTTAAACAAAATTTAAAATGCCTTAACCTCAGTTTAAATTTTAACGCGGATAACTTATCTCAAAAAATCGAAGTTCAACTTGGTGAGGCAAGTTCAAATTTAAACACAGAAATTCTAGGTTTAAAAATTTAAACTTAGATTTTGTCAAAAGTTCTCTGAGAACATTGGAAATATTCTCAATAATAAACAAAAAACAAGTAAAGAAAGTCTTAAGTCGGTCTAGGCCGACTATTAAATACCCTAAACCCACTTTTCAAAAACAAAAAATTTTTTATTGTAAATGGAAGTGTCCGTGGGCGGATGAAGCCTATAATTTATTTGCATTTGCTATGGGAGATGGGCGTGTTCATGGACGGACTACTCCCAATTTTTGAACACACATTAGTTTTGGTATAAAATAAATACATACCAAATTTAATTTCTCTATGACAAACATAACCTTATTTATTGTGTTTTAAATTTTTTGGGTTGTATGGGAGGTAGGCGTGTCCGTGACCGGATGACGTCCATTTTTCGAAGACATCTTTGTGTTTATATAAAACACATACATATCATATTTTATTGTTGTAGGCTAATTATGAGCTGAGTTATGCAGTTTTCAATTTTCTCGTTGTATGGGAAGTAGGCGTGTCCGTGGGCGGATGACGTCCATTTTTCAAAACCATCTTTGTCTTGTTATAAAAAACATATGTGCCAAATTTAAGCTCTTTAGGTTAAACACAGGCTTATTTATTGCGTTTTCAATTTTTGGCCCACCTCCCATACGGTGGGCGTGTCCGTGAGCGGATGACGTCCTTTGACCTGACCTTTCAGGTTTAGGGTATAATAAAAAATAAAAAAATCATACTTCAAAAAATTCAAAACAATAAACAAAAAAAAAACATATTTTAAGTTTTGAAAAAAAAAATGTTCCAATGAATCTAACAATTTTCATTATTTTATCATAAATTTTTAAATATTTTGATGTTCTACGCAAATGTTTACTACAGTGCCGCTCAATATGTGTTTTAATTTCAGTTTAAATTTTTTAATAGAGTTTAAGTAAACTGCCGATAAAAATGAGATAAGTTACGAAAATAGTTTTAACTGAGCTTAAAATTTAAACTCTGTTAAAGAAATCTGAGGTTAAGGAATTTAAACTTCGGAGATCAGTTAACGGGCCAAAGGACGTAATAAAAACTAACGTCTGTGCTCATAAAAATGTAAGAGCCTTTAATAAAGCCTTAACAAGAAAAAGATCGATACGTCCAATGTATAAGTTGGTAACTCTATAATTGAAAATGTGAAGAAAGAACATTTCGATTCATCCAACGTATAAGTTTCAAGATAGCAAGTATTTTAGGATGAAATTTTCAATCAAATTTTTTAAATTTTTTATATAAGGCGGTCGTGTCTAACACCATTTGTTACAGCAACTTTTTGAAAGCTCTAAGAGTAAACAACGCCATATACAGCTGCTTGAGAACATTAACCCTCCGTGTGTTAATAAGTGTTAATAAGGGCCATTTTGTAACCACTTCAAAAATAATTTTTGGTCAACAGGTTTTTTTTTAAGGTTTTAGATAAACATTTCAATTGAATGAAAACAAGAGTTCTTTTAAAATGTCCACTCAGTTTTGCGGCTTAAAATTAGGAACTGCCGAAAACGAGCATTTTTTCAATTTTTAGTTGAAAAAGCTACATATATATGCCTTCAAAACAACCTACCTGGATTTGGCTCTGTTTCAAAAACCATAATTATTTGCAACCCGAAAATTTGTTTTTTTTTTGGACTTAAAAAATGTAAAAAAATTGAAGGTTTTATTGGATAAACACTTTATGTTTCATTCATTTGTACATTGAAAACAGTATGAAAAAATATGACAAAATTACTTAATTTGGAGCAAAAATAACAACATTTTTTACTAACCTAGTAAAAACCCACGTCCTGTGGCTACTGTAATGATTTTGTAGTCAGTCCAACTTTGCACTTACAGTACGAACAAACGGCTAACCCAAAACTGCCCAATAGGCAATTAAGCCAGCGCTCTTCAAACGAAGGCCTGAATTGACTGCTACTTTTGAAGACCAAACACATCCTTTTTTCGCTGCTCTTATGAGCCCTTCTTGAAGGCCTTCTTTTTCTGCACAAAAGGCAGCACAACAAACTTTTTTCCCTTCAAAGACTAACTTTTCATATACTTCTGGGCAACTTTTTCGTTTAAAGTCAAAATATATATCAGTTTAAAAATATGACATAATAATGGCCCTTCTTACTGCTGTATCATAGTTTATAGATTGAAATTAATCTGACATAAAAAAACATAGGAGAGAAGATAAAATAATAGAATTTATAAAAAAAAGAAAAAGAAAAAAATATTTTTTTCAATACTTTTTGTTGACCCTTTCTTTTAGCCATTCTTAAGAAGTGCTTCTATCAGGCCTCTTTTGAGCTATCGGAGCGGAAGGCCTGCGAAATTTTCCCACTTCATATAAAAAAGAAAGTGTAATTGTATATGAGTGCGGCAGTACTACAAAATCCGCAGGAAGGCCTGTTAGCAGTGTTGTCATTATCTACTGGGTGACGCGGCTTGGCAGGTGTTCATGCAAAGGTTATGTTACTATGTCGTAAAAAGTAGGCTGACGATATCGTAGCACTAGCCACACGGAGGGTTAATATAGGCGAAGCTGCAGTTCTAGATCAATTTTAAGCAAACATTAAATAACACTCATAATACAGTCAAAAACACTCAGTCAAAGTCATTGCAAGAGCTGAATTGGCCAATTCGTTATTAAAGTTTTTTTATAGATCATTAACATTAAAACACAATTCGTAACTTTTGTGAATGAGGAGGGGGTTCAAAAATATGGCTTTTGATATGTTTTATCATAATTTAATTCTTGATTGATCAACATTTTACCTTTGTAAATTTGTGATTGATCCTTAGCATGGATAATCTACATATATAGAAAAAGCGGTTGTTGCGTGCTCAAGTGCCATAAGATTAAGCTAAAGCCATCAAATTTAGAACATATCGCACACTAAATACAAAACAGTCACAACTCAAAATTTTTTCATACCGACTTTTTGTTATAAATCAATTCACGAAACACATATCTCACTATCTTTTTCATTATTTTCTTCATTAACTGGAAGAATGAAGTTTGTGTGTTTAAATGAAAATTGCTTTTCTTCTGTAGTATCAACCAAAGGTTTTTATTTTTCGCTTCTCCTGAAAAGTCATGTTTTTTGAGTTATGACTGTTTTGTATTTAGTGTGCGATATGCTATTAATATTAATATCTTAATTATTAAACGTATAAATCTTGCCACACCTTCTTTTACCGCCCGGTTTTTACCGGTTTTTACCGGTTTTTGGCGGTAAAACTAAAACTTTAAATTGGAAATCAAGTTCATATGTTGGCAACTTTAAAATATATAAGCGTGGTTTCGCGACATTACACTAATTCTTTTGTATAGATTCGGCGTCTTATTACTTATAACTGCGAAAATTATATAAATTAAGCTGATATTTTTGAGGTGGAAATTTGTTCTAAAGAGAAAAAAGTACTTCATTCTAAAATAGCGAAAATAATCTGCAATTTATTGAAAACTACCACATTTCTTGGGTTAAATAAATTATGTGCTTATTATTGAGAATTTCTTTTGTGGGTGGAAGACACCCAGAGCTAGTTGTAACACAACTCAGCCATAAGTTAGTGATCCAGGGTTAAAAAAAAAAATGTTTAGTTTTCCTCGCTTTTTTCAAAAAAAGTTTACTTATTTTTTCAACAAATTTTTTACATTTGGATGAGGAGTTTTTATTAAAACTTTATTTACATTAAAACCATATAAAACTAGTAAGGTATATCTTCGACTTGGCCGAAGTTAAAAAACCCCCACGGCCGATTCTTAATGCTGAAATCGCAATACTGCGTTAGGTCGGTCGTGCGCCGATCGTACTTTATATCGACGTTGCATAAACTTTACGAGATGAACTGACAGAACGCACGACCTATTTCTTAACAAAACTCAATGTTGCGCTGACAGATTGTGCGTCTGTAATTTTGGCGATGCCAATAAAAGCAGCTACACAAAAATTGCCCACAAAAGTTGTTTTTCCTCCAATTCTAAATCTCGCAATTTCTATATAAATTTCTAAGATATCGAATAATAAAAATAGATTAACTTTATCAAAATCTTAATTTGATTACTTTAATAGCATGAGTTATTAAAAAACATTATATAAAACATAAATTCCAGCGATAATAAAAGAAATCCCACGAAAATCTATCTTTGCCAGTGAAACCATAAAACACCCACATTTTAAGCGCTTTCAATGAAAATGCAACTCTGCCCTATGAAGAAATGTCAACTTTGTACTTTGGTCGTATTTTATCTCTTCTTCTTGTTTTACGATATAAAGTACGACCAACGCTTGAGGTCGCATTTAGATTTGCACAATAAGAACACGTTGATCTCTACTCGAGCTGTCAACGCACGACCGACCTAACGCAGTATTGCGATTTAGCCATAAAGGTAAAAGAATCTCTAATTGGGGAGCTTTTTTATGAGATTTTGAGAGATTTTATTATTTTTATGTGCCTTAAATACAAACGTTATAACTTTTCTTTAAGGATATTAGGGTGCTGAAACTTAAAACTAGTTAATTCCTAATCTAGAGTACATGGCTGAAAAAACCAATAATTTCATTTTTTTATAAGAAGGACATCTTCTAAGAAGCAAGTAGAATTGCAAAGGTATTTATATATTTTACGAAATAAAAATTTTAGCCTACTTAAGGGCACTATAAAAATTGCTCATTTTACAATTTCGAATTAGTATCGATCCGAAGATAGGTACTTTGGGCAGTCATATTTAATTTTTGGAACGATATTTTTTTAATTTGGACCCCCATAATTGAAAAAAACAAACCTTTTTACATAAGGAAATACTTTAAATCTAAAGAGATTATAATCATTTTAGCGTTTTTTATTCGAATTACCAATCGTCATTGAATGTCCGCTTGGGAAGAAATAGGCTAGGCGATATACCATTCCCGAAAATTATACCAACAACATATAAAATAGTAAATAATAAATCGCATATAATGAAAAAGACAAAAAATTATAGAACAAAAAAATTTAAAAAAAGCATTCAGACCTAACCCCTACTGTTCGAAGCTTGCTCTAACTTAAAATGTGACTAATTAAAAACAAGTAAAGAAAGTCTAAAGTCGGTCTAGCCCGACTATGAAATACCCTAAACCCACTTTTCAAAAACAAAAAAATTTTTATTGTAAATGGGCGTGTCCGTGGGCTAATGAAGCCTATATTTTATGTGCATTTAAATGTTGATGAAAAATGTACACATACCAAGTTTAATTCCTGTAGCTCACAGTTAATGCCTTAATTGTGCTTTCGCTATGGGAGGTGGGCGAGTTTTTGGACGGATTACTCCCAATTTTTGAACACACCTTAGTTTTGGTATAAAATACATACATACCAAATTTAATTTCTCTATGACAAACATAACCTTATTTATTGAGTTTTCAACTTTTTATGTTATATGGGAGGTAGGCGTGTCCGTAGGCGAAGGACGTCCATTTTTCAAAACCATCTTTGTCTTGTCATAAAAAACATATGTGCCAAATTTTAGCTCTTTAGGTTAAACACAGGCTTATTTATTGCGTTTTCAATTTTTGGGTTGTATGGGAGGTGGGCGTGTCCGTGAGCGGATGACGTCCATTTTTCGAAGACATTTTTGTGTTGATATAAAACACATACATATAAAATTTTATTGTTGTAGGTTAACTATGAGCTGAGTTATGCAGTTTTCAATGTTCACGTTGTATGGGAGGTAGGCGTGTCCGTGGGCGGATGATGTCCATTTTGTAAAACTATCTTTGTTTTGTTATAAAAAACATATGTGCTAAATTTAAGCTCTGTAGGTTCAACAGAGGCTTATTTATTGCGTTTTCATTTTTTGGGTTGTATGGGAGGTGGGCGTGTCCGTAAGCGGATGACGTCCATTTTTCGAAGACATCTTTGTGTTGACATAAGTTATATACACACCAAATTTTATTGTTGTTGGTTAATTATGAGCTGAGTTATGCAGTTTTCAATTTTTACGTTGTATGGGAAGTAGGCGTGTCCGTGGGCGGATTCCAAAAATATTCAATAGTGCAGATCCTTGGGTGCATGTGACCATGTGTACCATCCAATTATCTCTACTCCTTCTTCTTATCCTGTGTATACGGACAACACACAGACGGACGGACGGACGGACGGACGGACGGACGGACGGACGGACGAACGGACGGACGGACGGACGAACGGACGGACGGACGGACGGACGGACGGACAGACGGACGGACGGACGGACGGACGGACGGACGGACATGGATAGCTCGACTCAGGTGGTGACGCTGATCAAGAATATATATATACTTTTCTATACCGGACTCGCTTCGTTCTATGCGTTACAAACGTTTGCACAAAGTTAATATACCCTGACCTTTCAGGTTTAGGGTATAATAAAAAACATAGTTCAAAGTTTGTCTGGAGTAGATATCTATCCCAGTATATATGTAGTTGTAGGGTGAAATTGATTGCTTTTTGTTTGATTGAGCAATTTTTTGCCTTCCAAACGTTTTATCGAATTTCTCTCGAAGGCCCTGAATCAAGAGGAAAGAATATGATATTTTCCTAAAAATAAGCCTATATGATGAGTTCAAATCAGAATTTCTTATATCGGGTTCCATCAATCTATTGGCTTTTATAGAGATAATAGTTTGGCCATAGTTCGAATGGCCTAAACTCATGTTATTTTATAACCAGGACACCGAAGTTTCATTAGATGAGCTTTCTGCGGCTGGCAAGTCCTTCGTTACTGCGTGATGTTAATAAACTCCTCGCAAGTGCAAAAAACCCTTGCAAATCCCGAAACCTCGGCTAGGAAACTACAACGCCCTCAAATTATCTCTTCACAGGATGTGTATTAGAGAGAGCAGCCGTTTCTCTTCACTGGTTCGTACAATGTTGTCTTCCAAGGCGTGCAAAATTTCCGGTTTGTTAGCATAAGCCAATGATATCATGTTACCCCAGAGAAAATAATCTTTAGGCTTTCAATCGCATGGTTTCGGTTCTCAATCGATTGACCCATTTCGACAAATAACGTTTACCAAATGTTTCCTCCAATACGGAGATTTTTCGATGCAGTGTATGATATTTGATACCATTATGTTTGAAAAACATGTCTTAAGACTACATACCATTCAATTGGAGCAAAATATAACGGGCAATCATGGCTCTACGAATGCTTGCCGCTCTCATTTTTAAAGAAATAAGCACCATCGGTTCATAAAGCACAACAACCATTGATTTTTTTTAGATGTAAAGAAAATGCGTCAATTTTGTTTATTGACATACCCATTGATACAAAAACGAGCCTCATCTCTTCACAGAATATTGCCATAAAACGGTAAGTTGACTTCCAGTTGATTTTGTATCCATTCACCGAATGATGATGGTCATTCAGCTTTAAATCGTGCACTAATTGAATCTTATCAGGTTGTAGGGCGAGCTCTTTACGTAAAATTTTCCATAAAGTGGAGTAACACAGCTGCAGCTGCTGCGCGCGATAGCGAATTGACTCAGTTGGGTCCACCTCAATACTACGTTTTTGATAACAGTTCACGGTTAGTCGAATTTGTTACTCGGATGGACAATTATGTCAATCGTGTAGTAGTATAAAATAAATTGGCAAATTCGGAATTCCCATGGAGAAAAAAAACTATACAAATGCAAAATCTTTTGAATACCTAAATAAGGAGGAAATTTGGAACTCAGAGGTGGATTTTTCGTTTTTAATAAAAATGGGCATGTCCTCTTCTAAGATACCATCTGGTTATCCAACACCAGTTGCTCTTCAAACATTAAGATTCAGACTTCAAGCAATAACCTCAACAATATGTCCGGATTGTCTCCCAATGCAAACTATTTTGCAAAGAGAAATATTTGCTCTAATATTTCAACTAAACAATAACTATTTAAGCAAATACTATGCAAAATAACCGCTACTTAACAATGTCTCTATTATTATTTTTAAACAAGCTACTTATGAATAAATTAGTAGTTATGCGTTGAATTTCTTTTGCTCCAACATTGATTTATTATCTCGTCAGAAAATCTAGCCGTCTGAAGTATTTATGACTCGTTTAACTCCCCAAAAGGCGTTGTATAACACATTATCAAGCAAACATACATTAACCACCACCACAACAACTACAACTACAACAACATGACATGACTGGCATGACAGCGTAATTGAGCCGGTGGTTTGGTCGCAAAGGGTTAATAACTCCATTCACAGACTTCCAAAGCTATAATTTAGCTGCATCAATTGTTGTAGACTGTGTTCGAAGCAGCAGAAGAAAGTGAGTGTCCGATGAGTAAATCAGCCACAACAACGGTCAAGTTTATTTCTTTTTTACACATTCCCAAAAAAGTTGCTTACCGGTGGTTATGGTATAAGGTGCATTCATTGTCGTTGTTGTTGTTGCCATTTTAAGCTAACTACTTTTTACTAACCAATATAACGAAGACTTCAATATGATGGCTAATTGATTAATGTTAGTTGGGAATGTCATGAACCTCACGGTTTCGTGCGGGAACAAGTTTTGTTAATTGTTTTTCGTTTGAATTTTCCTGTATTTTCCTCTTTTGTCTTCGTTTCAAGTGCATTTTTCAAACCACATTTTTAATGTTTAGTTACAATTTTGATATTGCTACATAACGAGTTTCTATCGATCGATATTATTTTATGGTTAAGACAAAAGAAAAACTGTTAACTGAAAAAACTGTTAAAACTATTAAAACTGTTTCTGTTTTTTCGAAAATATAAAATTAAATAAAAACAAGATACAAAATATCCAAACGATAACTTAAAAATATAATCAATGCTTAACCAATAAATATGTTTTTAATCATGTCATAGCACTATAACACTTCATATTTATCAAACTTAAGCAACGTTCACTTAAGCAAGTGAAGTTCAAAAAATAATAGAAAAGCTTTGAAGGATTTGTGTAACGGTGGAGACAAACCAAAGCATCTAAGGAATTAGAGTAAAAAAAATACGAGTGTTTCATTAGAGAATAGATTTGGATTATTGCAAAAGCACCATATCTAATAAATAACTAAGAACTTAATTGAGCATATTTACTTTAATTGTATGAAATTTTGAACTCTCCCTTATGAGCCTGTCCGTTATACTGGCATCGCTTTTCGGAGAATTGTTTGTTTATGGCGATATACATGAATTGAAATTGAACTACAACAAATGTTTGTTGCAAAAATACTTCTTATATGAGTCTTAAAAGAGCAATAAATATGAGTCTTAAAAGAGTAATAAATATAAGTCTTTAAAGAGTATTAAATATCAGTCTTAAAACAGTCATTACTATGAGTCCAAAAATACTCATAAAATAGTCATTATTATGAGTCATATTTTGGGGTCCACAACATACAAAAATGTACTCATAAAAGAGTCTTTCTTGAGCGCATTATGACGATAAAACCTCATCTATATGAGTCTTGAAAGAGTCTTTTAAGAGTCATAATGTTTGCTGGGAACAATTGGAATTCAAAATTTACAAAACATTTTTGATTTATGGATGGAATTATTATAAAAAGTTTTCTTTTTAGACAAGTAATCAGTAAATGTACTTTCCAGTATCAAAAGTTTAAAATTTCCGTATGAAACCTTATGTCCTCTCACAGATAATATAAAAAAAATTTCGATTTTTTGGTTATAGTGAGCCATTTTCAGAAAGCTTATTTAAAAATGTATTCATCTTAAGAAAATTAACTATTCCATACTCCAATTTTTACCAAAATAATGTCATTCTACATTAATGTTCCAACTCTACGTTGTCTATTTTGACGATAATGAATAATCATATTTCATCCGTTAGTGAAAATTTAGCCAGTAATACACCAACAAACTAGCATGAAGCTCACGATATTTTTTCAAGCGATATATATCCTTTAATTTAAGGAAGTCACGTGTCCACCTTCAGACTCAGACATTTAAAAATACAAATGAAAACGAAGGAAGAAGCGTTGTACCTCTTCAGAGATTTAATTGGAGATCTCTTAGAACAGAGTTTTAAATTCCATAGCTCAATTGAGCTCTGATCCCAGCCCCCCACCTTCCTGGGGTAGTACGCCTGCCATCTCGTTTCCGTCAATGCCCCGGAGGCTTTGAACCCATTAGATGCGCACTCTCTTTGAAGTGCTCAATGTATCTGGTGTGTCCTTAGTTGCTAGGACATTGCTGGACTTTAGAGTATCGGAGCACATGAATTTTATTTCCGCTTGTCTGTAAAAAAAAAAAATGTTAATTAAAGAATGATGAATGTTTGTACTAAGAGCTATCTCTGCGGCCTTCCTGATGGCAAACTCCTCCGCCTGGAAGACATTGCAGTGGTGGGGTCGTTTATATGACTACCATTGTTTTTTCGGTCCTCCAATGTAAGGTAACATTCTGGATATTGAACTGTATATATTTGGTGCTTTCTTGCAGGCATATTCCGTGTGTGACGGGCAGGAAGTTAAGCCTGTCATCGATCATAATGCCAAGATATCGAATGTCACTTTGATTTCAATCATCTGCCTTACTTTTCTGCCGGTAATCAGGAAAGATTCTGTCTTATGCCCGGGCAGCGAAAGACCAATAGATTTGATCCAACGCTTAGTTAAGTTAATTGTTTCGTTTGCTATCATTTCCACTTCATCCAAAAATTTCGATTTCACGACAATTGCGATGTTGTCAGCAAATCAGACTAATTTTGCTTCTTGAGAAATTTGTTGCCTTAATATGTCATCATACATAATGTTCCAAAGTATTGGTCCTAGGACGAAGTCCTGCGGAATACCCACTGTTATTTTGCACTCCTTGTTTTCTTCTTCGCTATTGTACGCGAGTATGCTTTGTTCAAAGTAACTCACAATAATTTTTTCAGATAGCCCGGAACTTTTAGTTTTTCGAGTCCATTAAGGATATGGCTGATATAGTTTTACAAGTAAGCAACTAGACTTTTTGAACCTCCTTTGAATTTTTCTCCTTGTACGGCTTGATTGACTAAGCAGACTACTTTGTAAATGGCATCTATAGTTGAGCGTGCCTTGCGAAACCCATATTGGTATTCCTACAAGCCGTTATAACTCTCCGTGAATGGTAGGAGTTATTTTTTGGATTGCACGCTCTAGCATTTTTCTCATGGTTTCTAGCAGGTATCACCACATCTCTGCAGACAATGGCAAACCTCAGAGAGTAAATAATACCATGTAAAACTGCTTGAGAACACGAACTTTAGTTGTTCGGAGTCGGCAAGACTCGCTAATTTGTGTGCAAACATTTAATAACACAGACAACACAATTGATCATAAGAAGCTCGGTCAAAGTCCTTTCATGGGCGGAAATGGTCAATTTGTTGTTTGTTTTTTGTCTGTTTTGGTAGAAGAACCAGCTTCTGTCTCTTGCATCTTTTAGAAAAACTCCTTCATTTAAGCAGTACCGAAGGATTGCTGATAAAATGATTCGGCTTGCTTTTATGCCACTTTAACTGCTGTGCTTGGAATTCCATCCGTCCCGGGTCCGGCTTTTTTATCTCCAATCTTCTTTAGAAATTCGATGACTTCCTTTGTTGTGTTTGGTGTATTAGACTTTGGATCCAGTTGTTACACTGGTTCCCTGATGACAATTTGATGCTTCGGAAACAGTGTAGATTCTATTTTCAATAAAAATTGCGGTCATGTTCCTTGTGAAGCTTTATATCCTTTTATTTCGGCCATTACGACTCTGCAAGCGGTTCCCCATGGGTTTCTGGCAGCGTCATTGCAAAGCTGTTGAAAGCACTTTTTCTTGTTTGTCCTTATTTCATCGCGGAAGCGTGTTTTGAATTTTTCTAAGAATTTTGTACTGCAGCTTCAGATCCTCGTAATTGTGTACACCGAATGACTTCTGACTTTTTCTTCTTGTGTTAAGATATTTTGATCTCAAATCTAGTAGTTCCAATAATAAACCGACTTTTCTTTTAGGTTTATTACTCTTCTGGACATTGTTTGCCTGCTTTCTATTTGGCTCTACTCAATACACTGCTGCTCCTACTCCCGTACTCATTTTGCAGCCATCTGTGAATAAGTTGATCGCCCGCTAGGCTAGAGATCATCTTGTCTGTGCTACTAATTGAATCCTTGCTATTAGTAATCCTTGCTAATTCTTCAGTGTCCAAAACAGTGTTGTTTGCGGAAGTTTCCAGCTGCCAAAAGACGCTGTGTTATTTTGGGAGCTTTGAGTTTTGCGTGTACAACTCGAACCTTTCGTTCGAGTTGACTTCAACGTAATGCTAGCACAGCTTGTCGCTATGTTTTTTTCCAAGTGTTTGAAATATATGACTATTCACCGCCGGCCAACACACGATAATTCCGTAGAGTAGCATTGGAAGAACTACCGTTGCGTTGATTCATTGCATCAGAGAAAGTGAAATACCCCATGTACTGCCCAGCATCTTCTCTCATCCAGATTGAGTCTCCACGTCACTCTGCTGTCGAGCACAACTCGCAGATATTTAATGTATTTTCATTTTTTCGGAATGAGTCGAGTGTCGTTTATTTTTGGTGGTATCCACGGTGATATCTTGTATTTATTCGTAAACAATACCAGATCTGTTTTCTCTGCGTTAATACTAAGACCAACTGAGTTCGCCCATCTAAGTACCTCTTTTAGTAAGAGTTTAATGTCAAAAGGCATTTTTCAATTATAACTGTGCTTTTATCTTCCGCATAGGCTGTTATCTTTGGGGCTCTGCCTTCAAACTTGTTGAGTAGTTCGTTTACAACTTCATTCCATAGTAGAGATGAGAGAACTCCTTCTTAGACTGTTCACCTACTTACTTCTCTTACCACGATTGCAGAGTCCCATACGGCTTGAACCCTTCTACAATTTACACAAGTTATAGGCCAATGCATCCTCCGCAAGTCACTGTTTGGTGCGGTTTATGGGTCAGAGGCATCATCGGGTAATTTTTTTCGGAGATAAAGACGGAAACACCAAAAATGTCGACTCTGCGCGGTAGCACACTATGTTGGAGGACTTTTTTGTGCCGGAGGTAGAAGCTCAGGGTCTGGACACTAAGTGGTTTCAACAAGACAACGCTACACCATACACAATTCGCCTAAATTTGGACTTTTTTCACCGCCGAGAACATGCAATTTGACGCCGTTAGACTTTTTTTTTAGGGGCAACACCAAGGTTAAAGTTTATGTGAATGATCCGAAGATGATTCCGGACTTAAAAAGCAATATAACAGCGGTGATTCGGGCCATTTCGGAGGCCATACTGCAAAATGTCATTGAAAATATGACCAAAATAGTTATTTATCTACGGAATATTCACGATGAACATATCCGCGAAATAATTTTTCACACTTTATCTTTTTTTTATTGTGTAACCTTTCGAGCGAAATAGAATATTTAAAACAATTGCGAACCGTTTGCATTTTACTCAAAATCAAAGTTCCACACGTTTTAATGTGGGACACCTTTACTTGGGTACCCCTGGATGTGGGACACCCTTTAATATTAAAATGCTTAAAAATAATTTTAAGCCCACCGGATTTTGTCTGCGGCTATTTAATTTTGCGGAATCCATGACCTGATTGTCCACTCTCTCTCTGTGGCTTAGAAAATGTACCTACTTTTTGAAAAACATCTAAGATTCCTGACTGCCTTTCGTTCATTCACCAAAGTCTTTCCGGAACTGGCTCTGAATGGTGGGCTGTTTTGAAAACAGCTTCCTTAGCCTTACTGTGCCTGTAGTTTTCTCAATGCCCGAGCAGAAGTTTTTCCATGAGCATATTTTTGCTCAGCGGACATGGCTTTTGAAAAGTTTGGTCCTTCATTTGTTTTCTTCCCTCCATATTTCTTTTTGATCAGCTTATTTACCCAGTTAGAAGAAATTTTTTTAGGTAGCGTCTTTGCTCTACAAGATCAGGACTCCACCATGGTGATCTGAATCTCCATTTCGTTCGCGTGCGTCTATAAGAGGAGTGGTAAGCTTTTGTTAGTAGGTCTTAAAGAGTCTTTAGATACGTTTTAATGTAGGATTCCATACTAATGCATTGTAGGGGGAGGGGGGGGTGGTTCATCTCCTCTCAATGATTTTTATAAACTGGTTTCATCGAGCACGATCTTAGCAAAATTCGACAAAAATATATGTTAATATTCACCTATTGTAGATCACAATCTGGTCAAGGGACCAGAATTTCGCTTCGAATTACGGAAAATTCGAGAACATATGTAGAGTCGCTTTTTAATAGTAAGCAAGTTCAGAGAAGTTCGATTTAGGAAAGTTTCACCGTATTCCTTTTTCAAAATAGTGTCATTAGATCAAATTGTTACAAAATTAATGAATTTCCCCGCCAAAGTGCTCCCCTTGGATGTAATATATTTGTGTTAAAGTTTTTTCCAAAAAAACAAAGTCCTCTTCCGGTATAGCCTTCAATTCCTTTTTCGTTTTGGTTTCTATCGCTTCTATCAATTCAAAACGATGTCCACAGAGCGGTCTCTTGTGCTTAGCGAACAGCCAGAACTCACGTGGTGCTAGTCAGGTGAATACGGTGGTTGCTGAATGATATAGGTCTAGTTTTTGTCGAAATTTTTTCCTTTTAATTTAACGTTTTTGGCACCAATCGAAATTTGGCTTTCAAAATGGCTTTCACTGAGCATTCCAATAAGGTCAGTTAGGTCTCGGACTGGCACCAACTCTTTGATTTTGTCGACGTGTAGCTCATCAGTAGATGTTGCTGGTCGTCCTGGTCATCCCCCGTCTTCGACGCTTTCTCGAACTGATCACCAAAGGTCTTCTGCAACATTTTCAATGTTTTGCAACTTTAATTTCATTTCGCACACAAAAATTGAAGGGAACCACGTTGTTGAATAGTTGCAAACATTATAAAAAACCAAAAATTCACTTTTGGCGATTTACAAAAAGACGCGTATCTCAATCACTAATGAATATTTTGAGGTGTAATTTGGCACAGATGTCAGTAATAACTTGAAAATAAAAACATTTCTCTCTATCGGAATCCACAAAAAATTCAAATTTTGCGGCATTTTTTGTCCGCAGTAGTATATATTTATATACAAAATATATATACTGAGTTAGTATACAGATCATTTTAGAAAAATAAGTATATAAGTGCACTAGCGCTTTTATCCAACGCATGCATTTAGCAATAAACAACATAGTTCAACTAAATCCTGATAATAAATACTCAATAGTTGCCTCATTGCAGAAGGTGAATCAACAATAGGCCCATAAATTAACATTTTAATACTTACCTAGTAAGGCTTTAGTATTTCATTTTTTATAAGTCATAAATAATACTTTTACTCTGCATTCGATTGTCACCCTGTTATGTAGGAAGTAGAAAAAGAAAAAGAAAAAAAAAAACAAAGGAATACCAAAAACCTATTACATCAGATACCACCATCATACAATAGAAAAACGAACAAAGACCCTCAAACTTCACATAAACAAAGCGGTTTCACTAGCTGCCATCGTGTGATAAAGTGGAAGTGACAAAAACTTGAAAACTATGCAATAATATTCACTTAACAATGAAAAGCTTGAAAAGCTATCTTCCAACATTCGAATGAGTAGGTGAGTCCGTAATAGAGTTTGTCATATGGCAAAAAAAAAAAAACATTTTCATACTCAAGACAACTGAGAAAATCTAAAAATAATTAAAATTGATGATGATATGTTTGGTAAGAAAAATTAATTGTTATTAATTTTAGCGTGAAGAATTGAGTAGCCATCCCATCTGTAGCTGGTTGAGTAACTTTCTTTAAAAAATGCTTCTCAAAAAAACGGCGTACAAAAGCGACAACTTTTCAAGCAACTCTCACGAAAACATGAACGGATTTAGGTACGTTAGACAACAAGTCGCACAAAAGTCGCTAGCAACGTTTAAGCAACTCTTTTAACTTGGGACCAAAACACAAATTTAGCAAATAAAAGAAAATCAAAAGTGGTTCCAACAGCCCAGTCAGCAACTTTGATTAAAAAAAAAAACCTATGCAGCAATGAAAGTGATTTTCCTCCATGCGTATTCATATGTGTGTGTGTGTATTGAATATGGCTAAGCAAATCTTCGAAAGTAATGCTGCAACGTTTCAATAACGGAATTCACATCAGTTATGTTGCCATCCATTGAACTGTGCAAACGTAAATTATACCGCGCTGCTAACCTTAGCTTTTCTACATTTGCCGCGATCTGCTAAAAACCTACTTCGCGTTTCCCAGTGCTTTTTTGGAATAAGAATTGCCCTAATGTTGGGTAACAAAAAGTGTTCTCGCTCAAACTATTTCACTTTGCGTTTCTCGCACTTTGATATTTTTCACTATCTGTGTAAGTTGGTTGTGTAAATTTTTAGTGTTTTCAACCGTTAAGTTTCGTCTTGTGTCTGTAGTGGGAGTTTTTAGTGCTTTTAAGGAAACAAAATGATTTTTGAATGGAGATCCTCCACAAGAACGTCTCTTAGACGCAGACCGATTTTGGCTTGTTTCCGTTTTCGAGGTATTTTTTTTTTTTTTGTGTGTTCTGCAATATTTCTCTGCATGCAGTTTTTGTGTTTTAACTGTTTGCATGCTTCAAATACATTTGTGGAAATAACTGTTTTGGTACACAATTTTGGAATAACATATCCTAGTGCATTCCCTTAGTAGTATCCCTTAAAACTGTTTTTGTAAACAAAACAAAATATATTGTGTGTTGCTAACAACGAATAACCTCAAAAGAGTCCACATCTATTCTAATACTCACATTTTACAACCACATAAACAAAGGATAGTGATCAATTACAACGATTATAAAAGTAACAATATTTTTTTAACATAATTCTAACTGTAAATTTCAACCATCAAATGAAATTTTCTTAGTGGAACTGCGGAAAATAATTGCACGGTTATCAGAGATTGTAAAACATTTATTATGAGAAAGTAATAATAGTCATGTTTCTGAAAAGAATTCAACTGCGCCTCGTACAAGTTTTAATTAATATGACAATGTTAGGTGTATGATATATGCTATGTACTGAAATATGTGTAAATCATGACAAGGAATGGGTTACCTTCAGCAGTTTTTCCTACTTTGCACTGATAGCAGCCCTGCCGTGAGCAAATTCAAAAACTTTTCTTATGTATATGGCTTAGTATAGCAAGGTTTCATATTACTGGAATGCATTCGTTACACAGTGCTGCATTTTCTTTATGTTTTTTTCTATTTGAGGAGATTTTTTGAGGAGGATTTTTTAATATTTGAGGAGAAACAAATAAAGAAAGTCTAAAGTCGGTCTAGGCGGACTATGAAATACCATAAACCTACTTTTCAAAAAACAAAATAATATTATTGAAAATAGACGTGTCCGAAGGCGGATGAAGCTTATATTTTATATGCTTTTAAATGTTGATGAAAAATTTACACATACCAAGTATTATTCTTGTAGCCCACAGTTAATGCCTTTCGTTATGGGAGGTAGGCGTTTTCATGGACGGATTACTCCCAATTTTTGAACACACCTTAGTTTTGGTATAAAATACATACATACCAAATTTGATCTTTCGATGACAAACATATCCTTATTTATTGAGCTTTAAGCTTTTTGGGTTGTATGGGAGGTAGGCGTGTTCGTGGGCGGATGATGTCCATTTTTCAAAACCATCTTTGTTTTGTCATAAAAAACATACGTGCCAAATTCTATCTCTGAAGGTTAAACAGGGGCTTATTTATTGCGTTTTCAATTTTTGGAATGTATTGGAGGTGGGCTTGTCCGTGAACGGATGACACCTATTTTTCGAAAACATTTTTGTGTTCATATAAAACACATGCATACCAAATTTTATTGTTGTAGGCTAATTATAAGCTGAGTTATGCAGTTTTAAATTTTTGCATTGTATGTGAGGTAGGCGTGTCCGTGGGCGGATTCGAAAAATATTCAAGAGCGAAGATTCTTGGGTCCATGTGATCATGTGTACCAAATTTCATTCAATTATCTCAACTCCTTCTTATCCTGTGTTTACGGACAACACACAAACGGACGGACGGATGGACGGACGGACGGACGGGCATGGATAGCTCGATTCACGAGGTGACCCTGATCAAGTATATATATACTTTTCTATACCGAACTCACTTCGTTCTATGCGTTACAAACGTTTGCACAAAGTTAATATACCCTGGCCTTTCAGGTTTAGGGTATAAAAGTGTTATACGTCCTTCACTTGTTTCCATTTAGGGGAATATTTTAGTATGAATATTTTTAAGTTTTTTATTGGGGATTATTTGAATGTGAAAGCTTCATTTATTTTTCGGATACAAATTATATCGGAGAGTGAATTGCCATGATAATAACTAATTTAATCCGAACATTATAATAAATGTCAAATTATACGTCGACTTCATATCATTTCTGATATGGAAATATATAAGGTACATCAAAAATCCTAGCGGGTTAGACAATTTTATGGGTTTGATTTTAAAGTCCAGAATAAACTCCAGGATAACGTCCAGAAGGAGGCGATTAAATTAATCAGATTAGTGAAGATGTCCCTGGAAGAAATCGTCCTCCCAATTGCAAAACTATAGTTGAAAACGTGCTACCATCATTCAAAAACTTAAAAGTTCACATGTCACTAAAAATGCATTGCCTTGCCGATCATTTGGATTTTTTCAAGAAAATCTCGGAGCGGTTAGTAATAATCAAGGTGAAAGATTTCACCAGACCATTGCTAGCATTGAGGACAGACAAGGGAAAGTATTTGATTTCAATGATTGGCAACTTCTAATGATCTATTGCCAGAAACATTGATCAATGGATGAAACTGTGGATGAAACCTGGTTAAACCACAACACTACAGAGACAGAGACTACAGAGAAAGGTACAGTCAAAACAGTGGATTTTGAAGTCGAACGGTCTCCAAAGAAGGCGAAGACGATTAAATCGGCTGACAAGGTTGATGTGGAATCATTTTCATTGATTTCTTGAATAAGAGAAAATAATAAAAATACAGTATTATGGATCGTTATTGGACCGGCTATGCTATTAAATCAAGGAAAAGCATCGTCATTTGAAACGGTAAAGGATCTTCTTTGATTAAGGCAATCCACAGTTGCACATTTGCGATAGCCAAAATTATGGAATTAAAGTTGCAATCAATACAACATCGAAAGTATTTTCCAAAATAACTTGACGTACAACGGTTTACGTCTAGCGAGTACGTTCATCACCCAAACAAATGTCTATTTTGAGGATCTTCCAAAATCGTATTTTTTGAACGGCTTAAAATATCGGCTATTCCACGCCTAAAGGAAGCAAGTCGTGATTGGCTTCATGCTCTTCGATTTGCTTGCAATTTTGGATATAGCTTACTTTTCCACATATAAGAATATAAGATACATGTTTTTTTTTATCGCTTCTTTTTCAAAAGTTATGGAGATACCAATTTTTGATAAAAGTAAAAATCTTGAGAATGAAACCATTTAAAATAAATCATAACTCAGTCATACGTCACCCAAATTATGTATCATTAAAAAGCTATTGAAAAGCGATTTTTAAAAAAAAAGAAATAATTTTGGAATTTTTATGCTAGAGTTGCCAACTTTTATAAAAATTTTTGTTTGTTCATATATCAAAAAGGGCATTGCTATTTATTTATTTTTTTTTTTTTGTTATTTTGTAAACAAAGTTACAAAAACCAACAAAAAATTACGATTTTACGTTTTTTCACATTCTCAATTTTTTTTTGACATACATTTCACTAACTTTTATACCATTTGAGATATTTGTAAAAAATCTTATCCAAAAATGTTTGCCCTTAAGGGCCAATAATTGTTTTTTTCTGTATTCACTAGCTCACACGTGACCTTAGCACATAAAACTGGAATAACAAAAACAAAATTAAAAATTTGAATTTTTCAAGTATTCACGTAAATTTGAAAAATTACTATAGAGAGGTTTAACTGTGAGCTGCATTAATAAAACTTCGTATCTTTAAATGTTTGATCAAAGCTAAAACGTGTATAAATTAGGAGAATAATACGCCAACGGACACGTCCACCTCCCATACAAATGCAAAAGTGAAAACTGCATAAACAGGTTTATGTCCAAGCTACAGACTTCAAATGTATGTTTCTTCAAATGGTTTGTATGTTTGCTACATCAAAACTAAGATGTCAACAAATTATGAACTTCATCCGCCCACGGACACGCCCACAAAGCAAGAATGTGTAAATTCTATGTTTCAAGGCCGATTGAAAATTTTGTCACTTTTTTGTTTAAAGACTGATTTAAAAAATTCTAGGAGTGGAGTTGATCAAAATTTAATGAATTCCAAATAGTATAAAATACATCCACATATTTTTTACTGTGTTGCTATAAAGTGTTCTTAGGCAATATTGAAATCTTATTTAACATTGCTAATCTAATTTGGTTTTAATGTGTTTCAAAAGTGGTTGTTTTCAAGGTTTTAAATCTAAAATAAATATTTAAAGTTTTCTTTAAAACTAGAAGTTTGTTTACTTAAATTGTCAAAAAAAAATAAAAAAACCAACACAACTAAAAATTAGTTGCAACAGGAGTAACATTGGATTTCATTTTAATGTAAGAAACAAATATGAATTCAATTGAGTGCATTTTAGGATTCATATTTCACGGTTAAAAATCTTGGGCTAAATTTTAATCTTTTTTGGATTACATATAGGACAAGACCAAACAAAGATTACTTTTTAATCCAATGAAAAGTTTTAAATTTTCCAATCCAAAAAAAATTTATTTTTAATCCGCAAAAAGTTTAAAATTTTTTAATCCAAAAGGAATAAATTTTTATCCACAGAAAGTATTAAATATTATAATCCAAAAAGGATACGATATAAGTCCAAAAAAAGTTTAAAATATTGTAATCCGAAAAGGATTACTTTTTAATCCACAAAGGTTCAACATTTTCAAAACCGAAAAGTCTAAAGTTTAATCTTTCATTTAATTAATTTTTGTTTCATTTGATTAAAAATAAACTTCGGATGCTTCTTTAACAACATTAACAATTACATTTAGCGTAAATTTCGTAGTAGTAGTAATTTTCAATCTTAAGTAACATAAATACTTTTTCCTGAAAATACTACCTTAATGTAAATTTGTAGTCCAAAAATAGTCTTAAACTTAAACTTTTTTGGATTAAAAATAAATTAAACTAAAGTATGGAATAAAAAATAGTACTTTTTGGATTAAAAATTCCTTTAAACCAAAGTTTGGATTAAAAGCTAGTCCAACATTTTTAACCGTGTTCCGTTCCTCATATGTGTGAAATCAGCCTTGTTTGAAAACGCCATTACCATGGAATGGTCTTATAATATAAAACATAGGGCGTCAATGTAGACAAATGTTTAGACACAAGGAATAGCAGCTAAAGTCGTTTTAAGACAAAGAAAGGTTATTACTTGCAGTGCATTGCATTGAAAATTAATTGTTTGAGGCCACCAAATCTAAACACCAAAAGTTAGAGTTACCTGTATTCAGGTAGGAATTTTAATCTTTAAAATCTTCTCCTGAAAAATATAAAAAAAACTTTAGCAGTTATTCCTTCTCGACACAGATATGTAGTAGAGTGGGTCGCATTATACGGGAGAAAAAACTTAATATAAAAAGACACCCCTTTGGGGCGTGATCTTTTAGTTTGGAATTACAGGTTATGCAAGCTCAGAATTCGGTATTCGACCACAATTCACACGTGACGTTTCTATGGAAACATTCTATGGGCTTTAAATGAGGGGCATGACACTTTTCAACAGCCAAAATTTTCAATATAACTGTTGAACATACATAAGTCATACAAGAAAGAAACGAAACTAGGTATCTTCTTTTTAGTAGTGTCCTTTGACTGGAAAAAATTTGAGAGCATTGGACATGGGGGTGCCACATTACAATGAAACTGGCAGGTAAACGGTTGGATACAAGACAAACTTTCTATCCAGTATACAAAAATGACCGTGAAACCCAACGAAGAATGAATCTCAAAATGGTCAAGTTAACACTTGGCTATGTCCTTCTACTTGAAAACTGGGTCAGACATTTGATAAGGATGTGTGGCTTCACCCATATAAATGAAATTTTTTGTATCAATTTTTGAAAATTTTACAGAATATTGAAACTCAGAATGAAGTTTTTGTGATTTTGTGATGTCGATTCGTTGGTTCACATACCACACACTTAGAACACACGACAACGATCACGGAGCGTAGTATGAATTGTTTAATAAAAGTTTTGTAAATACTTATCATTTTTCAAAGCTCAAAAGTTTGAATAGGACAAACTAAATGCATTTATATCATTCCTTATGAAGCAATCAAAGTGTTTCCCAGCCTTCCGCCAATTATTTTTAAGTTCAACCTACTTAGTACTTTTTTCAAAATTCGTTAGTTAGTACGCAAAAAAACTTTGCAAAGTTAATAAAAAGCTTTAAGCTAAATTCATGAATTCATGATAACTCCAAGATAGTATTGACGTTTCTGTTGGAAACGGACTTTTGTCAAAAAATATAACAAGAAAGAGAGCGCTCACAATCCGTCATAGCATACAATTAATTTTCACTGGTCACATTCAGCGTACCCAACAGTTGCCAACTGTTAAGTCAAAACTTTGATGCACATTAATATGAAGTTGCGCATTAAAATGCATTTAAAAATAGAAAATTTTTAATTTTTCGGTAAAATTTCCATTTGTATTTGATACAAAGCATGATATTTCATAAACTTAACAATTTTTCTGAAACTTCAATACCGATAATAGCGCTCCCCGATGTGTTGCTGTCACAACAGTTGACACAGCTGAATGTGGCCAACGAATATAACAACGAACAGTTGTTTTTGACAAGAGTTTGTTTAATTGTAGCTGAGAGAATCAACATTTGTCAACACTACCTGGTAAAATTATTCTATCATGAGCTAACTTTAAATGAAATTTATTTATTATTGTTTTGAACTTAAAGCCGAAATTATCAGAATGAAATATAAAAATATTTCTTTTAACTACACTCAGAAAAAAGTTTTCTCGGAATTTGATAAAAAAGGCATTATATTTAGAGAGAAATGGTAAAGACTTGGCTCCAGAGAATGCTTTTCTTTAAATCTGATACTAAAAATTCACTAAAAATGATAAAAAGCTTCCATGAAAAAGAGAAATATATAAAATATATCGTTTTTAGACAAGAAAACTTTTTTTACTTTTAAGAAAAGATTTGTTTTTATTGCAGAAAATATTTCGCATAGTGAATTTCGCATAGTGAATCCAAATATAGGAAAATTTTTTGATTTTCAATAAATTTTTCTCTATAAATGAGAATTTTTTTTGTGCGTGAAAAGTACTTCCCATTATTTGAGGCATGAAATATTTCCATTTACCACAAGTGAAGAAATATTTCTTCGAAAATGTGAAAATTTATTCTAATTGAAGAAAATTTTATGTGAAAAAAGAAAAAATTGCTATTATCGTTAATAGAGAAATTTTTTATCCGAGAAACATAGTTGATTTTTTCAGAGTGTAAGAAGATATTTTATTGTTTGTTATCGAAATGTTGTTAATTTAAACTAGTTTGCATTCAGATTCAGTGTGGCCACGACCTGAAAAAAAAGAAGCTAAATTGACCAAAAAAAGAAGTCGAAAAAAGCTAAAAGTTTTGAAAAAAGAAGCTAAAAGAAATCCAGATTTTTCATACAACTTCAAGTTTCATGTTCTTTTTAACATAACATTCATTTTTAATATAGGTACATCAGTATCATAGGTACAAATTTGTAAAAAGCAAAAAATCATATGGTATATATTTATAAAGCAAAATAATACCAGCCTTCTTAATTCAGAATGACTTACTTTTCATTAAATAAACTAACTTTTGATTGCATTAACTTTCATTTCATCATTTAAATATAATGAAAATAATATGAATATTGATGTATATATATATTGAGTCCTATTAAGAATAATTTGCTCATTGGAATTGTAAAAGGGAGTTCTCATTTTTAAGACAGCTGGATACAGACATCACATGTTATGTTAAAAGTTTATCTTAAAACACTCATGGATATTCACGGTTGATGAACAAATTTGTTTAAAATTTTCCAAAATTTCTTGAGCCTTAAAAATTGGAATCTCCTTTTTCCAATTCTCGGAAATTGAAGGCTTGAAAAATTGATCACTGTCGTGCTAGGAACTTATATTATTCAACATGGTTTATATCTCAGATATAATTATTTCCTCTTCATAAGATGAATCGAGGAACTGCAGGTTGCATAACCACTACGTGAATCTAACAGACGTATGAGATCATCAGTTACCTCAAAGTCATGACAACATTTTTGTAATCTTTTCAGTGAACATCTAATATTAAGCAACGAGTTCAGCATTTTAATTTTAAATCTTTTTCTTTGCTTAGTTTTTACTATTTTTATTGCACTAAAAATTCTTTCAACCTCAGCGTTACTAAGTAGTAAAACTAAGAAACTGAAAACCAAATTGACGAGCTCAGAAAAAGGATTTTCAGGCAACTATTTTTTAAAGTGCTTTACTTCTAACAAAAAACTCAATTGTAGAGGACAGGCTTGATCATTTACGTGTCTATAGTTTTCGCCATTGAAGCTCAATCGAGGTAACTTCGTCTGCGGAATATTTGGACTTTTCATTTGCAAAATGAGAAAATATATTTGGCTTAACAAAGTTATGAGCATTTTCAATAGAAAAAAATCGATCTAACATTTATCTACATGTGAAACGAGAGAGCTCTTAAGGGCCAGGCGTTGCTGCCAGATGCAAATTTTCATGACTACACACTAAAAAATTTGTATAGAATTTTTACACCGATCGGTGTTCCAGGGAGTCCTACACCGTACGGTGTTAAAAAAAACACCGTGTCAAATGCTAATTTTATATCCAAAAGGGGACATTTTTTCACACCGATCGGTGTTAATAACTAAATATCCGAAGGATGTTTGTTAAACCCTGTCAGGTGTATATTTAGAATACGCAAATTTATGATTTATTTCAATACCGAAAGGTGTAATTTTTTACTATTCGGAAAATATGTGTTTTTAGAATTTTAATTTATTCATTCAAAATGCTAAAAATAATGTTATACCAAATATAATGGCATTCATGCTCAAAATTTGGATTGAATTTAATTCTATTTAAACCGTTTTTTGTTTATTACTTTAACCCATTTATTCCCAAACCCTTTTAAAACCGAAAATATTAATTTTTTTTTTATTAATAACGATTAAAGCAATACAGTAAAATAGAAATAAAAAATATAAATAAAAATATAAAAACTAAAATATTCTATGCCTTTCTTATTTTACACCGATCGGATAAGTTTGTCATATCACACCGGGTAAGCGGTGTAAAAAATGTAAATATTCGCTCACCGGTGTAAATTTATTTTGGAAATTTTTATACCCCCACGCGTACTGCGTAAGGGGTATATTAATTTTGTCACGACGTGTGTAACGCCCATAAGGAGGCGTGTTAGGTATAGAAAAGTATATATATTCTTGATCAGCATGACCACCTGAGTTGATTTAGCCATGTCCGTCTGTCTGTCCGTCTGTCTGTCCGTCTGTCTGTCTGTGGACACGATTACAGCCGTAATTTTGAAGCTATCGTGCTGAAATTCGATATTTGAGCTTTTTTCTAAAAAACTAAGATCAAGTTCGAGAATGGGCTAAATCGCATGAAAACCACGCCTACCTCCCATATAACCCCAATATTGAAAACTCTGTAAAGAGGCTAATATTACAGCTACAATACTGAAATTCGGTATTTGTATATTCTATGTCAAAAATAAGGTGTGTACGAAAAATGAGCAACATCCACCCACAAACACGCCCACCTCCCATACAACCCCAAAATTGAAAAATCTTTAAAGAGGATAATATTAAAGTTACAAGACGGAAACTCGGTATTTAAGTATTCTATATCAAAACTGAGGTGTATTAGAAAAATGGGCGTCATCCACCTACTAACACGCCCCCCTCCCATACAACCCCAAAATTGAAAACCCTATAGAGAGGCTAATATTAAAGGTACAAAACGGAAACTCGATATTCGTGTATTCCATGACAAAACTGAGGTGTGTTAGAAAAATGGGCGTGATACACAAACTAACACGCCCACCTCCCATACAACCCCAAAATTGAAAACGTTATAAAATGACTTATATTTAAGCTTTAGGAAAACAATTTGATATGTATGTATTTTAGACAGATAAAAATAATAAAATCTCTCAAAATCTCATAAAAAAAGCTCTCCAATTTAAGATTATTTTACCTTTAAGAATCGGCCGTGGGGGTATTTTAACTTCGGCCCAGTCGAAGATATACCTTACTAGTTTAGTGTGTACTTATTTTTGCCTTACAGTGTTGCATTTAATCGGCAAAATTTTTTAATTGTTAATAAATCTAAAAAAGGCTGTTTTCAAAGTAAAAAAAGGCTAAAAAATCACGAAACTAAATCGTAAATTTCGAGGCTAAACCGCAAATAAAAAGGCTAAATCTAGCCTCGAAAAGGCTTAAATGGCCACACTGTTCAGAATTCACAATAAATAATTGAGTATCTAAGCAACGCTTGCTTGTCTCGTGTATTCATCTGTCTTGCTTTCGAAAAATATAAAAACAAACAACTGAGAGAATGCTTTTTCTAAGCAATCTAAACATTTTCACTGCAAATTCAATTCATTTCCCTCAATACGAAAAATAGTGAAATAATAACGACCGTATTTAATTTCATTGTTAATTTTTTTTCCATTCTCTCTTTATTTTTAAATTTTCCATAGCTTTTAAAAAATGCCTGCAAAATACAGAATTTTTGGAAATACTTGACTTTAGCAACGTCAATATGCTCGTAATATCATCTCTTAATTACAAATTTCAATTGTATAACCCATAGGATCATAACCAAAAATACTATCAAGGATATACGAGTACCTATGTTATTTGTAAATTCGTTAACTTTTCTTTTAATTCTGTTCCAAATTTCTCGCATATTCTCTTTTATGAAGACCTGTTAAATCAAAAAGAATAATTTTAATTTAAATTCAATTTGGTTCAGAAATTATCAATTTCTTTATTAATAAAGCATTTCTTGACAAAAGTTCCGTCATTGCCGCAATGCACAAGTACCCGGACTTCAAGTTGGACAAATCATCCAACTCTCCATATTAAACTTTTAACCTTCACTCATTTCAAGTTTTTCTTCTCGAGTACTCTTATTACAGAACTGTACTTTACTTGTACTTGTACTTTATTTAACAAAATCTGCTCTCTGTTCTAGAATACTATCAAATTACTATCAAGATTCAAGGTCAGATTTTATGTTAATATTGCATGCAAATTTAACTTCACAGTTTCATGTGAAACACAGTTATATTTCATATCAAAACAAAACTTTAAATAGTAGTTAAAGTCATAAAGTGCACTCAAAAGCATCAATTGTAATCAAGGCTCATTAATTTTCTTATCCTCAATTCAAGTCAAAGTGATAAATATTTCCACTTCTTTACACCAGTTTACTTCAGCACGGGGCATCATCTGATCAGTATATGCATGATATGACTCTAATAATTTTTTTCAAACAAGTTATTCGTTATGTTTATCCTACAAATATTGCTCATCTTGAATTAGATCCATTAACATAATTAACATAATGCGTGCCAAAATATTAATTTCTTTCAACTTTATGCAAATGAGTGCAACTACATTTTTTGGTTTTGCCAGCCTTAACTGGACATGCTCCGCAGTGCAAACTCGTTTAATAGCGATCTTGTTTGTAGCTTAAACATAACAACTATTAACTCTGCTCTATGGACGAGTATGTCTTTTTTAAAATGCGTTGCAAATCTTTGCAATAAATGTTTGCGTTGTTTTATGCTTTTTTGTGATTCCTTTGCAATAGTTGCTGCACCAGTACAACAACAACAACAACAACAACAACAACTATCTACTGGTTGTTTGCAATGTGAAAGTTTCTTACATTTTAATGCATTTAAAATAATTTATTCGTTTGTATTGTATTGTTGCACATCTTTCACTTCATAAAATCTTACTTTAATAACTGCGTAAAAAAAAATATTTGTTTATTGCTCAGACAGATTATTAATTTTATGTTGCAGAAAATTAAGTTTCACTAGCAAGATCATTCAACGAGATACTAGATAAACTTCTTACAAAAGATACAAAGACAGCTTTTGTTTGGCAAAAAAATAACTATTTTTATAGTAATCATGGTTATTTTTTAATAATTGAATCTTGATAATAATAATGGGAATATACGAGCATCTTTAATAGCTTATATATTTATTAGATAATAATAAAACATTTTTCTGATTTTGGTTGAGATGATGTGAGAATATCTTAATCATATGAGAATAATTCCTTAATAATAAGAACTTTCTTCCACTCGAGTCGGCTTGCACCTGGCGGAGAAAAACGCTGTCAATATCGTGCTTTTGACTCAAGAAACCTTTCAAACCGTTCTGCTGTATTCTAAGAAACAAACTTATTTTGAAAATTTCAGAAGAGCATTTTTCAGATGAAAGCCGCTCTTTAATATCAGGATACCCTGGCTTTTGTTGTTTAGATTTGATGGCCTCAAGCATTTAATTTTCAAGGTACAACCATAAAAATTTGAGTACTAGTGTATTTCGTTGGGAAAAAAGCAAAAAAAATTAATAGCCTCATTTTGTTTTAACTCGACTTTAGCGGTTATTCCTTGTCAACACAGATATATTCCTGGATATTCTACTCAAAAATTTAAAACAAAAATGGATTGTTTTAAAAACCATGAAACTACCATCTAACAAACAAATATAAGTTTGGGTTCATCCACACAAACAGGATGTAACTTTCAATGTAGACCAAAAAGTATGAAAGAAAATAAGAAATATTTATAAATTTATTTAAATCTGAAATAGCATTGAGCTAAATCCGCTGGGCCAAACTGATTCATCCTCTTTGTTGTATTTAAAACTTGTCAATTTATTCTGGAGGTAACCTCGTTAAGGTGATTCAGTTAAGGTAGTTCAGTAATTCTTTTTAAGCAAACATACAAGCTCACTTACCATAATTGGAAACCATACAATTCTAAGTTTAGAGAGACTACTTGTCTCACCTTTGCTGAAGAAGTACTAACGAGATTTATAGGAGGTTGTTCTCTCAAAACCTCAATGAATGACTTGGCTTTTCTCGCTTGTCATTTGAAACACGTGTACGTTCAAAGATAAGCACCTTCCAAGAATAATCAGTGGATTAAATTTCGAATCAGTAATTACAGCCTTACAAAGATAGATATTGTAAGGCGTGTGCATCAATATACGCTCCATCAAAAATATCGCTGCTTTAAAAAATTTGTGACTCAAGACCCACATTTGTAAATTCCTCGGCGCGCTCAGCAATTGGCGTTGTCTTACAACTCGTTACGGCCATAGAAAGTTCAACTTACATGAGAGTTGAAGTCTACCGACCATGAACAGCGTAGAGTATAGGCCGTTGGGTCTGAATTCATCAAGCATTGAATGCTGATTTCATTAAGCAAATTTTCTAGCAAAGCTAGATGGATATCTGAATAAGCAAAATTGCCATATATAGAGCTCTGAAAGTCCCCAAAAAGATTGTGGAGAAGCCATTGCATCCGCAAAAAGTGTCTGTCTGGTGGACATTATGGTCTGGTGGTGCTATTCGTCCGTTTTTTTTCTAAAGAGACAGAGAGCAACCGTTACTTCAATTCTGAGCGCTGTATATTAATATATATATTTTTTCTTTTGCCTGAAATTGAATTTATGATATGGCACTTAGATGATATGTGGATTCAACAAGATAGGACGTCAAGCCATACGACAGCACCATTTACTCGTGAAACAATTTCATATTTTGTGTCAATAAAGTAGCGATGTATAAATGTCCGGTGCCCGTGGCGGTGAATGTCCTACCCCTGCACCGAAAAAAGTGCTAGTTTTGGAACACTTTGGGCAGGCAGAGTGTACGAACGAAGACCGAATAGGGCATTCGTCGGTTTATTGTGTCCGAATATAGTCCCTCATTATTTAGCATTTTATTAACATAATACAGACTAACTACGATTCCATTTCAGCTGACTTTCCAGGTACTTGTGGGATATGTTTCGGGTACATTATAGTTAAAACTTTTTTAGGGAATTTTGAGTAAAAATATCAAGAAAGTTTCAATTGAAAAATCAAGTTTAAAATAAAAATAGTTCTATCCTATGTGCTGGAGCTCGTTTGCATTCGACTTCATATCAATGTGCGATCCTATTCTTTTCATTAGCTTCGCAGTTGTTCGTTGCTACTCGTAGCTATAAAAAATAAAATTGTGTCTGATACTTCGGACTTTTGTGCCTGAGTACTTTTGTACGGAGACAAATTATTTCTCGGGTTAGGCTTTTGTTGCAACAGAAATTTCCAGGACGACTTATTTCCAGATTTGGCGATATGAATTCTTTCCCCGTGGACTTTTCTTCGAAGCGCTACTCAAGAGATCGTGTTTTAATGAATAAAAATTACATGAATAAAATTAAAACTTAACATTTTTCATGTCATAGCAAAGCTAGTGCCAGAGTTGGCAAAAAAAATTATTAAAAATTGCCTTAAATGACTTGAGTGCTGCAAAACTGCTGTGGAAGACAGTCAAATAATATTGAACTGCACATATAATGGCAAAGTCCAAACATTATCTAATACAGGGGTGCCCAAAAGTTTCTTATAGAAACACCACTACATATAAACTTTACTATCAGAAACAATGGTTTTTATGGTTTCGTAACGGATTCGAAATGAATCCCTCGAAACATTAAACATGGAATTCCGTGCTGACAAACGTAACGAGTTCTAAACGGATTCGCGTTCGTTTTTGTGCACATTGAGCATTGGTAAAATAAATTAAAAAATAGTTGTTCTTAGCTCTTGTTCGACCGACGAGTCACACGGGTGACTATTGTGTGTTATCTTAAACTGATGAATTTCGAGTACAAAAACGCAAAATAAAGCATTTCTAAATTTGTTTGATGTTTGTTTCTCAACTTGGGTACCGTTCTCTGCAGTAAGGAAGCGGTAAACCCAAAGGGCTAGACCTTAACCAAGGGTTGCGTCATATCCTCACAATATGAACTTTTATGCTAGAGAGCCCTGTGGGCGCATTCTTCACGTAGTGTGGCTCCAATATATTTATCAAAGCATTTTGGATATATGCTTCTATGTCTTTATCGCTCTCGTGCTCATTCACTTCTTCCTTCACATCATATATCTTGGTGTCCTATGCAATTGTATCATCTGGTAACCAGTCATCATCTTCACCATTGTCGCATCGCCAAATTCAATATCGTCATTATCATTGAACAACGCTGCAATCTCAGCATCCGAATGCAGCATGTTCCGTTTCCATACAGAAAATAATTCATGTATATATTAACGTTTTACTTATATACACTCGTTAATTTTATTGGAATATAATAAGAACCGTTTTATTCATTTCTATAAATCGAATGTTTAGAATAGCTCTCAAGTTTTCCATAGAAAAATTGTAAATTTATTGTTAACTCTCGAGTTGTAATAGTGAATAAAACTTCCTTATGTATATTTAAAATATTTATATACTCTTCGTTTTATTTTTACTTCCATAGATATTCTAAAAATTTGAATTCGATGGGTGGTGCCAAGCCCTCTTGTCTAAAGTTACAGCAATTTTTCCAGTAGAAGAATATGACAAGTTAGTTTAAAGCGAGTTTTACTGATGCGTGACTTCTAGTTTGAAAGTATACCGAAAATTTGGGCTGCAGACAATGCTCCACGCCCCACTTAAAGCGCCCATTAAATATTACCATTGCAACACCATTTGTAAATTGAGTTCGAATACCGAATTTCGAGGCTGGGCGACCATCTTTATTCGATATTGCAAATTTGGATAGTATGGGAGGTGCCCTTCGTTTGATCAACACCAAACTTTACAGGAACACTCTCAAGACTTTGCTACAGTTTACTTGAATATTTCATAAAAATTGGTTAAGCTTTTTCGAAGTATATAATTGACATACAAACCAAAAAACATATATGCATCCATTTTTATATATGAAAATATGCATATATCGCACACTAAATACAAAACAGTCACAACTCAAAATTTTTTTATATCGAATTTTGTTATAAATCAATTCACAAAACACATATCTCACTATCTTTTTCAATTTTTTCTTCATTGACTGGAAGAATGAAGTTTGTGTGTTTAAATAAAAATAGCTTTTCTTCTGCAGTTACAACCATAGAGTTTTATTTTTCGCTTCTCCTGAAAAGTCATGTTTTTTGAGTTGTGACTGTTTTGTATTCAGTGTGCGATGTATAAAAACTACAAAACAATACAATACATATATTTACATATTTATACATATTTTATAATAATTACTTCCAATTAATCCTAATTTTTTCGAAAAATTCCCTTCATAAAGCAGAATTTACCATATTTTATAACGCAGTCACCGGGGTAATTTTCCGGCCTGAATGAGTTAAAAAATCGTCGGCCGAACTAAGGTTAAGAAAATTTTTTAGTACAACTGGTAGAAAACTGAAAAGGGTTCATTTGTAAAAAAAGTTCCTTTCTTCAATTCTTTTCCTAATATTTAATAAACCTTAATTAAAAATTTAACAATATATTATATATATATAACTTTGAAATTGTAGTTGTACAGAAGTTTATGAATGGAATTGCTTAATAACTTTAATTGACTGAGGTAAAGGCATAACACCTGCCTCATTGAAATAGTTTTCGGTCACATAAAGAACATTCCACACTCGTGCCTTTCATTCCTTCTTATCTGTCAGGCAATTTTTTTCCAAGGCAGACTTGACTGCATAGATTGTACACCTTGAATCCTTAATTCAAAATTTTAAAAAAATAATCTCTCGGTGACAAATTGACACCAACAAAACGTCAAATTAAGCGTTATAAAAATTTTTCGCGTATTCGAGTCGAAATTAATCGCTGTATTTCTGAAACAACACAATATGCAAGTAAAAATCTTTAATGGCAGCCCAAGAAAGTCTCTTATCACACAAAAATTGCGTTCCGTTTTTATAGGTGCGAGTTAAAACTTGATCGTATTTGAAAAAATGCGTTCTGGTGCCGCCTCCAGTGATAGAGACTTGTTGTACAGTACAACTTCTATAATCCGGACACATATAGTGTTAGAGTCGTTCGGATTATCGAGGTTGTCCAGACTATAGAAGTAATAATTTTTTAAGCAATATTGATGAAATTAAACAAAGCTATCAACTCGTTTAACATATATTTATTAAAAAACTTCGCTGATGTAACGACAAGACTAATAAATTCGTGCAACAATTGCAAAGCCTACTTCAATACATACACACACTTGATAACTTCAATACATACACACATAAATAAGTGTGCGAAATAAAAAATGGTTAAATAACTGTCTTTTTGCATAAGAAAAAAATTTTTCCGGATTGTAGAGGTAGAATTTGGAACTGTCCGAATTATGGCAGTGTACGAATTATTGGAGTTTCCGAATTGGCTCATGTCCGGACTGTAGAAGTTATACTGTACTTGTTGTAACTTTTGCAATGTTACTTTTTTTCCTGTAAGAAAATGTTCTATCTTTATTTAAAATGATGCGAATAAGCAAAGGAATTCTTTTAAGTTATTATTTATCATGAGAGAAAAGGGATTAGGTTATTCTAACCACTTATAAACAAAGTCTGAAAGTCTTTTTAAATGTTCGAAAGCTATTAAATTTTTTTTTAATTTGCATACTAATTTAAATAGCAAAGATGTTCTCTGCTCTAATCAAAATATGAAATGGAAAGTTCTGTCAGTTAAGCTCTCTAACAAAAGTGTGAATAATTAAATAAATATTTCCATTTTTCCGGATATGTAAATTTCACTTCTACCTTAAATGGCGAACACACGCATTTTTTTTTTTTTTTTGTTTGAATTAAAATTTGTCTGCAATATAAATTACGATTAGAATCACAACAAAAATTACATCTGAGTCGAATTTTAACCTTAGAAATAGTTGCCTTAAGAGCACATACTTTACTGTACAAAGTCCAAATTCACATCAATTAAAACAAAATTTATATCATGTTCAACCAGTTACCGAAACTGTTACTTAAAAATAGTCTAAAATATTTCCTCCATAGCAATTAAATTCACTTAATTCACTTAAAGTCATACGGCTTAAAATAAAATAAGTGAAAATAAAACTGCAGAGACACAGAACAGACATTAAGAAAAAAAAAAAATTAACGAATAACAGCATTTGTGCAACGTTAGATACTCGCAGATATCTAGCTGCTCAAAAAAGTATATTTTCACTGATTAGATACATCTTGATTCATACAGAGCTTAGTCAGAGCAGTTAAATGTTCAAGTTTCCATTAGACACATATACAAAAACCAACAACAACAACAACAACAACTACAACTACTAAGCCGCCTTAACATTAAGATTATATCTAACAGCCAGCAAGTATCTAATACATAAATTTGTTCAATTTCAGCGAATAAGAAAGCCAAGCTTCTGAATGGAACCTCAACCGTGCAGTCTTCCACAAATTCTAGCGGCAGCTGCAGCAGCTATGCACTACACAACAACAACGAATTTATTAACAACAACAATAGCAACTGTAGCGGCAGCAGCAGCCACAACTATCATCAACTACAGCAACATCAGCACCACGGTAGTAGCAGCAGCGGCAACAACAACAAACATCACAACAACAATGGCATCTATGCAACAGCCACACAATCGCACTATCATCATTTGCAACAAAGCAGTGCAACACAACAGCAGCAGCAGCATTATCAGCAGCAACAGCAGCAACTTTATAACTGCTCCGTCGAGGATCACTACGAGCTGCAACAGTTTCAATACGCCTGCAGCAACGGCAGCAACGGTCAAGGAGCACGCCCTGGTGGTCCTAACTTAGTAAACAAGCAGCTAGTTTTGCCCTTCGTGCCGCCAAGTTTCCCCAACAACTCACAAGATGGCGTCACGCATCTGATCAAGCCATCTGAGTATCTGAAGAGCATCAGCGACAAACGATCATGTCCATCGTCGGCGAGGTAAGTCTTTGTCCAGTTGTTGCTGCTGCTGCACTCTATTGAGTGTCTGTGTGTCCACAACACCCAGTAGAGTGCGTGGCATTGCTTTTAGCTTAAATTAATTTTTATTTTAACTGCTTCTACTTAGCTTAATTTTGTTGTGGTTGCGCTCTGTTTCACGCCTCCAACAGAATCTTAGCTAGGCGCAAATTAACAATTTTGTTCGGTAAAACTTCTCTTCTCGCAGCTTGAACAATCAACAATTATGTCTGGGTCTGGGATTAACGAGATGCACGCCTCACATGGCTGCAGCAGATTAATTAGGAATGCATGAAAAGGAATGAAGAAGTGCGTGTTTTATCGCAAAGCTATACGCTACATTGAAGCTGCTGGCAAGCAAGCGAGTAACCAAACTTATTTGGTCTTTCTCTGCCCCTCCTCAATCTTCCAATTTTATTTCATTTTGTATGCATTTATTTTTTTTATACGTGCTTCTTCGAGCGTATCTTGCAATCTCCCAAAAAAATATATTTTTTTGGAAAATCGTCTATCGCCGTCTTTAGTTGCATTAAGTTGTTGAACGCGATGATACTGCGATCTAAAAACACCTGGTTAAGGTCAGTGAAAACAAACATAAAAGTGAACGGACACAACGTTAACCGTTGGAATAGAGCAACTTTCGAGTGTTTATTAGAATAGTTCTTGGCGTGAAAAATTTAGTTTTAAGAATTTATTCGTTACAACAAGTTACAAAAAGAAATAATCTGTAAAGATAAGACGACTTGAAGAACTTTTCACCATCCATGTCTTTAGTAGCACATGAGAAAATACAGTCATCACACTTAAAAATTTAATCAAATCTTAAAAATTTTATTACAATTCGCGTTTTAGTCATGTAATTTGGTAGGTTTGCATACTTTGAGCATTATGAGTTCGATTGATAGCCCATTAATCGAGTTCAAAGCCAAGACAAACAATACATTTTGTGTCGAAGTATACCCTCTTGTGAAATTACTAAAGGGATAAGTGAAAAATTTAATTGTTCAAGAACGTCGACTGCGATTACCACTAAAGGGATAAGTGAAAAATTTTAATTGTTCAAGAACGTCGATTTTGTTTCTAAATTTCAATAAATCTCAGTACAAAACGCTTATTTTTACTGTGTACTGACCAGCATTCATTGGTTAAATATTTTCATCAAATTTACACAAGGTAGATTTTATATTGATGGCTTGAAAAATGTAGTAAGATTATTTTCGTCAAAAGGTCACTTAAGACTTTAAAGCGCTTAACCATCGATATGTTTAAAACAAAATAATTTTTTCTGTACAGCTGTCATTTCTCAGCAGACAATGCAAACCTCAGAAAATTGATAAGTACCCTATAATGTCCCTTAAAAACAATAACATAAGTCGTTCGAAGTCAGTATTAAATTTGAAGAAGGTCCAGTTCTCTAACATTTGTGTGGAAAAATCCATTTAACTTACTTAGGTGGGTGTTACAACAGTGAGTCAGTTTTGGCCTCATCTAAGAGTTTGCGCCAGCCTCTTTTGTTTTGCGCTTGCTGGCGCCAGTTGGAAACTCCAAGCGTCGTCAGATTATCCAATGCCTGGTCTTTCCAATGGATATGCGGTCTTCCTTGTCTGCGTTGGCCGCCACTGTGTACCGAATCGAATAGTTTTTTCACTGGAGCGTCCTCGTTCATTCTCTCGGCATGACTTAGCCAGCGAAGCAGCTCAATTTTAATGCGCTTGACTATAGCTATGTCGGCATATAGTATATAGCTCATACAGTTCGTGGTTCCATCGTATTTGGTACACGCCATTGACGCAGATTGGACCATAGATCTTGTGAAGGATTTTTCTCTCGAACGCTCCCAAAGTCCTTTCATCAATGCTGCTCAGTGCCCAGGTTTGTGATGCGTATAGAAGCACGGGCAAGATTATTGATTTATAGAGCGTTAATTTTGTTCATTTAGAAAGAGCTCTGCTTCTCAATTGCCTACTGATCCCAAAGTAACATCTGTTGGCAAGAGTTATCCTTCGTTTTATCTCAAAACTGCTATGGTTGGAAAAGTTAATAATGGATCGTAAACAAAGTCAAAGTGTTGTCAACAGTGACTTGGTTTCCAAGACGCTGGGACTGTTTGTTTGTTGATACAAGATACTTTGTTTTATCTGTTTACACTGCAAGACCCATTCGACTCAACTCTTTTTACAGCCTGGAGAATGCGCTGCACTGACTTCACGCGTATTATGGCCTATGATGTCAATATCATCACTATTATAGAAAATTGTGCCGCTGCGTCCCAGGTCAGCAGCTCGGATGATCTTTCTCATGACTTTATTAAAGAAGTCACACGATAAGGAATCGCCTTGTCTAAATCTTCGCTTGCTATCGAACGGAAGAGAGAGGTTCTTCCCGATTTTCACTGCGCTGCTGGTGTTCTTCAGTGTCATCCTGCAAAGACGTATTAGCTTCGCAGGAATACCAAATTCAGACATGATGGAATATGGGTGACTTCTTATTGGACTGTCGAAGGTGGCTTTGAAATCGACAAAAAGGTGGTGTGTGCCGATTTGTTTTGCGAGGGTATTTCCCAAGATTTGTCGGAGCGTAAAGATCTGGTCGATGGTGAACTTTCCAGGTCTGAAGCCTCACTGATCAGGTTCAATCATTTGGTTGACGATGGGCTTCAGTCTTTCACATAATACGCTAATCAGGACCTTATATGCGATTTTAAGAAGGCTAATCCCACGGTAGTTGGCGCAAACGGTGGGATCGCCTTTCTTGTGGATTGAACGGAGCACACTGAGGTTCCAATCATGTGGAATGCATTCTTCCGACCATATTCTGCATAGAAGTCTATGAATGCATTTAAACAGAGCTTCGCCACCGGTATTAAACAGCTCAGACGGTAGGCCATCGGGTCCTGCGTCTTTGTTGTTTTTAAGCCGAGCTACAGCTGTTAAGACCTCGTAATAGTCGGGCAGCCGAACTTCAACGCCGTCATCCATAACTGGAGTTTCCGTGATATCATCTCCACTGGCGGGATTGTTGACAGCGTCGCCATTTAAAAGTCTAGAGAAGTGCTCCCTCCATAACATCAGTGTACTCTGGATATCTGTCACTAGATTCCCATTTTCGTCCTTGCAGGAAGAGGCTCCGGTCTTAAAACCATCGGCCAGGCGTCTTATTTTTTCGAAAAATTTTCGAGTCTCATTCCTGTCGCCATGCATCTCAATTTTCTCGCACTCACGCATTTCCGCCTCTCGTTTTTTTCGCCTGAAAATGCGTCTCTCTTCCCTCCTCTTCTCTCGGTATCGCTCCTTAACAGCACGCGTCACAACCGACTGCAGGGTGGCTTTGTAGGCGGCGTCCTTCTCTGCAGTGGCGTCGCGACACTCCTGGTCGTGCCACTGGTTTCGGCGAGGGCGGTGGTAGCCTATCACCTCTTCGGCAGCCGTACGCATAGAGTGGGATATGTGCGTCCACTGTCCGCATATATCGTCGATCGGAGGAGTGCTTTCTTGAAGCAGGAGTGAGAGTCGAGTAGCGAAGGCTTCGGCCGTCCGTTTTGACTGCAGCTTGTCGACGTCTAGCTTTCTTTGTGTAGGATTGCGAGCATTCTTAGCTGCGCACAGACGTGTGCGGATCTTGGCTGCGACAAGATAATGATCCGAGTCTATGTTAGCACCACGGATCGTGCGTACGTCTAGTACACTGGAAGAGTGCCTTCCGTCAATCAAAACGTGATCAATTTGGTTGCATGTTTTTTGATCAGGGGACAACCAGGTGGCCTTATGAATATTGAGATGCTTGAATCTAGTGCTACTAACGACCATGTTTCGTGCTGCGGCGAAGTCAATCAACCTCATTCCGTTATCGGATGTGTTGTCGTGGAGGCTGAACTTTCCGACTGTAGGACCAAATATGTTTTCCTTACCCACCTTGGCGTTGAAGTCACCAAGCACGATTTTTATGTCATGACGGGGGCAGCGCTCGTATGCGTCTTCAAGGCGCTCGTAAAAACTTTCTTTGGTCTCGTCATCTTTTTCTTCTGTCGGAGCGTGCGCACATATTAGGCTTATGTTAAAAAATTTAGCCTTGAAGCGGATTATGGTAAGTCGTTCGTTCACAGGAGTGAATAGCAGGACGTGATGCCGTATTCTCTTACCAACTACAAATTCGCATCCAAACTCGTGCTTCGCCGAATGGCCGCTGTAGTAGATATCACAGGATGCTTGCCCTAAGCAACCCTGTGCCTTCCATCGCATTTCTTGGATTGGAGTGATATCAGAATTATATCTTTCCAAAATATCAATCAGTTGGATAGAAGCACCATCCCAATTTAGGCTCCGGACATTCCAGGTGCATATCTGTAAATCATTATCAGTTTTTCGCTTCAAATCCAACGCACAACCGTTGCTTGGAGGTCAAATTTTCCCGCCGCTCAAATTATCCGTTAACTAACGGGCGTTAGTTTACCGTTTCCAGAAGACACCACGTGGAGGTTTTGAGTCGACTTGAGACGATTTCTACATGGAAAATGCTGGCCTCGCCAAGTTGAGGCAGTCAGATACGTTGCCATGTGAAGATCGCCCCTTGTCTCAAATCTTGTTTTTGGCGTTGAAATTTCTTCGAAGATTGTCACTCGTGGATCGGGAATGAACAAATTCTCCAAGTTGCCTCATTGCAACTGACGTAACTCCATTTAAAAGCGCGACACTTGCATCCAGTGCGACAATACTAAACACAGTCATGTAACTGCTCTAATTGACATATTTGCAAGCGTACTTTTTGGACTTGTTGAAATTACAATATCACACATTGACGTGTATTTGAAATGTTTTTAAGAGGAGCTAATTATATGGGACAATCCATCGGTCATCGACCGAAACATCTTTTTCTTTAACTTTTCACATGAATAATCTTCCGTTTTTACTAGGAGAGTGACGATGGTACAGGGAATATCCGTTCCACTGATCGTTTTGGCAAGGAATTGTAGTGAAAATCAATTTGTGCACTTATCACCAGCCATGCTTGAAGATTCGTTACTACGAGGCATGCATGTTCCATGAACTTTCCATATTCAGAAAAAATCTATTGCGAAAATGTCGGGTCAATCGGCCCAATAGTCAAATGTATCTAAGAAATGTTCTAAATAAATGGGCGAGAATATGATAAAACCACGCCCATTTTTTAATACAGTTGCCAATAATAAGCAAACGAATTTAATTACCAAATTAAAGTCTAATTTGACAAAACCCGTCCAACATATGCCATTTTTATTAGTTTATGGGAAGTAAAAAGTGGTGTGGCAACTTTTTGGTCTAAACTTTGCTTGAGGGAAGTCATGGGCAAACATTCTAGCTAAATAGGCCCAGCAGTTAATTTAAATGATTTTGGAAAAGAAGGTGTTGATATAGTTTGACCACACCAATTTTTGTGCAGTTTTTGATAGTAACCTGGCTATTTAACTTGTTTAACAAACGATCGGTTTATCCGTATACCTGTTTCAAGCTTTTTACGCTCAGCAGCACATCTTCCTTGCATGCTTCCAACTTCTGGCGAACTATGTATGTCAACAAATGACCGGACGAGCTGAAAAAAATGCGCTTGTTCTAAAGCGCTGTTATTTCCGTGTAAAGCTACGATCTCCGTGGAATTTCCATGGAAAATTTCTATAAATGGATCGTGACACTAGCTGTCCCTGGCTCCTTGTCGATCTTAACAAATTTGGCACTTGTCAGCATTAACCATCAATGCTGAGTCGTAGGGCAAAAAACTGGTAACTTGTATTCAAAATTCCCCACTTAGAGTAGGCTCTTAAAGGACACATAAACAACCATTTTACTCCGTAGTCAAACTCCAAAAGAACAATTTATAGTTGCCTAATTGACGCTCAATATTTCTCTTCACTCTTTTCCCCTGCTCTAGGTCAACTGATACCGAAGACTATATGCAAATTCAAGTTTCGAATCAGCATCCGATAGCATTTGAACCGCCAAAACCGCCGCCGCCACCACCATTCCCCGTGCCACCACCAATGCCAAACCACGAAAAACTTCACACAACGAAATCGATGAGCTCACATGCAACAAGCAGCCAGGACACAGCTTCACGCAAACAACACCAACCACTCTCAGCAATTTCCATACAGGATCTGAATAGCGTACAGGTAATAAAAGCGTTAATCCGCCATGTAAGTGATCCTTAATGCATGTCAATTTCTTTTTTTAACAGTTGCGCCGCATCGACATTAAAAGCGTACCCAAACCCTTCCAAATGCCAACACGCAGCGTCAGCATGCAATGCCTTTCCTCAACCAACGAAACCTATCTGAAGACCGATCTCATTGCGGAGCTGAAGATTTCCAAAGATATTCCAGGCATTAAGAAGATGAAGGTTGAAAAACAAATGGCCAACAAATACGACTCAGAACACTATTCAGAAGTCACAAAACAGTTCACTGCCAATAACTATGTAGATCAGGTGGGTAACAAAGTGTTCAGAAACTCTGTTGAATGGAATTTCATAGGTTGTCAAAGATATATTTACAGATCCCCGATAAGGATCCGGCTGGCAACGTTATACCGGATTGGAAGCGTCAGATGATGGCCAAAAAAGCCGCAGAACGAGCCAAGAAAGATTTCGAGGATCGCATGGCCAAGGAAGCCGAAAACAGGCGCCTCTCCCAAATCCCGCAATGGAAACGTGACCTACTAGCCAGACGCGAGGAAACGGAGAGCAAACTGAAGTAAGTGCGTTGATGGCTCTACAGTTCAAATTTCTCGGTATAGCTACAAGACAATGTTTTTTACTTTTCAGAGCCACAATCTATACGCCCAAGGTGGAGGAGAATCATCGCGTTGCCGAAACATGGCGCATGAAAAACCGTGCCATGTCTATCGACAATATCAGCATGGTTTCCTGCACCACTGACATCGTGCACTATCAGAGCAACAACAATCTCTCGAACAAAGAGAACAACTCCACCACGGAGCTAAACGGACATTTACAGTCACAGAACAATCATGGCAGCGAGAAATCTTACGATGAGGAGCCAACAAGAACCAATGAACGAGACGAAGATAATGATGACAACATCATACCTTGGCGTGCGCAGCTTAGAAAGACCAACAGTCGTCTTAGCCTAATCTAGACAATCTGTGCATTGTCAGCAGCTCTAGATGAGAATTCATTTAAATTTTGCATTTGTTTTTTTGCTCAATTTTTTTTTACAGTCTCTGCCCCCCAGAACTTTACCGTATATAACTCCTTGATACTGTAATTTTAAGCAATTTAAAAACTAAGTTGAATGTTTTAACTGTATAAACTATTATTTATACTTCATACTTTAATGAAACACATTTTTAGTAAATATATTAATACTAAATAACTAAAATATTAACTAAATAATTTATAGTTTTATAATTATAAACATTGAAATCAATGAGAAAAATTAACTTTTTTGTCAAATTTTTTTTTATTTTAATTTATTCATTATTAAAAGAATTGGGATTTTTGGTGCAATATATGCTTAACTTTTATAAACCTATTAAGGTGCTGCTTTTACAATCATACTTTTATACTCACACACACATACACACACACACACCCACATGCAAGCAATATAAATTAACACTGTTTTATTATTTATTTTACAAGTATTTTTCATTTAAATTGATGCTTAGAAATTCATTACATTCAAGAGATATTTATAGAGTACACTTTTTATACATTTATTGTTACATTGTTGTTTATAATGAAATCTATTTAAATATACATCTTGCTGTTTGTATTTAACATTAAAAGCTGTGTTTTTAATCAAAGGATTAGTTAACTTTTCTCTAGCAAGATTCTAGGCGAGAACAAGCTTCTTTAGTCAAAAAACATACCGACTGCGAATTAATTAAATAAATAAATTGGTCGAAAACAATTTCAAATGCAACTTTGTTTCGAGAAATTCCGGAATTCATTTATTTATTTTTTATTATTTTTATTGTAGGTCAAATATCGATTCATGTTCTTTGAATGAATTAAGGCGTAATTTTTGCTGAAATATTATAGTTTTTATCAAAAACATGCCGTTTATTTTTTTAAGAGTTTTTAATGCAATGTATATTAAACTGACTCTAATGCAGCAATGCATGCATTTCAATACTTAAAAACTTATTTAAATGACAAAAAACCGTAAAGCTTGTAATGCTTTAAGAGCTTTAAGCTTACATTGTTAACAAAGCTCTGATTATTTCAACTGATTGCAATAAATCGGTGTTGTAATTGACCATCGTAGATAACCAAAAGTATAAAAAGGTTGAAGTAACTTCCGAAAACTGCAATAGTTAATTTGAAATAATTTACGCTGAACACTCAACATGAAGTTAACCATCTTCGCTTTTATTGCTGGCCTGTGCTTGGTTGCTGTCAGCGTAAGTGAAACATAATTTTTATAATAATAGTATTTAAAAATCGCCCAATAGGCCGCCGCTGTTGGAGATTTGGAGCAAATTAATGACATCGAAACTGAAGTAGAGTCTTATAAACTTTCCGATGACTTCATTGACGAAATTGATTCGCAAACTTTTACCAGCGGCATTTATTGGGTTTTGAAAAAAACCTTGCGTACATTGAAGGGTGTTAATTGCGCCATAAAAGGTGCTGTCAACATGAAGATTGCCGCACAGAACTTCATTAATGATGTGCAGGGCTGCGGTGTTGCAGCAACCAAACAGGTGCAGAATGTTATCAACTCCTGCAATGCCGTTATAAGCACTACTAATGATATCATTCATGTTAATGAAAATATCTGCAATAATAGCAGCAACAGCTCTGAAAACAATGATGGCCAGAAGACGGGATGGAAATGTTTCTGGAAGTTGTTGAAGAAATTCATGACCTTGAAGAAGCAAGTTCAAAAAGCTGTCAAGCAAATTAAAAATATTCCAAGTATTGGAACAGGTGCCAACGTTTGTGTGACCACTGCAGCAAACGAACTAACAGTTCCCTTCACGGGCTTCCCCGCTTTTGTTCAAGAATGCTCCAAGTTGGTCTAGTTGTGGATGATTTAAAAAAAGCAGTTACACATAAATTTTACAAAATAGCCTAATGAGCATTTATCAAAATAAAAATTGAGAAAAATAGAACTTTACATTGATGCATTATTTATTTTTTTAGTCTTAATATTAACAGAGTCAGTTAACTTCAAGCAGGGCCGCACCTAGAGCCGAGCCAGTAAGGCCCGGGCTCGGGGCGCATGCAGATAGGGGCGCCATACATATATAAAAAATATATATCAATCTATCATAAGTCAAAAGGACCCATGAGACTAACATGTATTTAAATGTAAATTAAAAGTATGGTACGTCATATTTTATACTGTTAAAAATTCAAGTTTACATTTTCAACCTCATTGAAATTTTTTTGGTTGAAACAAAAATGTTTCCTATAAAAATTATATTTTCAACTTTAAAGTTCAAACTTTTAACCTTTCATTGGTTGAAATCAATCTTAATATATAAAATTCTTCTGTACATGGCTTTGTCACTGAACTCCTCCAAAACGGCTAAATCGATTTGAATGAAATTTGTTGAGTACATGCAGCTGGGTCTGTAGATGGTTTGTATCTAAAGTTTGACCCGGTAGGTGGCGCTGTTATTGCTGTGGGAGTGTTTAAAGGGGTATTTGGGATTATAACTCAGAAACGAATTGAGAAATTGTCATGATTCTTTCACTTCACCATTAATTTTTATGCATACGAAATTACAAAAATACAAATTTAATAAAAATAAACAAATAAAAAAATGTTAAACTTTTATGATAGTTAGGCTTGATTTTTCGATCGCATAAACCGTTTTTAAATTTTACCGATAGAAACTTTAAACAAATCCTACATTTATGCATATCATATGAAAGAACATGTGGTGACCGTGGCATGCAGGTTAAGTGTGTGGCTACGCATGCTCGGAGCCCGGGTTCGATCCCCAGCCGCGGCGAAAAAGTTTTTTCAATAAATAATTTTTCTGATCGGTCACCACCTCTCTGCAGACAATGGCAAACCTCAGAGAGTAAAAAATGCCATGTAAAGCTTCTTGAGAACATGAACCCTAGCCGTTCGGAGCCAATTTTTTTTTTTTTTTTTTTTATATGAAAGAACATTAAAAAAGCCTTTTTTGGTTTAAAATATTTTTTATACAACAATTATATCTATCAAAGTTTTTTGCGAAAAAATGCCATGTAAAGCTTCTTGAGAACATGAACCCTAGCCGTTCGGAGTCGGCAAAAAACATGTAGGTCCAGTTCTCGGTCAATTGTGTTCAAACATTTAATAACACACACAACACATACCACGTTTATCCGACGCTTCAAGTCGATATAATCGAAGTCGCTTCGACTCAAACCATAAACTGAACCTCAAACCGTCTTGAAAGTTTCAAAGCGATTCAGTAAGACCTCATTTTAAATCGGTTCTTAAAATTTCAAGTCGCTTTGAAAGTACGCATAAACAAGTTTTTATTTTGCAACCGTTCTGAAAATCGTTCGCAGTGTTCTAGCTGTCAAACTTTGTTGAGCACAGTGACAGAATGTACATTGACTTGTCAAATTGTGAAAACGCTTCTACAATCGCTTTCACTGTAACCGACTCAGTGTTTTTGTATAAACACTCTACTTTTAACCGTACTGTGACAAAACGAAATAAATGAATGCGCTTTAACGTGCCGGATAAACGTGGCAACAATTGATCATAAGAAGCTCGGTCAAAGTCCTTTCAAGGGCTGAAATGGCCAATTTGTTTTTTTTTTTTATATGAAAGAACATTAAAAAATCCATTTTTGGTTTAAAACATTTTTTATACAACAATTATTTCTATCAAAGTTTTTTGCGAAATAAAGAAATTTGTTAAGGATTTTTTTTTTGGAAAATTATAAGATCTAGAAGGAAAACGAAAATGAAAAAGATAGAAAGATAATTGGATGGACAATTAATCAAAATTACATAAAAAAAGAAATGAATGGAATTCTTTGTAACATGACCGAGTAATTCAATTTCAAAGTCAGCACTTTCATTTTTGATTGTTTTTTTTTTCTATTTCAACAGAAAATAAAATAAATACTGAAAACTTTTTGTAGGAAAGTTTTTTTGGAGTCAATTTCTTAGAAACTTAAAGCAACTTGCATGTTCTTATAGAAAACAAAATTTGTCTAATAAATGACATCTAACAAAGAATGTTACTTACCACAAAGGTATGCAACTACCAAATTGCAATAACATACTTTGAAAATTCTTGCATGGCAAATTATTCACCTTAAATATTTAAGGTGTTGGATGAATTTGAATTGGATGAGAACCTAAGTATGTTTGGCGATGCCAAAGAATGTCCAATATTTGGGTATAAATGGTTATATATAAAAACGTGGCGATTGAGGCACTAACTGTGTATGGCTTTGGTGCCGAAGGGCCTTGGTTCCCCCAATGAAGATAATGACATACCCCAGAGAATTATAAATTCCATGAAAAGCTTATTGAAAACATACTGTTTAGCCGTTCGTAGTCGGTATAAAACAAATAGGTCCAGTTTTTGATCCATTTTGTACAAAACTTAAAAAACGCACAGCAAAATAGCTCATAAGAAGCTCTAATAATGTCCTTTCAAGTGCTGAAATAACCAAATTCTTTTGGATTTCTGTATAAAGAAAAGTACAAAATTTGATAATAATTGCGTGAAAAATTGGGAGCATTTTGTTATGATTCAGAGGGTTTTTTATACACTCAACATGTAAGGTCAGGGTATATTAACTTTGTGCAAACGTTTGTTACACCTAGAACGAAGCGTGTTCGCTAAAGAAAAGTGTAAAATGGGTGTGATCCGTTCATGAAAACGTCCACCTCCCATACAACTCACATTATTAAAAGGTTCATATTTGATCTCCGGAGATGAAACTTCGCATAAAAGCATTTTATATCAAAACTAAGGTGTGCACAAAAAATGAGCCTCATTTGCCCACCAACACGCCCACCTCCCATATAACCCACTATGGTAAAAACTCTATAAAGCGTTTTATGTAAGAGCTACAAAGGTAAAACTTGGTATGTAAGATTATTGTATCAAAAGTAAGATGTGTTCACAAAATGAACCTCCCATATAACCCACAATATTAAAAACACTATTACATAAAAGGGTTCATATTTGAGAGATCAAACTTCTTGTGGGAGCATTTTATATCATAACGTTTTCAAAAAGTTTTCAAGTGTGCACAAAAAATGGGCATCATCAGCACACCAACGAGCTCACCTACCATACAAACATTAGTGAAACCTGTATTAATTCTATAGGTACATATAATGCATGGATTTTGATAGGAAGTTACGTCTATTTGTTTTAGTATTTTAATATATATTTAAATGTTATAGAAGGTGTAGGGTATTTCATGGTCGGAATAGACTGACTTAAGACTTTATTTGCTTATTTTATCTGTATATTAAAAATCACATGTCACTATGATGGTATTCACTAATATCCAAAGCCACACAACCGATTTAAAAGAAACTTTGTGAATGTATATATTTGGTTTGAGCTTGAAAGATAGTTTTTTTAAAGATCGTTTTTTACAAAAAGTTTTTATTATGTCAACGGATTTTTTTTAGTCTTAATCAGACCGCCACAAATATGAACTTTCATCCAACGCTTCAATGTTTTTAATGCAATTTCAAGTATTTGTAAAGAAATATGGGGTCAAAGTAAATGTTTGAAATGAGTTTACATTAATAAAAATCAAAGTTTTCAAATTATTAACCAAAAAAGGAAATTTTACCAGAAAATTTTAAAGGAAAAAATGACTAGAGTTGGGCATTTTACCGTTTCATATCTCATAACCAACACATAAAAGGCAGCACAAGACTCGAGCTGCGCCGGGTACTAAAAGCTAGTATATATACAGTGGCTCACAGCTTATTTCGTGCAGACGATGTGTTTAAGTTTGAAATGCTATAACTTGGTAACTAGTACTGGTAATGAAAAAATTTAAACGACATTTGTATGCTAGAAATTATATATTTATATAGAAATTTTCATTTCTTTATATAAAAGTTTACTAAAAAGATAATTAACAAAAAACTGAAAAAGCAGCAAAATTCAACGTCACAGCTTATTTCGTGTACACTGTTTTTACATGTAAGCTCTTGAACGTGATGCCGTTAGTTTATTGTTTTCTTTCGCTGTTTTTTCTTTACTATGTCGCGATTCTTGTGATCGCAGTTAGCAGTTATTTTAAGTGTGAATTTAAAACCTTAAGTGCACAAATTGATTTGTTTTAAAAATGGGCCGTCGCACAACAATATAACTGCGCGAATTAGTTTTAATTCACTTTAAAAAAAAAAAAAGCCAACGGAAAATAGCTAAAATAGTAAATTTGAGACCCTCTGCAGTGCAGTACATCATCCAGCGCTTTTTGTACGAAAATCGTGTGGCTGATAAGGGCAGAAATGTTCCAAATAAAATATTTACAGAAGCGGACGAGCGACTTATTCTGCAATTGGCTTGAGGAAGTTGAGAAGGAGTTAGGCAAGAAATGCTGTGCCGAAACAATTCGTCGTCTGCTGCGGGCCAACGAGTTTAATGGTCGAGTAACACGCAAGAAACCTTATATTAATAAACAAAATCAGCTTTGTCTACTGAACTTCGCCAAATAACACGTTTTATATACTAGGACATTCTGGAATAGACATTAATTTTCTCGAGCGAGTCTAAGTTCAATATTTTTGGCACCAACGGAATGCACTATGTGTGGCGTAAGGCTAATACCGAGCTGAAACAATAAACATCTCAAGCCTACAGTTAAACATGGTGGCGGCAGCGTAATGGTTTGGGCATATATGGCTGTATCGGGCGTTGGAAAATTAGTTTTAATTGAATGCATTATGGACATGGCAATGCACCTAGATATTTTAAAAGAAAATTTGCTTCAAAGTGCCGACACCTTGGGCGTAAGAGAGACATTTCGGTTCTACCAGGACAACGACCCAAAACATAAATCGAGAATCGTCCAGTCATGGTTGATTTAGAATTGCTCGCATCTTATGAATCCGTCTGCACAGTCACCCGACTTAAATGTAATTGAAAATTTATGAGGAATTTTGGAGAGTGGCATTCGCAAGCGGAATATTTCCAATAAAAACGACTTAAAAAATGCCTTAATGGAGGAATGGCCACAAATACCCCCAGAGATTACAAAAAAGATGTAGAAGATGCTTAAAGATAATGAAAATAATAAAAATAATAATAATAATCATAACGAAAAAAACATTAATAATAATGTTAGTAATAATAATATTACTGTAGGACCTCAGTTGATTGCCCCTTTATCTGAAGTGCCAGTTATTTCTGTAACTAATGATAATGCTGTATCTGAAATTTCAGATATTCCTATCATAAATTTGGTTACTGCGCCATCCATTGCACTTCAACCTTCAACTGAGCCAACTACTCTAAGAGCAGTTTCGAGGACTAAGAACATTTTCATTTCGAGATTACAACCCGACACATCAACTTATGATATTCTGACGTTTGTCGAACAATGTAACTTAATACCCCAAAATGCTTTCCGTTCATGTAAGAAAATTGGCAATAAGCCCACCCACGCCTCATTTATTCTCACAGTTGCAGCCGAAGTTTTTACAGCTGTTCTCAATTCGAATATGTGGGCCGATAATATTCTCGTTTCAGAATTTAAACCTAAAAACAAGGCTAGGCGCTCAAATAATATAGCCCGTAGGAACCAAAAAAACTAAATAGGCTGTCCCTTTACTATCAAAATGTAAGGGGATTGCGCTCCAAAACGCGAGACTTATTTCTTTCTACTCAGAATTGTTCTGAGGACATTATCGCGTTTACTGAAACGTGGTTGAATGAAAGCATTACTGACTTGGAATTGTTTGACAATAGTTTCCAAGTATTTAGAAAGGACAGATACGCCAGCAATATTTCTTCTGTTGGTGGTGGTGTTCTTATAGCTGTAAGGAACTGCTTTGTTAGTTCCTTTGTTGATATACCCTGCGCTTCTAATATTGAACTAATATGCGTTAAGGTTATACATTGTAGCTTAAATGTATACATAATTAATGCATATGTTCCTCCAAACAGTAGTGTAGAGGTTTATACAAGTCTGGCTGATTGTCTAGACTATATTCTTAATATTCTTGACGTTAATGACGACATTTTATTGTTGGGCGATTTTAATCTGCCCGACTTAAAATGGCATTCTTCTGACGATGATACATTTTTTTGTGCATCTAATGCGAAGACTCTTGGGGAGCATATATTTGTTGACAGTATATGTTCTGACTTACAACAAGTGAGTTGTATTTATAATAGTCTGGAAAGACTTCTTGACCTGGTCTTAACTACGGACAGTAACAATGTCATTGTTAAGAGGGCCTTCCATGCTCTTACTACTATTGATGCATATCATCCACCTTTGAGTATTTGGTATAAATCGGATAGGGAGAATATAGTTAATTCGAGTTCAATGGACAAGGTTTATGAATTCAATTTTAAAAAAGCTGACTTTTTGAAGTTGAATCATTTACTTCACAGTAAACTTAACGTTATTTTAGAATATATAAATGAACATAATCTGGATGAATCCATTAATTTTTTTTATTTGGAACTCTTTGCTGTAATTTCTCAGTCTGTACCATATAGCCTCAAATTTGCAAAGAACTCGGCGTACCCTTGGTACACAAAAGAGTTGAAAACACTTCGCAATAACAGGAATAGGGCATGGAAGAGATATGTCTGTAGTTTGGACTCAAATGACCTAGAAATCTACAAACGTTTGTTTCTGGAATTTCAAAATCTTTCAGCTGTTTTATATAATGAATATTTAGACAATATTAAGCTGAGAATATTGTCTGATCCAAAGAGATTTTGGGGGTTCATAAATACTAAGAAAAAATCTGATGGATTTCCTTCATCCTTCAAAACTCTTGATGGATTTACGGACGATCCTTCTATAATTTGTGGCCTTTTTGCCAATCTCTTCAAGGAATCTTTTTGTTCAGATTCATTTAACCCTGATGAAGGTTACTTTGACTACATGAACTCTTCACCCAGGGTCTCTTTGGAATCTATATCCTTTACCTCTGAGGATATTTTAAAGTATATTGGGACAATCGATGACGATTTTGGCGCTGGACCTGATGGAATTCCTGCCGCAGTGTTAACTCAATGCGGATCCGTTTTGTGTCAACCACTTTCTTTATTATTTAATAAATCAATTACAGAATGTTATTTTCCAGTTTTTTGGAAAAAATCATTTATAAGTCCTATATATAAAAAAGGTTGCAGAAATGATGTTAATAATTATAGGCCCATCGCTAAGCTTTCGTCTATTCCCAAACTTTTTGAGCGAATTGTGTACGATCGTGTTAAAATTCATTGTGGAGAAGTCATAACAACTCGTCAGCATGGTTTTGTTAATGGAAGATCCACTGTGTCTAATCTTCTCGATTTTACAACATTCTGCTTAAATTCAATGGAATCTAGTAACCAAGTCGACTGTATTTACACTGACTTTAGTAAAGCATTTGATAAATTACCTCATGATTTAATCTTATTCAAACTAAAGTTAATGGGATTTCCACATTATTTTGTATGCTGGATAAAATCGTATTTGACTGAGCGATCTTATCAAATACGATTCCGAGGGGTGTTGTCTTCAGAATTTATTGCTGAATCAGGTGTTCCTCAAGGTAGCCACCTTGGTCCACTTCTGTTTATTTTAGCAATTAATGACGTCACACACGTCATTGAACACTCTCGTCTGCTGATTTATGCAGACGATATGAAAATATACAGAAAAATAAATACTGAAAATGATTCTAACCTACTCCAGGCTGATCTGAAATCCTTTGAAGTTTGGTGTTCTAAAAATAATATGTTTCTCAATCCTAGTAAATGCCAAACTATGACCTTTTCGCGAAAAAGGAATAATTTATTATTTGATTACAATATAAAAGATACTGCTTTAAGTCGTGTAGATGTGGTCAAAGACCTTGGTGTATGCATGGATCCTAAGTTATCGTTCAATATTCATATTGATAATATATGTAAAAAAGCGTCTTCAATGCTTGGATTTATAAAACGCTGGGCCAAAGAATTCAATAGCACGATTACAACTACAACGTTATATTATGCAATTGTGCGTCCTCACTTGGAGTACGCAAGTCAAGTCTGGTCCCCAAGTTATAATGTGCATGTTGAACGAATAGAGAGGATCCAAAAACGTTTTGTTCGGTTTGCTCTAAGGGGCTTAAGTGGAACTGATATCTTAAACCTTCCTCCTTATGAGGATCGTTTGAAACTATTAAGAATGCAGTCACTAAGTGAGCGAAGGAGGTCCGCAGATATCGTGTATTTACACCAACTCATGACCGGTGTTTTCGATTCTCCGGAAATTCTTTCTCTCATTAATTTTAACTCTAACCGTAGAAGCAGTAGAAACGCTAACACTTTAATTTATTTACCTTTTAGTAGAACGAACTATATGTCAACTGCTCCTTTAAACCGCATGAGTACCTTTGTTAACAACTGTAGCGTTTTTGATGTTAACTTGTCAAAAGGTCAACTCAAAAGTAGATTAAAAGCTATTCTGTAATTAGATCTATGTGTGCATGGTTAGTAGTTACGTCTTGTGTTGTCCCTGAGCCCAACCCAAACTTTGGTGGGTAAATTTTTTCCACATTAACTTTGTTTTTAGCCACTGGAATCTTTATCATTAAAACTTTTTGATGCTTTGGACTGTGGCTTCAAATGAGTTAATGCTGAGAAAGTGCGAAAAAGCTGTAGTAGCTAAACTCTTTTTGTTATTGCATGATAAAAAAAAAAAAAAAAAAAAAAAAAAAAAAAAAAAAGATGTAATTAAACAAAATGGTGGCCACACAAAATATTAAAAAAGACAAGCATATAACATTTTCTTAAGATTCACGAAATAAGCTGTGACGTTGAATTTTCTGCATTTTCAGTTTTTTGTTTATTATCCTTTTAGTAGGTTTTTATATAAAGAAATGAAAATTTCTTTATAAATATATTATTACTAGCATACAAATGTCGTTTACATTTTTTCATTACCAGCACTAGTTACCAAGTTATAGCATTTAAAAGTTTAACACATCGTCTACACGAAATAAGCTGTGAGCCACTGTATAAAATAAGAACCTAAAAGACGATTTTTTTCAACGTTTTTTCACTATTTGAGTCAAGTTTTTAAATTTTTTTGTTTTTTTGTTTTAAAATTATTTAAACGAAGGGTACTAATTTTTCATTCTTAATCTTTCATTTATTTATGTCAAATTTTCAATTTATATAAGTAATTATTTGAATTTTTCAACTTATAGTAATAAAACAAACAACCTTTCAGTTGAATTTATCAACTCTTAAGCATAGTACTCTGTTCGGTTTTGCGTGAAGTTCCACTCAAATCTCCATACAAAAAACAAGTAAAGAAAGTCTAAAGTCGGTCTAGGCCGACTATGAAATACCCTAAACCCAATTTTCAAAAACAAAAAAATTTTTATTGTAAATGGGCGTCTCCGTGGGCGGATGAAGCCTATATTTTATATGCATTTAAATGTTGATGAAAAATGTACACATACCAAGTTTTATTCCTGTAGCTCACAGTTAATGCCTTTATTGTGCTTTCGCTATGGGAGGTGTGCGTATAAATGGACGGACTACTCCCAATTTTTGAACACACCTTAGTTTTGGTATAAAATACATACATACCAAATTTGATCTCTCTATGACAAACATAACCTTATTTATTGAGTTTTAATCTTTTTGGGTTGCATGGGAAGTAGGCGTGCTCGTAGGCGGATGACGTCCATTTTTCAAAACCATATTTTTCTTGTCATAAAAAACATACGTGCCAAGTATTAGCTCTGTAAGTCAAACAGAGGCTTCTTTATTGCGTTTTCAATTTTTGGGTTGTATGGGAGGTGGGCGTGTCTGTGAGCGGATGATGTCCATTTTTCAAACAAATCTTTTTTTGTTATAAAAAACATATGTGCCAAATTTAAGCTCTTTAGGTTAAACACAGGCTTATTTATTGCGTTTTAAATTTTTGGGTTGTATGGGAGGTGGGCGTGTCCGTGAGCGGATGACGTCCATTTTTCAAAGACATCTTTGTGTTGGTATAAACCACATACATATCAAATTTTATTGTTGTAGTTTAACTATGAGCTGAGTTATGCAGTTTTCAATTTTCGCGTTGTATGGGAGGTAGGCGTGTCCGTGGGCGGATGATGTCCATTTTTCAAAACCATCTCTTTTTTATTATAAAAAACATATGTGCCAAATTTAAACTCTTTAGGTTAAACACAGGCTTATTTATTGCGTTTTCAATTTTTGGGTTGTATGGGAGGTGGGCGTGTCCGTAAGCGGATGACATCAGCCTAAGGGTTCAAAAGTTTACTTTTATTTAAATTTTGCAACTTTTTCGGTTGAAGAATTGGACTTCTAGTTGAATTGTTGTAGTTGAGTTGAATAAGTCTACTTTTAATTAAATTTTTCAACTTTTTCGGTTGAAAGGTTGATCTTTTATTTGTATTGCTAACTACTTGGGTTGAAAAAGTCAACATTTTTTTTGAATTTTTAAATTTTTTCGGTTAAAATTTTCGTTTTGAACTTCGTAGTTGAAATTTTCGACCATTTCATTGCATAATTTAACCAAAAATTTTAATTATTCTACTTTAATAGTTGAGAATTTCATATTTTTTCTCTTTTTTTTTTTTGCTTTTAGGTCTAAATTTTCTACATTAAGTCTTTTCAACTTATTTAGATGAAATTTTCATTACTTATATATTTAATTGTTTCCTCTAAATAAAGTTGAAAATTTCACATTTTTTGGAAAGAATGCGCATTACAATGTTTAAAGTTGAAAAAGTCAACAAGTGTGTGGCTTGCATGCCCAGAGCCTTGGCCTAGGGTGCCACAAACTCTCGGGCCGGCCCTGACTTCAAGAACAATTTATGAAAATAAAATTTAATAATTTTTGTGAGAATAAAATGATCTAGCTCATTTAATGCACTCAACTGTTTTGGTGCACGATATCTATCTATATTAGCGATATTTTTCGCTAAATGGGTTGCTTCGTGAAGCTCATCCCTGTATGCGAGAGACTTCTCGTAGCCTCAAAAAAAAAAGTCTAGTTGGTCAAACGCCAAGATCAAACGCATAATCTTGGCAGTAATTGAACTACTCCAAAATAAGAGATTAATTGCTCACCAAACTCTCCCCCAAACAGGTCCATGGTATCGCGTGCCGTCTGGCATGTAAACCCCCTCCAATTTGCCACTTTGGGCAAAAATAAGCTTGTAATCATCGCACGGTACCTTAATCCATTGAATGTAAATTTTCCATATTCACTATTTTTTGGCCAAATGATGCCGCCGACCCACAAACCGTATAAAACAGTGGATTGGCAGCTATTGAACTGCCTCTGGCTGCACTTCTAACCAAATTTGGCAATTCCGTTGTACTAAAAACAACTTTTCGATAAAAAAGTGGATTTTCATACAACTTTTCTAAGACTCATTCAACTAACATACGACGCAAGCTTTATTTGTATGGTTTCATACTGAGGTCCTTACGTAAAATGTTCCAGGTGGTCGAACATAACACAAGCCAATTTGTTAAGAACGGCGGCCAATTGAAATATTGCGATCTTCATTGACACTAGCCGATACAGCTGCAATTTTCTCTTCGGTATGCACTCGCCGCATACGGGTTTGTAGATTAATGTCCAATAAAGTGAAACGGTGCGAAATTTGATGCCTTGAATAGCCCGTTCGGTGAATCCGATTATCACGATTATAAAATGAACATATTTTACGAAAAATATTTCTCGCAGAGCACGAATTATGATAATAAAATTTTTGCAAGCGGTGTTCGTTTGTTAGTCTATTCAAGGTGAAATGCTAAACCTTACTGAGCATTTTTGGTTTGCCACATGTTACGAATCACGCTTGAGGTGTCAAAAAATGTACACTGCAAAAAAAATCACCCTTTATAAGCACATTTAACCCTGAAGCGACTGTGTGATCTAAATATTCCTTTTGGAGAATATAATAGCGTTCATTCTGGAAGTTTTGTTTCAAATAAGGTTTTTTGAAAATGGCGTCAAAATTTGTCCGTGGGCCGTAAAGGGAAAAATGAAAACTACTTTCCACCACAACCCAGCAAAAAAAAGTGCTTTCAAAAGAAGCTAAAGTGGAAGGCGAAGTCGTGAGTTCCATCCCTTCTACTTTCATACCCAAAAGGCATTCTTTTAACTTATAAACGTCATTGGGAGGAATGCTTTCTTTTATCGTCTCTAAAAGTGCTTCCAGAATTTTTCAATGGAAGATTTCTTTGAGGCCTTTTATGAAACAATTCTAGTAGGTATTTTCCAGGAAAACTTTAAAAAGGCATTTTATGATTTAGAAGACATAAGATAAAATGCTTTTAAAAAATATTTTACCATTGCCTGGCACAAGCCATACCATGGAAGCATTCTTGGACGCTGTTTAAATAGCATTTTAGAACTTAAAGAGAATGCACCCCCTGAAAGCACTTTTCAATAAGGCTGAGTAGAAGCACAATTGGATTTTTAGAAAATCTTATGGAAGCAGTGTATCTAAGAATGCATGTCAAGTTTGTATCAAATATTTAGCTAGGTCGTGGTTGATTCGAATGTGATAGTCGTCGCCAAAGGTGGTGCCAAGGTACATAAGCTGTTTGACTAATTCGAAGTTATATTTGTCTGCTGTTATTATTAGAAACAAAAAATTGAAAACCTATATGAGAGCCTGACGCCCCAATTCCCTGTCGGCAGATAGCATATACTTTGTTTTGCCCTCGTTCACCGTCAACATCAGAGTACACAAGAAGCTAGACATTTTTGTAAAATATGGTGCCATTGCAATGTGCATCTGCTTTTCGTAAGATCCCGTCCATGACAAGAGATCGCGTTGTCTGACACCTCGTCCAGTATAGGCAGATACATGTATTGTCGGAGGTACATGTATTGCTCAACGTCATCCAGCAAAGTTTTATTAACTTTGCAGGTATACCGAACTCAGACATTATTGCTTACAGGTAATCCCGAATCGGGCAATCCCGAATCAAATTATATCGAACGCAGCTTTATAAACAACAAAGAGATCGTTGGTTTTGATTTGGTTTTTGTGGGTTTTTCCAGGATTTGGCGTAGTGTAAAAATCTGTTCTATGGTGGACTTGCCAGGTCGAAAGCCACATGATAAGGTCCAATCAGTGTTTTGGTATGAAGCTTCAATCTTTCACTCAAACGCTTTTCAAACAATCTTTAACGCTCGAAAGAACCTTTTACGCGATGGAAATAAGACTGAATACTTCGGTAATTGGTGCAGATTGTCGGGTCTACTTTTTTTTAAATATAGGACAAAGCTTACTCAGATTGCAATCGTCGGGCATGCTTATCGCTTGCCATATTTTGCTGATGAGTTGATGCATGCATCTTATCAATTCACCGACGCCGGTTTTAAACAATTCAGCAGCCAGGCGTCAGCACCTGCGGCTTTGTTGTTTTTGAGTCGCCGGATAGCAACTTTATCCTCGTCATGTTGGTATTATGTTGGACTGCATTTCTTCAAGGGCGGAGTTGTTGAGATCGTCGCCCGCAAACACATTGGAAAAACGCTGCCTTTATAATCTCAACGCGCACTGCATATCTGTAACCATATCACCATTTTCATCTCTGTAAGTGGATTGTCTGGGCTTGAGTTAGACGCTTAACCTGTTGGTAGAATTTTCAAACATCCTTCTTACCCTGGTACACCTCAATTTCCTCACGCTCACGCATCTCCTGTTTTTTACGTCTGAAAGGCGTCCCTTCCTCTTTTTGCAATAGTTTTCATGCATGCATCGCGTTGCAGCTGACTGCAGCGTCTTCTTATATGCGGCGTATTTTGCTGATATTACGTTGCGACACTCCTGGACATACCATTGGTTCCAAGAGTTAGGTTGGTTGAGCTTAACCGAGAGTTGAATGAAGTAGGCCTCGGCATCCGTCCGACATCTAGCTTTCGTTGTATGCCTGTGCAAATATTCTTCGCATTGCACAATCACATGCGGATCTTGGCAGCAACAAGAGAATAGTTGGAGTCAATATTGATCCCCCGAAACATCCAGTATGCTTTAAGTGTGCCTTCCGTCGATCACAACATAATCAATTTGGGTCCGCATTGTTTTGATCCGGGGTCAACCCTGGTGGCCTTGTGGATATCGCGATGTTTGAATCTGGTGCTCAATCAGTCTTAGACTGTTGTTTGAAGTAGTCTCGTGGAGACTGAATTGACCATCAGTGGAGCCAAAAATGCCTTCTTTTCCGACCTTCACGTTGAAATCTCCAAGGACTATTTTTACGTCGTGGGCTGGGCAGTGATTATGCACGTCCTCTAGGCATGCATAGAAGGCGTCCCTGACATTATCGTCTTTTTTCTCCGTAGGGGCGTACGCCCCGAATAAATGAGGCTTATGTAGAAGAATTTCTCCTTGATGCGGACTGTCACCAGCCTTTTGTTCACAGGTGTGAACCATGAAACAAGGGGGCGTAGTTTCTGGCTTACAACGAATTTGCATCCAAATTCTTGCTTTTCCGCATGTCAGCTGTAGTAGATACCGCAGTCTGCTTCCTTAAAGAGAGTCATTCCATTGCATCTCCTGGATGGTGGTGATGTCAGCCTTTATGTTAAGGAGGGCTTCTGCCAATTGGACAGAAGCATTTTCCTTATAAATGGTACGGACATTCCAGGTGCATATCCGTAAATCATTGTCCGTTTTTCGTTTGCGGTTGTCGTTAATGTAGTAGAGATTCATATCCGAGGCTGGTTTTGTTTTTATTTAGGCAATTCTAATGTGTTGGGGACCCTAACCCTGCGCACATTCCATTTGTAAGGTCATGTAGAGATCTCCTCAAGTTAAGAGTTTACAGGAAACAGGGAGTTTTTGACTTGATTGAGATACTTGCATCATAAACCATCGGAAATGTATGTTCTGGTGAAGGAAGTTAAAAAAAAAGGAAGGTAAAATAAAGTAGGCCTGGGGATTTAATCTTTTCAACCTATTTTAAATGTTTGTTTTTTGTTTATATTAAAAACCATTTTTTAAAGCTAAGGAGCAAGTGCCCCAACCTCACCACATTCCTAACGGACAACAAGATATTCTAATATGAGGTGTGTCGTTTTAAGTAGCATATCTCTTAAGCATTAACTCTGTGAGTATTTAACAGATTAAAAAGATTAAGAATATTCACATCAAAAATTTTAATTAAAATCAGATACAATTCAAGGACAGCTTTTAATCTTCCCCTATAAATAGCTTACACTTTTTATCTCTATGATAAGAACACATACTTAGCGAACATATCATATTTTCAATCAAGAAAATTCGCGTTATTTTAATTCTCAAAACATTTATTTTTAATTTGTTTAAGTGTTGTTTTTTTTTCAATGACAGTTCATAGTTCGATTAGATCACAGATTGTAATTGTACTCTGTTTCATATTTTTAAATTCACTTATAAATTATCTACCCGAAAACGTTCGCAAAACTATCACTTTAACCCAAATCTTTACTTGTGGTCCGGGTATTAATAAAACTTTGATTTAAGAAAGCTTAAACAGAAAGAGAGAACTTAACTTTCAAGTGGATTTATAAACATGAAATAAAGTGTGTTGTCATGCACTTGAAAATCCAAAATCATCGATTAATCAAAAATGTCAATTGGTTAATTCAATACAAAAAACAAAATTTTTGACACTTTCTTGACAATTTCAGCGATTATCATTAAATGATGTGAAACACTTTAAATATTAAACTCTAAATTAACTAAATTAAAATAAGAACTAAAAGAAAAATGATTAAACTTACTCGTATAAATAGAGCTGTGTGGTTCGAAATAATTCAGTGGTAATTCATAGTTCATCTACTATCCAAAGTAAAAATGAAGTTTGCAGTCTTTGCTCTAATTGCTGGATTTTGTCTGGTGGGCGTTAATGTAAGTTCATTTTATATGTTTCATATGAATCTGAATGTTCTGATTGCGTTACATCACATTTTTGGTCTATCATGGAAAGAAATTATATTCACATAATAAACAAGAATGTGTTCTTATAAAGTATCTTGACATAAATTTAAACGATTTTTGCTTGTATTTTTCCCAAATAGGCTGCCTCGATATCCGAGGAACTCTCCGATGATTATGTAGAAATTGAAGGTCAAACTTTTTGGAAGCCCATGTACTGGACTTTCAAGAAAGTTTTGCGTACCGCTAAATATCTTCATTGCTCTATCGATGTCGTCTTTAAAATGGAGAGAGCCACAGAAAGTTATATTGCGAAACTCCACTCCTGCACTACTGATTTTACCAAGGATCTTGAGAACGTTGCCGCGTCCTTGAAACAAGTTATTGATACAGCCAACAACATCCTAAATATTAACTCTAAAATTTGCAATTTTCCAAATCCAAGCGAAACATTGATTGCTGTGCCAGAAGAAAATGCGGAACCTGAAGAGCTGTATACCAAATGGAGTTGCTACTGGAAGCTATTGAAACAGTTTGACAATCTCGAACATCAAATTGTAGCTGCAACAAAATTGGTTCTGGCTATCCCCAAAAATGGATCTGATACTGGTGTATGCATGGTAGATGCAACTAATGTACTTACAACCACTTATGACAGTTTTAATGATCTGATTAAGGGTTGCACCGTGTCAAAAAAGAATTAATATATTACACAATAAATATTGATAATTCAGAATAATATCATCTGGTTGATGGTCAAGTAAAAAAAGACGTTTTTTTTTAATTATTAAAAACTCATTTGTGAAACTTAATAAATGAATTTACTTTCAATCCACCAAAAGTGCATACCAAAAGTACATACCGGCAGTAGGGTTAGTAAAGTGATATATGAAGATCTTTAGTCAGGGGTTTTGATACCCTGGAACCCTAAATTTTGTGAAGTTCAACAAAAAAATGCTATTGAAAAAAACAAAAATTCGGGATGGCGTGGGGTTAAGTTGTACCGCCTCGGCGTAAAAAATAGGTGAAATGTGGAAAAATTATACCAAACCCTCCATAACTACCCAAGTGTTGCCCCAGTTGTTCGACCAACTCTCATTCAATTTTTTTCCTCAAAATTTTACCGCAACATTCCTACCTCCTGTCTTCACCCCCTAAGAGAACCCCATACAAAATTGATATTTTTAAGGAAATTGGTCCCCACCACTCCCAGGGTGCGCCTAGAAGGGTAAAATGTGTGAGTGACTCTCATTGTTTTATTTTCTTTGCAACATATTATCCCAACATACTTATCCTCTATTTCAAACCCTTAAGGAGCCCCCTATACACATTTTTTTATATTTTTTATAAAATCGGTTTACATCGCTCCCAGCGAGCCTTAAAAAATGCTCAAATTAGAGACATTAAGTTTACTTCTCCAAATTTGTTTCGAGCTCTCCAGAGAGCTCAGTCGTTTTCCAACGAATAAAAATGATAAATTGGAAAATCTGCGGGGACTGAGCTACAAGCTGCCAAAAGGGTCACAGGTTTCGGATAGTGGACGGCCTCTAGATATGGAGGTTAGCCACTTTTAGCGGTCCCAGACAAGTAGCGGGTGACCAGCTAGTGTTTGGTAGGGCGTGGTGTTAGTCAGGCACTGCGTCTTGCTCGAAAAAACAACATAGCCCGCAACTGGCACTGTCACGGCTATTTGGAGCCACCTTAGAAGCTGGCATGTCCAAAACTCCTTGCCTCCTCTAGTTTCTAAACCAAACAAGACCTTAAAAATGGAATATGCTGCCCAGTGAAAACCAAACCAGCCTCGGATATGAAACCCTACTGCTTTGACGACCACCGCAAACGAAAAATGGACAATAATTTATGGATATACACCTGGAATGTTCAGACCCTTTATAGGGAAGGTGAATCTACCCAACTGGCGAAAGCCCTCGTAAAAATAAAGGCTGACATCACCACCATCCAGGAGATAAATCGTAGGAAAATACGCCGCATATAAAAAAACGCTGCAGTCAGCTGCAACGCGAACCAGAGGAAGGAAGAGAGACGCCTTTTAAGACGAAAAAAAAACGGAGCAGGAAAAGCGTGAGCGTGAAAAAATTGAGTTTAATCAGGGCAAGAAGGATGGTCGAAAATTCTCACAACAGGTTAAGCGTCTAACCCAAGGTTTCAAGCCCGGTGCATCCACTTGTAGAGATGAAAATGGTAATCTAGTTATAGATGCGCAGTGCGCATTGAGTTATGGAGGCAGAATTTTTTTCCATTCTGCGGGCGACGATCTCAAAAATTCCATCCTTAGAGAATGCAGACCAACACTACCAATCGATGTTGATGGCTTCAAAAACAACAAAGCCGCAGGTGTTGACGACCTGGCTGCTGAATTGTTTAAAACCCATGGTGGTGAATTGATAAGGTGTATGCATTAACTCATTAGCAAAATATAGATAGGAGAAAGTATGCTTGACGATTAAATCTCAGTGTGCTGGGTCAAAGAAAAGAGACCAGACAATCTGCGCTAATTACTGAAGTATCAGTCTTAGTTCCATCGCATACAAGGTTCTCTCGAGTGTATATAAAGGATTGAAGCTGCATACCAAAATACTGATTGGACCTAATCAGTGTGGTCATCGACCTGGCAAGTCCAACATAGACCAGATTTTTACACTACACTAAATCCTGGAAAAACCCACGAAAATCAAATCGATGGGTGCCGAGCTCTTTGTTGCTTACAAAATAGGGATGCCCGAAATACATCAATGCATCGAAAAACCCCGATGTTTTTTCACAAAATTTCGATTTCGATGATTTTCCCAGACCCAGAGTCGATATCAAGTTAAGAAGAAAATTTAGGCTCTTAACTTGATAGTCCCCCGACAGACAAAACTAGTCCTTCAGATTTCAGTTTAGTGCTGTTCCCTCATCCCGCGACGTTTTATGGCGGTTCTACGGGATTCATACTGGGTCGAAGATTCAATGCGGAGGTTTAGGTTTAGTGCGTAAAAATCGCACACTCCCACCTGCACGGATGGGGCCTTTTAAAGGTTCCAACTTCGCGAATAAAATAAAAAATAAAACCTAAGTAAATAAGTAAGAATGACAAATACTGCTGTTGACGTCTGCGACCGAATAGATTGGATCAACGTCAGAAGGACTTTGATAAAACCAAAAACAAAGAAGTAATAGCACCTGCGATACTCCAGAATAAATGCAGGAGTTTTTTATCTGAACAAAATGCCGTGGATCACAATGCAGGTTTGATCTATCCTTGAGAAAACACGTGATCCACCGTGCAAATTTATCACTGGCACCATGTGCGATAACAGCCGATCTCACTAACTAAGGCAACGTATCGGTTTTTGTTTTCTCTCAGGTACACCATCATGTCGCCAGTAAAGCGTGCTCTGCAGAAACCATATTGGCTGTCACTAATGAGGTTGCAAGCTCATTTTTTGGTTTTCCGCCCAGTAGTTCTTAAAATTCTCTGATTTGCTATAAAATTTCCGACATAATCCATCAAAAAATTATGTTAAAATTGCTTTTGTGGTATTTTGCCATAAAATTTCCGACATAATCCATCAAAAAATTATGTTAAAATTGCTTTAGTGGTATTTCGGGGTTTTTCAATAGAGCGTGAAAAACCTTAAATACTTAATTGTGGATAGAATAGGGCGGCCTCGGCAGTCGAGTGGTAAGCGTGCTTGACTACCATCTCAGAGATCTCAGGTTCGAATTCCAGCCAGGTCATGGTTCTACGCCCTCACCTTTCTTAAATTTTTTTCTGCATTTCTAAGCATTTAAAAATAAATATTCAGCAATATAACTAAACAATTTTGGAAGTTGCAGTTGATGGTAGAAAAGTTTTAGGATTGAATTGCTTGATAACTTTAATTGATTGAGGTAAAGGCATAACATTTGTCTCAGATTCAAATTCGTATGTTGGTATAAATAGATCTGCCACCGATAGAATATTCTACATTTGTTTCACTTAATTCCTCCCTTTTCTACTTATTTATCACCAGGACCCGATTTTCAAACCAAGGCAGACTTGACTGAATATGTTTGACACCTGAAATCATTGGTTCAAAGTTAACAAAAAAAACATCTTACAAATAATACTCACTTATAGATATTTCGAGAACATTATGCAGATGTGGAGGACTTTGGAGCATTTTTGCTTTATTTTCCCCACACAAAAATAATTTTATTTCGAAGCAATAAACACTTTTTTAAGAGTACATTTCTACTGTTCTCAAATGTAACCCTGTTTGTGCCAAACAGATTCCGTAATTTGAACGCTCACTTTCTCGAACATAAACAAGCCGCCATATTGCTTATCACACAAGTTCACAGATGTAAAAGCCACATAAGCCTCGAAAAATTCAGATTAAAATTAATGACACTGATTTAAATCAATTTTGAAAGGACAGATACGCCAGCACTATTTCGTCTGTTGGTGGTGGTGTTCTTATAGCTGTAAGGAACTAACTACTTTGTTAGTTCCTTTGTTGATATACCCTGCGCTTCTAATATTGAACTAATATGCGTTAAAGTTATACTTTGTAGCTCAAATGTATACATAATTAATGCATATGTTCCTTCAAACAGTAGTGCAGAGGTATATATTTACAAGTCTGGCAGATTGTCTAGACTATATTCTTAATATTCTTGACCTTAATGACGACATTTTATTGTTGGGCGATTTTAATCTGCCCAACTTAAAATGGCATTCTTCTGACAATGATACATTTTTTTGTGCATCTAATGCGAAGACTCTTGAGGAACATACAGTGGCTCACAGCTTATTTCGTGCAGACGATGTGTTAAACTTTGAAATGCTATAACTTGGTAACTAGTACTGGTAATGAAAAAATTTAAACGACATTTGTTTGCTAGTAATTATATATTTATATATAAACTTTCATTTCTTTATATAATGGTCTACTAAAAAAATAATAATCAAAAAACTGAAAAAGCGGCAAAATTCAACGCCACAGCTTATTTCGTGCACTCCACTGAATCTTAAGAAAATGTAATATGTTTGTCTTTTTTAATATTTTGTGTGGCCGCCATTTTGTTAAATTAAATCTTTAATCCATTTACTGGCTATCCATTTACTCTACTAATTTTTTGTAATATCTGGGGGTATTTGTTGCCATTCCTCCATCAATGCATTTTTTAATTAATTTTTATTGGAAATATTCCGCTTGCGAACGCCACTCTCCAAAATTGCCCACAAAATTTCTATTACATTTAAGTCGGGTGACTGTGCAGGCGGATTCATAAGATGCGGGCAATTCCAAATCAACCATGACTGGACGATTCTCGATTTATGTTTTGGGTCGTTGTCCTGGTAGAACCGAAATGTCTCTCGTACGCCCAAGGTGTCGATACTTTGAAGCAAATTTTCTTTTATAAAATCTAGGTACATTGTCTTGTCCATAATGCCTCCAATAAAAAATAATTTTCCAACGCCCGATGCAGCCATACAGGCCCAAACAATAACGCTGCCGCCACCATGTTTTACTGTAGGCTTGAGGTGGTTATTGTTCAGCTCGGTATAAGCCTTACGCCATACATATTGCATTCCTTCGGAGCCAAAAATATTGAACTTAAACTCGTCCGAGAAAATGACGTCATTCCAGAATGTCCTAGAATATAAAACGTGTTATTTGACGAAGTTCAGTCGAAATAGCTGATTTTTTTTTTTTAATATAAGATTTGTTGCGTGTAACTCGACCATTAAACTCGTTGGCCCGCAGCAGATGACGAATTGTTTCGGCACAGCATTTCTTGCCCAACTCCTTCTCAACCTCCTTGGCCAATTTGGGACCCTAAAGCCTCAGATTTTCTACGATTTTTCGCAGAATAAGTCGCTCGTCCGCTTCTGTACATATTTTATTTGGAGCATTTCTGGCCTTATCAGCCACACGATTTTCTTGCAAAAAGCGCTGGATGATGTACTGCACTGTAGAGGGTCTCAATTTTACTATTTCAGCTATTTGCGGTTGGATTTTTTCTTTTTTAAAGTGAAATAAAACTATTTCGTGCTGTTATATTGTTGTGCGACGGCCCATTTTTAAAACAAATCAATTAGTGCACTTAAGGTTTTAAGTCCAGACTAAAAACAACAGTTAACTCCGATCAGAAGAATCAGGACATCAGTCAAGATAAAAACAGCGAACGAGAAAAAGAAAATAACGGCATCACGTTCAAAAGCTTACATGTAAAAACAGTGTGCACGAAATAAGCTGTGGCGTTGAATTCTGCTGCTTTTTCAGTTTTTTGTTTATTATCTTTTTAGTAGACTTTTATATAAAGAAATGAAAGTTTATATTTAAATGTATAATTACTAGCAAACAAATGTCGTTTAAATTTTTTCATTACCAGTACTAGTTACCAAGTTATAGCATTTCAAAGTTTAACACATCGTCTGCACGAAATAAGCTGTGAGCCACTGTATATACGTTGACAGTATATGTTCTGACTAACAACAAGTGAGTTGTATTTATAATAATCTGGAAAGACTTCTTGACTTGGTCTTAACTACACAGTAAAAAGTTTGAGGATAAATTTTATCTTTTTTATAACATTTCTCTCGTATAAACTTGTTTTATTCCAAATTTATTATAAGTTTTATCCCACTCCATATTATAAAACTTGCATTTCCACTCAAACAGCTTTTTTACACCAAAATAGTATAAATTTTATACCATAAATTTATAAAATCAAATATATATTCCAGTTATACACACGAAAAACTCACGGAGCCACTCGGCTTTCACGTACAAGTCGAGTTTTCGAAGCAACCGAACTTCAGCGATGCTAGCAGGCAATCAGTTTGCGTTTGTTTTTCAGTCAGTAATCATGTTATGCACAAATAGTTCCGTTGAATATTTTTTTTGTACACACAGATTAAGACACAAATATTGTGCTTGAATTAGAACATGGAACATATACTGCCAACATGATAAAACATGCAAATTTCTGAGTACAATTTTTTTACTCTTTATTTTTCCTGTCAAACTGTTTTTGAAAATATAAAAAAACAATATATCATGAAATCTATGAATTGAAATCTAAATATTATTCCTGATTTATGACTTTTAATGTAACACATATTAACATATTTAATGTATGTTTTCATATGTGCCACATATTTTTATACAATATAGCTATAAAAAGTAACTAAATGTGGTTTAAAAAGATTTTATACTTTTGCTTATAAAAATGTATACCAACCTGTTGTAAACACATTTTATATACTTTTCGGATAAAATCTATACCAACTTTGTATAAATTTGGTTTATACGATGTTATGGAATAAATTTTATAACATATTTGGAATTGATTTATATTTATACCAAATAGTATAAAATTTATCCTCATATTTTTTACTGTGAACGGACAGTAACAATGTCATTGTTAAGAGGGCCTTCTATGCTCTTATTACTATTGATGCATATCATCCACCTTTGAGTATTTGTTATAAATCGGATAGTGAGAATATAATTATTTCGAGTTCAATGGACAAGGTTTATGAATTCAATTTTAAAAAAGCTGGCTTTTTGAAGTTGAATCATTTACTTCACAGTAAACTAAACGTAATTTTAGAATATATAAACGAACATAATCATGATGAATCCATTAATTTTTTTATTTGAAACTCTTTGCTGTAATTTCTCAGTCTGTACCATATAGCCTCAAATTTCCAAAGAACTTGGCGTACCCTTGGTACACAAAAGAGTTGAAAACACTTCGCAATAACAGGAATAGAGCATGGAAGAGATATGTCTGTAGTTTGGTCTCAAATGACATAGAAATCTACAAATGTTTGTTTTTGGGATTTTAAAATCTTTCAGCTGTTTTATATAATGAATATTTAGACAATATTAAGCTGAGAATATTGTCAGACCCAAAAAGATTTTGGTGGTTCATAAATACTAAGAAAAAATCTGATGGATTTCCTTCATCCTTCAAAACTCTTGATGGATTTACGGACGATCCTTTTATAATTTGTGGCCTTTTTGCCAATCTCTTCAAAGAATCTTTTTGTTCAGATTCATTTAGCCCTGATGAAGGTTACTTTGACTACATGAACTCTTCACCCAGGGTCTCTTTGAAATCTATATCCTTTACCTCTTAGGATATTTTAAAATATATTGAGACAATCGATGAAGATTTTGGCGCTGGACCTGATGGAATTCCTGCCGCAGTGCTAACTCAATGCGGATCCGTTTTGTGTCAACCACTTTCTTTATTATTTAATAAATCAATTACAAAAAGTTATTTTCCAGTTTTTTGGAAAAATCATTTATAAGTCCTATATATAAAAAAGGTTGCAGGAATGATGTTAATAATTATAGGCCCATCGCTAAGCTTTCGTCTATTCCCAAACTTTTTGAGCGAATTGTGTACGATTGTGTTTAAATTCATGGTGAAAAAGTCATAACAACTCGTCAGCATGGTTTTGTTAATGGAAGATCCACTGTGTATAATCTTCTCGATTTTACAACATTCTGCTTAAATTCAATGGAATCTGGTAACCAAGTCGACTGTATTTGCACTGACTTTAGTAAAGCATTTGATAAATTACCTCATGATTTAATCTTATTCAAACTAAAGTTAATGGGATTTCCACATTATTTTGTATGCTGGATAAAATCGTATTTGACTGAGCAATCTTATCAAATACGATTCCGAGGAGTGTTGTCTTCAGAATTTATTGCTGAATCAGGTGTTCCTCAAGGTAGCCACCTTGGTCCGCTTCTGTTTATTTTAGCAATTAATGACGTCACACACGTCATTGAACACTCTCGTCTGCTGATTTATGCAGACGATATGAAAATATACAGAAAAATAAATACTAAAGATGATTCTAACCTACTCCAGGCTGATCTGAAATCCTTTGAACTTTGGTATTCTAAAAATAATATGTTTCTCAATCCTAGTAAATGCCAAACTATGACCTTTTTGCAAAAAAGGAATAATTTATTATTTGATTACAATATATGTATGCATGGATCCTAAGTTATCGTTCAACATTCATATTGATAATATATGTAAAAAAACGTCTTCAATGCTTCAATTTATAAAACGCTGGGCCAAAGAATTCAATAGTATGATTACAACTACAACGTTGTATTATGCAATAGTGCGCCCTCACTTGGAGTACGCAAGTCAAGTTTGGTCCCCAAGTTATAGTGTGCATGTTGAACGAATAGAGAGGATCCAAAAACGTTTTGTTCGGTTTGCACTAAGGGGCTTAAGTGGAACTGATATTTTAAACCTTCCTCCTTATGAGGATTGTTTAAAACTATTAAGAATGCAGTCACTAAGTGAGCGAAGGAGGTCCGCAGATATCGTATATTTACACCAACTCATGACCGGTGTTTTCGATTCTCCGGAAATTCTTTCTATCATTTGTTTTAACTCTAACTTTATTTATTTACCTTTTAGTAGAGCGAACTATAATATATATAACATATTATGTTAACTGCTTTTTTAAGCCGCATGAGTACCTTCGTTAACAACTGTAGCGTTTTTGATGTTAACTTGTCAAAAGGTCAACTCAAAAGAAGATTAAAAGCTATTCTGTAATTACATCTAGCTACACTCAGAAAAAAACACATACCTTGCTCCGGTAAAAAATTTCTCTATTTTTGATAATAGCAATTTTCTCTTTTTCAAATAAAATTTTCTTCAATTAGAATAAATTTTCACATTTTCGAAGAAATATTTCTTTACTTCAATGTCTCCAATAATGATAAGTATTTTTCTCGCACAAAAAATTTCTCATTTATAGAGAAATTTTATTGAAAATGAAAAACTTTTCTTATATTTTGATAAAAAATTCACTATGAGAAGTATTTTCTTCAATCAAAACAAATATTTTCTCAAAAAAAAAAGTATTTTTCTCTAAAAACGATATATTTTTCTATTTCATGGAAGCTTTTTATCATTTTTAGAGATTTTTTACTATCGCAATTAGAGAATAGCATTCTCTATACCATTTTTCTCTAAATATGATGCCTTTTTTATCATATTCCGAGACACTTTTTTCTGAGTGTATATGTGCATGGTTAGTAGTTACGTCCTGTGTTGTCCCTGAGCCCAACCCAAACTTTGGTGGGTAAATTTTTTCCACATTAACTTTGTTTTGAGCCACTAGAATCTTATTCATTACTGATGAATGAAAATTTTTGATGCTTTGGATTGTGGCTTCAAATGAGTTAATGCTGAGAAAGTGCGAAAAAGCTGTAGTAGCTGAACTCTTTTGTTATTTTAACTAGAGATATTAAGATTTAAAACTTCGCAAGTTATACAAAAATCGCCTTACTGAAGTTTGAAAAAGTTTTATGCACGGCTCTTAGACAGTTACGGCGGTCCCCCTGTACTTTATCACAGATCGCACCAATTATCAAATACTCATAAATACGCATAAAAATAACTCTTAAAAGTAACCACTTTTATCTGACAAGTGTTTACACAATAATCACATCTTTTCAATCGTACTTTATTAACACATCAATCTGACGTGCAATCAAATAATTATCACATCATTTCGTCACATCATCTATGCAATCCATAGATGTCTTTATCAACAATATTTTTGGCAGTTCTTTGACAAATCCAGCGATAAAACTTTTAAAATGTGATAAGCTTGCGAATAAATAAATTCTATAAACAATTTTTTTTTTTAAACTAGTATAAATAGACTTCTACAATACGAAAAAACTAGTTAGATATCAGAGTTCTTTTACGACGAATAATAAAAATGAAGTTCGCTGTCTGTTTTTTACTTGCCGGATTCTGTCTGGTAGCCGTAAATGTAAGCAAACCTTTATAGTATATTATATAAAGCTATAAAATTAAGATGATATGCCATTAAAAATTGAGTTTAAAATCGAATTTACATATTAAAAGTAAGTTTTATGCATTTCTTCCACAAGGCTGCCACGGTAACAGATGTTGAACAAGGTCTATCGATTCCTGAAGAGCCCGTTGAAATTGATGGCCAGACTCTGGTGATTTTTGACAAATTCTTTTGGGTCGCTTGGAAAGCATTACGTGCCCTTAAGGGTATTAATTGCTCAATTAAGGAAGTGATGCATATAAAGAAAGAAGTATTACGATATCCTCTGGAACTACTCAACTGCAGAGTTGCATTTACCGATCAAGTTAATAAAGTTACCGAATCCTTGAATGAAATTGCTGTTATATGTGACAACATTCTTAATTTGAACTCAAAAGTTTGCAATCGTGCAACTCCAGATTATGACATGCTCGATGAATACCAAGAAATTGATGGACAAACTTTTGGCTTCTTTAAATGCACCTTTAAGCTATTAAAACAGTTTGACGCCTTGGAACATAAACTTGTTTCAACCACGAAATTGATCCTAGCCTTGCCTGATGCTGCATTCAAAGTCGGTGGATGTATGTCCGATGAAACTAAGAGTATTGTATCACTTTTCACAGGTTTTCCTGGTACTATTAAAACATGCTCCCAGTTGAAATCATAAAATAAATATTTTTCAATAAATATTCGGAAGAATTTAAGTAGTCTTCTAAATTTGTGAATTAAAACTTTGTTGGCTATTATTTAGAATGGAAAGGTTTGAGGGGAGAAAATTTAGTATACGTGTGTCAGATTTTGGTTCTCACGAGTGTAATGATGTTTTCTTTTCTAGAAAAGAATCTTGATTTTTCACTTCTTAATTTTTTTTTAAAATTCTGGTTTGTGATAATTTAATTCTGAAATTCTGGTAAAATAAAATTTGGTTCTTTTCTTGAAAATGTTCAAGACTCACCTTAGTAACCAATGGGTTAAAAAAATTGTCGTCAATTGGATAAATCATCAAAAATTTACTTAAAGGCTCGTTTCCACGATCGATTTTTCTGGTATTTTCATGCAATTTTGAGGGTGTACCCTTGTATTGCTCGCAATATTTAAAATTGCATGTATTTGACAACAAAAGTTGGTAGGCTTTCAACTTTTCTTGTGCAAGAAAATTTATTGTGGAAATGCGGTTTAAGAGAAATATTTCCAACAATGTAGTTTATTACTTAAAAACTGTTTTCAGAATTTTGAGCACTCACTTAAATGGGACGGCCCCTGTCTTTGAAGTTTGTAACGCCCATACAGAGTAGAAAATATTCAGTTGAAAAAGTTACAGGCTTTTCAAGCGAGAGGGTGAAAAATAAGGGTGCGTCCTTGTGGACATGATTGCAACCCTTCTGGTGATCTGAAAAATAAAAGAAAAGCAGAATTTTTAAGAATGTCGCTATGGTCAGAACCACGGGTATTAAAAAAAAAACATTTTTTTACAAAATGGCGGCCATTTGAAAACAAAAAAGGAATTTACATAATCATTGTTCCAACCATAGAGGGATATAAAAGAAAGGTCCACACTATATATCAAGTTAATCGGTTCATTAGAACTTGAGAAATCACGTGCACCGTATTAGAAAAATATTTTCGAGAAAAACGCTTTTAAATACTTATATTTTCAAATTATTTTTTTTTTTTTTACAAAAAAATAGTTGGTTAAAATATTCTTAGTTTTTATTTTATCGAATTTTAAACAACCACAAAAGTGTGTGCTCCTAGACTAGAATAATAGGGGTATTCTCGATGTGGTGTATTTTTGATAAATTCTTACAAAATTTACAATATTTACAACGCATTGTGAACAAACCTTCACTAAAGTCTGGATAGTTCATCATTTAGCAGTACGAGAAAATAAAAGAATTGAATTGAGAAAATAAACACACAACCCAGCCAGTACCTTCATCCACGCTGAGTCAAAAAGTTTTTGTGATCAGTTGACCAAATATGCAACGATATTTACAAAGAATACAATAGGGTTTCGCCATTGTATTTTTGCTACAGGGTTGTATTTGAACACTATACATTTTGTTTTTGTAATTTTACTTCAAATATCAAATTTATCAAAAATACACAATACAAGGGCAAATACACCACATCGTGAAGACCCCTAATGCCTTAATGTTCTCGAAACAACTTCTTTACTGTATTCAAAAAAGGTATCACATATAGAATAGAACAAGTACCAAATATTTTTCACTTCGTACTTAAATCATTAAAATGCACAGTACAAGACTAATGTTTCAGTACAACAATGGTTACGTTTGGCAAAAACTTTTGCCAGTAAAGAGCCAAATAGACTACACAGACAAACACGTGTTTGTTGCGACGGTCTAATAGTCTATTTGGTTGTTTGAAGGTCTGTTCAGATGTCTGACAAAAATTAAAATATTTTAATTTTCGGTCGAGTCTGACGGACCGTCTGTGTAGTGTATGGTGAAACCTCACAGACTTGCGGAACTTTTGTTGTGCAAAGTCGTGTTGCAGCCGAATGAAAGGATTAATTTAGCTGAATTTATTGAGCTTTTAAAATCCCTGCTGTCACTTTGGAGGATTAAAAGCAAAAAGTATTCTGAAAAAATATTAAAAACAATGAATATGAAGTGTTATTGATGAAAATAAAGATATAAATCATGAAGCATCGCTGTCCTCACTCATCGCGCAACAAAAGTGAGCTAAAAAACCAAGTCTGCGTGCATGAAGTCTGCGTAGTGTATAGTCGTTGCAATTCATAACGAATAATTTTCATTTTTTTATATTTCGTGGAATACAGACGTGCACTGATATTGGTTTTTTTCTAATCGTGTTGTTCTACAGATGTAAAATGAGTGACACAGACGATTGTTTAGCTTTTATTACATTAACAAGTTCGATAAATATCTATAAATTTCGATAAAATAAATTTTATTCCCAATATTGCAACCAATATTTTTTACGTGAGCAATCTATGGTATACCATATCATTTTTAGGCACGATTACGATTTCCGGGGCGCCGCGATTTGAATATGTTTTCTGGTAGAAAACAACAAAAAAACATGATTCGCCGAACAAAAAATCGATAACTCTATTAGTTATCGAGTTATCGATTTTTTTTAAAAAAATTTTTGTTAAAAGATCTGTTCAAAAAACATCTATATCTTTGCCATTACTCAATGGATCTTTAAGTTTGATATGTCAATTGAAAGGTCATTAAATGACCTTTCAAATATATTTGCTATATATATCATTGCTACAATATTTTTATAAGCGAATTTATTCCAAAGTTGATTTTTTTAATGAAAAGAACCGTTATTTTCTAAAAAATTTACGTTATTAAGTTACTAAAAATATATTTTTTTGAAAAGCTTACAGTTAGACCTCTTGTTTGACATATAAAAATATACATATTTTATTTTATTTCACACTATATTACATGAAAATGAAATTTTCCAAGTGTTTTCTTTGTTAAAAAATCTTTTCACAAATTTTTCTATATCTTTGCCAATATCCAATGAATCTTAAAGATTGACATGCAATTCGAAAGGTAATTAAATGCCTTTTCAACGATATATAATACAAATATAATTTCAAAAAAGCTTTTAAACTTATAAGCGAATAAATATCAGATTTGAATTTTTTAATTAAAAGAACCGTTTTTTTCTACAAAATTTACGTTTTTAAGATACTTAAAATATATATATTTTAAAAAGCTGAAAATTTTATCTTTTTTCCAATAGATAAAAATATTTATTTTTTTTTATTAACTGATCGAATAAAAATTACAAATTTTTTTTCACTGATTCGAAAATCCCGTTGATTCATATAAAAATTGAATCGATAACTCTATTAGTTATCGAGTTATCGATTTTTAAAAAAATTTTTTGTAAAAAGATCTGTTCAAAAAAACATATATATCTTTGTCGTTACTCAATGGATCTTTAAGATTGATATGTCATTTCAAAGGTCATTAAATGAACTTTCAAATATATTTGTTATATATATCATTGCTATAATATTTTTAATTTTATAAGCGAATTAATTCCAAAGTTGAATTATTTAATAAAAAGAACCGTTATTTTATAAAAAATTTACGTCATTAAGTTACTAAAAATATATTTTTTTTTGAAAAGCTTACATTTAGACCTTTTGTTTGACATATAAAAATATACATATTTTATTTAATTTCACACTATATTACATAAAATTTAAATTTTCCAAGTGTTTTCTTTGTTAAAAAATCTGTTCACAAAATTTTCTATATCTTTGCCGATATCCAATGGATCTTAAAGATTGACATGCTATTCGAAAGGTAATTAAATGCCTTTTCAACGATATATAATACAAATATAATTTCAAAACTGTTTTTAAATTTATACGCGAATATATATTAGATTTGAATTTTTTAATTAAAGGAACCGTTTTTTTTCTGCAAAATTTTCGTTTTTAAGGTACTAAAAATATATATTTTTTGATAAGCTGAAAGTTTTACCTTTTTTTTCGATAGATAAAAATATATATTTTTTTATTAACTGATCGACCAAAAAATACAAATTTTTTTCACTGACTCGAAAATCCCGTTAATTCATATAAATATTGTATTGTAATGGCGATATTCGTAAATATGGAGTAAGAAAGAAAAACATCTAATACTATGTTCACACTGAGATCAAATTAGGTAATTTCGTGAGATAATTTCGAAATTGTACAAAAGTGTTCACACTGGGCTTAGATAATTTCGTTTGACGTTTGATTTATTTTTCGTCTATTCATTATTGGCCACATTCAGCAAACTCAACAGCTGCCAACTTAAATGTTCAATTAAAAATAGAAAATTCTTACTCAAAGTAAGTTTTCAAAACTATTTCGCACATAACCGTACATCTAGTTAATTGTACAACTTTAATTCATTGAAAACATTGCTCTCCTAAGTTTCTCTGAATGGGTTGCTACCCGAAGGGTCAAAAAAGTAAAGTATCTGAATGTGGCCATTATCATGTATCATGTATAATTTTGACGGCTCAGTTGGAATGGATAGTAAGATTGTTAATCGTCAAAAAAAGGGTGTGTTTAATTCACACTATATTCAGATTTCAGGGTTGCAGTGCATTTTTGCCTAATTTCGTGAGTAATTTAAACGAAATTACCTTGTTTGAGGTAATTTCCAAATCAATAAATTGTATGGGAAATTACCATAGTTCTTAGATCATTTCAGTCGAAATTACACAAAAGCTCGAAATTACCTAATTTGATCTCAGTGTGAACATAGTATAAGGTAAATATGAGTGAAATAAGCAATTTTCCGTACAAGGGCAAATCATTGTATCATAAAAAACACAACAAAAAGTCAAATAAATTATATATATTATATACCAAATGAAAGATAAATGTTCAAGCTTTAATAATTTACTCTTTATAATTCATAGTAATAACGGCAATTTTTGAGAAAATAACGGTTTTGTGTAAGAAAATATTTTTTTATTGCACAAAAATACCTATAAAATACAAAGTACTCAACAGATTTCATAAATTTACAATTTTTCTAAAAGCCTAATATATATACTTTTAAATAATACCTTGATCATTAATATCGGTTATATATTAAGAATAATACAGCCGGTTTTCTTCATAGACCTTATAGCAAAAAAAAAATTTTTAAAAATCGATAACTCGGAAACAAATCGATAACACAACATTTCCATTGGCTATTCTTATTTTTATTAAGAGTACTCTTACGAGAAAATAAAAGAATTGAATTGAGAAAATAAACACACAACCCAGCCAGTAGCTTCATCCACGCTGAGTCAAAAAGTTTTTGTGATCAGTTGACCAAATATGCAACGATATTTACAAAGAATACAATAGGGTTTCGCCATTGTATTTTTGCTACAGGGTTGTATTTTGAACACTATACATTTTGTTTTTGTAATTTTACTTCAAATATCAAATTTATCAAAAATACACAATACAAGGGCAAATACAAAACATCGTGAAGACCCCTAATGCCTTAATGTTCTCGAAACAACTTCTTTACTGTATTCAAAAAAGGTATCACATATAGAATAGAACAAGTACCAAATATTTTTCACTTCGTACTTAAATCATTAAAATGCACAGTACAAGACTAATGTTTCAGTACAACAATGGTTACGTTTGGCAAAAACTTTTGCCAGTAAAGAGCCAAATAGACTACACAGACAAACACGTGTTTGTTGCGACGGTCTAATAGTCTATTTGGTTGTTTGAAGGTCTGTTCAGATGTCTGACAAAAATTAAAATATTTTAATTTTCGGTCGAGTCTGACGGACCGTCTGTGTAGTGTATGGTGAAACCTCACAGACTTGCGGAACTTTTGTTGTGCAAAGTCGTGTTGCAGCCGAATGAAAGGATTAATTTAGCTGAATTTATTGAGCTTTTAAAATCCCTGCTGTCACTTTGGAGGATTAAAAGCAAAAAGTATTCTGAAAAAATATTAAAAACAATGAATATGAAGTGTTATTGATGAAAATAAAGATATAAATCATGAAGCATCGCTGTCCTCACTCATCGCGCAACAAAAGTGAGCTAAAAAACCAAGTCTGCGTGCATGAAGTCTGCGTAGTGTATAGTCGTTGCAATTCATAACGAATAATTTTCATTTTTTTATATTTCGTGGAATACAGACGTGCACTGATATTGGTTTTTTTCTAATCGTGTTGTTCTACAGATGTAAAATGAGTGACACAGACGATTGTTTAGCTTTTATTACATTAACAAGTTCGATAAATATCTATAAATTTCGATAAAATAAATTTTATTCCCAATATTGCAACCAATATTTTTTACGTGAGCAATCTATGGTATACCATATCATTTTTAGGCACGATTACGATTTCCGGGGCGCCGCGATTTGAATATGTTTTCTGGTAGAAAACAACAAAAAAACATGATTCGCCGAACAAAAAATCGATAACTCTATTAGTTATCGAGTTATCGATTTTTTTTTAAAAAATTTTTGTTAAAAGATCTGTTCAAAAAACATCTATATCTTTGCCATTACTCAATGGATCTTTAAGTTTGATATGTCAATTGAAAGGTCATTAAATGACCTTTCAAATATATTTGCTATATATATCATTGCTACAATATTTTTATAAGCGAATTTATTCCAAAGTTGATTTTTTTAATGAAAAGAACCGTTATTTTCTAAAAAATTTACGTTATTAAGTTACTAAAAATATATTTTTTTGAAAAGCTTACAGTTAGACCTCTTGTTTGACATATAAAAATATACATATTTTATTTTATTTCACACTATATTACATGAAAATGAAATTTTCCAAGTGTTTTCTTTGTTAAAAAATCTTTTCACAAATTTTTCTATATCTTTGCCAATATCCAATGAATCTTAAAGATTGACATGCAATTCGAAAGGTAATTAAATGCCTTTTCAACGATATATAATACAAATATAATTTCAAAAAAGCTTTTAAACTTATAAGCGAATAAATATCAGATTTGAATTTTTTAATTAAAAGAACCGTTTTTTTCTACAAAATTTACGTTTTTAAGATACTTAAAATATATATATTTTAAAAAGCTGAAAATTTTATCTTTTTTCCAATAGATAAAAATATTTATATTTTTTTATTAACTGATCGAATAAAAATTACAAATTTTTTTTCACTGATTCGAAAATCCCGTTGATTCATATAAAAATTGAATCGATAACTCTATTAGTTATCGAGTTATCGATTTTTAAAAAAATTTTTTGTAAAAAGATCTGTTCAAAAAAACATCTATATCTTTGTCGTTACTCAATGGATCTTTAAGATTGATATGTCATTTCAAAGGTCATTAAATGAACTTTCAAATATATTTGTTATATATATCATTGCTATAATATTTTTAATTTTATAAGCGAATTTATTCCAAAGTTGAATTATTTAATAAAAAGAACCGTTATTTTATAAAAAATTTACGTCATTAAGTTACTAAAAATATATTTTTTTTTGAAAAGCTTACATTTAGACCTTTTGTTTGACATATAAAAATATACATTTTTTATTTAATTTCACACTATATTACATAAAATTTAAATTTTCCAAGTGTTTTCTTTGTTAAAAAATCTGTTCACAAAATTTTCTATATCTTTGCCGATATCCAATGGATCTTAAAGATTGACATGCTATTCGAAAGGTAATTAAATGCCTTTTCAACGATATATAATACAAATATAATTTCAAAACTGTTTTTAAATTTATACGCGAATATATATTAGATTTGAATTTTTTAATTAAAGGAACCGTTTTTTTTCTGCAAAATTTTCGTTTTTAAGGTACTAAAAATATATATTTTTTGATAAGCTGAAAGTTTTACCTTTTTTTTCGATAGATAAAAATATATATTTTTTTATTAACTGATCGACCAAAAAATACAAATTTTTTTCACTGACTCGAAAATCCCGTTAATTCATATAAATATTGTATTGTAATGGCGATATTCGTAAATATGGAGTAAGAAAGAAAAACATCTAATACTATGTTCACACTGAGATCAAATTAGGTAATTTCGTGAGATAATTTCGAAATTGTACAAAAGTGTTCACACTGGGCTTAGATAATTTCGTTTGACGTTTGATTTATTTTTCGTCTATTCATTATTGGCCACATTCAGCAAACTCAACAGCTGCCAACTTAAATGTTCAATTAAAAATAGAAAATTCTTACTCAAAGTAAGTTTTCAAAACTATTTCGCACATAACCGTACATCTAGTTAATTGTACAACTTTAATTCATTGAAAACATTGCTCTCCTAAGTTTCTCTGAATGGGTTGCTACCCGAAGGGTCAAAAAAGTAAAGTATCTGAATGTGGCCATTATCATGTATCATGTATAATTTTGACGGCTCAGTTGGAATGGATAGTAAGATTGTTAATCGTCAAAAAAAGGGTGTGTTTAATTCACACTATATTCAGATTTCAGGGTTGCAGTGCATTTTTGCCTAATTTCGTGAGTAATTTAAACGAAATTACCTTGTTTGAGGTAATTTCCAAATCAATAAATTGTATGGGAAATTACCATAGTTCTTAGATCATTTCAGTCGAAATTACACAAAAGCTCGAAATTACCTAATTTGATCTCAGTGTGAACATAGTATAAGGTAAATATGAGTGAAATAAGCAATTTTCCGTACAAGGGCAAATCATTGTATCATAAAAAACACGACAAAAAGTCAAATAAATTATATATATTATATACCAAATGAAAGATAAATGTTCAAGCTTTAATAATTTACTCTTTATAATTCATAGTAATAACGGCAATTTTTGAGAAAATAACGGTTTTGTGTAAGAAAATATTTTTTTATTGCACAAAAATACCTATAAAATACAAAGTACTCAACAGATTTCATAAATTTACAATTTTTCTAAAAGCCTAATATATATACTTTTAAATAATACCTTGATCATTAATATCGGTTATATATTAAGAATAATACAGCCGGTTTTCTTCATAGACCTTATAGCAAAAAAAAAATTTTTAAAAATCGATAACTCGGAAACAAATCGATAACACAACATTTCCATTGGCTATTCTTATTTTTATTAAGAGTACTCTTACGAGAAAATAAAAGAATTGAATTGAGAAAATAAACACACAACCCAGCCAGTAGCTTCATCCACGCTGAGTCAAAAAGTTTTTGTGATCAGTTGACCAAATATGCAACGATATTTACAAAGAATACAATAGGGTTTCGCCATTGTATTTTTGCTACAGGGTTGTATTTTGAACACTATACATTTTGTTTTTGTAATTTTACTTCAAATATCAAATTTATCAAAAATATACAATACAAGGGCAAATACACCACATCGTGAAGACCCCTAATGCCTTAATGTTCTCGAAACAACTTCTTTACTGTATTCAAAAAAGGTATCACATATAGAATAGAACAAGTACCAAATATTTTTCACTTCGTACTTAAATCATTAAAATGCACAGTACAAGACTAATGTTTCAGTACAACAATGGTTACGTTTGGCAAAAACTTTTGCCAGTAAAGAGCCAAATAGACTACACAGACAAACACGTGTTTGTTGCGACGGTCTAATAGTCTATTTGGTTGTTTGAAGGTCTGTTCAGATGTCTGACAAAAATTAAAATATTTTAATTTTCGGTCGAGTCTGACGGACCGTCTGTGTAGTGTATGGTGAAACCTCACAGACTTGCGGAACTTTTGTTGTGCAAAGTCGTGTTGCAGCCGAATGAAAGGATTAATTTAGCTGAATTTATTGAGCTTTTAAAATCCCTGCTGTCACTTTGGAGGATTAAAAGCAAAAAGTATTCTGAAAAAATATTAAAAACAATGAATATGAAGTGTTATTGATGAAAATAAAGATATAAATCATGAAGCATCGCTGTCCTCACTCATCGCGCAACAAAAGTGAGCTAAAAAACCAAGTCTGCGTGCATGAAGTCTGCGTAGTGTATAGTCGTTGCAATTCATAACGAATAATTTTCATTTTTTTATATTTCGTGGAATACAGACGTGCACTGATATTGGTTTTTTTCTAATCGTGTTGTTCTACAGATGTAAAATGAGTGACACAGACGATTGTTTAGCTTTTATTACATTAACAAGTTCGATAAATATCTATAAATTTCGATAAAATAAATTTTATTCCCAATATTGCAACCAATATTTTTTACGTGAGCAATCTATGGTATACCATATCATTTTTAGGCACGATTACGATTTCCGGGGCGCCGCGATTTGAATATGTTTTCTGGTAGAAAACAACAAAAAAACATGATTCGCCGAACAAAAAATCGATAACTCTATTAGTTATCGAGTTATCGATTTTTTTTTAAAAAATTTTTGTTAAAAGATCTGTTCAAAAAACATCTATATCTTTGCCATTACTCAATGGATCTTTAAGTTTGATATGTCAATTGAAAGGTCATTAAATGACCTTTCAAATATATTTGCTATATATATCATTGCTACAATATTTTTATAAGCGAATTTATTCCAAAGTTGATTTTTTTAATGAAAAGAACCGTTATTTTCTAAAAAATTTACGTTATTAAGTTACTAAAAATATATTTTTTTGAAAAGCTTACAGTTAGACCTCTTGTTTGACATATAAAAATATACATATTTTATTTTATTTCACACTATATTACATGAAAATGAAATTTTCCAAGTGTTTTCTTTGTTAAAAAATCTTTTCACAAATTTTTCTATATCTTTGCCAATATCCAATGAATCTTAAAGATTGACATGCAATTCGAAAGGTAATTAAATGCCTTTTCAACGATATATAATACAAATATAATTTCAAAAAAGCTTTTAAACTTATAAGCGAATAAATATCAGATTTGAATTTTTTAATTAAAAGAACCGTTTTTTTCTACAAAATTTACGTTTTTAAGATACTTAAAATATATATATTTTAAAAAGCTGAAAATTTTATCTTTTTTCCAATAGATAAAAATATTTATATTTTTTTATTAACTGATCGAATAAAAATTACAAATTTTTTTTCACTGATTCGAAAATCCCGTTGATTCATATAAAAATTGAATCGATAACTCTATTAGTTATCGAGTTATCGATTTTTAAAAAAATTTTTTGTAAAAAGATCTGTTCAAAAAAACATCTATATCTTTGTCGTTACTCAATGGATCTTTAAGATTGATATGTCATTTCAAAGGTCATTAAATGAACTTTCAAATATATTTGTTATATATATCATTGCTATAATATTTTTAATTTTATAAGCGAATTTATTCCAAAGTTGAATTATTTAATAAAAAGAACCGTTATTTTATAAAAAATTTACGTCATTAAGTTACTAAAAATATATTTTTTTTTGAAAAGCTTACATTTAGACCTTTTGTTTGACATATAAAAATATACATTTTTTATTTAATTTCACACTATATTACATAAAATTTAAATTTTCCAAGTGTTTTCTTTGTTAAAAAATCTGTTCACAAAATTTTCTATATCTTTGCCGATATCCAATGGATCTTAAAGATTGACATGCTATTCGAAAGGTAATTAAATGCCTTTTCAACGATATATAATACAAATATAATTTCAAAACTGTTTTTAAATTTATACGCGAATATATATTAGATTTGAATTTTTTAATTAAAGGAACCGTTTTTTTTCTGCAAAATTTTCGTTTTTAAGGTACTAAAAATATATATTTTTTGATAAGCTGAAAGTTTTACCTTTTTTTTCGATAGATAAAAATATATATTTTTTTATTAACTGATCGACCAAAAAATACAAATTTTTTTCACTGACTCGAAAATCCCGTTAATTCATATAAATATTGTATTGTAATGGCGATATTCGTAAATATGGAGTAAGAAAGAAAAACATCTAATACTATGTTCACACTGAGATCAAATTAGGTAATTTCGTGAGATAATTTCGAAATTGTACAAAAGTGTTCACACTGGGCTTAGATAATTTCGTTTGACGTTTGATTTATTTTTCGTCTATTCATTATTGGCCACATTCAGCAAACTCAACAGCTGCCAACTTAAATGTTCAATTAAAAATAGAAAATTCTTACTCAAAGTAAGTTTTCAAAACTATTTCGCACATAACCGTACATCTAGTTAATTGTACAACTTTAATTCATTGAAAACATTGCTCTCCTAAGTTTCTCTGAATGGGTTGCTACCCGAAGGGTCAAAAAAGTAAAGTATCTGAATGTGGCCATTATCATGTATCATGTATAATTTTGACGGCTCAGTTGGAATGGATAGTAAGATTGTTAATCGTCAAAAAAAGGGTGTGTTTAATTCACACTATATTCAGATTTCAGGGTTGCAGTGCATTTTTGCCTAATTTCGTGAGTAATTTAAACGAAATTACCTTGTTTGAGGTAATTTCCAAATCAATAAATTGTATGGGAAATTACCATAGTTCTTAGATCATTTCAGTCGAAATTACACAAAAGCTCGAAATTACCTAATTTGATCTCAGTGTGAACATAGTATAAGGTAAATATGAGTGAAATAAGCAATTTTCCGTACAAGGGCAAATCATTGTATCATAAAAAACACGAGAAAAAGTCAAATAAATTATATATATTATATACCAAATGAAAGATAAATGTTCAAGCTTTAATAATTTACTCTTTATAATTCATAGTAATAACGGCAATTTTTGAGAAAATAACGGTTTTGTGTAAGAAAATATTTTTTTATTGCACAAAAATACCTATAAAATACAAAGTACTCAACAGATTTCATAAATTTACAATTTTTCTAAAAGCCTAATATATATACTTTTAAATAATACCTTGATCATTAATATCGGTTATATATTAAGAATAATACAGCCGGTTTTCTTCATAGACCTTATAGCAAAAAAAAAATTTTTAAAAATCGATAACTCGGAAACAAATCGATAACACAACATTTCCATTGGCTATTCTTATTTTTATTAAGAGTACTCTTCGAATCCGGCGCCCCGGAAATCGTAATCTCCCCCATTTTTAAAATAAATAAAATAAAATAAATATGAATAAATTTGGACCACTGACAAATACATCACAAGTAAAGCACTATGACACAAACTCTTCAATTAAATTTTCGCGGCAAAGTTTTCTGTTTATGTTAGTGATGGTAAATAATGACAAAAATTACAGCTCATTGCTTACAATAAGGGGAAAGAAATATTGCATAACATATATTGCATACCATGAACAATAAGTGGTCTACATGAGCAATATCTATGGTAAGCAATATTTTATACCATAATTTATTGCCAATGTGGACAAAAATGTGTCAAGCCGCTTGACAATTGTTGCAAAATACTAAAATATTAGGGGTATTCACACTGACTTGGGTAGTTGGGTACGAAAAGGTGGTAACCCATGAAAAAAGTACTCAATCAATCTACCCAAACAAGTCAGGGGCAGCGTTGTCAGATAAATATACCTCAAAAATTACCTTATTCTCGCAATTAATTCTCTAAAATTACCACACGTCAAAAATACCTCAAATTACCTCAAAATCGTGCAAATTACCACAAAATTACCGCAAGTCAATAAAATACCTCAAATTACCTCAAAATCGTGCAAATTACCACAAAAATACCGCAAGTCAATGAAATACCTCAAAGTTGCTTAAGATATCACTTTAAGCGGTGTTTATAGCAAAGTATGAAATTATGTAACGAAAGTAAACTTAAATTGCAACATATTAATTAACAACAGTTAATAAAACAATAATTTTTAATAATTCAATTCTTTAATGAGTTCAAAAATTATTTCTCAAAAAAATTCCTCCAGCCTTATAGCAGTCCTCGCACTGCTGATCATAATTTTTCTTTTAACACATTCATAATATTTAAATGCGCCTAAAATGTAAAAATACTTTAATCTTACAGAGTTTTTGAATAACTATGCGACAATGATCTTTTTCTTCCAGACATAATTATTTTATTTTTCACTTTGCTATTAGAAATTATTTACGTTCTTTTGTTGTTATATATGGAAAACAGTTTAAACACAAACAAACTACCAACAAGAAGAATGAAGAATGCATCAACAAGCGCATTCACTCAGTTAACCTTTTCTGTACACATTTCATTCACGCGTACTTCTACCACAGTAGGTAGAAATCTCTTTTTGGTAATGTGAGGTATTTGTGGTAATTTCGGTATTTTTATTCTCTCGCGTGGGAAATATCGCACATGTGGTAAAAATTTTCTCGCATGAGAATTTTTCTCACATAAAGCGATGATTTTTACTTTCTCCCGCAGCATCTCGCAAGAGCTCAAAAAATACCGAAAGCACTATTTATAGTAGGGGTATTCACACCGAACTCGTTAGTTTGTTAGTTGTTACTTGTTAGTTTTTTACGTACACTTTGTTTTTGTAAAATTATCGAACTATCGAACTACCCAGTAACAAAGTAACAACTGGGCTACCCTGATAAAGTTTTCGTTAGTTGGTAAAATACCAAATCAGCTGTTATTCAATAACGATTACCAGGATAACGAGATTAAACATAAGGGTGTGTTCACAGTTAACAAATTTAACGAAGTAACAACTAACCAAATAACAAACTAACGAGTTCAGTGTGAATACCCCTAGTGCAAAACTGGTAACGCTGGTCAGGGGGTCAGCTAGAGTAGATTGGTAGATGGGTACTTGTGTAGAATGGCACTTTTACAAAAAACAAAATGTATGGCATTTGCCAATCTAACCAACTGATTGGCAGTGTGAATACCCCTATTTTATTTTCTTCAATCAAGCCATCAACGAGTCTGTGTAATGCATACAAGCAAATATTTACAAGAACATATACATAAATGATTGATGTCAAATGACTGATATTGTAAAAGCCGCTTAACGATGCAGCTACACGTTCAAAAACTGCTTTCAAGTTGATCAGACATATTACTTGTCAAAAGTCAACTGACAGCTGTGACGTAGGCTGAACGCAACTTGATAGTTAATTTTACTCTCAAGATCCCTTCACCAAGGAAGCAACATAAAATCTTCGCTTTACTGAAATAGTGCTACTAGAAATAAATAATAAACCTCAATACACATCAAATTGGTAGTCAAGTTCGAAAAGTTTGAGTGATATCCAAAAATAAAAATAACCGTCAAACAAAATGAGATCAAGTAAGTGTGAACACTTTTTAATGAGATATTCATATTTGCTCATTTGGATTAGGTAGGAATATAGTTTAAGTAAAAAAGTATTCGGCCCTTGGGGGAGATTACGATTTCCGGGGCGCCGCGATTTGACGATGGATTCGAAGAGTACTCTTAATAAAAATAAGAATAGCCAAAGGAAATGTTGTGTTATCGATTTGTTTCCGAGTTATCGATATTTTAAAATTTTTTTTTTGCTATAAGGTCTATGAAGAAAACCGGCTGTATTATTCTTAATATATAACCGATATTAATGATTAAGATAAAATTTAAAAGGTTATATGTAAGGCTTTTAGAAAAATTTTACATTAATGAAATCTGTTGAGTACTTTGTATTTTATAGGTATTTTTATGCAATACAAATATATTTTCTTACATAAAACCGTTACTTTCTCAAAAATTGCCGTTATTACTATGAATTATAAAGAATAAATTATTAAAGCTTGAACATTTATCTTTCATTTGCTATATAAAATATATAATTTATTTGACTTTTTGTCGTGTTTTTTATGATACAATGATTTGCCCTTGTACGGAAAATTGCTTATTTCACTCATATTTACCTTAGATGTTTTTCTTTCTTACTCCATATTTACGAATATCGCCATTACAATACAATATTTATATGAAATAACGGGATTTTCGAGTCAGTGAAAAAAATTTGTATATTTTGGTCGATCAATTAATAAAAAAATAAATATTTTTATCTATCGAAAAAAAGGTAAAACTTTCAGCTTATCAAAAAATATATATTTTGAGTACCTTAAAAACGAAAATTTTGCAGAAAAAAAAACGGTTCCTTTAATTAAAAAATTCAAATCTAATATATATTCGCTTATAAATTTAAAAAAATTTTTGAAATTATATTTGTATTATATATCGTTGAAAAGGCATTTAATTACCTTTCGAATAGCATGTCAATCTTTAAGATCCATTGGATATCGGCAAAGATATAGAAAATTTTGTGAACAGATTTTTTAACAAAGAAAACACTTGGAAAATTTAAATTTTATGTAATATAGTGTGAAATTAAATAAAAAATGTATATTTTTATATGTCAAACAAAAGGTCTAAATGTAAGCTTTTCAAAAAAAAATATATTTTTAGTAACTTAATAACGTAAATTTTTTATAAAATAACGGTTCTTTTTATTAAATAATTCAACTTTGGAATAAATTCGCTTGTAAAATTAAAAATATTATAGCAATGATATTTATAACAAATATATATGAAAGGTCATTTAATGACCTTTAAAAAGACATATCAATCTTAAAGATCCATTGAGTAACGACAAAGATATAGATGTTTTTTTGAACAGATCTTTTAACAAAAATTTTTTTTTTAAAAATCGATAACTCGATAACTAATAGAGTTATCGATTTTTTGTTCGGCGAATCATGTTTTTTGTTGTTTTCTACGAGAAAACATCTTCAAATCGCGGCGCCCCGGAAATCGTAATCGTGCCGGCCCTTGCCTCACGGAGTAATTCAAAAGTAATGCAATTGCAACATATGTTACTGACCCATGTAACTATACCGAAACCTTCACATGAAGCAACTTTTTCAAAACTAGTTGGCAGCACGTTTGCGATAAGTTTTATGCAATATGCTGCGATTTATATCACCAACTTGTTGTTTTTTCTTTGGTCATTCGGTAGAATTCTTAAAATTAAGCATCACTTTGCGGCAGCTCTTTTGCTGCCAAGAACAATCTGCTGATTATATAAGTTTTTATGTACGGATGAACCCAAATCCATTTTGCCGCTTGTTTTTTCTTGTATAATAAAATAAAAAGAACATTTTTTTTGGGGCCCACGCATAATTTTTTTTGAGCCCTATGGTAGAACTATGTCTATATCTATAAAAAAGACAATGTTGCAAAGTTGTAGTAATCAAACAACAAATTCGTCTGGCAAGCATTGAGTAACATATAGTCGCGATTTTATTTTTATATTTCAATTTGTTAATTTATTTTTAATATTCAAAATAAATAAATTAGTATTATTTTTTTAATATTTATTTATTTTCCATAACAATATTTTAAACTATTAGCTATTGTATGAAAGAACTATATAATTATTACAATTATTATAATTTATCTAACAACAATTAAATTCCAGAGAAAAGAAGCAGGACACGTTCAAAAACATAAACAAACCTTGAACACAGCGTTACCAGTTTTGCACTATAAATAGTGCTTTCGGTATTTTTTGAGCTCTTGCGAGATGCTGCGGGAGAAAGTAAAAATCATCGCTTTATGTTTGAAAAATTCTCATGCGAGAAAATTTTTACCACATGTGCGATTTTTCCCACGCGAGAGAATAAAAATACCGAAATTACCACAAATACCTCACATTACCAAAAAGAGATTTCTACCTACTGTGGTAGAAGTACGCGTGAATGAAATGTGTACAGAAAAGGTTAACTGAGTGAATGCGCTTGTTGATGCATTCTTCATTCTTCTTGTTGGTAGTTTGTTTGTGTTTAAACTGTTTTCAATATTTAACAACAAAAGAACGTAAATAATTTCTAATAGCAAAGTGAAAAATAAAATAATTATGTCTGGAAGAAAAAGATCATTGTCGCATAGTTATTCAAAAACTCTGTAAGATTAAAGTATTTTTACATTTTAGGCGCCTATAAATATTATGAATGTGTTAAAAGAAAAATTGGCACGATTACGATTTCCGGGGCGCCGCGATTTGAAGATGTTTTCTGGTAGAGAACAACAAAAAAACATAATTCGCCGAACAAAAAATCGATAACTCTATTAGTTATCCAGTTATCGATTTCTTAAAAAAAATTTTTGTTAAAAGATCTGTTCAAAAAAACATCTATATCTTTGCCGTTACTCAATGGATCCTTAAGATTGATATGTCATTTTAAAGGTCATTAAATGACCTTGCAAATACATATCTTATAAATATCATTGCTACAATATTTTTAATTTTATAAGCGAATTTATTCCAAAGTTGAATTTTTTTATAAAAAGAACCGTTATTTTCTAAAAAATTTACGTTATTAAGTTACTAAAAATATATTTTTTTTGAAAAGCTAACAGTTCAACCTTTTGTTTGACATATAAAAATATACATTTTTTATTTAATTTAACACTATATTACATAAAATTAAAATTTTCCAAGTGTTTTCTTTGTTAAAAAATTTGTTCACAAAATTTTCTATATCTTTGCCAATATCCAATGGATCTTAAAGATTGACGTGCTATTCGAAAGGTAATTAAATGCCTTTTCAACGATATATAATACAAATATAATTTCAAAAATGTTTTTAAATTTATAAGCGAATATATATTAGATTTGAATTTTTTAGTTAAAGGAACCGTTTTTTTTCTGCAAAATTTTCGTTTTTAAGGTACTAAAAATATATATTTTTTGATAAGCTGAAAGTTTTACCTTTTTTTCGATAGATAAAAATATTTATATTTTTTATTAACTGATCGACCAAAATATACAAATTTTTTTAACTGACTCGAAAATCCCGTTAATTCATATAAATATTGTATTGTAATGCCGATATTCGTAAATATGGAGTAAGAAAGCAAAACATCTAAGGTAAATATGAGTGAAATAAGCAATTTTCCGTACAAGGGCAAATCATTGTATCATAAAAAACACGACAAAAAGTCAAATAAATTATATATATTATAAACCAAATGAAAGATAAATTTTCAAGCTTTAATAATTTACTCTTTATAGTTCATAGTAATAACGGTAATTTTTGAGAAAATAACGGTTTTGTGTAAGAAAATATTCTTTTATTGCATAAAAATACCTATAAAATACAAAGTACTCAACAGATTTCATTAATTTAAAATTTTTCTAAAAGCCTTATATATATCCTTTTAAATTTTACCTTAATCATTAATATCGGTTATATATTAAGAATAATACAGCCGATTTTCTTCATAGACCTTATAGAAAAAAAAATTTTTTAAAAATCGATAACTCGGAAACAAATCGATAACAATACATTTCCTTTGGCTATTCTTATTTTCATTAAGAGTACTCTTCGAATCCATCGTCAAAACGCGGCGCCCCGGAAATCGTAATCTCCCCAAATTTTTTTCACTGACTTGAAAATCCCGTTAATTCATATAAATATTGTAGCTACAATGTTGCCTTAAAAACAATTATTTATTGTAATGGCAATATTCGTCAATATGGAGTAAGAAAGCAAAACATCTAAGGTACAAATGAGTGAAATAAGCAATTTCCCGTACAAGGGCAAATCATTGTATCATAAAAAACACCACAAAAAGTCAAATAAATTATATATTTTATATATCAAATGAAAGATAAATTTTCAAGCTTTAATAATTTACTTTTTATAATTCATAGTAATAACGGTAATTTTTGAGAAAATAACGGTTTTGTGTAAGAAAATATTTTTTTATTGAACAAAAATGCCTATAAAATACAAAGTACTCAACAGATTTCATTAATTTAAAAATTTTCTAATAGCCTTATATATAACCTTTTATATAACACCTTATTCATTAATATCGGTTATATATTAAGAATAATATAGCCGATTTTCTTCATAGACTTTATAGCAAAAAATAAAATTTAAAAAATCGATAACTCGAAAACAAATCGATAACAAAACATTTCCTTTGGCTATTCTTATTTTGATTAAGAGTACTCTTGGAATCCATCGTCAAATCGCGGCGCCCCGGAAATCGTAATCTCCCCGAAAAATTATGATCAGCAGTGCGAGGACTGCTATAAGGCTGGAGGAATTTTTTTGAGAAATAATTTTTGAACTCATTAAAGAATTGAATTATTAAAAATTATTGTTTTATTAACTGTTGTTAATTAATATGTTGCAATTTAAGTTTACTTTCGTTACATAATTTCATACTTTGCTATAAACACCGCTTAAAGTGATATTTTAAACAACTTTGAGGTATTTCATTGACTTGCGGTAATTTTGTGGTAATTTGCACGATTTTGAGGTAATTTGAGGTATTTTATTGACTTGCGGTAATTTTGTGGTAATTTGCACAATTTTGAGGTATTTTTGACGTGTGGTAATTTTAGAGAATTAATTGCGAGAATAAGGTAATTTTGGAGGTATATTCATCTGACAACGCTGCTTGAACAGTATTGCTTTGCGTTGTTCTGAAATTAAAGTTACTACGAATTTTGGTACTTTCCGTGATTTTTTCTTTGAAATTACTCCTTTTTGTTTTTAAAAACAGCGCAACACCGGATGCGCTCAAGAAGATCGAGCGACGGCCGAACAGTCCGAACGAAAGAATTCTCGTTCGTTCACCCTAATTTACTGTCTACACCGGGCGAACGAATTTGAAGCGAACGCTGTTCGTTCGGACTAATGGTCTCATTATGGATACTTGACGTAACTTGGCTTGACACGACGGCACGTAGCAAAACTTTTTGTTGATTATGGTAACCGCAGCACGTAGCAAATAAATCATCTATTTTTATTTTTGCTTCAGTCACAAAAGTTAACAAATTTAAAAATTATTCTGAAATAAAATTTAATGATCTTTATTAAAGATAAAAACATTAAATTTCAACCCAGATACTTACAATTAACACAAATTAAATAACAGCAACAGGAAAATAGTACACAAGCGAGAAGTTAACAACGTTGCTAAGAGCAGAGATAATGAGATGGGAAACTTCGACAAATTTCGGCAAGAAAGAGATAGCCTTCTGTCAAAATGGCAACAATACCAACATAAACTCTACAAATGTGTTAGTGCAATTTTTGACATACTCCCCAGTTACCTTAATTAAATACATAATTCAACAGTTTCCTTAAATTTAAGCAGTCTGGTGAAAACTCAGTGGCCACATCCAGCGCTCTCAATAAGTTATATTTTCTGAAGAGTTTGCCATTTGAAACGTCAAAATAGTTGTCAAATTAACGAAATGCAAACAGTTTATTGAATAAATTGGTAGCTTAACCAGGAAATTGTAATTTTTGTCTCTTTTAAGTTTATTTATTCAGTATTAATTTTAAAAATATGCTCTCAAAACTACAAGAACATGCGCATTCATTGTTATTTGTCAAAATTTATGTTGCACGGCATTGCATTTTAACAAATTGCCAATATTTTTGATGTTTGACTTATCAACTCAGTCATAGAAAAAAAGCGCTAATTAGGTTTTCTACTGGAACAGTTGTATCGCTTGAAAGCGCTCACTGATTTAATCTGAAACCCACCTTGGCATGAAAGCCAACAGCAGAGTTGCATAAAAACGTAGTTTTGTACTATTTAGAGTAGGTAATATTCACTACGAATTAATAAGTACGAAATTATAGTAGAATTGTACTAGTACTATTTTATTCGGAGTTAATTTTATACAGGCCGGTTTTTGTTACAAAACGTCTCCACTAGGAATAGAATCAAGGTACAGAATAACTTTTTATTATTTTGACCCTCTTTAAGAATTTTGCAGTTTTTGGTTCTCTTCTCAAACAAATTCTGATCTTTTAAATATAATAATGTTTTTTTCACAAAAATGTTGATCTCAAAAGTAAGGTAAATGCAGTTCTTTCTTTAAATTGACGATTTTAAAATTCTACCCTTAAATGCTGTCAACCGAAGGAACTGAAAAGTGACATTTTAAGAAAATATTGAACATAAAGCCCCAACAAAATCCTGCTTACATGCAATTGAGAGAGTTATCCAGATTATTTAAATCACTGATTACCTTCTCGTTTACGGAACCCATTATTTCTTTATTTAATCGATGAAGCTTTCGCTTGACATAGAAGAACTTAGTTATAAGCTTATAAATTGTGTTGAATAACTTTTTACCATTCACCAATTATTTTTTAACAAGTTTTAAGTTGGTGAATAAGATATTGCTTTGCGCAAATTAGGAAAGCGATTGAAATATCGAATAGAGATCATTGTATAACTCTTGGTAAACAGGGCGAAAGTGTGAAACCACAAATTTTAAGAGTTAATGAATTTCTTCTTTAGAATGAAAAATGCTTTTATTTGGAAGATAACAAATATTTATCTGTAAAGTCAGAAGCTAAAATGAATACGTTTTTGTTATAAAATTGAAACATAAAATAAGCAATACGTTTCACTTAAAGATTTCATTAGATAAAAAACTAGATTTGAAACATTTTCATATTGTTTTGTTGGTAAATATATTTACTTCCTTCATTTAAAAATATTCCAAATATTCAAACTAGAAGGGCACGATTAACTTAAAGCAAAAGTATGAGGCTATGCATTTTGGTGCCACTCTGGTTAAAACAGTAAATAATTTGTTAATAAATAATAATTTGTTGTTAATAATAAATAAACTTGTTGTTTAATATTGAATATTCGTTAAAAAATTATAAAAAATCAAAAATTTGTATAAGCTTTTTTCGAACTTTTATGAATTTTATCTCCTAAGCCAAAAAAAAAATCCTTTAATTTGCCACCATTGGGCTTAGCGAGTCCAAATACATATAATCTAACTTTTCCAACTCAAAAAAAAGAATAAAAAGACGTGGGCCCTATAGTAGAATTATGACGAAATTTGTTTTTTTGTGTTTTATCTACTTAGAACAGGGCAAAGTTTTTGGATTAAATAAAAATTGTAATATATTCTGCACTCTTTGCATAGAGGGTGCAGAAAAATGGAATATATTCTTGATTTCTTTTATCGGGAAAAGAAAATACCATTGTTCTACCGCAAACAGCATTTAAGCTCGAAGCAACTTTGATATAATAGTACATTTTTATTTTTTTTGCAATGCAACCCTATTAATAGAATCTGACAATAATACTTGACAACTATGAGGTGAATCATGTATACAATACATGAGACTCACAAAAGTACCCAAAAAATTGAAGAAGAAGCATGAATTTGGAGGGAAACATGAAAAAAAACATCATTAAAAAGAAGTTTCCCATCTCATTATCTCTGGCTAAAAGCAGCTTGTTTGTTGGAACGTCACGCGACGCAACATAGAAATCTAAATTCAACAGACTTTTGAGTCACGTTACGTTTTACATTGTCAGATACACGCAAAATTCGTTTTTGGATTTGTAAGTGACATTTGTCTTTGCTGAGTTACGTTGAAATAAGTACGAATAATTCGACCATTATGGTTTACACCGAGCGAATGAACAGCTTTCGTTCGTTCAGGCAGTCTAAACGCACGGTAAAGAAAGATCTGTAATGCAACCCGAAATTCATTTCATATAGCTGAATTACAATGCAGCAGTGGCAGTGGCATCAGCAGTATCAGTGACAGCGGCAGTGATCAGTTGTTTCGTATTTTACTGCCTGCAAATTACAATCTAGCAGTGGCAGCGTCAGCATCAAAAGCAGTGAATGTAGAATTTTCCTAGTAGTTTAATTATTTGCATGTTGCTTCCCTGAGTATTTTCGGTTGTTTGTTTGGTAGCACTGCGGCAGTGGCAGTGAATTTAGAAATAGGGCTTACCTCGGCAGTACTTCTTACTGCCACTGCTACTATGTAAGTTTCACCATTGAACAACATTATTTCTAAAATAACAGCTGATCACTGCCACTGACGCTGCCACTGCCGCATTGTAATTCAGCTAATACAAAAATTGAACGTGTAGCCACCCAGTAAAAAACAAAAGAGAAAAATTACCTTCACAACGAACAAACTCGCGAGCAAAACCAACGAGTAGTGACAAAATGAACAGCAACACAGGTTTTTATTCATTTTATGTCTAGTTATGTCTCTCTCTTGCACGTTTCGCTGCTTCACAGACAGCAAAATTCATCACCATCTGTGCTTCGCTGTTCATTGTGAAATCAATTGGTGTGCGACACGGACGTGTAGAAAGCAAACAGAATACAAAACAATTCAAGAAAAAATTTAACCTTAACTATTCAACAATTAAATAAGCAAAAGGTAAGTAGAATTTAATTAAAATTATCAATGTTCTAAAGTAAATGTATTCAAATTGTTAAATTAACTGTGTTACCTCGTTCATGAAGTGTTTTGTTCATATAGTGCTCCGCTAAGTGGTGCTCCGCTGGACAGTATCTTTCAGTGGATACACATTCTTTGCAGTAGTTGGAAAAAAATATCTGCGATTGTTAGATTTTTTCAAAATGGCTGCCGTTAAGACAATCCAGTGATGAAAATTTTGTTTTGAGTTAAAAACTTTTTCACGTTCTCAAAAGGTTGTTGGGGTTAAAGTTTTGGACTGTTTTTGGCCTTTTAATAAAAATTTTATTGTTTAATAGTATGTTTATAGATTTTGTTTTGAAATTTTCAGAAAGGAATAACATATTTTTCAGAATTTTACAAAGTTGTGGAATATTTGGCCGCGGCGTACGTGCCTGTGTTTGTGCGCCTAAATTTGTTTGTGTGCGTATTTGTGCGCGCTCCAAGCACAAACACATGCGCATGCACCGTGTTGTCATCGTATACATACACACGTACACCTAACCTCTTTTTGTGTTTTTTTTTCTTTCATGCTTTTTGCTTCGCATTTCGTTGATTGTGATGTGGAGTTTTCCACATCTTGTCTTTCCCTCCAAAACGTAATTGCGTCACCTGTGCTCCATGGTTTTCATAGCTGAGTTCATATGTATATTAAGCATTTACATTATCGTGGTTTATTGTTGAAAGCTTTAACTTGAACCTTCACTAGATTTGTGTTGGGTATTCTGCAAAGGCGGGAATTATTTATGTGTTTGTCGAAATGAGAGCGCATTAATGAATGTTCAAAACAAAAATGAAAAAACAAAATTGAGTGTATTCCTTATGTTTTGCCGCCAAATTTGCACATTTAAATATTTGGCTTAAAGATTTGATTTGAGAAAGATTTGCCTAAATCTATTGCATTGATTCGAAGCTTAAAATTGACCCAGGGAGAAACGATCTTGGTATGATGACTGAAATTATAACGACATTCTGAAGTACAGAACCATCTTAAAAATTAGTCCATCAATCAATGCAATGTTTGCATTGCATGATGAAAACCCAGACATATTCTAAGTGAATGTCGGTTACTCCGTGAAGTAACTAATAGAAACCTTGGGAGAGAAATAGTCACGATAGGATATCTCACTAACCAAAGACTCAGAAATTTGTCTGTGTCCTTTAAAAAACTCAAAAGCAAAATATGTAGGTATCTTCAAATAATCCGTAAAACAAGAATCTTTGTGCCAGCTGTCTGTGGCATATGGCAATCATATATTTCTATGTCCAACAAATTGTTTTGCTTTATGTTCCTACTATCCCTACTCACTTAATGTTGCTGTTATACCTACTTCAAGATTAATTTGGTTAATCAAAATTAGCAAAAAATGTGGCTCAACCCATCGGCTTGATCCTGTATTGTACTGTACTGCATCGGCCAATCCTGCAATTTTTCATATCCAAGTTTTTCAACTTTTTTCAATTCTCCAACATTTAAGAAATTTGTAATTCACAAGTTAAGTTTCAACATTTCTTATTATATGAATACAACATCAAAACCTAAGCTTCTTCTTGAGCTTGAGTTGAGAAAGCTTTTAAAAAATATTTGTAACTTCGATATGAAGTGGAGACTTACAATATTTAAAACTTGGTAACTAAGAAAATCATCATTAAAAATGCCTTTTTTAGTTGAGAACGCTACAATCCGCCTGTTGAGGTGATGTTAACCCATTTGTTTCAGCGTTCCGTTTCACGCAACACGAAGTTTTACTTCACAAAAGGCAGTAAAAATTAACTTATTTCAAAAATTCTTCATGCACGTATTAAAAGGCATTCACAAAGACTCTGGTTTGATAAAAATCCAACAGTTCTTGCACAAACAGGAATTTTTGAAAAAGTTTTTTTTTATATTTTTTGAAACTTTTTAAAATATATTTAGTTTTACTTTTATGTATATATTCCTGTATGTTATAAATGGGAGATTCATTTGGTAATTTTTTTATTAATAAATTAAACCTATGACAGAGTGAACACTTTATTTATACGTAGCGCTAACGCACCGGGGGAAATTAAATTGTTTTAAAGTGGAATTGATGAAAAAATTTCATATATTTTCGCTATTTGAATATTCGGGAAGAAATGGGTTGAGAATTAAATTGTGACATTGAGAAAGCCATTCAATATCAAATGAACATCAAGTTATAAATGTTAGCATTTCAATTGCATTTATAAATCTTAGGGTTACGAATTGAGAAGTTGTACTGTTTCATTGACATATAGCCATAGACATATATGTTTCATAGACATATATCCTGTATGTTGTACTGAAATCCACGCCATCTAGCGACAATCGGTTGATTTATCATGAAAGTTGGAAAAGCCGAAGAAAAGGAAGCAAGTTATGTTAACTAATGTCGATTTTAAACAAAGGTTGGTTTAACGAAGTTTACAAACCCTTGACCTGAGGTTAAATATTCACGAAGATAACTTCTCAAAAAAATCTGTTTGAGTTCAAGTTTAAATTTAAACATAAATTCTCGGTTTGAAATATTAATTTTATATAATATAATTTAAATTTGGACAACAATTCTCAGATAACATTGGAAATATATTTATATAAAAAAATGATGCTTCTAATAATAATTTCAAAATAATAAACTTGTATTGGATTTTTTGTTATGAATAGGTCTGTTCCCGTACTCTAAAGCTTAAGTCCAATTTACCAGTTAATAGGTTTTAGGACGAGAAGCGTTTACGTACTCGAAAAAATTGTAAAAGAAATTGCAATCGAGAGAGTAAAAAATTTTTCCTCGTTGTCAAAAGTTTTAGTTCGCGAAATTTCTTCTGAAAAACTTATTTGAAACTATTAAAATGAAAATCAGAAGCATGCGAAAATATGTAGAAACTAATATAAATGCTAAACTTGAGAATTAATTTCAAAATTGTTAAAAATATTAAGCACGTCTTCTGTACTGCAGATGCTTCATATCAAGCTAACTCTGGAAAAAACATTTTTATTTGATAGTTAATACTATTTTATTCCGAGGAAGCGTGCCCGTACTTTTTTCGTGTTTTCTCCATTTTCGAGAGATTTTTGTTTTATCACTCACACTTTTGACAGTTTTAACATTTTTAGTCAAAAAAGTACGTAAACAGACGTTATATGTTCAAAATTTTTAGCATTTTTGAAGTTTTGAAAAAATTACTTCACTGAAAACTGCATTACTTTATTGCAACAATTTTTTTTTTAAGTTTCGATGTTTAAATACAGTGCAGTACAAATATTTCTTAACCTTAGTTTAAATTTTAAAGTAAACTGCCGGTAAAAAAGACATATATGAATATGAATGAAAAATGAATATAAGGTGGATATAAGCCGTGATGGTCACAATTACATACGCATTAACGATAAGAATATACTTTGAATTTAGTGAAAATTTTTCTTTAGGAATTTGTTACGGTGAATTTTTGTATGACAACGTATATATGTTAGACCGTTTTTTGGTTGAATCGGGTGTGAGGATTTCATATCTGGCATTAGTTTTGCTCTAGCTGTGCACCTTTTTAAAAAAAAACATTTCCTTTAAAAAAATTCACAAAATTGAGGGTGCGATATGTAAAGTGTACCCCCAGTCCCCTTTTTTTTTGTTTTTTGTTTAATAACTTTTCATGCCCTAACCGAAAATCGCCCAGGCAATATCGGTTTAAAAATCGACCCAGCCTATTGTGTACACATAAGACATTCATTCATGCTTTGAACACCGAAAATCCAAAAATGCGACATATTTTCACTATGTTTTCAGTTATATGTATACAAAAAAGATGCATTAACCATTGTGACTAAAGAAATATAATGGAAGCTCGGATTAAATATGCCTTTTGTTCAACTCAATTTTAAATATAACACCTTAACTTATTTGGTTTCAATAAATAATATCATATTTGTAAGTTTTAGCCTAGTTTTAACGACATAAATTGATTTAAATGCGTTTCAGTTCTTGATAAAATTCGAAGAAATATGAATCGTTGCGTTATCCACAGCTTTTATTGAGGATAAAACTAGTTTTGAAAACGAACGACTCACATAATGACTAAAGAATGCAATAGTTAGAAGTTATTTCGCCTTTCAGCAAATGTTTTGGTCACGGTATATCCATAAGCAAAAGAAATGAAGACTAAGATGCACTAAAACAAAAACTTCAGAGTTACACCTCCGAGCCCTTAATTTTCTTTCTTTCTTTTAGTTTTTTTATGAGGAAGTTATTAGATTCTTGGTTTATAACTGTCACTTTAACTTCCTCTTACATACTTCACTTTGTTTTTCTATTTAAAGTTGTTGTGAAATATAATAAGTGACATCAATAATTTTCCTCTATCCTATCTTCAAGTATTTCCGTTAAGTCTCGTCATATGCATTTCATTAGCAGTTTATTAAAGCATAAACATGGCCTAGATTTTCTTAGAATATTGTCATCAACATCTGTTGAATCATCAATATTTTTACCCCAAGTACCTAAGCTGTATTTGATATAGTCGCAGGACTCCTGCTCAGGTAGAATTTCGGTAACAACACATGGCAACAAGCTGTTAACGGAACAAATTTTTACTATAATAAAAAAAATTGCAATTTTGCCCAATTGTTGAAAATGAACAGCTGGAGCAGCTCTTGCCTTTTCTATTCTCAATATTTATAACACCATCATGAGCTAGCATTCATCCCTCAGTCTGTACTAGTTGCTGCTTGTGTGCATTACGCAAAATTTCTCAAGGTTCACAATATTTACTTTACTAAATAACAATTTTGAACATTACAGTTTGACATCTAAACACTATGGCTCGTACCAAGCAGACTGCTCGTAAATCAACAGGAGGAAAAGCTCCTCGTAAGCAGCTGGCCACTAAGGCGGCTCGTAAATCTGCACCATCCACAGGCGGTGTTAAGAAGCCTCATCGTTATCGTCCCGGTACAGTTGCTCTTCGTGAAATTCGTCGTTACCAGAAGTCGACTGAGCTTTTGATCCGCAAGTTGCCATTCCAGCGCTTAGTGAGAGAAATTGCACAGGATTTCAAAACTGATTTGCGCTTCCAGTCTGCCGCCATCGGCGCTCTGCAGGTAATATTTTTATATAAACTATATTAACTGTTTTTTAATCATTTGCTTATCCCCTCTTCTTACAGGAAGCCTCTGAAGCCTATTTGGTCGGCCTCTTTGAAGACACCAACTTGTGCGCCATTCATGCCAAGCGTGTTACCATTATGCCAAAAGACATCCAGTTGGCTCGCCGAATTCGAGGAGAACGTGCTTAAATTATAAACGTTTATATAATCTATTATAATCATACATTTATACACTTTTTTCTTAATTTTAATATATGTAATAATTATTTGTAAGAAACTCGAAAAGGACATTTTTTTTGTTGTTTAAATAGCAGCTAATCTTCTGAAAACTACAAAAATTATTGCTCAAAGCTAAACTAGAGCAAAAAAAATCTGCTGTCCAATGTCAACGCCTAACTTTGGTGTCTGGTGTACCGCCCACGCTCTGTCTATAACTTTTTCAATCAAAATTTAAGTTATTTTTTTTCTAATACTTTAAAGCATATATTTTATCGTAAGGTTATATCGGACAATACGTGCGGACTTAACGACAAATGTTTTCAACGATAAACAAGAAACAAAACAGACAGAATTCAATTATTTTATAAATTTGTAACAACACAGACATTACATTTAGATATATAGTTAACGACTTCTGATTATTTTTCTTTGGATTAATGAATTATTTACATCTCTGTAGTTTGCAAAAACAAAAACAAAAGCGATTTCAATAAAAACAAACAAAAATCCAATGTAAAACTTGAGCTCATTCATTCACTCGTGGTTTAGCGTGTTACCATTTCGTATAACTTATTAGCGTTTGCCTCTAAAAGTACAGTTGTGACAAAACATCTTTGTGCAGTTTTATGTATGTTATTCAAGAGTGTCGATAGTACGACGACCTGTGGCAGTTGCCTATGCGTTTAGCGGCAACTGCATAGATGGAGTTTAGTTCGAAGTATGCGCTGCACTTTGGGGTGTTAAGATTGCTGCACTTTGGAGCTTTGCTTTATTTTTTGTATTTGGGCATTTAATTGCAATATTTCGTAATTTTAAAGCACGAATACCAACACGTGGTAGTTGAGTCTTATCTATTTAAGAGTTGTTGGCATTTGCTCAGCAAAGATAAGAAATTAAAATTGAATGGGTTTGTTTTAAGCTAGTTTTACTAGCGCAGATTATATTAATAGCACGCTATAGGAATGAAAATAAGATCAGGGAGTTGTAAATAAAAGTGATATTTTGGTATTTAGAAAATTTGTACGCGTGTGGTAATTTAGGGAGGCTTAGTAAGATATGAACTTATTGTGATTGTTTGAAGCAACGTAAAGATAGAGACTAATTAACAAATTAATTACAAATAAGGTATGTAGAATTGTTTCTTGTTCCTGCATTGGTGTTACTTCTCGGTAGATATTCTGTCAAATACAACCGATATGAACAGTTCATAGACTATCGTGGGAATATGTGTTTAAATATGTATGTAAACTTTCATTTAGCTTAAGATAAAGCAATTTTGAAGTTGCTTATTGTAACGAAATTTCACAAAATTCGGTATGAATACATGCAGTGGCCACGTAAAGATATCTTTTGAAATAACTAGTCCATTGCCATGCCCACTTGCATTCAAATTAAGTACTTCTATTCTATAGCTGCATTAGAGCACATATAATAAGTTATGGTGAAAGTTTAAACTGAAGTTAGCTTTTCAAGTGTGATGTCGGTAAAAAAAAACTACAAAATATGGGAAAATTTGAAATGAGGTTAACTTTTTTCGTACCTGATCAATGAACGATATTGAAGTATATTTCAAATACTGCAGAAAATGGTATTTGAAAATTTAAACGCCATGAAAAATTCAAATATGAAACCATACAATAAACAGAAGAATAAACAGAGGGTAGTTGTAATAGAGCAGATGAGTCATAGGAATATAACCTGTACAAATGATTACCTATTTTAGACAAAAATGGACACAAGGGTTAACTTACAAAATGGGTTCCACTGCGATTATCTAAGTGACTGGTTGAGTTATTGGAACTTATTTAGGTTTTTGGGACTGTATGGTTCATTTGAGTTAATTATAGAAAAAGTTGGGCTATTGGAACCTTTTAAGGTTTTAGGGACCGGAACGTAATCCGATTTTCTAACAAATAGGTTGCGCTGGGATTATTTATTTCATTATAACTTTTTGCGTTTTCAAGCTTCTTGGAAAATACTATAGTTGTCTGGTAAATATGTAGGCTCCACTAGGATTATTTATTGAAATAAGGAAGTTGGAAGTTTTTGTTTCTGTGGATTTTTTGGTCGAATATCTTACTAAGAATATCTATGCAAGTAGTAAGGTTATACGTTTTTCTGGATTTTGTGGACTCTCTGGATAACAATTTATTTTTTATTTTCTGACAAATAGGTTCCATTGGATTATTCATGAAACTAGTTAGGTAATTAGTACTATTTCGATTTTATGGAATCCTACAAAATGCATGGTTTTGACCAATAAGTTCCACTTCGATTATCGATGGAACTAGTAGTATTTATTAAGATTTTTTAGCTCTTTTTTTTTGTGTTTCTTGGACAAGATCCCCATAAGTTCCACTTAAACATGATTTTAGATTTTTGTTTTTCCAGCAAAAAGTTATATTTTGAAAACTATGCATGCTAGGACAATGAAATTTTGTAAATGGGGCCTTAGCATGAAAATGTATGTGTTTTGAGAAAGTGGGCGAACCACGCCCCTTTCAAAGAAAAATTGCAAAATATCTCATTATCACGACGCATAGTGGTTATGAAACTAGGTATGTGGGGCTTCAGAATGAAGATATATATTTGTGGAAAAGTGGGCGGACCACGGCTCTTTTAAAGAAAAATGACAATACTTCATTTTCAAGACGCCCAGTGGTTATGAAACTTGGAATGTGGGGCCTTAGCATGAAGATCTAGGTATTTGGGAAAAGTTGGCAGATCACGCCCCGTTTTAAGAAAAATTGCAATATCTCAAATATTCAATATTGTGGGGAACCAACTTGTTCGATAGCGTATCTCAGTGGACCCTATTTATCAGAAAGTCAATAATTCTTATTCAATAAATCCTTAAAACCATACCCATCTTTACAAAAATATCTTATAAAATAAGTAGTCGCCACGCACGTTAAAGTGCCAAGTGATGGTCATCACAAGGAGTCAAACTGGGCATTCACAGTGGCCGAACGAATGAAGAATTCTCACTTCCTTACGTAGCTAACGCTTACAACCGTTGGTCGGAATTTTCGCCAGCCTATTTTGTCATTCGCTTGCTGGGGCCAGTTAGAAACTCCAAGCGTCGTCAGGTTATCTAATGACTGATTTTTCCAACGGAGATGCGGTCTTTCTCGTCTGCGTTGAACGCCCCAGGATACCAAAGCAAATATTTTTTTCGCTGGAGCATTGTCGTTCATTCTCTCGACATGATCTAGCCAGCGCAGACGCTGAATTTTAATACGCTTGACTATATCGATGTCGGCACATAGCTCATACAGCTCGTGATTCCATCGTATTCGAAGTTCCAACCGTGTGGAATGCATTCTTCCAACCATATTATGTATAGAAGTTTTTGCTCGGAAGAGTGCGAAAGAATTTCAACAGAACTTCGCCTCCGATCTTTAACAGATTAGCCGGTAGGTCATCGGCTCCTGCGGTTTTGTTGTTTTTAAGCCGAGCTATAGCTGTTAAGACCTTGTTATAGTCGGGTACCGGAGGAACTTGTCATCCATAATTGGGGCTTCTGGGAAAAAATCTCTGTTGGCGAGTTTATTGTCAGCGTTGCCATTTAGAAGACTAGGAAAAATAATAATATTAGTAGGGGTATTCAAGACTCAGTGCACTTGGCAGTGTAGTTGAGGACTTGTGCACTTTACAAAAACAAAATAGGTATATTCACGATGCAGTGCAGTTGAGGACTTGTGCACTTTACAAACACAAAATATACGTATCTGTCAAAAATCTACTCAACTACATTTCTACTATAGTCCAAACTTGAGGACTTGAGTACTTGAGCAGTTGTGTACATTTAAAAATTTAATAGCTTTGAAATAGTGACGCAACATTTCAGAGTTTATAAATTCATTTCTTGATAAATAAAAATCTCAAGCCAAAAAAAAAAAAACAAATTGGCCATTTCAGCCCTTGAAAGGACTTTGACCGAGCTTCTTATGATCAATTGTGTTGTGTGAGTTATTAAATGTTTGCACACAATTAACCGAGAATTGGACCTACATGTTTTATGCCGACTCCGAACGGCTAAAGTTCATGTTCTCAAGAAGCTTTACATGGCATTATTTACTCTCTGTGGTTTGCCATTGTCTGCAGAGAGGTGGTGACCGATCAGAAAAATTTTTTTATTGAATAAACTTTTCGCCGCGGCTGGGGATCGAACTCGGGCTCCGAGCGCGCTAAGCCATACACTTAACCTGTCTTCAACCGCACTGGCAAATGCACTGTATTGTGAATACACCTAATGCTGCCTTGTAAATTATTATACCATGGTATCTATCTCCATTTTCGTGACCGCGTTTCTCTTCCACAAATGAAGAGAACTGACCGTCAACTCTTTACAAGTTTAAACCGGGACTATCTATCACAGTTTATAAGATATGCTGTGACATAGTATACAGTCTCAAAAAGATTTTTATATACCGTGATGTATGTGATGGCATGTGCTTTACCCTGTGCAGATAGCCTGTTATGCCATCAATTAAAAGCAGGTGGCAACTTCTTATATGATTTTTGTGTTGTCAAACAATTTTACTAACGTAGCTTATGCTTCAGTAAAAGGGTTTAAAACACCCCCATAAAATACAACTCTATTGTCAAAAGTAGTTCCGAAAAATATTTTTATATAATAACTTGCATATAATTTGAAGAATTTTCTAAAATACTCAATTTTTTTTTAATGTTTTTGTTACAAAAGTAATGTCAAAACATGCACAGTAATAGTGTTCTGAATAACGTTTAAAAGTAAAATTATCTATTTAAAACACATAAATTTCAAATTCGAAAAGAAATATTCATGACCCAATGAGTTCTAATGGAACGCGTCATAAATGTTTAAATGTTAAGATAACACAAAACTATTTGTTTCCTCATCAATAACAATTTATTCATTTTTAAAAGCAATTGGAAACTGATTTTAAATGTTTTTGTTGAATTTTTTATCATAAAAAAAATAAATTAATAACGAGTTTTTTAATTGCATACTTTAAGCAAATGTAAAGTCAAACGAAATGACAACTCGACAAAAAAAAATCCGATTTCTTATTTCAATACTTTTTTTTAAATAGTTCCAATGTAAATTTAAAAAAAAATTGCAAGAACTTTTTTGTCCCTTATTCCCAATTTATTAATCTTGATATTATAAACTACAATAGATATAACGATATATGACATGATATATTGATATTATTTTTAATCATAATTAACTATTATTATATTGGAAATGTACAACTTTTGTCAACCAGTGACACTATCGCATACAAAATATATTTTATGGAACTTTCATTCAAGATGGCGGATCTTACTTGCAACAAAAAGTTTGTAAAAATTAACTTCATATCCGAGTCATTAACTAAACAACATATTAAATAAGTAATTCTTCTCCCATGTTTGGCAATCTTCTCTTTTTTAAGACCAATACTGGAATTGAACAGTTTTCAGTATAAAAGTTTTGTAGTGAAAATAAAATTGAGAAAAATATATTTTTTTAAAATACCCATATAAAATTCGATATTTTGAAATAATTTGTATATTTTTTAATTTTCTAAAAATAAAAATTCCCCCAAGACTTGTTCAGTTTTAATGGTAGCACTGGAAAGATGTAATCTTAGCCAGCTTAATTATCTTTTGCCAGTTGCTCGTAAACATTCATTCATTATGTACGCTGACTTGAAAAACAAAACAATTCTCGTCACCGGTGCTGGACAAGGTATTTGATAGTTGTGTTTATTTTTGATGTTTCTTATCAGCTAACTTCCCTCTCTCCGCAGGCATAGGTAATGCACTCTGTAAGCAATTGGCGACGGCTGGAGCCAATGTCATCGCGGTCACTCGTTCAGCGGAGCATTTAAGTAGTCTTAAAGCCGAGCATCCTAGCATTATGACCGTTCAGGTGGATCTTAAGGACTGGAATAAAACACGTGAGTGTCTAGCCGCGATGCCTAAATTAGATGGTTTGGTTAACAATGCTGGAATAGCAATAATTAAGCCATTCGCCGAACTGAGTGAACAGGATTTTGATGAGTACCTAATACGACATTCTTTCTTGTAATAATATATTCATTAAACTTTGCACGACAGCACATTTGATGTCAATGTTAAGGCCGTTTTCAACGTCACTCAAGCATTGAGCACAAAGTTAAAGGATGGTGCCAGTGTTGTGATGGTTTCCTCATTAGCTGCTTCTCGCGCATTCGCTGGTCATGCTGCATACGGAGCCACTAAAGCTGCTGTAGATTCATTAACTGAAGCGCTGGCCTTGGAATGGGGGCCGCGCAAAATACGCGTCAACTCTGTTAATCCTACTGTGGTGCTCACTAAAATGGGACGCGATAATTGGAGTGATCCCAAAAAGTCTGAACCGTTGTTAAATCATATTCCTCTACATCGATTTTGCGAAGTTTCGGAAGTTGTTGATTCCATTGTTTATCTTCTGAGCTCAAAGTCGAGCTTTGTAAATGGCCATCATTTAAATCTTGAGGGTGGTTACTCGGTGTCTTAGACTTCAGTACTTTACTGATGGTGACGGAATTGCGCAACCAAATACAACGATGATAAGCTAAGAAATTGATATTTTAACAGAATTAGTGCTATCAGTTGTTTTTATATAAGAATTGATATTCAATATTATTAACTAAGGACAATTACTCAACAAAAAGAATAAATAAAAGAAATCAAAACATCAACACGTTAATAAATGATGCCCCTTTTTAAGGTTTCGGAGCGTGTTTATAATAATTTGTATCATATGGAATATCAAATTATTCCATTATTCTTTATATTTAATAAAAAGTTTTAAAGGTCATTACTAGAAATGTAACGGATATCGGTTACTATCCGGAATTCCGGATATCTGGCCTAAATATACTATCCGGCCATATATTGCGTTACTATCCGGTATCCAGCAGGCAGGATAGTTTTTAAAAGTATTTTCCTAATGATAAAAACTTAACAATGAATTTATCAATTTCAATATTTGAAAAGTATCTGAAAATAATTAATAAAGGTAGGTATATTGAAAGAAACAGTCTCGATAGTATCGTAAGTGTACACGTAGAATTCCGTTTAAGTTGTAACCTTTTCTAGTGCGTCTCTTTGGTCTGATTGTTTTGTTCATTTTGCACTCATTTTTTATTGATCTTCCGAAAATTAACAAATAAATCAATAACACTCAATTATGGACTTCTTATTGAAACCAAGGCATATTAATCCAGGTACTATAATAAGAAAAAACTGAATGGGAGTATAATGTCAAAATCAGAAATGACAATGAGCAATGTTGCTTCTGCACCAAAAACAAAAAAAAAGGGGATTTTTTAATTGCAATTAATTAACACCTAATATCAAAAGTTTAAAAGTATTCTTCAAAATATCTCCAAAATACAATCAAAACAGAAAGCACAAAATTCAATAATTAAAAAAAAATTAATAAACTGTAAACTTAAACATACGAAAATTGAAAAAGGCTAAAAGTTTTTCTCTGAAAAACAAAAAAATCCCCCAACTCGTTAATAAGAGTGGGCATTATTTGATTTTGACATTAGACTCCCAAAAGTCGGCAGCGCAGTTGCGTTTTATACTACCTGGATAAATATGCCTTGATTGAAACCATATTAGAATAAATAAGGTATATGCAGCGCTGGTTGTGCTCTCTTTTTGATACCGCCGATAATGTCAAAATAAGCTGTTTGGCTTGCAGTTAATTTTCTTTATTTAATTTTCAATGATGTTGAACTTGCATCACTTTTGAATTGCTTTAATCTTATATATTAATACGTGAACATTAAAGTTTGTCGTACGCTTTTTTGGTATTAATTAAAACCCAAAATAAATGAAATCTTTATCATTCGAAAGGTTATGTTGCCCAGATGTGCAGAATGTATATATAAATCATAGTATAATTAACGAAGTAATAGCAGTATTGAACTTACTCTCTCTGCCAGTACCCTAAATGTCAAAATCGGCCATCTTGGCGAATGCAGACAAAGCAAACAAGCCAAAGCAAACAAACAAATCTAAATTCAATGGAACATCGTGTTGTGTTAAGTGCAAATAACATTTAATATTTTCGTTGTGATATTGTTTTATTATAACAATAAACTAGATAAAATAAATATAATACAAAAACTGAGGAATAACAGTGACTTAAGGTGTTTGCAGCGAATTGTTCTAAGAGGTCCGAGTTTAAGCAGCAGCAACAGTGACTGCAAACAGCATCCAATGAATTGCAGTTTATTCAATTTGCACTTTTAATTTTATTCATTATTACTTTAACAATAACAATAAAAATAATATACAAAGCGACAAATCACAATTTTCTACAATTATTTAACATAAACACGCGAGAGTTGGTAGCGGATCATTGTTTACATTTTGCCTATTCTTAGCTTTCTACTCGTTCGTAGATTTTGTATGAGCTGTGAACTTCGTTTTGACAATCACCGTAAGCTGCTCTCCACCCTGATATTACTTCGTTAATTATACTATGATATAAATGATATATCTGATGGAGGGGGTTCCCAACCTTCTAAGAGAGAAATAACATTTTTGAGAAAAAATGTGCTCTTTGATTATTATGAAATTTGGTTGGGGGAGAGTTCTTGAGTTTGTCGAATTTTAATTTTTTTAAAAGTAAAAATTTCTTAAAAAATGTAGTTTTATCGTCAATTGTAAAATTTGTAAAAAAATGTGTTTTGAATTAAAATTTTTGACTTTCCAGTGTCTTGGTTGAATTTTAACGATTTTTCAATTTTTCTAGTTTTTTCTGAAAGTTTGTTAAATTTTCTTTCAAATGTGATAAAAATTACAGCAAAGTTCTAAGCAAAAGTATTTTTAATGAATTTTCTTAATATTGTTGTTAGTTATTTAGCGTGTGTTTCAACCAAATGCCAAGAGAGAAAAAAAACTGTCTCAAATTGAATGTTCAAAATTGGGAAGCCAACATCTCCGCCATCTGTGAATAGATATTATTTATTTCTTTTTTGTATTTAAGTCTAATCAGTTAACTTAAAAAAACTTTTAATACCGAAAATAAAACCGTTTTTTTTCGTTTATATATAAATTATTCCTTTTAAAAAAATACCACAAATTTGATTTAATCTTAAAATATGGGGTAAAAATGATTTTTGTTGTACAAAAAGAAAAACTCAAAATTGCATTTTTGATTTGCTTTCAAAGTCTAAACCGGATTTTAGGTGAATTTATTTTGTCTTGACACTAAATTAATAAACTGTCCGTGCCATCAAAAAATCAAGTCTACTCCCTATGATTTTTTTTACAAAATTACATTTTTTTTAAAATGTTGTTTTTCTGTTTTTGAAAAAAAAATAAAAAAAAAAATTATTTGAGGAAAATAGTTTCATACCTCCAATCAATTAAGAGTTATAGCCTCGAACTTATTATAAATAGGTAATCAATAAATTGGTCGAATTTCGACCCCAGGCGATACAAGTATCAATTAAAACACGAAAAAGAACATTTTTTATAATTTTCAATCGAAGAAACCAGCCAACTTCATTTTGTCAATTCTTGCTTTCTGACGTCTTTCTCATATCTTTGAGATTTTATATGAGTTGTCAACTAGAATATAGTTTTCGAGCTACACTCAGTTTAACTACTTATTTCAAAATAAAATTAAGAACCCGAATTTTAAAAATATCGTATGATGACTATTTCTCACTTTGAGCACATGTCCTTTCCATTAGTGCCACTTTCGTCTGTGTCCGATGTCATTGAATAATTACAATTCAATAATAATTATTATAATTATTCAATGCCGATGTTTATTTTGCGAGCCACACTTTCGTCTGTCCGATGTATAGTTGCGAGCTACACTCGCTAGTGCTAGTGGGATGTAGGATCAAAATTAATTTGCATTAAAAACAAAAATTAAAATTTTATGCCATCTATTGGGTAAAAGCATAAAACGCAATGTGATTCAATTCGTTTTTTTCATAAGAGTTAAATCTAACCGGATCACAGATCCATTTTGTTAAGTTTGACAGTTTGAGTTCATTGACTGAGTTGAAAAGAGGTTATGAATGTAGTACATACAAGAACCCTCAGTACACAAACAAGACCACTCAGTTCTAATTAGTACACACAAACACCCAATAAAGAAGTAGTACATACAAGAACCCGGTGACCGTGGCATGCAGGTTAAGTGTGTGGCTTAGTATGCTCGGAGCCCGGGTTCGATCCCCAGCCGCGGCGAAAAGTTTTTTCAATAAAAATTTTTCTGATCGGTCACCACCTCTCTGCAGACAATGGCAAACCTCAGAGAGTAAAAAATGCCATGTAAAGCTTCTTGAGAACATGAGCCGTTCGGAGTCGGCATAAAACCTGTAGGTCCAGTTCTCGGTTAATTGTGTGCAAACATTTAATAACACACACAACACAATTGATCATAAGAAGCTCGGTCAAAGTCCTTTCAAGGGCTGAAATGGCCAATTTGTTTTTTTTTTTTTGTTTTTTTACATACAAGAACCCAATGAAGAAGCCTGCGAATCAGTACGTATAAAACAAAAACAATACAAGCAAAAACAACGAAACAAAAAGCAGCAGAAACAACATAAGCAGCTAGTGATTGATTTTCTTATATAAAGAAATGTATTTTTCTTCTTATATTTTACTATTTCGTGACTTTAATATAATAGTGACAAAATCCGAAATTATATATTCATTCAGCACAGTATATATGTGATATTTTAGTATATATATGACCATTAAACGACGAGCGGTAAAGGCTCTAGGTATACCCTCAAATATTGGTCAAAACGTTTCATCGCCTTGAAAAAATTTGTTAAAACGATCCCAAACAAACCGCGCTGTAAGACGTAATTCTACGTCAATTGATTGTTGAGATAATTGAGCTGCCGACTGAAAAAATGGGTATATATGCATAAGTACAAAATGTGTGAGGGTATTGCAATTGTTATAACAAAAGTTTTATTATTAAAACAATAAACTGAAAATAATAGTTATTTTTTAATTTTGAAACGAAAAAAGCATTGTTGAAAAAATTGTTGTACCGTCGTTTTGGAGGTACCATTCGAATCTCTCACATAGTAGGATATGATTTCCTATTGCCTTTTAAAATTTTGACTTAAAATTTTGAGCAATAAATATTAATTATTGCTGCTTTTTATTTTTTCAGGCAAAAATAACAAGCGAAATTTGCCCGATTATTTTTTGAGCACGAAATAACTGGTAATTTTTTATTTTTATTTTTTAAGGCAAGGTTACGTTAAGTTATAGTTAAACTTAGTTTTCGGTTAAATCTATCTGATAAGATTTGGTTACCTATAACCTATATTTATGTTATACCTATGTAGAGAAGGAGAAGGCTACATTTCGATGGTATTGGAAATTGAATTAAAAAACAACCTGTGAGAAAGGGATGCCAATTCACACGCATACACGAGTTTCGGTTACTTTCTTCCTGAAGCTCTAGGATATAACCGAAACTTTGTATGAAGAGTTAACCAGAATTTCAGTTTAGAGAAACCGTTTTTTTTTAGTTGAATAACCGATAGTCTACTTGTAGGATAGAGGGGATTTATACAATGAAAATAATCGCATGAAATTTTCTGCAGTTCTCTTTTCAAGTTTCATCTTCAAATTACATGATGAAACTGAGTTGCAGAGACTTTGCTCTGAAAATTCAGTCAACGACGAAAATATGAAAGTATAACGTCAAAAAGTTTCATGAAATCACAGCCCGAGAGACTTTTTCATTTCATTTTCGTTTCATATTGCGCACCCTCACTTTTGACAGTCTCATGCGACTAATTTCACTGTACAAATCCCCTCATAGACCTCAGGTTAGAAATGTCATACAAAATTAAAAATGCCACACAGCTATAAAAACGGCTGTACAAAATTATAGCATGTGATACACTTTTATAGGAAAAATTTAAAAAGTTAATCGCAGAGGATATCTTGCTATAAAAATAGAAAATGCATGCCTGTTCGACATACCCACATTCGACAATTTCATAAGGTAAAGTTCACATTCTCTTTCTCTCTAACAAAAAATGTGATTGTGGGAGATCGCAGAAGATAGCATGGAAACGTGGCATAAAGCTGGTATGACACTTGCCTTTTTTCGCATTTTAAAGTTCTTAAAAAAAACAGTGGGTAAATGGGAAGAATATACTTTTTAAAAAAGGACAATTATAGCAGGTCGTTGAATTTGGCATTTTAGTGTTTTTTTGAATTTTGTCAAAAATTATGAATTCTTTACATAAAAATGAAAAAATTTGTTAAAATAATAAAAGTCTAACTTTTTTGCAGTTCTTGTGTTAATTTGTGTTTATTTGGTTTTGTATATTCATTATAAATACACAATAAAAAAAGTAAATTTGAAATATCACAACTTAATGTGCCTCTGTCAGATTTTAAGCTGCTAGCGGCTGAAAAAGTCAATTTTTTACATTTTTCAGCCATTGAAATTGACTTATCTGCATTTTTTTGGACTTGTAGCGTACTCCTCACACCAACTGAAAATTATATAGCTTCGTTTGGTGTTTTGCTCTATTTGTATTTTTAAGATCTTTCAAATGCGAAAAAAGCAAGTGTCATACCAGCTTAAGTGATGGTAAATAATGGTAAATATTACAACTCATTGCTTAACATAAATGGCAAGGGATATTGCAAAACATATAAGTGGTCTAAATGAGTAATATCTATTTTATATTTTTATTTATATATATATATATATATATATATATATATATATATATATATATATTCATATTTCTTAACATAATTTATTGTTAATGTGTTAAGAAGCTAGTTGACAATTATTTTTGATTTTCTCCATCGAACCAGAGCTGTTTGAAGAATGTGTTCTATACTTTGAACTTAAGCATCATACCTAGTAAGTTTTTAGTGACAACATGACCAGCACAAATAAAAAAACAACACAAAAGCAAATAAACCAGTATCAATAACAAAATAATCTTGAAAAACAAATCTTCATGTTCTACTAACAGTTTCGTTCAATTTGAACGCTAGCTCTGTCAAGACGGTTCGCCCCGCCATGGTGTTCGATAAACTAGTTCGCTGATGTGTGATCCCTATTACGTTAATTGCCGTTCTTATTTTTTAATAATCTTGGCAACTCTATTGCGCAGCTCCAGGCTGTGTTTATTTAACACAAGACAAAGAACTGGCATCCAAGGCAAGTGTCAATATTTGACATTTTCTTTTAATTTTGGTTCTATTTTGATCTCTATACGCGAATTCCGATGAATATTAGGCGTTTTCGTTTATGTGTTAAGAGCAGAGTAATCTTCAGAGCCAGAGAACATAGAGAACGTTTCGATAAGAGTGCGCTCTGATCACGTTCAGATTTCTCCTGATCAAAGCTCTCTGATATTCACTCTACGTGCTTGGTCTTTTGAAACAGAGTAGGTAGAGTGACATCGATAGCGCTCTGTTTATGCTATGAGTGTATACAAAAACTCGATTAATCCACTCTTCATTCTCTGAACAAAAAAAAGAACACGAACAAGTTATTTGACAGTTCCTGCTCTGCTCTTAACAAATAAACGAAAACGCCTATTGTGTCCTTGCGAATGGGTGGGGAACGCCAAGGACTATTTCCTTTTTAATCTTAGAGCTCAGTTCTTTTTCCGCAAGGAAGCTGTTCTAAAGTAATTTTAGATATTTTATTGTACAGTACCGCTAACTGTTTCAATGGAAAGAAATTATATTTGGACATGTTGGAGTGCCAAGAAAGTGCTAAATAAATATGTAAAAACAGACTGAATCGAATTTGATTGCTTCTTCAGTTATTAAAAGTGCCAAAAATCAAAGAACGCGTGTGTCTCTTCCGTGTTTGTGTGTGGATATTGTCTGCCTCGCCTCGCCACAAGTGCTGCCAAAAACAGGATAACAAACGAAAGAGCAAACAACAAAAACACCTAAACCAATTAACGTCCTTGGAAAAATGGGTAGGAACAACAATACAATAAATACAAAAACACTGTGTCAAACGAGCCGAAAAAAGGAAAAGCGAAAAATTGTATTTTCCTTCGTTTAGTTCAGTGTTTAACTTCAGGCTAAGTTGGGGCTGGTTATACGCTGCTCCGGGTGTACATAGTTGTGTTTTCTGCTTTCCATCAAAGACTGTTTGCTACATATTACATTTAAGAAAAATTGTTTCTTTATTTTTTTTAACCGATCTAAATGTTTGACTCGTCTTCGTTGTGTCACAGATAACATCGAAATGCTGAAGGCACTCTACGACTTCCAGGCTGTCTATCCCAAGACGATCAGCTTCGATGAGGGTGAATACTTCATTCTATATCAGACTTCGGCACGTCAGCGGAACTGGTGGCAAGTTGTTAGCATGAAAGGAAATATTGGATTTGTGCCATCTAATTACGTAATGAAAATAAAGGTGAGTCCCATGGGAAGAGGTTGCGTGGAGTTTTCCGGCCAAGAAAAAAGTGGGTTAACTGCAACTGCATTTTTTAAAATTGTAAAAAAACAAAACATGAAAATGTGTTGAATTTGCAAAAGTAGAGAACATATAGACGAAAATGTTTTTTATGCTAGAACAATTCACCAATAATGATGCAAGTTTTGATATCCTTATATTGCATGCAATTAAAACCCGGAAATAACTTCATAATTTTACTCTAAATAACATCGCCTTTCCATGTAGCGAACATCCTGCTTTTTTCAATTTAATCTCTGCCAACAATTTTCTGCGCACTCTTTGTTTTGTGAAGTCGTTCTTAAAGCAAACACGCTATAAAGTTCTTTCATAGATAAATTAAGGGTGTGACGCTGATTATAACGAGGTGTTGTTGGCGAATATGAGGTATTGTTTTAAAAGATTAATTCATTAATTAGCTCGTTTTCCGGCCTAATTTGTTAAGAATAGAGAGCGTTATATGATAAATGTCTTTGATATTAATAAAATAGTAGAGCGTTCCAATAAACTAGCGTTTGAAATACTTATAATATGTTAAAAATTGGCTGAAATATTTAAAAAAAACTTCGTGAATAGTTTTATTATCTGCTATACTTAAAAAAATGATTGCGTAAAATTGTGCGCTCAACATAAGTCTAGCAAATGCATCTTTTGGAATAGTTTTTAGCTCTAAAATAAAGTTAAAAACGTTTCTTATTGAACTTTTTCAATTATATTTCTGGTTTCCAGATTTAAAATAAGTAATAAGATAGACTTATCAATATCAATAATGAATAATTTGTTTAGGAAATATTTTACTTTTATATTACATTTATACAACCCAAAGTCACATCATTGCTTTACTACTACAGTTAAATTAGTGTTTTAATTATCAATTATCAAACTTTTCCTGTGATGTACTTTTATGCTGGCTTAACCAACGATGCAGTTTGATTGTTGTAAAGGGGTCGTTACTATTCTGAAAAAATATTTATTAATTAGTGAGTCAGGGACTAAGAAAAGGAGGGGATGAGAGTAAATATAATTTACTGCCTAGAAATAGAATATCAAGGCGTATGACAATAAAAGGAATACTAAATGCAGATGTAGGTGTGACCGGCATCACACCCATTTGACCGGCATCGCAATTAAAAACACAGTATTTTCAAAATAATTTAACGATAATTTTCCAACTTCATTGTTTCTATTTCATTGCAAAGGCGAAAGTGTAAAAACAGGGATCAGATATAGCAACAATTACTTTTTGAAAGAATTTAAAGTTAATGTTTATGTTTAATTTGAACTATGTACAGTGTGATCCAAAGTACCCACTCACCAAAGTACAGAAGTCTAACTTGGTAGATTGCCGGGCATTCACAAAAGATGTGTTCTGGAGACTCTTCCACGCAGAGTCGCAGTTATCTAAGATAAACTCATCGTTTTGAGATGTTATCTGAGAGCACTTCTTCTTCATTTATTTGGCGCTTACAACCGTATATCGGTTTTGGTCTCTTCTAAGATATATAATTTTGTCGTGCGCATACTAACGTCGATTAGGTCAACATGACCTAGCGAGCGAAGCCGCTCACTTTTTATACGCTGAATGCACAGTGAAGATGCAGGTTGGGTCTAGTAAGCTTGATTTATTTGCTCGACCATTTCCTAACCAGGTTCAGGGTCAATAATGAACTTTTGGAATTTCGGAGCATACACGCTTGCTCCTGTTTCTCTATTTTCTAGTTTGGGCCTATTAGTATACCATTACTGTGAATCTGATTCGGGTATGAGCCTTTAATTTCTCCACATTTGCTTGTTAATTTGCTTGTTAGGTATAACTACCTTATAGATCTTCGAGAAATTAAGCTTTGATAACATCCTGTCAAGTATTTTAAGAAAGACGTTATTTTTGAAAGTTTTTACAATCTTTATATGCACTTTAATATTTATAGGCCCTGCTCTGTAATCATTTATTTTCTTCAACCTAAGTGCGCTTAGACATGACTCCTAAGTACTTGCCTTTATTTGAAAACTTAATCACCTTTCGGTCTAGTATAGGCTTTGTAAGACGCATGAGCCTCTTTCTTACTAGTATTGCTTTTTCAGGATTTATAGTAAAGCCCTTATCCTGACACCATCAATTTGTTATGTCCGATATTGTTGGCTCATGACAGCCCAGACTTGCGATAACCAAATCATCCCCATATCCTCTAGTAGCAAAGCCCTGTTTGCTCAGCTTTTTGAGTAGTCCATCAGAGACCAATCGCCACAAGAGGTGATAGAAGCCCTCCTTGAGGGCATCCTCAAGGAGCAGTGATGATGTTAAATGTTCTACTGAACTCGAGCGTGATGATTCTATGTACATTTTAAGATGTTAAGAATTCATTCATGAACTGGAGGAAGGACGTTTATCCTTAGCATCGAAAATTTGATAGCCGCGTGAACCAAAATTTTGTAAAAGTTTTTTTAAAATCCCAATAAACATTTTTAAGAGCGCTCATATTTATGACTCTTAAAAGAGGGTATTTTCTGACGATATTATGAGCACTCACAATTTTGAGTCCGAAAAGAGTCTTATTTATGAATCTTTTATGAGCGCACATAATTATGAGTCCAAAAAGACTCTTATTAATGAATCTTTTATGAGCGCACATAATTATGAGTCCTAAACGACTCTTATTTAAGAGCCTTTTATGAGCGCACATAATTATGAGTCCTAAAAGACTCTTATTTAAGAGCCTTTTATGAGCGCACATAATTATGAGTCCTAAAAGACTCTTATTTAAGAGCCTTTTTTGAGCGCACATAATTATGAGTCCTAAAAGACTCTTATTAATGAATCTTTTATGAGCGCACATAATTATGAGTCCTAAAAGACTCTTATTTAAGAGCCTTTTATGAGCGCACATAATTATGAGTCCAAAAAGACTCTTATTAATGAATCTTTTCTGAGCGCACATAATTATGAGTCCGAAAAGAGTCTTATTTATGAATCTTTTATGAGCGCACATAATTATGAGTCCAAAAAGACTCTTATTAATGAATCTTTTCTGAGCGCACATAATTATGAGTCCTAAAAAACTCTTATTTAAGAGCCTTTTATGAGCGCACATAATTATGAGTCCTAAAAGACTCTTATTAATGAATCTTTTCTGAGCGCACATAATTATGAGTCCTAAAAGACTCTTATTTAAGAGCTTTTTATGAGCGCACATAATTATGAGTCCTAAAAGACTCTTATTAATGAATCTTTTATGAGCGCACATAATTATGACTCCGAAAAGACTCTTTTTTATGAACGTTTTATGAGCGTACATTATTATGACTCCGAAAAGACTCTTATTTATGAACCTTTTATGAGCGCACATAATAATGAGTCTGAAAAGACTGTTATTTATGAACGTTTTATGAGCGCACATTATGATGACTCCGAAAAGACTCTTATTTATGAACGTTTTATGAGCGCACATAATAATGACTCAGAAAAAGCTCATATTTATGATGGTTTTCTGAGCGCTCATATTATCACCAAGCCACCTATATATAATTCAGAGCAACTTTTTCGATAAACAGCTTTGTTAAATACAATTTTTCAGAAGCATTTGTTATTTCAATACACAGCGTAAAGTCAACACTTTGGAAATTATGCAAGAGATCGAAACTTCCGATGAAAAAAAATTTATATGTTATGGTTTAAGAATTTAAAATAAACACAAATAATTATAAAACGAAAAAGAATCTATTGTTTTTGTTTTTTAAGAGCCATAAAAGACTCTAAAATATGACTCTTATAAGACTCCGAAAACACTCATAATTCTGACTCTTATAACACACATATTCCGGACTCTTATAAGAGTCATATTTCGGACTCAGATCTGTGTGCCCTTCCAGGAAGGGAAACACGCTCATATAAGACTCTTTTATGAGCATTTTATGAGCTCATAAATTAGAGTCTTTAAAGGCTCTTAAAGGACTCATAATATTTGTTTATTATGAGTCATAAAAGCATCATAATTTTTGTTTTTTAAGAGTCATAAACGACTCTTAAATATGACTCTTATAAGACTCCGAAAACACTCATAATTCTGACTCTTATAACACACATATTTTGGACTCTAATAAGAGTCATATTTCGGACTCAGATCTGTGTGCCCTTCCAGGAAGGGAAACACGCTCTTATCGGAGTCTTTTATGAGCTCATTATGAGCGCTCAGACTCATAAATATGAGTCTTAAAAGAGTCATAAAAGACTCATAATGTTTGCTGGGATCTTTAAAAATAGCAAGTTTTAAGAATTTCTAAAAAAAAACTGTTAAAATGCGAAAATTTAATTTTTTCTATATTTCGTTCTTGAAGAACCCAATACCTAGTTTATATTGTTCGGTATGTTCACAAAAATAACTTTGCTTAACGAAAGCAATATTTTTGGAATACTGACTTACAGGTGCCCAAGGTCTATTTTATACCCTAAACCTAAAAGGTCAGGGTATATTAACTTTGTGCAAACGATTGTAATGCATATAAATATACAAGTCCGGTATAGAAAAGCACATATATTCTTGATCATACCCAACCAGCAAAATGAGTACAAATTTACGTATGAGTTCCCTTTGAAGCTGTTTTAAGAGGCAAAATAAGTTCCATGGCACTTCGAAGCTGCTTTATGGTCCGTACGACAAAATTAGCTGTATAAATGAAAAATCTTCGTTTCGATATAAAGCTACATGGCAGAATGGCTAAGGCGTCGGACTTCAAATCGGCGAGACACGGGATCGAACCCTGGCAAAGGCAACATTTTAATAAAAAAGTTTTTTCACTGCGAATCAGATGGTACAAGTTGAGAACAAAAGCGGTAATGGTAGAAAAAGAAGAAAATAAAAAATATAAAATATAAAATAAAATAAAATAAAATAAAATAAAATAAAAAAAATTAAAGTCAGAAATAAAACAAGAAAAATATTTTTTTTTAAAAAAGTTTTCGAAGTTCGATTAGAAAGCTGCTTAGCAGTCTATGCAACGTTCTTGTTGATACCTCAAAGTACGAAAAATTACTTAAATTTTGGGCTGCTTACACTGCAAAGCAGCTTAGAGAATTCGCTGTATAAGCCAAATTTACAGCGTTTCTTGGTGCTTGGGTAGTCACCTCGTGAGTCGAGCTATTCATGTCCGTCCGTCCGTTTGTCCGTCTGTGAGTTGTCCGTAAACACAGGATAAGAAGGAGTTGAGATAATTGCATGAAACCCGGTACACATGATCACATAAATCCAAGGATCTCACTATTGATTATTTTTTAATCTGCACACGGACACACCTACCTCCCATACAAAGCAAAAATGAAAACTGCATAAGTAAGCTCATAATTAACCTACAACAATGAAATTTAGGGCGTATGTATTTATATTAAAACTAAGATATCTTCGAAATATATGTGCCATCTACTCTCAGACACGCCCACCTCCCACATAACCCAAAAATTGAAAACTCAATAAATAAGCTTATGTTTAACCTACAGAGATAAAATTTGGTACGCATGTTTTTTATAACAAACCAAAGGTGTTTTGAAAAATGAACGTCATCCACCCACAAACACGCCTACCTCCCATACAAACCAAATATCAAATCACGGATACGCCAACCTCTGATATAGTCCAGAAAATTTGAAAACTCCGTAAATAAGCTTATGTTTAACCTACAGAAATAAAATTCGGTGTGTATCTATTTTATATAAAAACTAAGGTGTGTTCAAAAGTGGGGCCTTGTCCGTCCACGAGCACGCCCACCTCCCATACAACCCACAATAGCGAAAACACTATAAAAGCATTATCATGTGAGCTACAGGATTAAAACTTGGTACATGTAAATTTTTCATCAAATTTTATTTAATTTTAAATATGGCTAACATCGAGAGCTTTATGGCACTAAACAAGTTTTTTTTTTAATTCGTTAAAAATTATATATAGTAGGTGAAAACTTGAGTAATAAGTAACAACAGTCTGTAACTTTTTGTCAACCAAAAAAAAAAAAAAAATTTGGAAATTGAAATGAAACCAGAATTGCTTCTGTTTTAGTTTCAATCAGAGCCAAAGTATATTTAATAGCCAGTATCTAGTTAAAATATAAATTAAACAATTAAACTTACGTCCTCGCCACTTTCGGAGCCCGCTTATAATTATTAGAAAGTACTAAAGAAAGAAAATTAAAAGTGTTAACTTAATACACAAAGCTATGCTTTACTAAATTGTGGATAAATATTAAAAAAGAAAAGAAAGATTTAAAGTGCATAAATATATATATTTTCAAAAAATAAAATATAAAATTTTTTGCAGCTACAAAAATTGTTTAATAGATAAATTAAATTTGCCTTCCGTTATAATCTCGTTTAAGACGACACCTCCTAAAATTATAACTATGACTCATGGTCTTGGCTATAAACAAAATTACTAAATAAACTATTGTTTATTCTTTTTCAACAACTGAAACGAATCACCAACAAATAAAAAACGACGGAAATGTGTCTTTTAGATATTTTCATTGTTTTTTTTAATCATTAAATTCAAAACTACAGTGCACTCGGGATAATGTGGACCAATTAAAACCAAGACAGTTCACGTTTGAGAATATCAAAATTTGTGGCAAAAGTTTTCCTTTTTATCATCTTTTCTACCTATTTATGTAATATGTTTAGATTACAACTTTTCTTCCTGAAGAAAACAAAGAAAGATTTATTTTAAAAATTCAAACCAAAAATAAGAAAATAAAAACTCTATTTAGAAAACATAGAAACACATTGAAACCAACTGTTCAATTATTTCATGCCACTCTTCCCCTACATGTATTTTTAATTCCAAATAAACTCTAGGACAAGTATGAAGACAATTTATTCTAAATCAGCATAGCGAGAAGTGAGAGTAGAACCTATTCACCACCAGTGGTGTAGCGAGGGGGGGGCAGGGGGTGTCATCATGCACCGGGCGCCACTCGCAGAGGGGCGCCAAATCATTCTCAAGACAAACAAAATTTTGCAAAAAAATTTGTTTTAATTAATTAATTCAATAACACGGTGTGACGACTAAAAAAGCACAAGCAAACCTTATAGAAATTCTTAAAGAGGAACATGTTGTGAGTCCATCGCACCTTGTCAGACTTCTCAATGTCGTCACAATTTTTTGTAATTAATTTTTTAAGTTGAAGTGTTCAAATTTTGTTGTGCCGACTTTCATTGAATTTTTATAGCCATTTACTTTGTCGGAAATAAAAACTAAATTCCTCTTCTTTGCAGTAGAATTTCACGTAGAATAAAAATTCATTTTATTGATTCATAAAAATAAATTTGAATCAATACAAAATGAAGCGTGTAGCGAAGCAAATTCTTTAGTGTTTCGTTAATTTCACAAAAAAATGCATGTTCCTATGAATTTTTTTGACATAATGCTGCATGAATAACATTATTATTTTCACAAAAACTCATTGCACGTAAATGTACCTTTTCATTGAACTCAAAAATATCAAAATCGGTTGAGAATTAGCTGAATGGTGGCAATTTGAACGTTTTTTTTTCGTCATCAAACACCGATTCCCTTGTATAGGCTTGCTATCATACAAAGTGGTGCCATTTCGTCAAATCTTAACCGACTTTGGTCATCTTTGAGTCGTTAGAAAGAAGGTATGGTACACAGTATTGTAATTTTACACTGATTGATACACGGTATCAATGTATCAATCAGTGTAAAATTGAATAAAATATGTAAATTACAGTACAATGTCGAATTTTAGCGTCTTCACTCAAATGCATCTCCTGGCCGTATTTTTGCACGCATTTCTTTCGGCGGTAGCTTATATTCTCCACTAAAAATTAAAATAGTTTTCGATTTTTTATGAATTATGATAGCGCAAAAACTACTCATCCAAATGTAAAAATTTGTTGAACAAACATGAAGAAAATTATAAATTTTATTCGGCTTAGCGTGATTATTAATATTGAACAAGAAGTGTACAAGATATTTTCACTATATTTTTCAACAGCGGCTTTATTTGAAAAAAGTGAGAAAAACTTTAAAAATCTTATAAATCTTATACAATCTTTAAAAAAACACGTAAATCCTAGTACTCTGTCTGTTTGCGTGAAATTCCACTCGCAACATTCATTTTTTTGTTGCGTGAAAATTCTGACAAATATTTTGTTGTGAAGAAATTGAAAAATTTAAGTCGCTTTAATTCTCAAAAAAGATCAGCCTTATTCATACAAAAATTCAATATATCTTTAGTTCGTGTTTGTAAGAGTAGAATAGAGTTAAAATATTGAATGTAACATGATCATTTCGATACAATTGATGTCAAAATTAAATATAGTAAAATTTACTTAATTGAAATAAAAAATATAAACTTTATTATTTCAGTAAGCGAGTAGTTAAGCAAGCAACAGTTATCTTTAACGAACTGTCAAAGTGAGGAATAAACATTGCTAGCAAAGATGTAATGGATACGAGTTAACAGGCTAGGTAGTTAAGGCCAGTTAACGATAACAACAAGTGCCTTTAACGCTTTGGGGAATTCCACTGATGTTAATGCTCTACATAAAAAATAATTTAAAAGTGAAGTGGCTGAATACTTGGGAAAAAATAAGACTAGCATCAAAGAACAACCCAAAAGAATCAAAGCTCAGAATTACTAATATTCTTAGACTTTCATTCTTCATTCGTTAACCAACGTTCTGCTCTCTTCATGTCCTTTTCTTCGACTAATGATATTCCTATTCTGATGTTTGAAACCACCTTTTTTATTAAAACCAATTTAGAAATATATTAAAAAATTTTTAAATGAATTGGTAACATCTCGATCTTTGTACTCGTACAACTAACATTTGTCAAAAGTACCCCAATCAACAATGTCAAATGTACCCAAATGCTCTCGGCTTTTTTTTTTAAATTTTTTTAGTTTATATTTAGTTTTATTGAAATTCACTTATAATTTCAAAAACATAAATAGTTTTTACCTTTTGTAAAAGGTACTTTGATTAACTTTTATAACGGAAAATAACAGTTACGCGCGCAAAAACACAAGAACTTTTCTGTTATTATAAAACAAATTATTGTAAAATAACGTTTCGTTCATACCGAAAACATCATAGTCAAATGTGCACCAAAGTCATGGGTACCCCAGTTTACCCTACTAGGCTTAACTATAAAAACTTTTTTTGCGATTTTCGTGTTAAGAGACCCTAAATCTATAACAAAATATAATGAACTGTCTTGTACAGAACCTTTTTCTGATTTTGACGCATAGTGTTATTTGTATTAATGTAATTTAAAAAGTGCATAATAATTATTTGTACTAAATATTAAAAACTATATATAATATATCATAATTTTTTTCATTTTTTCATTGGGGGCGCCAAAAAATTGTTTTTCCCCGGGCGCCAGTTATGCTCGCTACGCCACTGTTCACCACCTATTCATATATTCTCCAAAGAAGTAGCTGTGGAACATGTTTTTAGTAGAACAACTTCTATTATTAGTGGTTGAATATTAAAAAAATCGCCCGAAACTGACATTAGATAACTTTAATATCTGAGAACATAAAATGTGACTCTTAGATCTTTATAACGATGTACTCTTTTGACTCAAATTTATTACAAAAAGACCAAAATGGCTGTGTTTTGGGACAGCAAAAATAATATTTTTTTATTTATGGAGAAATACGCCCAACTTTTGTAAGTTCAATTGCCCTTTTTGTCCCAAAATAATTAAGTAAGTTTTAAAATTTAAATATAAAAAAAATTCGAAAAGTTTCGAAAGAGTCAAAATGCATAATCTGCTGTCGGATTCGGATATATCATGAACAACTACTGCAGGTTATGATGTTTGAGCAAAAATAATTTTTTAATCATTTTTTCCCAAGAAACAAAGCTGTTGAAAAATTGTAAAATTTATGCCATATTCAGCAGAAAAGGGTAAAAATAGGAATGATAGAGATATTTACTCATATCGATAAAAAGATTTTTTGTGATCCGCAAGTTGCTTCAATTACAAATCCAGCCAGTACTATTTTTGCAGGTGATGTTTATGAACAAAAGTACTTTTGCTCTCACTTCTATCGGAGTCAAACTATACAAACTTCTTATCCAACTGAAAAGTCAGAGAACGGGAAGTAGTTCTACACTCATATCTGTTAGAAGCAAAAAGAGAACTCCTTCCATATGAACTTTACGAGCAACAATAGAAACGAGAATGGAACCTGTTCAATTTTTAACTCGATAGAAATAGTTCCATTTGTTTGAATGCAAGTTGTTATGGTTTAAGTTATTAAAGCAGTTACTTACATATTTCTGATGGGAAAATAAATGAAAACATTATATTTTCCTGTCCAAATTGGATTAAAGGTATCTAATTTGGACAATGAAAATAGTATTCATATTTGTTGTATTTATTTGAAAATATTATTGTCATATGACATATTTTTGATAAACAATTCCAAAATTTCTTCAATTAGTTTATGATTTAATAATTTATAAGGTTATCCATGATAGAATAACAAGGTCGGTGCATATTGGAGAGGAAGTGAGCTAGATGTCAAAATCAGCTGTTCGAATTTGAGTTGTTCTAATTGTTGTTGTTGCCTTTTCGTTTGACGTTTATAGCACCTCACAGCATTGTTTGTGTAAAACTACACATTTGAGCAGCCATATTAATATGAGCCTACCTTATTATTCTATCATGAGGTTATCCAGATATTTTACGTCTTCTCACAAAAATGGAGATAGATTCCCTTATTTGAAGTGTAGAGCATTTTTAATGACACAAAAGTTCCACAGCTGCTTGAATATGTTACTATTTCTTAGTACAATATATCTTTAGAATTTTGAGTCAATACATTGTCTGCTACTTAAGTATTTTGAAGCATCCATCAGATGATTTTTAAAGGTTCTGCGCCTTCACAGAGTCCAAAATTTAAATATTTTCACGAATTTACTGTCTTAAAAAATTCAATGAAGTAATGCATAATTATTTTTTTTTTTCTAAACAGTAAATATTTAAAAAACATACTTACTTACTTAGATGGCGCTTACAACCGTTGGTCGGTTTTGGCCTGGTCTAAGAATTTGCGCCAGCCTCTTTTGTCGTGCGCTTGCTGGCGCCAGTTGGAAATTCCAAGCGTCGTCAGGTTATCCAATGCCTGGTCTTTCCAACGGAGATGCGGTCTTCCTCGTCTGCGTTGGCCACCGCTGGGTACCGAATCCAATATTTTTTTCGCTGGAGCTTCGTCGTTCATTCTCTCGACATGACCTAGCCAGCGAAGCCGCTCTATTTTAATACGCTTGACTATATCGATGTCGGCATATAGCTCATACAACTCGTGGTTCCATCGTATTCGGTACTCGCCATTGACGCAGATTGGACCATAGATCTTGCGAAGGATTTTTCTCTCGAACGCTCCCAAAGTCCTTTCATCAGAGCTGCTCAACGTCCAGGTTTGTGATGCGTATAGTAGGACGGGCATGATTATTGACTTATAGAGCGTCAGTTTTGTTCGTCGAGAGAGAGCTCTGCTTCTCAATTGCCTACTGAGCCCAAAGTAACACCTGTTGGCAAGAGTTATCCTTCGTTTAATCTCAATACTGATATCGTTGGAGGAGTTAATACTGGATCCCAGGTAAACAAAGTCCTTCACTACCTCAAAGGAGGTGTTGTCAACAGTGACGTGGTTTCCAAGACGCTGGGACTGTTTGTTTGTTGACACGAGATACTTCGTTTTATCTGCGTTCACTGCAAGACCCATTCGACTCGACTCTTTTTCTAGCCTGGAGAATGCTGCACTGACTTCACGCGTATTTTGACCAATGATGTCAATATCATCAGCATACGCCAGCAGCATAACGCTCTTATAGAAAATTGTGCCGCTGCGTCTCAGGTCAGCAGCTCGGATGATCTTCTCCATTACTATATTAAAGAAGTCGCACGATAAGGAATCACCTTGTCTGAAACCTCGCTTGGTATCGAACGGAAGGGAGAGGTCCTTCCCGATTTTCACTGCGCTGCTGGTGTTGTACAGTGTCATCCTGCAAAGACGTATTAGCTTGGCAGGAATACCAAATTCAGACATGATGGAGTATAGGTGACTCCTTATTGGACTGTCGAAGGCGGCTTTGAAATCGACAAAGAGATGGTGCGTGTCGATTTGTTTTTCGAGGGTCTTTTCCAAGATTTGTCGGAGCGTGAAGATCTGGTCAATGGTGGACTTTCCAGGTCTGAAGCCACACTGATAAGGTCCAATCAGTTGGTTGACGATGGGCTTCAGTCTTTCACACAATACGCTCGACAGGACCTTATATGCGATATTTAGAAGGCTAATCCCACGGTAGTTGGCGCAAATGGTGGGATCGCCTTTCTTGTGGATTGGGCAGAGCACACTGAGGTTCCAATCATCTGGAATGCATTCTTCCGACCATATTCTGCATAGAAGTCTGTGAATGCATTTAAACAGAGCTTCGCCACCGGTCTTAAACAGCTCAGCCGGTAGACCATCGGCTCCTGCGGCTTTGTTGTTTTTAAGCCGAGCTATAGCTGTTAAGACCTCGTTATAGTCGGGCAGCGGAACTTCAACGCTGTCATCCATGATTGGGGTTTCCGGGATATCATCTCCACTGGCGGGATTGTTGTCAGCGTCACCATTTAAAAGACTAGAGAAGTGTTCCCTCCATAGCATCAGTGTACTCTGGATATCTGTCACTAGATTCCCATTCTCATCCTTGCAGGAAGAGGCTCCGGTCTTAAAACCATCGGCCAGGCGTCTTATTTTTTCGAAAAATTTTCGAGTCTCATTCCTGTCGCCATGCATCTCAATTTTCTCGCACTCACGCATTTCCGCCTCTCGTTTTTTTCGCCTGAAAATGCGTCTCTCTTCCCTCCTCTTCTATTTAAAAAACATACTATTTTTAAAAAAGAAAACACAACAAAACACTGAAACATAAATTTTTTTGAGGAGACCACAAAAATCTGGTTGTCATTAATTTTCGAGAGAGAATAGTTTTTTGTTTACAAAAAAATAAGGGTATCTCAAATATCAGATAACCTTGTAAATGATCGAATCATAGATTGGGTGTATTCATTTTTTTATTAACAATTCATAAATAGCATGCATTGGACACAAATGACCTTTTTTTTTATAAACTACTCCAAAGCCACATAAATTGAGCACAAGTGAACATATTATTTTTATACCCCCACGCGTACTGCGTAAGGGGTATATTAATTTTGTCACGACGTGTGTAACACCCAAAAGGAGGCGTGGTAGGTATGGAAAAGTATATATATTCTTGCTCAGCAGCACCACCTGAGTTGATTTAGCCATGTCCGTCTGTCTGTCCGTCTGTCCGTCTGTCCGTCTGTCTGTCTGTGGACACGATTACAGCCGTAATTTTGAAGCTATCGTATTGAAATACGATATTTAAGCTTTTTTTAAAAAAACTAAGGTCAAGTTCGAGAATGGGCTTAATCGGATGAAAACCACGCCTACCTCCCATACAACCCCAAAATTGAAAACTCTACAAAGAAGCTAATACTAAAGTTACAATACTGAAATTTGGTATATGTGTATTCTATATCAAAACTGAGAAGTCTTAGAAAAATGGGCGTCATCCACCCACTAACACGCCCACCTCCCATACAACCCCAAAATTTAAAAATCTATAAAGAGGCTAATATTAAAGTTACAAAACTGAAACTCGGTATTTGTGTATTTAATACCAAAACTGAGGTGTGTTTTAAAAATGGGCGTCATCCACCCATTAACACACCCACCTCCCATACAACCCCAAAATTGAAAAATCTATAAAGAGGCTAATTTAAAGTTACAAGATGGAAACTCGGTATTTGTGTATTTAATGTCAAAACTGAGGTGTGTTATAAAAATGGGCGTCATCCACACATTAACACGCCCACCTCCCATACAACCCCAAAATTGAAAAATCTATACAGAGGCTAATATTAAAGTTACAAAACAGAAACTCGGTATTTGTGTATTCTATGTCGAAACAAAGGTATGTTAGAAAAATGGGCGTCATACACAATCTAACACGCCCACCTCCCATACAACCCCAAAATTTAAAACTTTATAAAAAAGCTTATATTTAAGCTGCAGGAAAACAATTTGATATGTATGTATTTTAGACACATACAAATAATAAAATCTCTCAGAATCTCATACAAAAAGCCCTCCAATTTAAGATTCTTCCACCCTTAAGAATCGGCCGTGGGGGTATTTTAACTTCGGCCAAGTCGAAGATATACCTTACTAGTTTTTATTAACAATTCAAAAGCGTTCATTTTTTGAAAACAATCACATTAGGGCTGGATATCAAAATATTATGGATTAGCACAAAATCACTCCCAAAATGAATTGGTTTGGAATTCTTTTCAGTTCAAATTTCTTTCTGCGTAGACGTATAAAAAAGATTAAAATAAAAATTAAATATTAGAGACATTTTTTTTGTTAATTGATGTCCCGTTATAAACTAACAAGTGGACTCGTTTTTCAATTCGATAGAAGAACTTGTTAACTTCAAATCGGATACTTTTCATACAAATACGGTAAACAGTTGGTACTACTTCATGCTTCGAAATATTTTTATTAGAGCTCTCGATATTTTTCGAGCTTTTTCGGGTACTCGATATTCGAAAAGAAACCCGGGTAGCTCGAAAGCCTGGGTAATCGGCCATTACCCGAGTTATTTGATAAACAATACGCGGGTAGTTTCTAACTTTCGAGCTACCCGGGCAGTAAAGATTTTTTAAAATTTTAGTAAGGAAATTAACCCTGCAGATTTTCACCTCAGTTCGTTCTGAAAAATACAACTACAGTTTTTTATTTTTTATAAAGTAGTCTTTCACTTTTTTGTAAAAAAAATTTTTTGTTTTATGGTTTAAGATGACAAATAAAATTTGTGAATATTTTAAAGAAAAATTTATAAAAAAAAAACAATAAGCAACGAATAGTCTTACAAAATTTCAGTGCAAATTCAGAAAACGAAAAGAAAATAATAAGTAAAAACTGGCTCATGCTCCACCAATTTATTCGCTAGCCGTTTTTCTTGCGACTCCAACCAAAATATTGTTTAAACTTTCAATATAAAAAATGTTATTGTATGTTTTTAATGTAATTTTGAATTCTGGAATTTAATATAAAAATATTATTTGAATATTTTAAAATGGAAAAATATTACTTTAGAAAAAAAAAAAAATAAAAATTAATCTGCAAATACTTTTCTTTTTGTTTTGAGTTCATTTCTTTACATTGGGAATGATTGTGGGAGTGGTGAGGGTGCTGAGGGAGTACGATATTCACCACCCTTCTTACTTGTGAGAAAGAGATGACTGTATACTTCAAACTCTTGTTGAAGGAAGATACAAAGTCTCACGTATTCTTACACCGACGGGGAACTTTCGGGTATTTTTTCCCGATGCTCGTACAAAATTAACTGGTAAAATCCAGAAAGATTAACTGGTAATTATCCGGGTAATTACCAATTGCCTTTTTTGCAGAGTAAGCTTCTTAAGCCGCATTTATGTTGTGCTTTGTTGCAATGAAACAACACAAAACAACCGATGCTCAAGAAATGGCCATAAAACGAGTAAGACTCTATTTTTTCTCAATATCATTGCAATAGAACTCATAGAAAACATAAATAAATTTAAAAATATTAAATACCCGTTAATACCCGAAACTAGCCGAGTATCCGGTATGGCGAAATACTGGAAAATCGAGAATCCTAAATTTTATTCAACTCAAAAATTATACGGAGTAAATTGAGCGCAAGAATAAAGCATTTAGTACACAATTCATGCTTTAATTCTATGCTTTAAAATACAATTCATGGTAAAGGGTGATTTTTTAAGAGCTTGATAACTTTTTTTTAAAAAAAAACGCATAAAATTTGCAAAATCTCATCGGTTCTTTATTTGAAACGTTAGATTGGTCCATGACATTTATTTTTTGAAGATAATTTCATTTAAATGTTGACCGCGGCTGCGTCTTAGGTGGTCCATTCGGAAAGTCCATTTTTGGGCAACTTTTTCACCGACAAATTTTGTTCAGCGATGAGGCTCATTTCTGGTTGAATGGCTACGTAAATAAGCAAAATTGCCGCATTTGGAGTGAAGAGCAACCAGAAGCCATTCAAGAACTGGCCATGCATCCCGAAAAATGCACTGTTTGGTGTGGTTTGTACGCTGGTGGAATCATTGGACCGTATTTTTTCAAAGATGCTGTTGGACGCAACGTTACGGTGAATGGCGATCGCTATCGTTCGATGCTAACAAACTTTTTGTTGCCAAAAATGGAAGAACTGAACTTGGTTGACATGTGGTTTCAACAAGATGGCGCTACATGCCACACAGCTCGCGATTCTATGGCCATTTTGAGGGAAAACTTCGGAGAACAATTAATCTCAAGAAATGGACCGGTAAGTTGGCCACCAAGATCATGCGATTTGACGCCTTTAGACTATTTTTTGTGGGGCTACGTCAAGTCTAAAGTCTACAGAAATAAGCCAGCAACTATTCCAGCTTTGGAAGACAACATTTCCGAAGAAATTCGGGCTATTCCGGCCGAAATGCTCGAAAAAGTTGCCCAAAATTGGACTTTCCGAATGGACCACCTAAGACGCAGCCGCGGTCAACATTTAAATGAAATTATCTTCAAAAAGTAAATGTCATGGACCAATCTAACGTTTCAAATAAAGAACCGATGAGATTTTACAAATTTTATGCGTTTTTTTAAAAAAAAAAGTTATCAAGCTCTTAAAAAATCACCCTTTATATGACTTATAATCACATGATTCGTGGTTACTTTCACTTAAATTCTAAAATGATATAATTTTGCTACGAACGGGCACCTTCTTATTGAAATTGAATCACAATTTTCTGAGTTCGAGCTAAGCCGGACTTGCTTGTGTCTGCTTTAAACGCTGAACTACCCGAGTTCAAACCCGAGATGAGGGCAGCAACATTTTTTTTTTAAATGATTATTTTTTTAAATAAAATAAAATATTACATGTAAGACAACATATTTTTTGGATGCAAGTGCAATCTAATTTCAGAGGTTATTTCTGACTAAGCAAATATTGTGACATAGAATTGAAATTCTAATAATTAAATTTAAATTTTGATACTTACACAGTCGGAGTTCGAACCTACAGTATTGGCCAAAACCAATAGTATTTTAAGAGTATTTTATTCAAATATTTATTTTTTTATGAAAACAACGTTATTGATGTATTTTAAATAAAAGTTTTATTTATTTTTACCTTTATTATTATAAACAAAAACATAAAAAATTCAGAGTCTTTTAAATAAAAATGTTATAACAAAAAAAAATGTTCAACGGAAAAATTAAGCGGACAAAACTAAAGCACCTCCTCCTTAAGGTTAATTAAAACTTTAAAATTTAGTTTTTAGTTGCGAATCCTTTATTCTGTATAATACAAGCACATCTTTTAGGCATAGAAGAAATTAAATTATTAAATTATTGATATCCTGCGATATCCCATTCCAAGCTATTTTAATGGCTTGGAATAAATCATGTTTGGTTTTGCAGTTATCTCTATTAATTTTCATATTGACGATCTCCCACAAGTTTTCAATAGGATTTAAATCGGGTGATTGGGCAGGCCAACCAAGAACTTCAATCCTATTGTTACGAAGCCATGCCTTACAAACTTTAGAAGTATGTTTCGGATCGTTGTCCTGTTGAAATCTCCATTTAATTGTCATCTTCCTAAGCATATGGCAGCATCACAACTTTTAGAATGTCAACGTACATAAAACGATCCATAATTCCTTCAATCAAATGAATTGGCCCAATTCCTTGACCAGAGAAGCAACCCCAGACCATTACACTGCCTCCTCCGTGCTTAACAGTGGGTTTGCAATACTTAGGATTTAAGGTACTATTATAGTGTGTAAAAAATAAAAAATTAATTTTTTTTGTTTTTTAGAATCTGGCTCCTTAAGGTCTTAAGAATATGTATACCTAATTTTAGAAAAAAATATCAAATGAAAAAAAAGATATAACATACATTACATTCGTATGTCGCGCATTTATTCATATATTATCGTTCATAGAAGAAAATCTAATCGCGTTTTTCTCGAAACAAGTTTTTTCGAATTGGTTTCTAAGATATCTCGAGTTTTGCTTGATCAATTTCGATGAATCTTGATTCATTGTGATTATCATAGACTCTGTTAAGCACTCTACCTATAAAAAGCCGAGAAACTTTTATACATTGTTTTTTACGGCTAAGAATCTCTGCCAAAAAGAGGGGTTTTTTGTTAATTTGTTTTTCAAAGCATGCCATTTTTTTTGTTTTGTTTTTTTTTTTATTTGCGTAGGTAGAGTGCTCAACTACAACCCTTAACTGAAGAATGCACTTTAATTTTTTACTTTCCGACGACTCGAAAATGCTGTAGACGAGAAACCAACTTACAACCTTTTTTTAAACACACCAACTTCAACGACCTCTAGAAAAGAAACAACAAATACAAAAACAAAAAAAAACATTTTTTTTTAATAAATAATAAATTTGATTAAATAATAAGTTTTAATAAATTTGACTTAAATAATTTATTAATAAAACATTAATAAACAAACATTGTAAAAAACATTAATAAACAAGTAAAGAAAGTCTAAAGTCGGTCTATGCCGACTATGAAATACCCTAAACCCACTTTTAAAAAAACAAAAAAAAAATTTATTGTAAATGGGCGTGTCCGTGGGCGGATGAAGTCCATTTTTTCAAACCATCTTTGTCTTGTCATAAAAAACATACGTGCCAAATTTTAGCTCTGTAGGTTAAACACATGCTTATTTATTGCGTTTTCAATTTTTGGGTTGTATGGGAGGTAGGCGTGTCCGTGATCGGATGACGTCCATTTTCCGAAGACATATTTGTGTTGGTATGAAACACATACATATCAAATTTTATTGTTGTAGGCTAATTATGAGCTGAGTTATGCAGTTTTAAATTTTTGCTTTGTATGGAAGGTAGGCGTGTCCGTGGGCGGATTCCAAAAATATTCAATAGTTCAGATCCTTGGGTACATGTGACCATGTGTACCAAGTTTCATCCAATTATCTCAACTCCTTCTTCTTATCCTGTGTATACGGACAACACACAGACGGACGGACGGACAGACGGACGGACGGACGGACGGACATAGATAGCTCGACTACGTGGTGACGCTGATCAAGAATATATATACTTTTCTATACCGGACTCGCTTCGTTCTATGCGTTACAAACGTTTGCACAAAATTAATATACCCTGACCTTTCAGGTTTAGGGCATAAAAAGGTATTGTTTTTAATAGTTTCACACTGTAATAGTACCTTAATCTTTCCCCTTTTGGTCTGCGTACACGTCGTATTCCATCCGAATCTTTAAGGCTGTACTTCGATTCGTCAGAAAACAACACAGTGACAACATTTGGCGAATTCGAGTCTGGCTTTCCTATTCTTATACGATATGAATGGTTTTTTTGCTGGTCGTCGACTGAATAATCCGGCTTCTACACCTCTTCTTCAGATCGTTCTTTCGCTAATATCTACACTTAAACGATTTTTCATTTGTCCAGAAGAGATTGTAGGGTCATTCTGAATTGTCCTCTTGATTAAGGAGTCATCCTGTCGCGAAGTCTTACGCGGTCTTCCTCCAATATGTACAGGAGATATGCGACCAGTGCGCAAAAACTTTGATATCAGTCTAGAAATAACTGATCTATTAATTGAATATTTTTCACTCAGTTGATGTCGAGATAAACCGCCTCTCCAATCGCTAATAATTTTAAGTTTAAATTCACTTGAATACGTTCATTATAACCGCAAATTTGCAGAGAAGAAGTCAAATTTTTAAACAAATTTTTAGGGGTGCTTTAGTTTTGTCCGCTAAGTTTTATGGTTTAAAACATTTCTTAATTGTAAATTTTTTATATACGAAACATTTAATTACTATAACATAATTCCGTAAAATGTGAGTGCGGAACGGTTGATTTTATTTTTTAAATTTCATAGCATATTTTTAGGCATTTTTTGTTTTTTGATATATTGAAACTTCAAAAACTTTTTGTATTTTTTTTTTTCATTTTGAAATTTTCAGTTTCACAAAAAATTTTTAAATTTATTTCGTCGTACCTACTATAGTTTCCGTTTTAACTTTAAGGTATTTTATAAATATTTGGAACTAAAAATTTTTATTTGCACAATTTAAAATCGAATATGTGACCATCGCTGATTTCTAATTCAGCTTAAAAAAAATCAATATTTCATATTTGTTCTTTATTAAAACAGGTCTCGTCATTTTTGACGGGAAGGAACTAGTTTATTAAATACTTTTGTATTAATAATTATGGTATAAATAAATAAATCTAATATTTAACATGCATTAATAACGTTTTTTTCATAAAAAAATTTATATTTGAATAAAATACACTAAGGGGCTGCTTTAGTTTTGGCCAATACTGTACGTCCTCCGCATGCCAGCCCATCACACTGCCGCTGAGATGTTGGTAACGATAAATTAATCGTAGCAAAACGTATTTAAGAACTACTCATCTCAAAAACTGTCAGAAAATTCGAACAAAAGCACTTAGATTTTTGTATTTGATATATAATTTTAGCTTAGCTATGAACCATAAAACTGTTTTTTTATTATTATTAATATTGACATTTATATTTGTTTAAAAAAATGTTACAAAAAAAAAAAAACTCGCGTGTAGCAACGTACACGTGGCTGAAGTGAAACTTCTTTAGCAGTATAAGAGAAATAAGAGAGATTTAGTGTGAAATAGAGAGAGAAAGTATCTGAAAAAGAAATTCAATCAATACGAAATGGAATAATAATCTGTTGATTCAATATTTGCATCCAGGGACCGTACCGACAAAAATAAAAGTTATTTTGTGCCTAATAGTTTTTTTGGGCAATAATAACAGTTACTTTTGACTTTTATTTTATCGGTCAAAAATAACAGTTATTTTCTGCCGTTTATTTTTTCAGTCAAAAATATCAGGTAATTTATATTTGTTCAAGTCATTTTACCGACTAAAAAAAATGTTGATACCATTATTTTCATCTCATCGGTGAGACATTTAAGAAAACACAAATTGCTTGATATTTTTGACCGAAAAAATTAAAGTCACAAAATAACTGCTATTTTTGACCGATAAAATAAAAGTCAAAAGTAACCGTTATTTTTCCTCGAAATATACTAGGCAAGAAATTAACTTTTAAAGAATCAGTTTCAAATTTAAAAGCGACTTAATATTCGTGAGGCTGAGAACATTTGTAACATAATGGTATATTTGAAAAAGTCTTTCGACAATTTTTTTCATTTGAAAATTGTAAAATAACAGTTATTTTCGGTACTTGTTTTAGTTCAGTTGGTGTTTTAGTTGCTTTCGAATGTCTTCTCAACATTGCTACTTTTTGAATGCTGGATTGCATTTGCATAGTACTCTTTGAAGGAGCCTCCGAAAGCAGAGGCAAATCTTGTTCATTATTACCTCCTGCTTCCTGATCATAATAATTGCTATGTTGATAGAGGGCCTCATAAAGCAGCGAACGTTGATTGTTGAGTGCATCAACTTGGTTGGCTTTAAAATTTTGTTGAGATGCATCAGTGTGTTTTTTGGGGATTGGTTCTTTGTAGATTCACCAAAATACACTGATGTTTCGTAAAAATGCATTTTGAAACTCAGCCGTTGTTGCAATCACCTTACCTTCATCATTAGTTGCCAGAGCTGTAAAATTTGCATTCATATTCAGAATTCTAAGTACAAGTGAATGAGGACAAAAGAATGCTATTCATTGAAAACAAAATTGATCCATGAATGAAATTTTCAATTCACATTCAGTTTCAGAAAATTGATTTATTATTCATTTCGATTATTCATTTTTCTTTATTCAGAATAATTCATTCATTTTTTTATTCATTATTCATTTTTTAATCATTATTCATTTTTTATTCATTATTCATTTTTTATTCATTATTCATTTTTTATTCATTATTCATTTTTTATTCAATATTAATTTTTTTATTCATTTTTTTTCATGAGAGAACACTATTTTCACTCAATTCATGCGAAGCTACCCAGTTGCAAATTTAAAACTGAAAATTTACTTCAATTAAAAATAAAAAACAATTAGCCCAAGGCCCCGGTAATTGCGCTGTTGCACCAAACTAAAAATATACTACTTTGGTTGCAAAATTAACACCAATTAACACGCATGAATAAAAAATTAATAATGAATAAAAAATGAATAATGAATAAAAAATGAATAATGAATAAAAAATGAATGCATGAATGCAAAATGTTACGCATTCAGTCTTAATTACATTTTGTTTGATCATTTTCATTATAGTATAGATGCCAACTTTTAAGCACCGATGTCCGGGGCAGGCGCGGATACAAGGGGGGGGTAAAGGGGGTAATTACCCCCCCAAGAACTTTCAAATACTTTTTTTTCATACTTTATTTGAAGAAAATAATTATGTCCACAGCTTAAGGGTACTTTTATGTATACATTCTGAAGGCGTGTTTTGAAAGAATACTAAAAAAAAAATGGTCAGAGACATTGTTAAACTCTAGTTTTTTTATTGATTTCAACAATTATTAAAGTATACAAAAAAAATTTTGTTTATTTTTGTTTTGTGACGTCATTTGCGTGTAGATGACGTTTTTATGAAGCGATGCGAGAAGAGTATGACCATTTTGCTTGTAACCTTGTAACCTTTGCTTGTATGACAAACCAAAATATAATTATATGTAAAGCAAACACCTACGTCAAGGTAGTAACTTCGCTTTTTTTTTTTTAAATGAGCTTGAAAATAAAGTAACAGATCGTTATGTTCTCAAATTTACAGCCATTTTTTAAACAATCAACTTTAAAGACGCGTTATTTTCTTACAAATAAAAAACTTGAAGTCACTACCTCAGCGTAAGTTTTTGCTTTATAATAATTATATTTTTGCAAAATATTAACAATTAGTTTAAAAATGCCCTTTTTATGAAATAATTGAGCAAGTAACAAGTAATAATTGAGCAATGCAGACAAGAGTTGCCACTTAAAATATTTTATTCTTCTAAATTTTTACTGAAAACCTGCCAAATTTTTTTGCAACCTATGTGCCAACAATTTTACCATAAATATACGGTGCACATAACCGTCCGTCTGAGACCACCATAAAGAACGTAATTACCAAATTTCGGTCTACATTCACTCTTTTGGATTCCAAGCCACCGATAAGAATGAGAAGAGTGCGTACAGAAGAAAATATTGCTGTCGTTGAGGCCAGTGTCGAAGAAAACGTTAATTTATCGATTTGTCTCTGAAAATGAGGAAGGACGACGCGTTACCGTGAATAGAAATCGATACAGAACCATGATCAATGAATTTTTGTTGCCTAATCTTCAAGATATGGATGTTGAAATACGCCCTCAAAGACTTTTGGGTCGCAAAGTGGACCTCCAGAATGCCCTTTGTGCAAAATAGTCGTGGTGGCCATATGCCCGAAATTATATTTAAATGTTAACTGCTAAGAAATTATCTACCAAATAAAAATTTTTTTGGCTATTTCATAATTTGGCATGTGTTTTATTTTAATTTCAAATCAGCAAGCTCTTAAAAAACACCCTTTATAACAGGGTTGTTTTGAAGTGAATTAATGTTACGTTAAAGTTGCTAAAATTGTATCAACTGTGCAAATAATTTGTTGCATGCAATTATTGTTGTTTAAGTAAATTCTAAATTGTTTGGAATTCTGAAATTTTTCAATCCTACCTTAACTTCATCTTTATATAAATAGGCGTAGGGAAAACGGTTAAGAACCATTTTCTCCCGTTCTTTTCAACCGATTTTGATAATTCTGTTTTTAAATGAATTAGAGTGCGGAGAAGGAGTGCACCGACAATTTTATACAACTATAAATAAACAAACAAAAATTGGGCAATTTGCGACCCCAGGGCGGTAATAGTAATTATAATTGCAACAAACCAACCAAATTACCACAACCGACTTTCATGAAATAAAACTGCCACTTTTAGTCCATTTTTAGTAAGGAACTAATTCAAATTCAATTATTTCATGAACTTAAAATTTGGCAGTGTAAATAGGAGAGCGACACTAATGTTAATGATATTAACGGCGTTTTTACTCTTTGTAATAATGACATTTTTCCACTAATTTCTATAACGTTTGCTATCTTTGCCACGCTTCCTATCAGTGTAGAAACAGCTGAGCGAAGTTTTTCTATACTGCGACGATTAAAAATAGGTTCCGTTCGAATTGAGAACGATTGAATGGACTCGCATTATTGCATATACTTAGAGACATTTAAATAAATATTAACGAAGTTATTGATAATTTTGCGATGATTTTGTCATATGATTTTGTCAGTAACAAAATTAAGATTTATAAAAGGTGCAGAGATCTTGATAAACAATCCCGAATGAATTTTGGCTGCTGATATTAAATATGGACTCTATTTTTCTCCATCAGTTCGAGTTTTTGGCAAAAACATGATAATCAGTTTTTTTCTGATAATATTGCTATATCTATTATATTGATCTACCGATTTGTTTTACTATGACTGATTTCAACGAAGAAATACTAGACCTTTCAATTTTTGCACATTCGATAACAATATATTCGACAGTTTCGAAGATATCGACGTTCAAAGACGAAAAAATTTCACAATTTTACGTGGGCTACTCTTATTAGATTTAGAGTTTTTATTTACTTTTCGCTGAGATATTATTCCAGAAAAAGGGAGAAATAAATAAATACGGAAATGTGCGTATGTGCGTATGTGTCTGGGAAAAATGGTTCTTAAACAATTCAATAATTTCAATTCAAAAAAGTACAATTTATCTATTTGCAAAAAGGCAAAATTTTCTCTTATCGAAAATGTGTGTCTTTGATAATTTACCCCCCCCAAGATTTTTTCCAGATCCGCCCCTGGTCCGGGGTTCAATTCTCGGCAGCGACAAAAATTTTTTTTTATTTTCATATGAATTGAAAACGTTAGCCTAGCGTCACGAAAAAGGACCTTGAAATTTCACTCGCCGCCAAAGAAGTTTGACTTTAAAAATTTTAGTCAAACCCGGGCTCAAACCTGCGTGCATTTTTATGAAATCTCAACGTTCAGCACGCTCGACCAACAAGGCAATGAATTTCAATGTTTCTATTTCATTATAGAATGATAAACAAATTATTTATAAAAATATAAAACATGATTCATGCAATAGTTGCTCAGAAAAATGTGATATAATTATTAAACAAAAATATGGCTTATGAAAAAGTTCTTAAAATTCATGACCAAGAAGACCTTAACACGTGAATTTTTGAGTATGGTGCATGCGAAAAGTAATCATGAGTCATGCATAACTTTATGTGCCAGGCTTTGCAAGAATGATGGATAAGACTGCCAGCACACGTGAGTTAAAGCCACAATCTAATGGCGTTTTCGTTTCTACCAAAAAATGTTGCCTTTTCATTGCCCTTGCCTTTTTTCGTGTTCGATTCTAAAATAAGTGCAAACGGGTGAGTAAATTCTGTGTTCGTTTCTTAAAATGTCACACTCACAGAGGGCAAAAAAGGCGCATTTTCTGCCTTGCAAACTTTCTCAGGGTAGATGATTGCCCTGCATATCAGCTGTTTTTAAAACGATAATATTATGACATGCGTGCGTTAGACAAGGATGGTTATATTCGTTTATTTAAGTTGACATTTTTCGAGTAGGCAAAAACATGCACTTTTACAGGGTTGCGGGCAACATTGAAAACATTTTGCACTCCGACAGGGCAACATTTTTTGGTAGAAACGAAAACGCCATAAGTGTTAAGTCGTATGAATTGAAAAATTGGAGGAGCATATACATTTATGCATATGACTATGCATGCATCACACGGAAGTAATTTTCTCCGTGAAGGTTGTAAGTTAAAACATCTATTACTAAAATTTATTTAGATCGTGGCCTTAAAGAAATATACGATAAAATATATGGTACATTTTTGGCGTACCTGTAGAGATTTTCAGCTGCAATATTTTGGGGGGTGATGTGTTGTGGGGTGTGGAACAAATTGCTACAAAATGTCAATTTTGAAAAAGTGTCACAAACGATAATTTCACGTTGTCGATATGTTGCGATGCTTATATTTTAAACATGTAAATTTATGTTGATATCCTGTAAGATATTTCGAGTTACAAAAGTTCATAACGTAAAGGCTTCATTTTTACAAGTAAACGCAAACGAAAACATAAACGAATTTGTCGCTTCAGTCCTTGAAAGAACCTTGACAGAGCTTCTTATGCTCAAATTGTGCTGTGTGTGTTACTAATTAACAGAGAGTTGACGGCCGAACAGAACATTTTTTCTAATTGGAAGAACTTTCTGTCCGATGTGTGGATTGAACTCGGGCTACCGCGGTTCGTTGGCTCGCACACAACACTTATAGCACTCACGGCCCTGCCGCCACAATACCAATTTTAAAGTTAATTATTAATTAAATAGATATGTTTAAAGACTACCAAGTTTACTATTATCACAATTCTTCTGTACTTCATTGCACATTAACACTAAGGGAAAAAGTTATGTAGTCAGTACAGAGACAGCTATGTAAAATCTATGCACTTCAACTTGTATGAGAACGCAACAAGAGCAGTATTTACTGAGTAAAGGGAGCGTGTACTGACTACATATCAATTTATTCACTTTTTAAAATGAATAAAAAATGTATTCAATACATCATGTTATGTGTTGAATACATAGCAGACTTCAATAGATACAAGCAACGTGTACTCAATCAACGTGTTATGTAATTTTTTACAAAAACTTTACTCAATACATAAAATATAGACTCAGTACACGTCCCCCTTATACGATTGAAGTGACACATTTATTCAGTACATAACATATGGACTCAGTACACGTATCTGTTGCACATCGGCACACGATTTTGCTGTTTTATTTCATTCGTTTTTTGATTTTCAAATAAGCAACACCTCTAAAGCCTCTAGAAAATCAGAGCGGGAATGAGTTCATCCACTGTACTCTAGAACAAAAGCGATGATTGGATAAGAATTAAATGGCTGGGTTTCTATAAGTAATTGCCAATTATTTTGTGAAATCTAGTCATTTCTTTATAAAATTATTTATTGCATTTGTTGAGAGGGTGCTTTAGGCACAGGCATGAATTGTGTATATATTCAATACATGGAATTATGAACAAAAAATATATAATGAATACATTATGCATGTACTCATTGCATAAAATTATGTTTTTAACATATGTAATGAGTAAATGATGTATGTACTCATTATATAAATGTATGCACTAAAAATATGTAATGAGTAAATTATGTATGTACTCATTACATAAAATTATGCATTTAAAATATGTAATGAGTAAATAATGTATGTACTCATTGCATAAAATTATGTACTCCAAATATGTAATGAGTAAATTATGTATGTACTGAGTCAATAATTTATGTAATACGTACATAAGATCTTTACTCATTACATAAAATTATTTGTAACAGTTTGCGTTGAGTACATAAAATTCTTTATTGACTACATAACCGCTTGAAAGCATTATGTAGTCAATAAAGATTTCAACATGTACTCAATACATGAAAAATGTAAAATTTTTGTGTGCAGAAAACTATGCGATGAGTACATAAATTTATGTATTGAGTCCATAGGTTTTTCCCTCTGTGAAGACCTTGAAACAAACAAAGAAATATGTTAAGAATATGAAAGTAATTTTTTATGCATCAGCTGTTTATAATTTCCTTTATTTTAAGACAATTTTCACACCATATAAGTACTTTCGATAATTGAAAATTTTATCAATAAGTGTTGTTTGACTGCAACTCAAGGGCAGCCACTACTAAAGCCCTTACCTTGTTAAGCTGCTGTCCCTCATGCTCTCTCCATTCATGCTTACATGCCAAACCAAACAAACACAGTAAAATCTCTGCCAACATCTAGTAAAATCGTTAAAAATTCTTTGAAGGCTATTGACACGTTTTCAATCCTTAAGCATAAAATAAAGCCTTGCTCCTCGGCATGCAGCATAATGCAGTAACGAACTGCTGCCGTCTGGCACTCGTTATTCAAAGGCAGAAGGCAAAAATTATATTGGTCGAGTAAATAAACGCCATCGCCCTGTCCTGATTAAATTCTTAATGGCTGCATCAAAGACTTTTTATCTTATAATAAAGTTAAACTACTGCAGGGTGCAAGCGTATTTTCTAGCAAATTGTTTAAAGTTTTTCAACTGTTTTATTTTATGCTATTTTAAAGTACATTTTTTAAATATTTTCTCTATGTGTTGTCGTGACTTGGCGTAGCTATTTCTTGTTTGAGCCAATCTTAAAGTACGCGGCACTTAAAATGCACACAAAATGAATAGAATGCCTGAACACTGGAGCAAAGGAATATTCTTAATAGTAGTTTTCTATGGTGTATGTTTCATGAAAGAACAAAAATAATGTGTTTACATATCCTTGTATTCTTATATCCTTAGCGCCAATTGCTGCTACCTGTTTTTTGTTTATTAATACTTCTGCGGTTTGTTTCGCAACATAAATATAAATAATGCAGTAACATTTAGGTAAATCCTTGAAAACTCAGGACACATGTACTTGACTTTTGCATCCCAGAGCGCCATCACCGTGACACCTTGCAGACGTCAGGAGCATGTGCATGTGCATAGCCTGTACAAGACATGAACAATTTCCATGTAAAGCACAATAATTCGCACCAAGGATATGTTTAAGGGGAGAATATTCTGTTTTTGAAGTCATTTGCACAACGTTTGTACTCGTTTTCATTTGTAATATTCGCTTGAAAGATGCGTTGCTTGAGTTTTTGTCTTGGTTCCTTAAACTGCAGCAAATTTCACATGTAAAACAATTTATGCTATTGTGACCAATTGTGTTTTTTTTCCATTAGAATGAATGTTTAGTTTAGTCAGTTGTACAATTTAAAAACAGATATATATTTTGTTGCAAAATCATAGCTGCACTCGAATTTGAGAATTTTTGTGTGACTTATGTTTCGAAAGTTATAGCCTAGACACATTGACTGCGGCTGCAACATAACAACACGAGGTGAAAACGAAAATGTTGGCATGTTGTCTACGACTTGATTAATTTGGATGCAGCGCGATAAGCCGTATTTTCATATATTTTTATTATTAAACATCAATATTATCAATAAAAATTATTTATAATTTATAATTTATAATTTATAAGAACTATCAATAAAACACAAACATTTAACACAAACACAATGAGAATGAACAATAAAAAACACAAAAGAAGCACGAAATTAAACGAAAACATTAACAAATACCGATGTTCTTACTCTTGCCGCACGTCAAAATAGAAAAAGTTCTAAATCGACGACAGCAACATTGCTGCAATGACGCATTGTCGTTGCAACATTTCACCACATTCACCTCCATAAGAGAGCATGTAAACAAAATTTGACATTTGACGCAATGCTACAGCCGCAGTCAATGTGTCTAGGCCAGTGATGCACAGCGTTGGCAGAGCTTCCAACACAAACGCAACATTTATGTCTAAGTATGTGTGTACAAGACAAAAATTCAACATAACAATTTGCGCATAAGACGTTTACTCCGTGAAGATCAAACGCAAACTGATTCAATGCTATCGTCGAAGAAGTTCGGCAGCTTCGCACACACGACTTGTCTGTGGAAGCCGAGGGCTCCCCGAAGCTCTTATGTGCACCTCTGGTCTAGGCTATTATACCGAAAAAATTTAATGCTAAAAAAGTGACACGCCCCTTGTCTAAAGCCTATTAAATATTTCCAGTAAAAGAACACATGTAAGTTGAGCTCGAATACATAGTTTTTAGGCTGTGCAACATTTATTTCCAAAGCTTTTCAATATGGTTGTATGGGAGAGTTTCTGTGAAGTTTGATACTGATAGAACATAGAGGCGTGGCACCTCCAACGCTCGCCGGTTATCGCTATCTATATATATCTTTTATATTAATACGTGAACATTAAAGTTTGTCGTACGCTTTTTTGGTATTAATTAAAACTCAAAATAAATGAAACTTATATGATTCGAAAGGTTATGTTGCCCAGATGTGCAGAATGTATATATAAATGATTTATCTGATGGAGGGGGCTCCCAAACTTCTAAGAGAGAAATTACATTTTTGAGATAAAATCTGCTCTTTGAATAATATGAAATTTGGTTGGGGAAGAGTTCTTGAGTTGGTCGAATTTTTTTAAAAGTAACAATTTCTTAAAAAATGTAGTTTTATCCATTCGTCAATTGTAAAATTTGTAAAAAAATGTGTTTTGAATTCAAAAATTTGACTTTCCATGTGAATATCTTGGTCGGATTTTAACGGTTTTTCAATTTTTCTAATTTTTTCTGAAAGTTTGTTAAATTTTCTTTCAAATGTGATAAAAATTACAGCAAAGTTCTTACCAAAAGTATTTTTAATGAATTTTCTTAATATTGTCATTATTTATTTAGCGTGTGTTTCAACCACATGCCAAGAGAGAGAAAAAAACTGTCTCAAATTAATGTTCTAAATTGGGAAGCCAATCAGTGTTGCCGGAGTAAATTTATTTTTATATCCAAAACACAAAATAAAAATTGCCAAAATGTAAAAAAATAGCCAAAAGTTTATATATTAGTAAGTTTAATTTTATAAGCAAAAAGAAACAATACTAACATTCATACCTTTTTTAACTAACTTGTTTTTTTTACAACACAGTACCGTTTTTTACTGTATATAGATTTACAAACATGTTTGTTTTTAAATATGTTATAAAAAATTATGTTTCAAAAATATAAGAGCATTTTTTAAACATATTAAACATAAATCCTTTAAAAAGACGGACCTTTAATATAGAAGGATCTTAGCTAATATATTTTTTACTTGATAAGAGTAGAACAACTTCATAAAAATAATGTTTGCATTTTCGGAAGTAAAAAAAGGATTACATTTTTTTTTTTAGCTTCTAACCAAGGATTGCTGGAGTCAAACCTTTTCACTTAAGTCTGCTTTGGTTCAGATATGGGCGATAGATAAGTAGGTAAGAAAGTGAAATTAAGTGAAACAAGTGAAGAATGTTTTATGTGTAGCGGAGGGCTATATCAACTTACTTTTCCATGCATAATTACTTTCAATTATCAAAGTTATATACATTGTTTCATACTCTTACGTGGCATATGATTCGAGATGTCACATGTCAAATTATTGGATATTCTTGCGCTCGGCTGCGCAATTAGCATCACTGGCAGGTCGTGTTCAAATGAAGAGAGAATTCACCATCACGTACAAATTTTAAATCATTTCCCTGCAAACATTTGGAAGACGAAAGGCAGAGAAGTGGATTTTGCGATGCACCAGTGTTTCGCCCAAGTGTTTTTGGGAAAATGCATCGCTTTTCAAATGCTAAATCAATGAATGCGCGAGTCACGAAAATTTTCAAAATCTTCCTTCGCTCATTTCGGCTATTGTTGGAAGATGGATTTTTGAAAAATGTTCAAAATCTATCATGGGAATATGAAACAGGCTCTGAAAAATCGTTAAAATTAATCAAAAAGTTAATCTAGTATAGTTTCGAAGCAACGTCGCATTATATCGAAGTGAAATAAAAACAAATTCACAAAAAATTCATTGAATTCGGACAGAACAACGATGTTTTGCAACAAATTGCTAAGGACTCTTAAAAGGACTTCGTTTGCCACCCTTTTCGGCGAATTTCTTATAACTGCTCTTGGCGGTTTATTATCGAATTCCCGGCGAATCAGCCTAAGCAGCTTACAGTTGGTGATACCCGGATGATTCTCAGATGAGCTCAAAGGCAATTGCTTGATCTTCCAAGCGATTCGCTGGCGATTCTCAGGCAAGTGGAAATGTTAGACGTAAAATAAAAAATTAATTTTCGGCGGAATGCAAAGCCATAGCCGAGTAAAAAAAAATAGCCAAATGAAAAATAAAATCGCCAAATAGCCAAAACTGATTACGAGCAACAAAAATAGCCACTTTTGGCTATAAATAGCCAAAACGGCAACACTGAAGCCAATATCTCCACTATCTGTGAAGAGATTTTATTTTTTTTTTTTTTTGTATGAGTTTTTTTTTTTTATTGAGTTTTAATTAATACCAAAAAAGCGTACGACAAACTTTAATGTTCACGTTTTAATATATAAGATATATATAGATATCGATAACCGGCGAGCGTTGGAGGTGCCACGCCCAAAACAATTTTTTGGCGCCCCCAATGAAATAAAGAAAAAAAATTATGATATATTATATATATTTTTTAATATTTAGTACAAATAATTATAATACACTTATTAAATTACATTAATACAAATAACACTATGCGTCAAAATCAGAAAAAGGTTCTGTACACGACAGTTCATTATATTTTGTTATATATTAAGGGTCTCTTAACACGAAAATCGCAAAAAAAGTTTGTATAGTTAAGTCTAGTAGGGTAAACTGGGGTACCCTTCACTTTGGTGCACATTTGACTATGATGTTTTCGGTATAAACGAACCGTTATTTATAAAAATTTGTTTTATAAATTTTGCATCATTGTATTTCAGTAATCGTCACGAAGTTTGACGATTCTTGCATTACATAAAAAAAAAACTCGCGTGTAGCAACGTACACGTGGCAGAAGTGAAACTTCTTTAACAGTAAGAAATAAGAGAGATTTTAGTGTGAAATAGAGAGAAAAAGTATCTGAAAAGAAATTTAATCAATACGAAATGGAATAATAATTTGTTGATTCAATATTTGCATCCAGGGACCGTACCGAATATGGTTTTTATCGAAAGTGTCACATATTAACTTTTATCTCTTAATTTTTATTTATTCCGACAAAAATAAAAGTTTTTACAGCCTTATAGTTTTTTTGGGCAAAAATAACAGTTATTTTCTGCCGTTTATTTTTCGGTCAAAAATATCAGGTAATTTATATTTGTTCAAGTCATTTTACCGATAAAAAAAATTTGATATTATTATTTTCATCTCATCGGTGAGACATTTTACACATGGTGTCAACAGTTCAATCTGTCAAGCGGCCTTTAAGAAAACACAAACTGCTTGATATTTTTGACCGAAAAAATTAAAGTCACAAAATAACTGCTATTTTTGACCGATAAAATAAAAGTCAAAAGTAACCTTTATTTTTCCTCGAAATATACTAGGCCAGAAATTTACTTTTAAAGAATCAGTTTCAAATTTAAAAGCGACTTAATATTCGTGAGGCTGAGGACATTTGTAACATAATGGTATATTTGAAAAAGTCTTTCGACAATTTTTTTCATTTGAAAATTGTAAAATAACAGTTATTTTCGGTTTTAGTTCAGTTGGTGTTTTAGTTGCTTTCGAATGTCTTTTCAACATTGTTACTTTTTGAATGCTGGATTGCATTTGCATAGTACTCTTTGAAGAAGCCACCGAAAGCAGAGGCAAATCTTGTTCATTATTACCTCCTGCTTCCTGATCATAATAATTGCTATGTTGATAGAGGGCCTCATAAAGCAGCGGACGTTGACTGTTGAGTGCATCAACTTGGTTGGCTTTAAAATTTTGTTGAGATGCATCAGTGTGTTTTTTGGCGATTGGTTCTTTGTAGATTCACCAAAATACACTGATGTTTCGTAAAAATGCATTTTGAAACTCAGCCGTTGTTGCAATCACCTTTCCTTCATCATTAGTTGCAGACCCAGCTGCGGCTGTATTCTTAAGAGCTCTAATTCGCTTTCTATATTCACGAACGCGTTCTGCTCCTGTTTTAGCTATTTTTCTATTTTTTTTTCCGTGCATACTTGTAGGATGAAAATTAATGTTACGGTTATGTTAATAATGTAATGTTAATGTTAATCTAAAGTTAATGTTAATTATGTTATTTTCAGTATGTTACACGTTCAATTTTAATTACATTTTGTTGGGCGATTTATCATGTTCCTACGTGGCGTAAACATATAGATTCCGGCTCATAAGCAACGATGTTCGGGATTCAATTCTCGGCAGTGGCAGTAATTTTTTTTAATTTTTATATGAATTGAAAACGTTACCCTAGCGTCACGAAAAAGGACCTTGAAATTTCACTCGCCGCCAAAGAAGTTTCACTTCAAAAAGTAACAGAAAACAGAACAGAACAGAAAAGTTCTTGTGTTTTTGCGCGCTTAACTGTTATTTTCCGGCACTGATACGTAAGGTCTTTCTGACCGAGTTATAAAAGTTAATCAAAGTACCTTTTACAAAAGGTAAAAACTATTTATGTTTTTGAAAATATAAGTGAATTTCATTAAAACTAATATAAACTAGACAAATTAAAAAAAAGGAGGCCGAGAGCATTTGGATACATTTGACATTTTTGATTGGGGTACTTTTGACAAATTTTAGTTCTACGAGTACAAAGATCGAGATGTTACCACTTCATTTAAAAGTTTTTTAATATATTTCTAAATTGGTTTTAATAAAAAAAGGTGGTTTCAAACATCAGAATAGGAATATCATTAGCCGAAGAAATAAAAAGACATGAAGAGAACAGAACGTTGGTTAACGAATGAGGATGAAAGTCTAAGTCTAATATTAGTTATTCTGAGCTTTGATTCTTTTGGGTTGTTCTGTGATGCTAATCTTATTTTTTCCCAAGTATTCAGCCACTTCACTTTTAAATTATTTTTTATGTAGAGCATTAACATCAGTGGAATTCCCAAAATCGTTAAAGACACTTGTGGTTACCATAAACTGGCCCTTAACTACCTAACCTGTTAACTCTTATCCATAACATCTTTGCTAGCAATATTTATTCCGAACTTTGACAGTTCGTATAGATAACTATTGCTTGCTTAACTAATCTCTTACTGAAATAATAAAGTTTGTTTTTTTTTATTTCAATTAAGTAAATTTTACTATATTTCATTTTGACCTCAATTGTATCGAAATGATCATGTTACATTCGATATTTTAACTCTATTCTAATCTTACAAACACGAACTAAAGATATATTGAATTTTTGTATGAATAATGCAGGTATATTTAGAGAAGTAAAGCATGACTTTCTCAAATTTTTCAATTTCTTCACAACAAAATATTTGTCAGAATTTTCACGCAACAATAAAATGAATGTTGCGAGTGAAATTTCACGCAAACGGACAGAGTACTAGGTTTATCAGATTTTTAAAGTTTTTTTCTAACTTTTTTCAAATTTAGTCGTATATGTTGAAATATATCTTGTACACTTCTTGTTCAATATTAATATTCACGCTAAGCCGAATGAAATTTCTAATTTTCTTCATGTTTGTTCAACAAATTTTTACATTTGGATGAGTAGTTTTTGCGCTATCATAATTCATAAAAAATCGAAAACTATTTTCATTTTTAGTGGAGAATATAAGCTACCGCCGAAAGAAATGCGTGCAAAAATACGGTCAGGAGATGCATTTAAGTGAAGACGCTTAAATTCGACATTGTACTGTATTTTACATATTTTATTCAATTTTACTATTACTATTTTATTATTATTGATATAGAAATAATAATAAGTATTTGAAGTGCTATTCTCAGGTTAAGAAAAACATCTTCTTCTTTAAATGGAAGTTCTGTTCCATTTAAATCTGTATTTTAAAACTCACCCAAATTTTTACAATTCTTTTCAAGATCGTTGTACGGATTATCCTCACTTAATAAATTTTCAACGTCCAGTAAATACCAAAATTTGGAATTAAGGTCCCTTGTCGTGTAAATTGTGAACTTATTTCCTGATGCAGACGATCAAAAACGCTTTTCATAACGACAGATTTTTCGCTTTCTGCGGAAAGGCCATATCTCGAGTCAATTCTCCGCGCATTTTTTACAAAGATTTTTAGCCTTTTCGATAACTTTTTCACATATCTCGTTACGAATTTCTGCAAGTCCAGTCGCCAATAATTTGAGATCATGGAACGCTTCTTTAAACTTAATTTTAGGACCTTGTAATCTGAGCTGCACACGGTCAATTCTCTTAGAGTTCATGCCAGAAATGGACTAAAGTTACTTACTTACTTACTTACTTAGATGGCGCTTACAACCGTTAGTCGGTTTTGGCCTGGTCTAAGAATTTGCGCCAGCCTCTTTTGTCGTGCGCTTGCTGGCGCCAGTTGAAAACTCCAAGCGTTGTCAGGTTATCCAATGCCTGGTCTTTCCAACGGAGATGCGGTCTTCCTCGTCTGCGTTGGCCACCGCTGGGTACCGAATCCAATATCTTTTTCGCTGGAGCTTCGTCGTTCATTCTCTCGACATGACCTAGCCAGCGAAGCCGCTCTATTTTAATACGCTTGACTATATCGATGTCGGCATATAGCTCATACAGCTCGTCGTTCCATCGTATTCGGTACTCGCCATTGACGCAGATTGGACCATAGATCTTGCGAAGGATTTTTCTCTCGAACGCTCCCAAAGTACTTTCATCAGTGCTGCTCAACGTCCAGGTTTGTGATGCGTATAGTAGGACGGGCATGATTATTGACTTATAGAGCGTCAGTTTTGTTCGTCGAGAGAGAGCTCTGCTTCTCAATTGCCTACTGAGCCCAAAGTAACACCTGTTGGCAAGAGTTATCCTTCGTTTACTCTCAATACTGATATCGTTAGAGGAGTTAATGCTGGATCCCAGGTAAACAAAGTCCTTCACTACCTCAAAGGAGGTGTTGTCAACAGTGACGTGGTTTCTAAGACGCTGGGACTGTTTGTTTGTTGACACAAGATACTTCGTTTTATCTGCGTTCACTGCAAGACCCATTCGACTCGACTCTTTTTCTAGCCTGGAAAATGCTGCACTGACTTCGCGCGTATTTTGCCCAATGATGTCAATATCATCAGCATACGCCAGCAGCATGACACTTTTATAGAAAATTGTGCCGCTGCGTCTCAGGTCAGCAGCTCGGATGATCTTCTCCATGACTATATTAAAGAAGTCGCACTATAAGGAATCACCTTATCTGAAACCTCGCTTGGTATTGAACGGAAGGGAGAGGTCCTTCCCGATTTTTTTTTAAATCGACAAAGAGATGGTGTGTGTCGATTTGTTTTTCGAGGGTCTTTGCCAAGATTTGTCGGAGCGTGAAGATCTGGTCGATGGTGGACTTTCCAGGTCTGAAACCACACTGATAAGGTCCAATCAGTTGGTTAATGATGGGCTTCAGTCTTTCACACAATACGCTCGACAGGACCTGATATGCGATATTAAAAAGGCTAATCCCACGGTAGTTGGCGCAAATGGTGGGATCGCCTTTCTTGTGGATTGTCAATCATCTGGAATGCATTCTTCCGACCATATTCTGCATAGAATTCTGTGAATGCATTTAAAAAGAGCTTCGCCACCGGTCTTTAACAGCTCAGCCGGTAGACCATCGGCTCCTGCGGCTTTGTTGTTTTTAAGCCGAGCTAAAGCTGTTAAGACCTCGTTATAGTCGGGCAGCGGAACTTCAACGCTGTCATCCATTATTGGGGTTTCCGGGATATCATCTCCACTGGCGGGATTGTTGTCAGCGTCGCCATTTAGAAGACTAGAGAAGTGTTCCCTCCATAACATCAGTGTACTCTGGATATCTGTCACTAGATTCCTATTCTCATCCTTGCAGGAAGAGGCTCCGGTCTTAAAACCATCAGCCAAGCGTCTTATTTTTTCGAAAAATTTTCGAGTCTCATTCCTGTCGCCATGCATCTCAATTTTCTCGCACTCACGCATTTCCGCCTCTCGTTTTTTTCGCCTGAAAAGGCGTCTCTCTTCCCTCCTCTTCTCTCGGTATCGCTCCTTAACAGCACGCGTTACAACCGACTGCAGGGTGGCTTTGTAGGCGGCGTCCTTCTCTGCAGTGGCGTCGCGACACTCCTGGTCGTGCCACTGGTTTTGGAGAGGGCGGTGATAGCCTATCACTTCTTCGGCAGCCGTACGCATAGAGTGGGATATGTGCGTCCACTGTCCGCATATATCGTCGATCAGAGGAGTGCTTTCTTTAAGCAGGAGTGAGAGTCGAGTAGCGAAGGCTTCGGCCGTCCGTTTTGACTGCAGCTTGTCGACGTCTAGCTTTCTTAGTGTAGGATTGCGAGCATTCTTAGCTGCGCACAGACGTGTGCGGACCTTGGCTGCGACAAGATAATGATCCGAGTCTATGTTAGCACCACGGATCGTGCGTACGTCTAGTACACTGGAAGACTGCCTTCCGTCAATCAAAACGTGATCAATTTGGTTGCATGTTTTTTGATCAGGGGACAACCAGGTGGCCTTATGAATATTGAGATGCTTGAATCTAGTGCTACTAACGACCATGTTTCGTGCTGCGGCGAAGTCAATCAACCTCATTCCGTTATCGGATGTGTTGTCGTGGAGGCTGAACTTTCCGACTGTAGGACCAAATATGCTTTCTTTACCCACCTTGGCGTTGAAGTCACCAAGCACGATTTTTAAGTCATGACGGGGGCAGCGCTCGTTCGTTCACAGGAGTGAATCGCAGGACATGATGCCGTATTCTCTTGCCAACTACAAATCCGCATCCAAACTCGTGCTTCTCCGCATGGCCGCTGTAGTAGATATCACAGGATGCTTGCCGTAAGCAACCCTGTCCCTTCCATCGCATTTCTTGGATTGCAGTGATATCAGCATTATATCTTTCCAAGATATCAATCAGTTGGATAGAGGCACCATCCCAATTTAGGGTTCGGACATTGCAGGTGCATATCCGTAAATCATATCGCATTAACGCTCACTTCTTGCGCTCTGGTGCTGTATCGTGTTACAGATTCTTTAACAGATTTTTTAAAGCATTTTTAACAATTTCCATCGTAATATTGAACGTGAGAAAAAGAGACGTATGTTATCAATTATTCCAAAACATGTTACAAAGATTGAATCTTGGTTAGCTGTAGTAACTCCTACTTAATTAAATGTGTTGTTATCACAATTAACAAATGCTGCCTTATTATTTTTTTCTATTATTCTTTATTGAACGCCAGATATGTGATTTGACATAAGGGCAGTATTATCATAGCATTGTACCCTACAGTTTTGGCTAACTTAATTATTGAATTAATTAATTAAAACAAATCTTTTTGCAAAATTTTGTTTGTCTTGAGAATGATTTGGCGCCTCTCTGGGAGTGGTGCCCGGGGCATGATGACACCCCCTGCCACCCCCCTCGCTACGCCACTGATCATCATAAAATACATCAAGGTTCATTTAAGGATGGGTACAAATGGAACTGTGTTTTTCAAGGCACCTTAATATACTACTAGTAAACCTGTTGCCCGAATTCGAGCAATTCAATAAAAATTTAGTGTTAGAAACATTCTAGACGTTTAATATATGATATTCTATTCAAGAAGTTATTATACTCAATAACGATATATTCAGTCTCAATAATGATATAAAAGATCATTATCTGAATGGTTTGACTTGAAACGCACGATCTGACACTAAATTTTTAATGTAACTGTCAAAATACGAAGACGGACTTACACTTATATTACTAATGAGACAAACATTATTACTATTCGAAAACATCACAGCTTAACTCTTCCAGCTATAAAACATAACTAATTTAAAAAAAAACGCAGTGAAAAAAAAATTTAAGACATAATACTAAGAGATATTTCAGAAATTAATAAAAGGTACTTACAAAACACTTACAACATCGATTTATAACATCTTTAGATGAAAAAACGCCAAAAAAACCCAAAAAAAATTTTTTTGAAAACCGTTGAAATTTTACTGAGTTGTTTGCTCGGAAAGTGGAATGTTTGATTTTGGAATTGCATTTTTCGGACAATTGACATTTGAGGAATGCATAAAAGATAATTTTGGTTAAAAATTTTTAGTTTTGAAAAAAATTCAAATTCGATCAATTCATAAGCTCTTCTCAAACTAAATTTCAAATCGATAAAATAACGGATTTTTGTACAAAAATTTTATTTCTGTTTTAAAAGGTTGGGAACCCCCTGAAGTGAAATCACAATTTTTAAAAGTGGTTTGCACATATACAGCCTAAACCTGATTTAATGACATCTAAATCGATAGAATCGGTCCATTGGTCTGGGAGGAGTTGAAGTCACAAAAAAAACCTTAGCCTATTAATTATATAGATATACTTTTCTATACCGGACTCTCTTCATTCTATGCGTTACAAACGTTTGCGCAACTTAATATACCCTGACCTTATAGGTTTAGGGTATACAAATTTAGAAGTAGACTGAGTAGTAGAAAAGTTAAAAATTCGTAAAATTTTTGCAAAAACCGTTTACATAAGTTCTAAAAATAATGAATAACCAGCTAGATATATCTAACTTTGGAAATATGTATCTCCAAAGTTAGATACAAACATCTCATTAAGTACATATAAGAGGTATTCACACTGACTTTGGTAGTTGGATTGAGTAGATTGAGTACTAAATCTAAATTGTACCTACCCCTTGAGATATATATGATATATAGAAACGATTTACGGCGAGTCAATATAGCTCCGATTCTACTGCGGCTTCTTGGGATGAAAATTGTGTCATACCTATTTGTTAAGTTTTTGCCTGAAAATACAAAATATTTTGGAGGCTAAGATTAGTATTGGAACTAATTTGATACCGAGACTTCTCTTCCTTACATGGAAAAGAGCTAAAAATTCTGTGAGAATATGTCTGGAGGCTTCTTCATCCTCAAGGCAAAGTCTTTATAGTGAATCAGTTGAGAGATTAATTCTATAGAGATGTTTCTAAGGATACAAGTAACCCAAAACAATGTGGAAACAATTTACCCACCAAAGTTTGGGTATGGCTCAGGGACAACACAGGACGTAACTACTAACCATGCATACATAGATCTATTACAGAACAGCTTTTAGTCTACTTTTGAGTTGATCTTTAGACATCAAAGGCGCTACAGTTGTTAAAAAAGGCACTCAGGCGGTTTATCGGACCAGTTAACAAAATGCATGGCGACAGGAATGAGACTGGAATATTTTTTGAAAAGATAAAACGCCTAGTCGATGGTTTGAAGACCGCAGCCTCTTCCTGCAAGGATAAAAACAGGAATCTAGTGACATATATCCAGAGTACACTGACGTTATGGGGGAAACACTTCTCTAGTTTTCTAAATTGTGACACTGACAACAATCCCGCCAAACGAGATATTATCCGAAAACCCAATTATGGATGATAGCCCCGAGAAAAAAATTTGTGTCCATAAAAAAACGAATTGTAAATTTATTTACCATTTTGTTTTCAATACACTTTAATTAATCTTAACTAAACCATAAGCCTCATGCAGTTCCATACTATCCGTACTTTTTGGATGTTTTGTACTTTGAACATGACTTTTTTGTAGACCCTTTTTGGACACCCTCCTTGAGTATTTTATCTTAATAAAAAAAAAAATATGAAAATCAAAATTATTACAAATACAAGTTTTTTGTTAAGCTCTTCTACCAGAATTTATTTAAAAAACTAAATATTTAATTAAAAGAATACGGAAAATATTTTCCATAATAATCATTTTTGTGTGTAACAATACGTTAAATAACGATTGCGTGAAACCTCATTTACTTTTCCACAATCAACATTATTCTTATCGCATTTGTGTTTATTTTTTTTTTATTTGCCTAATTAATTCAATTGAATTTATTATTTGATCATTATGAATTAAATAAAAGTTATAAATTTTATTAAAATATTACATAGTTTCATAATTGTTTTTAATTTTTCATAAACATCGGTTGGGTTAACATATTTTAATAGTTTTTATTAAATATTAAAAAAAATCAGTTTATAAAAATCGTTATATTCGATTTCGATTTGTCTTATATGTGATAATACTAAATCTTATCCATATTATAAAAATGACTTATGTAGACCATAAGAAAAATTGGTAATTTTATTAACTGAAAAAAAAAAATATTCACAGGTTGAACCCGACTTCCTCATAAGCTTCCTGAATTCGTCCATTGAATCGTTGGAAAAATCCAAAGAAATTGAAATCAATGGCATCATGCAAAAGGATGAACTTTTGGAGCGTTTGCGCGAGAAAAAAATTGCTATGGAAAAACTGTATTTGGTGAGTTTTTGAATGTTGGAACATTATTTTTAGTCTCTTTTTATATCATTTGTTTATTTGAAAGCAGGATAGCAGTGAACGCGATAACGACTCCTCCTTCTCATTCTCCTTCTCGCAGAGCATAGGCGATAAAAACTTTAAGAATGTGCGCAGCAACAGTAACAATTCAAATGGTGCTGCAGCTGACACAGAATACCAACACCAGCCAAACAGCCCGCAGCTTGCACATTCGTCAAAGCGACTCGACAGCAATAAGAAATCCATGTCTAGTCCAACTGTTGGCGCCGCAATACCACACATGATACAAGAATCGCCCAGCATGGGTTCCATGCAAGTCATACAATGCACTAGCAGCAGCAGCAATAGTGTTGGGGCTAACAATGCCACCGCAGCTAACTCGTCTACCGCCGCTGCAACAGTTGTTGTAAGTAGTGCTGCAGCTTCCAAAGCCAATGACATCGCACAGGATAACAGCATCACTTCAGAGCCATCCGAGACAACAACAACGACAACTACAACTAGTGAAGATGTGGTGACGACATACAAAGAATCAAGTCTTCAAGCTGCAATTAGCACAAAGCATGCACAGCAAAATGGCAGCACAACTAATGGCGGGGGAGCGTCAACACGCGAAAGCGGTAGCGGAGCTGCCACTTCTGATTTGAGTGAACAAATATCGGATGATAAACTGCTGCCGGCTGAGCATCATTCTGATGCCAGTGATGCACCCGCATTGGTTACAGGCAATAGCGATACCGGTGCTGGGGACTTTGCACAAAGCGCTGAAAACAGTCAAGCTTTGGAAGACAGCGAAGATAGCGTGGCCATTGAGCGGAAGAGACTGCTACTTGCCGCCACAGCAGCATCATCGTATCCACGCGAGCATCTTAAGGTTGAGTCATCCGATGTTTACCAAATAGTGGATGTCATACGTCGCAATACAAATCTTAGTTTTGATTTGTCCTGCGAGGCGTTGCGTGTTGTGCTAACCAGTCTGGAGCAGTTATATAATGGTGAAATCAATCCATATCTAGAGGCAGTAGCTGTGCATGTTACGGAAAAGGTGGAAACACCAAAAGAGCTGCTCGGTATAACGCATGATTCCAAACGCTTGCAATATATATTTGCGCAGTTGGCCGATTGCAAGAATGACTCTGAGCAACGCACATGGATGCTGTATGAGGACGAAGATGATATTGTGCAGTTCCTCGAGGAACTGGTTGAAATTCTGGTTAGTTTTAATATATTTATCTTCGCAGAGTTATAGATTTTTTGTTTAACAATCTTCATATTATTTATATTTTAGAAAAATGCAGATGAGAACATCAGTTGCTATGAAATGTCCTGTGATCAGTATCAGGTATTGATCAATCTTGTGCAATACTATCAGATGGAGACACGTTGGCCTATCAAACGTTTGCTGTTGAAGGCTTTTACTGCCGCCTGCCATTTAGACCACATAATAGTGGATATACTGCTGACCTCGGTGCTGCCTTTGGAAATAGTGAGTAAAATTTAGAAATTTCATTAGCATTCGAATTTATAATGTTCTTTTTTTTCCAGGTGGAAGATATGAAAACAAATTTTGCAAATATAGAAAAATTCAAAGAACTGGTCAAAATGTTAACAATTGTATTTTCTTTGGGGCAACCCATGCCTGTTAATCATCAAGGTTTATACTTTGTCTTATTAACTTGACATGATTTTTAATTGTTTGATTTTTTTCGCCTTAAGATTATCTAGGCGTGCATTTTGCTAGCTTTCTACTCGAAATTGTTGAGGGTAACAATCCTGAGGTTCTTGTTGATATGGTTATTGCCTTAATTCTGGCCTTCAATTTACAATTCACGGACTTTACACAAAATGTCGTAGTCGAAGCGATGCAGAGTTTACCGACAGCCAAAGTATTTACGGAAAAAATTCTATTGCTTCTTAATAGAGAAGGTAAGCCTTTTGTTTTACTATAATTACTACATGTTATAATCTGAATCAGACTTTAGCCAGGGCAAAAAGAATGCTTTGTTCTTTACTTTCTAAGGTTACTTTCTAAGCTTTCATTCTAAGGTTAACAAATGTGTTTTATTGATTGTTGAAAGGGTCTGTCTGTTGAAAAGCACCCATTCAATCAAATCTGCCATGGTTCGAAAAATTAAATGATTGATAAGTAAGAAAACAAGAGAAATCAAGTCAAACAAGTGTAGAATGTTCTAAGAGATGCGGAAACCTATATCTCCATACAAATTTAAATCTGAGGCAAGTGTTATGCCTTTATCTCAGTCAATTCAAGTCATTGAGCAATCCAATCCAAAACTTTTCTATCATCAACTACAATTGCCAAAGGCATATGTTTTGATGAATTTTAAATTTCAGTTGAATACAATTTGTTTGTGGCAATTTCAACATTAATTTGTTGAAAAATTTTGCTTTAACTGAACATTTTTATTACCAAAGCACTGCATTCCAACAAGATATGCAAACAATTGTAAGTCCCCTTTTACACTAGTCAAGAAATGGAAGCAATTTTTCGAGTTCGAAAAACTTGCCAGTACACTTGACTGTGTACCGTCAACTTTTTCCTCTTTCGTCGCTTCCTATTTGCGGCGAATTGGCCTACAAGCTCAGAAAATTGACTTCAATTCTTGACTAATGTAAAAGGGGTAAAAGCACTGCTTACTTGACGTCTGTTTAGCTTCTGATGTATCTGTAGTGTTGAAATTCTGTCAAATTACATTTATTTCTGACCGTAATTTGATATTCTGTTTTATTTATGTTAGCTTTAACTGTACTGCACAGTCTTATTTTGCATTTAGTGACTATAAATCTTAAATATAAATACTCTGTGATGATTTGTCTAGTGTAAGTTTTAATAATTGGTTGATATCTGACTCAGAAGATGAAAAAATTAGTGTTTTTATAAATATATTGAATGCTGTTTTTAATCAAAATGTTCCTTAACGTACTGTGACTATCTCTACTAACCACTGTCCTTGGTTGACTCATCGTGTTTTAGGTGCTATTAGGTTGAGAAATATAGAATAAGTCGTACCAATGCCTTATCTTAATATATAAAAGACAAGCGTCCTGCTCCGTGCTCTATATCGTAAAACATGTTCAGCCTGGACCAGAACCTGTTGTAAAATTATCCATTTGAAATCTTTGTACGTACTATACTTTTTAAAACCTGTTCAGCCTGAACCAGAACCTGTTGTAAAATTATCCATTTGAAATGTTTGTACTTACTAAACCTTTTGCTCTATATCGTAAAACCTGTTCAGCCTGGACCAGAACCTGCTGTAAAATTATCTATTTGAAATCTTTGTACGTACTATACTTTTTAAAACCTGTTCAGCCTGCACCAGAACCTGTTGTAAATTTACCCATTTCAAATGTTTGTACTTACTAAACCTTTTGCTCTATATCGTAAAACCTGTTCAGCCTGGACCAGAACCTGCTGTAAAATTATCTATTTGAAATCTTTGTACGTACTATACTTTTTAAAACCTGTTCAGCCTGCACCAGAACCTGTTGTAAATTTACCCATTTCAAATGTTTGTACTTACTAAACCTTTTGCTCTATATCGTAAAACCTGTTCAGCCTGGACCAGAACCTGTTGTAAAATTATCTATTTGAAATCTTTGTACGTACTTTACTTTTTAAAACCTGTTCAGCCTGCACCAGAACCTGTTTTAAAATTATCCATTCGAAATGTTTGTACTTACTAAACCTTTTAAAACCTGTTCAGCCTGGACCAGAACCTGTTCTTAAATTATGTATTGGAAATCTTTGTACTTGAAGACTATCGTCATTTTCCTCAACTACTATACATCAAACATCATGTCTTGCTATTACAGTGCTTCTTAATTAACAGAACCGCAACCTATTCGGTCTGCATAAACTGAACTGCAATTATTACATTCAGTGACGTTAGTGTCAATTGGAATTGCTAGAATTAAATCACAATGTTCGGTCTTCTGATCCAAGTTTTAGCGATTGGCTACTTAAGTTAGAAAATGGAGATGAAGATATAGAAATTCCCGATCATTTTGTTTGTTAAGGTTCGCTTATTAACCCTTTCAATGGCTTGCCTAGAATAAACGTGGACAATTTTTTTGAGCTTATATTCCCATCATTTAAGCAATAAAAAGATTAAAAACCTTCCCTCTGATTTTTACATGAGCTGCTTTGCTTTTAGCAGGCTGTCTTATATAATGGACAAAACCATGATAACGTTGTATTATAATATTTTAGTTCAACTAAAACAACCGGAGACAAATGCAAATGCGTTATTTATGCAAATGTTATTATAAAAAAAAATTATACTTTTCACGCCAATCACAATAATCACTTCTTTTTTGTAAAATTTATTAACACGCGATATAAAAAAAATTGAAGGCTTCTGTTGGGCATCAAATCGAAAATCTAACTAAGTTAAACATTATATATCTCCCTAAAATTATTTTTGTCATGTTGGCACAACTTCATTTCATAGTACCAACCTATTTGATTTTAGAAAAGACTTTGGAAAATAAAAAAAAAATTTTCAGAAGTGTCCAATATAATGGACAAATCCATTGAAAGGGTTAAATAGATTTTTGGCGATACTTTGAGTCCGAATAACATCAACCGGTATTCCAAAATTGCTATCCTGTGCCCAAAAAATTCCGATGTGAACGAAGTCAACGAGCAAGTTCTAAATATTTTAGTTGGTGACACAGTGAGAGATCTGAGCACGGATTAAATTGAAGACAGTGATGATAACGATAAACAAAATTACCCTGCCGAGTTTTTGAATGAATTTTATCCTTCAGGAATGCCACTGCATAAGTTAAACCTCAAAATTGGAAGTATTATAATACTTCTTCGAAATTTCAATACCAAAAGAGATATCTGTAATGGAAGGTGGTTAGTTTTGAAAAACCTAAAAACTTAATTAATAATCGCACAGGTATTGACAGGCGCACTGGCGAACATGAAATAGTTTTCATACCTACAATTGATTTGGCCCCGACAAACACAGATTTGCCTTTCACTCTCCGGTGGCGATAATTTCCAGTTAAACTGACATTTTCAATGACCATAAATAAAATGCAAGGTTAAATATTGCAAAAAGAAGGAGTTTTTCTAAAAGAACTGGTATTTAGTTATGGGCAGTTTTAGCGGGCTGATGATGTAAAACTAAGCATTATAGATGGCAAGGGACAAGGTTAATTGGTTGAAATGTTGTATATAAGGAAGTTTTATCAAAATAATTTAATAAACATGTTTTCAAATAAAAACCTTTGTATATAAATACAATAAATTTTTTGTCGCATTTTGTACTCTAAATGGTTCCTTCCCGTCGTAAGACGGGCTTTTACACTAGTAGAAATAATAAAACACGAAAAGATTTATTTCTATAATTCCAAAATTTATCCTAATTTAGACTCGAAACAGCTTTGGAAGAACATTAAAAGGCTGAGAGTATTTGGGAGCGAGTCAGCTGAATGCAATTTAGATCCTCATCTCCTTAATGATTTTTGTCTTGTGTATTCCAAGTACGAATACCAGTAACGATAACTCGCTCTCCATGTAAAATTATTTTATTTTTTCATCATTTTTTAGACTTTGTTAGAAAATGTATAATGCAGATAAAATCCAATTCAGTTGGCGTTGATGTGATGCCAATTAATTTTATTAAAATTGTTCTTCCTTTTATTATTGACCCACATTATTAATTGTAGCTTATCTACTTCCCAATACCCTAAAATGTGGAAAGCCACAGTGACTCCGGTACCCAAAACATCCAACGCTTCCGACCATAAGGACAAGGAGTTTAGACCAATAAGCATACTACCTGCCTTAGGAAAGGTACTTGAAAAAATCATGGCTGAACAAGTTCCTCAAGTTGTTAATGAATACAAACTGCTATCGCCTTTTCAGTCAGGGTTTCAAGCTGGGCACAACTATTCGACAGGGTTATTAAACACTGGTGTTCACAAGGATCCATTTAAGGTCCCCTCTTGTTTGCTATTATTTAAATGATATTTTTGAAGCATATAAATAAGAAGATTTAACTCTGACTTATCTTACTTACTTACGGCCAACTTCATCATTTCTTGCCAGGCGTCTCTGTTTCGCGCTTGCCGTCTCCAATTTCTTTCACCATGCGCGGTTAGGACTTCCTCGGCCTGGTCAATCCATCGGAGGCATTGTCTTCTTAGTCATCGACTCTCGGTTTTTGCCTCAATCGACTCACCTTTTTGCTGGAGCTCCTTCATCCATGTGAAAGTCATGACCCAGCCAGCGTAGTCGCTGAATTGTTATACGCTGAACTAAGTTAATGTCGTCGTAGAGCTCGTACAGTTCGTCGTTCATTCGAATGCGATAGTCGTCGCCAACTCGAATAGGACCAAAAATTTTGCGAAGAACTTTCCTCTCAAACACCCCAAAAGCGACTGCATCTGTTTGTGATACCACCCGTGCGTCAGCGCCATAGAGAATTACATGTTTGATGTGCTTCTTGTAGAGTGTTCGTTTTGTCGATCAAGAGGAGAGGGCTCAGTAACCTAATTGCTTACTTAGCTCGTAGAAGCACCTATTATCAATTGTTATTCTTCGCTTAATCTCCAGGCTGACATTGTTGTTGCTGTTTACGACAACCCTTTGTTTTGCCCTCATTCACCGTCAAACCAACTTTGACTGATTCCTTTTCGATAGCGGCGACAGCAGCAGTTATATCTCTCTTGGTTCGGCCGATAATATCGATATCATCAGCATACGCAAGGTGCTGGATACGTTTGAAGAATATGGTACCATTGCTATGTACACCTGTAGTGGAATTCTGTAACACATTTCGGTAGATATTCGATGTCGCAAAGTTCCGTTTGCTATAATTTTCGGAAAATAATATTCAGTAAACACCATATCCGATTTTGTCGGTGAAATTATCTGAAGTTTGTTGGAAACTTGCGACGAATATTTTGTTGACGAAAAGTGAACCGAACAAATTTATAGGCAACCGAATTTCGTCGCAAAGTACAAGTTAGTGCATACCATTTTCGGAATGACAACTGAGGATAGTCGCAAATTGCGATTCCGATCGGAAGTTGAGAACAAGTTACAGAATCCCACTACTGGCTTGCAGGATCCCTTCCATGATAAAATTGAAGAGATCGCATGATAACGGGTCGCCTTGTCTGAAACCTCGTTCGGTATTAAAGGTTTCGGAGAGGTCATTTCCTACCTTGACGGAGCTGGATGTATTGCTTAACGTCATCATATTGTTCCTCAGACAATTCCGAATCGGGCTATCGAACTTAGCTTTTAAATCAAGAAAAAGATGGTGGGTGTCGATTTAACTTCGACCCCCCGAAATGTGCGCTTGAAGCGTGCCTTCCGTCGATCATAATATGATTAATCTGGATGCGCATTTTTTGAACTGAGGACAGCCAGGTGGCCTTTTTGATATCAAGGTGTTGGAATCAGGTGCTACTAACTAGCATCTTTCGAGCCGCAGCGATGTCGATCAGTTTTAGACCGTCGTTCGAAGTGGTCTCATGGAGATTGAACTGAACGATAGTGGAGCCAAAAATGCCTTCTTTTCCGACCTTGGCGTTGATATCGCCGAGAACTATTTTCACGTCAAGGATCGTGTATGACGGTGATGTCAGTTTTTATTTTATGAGGGCTTCCGCCATGTAGACAGGTACCTTCCCTATAAAAGGTCTACACATTCCAGGTGCATATCCATAAATTACACAGTTGTAGTTTTTGACACGAAATTTTTGGTTCTGCGATAAGACCAACCTTTTCGGATTTGAGGGAGTCCCCCGAGTACAACTGTGCCCTTGGTTTAGTTAGATTGGCGCAAATTTTTAAGAAAACCGTATTTTTCCAAATGGTTGATTTTGAGCTATTCTAAGCCTTTTGCCACGTCTTTTAATAAAGATATACGCAAACTAGTTTACGATCTTTGCAACCAATGAAAAAAACCAAAGGTATTGAAATTCTTCGTCAATAGTTCTTATGCTACTTTCGGATCCGAGGATTAGTTTTTGTGTAATTAATCATTTTTTGAGAACTTGTTTTTTTAAAAGAAAATTGTAAATAAAATTCATGGAATGAAATTTGCTTGCCTGTTCTGGCCTTTTCTGGTAAAGGGTGTAAAAAGTGTAAACCTAAAACCTGGAGACTCGGGGCTTTCCCCAAATCCGAAAAAGGTGGTCATATCGCAGAACCACAATTTAACTACAACAGTGTTATTAAACGTTTTTCGTTTGTGGTAGTTATCAACGTAGTGGGGGCTCAAATCCGAGGCTGGACCCAAACACACATTCCATTTTTAAGGTCTTGTAGAGACCCTCAAGTTTATAGTCTAGAGAAGACAGGGAGTTTTGGACATGGAGCTTTTGTGGCGGCTCCGACTCGCCTTAACAGTGCCAGTTGCGGCTATGTGGTTTTTTCGATCAAGTCGCAGTACCTGTCCAACACTATGCCCTGCCACACCCTAGCCAGTCAACCGCTTCTTGTCCGGAACCGCAAAAAGCGACTAACCTCTATATCTAGAGGCCGTCCAACATCCGCAACCTGTGACCTGTGCGGCAGTTTGTAGCTCCATGGCATTGATCAATTTTCCGAGTCCTCCACTAACTCTAACAAAGCTAGTAAGCGGAATAATACAAACAAAGTAAACTAGCCTCTTTCCTTGGTAGAAACCTCTTTCAAATGCAGATACATAATATAAAGTTAAAAAGTGTGATAGGAGTCTTATATAGAACACAATGGCGGTATTTTTAAAAACTATAAAATCATGTGTAAGATCGAGAATACCTTCGAGTTGAGACTATATATAGATAATATAAATTCATGACTGAATTCCCTAATGTTGTTCTTCGCTCGATATGCTATTTTGCTGATTTAGGTGATTTAAGCTTAGTATTGTAATATTTTAGCGCATAACAAAATTCTCAAAAATTCCTTTTCTTTTCAGAGGATCCCATAAAAATGTTGAAACACTCGACTGATACGATGAATTCCGTGTTAAAAATGTTTATTGACATATTCAGTATTCCTGATACCGCTGGAATGTTTTATACAAACGACAACAAGGTTCTGATTGATATACTTGTGCGCCAGCTGTCCGATTTGTGCGCCGGAAATCCGGTAATATTCTCATGAGATTTTGAAAATGCAGAAATTATTAAAAGTTATTTACTCAACAGCTGCGGCGTTGCTATTTAGAACTGTGTCGGCGCATTCTACGGAATACAAACTATCAGGAGCATCAGCATCGCAAGCAGGATTTGATGAAAATCTTCACACGTATCTTCTGCGAGGAAACAGAGTGTAGTGCTTCGGATCAGCAGTTGGTACGTGAGATTGCTAATGAGTTTCCGCAGCTGTTCAAAGCCTAAGGACAAGATCAGCAGCCAGCAAAAAGCAATACCATGCATAAGAATTGGTTAACATTTAACACTTACCTTAAGCATTTAGATAAACTAAGTTTTACAATGTAGACTTTTGCATTTTGTGTTTAATTCTACTTTTAAATATCATAGATGATTTAGAAATTGAGTTCCTTATTAAGCATTTTTTATACAAATAAATTATATTTGTATCAAACGCACCATGTATGATTTCAGATGTTATCCAATGTAATTGGAAAATAATAATTTTTAGACTACATAATAAGTAAGGCATGTAGTGAGATGATTTGAAATTTCTACAATTTAAATTTGATTTAAACTAAATCAACACATGATTACCTTGCCATATTATTCGTTCAACTAGTCGCCCATATTTCTTTATTTTATTTTATATAATAATTAAGTTTAAAATACTCTGAATGAATGTTAACTTAATGTTAGTTTAAGAAATATAGCATAGTTTATTTGAATCTTATGACATTAGTTCTTAAGTCTCAAGCAATGAAAATCTTAACAAACGTTCTTGCGTAAAAATTAAAAACATGGATTTTTGTAAACTCTTCACAACAACAACAGCCACAACAATTTTTTTTTTAATATTGCAAACTTGAACATTATAAAAACAAAAATGCTTTAAATGAAACCGTAGGACAATTATAGTTAAATCTTGAAAATACAAAAACAAAATAAAAGGCAGACAGTACTATTAAACTATATAAAAATATTTATAAAATAAAAAAAAATTCTGAACAACCAACTCTCTTCCTTGTGCAAGACGAAATCAAACTAGTTTATAAACCAAATATTTTGCCAATAAACAATTTTTTAGCTAATTAGAAAAATTTAAATTTTACATGATTTTAATGATGTTAAAAAAAAAATAGCGTTAGCGCGCTAAATTCTATATCTTCTGTTTGAAGAGAGTTGCATAAAAAACTTTTTTAAAATCAAAACGAAACACATTTGAAATTGTCTTTTTGCTCAAACGTTCTAATAAAAAGCAACTCATATATATATATATATATATATAAACGAATTAAAACTGAATAACGAAAATCGTTAAATTTGACTATATAATCTATGAATATATAAAAAATGTTAAACACACTTAAATAAAAAATTTAAAAACACGACTTAAAAGTTAAACTTCTATAGCATTTACCAAAAAAATTAACAAGAACTAAAAAAAACACATATACCCCTAACACAGTACGTGTGGTGGTATAATTATATATAAAAATTTAATCTAGTTACGTTTTTAAAACTTTTTATTTCTTTTTAAAACAGAATTGATTTAATATAATAAAAAATATTATTGCCATATCCAAAGGTTTTATATTTTAAGATTAAAAAAGAAAAGTATTCTGGTTTTTCAAATAAAAGTATTGCATTCATTTATTTCTTATTTAAAATTTAATTTACAAAAAATGGTTTATTGTTGTTATAGTCATAAATAGATATATGTATAATATGTGAATGTTTTTTTGTTAATGTTTTACTTACAAAACGAGCTCGTGACAAAGATAAAGCAAACGTTTTAAGTAATCATTTGAATACAGTTACATATGCACTTATTTCCCCAAACAAGCACAAACAAAATTTAAAAACTGTTAATATTTAAATACTTAATACGAAGCATTCGTTTGTTCGTCAAATATTTAAGGTTCTTTGAGCCAAGTGTTGTTTTAATATTACTTTGAATTGTGTTTTTTTTTTGTGACTATTTTGAAATAAACTCAATTAATTAAAATAAATATTCATGACTGTTTGTTTTCAATTTCAGTTCTAATTTAAAGAAGCAGTTTAATTAAGAAATGCCTTATGGCGCAAAAGAGATTTTTATTTTAAGGTACTTGGTTTTACGGACGATCAACGTGATATAAAAAGTATCACTGAAGTTGAGTGCCTTCATTGAGAGAACCAAGAACCTTCTTTGAAGATTCCTCAAGACGACTTGTATTTAAATCAATTGTTCACAAATTGTTCACAAATTCAAAGCTTATATGAAGTACAAGTAGCTACTCTCTGTAATGATCAGAGCATTGACTTTGCTGAGGTCACATTCAAACTTTACCATGTCACGAAATCACGTTGCTTTTTTGTATGTGCTGCAAGCAAGTCATGTGCGAAAACTTTTAATCAAGTTGCATGTACAGTAATCAGAAAAAGTCTGCATACAGAACAAAATAATTATTAACTTGATGTACAAGTGTATTATTTTTGTTATACAAACAATTTTTTTCATGTTTTTTTTCTGTCGAGAGAAAATTTAGCTTTTTCGGCCTGAAGAGACGTAAGTTGATCTAGAGAAAACCATGCCTACTCTTACGAAGGTTGTGGAATAATGGTTTGGGAGTGTATGGTGAAAGTGGTGTAGTTAGAATTCGAAAAGGGACAAAAGATATGAACAAACAAGGTTATTTGAACATTCTTAAAGCTTAAGAGTTTAAAGAAGAGTTCAGAAAAACTTGGGTATAGTTCTACCTCCAACAGAACAACGACCAGTGTTTAACGCGGTAGTGTTGAATAACAAATGGTGTACGCGACTCAACATGAGCCACTGTTGTAATGGTTTCAAAGGATAAACATACACGGAGAGAACTTTCAACTGAAAACAATCCCAAACCAATGAATTGTGGGAGTGATTCTGAGCTAAGCCATGATTGTACTATGATTGTTTAACAAAAAATTATAGTCCGTTTAAAGAGAGAAGAACATTTTTTAGTTTCATTTTTCGATGCGCAGTGAGAAATTATTTCTAAAGCTAGACATTTTTTTTGAGCGTAATTTATTGATCTTTTTGTACTGTTTGCTGAACTTTATGTTTTTTGACACAGTACTTGAAAAACCACCGATAAATTTTATTGTGTTAATTGGACATCTGTTCTGCGTCGCAGGATATCATATATTTAAAAATAAATTATTTTATTAAGGAAAAAATAGTGAAGTGAAAAATTATTTTCTGACACAAATTTCGTTTTGATTGGTTGATTTTGAAAAATAAGATTCAGTACTTCCGCACCGCAGTTGCGATGAACAACAAAATTTAGGAATACACCATGATATAATAATTTTACCAGGTAGTATTGACAAGTGTTGATTCTCTCAGCTACAAGTGAACGAACTCTTTTGTGAGCGCTCTCTTTCTTGCTATATTTTTTGACAGGAGTCCGTTTCCAAAAGAAACGTCAATACTACCTTGGAGTAATTATATCATGAGAATATACAAAAAAATTTTTTCATATATTTTGCTGCTCAGAGAATAATAAATTTTATTTTTAAAGCCGACCAATCAGAATGAAGAACACTCTCAAAATTACATTTGTGTCCAATTTATGGCATTTTGGTATTGCTCAAGGCTTATTTATATAAGGTTGCATACATTTTTGACGTTTTCTCATTTCGGCACCCTTATTTTGAAATGAGAGCAAAAGAGCGTAGTCATTTGAGTAAAGAACTGACACGGTTGCCGGAATATAATACTATTGGTAGTTTTTTGTAGTACTATTTGGTAAAAAGAATACTAAAATTTTTGTTTAGTACTTTAATTGGTTTTTTTTTTATTCGGATGTCCTGGTAAAATTAAGTCATTGAGTTTGATCTACCCCCATAATTTTAGTTTGGATTGAAGGATTTCAGTACTATGCCCTAAAAAAGGTTTAATGAAATAAATATATATTAAGAAAATCAAGAAAGGCAGACCAAATAAATATTTTCATATTCGAAACTTTCATTGCATTGGACAACGGTGATCGTAAAAACCACTTTTACTTCCAATTTTGACAAAAATTAAAATTTCAACACATCTTGACTTAGTGTGTACACAATAAAACAGAAAACTGCACAAAACCCTGAAAAATACTTTTTTTTCCACGAGCAGCACAAAACCCAACTCTGCAAACGTCAAAATATTTTTGTTTACAAAAAATAAGGATGCGTCAAACAATGTACGCAACCTTAAATAAATCAACCTTGGGTATTGCTTATCAGAGAAAAAACATGCTCATTTGTATTCAATGCTTGTCATTTATGGATTGTTTATAAAAAAATTTATTTGCTTTCATACGCTCTCATACGCCGTCGCAAATTCAAATTCATTTTTTCATTGTCGCAAATTCAAAATGCCAAAAATTCAATGGGACAGGATTTTCCTTCATCCAATTTGTACAGAAAATTATAATTTTTTAGTTTTTTTTTCTGCACTTCTGTACTAACAGGAACAAAACTGAGAAATACGTCGTTCGGTTGCTCATTTTTTTATATGCAAAAACAATAACAACAAAATTTATTTGTTTACAAACAAGCCTAATATTGCACTTCTTAAACACAATTTGACGTGTTTATCAATAAAATTTTCAAGCCCATTTTCTGCCATGAGCTGCGAATGTGAATAGCAGGTTTTGAGCCCTTTTGAGCTGATTTAAGCTTTTGAGCTGATTTAAGTTACGAACGCACTTGAGCTTGATTTTAGCTCAAAATGAGTTTGATGAGGATGAGGATGAAGATGAGGATGAGGATGAGGATGAGGATGAGGATGAGGATGAGGATGAGGATGAGGATGAGGATGAGAATGAGGATGAGGATGAGGATGAGGATGAGAATGAGGATGAGAATGAGAATGAGAATGAGAATGAGAATGAGAATGAGAATGAGAATGAGAATGAGAATGAGAATGAGAATGAGAATGAGAATGAGAATGAGAATGAGAATGAGAATGAGAATGAGAATGAGAATGAGAATGAGAATGAGAATGAGAATGAGAATGAGAATGAGAATGAGAATGAGAATGAGAATGAGAATGAGAATGAGAATGAGAATGAGAATGAGAATGAGAATGAGAATGAGAATGAGAATGAGAATGAGAATGAGAATGAGAATGAGAATGAGAATGAGAATGAGAATGAGAATGAGAATGAGAATGAGAATGAGAATGAGAATGAGAATGAGAATGAGAATGAGAATGAGAATGAGAATGAGAATGAGAATGAGAATGAGAATGAGAATGAGAATGAGAATGAGAATGAGAATGAGAATGAGAATTAGAATGAGAATGAGAATGAGAATTAGAATGAGAATGAGAATGAGAATGAGAATGAGAATGAGAATGAGAGTAAGAATGAGAATGAGAATGAGAATGAGAATGAGAATGAGAATGAGAATGAGAATGAAAATGAGGATGAGAATGAGAATGAGAATGAGAATGAGAATGAGAATAAGAATGAGAATGAGAATGAGAATGAGAATGAGAATGAGGATGAGGATGAGGATGAGGATGAGGATGAGGATGAGGATGAGGATGAGGATTAGGATGAGGATGAGGATGAGGATGAGGATGAGGATGAGGATGAGGATGAGGATGAGGATGAGGATGAGGATGAGGATGAGGATGAGGATGAGGATGAGGATGAGGATGAGGATGAGGATGAGGATGAGGATGAGGATGAGGATGAGGATGAGGATGAGGATGAGGATGAGGATGAGGATGAGGATGAGGATGAGGATGAGGATGAGGATGAGGATGAGGATGAGGATGAGGATGAGGATGAGGATGAAGATGAGGATGAGGATGAGGATGAGGATGAGGATGAGGATGAGGATGAGGATGAGGATGAGGATGAGGATGAGGATGAGGATGAGGATGGGGATGAGGATGAGGATGAGGATGAGGATGAGGATGAGGATGAGGATGAGGATGAGGATGAGGATGAGGATGAGGATGAGGATGAGGATGAGGATGAGGATGAGGATGATATTACTATTGTGTCGTACCTTGAGGTAAGCTTTAGCTTTAGTTTTATTTTCGAGTTTAAGATTAGCAAGGTGTCCTTGTGTGACTATTTCGCAACCGAGATTTCTTTTTCTTACATGAAGAAGAGCTGGACATTCAAGTTAGATTATGTCTGGAAGTTTCTTCATCCTACCTCAAGGCATAGTCGACATTGTGAATGAGTTGAGAGATTAATTTTTTGAAAATGTTTCTTTAGTCTAGTTTTCCACTTATTATTCCGGTCATTACCTATAAGGCGTTGTTCCCTTTGTTAATAAGGTACTTTGATTTCTTAGATGATAGTTCTGGAAATATTAGTTTAGTGCAAATCTGTCCTAAAGAGTTTATTTATGAATCTTGAGATTCGCTTGTTTTTACATGCTGCTTGAAGAGATTCTTATCAACAGAACAGAACGGTTCCGGTCCTGTTAATGGTAATTCTGTTCCCTGTTTGGCTAGAGAGTCTACTTTCTCATTCCCGTCAAAGCCATAGTAGGCAGAAATTCACAATAGAGTGATTTTGTTATTAAGTGCAAACACGCCGTTAAGGACGGTGACAGTCTCTTACAATAACTTGAATTTGATAATGAGTAATTTCAGAGCTTTAAATGTCTTCCAAAGATTCCAGCTCCTGTGCTTGCCGCCATTTTGGAACCATTCGTATACCACATAAGGTTGTTTTTGGATGGGGTTAGTTTTTCTTGTTCCCAGTTAGATCTAGGAGGGATAATTATGATGAAGTCTTTGTTAAAGCAGCTTTAGGGAAGCATGTCATCTTGGTGCATGCAGAATTCCCTTTGTCGCTTTAGGGTTATAATTAAGGAAAGGTTTTTGAATAAGGGAATGGTTTGGGACAATATTATCCAGATGTAAAAGGTTGTGCAGACTGAGCTTCACTTCCATCTGGATGTGTGTGTGTGTGAATTGGTGTAAGCTCTAAGATGACATTGAGGGCCGCTGTTGGGATGGATCAGATACAACCTGAAATACATACATATCCCTGCACACCTTTTAACTCGTTCTAACCGCTTGCTGGTCGATCCTTCAAGGGTTTTCGACCATCACACTACAGACCAGGGCTGCCGTTTTGGTAAAATATTACCAAATTTGGTAAAAAGATTTCGACTTGGTAAAATGGTAAATTTTTTTTTGACTTCAAATCAATGAAAATTTAAAATAAGTTGCAATTCAAAAAATGATTGTATAAAAATTATATCAATCATGCTCATTGTGAACCACCATCCTTATAATTGAAAATAATTGAAAATATATAATTCAACGCATCAAGTGAAAATTACACGAATGAACGCAAAGCAAAACGTCAAAAATTTGAATTTGGCAGTTGCGTAGATCGTCGGCTTAGGAAAGAAATTGATGTATCGCTAAGATCATGATACAAAAATACAGGTAGCATTGACGTTTCCGTCAACTACTTCAAATTGCCAAAAAATGTATCGAAGAAGAGAGCGCTCATAAGCAAACAACATAATACAAAGGGCACATTCAGCAATATTGCCAAAACTTGATTAAAATTAAATTTTGATAGCGTTCAGTAAAACTGATGAGGTGGGAGACGCTAAAATGTAAGCTACTGTCTCAACTGCTCAGAAATTAAAAATTTCAACTTTGAATCTGTGTTAATTAATTACATATACATCAATCTGAGATGGTGGGAAATAATTTTCAACACATAGTAAGATACTTATAATTTCTATATGATTTTTTTAAAATGCAGTTTAATATTAGATATTTTTTAGGTACTTAAAAATCAAAAATATGCACATGAATAAGATATGCACTTAAAATAGAAAAATTATAAATAAATAGTATGAATTATTGTAATAGTATAATACATGACTTACATTTCGTCAACTTGACAACTTTAAGACGCTTCATATAGCAACCCATTCAGCTAAAACATAGCTCACCTAGGTACACTGTTACAACAGTTGACTACGCTGAATGTGGCCAGTAACTGTTTTGCTTTGACTGCCGTTTTTGCCGTTTTTGACAGCAGCCAGTTCCCTTCTGAAGAGAAAATAAGCTGCTGTCAATGATATCTGTATTTTTGTATCATGGCTAAGATGGATGAGTAAGTTTTTATTTTTAATAAATTGATTTTCTTAAAATTTATATTCTAAGCGATTATGTTATTTCTGTTTAGATACGTTATTAGAAAGAAGGCGACCAATGTGAAAAGCGATGAAACATCTTCAAGCGTACAATAAATGTTAATTTAATTTAAATAAATGTATAAAAGTATTGCTTCTTTAAATCAAAAATAAAATTTTTTTGTGTTTGGTAAATTATTTTTCATTTTGGTAAATTTTTGGATGAAATTTGGTAGAAAAAATGTTTGAGAGTGGCAGCCCTGCTACAGACGCGCTAAAGATAGTGTGGGTCTAACGATCAACATGTAAAGATTTTACATCATCTTAGAGCTTATTCCAAAGTTCGTGCCGCAAATTCTTCTACAGGTCCACAAAGAGACTGTGGATATCCGAATAATATGGTATATGTGAAGGACAGTTTGCGGTCCAGGATCACTCCAATTTACTTTGCTGAGTTGGAAAAATATACTTTATCCATAAAGAATTCTGGGCAAGTAAGATTAATCGTTTTGTAGAAGGCACAATAACTGTAGTTTTTGGACTTACAGAGAGGCCATCGTTTACACATTATCTCTGTAACGTGTTCAGTTCCATCAAACCATCAAAGCTCTCTCGTATGATGACCGCTACGCCATTGGTATACCCAACCACATCTACCCCAGTTGCTTTGAGTTCAACTAGAAGACTATCTTCAACTAGGGACCAAAGCAGAGGTGATAGCTTCTTTTTGTATGGTACGCCTTAAAAAAAAATGTAGAATAGGTTTTGTTCTTGTCCTTAGTGACTCTTCAACCTATGGCTATGTTGTTCAAGAGTATTATTCTATCAACAAGTCTATGAAGTGCTCGCAATTACTTAAATTTATTTAGCATTTTAAGTGGTGTAATTTTTTATTTGAATAATAACAAGCACGTGCCAGTTGCGATGGTGATTGACAAAAATAATTTCGCACTCAGAGATCCAGTTTCTCAGAAGCGCGATCTCATTCACGAACCTTTTTTAAATATCAATGCAAGTAAAACTACATAGGAATAAATGATTGGTAATAACCCAACAATTCCCAAAAATAAAACAATATTAAAAAGTAGACAACAAAAAAAAGTACCAAAACATAACAATTTAAGCCAATTAAAGACAATTTAATCAGGTGACAAAAATGTTGTTATAGCTACTTGTTTATTTTTCAAATGAAATCAATTACAAACAAACAAAACAAATTGGACATTACGCTATTGAAAGGACTTTGACCGAGCTTTTTAATATCAAATTGTGTGGTGTGTGTTATTAAATTCTTGTACACCACTGGTCGCAGCAACGGCTAAATTTTATGTTCAACTTTACATGCCAAAGTAAACTCTCTTATTCCTGCTTACTTATTCCTGCAGAGAGGTGACGTCCGTTCAGAAAAATTGTCTTCAATTGAAAAAACTTTCATGGCAGATTTAAGGATTGAACTCGGGCTATCGCGTTCAGTTGTTACGTTGCACGTGATACGCTTACCACGCACATTCATGGCCTCGCAACTACAATCAATATAATATAAAGTTAAAGTTTTGCCTAACAAATTGCCAAATGAAGGAGGTCATTGAATAAAATTGCCTTTGTTTAGTCTATTATCCTTCTTAAATTTTCATAAGGCCAGCTGATTGTCCCCTGATGGAACCAATATCATTATCCCCTGATTATTATCTTGTTGCAACCAAGATCTCGCCGCCTACAAAGATACCCTGCAACGCTTATGACACCCATAGCAGCTATGGAGCGATACCGAGAGAAGAGGTGGGAAAAGAGGCGCCTGTTCAAGCGAAAAAACGAGAGTTAGAAATGCGTGAGTGCGAGAAAATTGAGATGCATGGCTTCAGAAATAAGACTCAAAAATTTGTCGATAGGATAAGACGTCTGGCCGATGGTTTTAAGACCGGAGCGTCTTCCTGCAAGGATGAAAATGGGAATCTTGTGACAGATATCCAGAGTACACTGATGTTTTGAAACACTTCTCTAGTCTAATAAATGGTGACGCTGACAACAATCCCGCCGAAAGAGATGATATCCCGGAAAACCCAATTATGGATGACAGCGTTGAAGTTCCGCTGCCTGACTATAACGAGGTCTTAACAGCTATAGCATTTGCGCCAACTACCGTTGGATTAGCCTTCTTTATATCGCACGTAAGGTCCTGTCGAGCGTATTATGTGAAGCCCATCGTTAACCAACTGATTGGACCTTAACAGTGTGGCTTCATACCTGGAAAGTCCACCATCGACCAGATCTTTACGCTACGACAAATCTTGAAGAAGATCCTAGAAAAAAAAATCGATACACACCATTTTTTTGTCGATTTCAAAGTCGCTTTCGACACCAGCAGCACAGTGAAAATCGGGAAGGACCTCTGCCCTTCGTTTGATACCAAGCGAGGTTTCAGATAAGGTGATTCCTTATCGTGCGACTTTTTGAATTAAGTAATGGAGAAGATCATCCGAATAGCTGATCTGAGAAGCACAATGTTCTGTTGTATGCTGATGATCTTGACATCATTGGCCATAATACGCGCGAAGTCAGTGCAGCATTCTCCAGGCTAGATAAAGAGTCAAGCCGAATAGGTCTTGCAGTGAACGCAGATAAAACGAAGTATCTTGTGTCAACAAACAAACCGTTGTTGACAACATCTCCTTTGAGGAAGTGAAGGACGTCATTTACCTGCAATCCAGCATTAGCTCCTTCAACGATATCAGTATTGAGATTAAACGAAAGATAACTCTTGCCAATAGGTGTTACTTTGGGCTCAGAAGGCAATTGAGAAGCAGAGCTATCTCTCGAAGAACAAAACGGACGCTCTATAAGTCAATAATCATGCCCGTCCTACTATACGCATCACAAACCTGGACATTGAGCAGCACTGATGAAAAGACTTTGGGAGCGTTCAAGAGAAAAATCCTTCGTAAGATCTATGGCCAAATCTGCGTCAATGACGAGTACCATATACGATAGAACCATGAGCTGTATGCCGACTTCGATATAGTCAAGCGTTTTAAAATAAAGTGACTTCGCTGGCTAGGTCATGTCCAGAGAATGAACGACGAAATTATTTGATTCGGTACCCAGCGGCGGTCAACGCAGACGAGGAAGATCACATCTCTGTTGGAAAGACCAGGCATTGGATAACCTGACGATGCTTGGAGTTTCTTACTGGCGCCAGCAAGCGCACGACAAAAGAGACTGGCGAAAATTCTTAGACGAGACCAAAACCGACCAACAACCGTGCCATAAAACGCCATAATTTTCACTCATAAGCCTGAGGATATTTCTCTCTTCTAATTTTGCTCTTATCAACGATAAAACAGGTATTACTATTAGTACTCAGGTCTTTAAGCAATCAGGTCATTGAGTACTCAGGTTTATGAGTATTCGATCTATGAGTACGCTACAAATAATAGCAGCTGTTGTTCTGTCAGAAACACCATCAGCTTGTGAAGTTTTTAAACAACCTAGATAATTGTGAAGACAAGGAGCGTGGAGACTTAAACTCGAAAGTAGCCTTATTATGATTTAGCTCAAAATCTGTGTCTGTTTCAGAATCAATGTTGATGCAAGACAGTTCAGAGAGGCTTATTTGATTTAATCGACAAGTCTCTGCTACAAACTTATGCAAGCTTCTAAGTTTCATTTGCATCCACCGTCCCAATCTGCTCTACAATTGTCCCAAAGTATTTTAAAGTAAAAGTAAACACATTTCTTTGAGTGTTTTTTGAATAGAATACGAATTTTATTACAAATGGTGGTGTTTTGTTTTTTTTTTACAATAAAAATCAATTCGATTACAATTTAAATATTTCAATAATTTTATACAATTTTGTTAATTCTTATTTTTCACAGCATTTTTTAAGCTTTTCCACAAAGCTTTGATTTTTTTAAAAAAAATAGGTTTTTTTTCGTTTAAACTAAGCTAAGTCTAATTTTTCGCATATTTTAAGTTTAAAAAAATATATGTATATCCTTAAAATCTTAAATTGATGCTTAAGGACTAGAAATAGTTATAAATGCACTTTTCTCCGGTACTTTATTAGTGTGGAAGATTACTTGATGTATTTCGAAAAAATAGCCCCTGAGAATATATATTAAATAATTTCTATGTAGTCTATTTTTTCAAAAAAATAAAACAAAACGTAATAATCTACTAGGAGTTAAATGATTGGCGATACAGCAAATGCTAAGAACTGAACATAGTATTTTAGATGGTTTAACTGCCAAGCCATATAGTTCAATTTTAACACCTGCTATAATCGTACGTATAAATAAGCTAGCTTAAAAAAGAGTTATGCTTAAAATGTCGTATAATTCTTAGGTGCAAACATATTTATAGATATATGTATATTTATATATATTTACAATAATAACTTTAATTTAAATTTATTTAAAAACTAAATAAATATTTTTAAATTGTTAAAAAAAAAATAGGACTTTCAGCGCAGACTTTTCTTACTTAACTTATTATAATTATTTTAGAAAAGCTTATGACATAAAAGACGTAAGACTTTTCTTAAATGCATTTAAAATTCGAGCATTTCGTTAATTGTTAAAATTGTCTGCTAAATGGGTTTGTCCAACAACAACATGTTTATGATGCTTAAAATAAAAGTAGCTCCAGCTAAATTTACAACTATTGATACGACTATTAATACACATTGAATGATTGATATCGAAATATGATTTTTCGAAATTAATCTCTACGGTTTGACTATTAATCAATGGTTACCGCCCAAGGGTGCGCCACTTTGCCATATTGTATATCCATCAATGTTTCTCGTATCAGTTCGTGTACAGGTTTCTCTTGTTCCATGGTGGGAATGTACAGGTCTTGACCCAAATAGTGGATGCGGTTGATGGGACTGACAACACAGGCGGTACCGGTGCCAAAGAGTTCCAGCAATCTGCCCTGATTCAACAGCTCACCAATTTGTGGCATTGTAAAGACATCTTCGCGCACTTTGAATTTGCCCCATTGACGTGCCAACTCCAATATAGAGTCGCGTGTGATACCGGGCAAAATCAGACCGTTCAAAGGAGGTGTAATCAATTCTTTCTCTGTTAGATAAAAATAAACTCAATTAGTTCTGAAGTTCTTTGTATTTTTTTTTTAGTTTCAAAACTAACCTCCTTGATCGTTGATGTAGAACATGAAGATATTCATGGTGCCAACTTCGGTTAGCTGATGATCTTCACCGTACAGCCACAAAACCTGTTGTAGACCCTTGTTGGCAGCTTCTTTTTGAACATGAATAGTGGGTGCATAGTTAGAGCCCATTTTGCGATTGCCAACACCACCTGGCCAGGCGCGTGTATAGCTAGGATCGGCCAAAAGTGAGACAGCGCCGCTGCTATCAGCCTTAAAGTAGCTGCCTACAGGGCTGAGAATTGCATAGAGCAACGCTGAGTCGGAAGAAGCAACGCCCAGTGTAGGCTATAGGGATAAAAAAATAAGATTTTTTAATTTTCGAACAAAAATTTTGAACTTTGCAAAGCAAGTCATTTCAAACTGCTTTAAACTTACGTCAATGCCAATCAATGTGGGTCGAATGTACAAGCTGGCAGCATCTTTATGTGGCACCCATTCCGAGTCGATGGAAATCAATCTCGACAAACACTTGATAAACTCTTCACCCTCGAAAGTGGGCAGTCCGGAACGCTTGGCGGCCAAATTCATGCGGTTCATGTTCATGTTGGGTCGGAATATGCGTATTTTACCATCAACACCACGATAAGCTTTCATGCCTTCGAAAAGCTGAAAATAGGGGAAGAAGAAAAAATATTAACAGAGGCACAACCGACAGCAGAGATAAAAGTTGTAATAAAAAGTTATAAAACGGCGGTATTTATTAAAGTGCAAAAGTGGAAGTGGGAGATATCATCATCATATCTCATTCTTTGGTTGAATTTATTTGAGCAAAGTATTGGTTTAATAAAAAAAACTACAAATGGATAAAGTTGATAAAAAGCATTTCACCGTTTTTAATTAATCATCTCAAATAATTTAGCTATGTTCGAATTTTATAGAAAAAAAAAGCGCTAATCAGTGTTTAGTTTTTTTTTGTTTTTTGCAAATTGAATTTTAATCTACACAGGTGCATTGTTCTGACATATTTAATTAAATTAAAAAAAATATTGATTATAATTATTTACAAAAAAATTTAATTGAAGCTCTTAGCAACAGATTAAAAAATATATTTTTTTTAATATTGAATTCTTGCTTATCTCGCCGAGTGCTTTTCTTATAAAACAAATTAACAATAACGATTTTTTTTCGAACACAATCTTAAGTTGACAAAATTGATTGTTTATTTTAAATAAGTTGATTTTAACATTTATTAAAATTTTTTTTTTTTCGAACTTTTAAATTGTGGACAAGAATTATATGTTCCGAAAAATTACTTCTTTTATCAATATGACTTCTGCCGGCAATGCTAGTGGCTGCTGATATGTAATATTCGAACTTTGTGGAAAATTTTATAGCTATAAACTTTGGTTTCGAAAATTTGTCACAATTCATCAAATAGTATATTTAATCAAAAGATGTTAATTAAATTTTCATATAAAAAAAATGATTTCGAATTCTTTTAGAACTTGATTTTGGAATATAAAAAAAGGATATCGTTACTTTTAAAACAATTTAACGCATATAACTTACGAAAATTTTTTTCGAAATTCCCTTATTTAACTATTTGAGGCTAAAAAGCATTAAAATTTAATAAAATTATGCTTCGAAAAAAAACTACCAGGAAAAGAAAACAAACGAAATCAATTGAATGAAGCAGAAAAATCTTCGATAATTCGAAAATATGAACTGTTGCCAATTCCAATAATAATAATAACTAGACATATTAAAAATATTTCAAATTCGAACTTCTTTAAAAAAAAAAAATACAAAACTATGAGAAAAAACACGAAATGAATTGAATGAAGCCGAAAAACAAAACAAAACTTAATTGCTTTTATACATAACAATTCCGGAATCAAAGATTGTTCAATTTAGTGAATGGTTTCAAAGAATAAAAAATAATTTCACTTGTACTCAAGAGCCCGATACTATTTTTCGAAATTATTTTAATTTAATAAAACTTATATGTTTTCGAAGTTAAAAATTTTGTAAGACGTCGAAGCTTTATTGAATAAACAAAGAATAACCTCGATAAAAATTTTCGAAATTCATTCTTTATAGCTTCATCAAGCTTAAAATCACAACAAGTATTTTCGAAAGTTATGATTTATTTAGGTGTATGGTTGCAATGAAACTTATTTATTGAACGGTTCATTCGCTGAACGTTTTCTAATAATTTTTTATATTCGAATATAAAATACTTTTTTAATATGATTAGTTCAAATCATTGGAATAGGCAATAGTTAGAATTTTCGAAATACCGAAGGTAATTCAATATCATAATCCCTGTTTTTTCATTCTCTTAAAGATTTATATTTTTTTTTTTAAGTTAGAATTCAAAGTATTTTTAATATGTTTAGTTCTAGTGACAATACAAAGGTTTTTCGATATCAGTAATAGATTGGTATTCATTTTTAATGTAAGAAATTTGAAATATTTTTTAAAATGTTTAATTTTAATGACAAATTTTTCAACCACAAATTATTGGAACTGCGAACAGTTTGTATTTTCGAAATATGAAAGGTTTTTCGATATCATAATTCCTGTTTTTTCATTCTCTGAAAGTTTTCTTATTATTTCTTATGTTCGAATTTTAAATATTTTTTAATATGTGTAGTTCTAATGACTAATTTCTCAACCACAAGTCATTATACAGTTCGAATTTTCGAAGAATTTTTCGGCTTCATTCAATTAATTTAGCCTTTGTTTCTTTTTCTGATAGTTTTCTATTAAGTTTTTATGTTCGAATTTGAAATATATTTAATATGATTTGTTTTAGTGGCAACATTTTTTAGCCACAAGTCATTAAAATTGGCAAAGTTCGCATTTTCGAAGGTTTATCGGCTTCATTCAATTGATTTCACTTTATTTTCTTTCTCTGATAGTTTTATAAATTTTTTTGTAAATTCGAATTTGAAATATTTTGTATTATGCCTAGATTGAGCAACAAAGGCTTAAAAATATTATTGGAATTGGCAACAGTTCGTATTTTCGAAATATCAAAGATTTCATTCAATTCATTTCGCTTTTGTTTTTGGTTTTTCTGTTAGTTTTCTATGTATTTTTTAAGTTCGAAGTAGACATTTTTTTCAATATTGTTATTTTTAGAGATATGAAATGGAATTGGCCATATTACGAATTTTCGTAACATCAAAAGTTTTTCGATATAATTTTTCATGCTCTGAAAGTTTTCTATTTATTTTTGTTAGAAATAAATAGAAAATTTTTTATTATTAAAATTGGTAAAAGTTCTCGATGGTTTTTAGGCTTCATTCAATTCAGTTCACTTTTTATTTCTTTTTGTGATAGTCTTATATTTCTTTGCTTAAGTTCGAATTTTAAATATTTGAGCGATTAGTTTAAGAAACAAGGTTTCAGACACAAGTCATAACAATTGGCAATACTTCGAAGGTTTTCTAAGGTTTTTCGGCTTCATTCAATTTATTCCGCTTTTTTCTTTCTTTCTCTAAAAGTCTTTTATATTTTGTTTTAAGTTCGGATTTTAATAACTTTTTAATATACATATATAGTTTAAGTGACTGAGATTTCAAAAACAAATTATTGGAATTGGCGACAGTTCGTATTTTCGAAACATTGAAAGTTTTTCGGCTTCATTCAATTCGTTTCGTTTGTTTTTCTGGTAGTTTTCTTATAATTTTTTAAGTTCGAATCTGAAATATTTTTTGATGTGATTACTTTTACTGACAATACAATCGAATTTTTATTTTCTATTTTAATGTTCGAATATGAAATATTTTTTTTCAAATTGTAAGCTCTTGTAATAAAAATAATGAGCTTTTAAATATCTTTTCGAAGACTTTAAATTTGAAACTTCATAATTTAACTACTGCCAACACGCATTAAATATTAGAACTTTTCTAAATTTAGAATTTTTCGAAAATTCAAACTTTTAAACTTTTAAGTTTAAAAAATTTTCCTGCCGTTTTATCGATGTATTTTATTGCCTCGAACTTACCTCCAACGCATAGTGCAACACTTTGGCCGCTGGATGCATCACCAAATTTTCCAACGGAGTGATCTCCGGTTTTTGCCAACCGCCCAAACTGCGATGATGATAAACTTTTAGCATGTGATCGGTGAACAATTTGCCAAAAGAAAGATCTTCGTCATTATCCGGTTTTGGCTGTAGCTGTTGGGGCGTGGCCAATCTGACGGAGAGCTGTGAGGCTGACATTTGCTGGCCAACATCGGGATCGTGTATTATTGGTTCTGGTGCAGTTGTGAACTGTGTGGATATGGATGTGGTTATTTGGAAATCTGCTTCGGGATTTGCTTGCTGTTGGGCGGTTTTCAAAGATTGATTGCTACACAAACGAAATGATTGTTCAATGAAACGCATCAGACATTGTTGGTTGCGGTAAATGTTCTAGAAAGAAAAACAAATTGAAAGAAAAATCGTTAATAAAATTGTTAAATATGTAAAAATTCAAATTCAAAATATAAAGTTAAATTTGCAGATGATGCGTGCTTAAGAATTGCTGCATTATAATCTTCTGTCTTATGCATTACTTGTGCTTTTTTTATATAATTTTTGTTGAAAACTTTGAGTTTATTTAATATATGTATCTGTGATAGGCAGTGAAAATCCGGCGCGTTTTAATAAAAGCCTAAAAAAATAATGAACCAAAGTTCAATTTCGACAGCATTGAAAAGTAATTTATTTACATATACTTTAGCAAGAATATCGTACTTGTGAATGTTAATAAAAATGCTGCTCATTTGACCATTAATTAGATGTGAAAAATTGAATTGATTTCTGGCGTAGTTTATGTAATTTTCGACATATTATCGGATCGCAAATTTTAGCAGCTTTTTTGTTGATACAACGTATTAGTTGAATGTTACGATTTTAGCATTAAACTATGGCGAGTGAAGTTTGCCGCCATTTCATTCATAACTACTGGCAAAATGAATTCCTGCCCAACCGTTATAAAAGTGTGAATTCGAAATTGTAATCTTACCAAAAGTGAAACGCAGAATTTTTTCATAATTTCTCGTAACTTTTTTGTCATTCGAACAACAACAGCTTAAATTAAGAATATATATCGTATGAACTTATATGACAGAGGTTAGTGACACCAATAATTAAAAACAATATTTATACAAATTTGCAAAAATTTCCTCCAACACAATAAGACACAATTATTCAAAAATTCATAGAAAATATGGTATAATTTTTGAATGAAATAAACAAATGGGCGTTTCGTAAGAGAATATTTAGGAATTTTGCAAAATAATTTCATAAGCTTTTTATTAAAAAATAACAATTTCTGAATAATTAAGTTCGTGTGAAATGTTTAATCAATATCATTGAATTAAGTGTGGAAGTTATAAGAAAACAACTTAAGGCAAGTTAGATCCTAGTAAAATGATTTATTTTTTCTTTTAAGAAACGTGTTGAATTATTTTATAAATTAAGTTAATATAACAATTTAATTTTTTTTATAATTTTCTGTGAGCTTAGCTGGAAAAGTATTAATAAAATTTTTATAATATTCGATTTCCAAATATTATTATTATTTTTTTTTTTTGTAAAATGAAGTTTAACTTTTTGCACTTTATCTCGAAGCAATCTTGACCCGTGCAATAATTTTGAAATTAAAATTTAATTTTCTCGTTGTCTTCGAATATTCTCAACAAAGGATTTTACAAAATAATACTTATTTTCGGAGTCGAACAATTATTTTGGAACAATTTACAAGAATGTTGATCAAGGAGTCAGAAAAGGGAGTGTAGACGTGTATTTGGCAGATATCTGACAGATTTTTTTTTAACATTAGGAGTTTTGGTAGAAAAAGACATGTCATTTTGAAATATTGTTGATATAATTATGATCTTTCGAGAGTATTAGGAATATAGTACTAAGAAGAAGTATATATTTTTTTTATTTTGAAATATAAAAATAAGTTCAAGACATGATTTGAGTAGAGTTCTTCTGAATTAATAAAATTTTGATTGTTCTATTGAATAAAGTTTTTGCCGTTATATATTGAAAAATAATTCATGTTTGCATTAAATATGACAACTTTTTATTCATTTAATTTATTCAATATGTTATGAAAATTTATGTTTATTGTAGTACATAACAAATTAACTTTTTAGATTTTCGAGTATTTTTAAAATATTTCCATTCTTTACTTAGCTATATCCGGCCCACAATAACTTACACCTGGTAGCTATATTGAAAAAATGATAGATACATTTAGAACTTTTATTAGACACTTATTATGACACCACACTCATTCTAGTACTAAAACTAACAAAAATATGCGATATCAAATATTTGGCTTATATGGACTACAGCGTACCAACCTTCTAGTAGAAGGACATCAGCAAGTGTTAACTACATTCTGAGTTGCAATGCTCTGTGATTTTTATTTCCATAAATATTCTGTGTCTAAAAATTGACTTCTATGGTCGGAGCCACATCCAGTTTTCTAAAACCCGAGCCAATTTTCCCGTAAAAAATTCTGACCAATTAGTAAGTTTATACTGAGTTTTATTATTATAACAAGTCATGCCCCTCGTATAACACCCAAGATATATTGCCAATGGAACAGCCGTGTAAATTGAAGCCGAACATTTAATTCAGGGGTTTCGAAACCTGCAATTCCAAAGCTGCTCTATATTGCAAATTTGGTTTGCATGGGAAGGTGCCACTCCTCCTTGTGTGATCGGTACTTATTAAGTAATTTATTAAGTAAATTAGTTACTGTAACTTGTTAAACAAGTTACAGTTACACTCTCAAGACTTTGCTATAGTTTTCCTGTAAATTTCATAAAAATTGGCTAAGCGGTTTCTTAGTCTATATGTTTGTCCTTAGGCGCCTACATACATCCATTTTTATATATTAGTATTATTAACTAGTAGCGGAAAAGTTAATAATACAAAAAAATTAAATTTTTGCCTAATAATATAATTATCTCTAATGGTTTGTATGTAAATTGGAGTGGGACGATCCTCAAACGAAAAAACAAAAAGTTTGAAAAGTGCATCCCTTATTTTAAAAATGAACTCGTAATATCTCCAACAACAACAAAAATTTCTTTTGGATCCCCGGAAAAATCACTAAAATAATATTTTTTCCATAACTTATGCATTTTATGTCCGATTTTAGGAAGTTATGTACCGTTAAAAGCGCATAACTAGTACTATATTTTAGTATTTTTTGCCAAAAAAGTGAATAAATTTTAAAAAGTTTAATTTTTTCAAAAAAAAAAACAATCGAATTCAAGGGGTTAAATCGAGCTTATCAGTTGAATATGACTCTAGAAGCCAAAGAACCCTGAGAGTAAAATGAAGTACTAGTAAAGTTCATTCCAATGGTACATTATTTTCTAAGATCGGACATTAAATACATAGTTTATGAATATCAATCATTCTGGCTATTTGTCAGGGAGTCCAAGAAATTTATTGTTTTGCTTTTGGAGCTGCCTCGAGGTCATCTTCCCAATAGGAATAAAACCAGCGCTCTTCAAACGAAGCCCTGAAAATACTACTACTTTTGAAGACGAAACACGTGATTTCTTGTTCGCTGCTCTTATGAGCACTTCTTTAAGGCCTTTTTTTTCTGCACAAAAGCTAGCACAACAAACCTTTTTTCCCTTCAAAGACTGACTTTTCATGTACTTCAGGGCAACTTTTTCGTTTAAAGTTAGAATAATAATGGCCCTTCCCAATAGGCAATTAAGCCAGTGCTCTTCAAACGAAGGCCTGCATGGACTGCTACTTTTGAAGATCAAACACATCCGTTCCTCGCTGGTCTTATGAGCCCTTCTTGAAGGCCTTCCTTTTCTGCACAAAAGGCAGCACAACAAACTTTTTTCCCTTCAAAGACTAACTTTTCATATACTTCAGGGCAACTTTTTCGTTTAAAGTCAAAATATATATCAGTTTAAAAATATGACATAATAATGGTCCTTCTCACTGTTGTATCAAAGTTTACAGATTGAAATTAATATGACATAAAAAAACATAGGAGAGAAAATAATATAATAGAATTTATAAAAAAAAGAAAAAGGTTTAAAAGGTAAAAAATATTTTTTTCAATAATTTTTGTTGACCCCTTCTTTTAGCCATTCTAAGAAGTGCTTTTTAACAGGCCTCTTTTGAGCTATCGGAGCGGAAGGCCTGCGAAATTTTCCCATTTCATATAAAAAAGAAAGTATACTTGGATATGAGTGTGGAAGCACTTTGAAATCCAAATGAAGGCCTGCTAGTAGCGCTTCGAAGTGCTGCCATTGCCGACTGGGTGGGTTCTTACTGCTGTATCAAAGATAAAAGATTGAAATTAATTTGACTTAAAAAAAAAACATAGGAGAGAAGATAAAATCATAGAATATGTAATAAACAGAAAAAGGTTTAATAGAAAAAAAACATTTTTTCATTACTTTTTGTTCACACCTTCTTTTGGCCATTCTTAAGAAGTGCTTCTATTAGGTAGGCCTCTTTTGAGCAATGAGAGCGGAAGGCCTGCAAAATTTTCCTATTTCATATAAAAAAGAAAGTATACTTAGATATGAGTGTGGAAGCACTTCGAAATCCATATCAAGGCCTGCCAGTAGCGCATCGTAGTGCTTCCATTGCAGACTGGGTTGATACTTGGGTCGAGGTCAAAATGGTTAAAATATATTCATAGTTATAACATTAATTGTTTTGAGGTATAAGAATTTGATTGTTCAAATAAATTATTTTCGAAACTTACACAATTTGTTAGAAATATAAAAAAAAAGATTATCATAAAAATAATATCAAAAAAAAAATTTCAATTTCTTGCTAAAACTTGCGGCAATTTTGTTCAGGTTTTCCCTTATAAATTAAATAATCAATTATTTATTAAATTCGCCTTAAATGTGTTCTTTATGAAGAAAGAAAATCAAAAATGAAAGTTTGAATATTTTTTACTTCTGCAACAAAAACAATTTCAAAGAATTTTGAAATCATTTTTTTTTTAAAGAAAATATTACTTTTTTGGGCTCTTTTTAAAAAATGTATTTATAATATAAATTAAAAAGTAATGTTAAAATTTTAAAACAAAAATTGTTTAAAAAAGTTGTTTAAAAATTTTTTAAACAATAAGAAGACAACTAAATATAATCAAATACAAAAAAGAAATTAACTAAATTTATGCAAAACTGGCAAAAATATTGGCTTCAAAATTTAGAACTTTCAATTTCGGGCAGTGTTTTTTCTCTATCTTAGCATTTGGTAGAAATACACACTAAATAAGTAACGGACAATACTAAAATTTACTTTAAGCTATGTTTGCTAAGAGTTTATCAGTGTTTATGAACACATTTGAAGGAAAACTTAATAAACTTTTAGAAAAAAATTATAAAAATTGCAAAACCGCTAAAACTCGACTAAGATATTGACACTGAAAGTCAAACTTTTGAATTTAAAACAGCTTTTTTCCCAACTATGTGACAATTAATGAAGGCACATAACTTAATTTTTGTAGAAATTTTTACTTTTAAGAAAAACTCAAATTCGATCAACACAAAAGCTCTTTATAAACTAAATTTCATAAAGCTTAAATAATTAGTTTCTTACAAAAATTGTATTTCTCTTTTTTAATGTTTAAAAAATTATTGGCATCTAAAAGATATTGTTTTGTCAAAACTATTAAGCAAATTTATAAAATTAAAGAAACAACAAAACAAATCACAACTATGAGTGCCAACGATAACAAGGTTGGTCATCTAAACTTTTCTAAACTCACCACCTAGCCTTGAAGTGAAAAAAGAGCTAAAGTGAAGTGACACGCCAGCCAAAACTTTAAATGACAAAAAAAAATGCGTGCTAAATACAGTTTAAAAACCAATATTAACAAGCATCTTTAAATGACAATTTATCAATTTAATATAAGAAAATGTATGGCTAATATATGTTTTTCCCAAATATAATATGTCTCTAATCTGTAAGTTATTTTAGCTCTACTTTTTTTTTTTAATTTAAAAATAAAAAGCACACTTTATATTGCCATTTATTTTTTAAATAATTTATTATTAAATAAAATAGCCACAAACATATTTATACACACACATATTTATATTTAGGAAAATTTTCTTTTCTGGAAACATTGTTTTTAACGTCACTGGGATTTTTTTTCTCTGTTTTTTGTGCTTGTCTATTTTTTTAATATTCACATGTTGTCAAGTCATTAATTAGCACATTTAAAATATTTTTCATTTATTATTAAGTTAAAAAAGCTGATGAAATTTTTCAATAATGCAGAGCAGCTTTTTGATAAAAACAAACAAACAAACAAGCAAACTACTTCCTAAAATTAAACGCTGAACATGCATATTTAAACGATTTTTAGCTGTCATATCGTATGGCAACAAGTTGTTTTCTTAATAAACTGATGAAATTTTGTCAAAACATTGAGTTAGCGCCGATTTGAACTATTAGCGATTTAAGCCAATTAATTAGTAGTAGCTAGCCTCTCGAATAGTCTGAGATAGCAGACAGTTTAGAGTTCAAATAGAAATAGCTTTGAATTTTAATACAAATTGGTGTCAACAGACTTGTTAAGAACGCATGTTGGTTAATGATATTTCGGCTGTACGACAGGTGTTGACTGACTAGTCACTGCTGTGGATCAACGATCTTGGGCGTTTGTAATTATGTTGAAGGTAAATAAATACAGCTGGTTTTTACAAGCAGATTTATTCAACGCTAGTAATACCGGCGTTATTTTATAAACAAATTTTGATTATGCTAAAATTTTGATGATCTAAAGAGTCATCGAAGGTCAGAAATACTGATTTATAGGTTTTTGATAACCATTGCTTTAAATTCAAATCTGAAGTTTGTTCGACAAAAGATTCGACAAATTATGTATTAAAAATAAACTCAAAAGGTTTTTCTCCTTTAAGCAAATCTTTTTGTGGGCACAATAATAAAAATCTTTAAGAGTTATAAGAAAATACTTATATTGACATAAGTAGAACTTGCCTGCATTAAAAAAAATAATTGTATTTTTTATTTCTATAAATGTCTAGAAATAAATCAAACTGGCTTAAAAACACATATTTTGACAGCATTTTTATTGATGCTAACAAATTGGCGCCTTCATCTTTTTTTTGAAATTCTTTAGTTTGATAATAGCTAGTATTGAACATTTGAAAATAGCATGCATTTAAACATTAAGGTAATTCACTTACCCACATTTATTTACGTTAAAATCTTTTATTAGTTTTTTAATAAATATTATAGTAAAGAGACAACTTGATCTACAGAGTTAAAGAAAAAATACTAAATTTAAAAATATAAAATTGCGGTTTTTTAACCAACTGTTTGCAAAAAATTCAATTACTTTTAAAAAATGACTTAAAACCAAAATAGCTGATTGCTTATAAAAGTTGAATACGTCGTTAGCTTTTCTAATTGCCGGAATATATGTCTGGTTTGTGAAAAAACTAAGCCATAAAAATGTTAATAGCTCATTAAAGAGGATTTAAACCAAATAAATTGAAATATTTACGAGTGTTTTTGCCCAGATGTTTTTGGCTTTTTTCAACACAAATTGAGAAAATAACAAAAATTATGAGATGATTCATGACACTTTGTATGTTTTCGTAAATCGTATTCTACGTAATTGAAATTGGCATGTTCGTACCAGAACTTTCGTACCATTTTTTGTCAAATTAAATTGGTCGTTCTATTTTCTGTACGATTACCGCTCAAAAAGCAATGTTCAATTGAATTTTCAAACGAAATCGAGTGAAATCTTGTTCTAATATTGTACAGTAATTATGTACAGTACCCCATCAAGCTACTGAATTATGAACACTTACACTTTACTTAAAATTTTATTATTAATCAAAAGTTTTTTGGTATTCGTTTGGTTTTTAATCAATTTTTTTCTCAGTTAAAGGCGTATCTTTACAAACTCAAAATTTCGCTATTAATATAAGTTCAAATATTACGTTTTGTACAAAATGATTACTTTGTATTTTAGTACTTTTGTTAAATAATTAAATTTTGTGGCAAATTTTAACAAAGAATCCTTTAAGCTCTTTAAATTTACAATGGGGAAAAAAGTAAATGGCTCAACAACAAGAGCCATGGTTTCTGCATACTTGAATGACAAAACTTTGCCCTAAATCAAAATTGCAAAATAGTCAAAATTATCGCTGTCTCTATCGAAATTATACCGAAAACCAAATCTGAAGACAATACTAATTTGTATTCTCTGACATATAAAAGAGTTTTAAATACAGAAGAGTACATTCAGGAAAGTGGTCGGATTGACTCTTCAGAACCGAGCAAAACCAGCAAGAGGCAAAGTGCTAGCATTTAACAATGCTGTATTGCAATTTCTACTGGACTATTGGAAGATATTGGATGCAATGAGACTTCATATACTTAAGTTCTCTAACGTATTTTTTCATATATTCATATAAAGGTGGAAGTCAAATGAACAGTTCTTCGATTAATGATTTGGAGTTGTATAAGCGATGAAGCTCCGGGTCCAATCAATTTTGAAACTCTTGGTTCATAGCTTAAAACAAGTTAAGTCTAGCGCCAGCTCTGGAATATTAAATAACTTCAGATTTAAATTCCCAAAATAAACCTTTATGAAGAGTAATAATCAGAAAACTCTATAAAATTAGTCGTCATTGTGGAAATACCGCTAATATCTACACATTCACCAAGACAATGGTTTGGCATCGAATGAGCAGGCAAAAAACCCATTTCCTCATATGACAGTGGAACTTGAAGGAAATTCTCTATAAGTTGCGGATGATGACCTGTCTGCCTATATTTGGTTAATGAATCCTTACTTCGTGGAACAAGAAAGCGCTTCAAAAGTTCAAATGAACCCCTGAACGCGTAGGAGTTATCTAAGAAGTTATAGAAACCGAAAAGTAGTGCTTTAAAAAGCAGATAACTAAATGCCTTTAACTGCGGTGTTTATTTAGAAATTTACAGCGATTCCACAAATTTTCAAGTCCGAACCATTGACAGAATGCACGGAAAGCTTAAAATATGAGGGCCTCTACAGAGAAATTCAACGACAAATTTTGCATGGAAGTAAGAACTTAATCACTAGTTCTTTATTCACTATCATAAAGTCTGAAAAAATTGGTTGTTCGACTTGGCAAATGGGAAACCAAAGCCAAAGAAGAAGCCTATTTCTGTCTTAGTGGTATGCTGTCTTAGGGGTAGTGCATGCTCAAAAACATTGATTCCAAAAGTGGTCCAAGTGGGCCCTAAGGGTACCACGGTAGACTCGATGGAATCTACATTGGCGTGACAAAAAATTGGGTGTTCACAATTCGTAAGCGGTTGTCGACAAAAATTTATCTGGTTTCGATAGTGAAGAATTAAAATGTTGGCTTGACTTCATCTATCAACGTAGGCAGATAATTTTTTAAGAGTCCGAATTGGGAGTTTTCTAAATAAAATAAGTGAGAGTTGTTTGGTTAGTTGTGCTGTGAGTAGATGTAAAAAAAGTAAAGTTGGATGGAATCACTTTTATGATGGGCCAACTTTACTTGTTTGACATCCACTCATAGCACAATCAATTAATTAATTAATTAACCAATCAATACTCATTTTTTCCGAAAACTGTTAATTCGTGGTCGGAACTCAGCCGCAACGCAAATTTTCACAGTAGATCTAATCTTCACATTCAGCCCAATCGTGAAACATTTTCTCCCGGGAGTTGTAAATGGGAGTTTCCATTTTTAAGATAAAGTTAAAATACTTTTTGGAAATTTTTAATGCAATTTTGTTCATCAACCGCCAATATTCATGAGTGTAAAATAAAAAAAAAGAGATATTATTATCTGCTATCTTAAAATTGGAAACTCCCATTTACAACTCCCGGCAGAAAATTTTCATGATTGGGCTGATTGTTTGTCAAGTCTTGGGAATATAGTAGAAATGTAGCTGCAGCGGGTTCACCGGAACTAGCTAAATTTTGAAAGTGGTCTATGAGAAAAAAAACTTTATGAACCTCTGCTCTAAAACTTCAGCTTGTTATGCTCTTATTATATTCATTTAATTAAAACTAACAAAACAATGATTTAAATAATGAGTGAAAGAAAGTTTTCAAATCAAAATATTTTTTTTTTCGTTTTTTTTTTTTAATTGTGATGACCTCAAAAACTTATGCCAAACTATAAAAAAAGTAATGTTTTTCTACTACAAAATTAAAAAATATATATACTCGGTCTTATTCATAAAAATATTTTAATATAAGCTTCAAAATGTTAAATAGTTAAAAAGACTTTTAGATTTAAAATGCCTTTTTAAATTTTGTTATTCATAAAAATGTAGTCTCAGCTTTCTTGTTTAAATAGGAACTCTTTTAATTTGAAGTGCCCACAATGGTTTCTGAAATTGATAGATTCAATAATTCTACGTCGACAAGCAATAACAGCTTAAATCGAGTTAGGACAAAGGCACGTCATTAGTACGCAAATTTATAAGGTTGTGCCTTGAATATGAAGTGTTTGAGACCATCAAATCTAAAGAGCAAAAGCTAGGGTTCCTTGATTTTAGGTAACGATGAAAAGTAAACGAAGTTATCTTAAAAATTACTTTAGGTGTTATTCTTTGTCGACACAGAATTTGTTGTCACAATTTTATCAATATTTTCAAACTCAAACAGTCAAAAGTTTATTGATCTAAATACTTTCTGAACTGAAAAATTGTCACTTATTATATAAAATACACTTTAAAAATTGTTGTTTAAATATTTCTAAAATTATTTGAGCTCAGATGAGTGTTAAAAATATTAAAATTGCTCTATCAAACAAGGGTTTCGTGAAGGTTTTAGTCATTTTTTTCGTTATTGAAGGTTTATGAATAATTATTTTAAAATTTTTTTTTTAATGCTTACAACTTTTAATGAATACTGCAGGCTTTATTTTAGAGATTTTTTCTTTTGGTCAAGATTTTTTTAAAAAAAGTATTCAATATGTCTGTACTGCCCTCGTAAGGAAGAAGGCCGTATCTTGCATAAAAACCAAAATTGATTTTATTGTATTTCATAATAAGTCATCACTCTTATTTAAGATTGATATATAAAAACAGCTAGTTTTTAGAGTTTAGTTTAAAGAAAATATTAAAATGTTTAAAATATTTAAAAATCCATAAATTTCGAGTAAGTTTTCAGAATCGATTGCACATATGTATATATCTACCATGTTAAAAATCCTGTGCTAAGAATGTAAAATATTTTAAAAATTATTATAATTTTTCTTTGTTCTACAAATATTTTTAGGTTATATTAAATTTTAAAGATTTCTATTAATTTGCATTTAAAATTTGTTTTTAATTTTGTTATAATTTTATTTGTTTAAAAAAGGGTAGATAAACCGTATCAGTTATAAAGGCTCCGCCTCTTTTTTTATTATAATGAAAATAAATTCCTTACAATTGGCAACAACATTCGACGTTGCGACGCAAGCAACGCTGACTTGCATTTTCCTTATCGCAGAATTAATTTAATTCCCGACTTGTTTACAACTTCTAATACTTATATTTTGATTGTTATGTATTAATTAATAGTCCTCTCGGACCTGCAAAAATTGCCGTAGTGGACGGTATTTCACGTCCCCATGGCGGGGTATTGGTTAAAGTTTTCAACTAGCAATAATCGCACCTCAGTAGAACTTCATTGGTTACGATATCGCCTCTGCGCAAAGCTAATAAAATACACGCCAGCTACACGCTTTATGCGTTCAACTCGCACAACCAAATGTGAATTGTAAGCATAAATTTTGAACACGAATGGTAATCAACAGCATCAGACTTCATCAGCGCACACTGAGTGCTGAGCTAAAACCGGTCAGGTAGTTTTAGTGTGAGGGTACTCCTTGGAAAAAGGGGGTTGATTATGCAGTTCAGTTTTGTTTGTAACTAATAGCTGCTAAATGCAGTTGATGTTTGTTTCATTGTGTTTTAGTCATGCTACTTTGAGTTCGATTATGTGTATTGTCGAAGGTTGTTGTTGTTGTTTACGTTGTATACCAACACTATTGATTTGATATGTTTATCTGAACATGTGCTTGTTTATGATGTGATAATAATTTTTTGTTGAAAATTCCATGAATGAAAAGCTATTTATTTATTTAAGTGACTTGAGATAATTATGATTTTTATTGAACTTATAATTGAGATAAGCCAAAGAGGGTTTGTACGAAGTTGTTGTTGATGGTGTTTTTTAGAAGTATTTTAAATAACAAATAAGATTTTGAAAAACAATAACAATTAATTCAAGAGGTCTAGTCATTATAAAAAAATAAATACAAAATATTGACAAGAAACAAGAAAACACATATGATAAGCATTGTAGTAAAGACATGACATATTATTTATTTCGATGGCAAAACAAGCCTTCTATGACATTTGAAATCACATGATATGTCAACAAAAAGCTTTTAGTTTGAACGATGGTACAATTTGCCAGAAAACTAATAAACAGCACACAATTAACTATATATAATAATCATAATATGCTATGAACGGTTAGAAAAACTGGTCTGAATTGTTGGAAAGTTATCAAAATTACATTTTAAAAAAAAAGTTTTAAACTGGCAGGCTGAAGTTTGCAAAATTTTCAGTTTTTTGATATAGTTTTTGAATTTTGTCTAGATTTAAGGCAACAATTTTTAAAAAAGGTCTTTTTGGGTTCATTTATAGTTACTGAATTAACTCAAATCCAAATATATCAACTCATCATATAGTTTATATTTACAACTTAACCACAAACAGCTTCATTCTGACAGCTGCAATTAATTAACTTTGCCTAATATTAAAAGTTCAAGTTCAGAATAGCTTTGTTTTTTACTTGCTTGTATTTTATCTAATCTCGTTATTCTGCTTGTACAATAAAATTTCGCTGTTAAACAAAAATTATGGCAAAAAATAAATATCACCTGATTGCTAAAAAAAAAAATTAATTATTAACGATCGAAGCAAAAATAAAAAAAAAAAATAAAGAAAAAAATATCCCTCGAATTTATTTAAATTTTTGCTCAAAAACAATTCTTATCAAAAGACCTGAATTGACGTAGTCCGTGACTGGCTGATAGGTTGCTGTTGTCAAGACACGCTACGACCGACACACATTATGATGCAAAAATAAACAGCAAAAAAGTCTCGAAATAGCTAGAAATTTTAAGCATTCCAACAACTATACAACCACGCGCCCCTAAACTTCAAAAACTAACTGAATGGAATTTATCAGAGAGCAAGACAAAGAGAAGGAGAGCATAAAAAAAAGCATAAAGATAAATCATGATCATGCTATAAATTTGGCAACTATGGAACTTGAATGTTAATTGGCAAAATAAAAAAAAAAAAAAAAAAATAAATGCCAAAACTAAAACTTGACTTGATTGGCCTGACGGGACTGAGCGTCAGATTTAAGCTATTCTGTTGACGAAAAAGTTTCGCGAAAAAATTCAAGAGTCCGTCTTTCCGTCTTAAGAATATGATAAGCTTTTGTTATTCAAAATATTTATATAGAAATGGATTCAGTTAAATCATAATCATGAACAGCATATAAATGCAAATAGAACAACGACCTTTCATATTTTAAAAATCTTACAAATATGTAGCACACTACAATTGTGGCTTGACTCCATTTGCAGATTTGATCCGGGTTTTCCAAAAAAATCTTACATACTTTTCTTAAAACATAAACAGTAGTGAGTACTTTTTCATAATTTGACAGTTGTTAGAGTCTTATGCTACAATTACAATACAACACAATTGTGGCTGGGCTCCATCTTCTGGGCGAAGAAGTGAACTCTTATTTGATCCGGGTTCTTCAAAACATCCTTAGTACTTTGCATTTGTACTTAAAACATAAACAGTAGTGAGTGCTTTTGCATAATTTGACAGTTGTTAGCGTCTTATTCTGGTGCTCTATTTTTTAGGCGTAGAAGTGAACTGTTATTTAAACTGGGTTTTTCAAAAAAATCTTAAATACTTTATATTTGTACTTAAAAAATTGACAGTAGTGATTGCTTTTTCATAATTTGACAGCTCTCAGAGTCTTATTCTAATGATTGACAATTGTATATATATTGACAGGGTAAACCTTCTATGCTTTTCTTGTACAAGGAGCCGAAAATTTAAAAATATTTTATATAATTATTTCCTGTTATCAATAACATTTCTGATGCTGACAATTTTTTTCAAATAATGAGCTTTCAATTTCATTTTAGAATAAAGTATTTTTTAAGCTTGTCAAGAAATTAACAATTGTCAATCAGCAGAATTAGCCTCGACGCATCTGACAAAGCTCTTAATGTACTTTTTTTTTATTTAATTCATTGCAGAAAGAAGAATTTTTAAGCTTGTCAAGAAACTAACAATTGTCAATCAGCAGAATTAGGCTCAAAGCATTATTGTTATTTTTTTTTTTTGTATTTGTCTAAATTTTTTTAATTCATTATAGAATGAAGAATTTTCAGCTTGTCAATAAATTAACAATTGTCAATAAATTAACAATTGTCAATAAATTAACAATTGTCAATCAGCAGAATAAAGTTCGACTCATGTGAAAATGCTTTTAATGTACGTATATTGTTCTTTTGTATTTGTCTAATTTTTATATAATTAATAGCAGAATGAAAAACTTTTTAAGCTTGTCAAGAAATTAACAATTGTCATTTACCAGAATTAAGCTCGACGCATCTGACAATGTTTTTAATGTACGTATTTTGTTTTTTGTATGTGTCTAATTTTATTTAATTCATTGCATAATGAAGAATTTTTAAAGCTTGTCAAGAAGTTAACAATTGTCAAGTACCAGAATTAGGCTCAAAGCATCTGACAATGCTCATAATGTACTTTTTTTTTTGTATTTGTCTCATTTTTTAATTCATTGCAGAATGAAGAATTTTTAAAGCTTGTCAAGAAGTTAACAATTGTCAATCACCAGAATTGGGCTCAAAGCATCTGACAATGCTCTTAATGCACGTATTTTATTTTTTTTTTGTGTATGTCAACATTTTTTTGAATGAAGAACTTTTTAAGCTTGCCAAGAAATTGACAATTGTCAATCACCAGAATTAGGCTCAAAGCATCTTGCAATGTTTTTTTTGTATCTGTCTAATTTTTATTTAATTTTTTTTGAAATTTGTCTGAAAGCAGCACAGATCATCAACATATGATTGTTTCAATTCTTTTAGTTTTGACCGTCTTTTGGTAGAAGTACTCTGGCGTGTGATCTTGAAGCAGCATCGCCTGCATAGAACGTGTATCTTTCACATGTTGGCGTATTTAAAAAAAAAAACTCAGATACATATTTATAAACTTGTATAAAAATAGCAATGATTGTTGTTTAAGAATGTATCGAATTGGGTGAATTTTTTTGTCTTTCTACCATTTTTTTTTCTTTGTTTTTTTAAATAAAATTATCATAACTAAGCGCTGAAAATACCAACCTTTGCGCCGATTGCCATTTTAGTATGCATTTTTGGTGCTTGGTTTAGGATGATGAAATACAAAAAAAAATTTCAGCTCTTTTTTTATGCTGCACTTAGAAGACGACTGAGGACAGACAGTCTTTATAGCTACTATATATTTCACAGTTTTTTTTTATAAAATAATTCAAGAAATTGTCTTTTATATAGCTTTATTTTTTTATATAGAACAACTTGTGTGTAATATATATGTTTAAATCGAAATTATTTTAATATTTTTTTTTTTCACTAGTATTTTGCTCTTCGGCGTTTTCACAATTTTTTATAGATTTAGTACGCTTTGAAAGGCTAGAAAGAAACCTCTTAACTGCTCGAAGTGCTGACAACAACTAAGTCAAACGCTGTTTAGTGGCTCCTATCTATAGGCAACCGAAACAGTGCAAACGGCACCGATTCGATACGATCCGTTCGCAAAGCGTTTCGTTCGCCGCAGATCGTAGGCACTAAAATTCGTTAAGAGCAGCGCGCGCTCGTGTAAAGTTGTTTTTAAATTTTTTGTTTTTTTTACCTAAAACGACAAGTGTTGACCTCTTATGTGTGTACTGGCGGTTATAGGCAGGGCTGGGCAGGGGCTGTTGCCTGAAACGTTGTGGTAATTGACAGCGTTGCCGTTTTCACTTCGATCGAAGTTTTTTACTTCACTTTTATGTCAAACACTTCCACACTTCCTCTTTTGTGGAAACACTTCGATTTTGAGTGATTAAAACTTTTTTTAGTTTTTGATTTTTTCACTTCATTTCACATTAAAAAATCAATAACATGGCATAACTGTTGGTGTAAAGGAATTCATAACTTGTACCTTCTCTTACAGAGTTTTGTATTGGATGAGAGAATTTTAATGATAGTGGCAACACTATGTTCGATTAAATACTTCTTGCAAAAGCGCGCGTTGTGAAGGTTGTTGAAATGTAAGTTTGTAAGAATTAATTACTTCGAGGAAGACTCTGATATTGCAAGTCGTATTGCAATATCAGAATCACGAATGACTGATTCAAATGTGATATATTTACAATTCTTGTCTTATGCACTGAGTGCTGTTAATTCACTTAATGTAGAATTTCAAACAGAATCGCTTAGTTTTCATGAGTTGTTAAAATCATTAAAATTGTATTTCAGAAGTATTGTTATTAATTTTATTGACATCTCTGCCGTAGAATTTGATATAATTTTTGAAAATGATCTCAATACTTTTAGAATTAAGCCTTTGTCTGATATATATATAGTAAGCCGGATCGATTTTGTATGGAGACAAAAAAAGTCATCCGGACACCGACTCAAAAGTTAGAGGGACTCTTAAAAACTATTTCTGCATCATTTTTTTTTTGGATCGGAGAAATCCCCATGGAGCGGTTTTGGTTCTCCTAAACCCTTTTTTTGGCCAAAAAATCAAGTTTTTTGCCTATAACTTTTTTTTTTCTTCAGAATGCATACCAAAGATAAGGAAAAAAGTTAAGATTGTGATAGTACACAAATATTGGTTAAAAAAAATTTTGAAATTTGTTGTCCTTACAAACTCTATTGAGACCCCAAAAAATCGAAATTTCATCATTTTCGAAAAGGTGTTTTTTTTAAACACCTATAAAATATACATTTTTCGTGGTATTCATATGCATTTAAGCTAATTGGTAAAGTATTGAGCTATTCTTTCCAATGGTATAATGTATGGAGTGGTTTAATCAAGTGTGAGTTCCATGAAACATACGTATATTGTAGGCGTTAAAAAAAAATATTTTCGGAATTCATGCATTTTGTACTGGAGCGCCATCTGGCATATACTTTTCTAAAAAATGGTTGTCAGAATTCGATTTAGCGTACCTAAAAACTCAAACATACCAAGATTTGTCAAAATCTAACGGTAATTAAGGCAATTAAATAATAATGTAGCTGAAGAATCCTTCTGAATATCAATTTCTCATGTTTTATATAATTGTGGCACTTAGTTTTCTTTAAACTACATCATTAGATATATCAATGGAAAGAAGAGCTCAATATCTTTTCACTAAGCATAAATGCATATGAATTGCTTGAAAACTAAATATTTTATAGGTGTTTAAAAAAAACACCTTTTCGAAAATGATGAAATATCGATTTTTTGGGGTCTCAAAAGAGTTTGTAAGGGCAACAAATTTCAAAATTTTTTTTAACCAATATTTGTGTACTATCACAATCTTAACTTTTTTGCTTATCTTGGGTATGCATTCTGAAGAAAAACAAAAGTTATAGGCAAAAAACTTGATTTTTTGGCCAAAAAAAGGGTTTAGGAGAACCAAAACCGCTCCATGGGGATTTCTCCGATCCAAAAAAAAATTATGCAGAAATAGTTTTTAAGAGTCCCTCTACCTTTTGAGTTGGTGTCCGGCGATATCCAAATTTCGATCCGGCTTAATATATAGTGCCTAGAGCCCAGATAAAATTTAATTCCTATGATGTATCTGTAACAGATAAGAATGAAATTTTAAAAAGTTGTGTACATTTCTATTATATTCGTACACTAATTATGAAAAGAATCAATTTCAAATATCCAGTTTTGAGAACATTACAAATTTTGGATACAAGATCTTTAGCTTATAGTTTGGTTCCCCTCATAAAACTTTTTCCTAATCTCATCGAAGAAAAAGATATCGACTGTCTAGAAAAGGAATGGCGTCTTTTAATATTAAATGATTTTTTAGCTGAAAAAGGATTTAAATTAAAAAGTGCCTTAGAAAACCTGATGTACCAAAAAATAAAAACTTTCGTAAGAGCGTTGCTAAGCTTACCGCACGGTGGTGCAACAACAGAAAGGGTATTTTCACAATTAAAACTAATTAAAAATACAACTACAAATAAGTTAAAATTTAGCACCGTAAATTCGATAATGCTAATAAAGGACCACTTTCTAAATGATAATTTTTAAAATTGTAATCCCTAAACGAATACTTTATCGAATGTTTGTTATAACAGTGATATTAACTTCAGAACCGAAGAAATAGCTGCATAGAAATTAGAAATAGATAATTTTTTTAACATTGTTAATTTATACATATAAGTGATTGAAATGTATTTCAGTATTTTCTTATTAAACTTTATTGATTGATTTTTATGAAAATATTTTTGTTGATTTTTTCGTTATTAATTTTGAAATGTACCTGAATATGCTTAATAAACATTCATGTTAAAAATAAAATTAATTTATTTTAACACTTCGAAATCTCTGAAAATACTTCCATCTTGTATCCTATTTTACTTCGTTTTAAAATTCTCGAACGGCAACACTGGTAATTGAGCAGCAGCGAGAACGCACAATCAAAATATAAATTTTAAACTAGAGAGCATTAGAGAGCTACTAAGTAAGAGAGTGTATCTTTTTAGAACAAGATCGGTAAATATTTTTATATCAAAACGATTTTGCGTTGTACTAAAAAATGTCTAAGAAAAAAAAAAATGTTGATAAAAAATAGCAGAAACAAAAAATGCTCTGTCTAAGTATGTGTTGCTAAAAATGAGCTAAAATGTACATGTGTCTGCGTTAGAAGAGTGTTTTATTGACAAAATTTTCTATTTATTTTTTGGGTATTTTTATTTCTTTTTTACTGAGAAGTTTTATAAATAATCTCCTCATAAATAAATTCCATTTCTCTTTAAACTTCCATCATTAATACTTTGACGTACTATATTTATATCAGTTTTGAAAACAGCGTCGTCTGATGCGTAAATTCTAATGGTTTTTTTGCTATCGCAAATTTTGCGTATTAAAAGCAAAAACAATTTGAAAAATTCCCTGACGAATTTATATATAACGCAATGAAATTATGACGTAGAAATTTACAACCAGTCAAAATTAAATCTATTATGATAACGTTCATTGAGAGATCTATGTTGATAGAAGTGAATGAATGGTTTACTCACATGTTTGTTTTCGCCGTCTGGAATCATCAACCTTTTAATCAAAATTTGAAAAAGATTATTTTAAGTAAATATTATCTGGAAGAGATATCATAATTTCTTATCAAAAAATTCTTTTTAAATTTAAAAAATTTGTGTGTACATACTTAAAAATTTTATGGTTGAAGGTGAACTTAAGAAAATATACCTTTAGCTGTAAAAACAAAAAATAAAGTACTCTCAACTGACCACTATTTTTTGGCTGTACGCATCATATCTATCTCATACATCATTCCATGTCTTGACATATCTTTACCATATATCACTTGATAATATACGAGGGGCCTTACTCTGAAATACGATTCGAAAGTTAAATTGAGATTCTAACATGACATCACACACTCAAACTCTTTTGCAATCGAAAAATTATGCTCGTTTTTAAATTTTCAAATTGATGAAAAAGGTGTGGGTGCATCACCGAAAGTTTTAACGTCAAAATAATGACAGTATAAAGTCAAGTAAAAAATAAATGCATTGAATAACGGTTGATATTTAAAAAATACGTTCGAATTACAAACAATTTTTCAAAATATCAAACGAACGTTTTAAAATCTGCGTTTGATAGAAGCTCATTTAAAAATATTCGTTTTTAAAATGAAAATAAACGCTAGAGGAATACAATTTTCTCAGTGTATCCACAACAAATAAACATATCCATGACTAGGGAGTATAACTTAGGAGTATAACGGATGCCAAAAAGGTGGAAATTTGAGCTAGGGAAGTATTCGACAGGAAAAAAAATGTTCTCTAGTGTACGAAACATACCCAACGAGTACCTTGGAAGACAGCTGAATACTACTGATAGTTAGTCTGTATTGTTTAATAAAGTGTTCAAATGAGGAGTGGCCGATTAGGTCTTGATCGTACACTGTGCGTACACTTCTTTCGGTATGAAAAATATGAAATTATTTTTCGAGTCTCCCGCCAGTATTGAGAGTAATCAATTGGCTTCTTATCACTAGCCATTTTACTAGTTCTATACGTACTAGGTACTATTCTGATCATAGGTAATGCATTGACGGGTCAGTTGAATCAGCTTCAAGTTTGTACTGTTATTGTTTATAGTTTTTACGTCTTACTCATGAAAAGGGTTGATATAATTCAAAGCAACTTTTTCGGAAGAAACATGATATGTGAGGCTTTTCAATTTCATTGAACAACGTGAATTAAAAATTGTAATAAAATAAAAAAAATTAACTGAAGATTGATTTCTCAATGCCTAGGTTTTTGCTTTAATATATTTCTGACTAGCGAATAAGCTTGCCCTAAAGCACAAGTGAAGTGGCTAGGGACTAGGAATGTAAAAGGTAGCAAATTTCATCCACCATTCCCATGACATCTTCACGTTAAATTCGCCAGTTGAATGCAAAGAAAGTAGATAGAAAAAGAACTAGTACTGGCCACCTAGCGGCTAGTGATATCGCTAGTTCTGTACTAGTGCCAAATACTGCTGGTCTTTGATAAATTCACAAAACTATGTCTTCTATATTTTAAAATTTGTAAGTCTTTTCAATTCACTTTAAATAAAATTGGAATACATATTTTACATAAGACCCTTGAGATGATTTTCTAAATCTGTTTTTTTTTTTAAAGACTCCAATGCAGTATTTTTTCGTAAATTTGTCAAATTTCGGAAGATAAGCTTAATAATAGGTACTTATATTACACAATATAGTAGAATATATCTGCTCGTAGCACTAGATTCAAGCATCTCAATAATCATAAGGCCACCTGACTGTCCCCAGATCAAAAAACACGCAACCAAATTGATCACATTTTGATTGACGTAAGTCACTCTTCCAGTGTCTGATCCGCAGTGCAAACATAGACTCCGATCATTTTCTTGACGCAGCCAAGATCCGCACACGTACGTGCACAGCTAAGAATGCTCGCACACCTGCACAGAGAAAGCTAGACGTCGACAAGCTGCAGACAGAACGGACAGCCGAAGCCTTCGCCACTCGACTCTCACTCCTGCTTCAAGAAAGCACGCAAGAAAGCACGGCTGCCGAAGAGGTGATAGCCTACCACCGACCTCGCCGAAACCAGTGGCATGACCAGGAGTGTCGCGACGCTACTGTAGAGAAGGACGCTGCCTTCAAAGCCATCCCGCACTCGGTTGTACAGTGTGATGCTAAAGAACGATACCGAGAGAAGAAGAGGGATAAGAGACACTTATCCCTCTTCTTCGGGCGAAAAAAACGAGAGGAAGAAATGCGTGAGTTGAAAGTTTTTCGAAAAGATAAGGCGCCTGCCCGATAGGTTTAAAACCGGAGCCTCTCCTTGCAAGGATCTAACAACATATGTCCATAATACACTAAAGTTGTGGAGGGAACACTTTACTGGTCTTCTAAAGGGCGACATCCATAATACACTAAAGTTGTGGAGGGAACACTAAGTTATTGGTCTTCTAAAGGGCGACGCTGATAACAATCCCGCCAATATAGATGATATCTCGCAAACTCCAATTTCGGATGACAGCGTTAAAGTTCCGCTGTTCGACTATAACGAGGTCTTGACAGTTATAGCTCGGCTTAAAAATAACAAAGCTGCAGGAGCCGATGGCCACTTACAAGCTTCTATGTGGAATATGGTCGGAAGAATGCATTCCAGATTATTGGAACATCAGTGTGCTCTGTCCAATTCACAAGAAATCCATCCATATGCGCCAACTACCGTGGGATAAGCCTTCTCAATATCGCATACAAGGCCCTGTCGAGCGTATTATGTGAAAGTCTGAGACACATCCTTAACCAACTGATTGGATGATATGCGTGGCTTCAGACCTGATAAGTTCACCATCGACCAGCTCTTTACGCTCCGACAAATCTTGGAGAATACCCTAGAGTAACAAATCGACACACCATTTTTTTGTTGATTACAAAGTCCTCCAAAGTTAATACGCCTATGCAGGATGACACTGAGCAACACCAGCAGCGCAGTGAAAATTGAGAAGGATCTCTCCCTTCTGTTCGATACCAAGAGGTTTCAGACAAGGTGATTCCTAATCGTACGACTTCTTTAATATAATCATGGAGAAGATCATCCTAGCTGCTGACCTGAGACGCAATGGCACATTTTTCTATAAGCGTGTTGTACTGCTGGCATATGCTGATGATATCGACATCATTGGCAATAATACTCGTGAAGTCATCGCAGTATTCTCCAGGCTAGAAAAAGAGTCGAGTCGAATGGGTCTTGCAGTGAATGTAGATAAAATGAAGTATCTTGTGTCAACAAACAAACAGTCTCAGCGTCTTGGAAACCAAGACACAGTTGACAACTCCTCCTTTGAGGTTGTTAAGGACTTTGTTTACCTGGTATCCAGCATAAATTTCTCAAATGATATTAGTATTGAGATTAAACGAAGGATAACTCTTGCCAACAGGTGTTTCTTTGGGTTCTGAAGGCAACTGAGAAGCAGAGCTCTCTCTCTCGACGAACAAAACTGATGCTCTTTAAATAAATAATCATGCCCGTCCTGCTAAACACATCACAAACCTTCACAAGATGCTTAACGCATCACAAAAATCCTTCGCAAGATCTATGGTCCAATCTGCGTTAATGGCGAGTACCGAATACGATAGAACCACGAGCTGTATGAGCTATATACCGACATCGAAAAGTCAAGCGTATTCAAACAGAGTGGCTTTGCTGGTTAGGTCATGTCAAGAGAATGAACGACGATGCTCTAGTGTAAAAATTATTTGATTCGGTACCCAGCGGCGGCTAACGCAGCCGATGAAGACCGCATCTTAGTTGGACAGACCAGGCGTTGGATAACCTGACGATGCTTGAAGTTTCTAACTGGTTCCAGCAAGCGCACGACAAAGGCGGCTGGCTGGAAAAATTGATAGTTCTTAATTCTAATTTGAGATGATTGGATGAAACTTGGTACACATGGTCCAAGTCTCCCATACAACCCAAAAAAACGCAATAAATAAGCCTATGTTTAACCTACAGAGATAAAATTTTGCATATATGTTCTTTATGATAAAACAAAGATGGTTTTGAAAAATGGACGTCATCCTCCTAGGGACACGCCTACCTCCTATACAACCCAAAAAGTTTAAAACTCAATAAATAAGATTATGTTTGTTGTAGAGAGATCAAATTTGGTATGTATGTATTTTATATCAAAACTAAGGTGTGTTCAAAAATTGGGAGTAAGCCGTCCATGAACACGCCCATTTTCAATAATTTTATTATTTTTTTAAAAAAAAAGTAGGTTTAGGGTATTTCATAGTAGGCCTAGACCGACTTTCTTTATATGTTTTTAACGTGGATCAGCTTTTTGACCCAAATGGCTTTTTTCCTAAAAAAGTTTTCGCTAGTATTAGTCTATCTCTTACACTCAGAAAAAAAAGTACATTAAACAAACGTAAAATTGAGATTTTTAGTTGACAAAAGTCGTCCGACATTAAAAAATGTTAAAATTGATATTATCCTAATGTACTTTTTACATTACGAAACCTACATTTAAAAATATATAATTGTCATATACTAATGTTATTTCAACACTTAAAATATCAAAAAGTATCAGTACATTAATGCAGATAAAAAAAATGTATCGAAAAATAATTTGCCACGAGTGGGAATCGAACCTGGGCTCCGAGCATCAAAAGCCACACTCATAACCTGTGTGCCACGGTCAACTGTATGTCTCAATGGCTCAGCTCTTAAAGAAACATTACATCTGCTTGTTGTTGACATCTACATTTATTATGTTAAATGGATATGATATACTATCAATTGAACAGTAAAAAATGATGAACTAAAAACATTTTAAATGTTATTTTAACATTAAGAATTGATATTGCAACGTAAAACATTACATTATCAATTTGATATTTTTCTTATCAATTCAACAAAATACATGTTAACTTGACATTTTCTTACGTAAAATCCACATTTTCTGATTTACATTGGAAATAACATTACAAAACGTTAATTTTACATGGCAGCTTTTTTCTGAGTGTAGGTTCGGCTTTGTCTGTAAAGAGGTGACGTCAGTGCAGAGCTCAAACCAATCTCAAGTGCGCTTATTCGGTGAATTCTGAACAATATTTTCAAAACTCTTCTTCGTGAAGACTATTTTGTATTGTTTACTAAATTGTCAATATATTTTTACATTGTTTTGGCACACTCCGAAAAAACACATATCTTTCTCCGCTGAAAAATTTCTCTATTTTCGATAATAAAAATGTTTTCTTTTTCAAATAAAATGTTCTTCAATTATAATAAATTTTCACATTTTCGAAGAAATATTTCTTTACTTCTAGGGAATGGAAATATTTCACTATCTCTAATAATGATAAATATTTTTCTCGCACAAAAAAAAATCTCATTTATAGAGAAAAATGTATTGAAAATGAAAAATTTTTCCCATATTTTGATAAAAAATTCACTGTGCGAAGTATTTTCTTCAATAAAAACAAACGTTTTCTCAAAAATAAAAAGTTTTTTTCTCTAAAAACGATATATTTTTATATATTTCTCTTTTTCATAGAAGAAGAATTTTATCATTTTTAGAGAATTTTTAGGATTGCATTTAGAGAAAGGCATTCTCCGGAGCAAAGTTTATACCATTTTTATGTAAATATGATGCCTTTTTAATCATATTTCGAAAAACATATTTTCTGAGTGTATGTATTAAATAAAAAATTTAGTTAAATTCATATAAAAATAATGATCCTCCCAAAAAACCCTTGGAAAAACCCCAAAATCAAAGTTGTCTAACAAATGCGACGTTAAATTCATAAATTAGTTTTAAAATAGCTTTAATTCTATTCGCTAAGTCAAAATAAACTTTGATTCACAGAAAATAATTATTTTCCATATACATACCTATAAGAGGTGCTCACCCGGTTATATCACGCGCTTTGAGTTAGTATATTTATACGTAAAACGCATTAATGAACTTTTAAACTATAAAGCAACAAAATACTATCTTTTGGAAAAAAAAAAAAAACAACAACCAAATTTGTTTGCATAAGAATTAGATACACGTCATTTGGTATGAGAGATGGTAATTTTTTTTAATTTCAAAGTAAACAAGAGTTTGCAGAATATAGGTAGGTACCACGCAAAAAATTATACAACAAATGCGACACAGTGCTGCGTAGTTGATAGTGTGTGAATTAAAGTGTGAGTTAGTACAGAACTACATAGTTGCGAAAGTTTTACTTTTACTTTAAAAAAAAAATAGTGTCTTGGTTTGACTTGTGTTGACTTTTATTTTTTTTTCTAACCCATAAAACCATAATGACCTGAAAATTTGGTATGTTTTTAACAAATTGCAAAAGGTGTTTTCTTTATTGTATGGACATTCATATATTTGTTTATGACTTTAGAATTCCTATTAATTTTTTGTAGCTGTCTGCTAAACTACTTGTTTTCCTGTTATTGTTGTTTACTATAAGTGAAGAGTATCATGTTTTGTTTTTCCGAATCGGCTGATGCAATGCACGTGCTCTGTTTGCTCAGAAAGGTCATTTTCCTTTCTCTCTATCTCTCTCTCTCGCTCTCTAGATTAATTTTCTTTGAATTTTTTTTTCTCTTCCCTTAATGTTTTAGTACTTAAATACGCCCTTTAAGATACTCTTATCAGTGCTGAACACATTTTCTCTCGAACTGTTCTAAAAACTATATTTTGAGAAAAAAAAGACTCGTCTATGTTGCGATCTCAGTCTTCAGATAGCACAGTACAGTAGGTACTTTGGTTGCTTAGACTAGATTTTTTGATTTCGGTGTGATTTAATTTAATTATCAATGAAAATCAAGCCAATAATTACAAAAATTCAAAAATAAATATTATTTTGGCCTGTTTCATATAATGACTTAAGAAAAATATAACTAACATTCAAAATTTGTTGAAGAATTTTGAAGAGTTAAACTGAAATTTTAAACTATTTTGAACTATTTTTAAAATTTTTGAATGAAGTTGAATATTACTTAAAAATCGATCACACATAAGTGTGTATCGACAATTAGACCCCCAATTCCGATACAAAAGATAATAGTTTAATAAAAATGTATCAGACTTTTTTGGTCTAAACCAATTTTGACATCCTCAGAATTGCATTTTTGGAAACTTTTGTATTAGAGAGTGTTTAGCGTTTATATATGTGCTGGAATATAACTACAGTAGCTTTCAATACTATTCGCGAGTTATAAAAAATACAATACAGAAAAGTACATAAACTCTTGATACCAACCACCATTTGAGTCGATTTAGCCATGTCCGTCCGTCTGTCGACACGCTTACAGCGTATTTAAATTTTTTACTAAAAAATAAAGATAATGTTCGAAAATAGGTCAAATCGGATGGAAACAACGACTACTTATCGACTACCGTGATTTTATAGAAACCGTTAAATCGCTTAATATTCCACAAAAATTAATTTTTAGACTTTGCAAATAAGCATTGGTCTCAATTACGCACATAAGTTTGATAATGAATGGGTGCAACCAGGAATTTTTTTTGAGGGGGGTTTTATCAAATGTCGGCCTTATATCGGTGATTCCATGTCAAAAGGCACACTTTTCTGACATCACTATTTTTGAAACTTCTGAAACTTTTTTGGTGGGTTGTTCATCTGAAAAATAAAATAACTGCGTACTTTTTTTTTGCAAGTTAATTTTTTTTGCAAAGTTATGCACTCTTAAAAACATTAAAAATGATAAAAAAACTAAATAGGCACATGTATTTAAACAGCTGTATCTTCTAAACTGTAAGTCGCACAGACAAGAAACTCAGGTATAGTTTAGGTATGATTTTCAATGTTTTTGACTGTGTATAACTTTGCAAAAAAAAAAATTTCGCAATAATAAAAAACACAGAATATGTTTTTTTAATGGGAACTTCTAACCTACAAAGTTTCAAAAAAATCAGAAACATTAAGGTCAGATTTTGATAAAAATTTGTCGAAATGATATGGAATCACCGATATATGGAAACAATTTAATGTATATTCCGATATTTGCACTTTTGGCTCCTTGTTCAAACTTAAGGCTTTTTTTTTGCTCAAACTTTTTTTTCAAAGGCTTCTTCATATCACATCAAAAGTTTCAACAATGTTCAAACAATGCATATTTTTGCTTTTATTATACCCTAAACCTGAAAGGTCAGGGTATATTAACTTTGTGCAAACGTTTGTAACGCATAGAACGAAGCGAGTCCGGTATAGAAAAGTATATATATTCTTGATCAGCGTCACCACGTCAGTCGAGCTATCCATGTCCGTCCGTCCGTCCGTCCGTCCGTCCGTCTGTGTGTTGTCCGTATACACAGGATAAGAAGAAGGAGTTGAGATAATTGGATGAAACTTGGTACACGTGATCACATGAACCCAAGGATCTGCACTATTAAATATTTTTGGAATCCGCCCACGGACACGCCTACCTCCCGTACAACGCGAAAATTGAAAACTGCATAACTCAGCTCATAATTAGCCTACAACAATAAAATTTGGTATGTATGTGTTTTATATTAACGCAAAGATGTCTGTGAAAAATGGACGTCATCCGCTTACGGACACGCCCACCTCCCATACAACCCAAAAATTGAAAACGCAATAAATAAGCCTCTGTTTAACCTACAAAGCTAAAATTTGGCACAAATGTTTTTTATGACAAAACAAAGATGAATTGGAAAAGTGGACATCATCCGCCCACGGACACGCCTACCTCCCATACAACGTGAAAATTGAAAACTGCATAACTCAGCTCATAATTAGCCTACAACAATAAAATTTGGTATGTATGTGTTTTATATCAACACAAAGATGTCTTTGAAAAATGGACGTCATCCGCTTACGGACACGCCCACCTCCCATACAACCCAAAAATTGAAAACGCAATAAATAAGTCTCTGATTAACCTACAGAGCTAAAATTTGGCACATATGTTTTTTGTAACAAAACAAAGATGGTTTTGAAAAGTGAACATCATCTGCCCACGGACACGCCTACCTTCCATACAATGCGAAAATTGAAAACTGCATAACTCAGCTCATAATAAGCCTACAACAATAAAATTTGATATGTATGTGTTTTATACAAACACAAAGATGTCTTCGAAAAATGGACGTCATCCGCTTCATCCGCTTCATCCGCCCTTGGAGACGCCCATTTACAACAAAAATTTTTTGTTTTTGAAAAGTGGGTTTAGGGTATTTCATAGTCGATCTAGACCGACTTTAGACTTTCTTTACTTGTTTTTTTTTTCTAAATAAAGGGTGATTTTTTGGTATTTTTTCAGGATACATTTTTTGACACCTCACGCGTGATTAGTAACATTTGAAAAAGCTAAAATGCTCTATAAGGTTTTCCAATTCACCATTATAAGATTGATAAACAAATATCTTTTGCAAATCAATGAAATTTATTATTAATCCATTTTATGGCAGTCATAATCGACCCACCGAACTGCTGTATCGGCCAGTGTCAATGAATATCGCAATTTGCAATTCGTCGCCGTTCTCAACAATTGAGCTTGTTTTATTCGACCACGTGGAACATTTTAAGTAAGGATCTCGGTATGAAACCATATAAAAGTGCGTACAACTGGTGCGAGAACTGAAGCCAGGTGACTTACAAAAAGTAATTTATTTGGTGAATGAGCCTTAGAAAAGATGAATCAAGATTCACTTTTTTATCCAAGAATTGTTTTCAGTGACGAAGTCAATTTTCGGTTCAATGGGTACGTCAACAAACTAAACTGCCGAATTCAGTAAATTAAAGAAAGAGACAGCTTAGGAGTTGCAAATGTACCCCGAAAAATGCACTGTTTGCTGAGGTTTGTGGGCCGACACCATCATTGAACCGTTCTTTTTCAAAATAATGAAAATAGCAACGTTACAGCCAATGAAATAAGGCAAAATAGAAGAGTTGGACTTATTGTTAGTTGACATGTGCTTTCAATAAAACGGTGCCACATGTCTCCCGGCACGCGATACAATAGATCTAGTTAGAGGCGAGCTTGTTGAGAAATTAATCTCAAGTTTTGTAGCAGTCTAATGGCCGCCAAGATCTTGATCGGGCATAAATAACCGATGAAATTTCTTCCAAAATCGTTATTTTAAATCGTAATTTTTAAAACTTACATACTAATCCAAATTCTTTGTGGGAATCAAGTATCCAGTGAAGCCACATAATAAGGTAAAAAAATAACTCTGATTAGCTTTCGAAACTGTTGAAAAATATTTTAGAAATTATAATTTTCATTGGATTCCTTAAATCGCTTCATAAAAATCCCTCTTTGGAAAAGTGTCGCAAAGACCTAATCTTAAAAAATTTATTATTCTGATTGAAGTCAGCAGTTGTTTATTCATACTTATTGATATAACTTTAATATATCACTGGACATAAATGAATGAACGGAAGAAAAATCAAACTAACATTTTTTTCTAATAGGCCCTTATTTCTTAAAATCGGATAATATTTGGCAATTTAGAGAAATTTTTATGAAACAGATTCGAAATAGTATGATTTAAAATGATGAATTGTGAATTCTTTTCTCCAGTTTCGGAAATCAATCGGAATAATTTTTTTACTGATTCACATGACGTTTACAAAAAGGATGAACAATTACAATTTTAAAGGGAATTTCTCTAATTATTTAGTTAGATGTCAAGGGACTCAACCGATTGACCTCAAATTCAGGCTTTATTATTTTGTCTTACTTTTGAATTAAGTTTTTACCAAATATTTTAGTCGCCTTAGTGGGTGCCATGCTAAAAGTTGAAAAGACAACTCAAATCGAAGTATTGTCATTAACCTCTCGAGTGTGGTTGGAATCATAACTTAACAAAAATTAAACAACAATCAGATATTATGAATCAACGAGAATAGAATTGAAATATACATTTGTGGTTTTAACTCATTTGATAAGATATGTGATTACTTGATTACTTTTTATGTGACTCACTTTGATTGAATCCTATTTTGCTTGGAACTACAATAACTTTTTTTTTTGGGGGGGGGGAGGGTTAAAAAGAAGTGACGTCATAAAATTAATAAAATTTTAATAAATTCGAATTTACTTCAACTCGGCTGAGGGTGTTTGGCTTTGGCCAAGTCTGTATGAAGTGTAATCCAATGAATCTCAGCAGAACCGAGTTGGAATCACCATCTGACATAACAAACAGTTGTTACTAATAGAAATACATTTTTCTGATCGGCCGTCACCTCTCAGCAGACGATGACAATCATCAGAGAGTAAGGAATGCCATGTAAAGCTTCTTGAAAACATGAACTTGAACAGTTCTCCGTCAATACTATTCATGATAAGATGCTCGGTCAAAGCTTTTTTAAGGATGAAATGACCAATTTGCTTCTTTTCAATACTTCGAATGTCCATGGTGTGATTGTCTTGACCTTATATTCTGTGTGGTATACTTTATATACTAGTAAGACTCGTTTTTAAGGTTCATCCATATCTTTGGTGGAGTTTTTGTGCGAAAATGTTTCCTTTTAGGATGGCAAAGATCTTCAATGGTGTAAGGAGACTGCGAAGACCAATCTTGAAGTTTGATCCCATTTATATTGAATTAACTCTTGAATATTTTGGCTTATGCAATCTCTGGCCCTCAATTTATCATCGATTCGTCGCAGTACTGTGGCCTTGATCGACATGATAACATTCCCAAAGCATTGTTACGCCAACTTCAATTTGCAATGCCTGACAAATATTTCGATTTTGAAGAACATACAGTATTCAGTTACTTCACAGAGAAGATTAGAAAGCACACGATTATCTTTCGTATCAGCAGCGTTCTAGTACATGACAAAAGATACGAGGGAACAGTTGAATATTCCTAAGAACTCTCTACTTTGATCGGAAATATGACCAATTTTCAAAATAAAAGTGCATTGAAGTATTTAAATACAGCTGCAAATGAAATTAATCAGGTTTTGGGACCAGATAACTGTAACGACCGTTTCGCCAATTTCCGAAAAGATAATTTTGGCTTGGACAATGAGCTACTTTGGTCAGCAAGGTAACAATATTGATGACGACGAACTGCGAGCAGAAATTGAGCGAAATACATCGACAACTCTACAATGCCTCGTTGAGACCTTCAATATCAAAACCAACCAATGATTATTCCAAGTTAAACATCGATTAAGCGTTATTCCCAAGTTTTTTGCACAGTCAACATAATTTATTTCTGTCCTATCATTAAAATTAACGAGACAGAAATAAATTATGTTGACTGTGCAAAAAACTTGGGAATAACGTTTAATCGATGTTTAACTTGGAATAATCATATAAACATAGCCGTTGGTAAAGTATATGGTATGTTGCGTAGCTTGTGGACAGTGCAATTCTTCACTCCTGTTAAAATTCGTTTATTACTAGCAAAAACTTACTTAATTCCAACTCTACTGTATGGCTGCGAAATTTTTGCAAACTGTGATAGTATTAGTAAAGCAAAACTTAACGTTGTTTATAATAATATCGCTCGTTATGTTTTTGGACTTAGACGCTCAGATCACGTTTCGAGATATGCTTGTAAAATCTTTAATATGAATTTGAACTCACTTCTAAATTTTCGAACAACGTTAACATTACACAAAATCGTAACTACAAAATCACCGCTGGAACTGTTTCAAATGCTATGTTTTTCACGATCTGATCGAAATAACAATATAATACCAATTCGTCACACTTGTCTAACATCTGAACGACAATTTTTTGTCCACGCAATACGTCTTTGGAACTCACTTCCCAGAGATATACAAACTACTGGCAATGCATATCAATTTAAAATCAAACTTTTTAATTATCTTTCTTCTTAAAAGATGGGATTTTTAGCTCTTGTATTTTCTTTTCTTATATACGAAGTGAAGTGCCTTGATTAATTTGATTTATTTGTTTTTATTTATTTATTACTTTAATTACTTTATACTCTTAATTTATTTTTATATAAGATTTTACTGTGTCGATTTACCTTGTTTATTTGAAGTTATATCTGTTGTCATTCTTTTTTTTCCTCATTAGATTATCAATGTTTGTCAATTTTTAAATAATAAGATCGTTTACTCATTTAATTTCACAACACTGTGCAGCTAGTGCTTTAATTATAAGATATATATCTTGTTGTACTAGCATATCTCGAAATAAATAAATACAAAATACAAATACAACCATTAGTTGCCGTCTCAAAGCAATTGGAAAAGTGAAAAAAAAACTAAATCGACGGATTCAACATGAGTTAACCGAAAGAAACAAAATGCTTAGACTTCGGGTAGCGTCTTCATTGCTGATGCGACATAAGGTAGACCCTTTTTGAAGAGCATTGTCAATTGTGACGAAAAATGGGACCTTTATGATAATAGGAAACGTTTAGGATAATGGTTGGATCGCGGAGAAGCTCCAGCACCCAGGCTTGAGCGGGACTGTACCCTGAGAAGGTTACGATGACTGTGTGGTGCACTTTTGAAGGCATGGTTCAGTTTTATTTTTTGAATACTGGTGAAACGATAACTGTTGAGACCAACTACGCACAATTGGAAGAAATGCTCGCGAAATTGTGTGTAAAACAGCCCTCTCTGGTGAAACGGTATGGATCAATTCTGTTATACTGCACAGAAGTTGCAGTACGAAGTTTTGGCTCACACTCAAAATTCTTCAGACCAACAGATTATCATTTTTTCCGGTGACTGGGAAAATTTTTACGAGAACAGCGCTACTCCAACCAAAATGCTGTAAATGCGTCCTTTGAAGAATTTTCGGAGCGAAAAAAATAAGCGTATTTTCAAAAAAATATTTAAAGTTTATAAATTTTTTTTCAGTCGCAGTGTTGCCAAAAGCCTCTTACTATTTACCTCTAGATTGGATTTAAAATCCCCCTAAAATTCCCCACAATATTTTTTTTTCTAAAAAGATACAATAATAGATATGCTTATTTATAAGAATTGATTACAAATTTTGCTTGTCACGTACTCGAGAAATTTGCGAGAGAATAAAAAAGGAGAAGGAAAGAGCAGTACAAGTTTCTGCTAGTAATGATACAATAACTACAGGTAAACTCGCTAGATGAGGGCGTACTGCCGCGAATGTCATAACCAGTGTTGCCAGAAAGTTTTGAGAAAAGAAGCTAGATGGCCTTTAAAAAATGGCTAGAAAAGGCTAGATGGCTTTAAAAAAAAAGCTAAAAAAAGGCTAGATTTGCTAACGCTATTATACCCTAAACATGTAAGGTCAGGGTATATTGACTTTGTGCAAACGTTTGTAACGCATAGAAATAAGCGAGTCCGGTATAGAAAAGTATATATTCCTGATCAGTGTCACCTCTTGACTCGAGCTAACCATGTCCGTCCGTCCGTCTGTCTATGAGTTATCTGTTAATATAGGTTAAGAAGGAGATGAGATTGGTACACATGTTCACATGAACCCAAGCATCTGCACTATTGAATATTTTTAGAATCCGCCCACGGACACGCTTACTTCCCATACAACTAACAAATAAAAATCGCTGTATAGATGGTTGTAATTAAGCTACCGAAATAAAATTTAAATGTATTTATTTTGTATCAAAACGTAGACGTACACAAAAAATTGGCGTGCTCTACCCATGAACATGCCCACCTCCCATACAACTCCAACATTGAAAACACTATTATAAAGACCCTTTTATTTGAACTACAGGGATTAAACTTATCAGATATGTATTTTATATTAAAACTTAGATGTGTACTTAGATGTAAAATAGTCGTCATTCGCCCTTAAACACGCCCACCTCCCATACAACCCACTATAGTAAAAACGCTATAAAGAGGTTTATATGAGCCAAAAATATAAAACTTGATATTGAGATTGTTGTATCAAAACTAAGATGTGTTCACAAACTGAGCGACATCCGCCCATAAACATGCTCATCTCCCATGAAACCCACAATATGGAAAACACAATAGAAACGTTTATATTTGGCCTACAGAGATAAAACTTGGTATGAGATCATAGTATATAAAACTAAGGTGTGCTCACAAAAAAAGGCGTAATCCACCTACGAACGCGCTTTCCTCCCATACAACCTTCATTAGTAAAACCTATATAGTTCTATAAATACAGGAATTTTAAACAAAAATAGGAAGTTACTTCTATTTGTTTTAGTATTTTAATATATAGTTTATTTAAATATAATAGGAGGTCTAGGGTATTTCATAGTCGGACTAGACTTTCTTTACTCGTTTTCTTTTAAGAACAGTTGAATACGGTTTCTTTTCTGGTTTTTTTTTTAAATTTCGTTGTACTTAGTATTCTTTCTACCTCAGCGTTGCTTAATGCTAAAATAATAAAACTAAAAACCAAATCTGATAGCTCTTGGAACGGATCTTCATTCAATGAATCTCTAGCTTCTGCCCAGCTAGATTCCTATTCTACTTGTGATTTACAATTTTTTGCCATTATATTTCAATTATAGTTATTTCTTCTGTAGAGTAACTGGAGTTTTCTTTCTCTATAACAGAAAATATTTGGGTTTAACCACTTTAAAAGAATAAAAAGAGCAATAGAAGATTTACACTTTCAAAATTGCAACGTCAGAAAAATTGGATGTAGTAATGCATCTTTAAGCAATATATTAAAAAAGGCTAGAAAAGGCTAGAAAAAAACAAAAAAAGGCTAAAAAAAAGGCTAGAGGCTAGATGGTAATTTTCGAGGCTAGACAACAAAAAAAAAGGCTAGATCTAGCCTCAAAAAGGCTAGACTGGCAACACTGGTCATAACGAAGTGGGCAACTCTTATAAGAGGTCTGTTTCCGTACGCACTTCAAGTAACTTCGAGTAAAGTTCGGGTAATAGAGAGTAATTTGATTATTTGTCAAAATGAGAAAATTTGTCAAAAAGTACGGAAACGCTTTCAAGTAAGTTTCGAGCACAACACCTGTTTTTTGAAAACAATAAAATTTAATTGCTGTGTTTCTGTATTTCAAACGTTTTCGTAAGCGTTGATTTGGTAATTTTAACTATTTTTATTAATTTTCTAACCAATTGCATACATTTTGTTCGCAATACAATGCAACAATTTAATTTTATCACTTTGACAATCAGCTGTTTGAAGCTCGAGATTCGTGCTCGAAGAAATTTTTCAAGTAAAGTTCGAGTAATAGAGAGCCACAAAAAGTGACATTTTGCTTGTTCTTCTTCACTCTCGAGCTGGAAAAATGTGTACGGAAACGCTTTCGAGTAACTTCAAGTTACTTGAAGTGAGTACGGAAACAGACCTAAGATCTCAAAGAAAGATCTATGAGAAAGGCGAGAGAAAGCAAGAATAGCCAAAATGTAAACGAAGTTAAATACTTGTAGCTGTCTTGTTGCTTTTATTAAAAATTGTAAATATGGTTCTTTTTCGTGTTTTTATTGATATTAAAGCAATTAAAAATTGACTCAACTCCAACATCATTGAAAATTAAATCAAAAAAATTAACTGCACAATTAGTGCTGCACCTACCATATTATAATACCATGCTGCTGGTAAAATTTTTCCTTGTAAGAATTTTCAGCTACCGAAAAAAAAAATTGTTTGTCAAAAAACAAAACAAAACAAAAAAAAATTCCTAAAATTGTTTCTGATTTCAAACTAGCTGTCAATTTGACATACCTTTATTTCATGTAAACAAAAAAATGTTCTCTCTCGAAATTAATGACAACCAGGGTTTTGTTGCCTCCTCAAGAATGTATGCTTCAGTTTTCTGTTTTTTATAAAAAAAGTACAATTGCGGTCAAAATAATAGTAGTGCCAAATATGAAAAGTGATCAAGCACATTATTGTAAACAACAACTTTTTGTTGTTTTTGTAAATTAACTTTTATTGAGAATTGATGAAAATTTGTGCGGTCAAAAAAATAGTAGTGTTTTATTGATGCATACAAAAAAAAGCATTGAAAAATTTCTCTAAATTATACTATTAATACACAAAAAACTAAGTAGTGAGCTATTTTCCCTCAGTTTATATAAAAACAAAATTTTGTTGTGCCGTATTTTTTCAGAAATGGGAAGAGGAAAACATTGTTCTGTTGAAAAGCGGGAATTGATAAGAAATTTAATTTATGAGAGCAAAACATACAAAGAGGTTGAAAATCTGATCAAATGTTCACCAAGCACGATTTGCAATGCCATAAACTATAATAAAAAAACAGAGACACGTGGACGCAATACAGTTATGACGGTGAAAGTTATTAAACGAGTGGTACGGTACTATAAGGCCAATCCATTTGCCTCTGCAGTACAAATATAAGAAGAGCTTAATTGAGTGCAAGTATTCGTATTTTATGTAGACTTCTTAAGGAACAATATTTGAGTACGCATGGTCCTCGTAAAGTGTCACTTTTAACCAAGAAGTATGTTCTAAAAAAGATTCAGTTTGCCAGAGATCATTCTTCGTAGCCAAATGAAAAATGAAGGAACATTTGATGGTCGGACGAGTCCAAAATTTTAATGCACGGTGATAATGGGTCTCGTCAATTTGTTCGACGTCCCAAAAAAAGTCAGTTCAGGATGGTTGGGCATGTTTTTCTTTTTATGGTGTTGGTCCAATTTATCGTATGCCGACTCCTAGAAGTATTAGTAGATCAACATCTTTACGTCAAAATATCAAATATCAAGAGTAGTTCCCGCTAATATGCGTTTATAAATAAGATAACGACATGACACAAAAGAGAAAACTTGCGAAGAAGTAGTTCTGGGACAATAGGATCGAGCACTTGATGTGGTCTGCTCTGTCGCCGGATTTGAGTCCGATTGAAAATTTGTGGTATGATGTTAAAAAGGGTAAAAAAAACAAATTTGCCATTTCAGCCCTTGAAAGCACTTTGACCGAGCTTCTTATGATCAATTGTGTTGTGTGTGTTATTAAATGTTTGCACACAATGGAGCGAGAACTGGACCTACATGTTTTATGCCGACTCCGAACGGCTAAAGTTCATTTTCTCAAGAAGCTTTACATGGCATTGTTTACTCTCTGAGGTTTGCCATTGTCTGCAGAGAGGTGGTGACCGATCAGAAAAATTTTTTATTGAAAAAAACTTTTCGCCGCGGCTGGGGATCGAACTCGGGCTCCGAACGTGCTAGGCCACACACTTAACCTGCATGCCACGGTCACCACCGTAAAAAGGGCATTGCTGACTCTAAACCTTCAAACAAACATCAGCTTCGGTAAATGGTTGAGCGAATTAGTACTCTATACCTATCAAGACATGTCAGGAGCTTGTGAACTCAATGCTTCGTCGAAGTAGCGCAGTATTTGCTTACAAAGGTCATACAACTAAGTATTAATTACAAGAAAGAATTACAATTTATCTGAAGTGTGATGTTAATTACCAAATTTTTTGTAATTTTTCTATTTTTGGTGAACTTTTTATAGTCACTTCTATATTTTTGACCGCTGTTATATGACGCAAGTGGCAAATATTAAAGTTATTTTAAGCTACTAGCTTGTTTTAGTTCAATGTTTTTGTTAAATGAATTATAAGATATGGAGCATACTAATTCTTAACAAAAATTATTAAATGCAAGAACGTGCGAGTCTTCTTTTAAATTTTTGTAGAAACGTTGTGGGCACTACTATTATTTTGACCTTAGCTGTATGTTTTTAAATTTTACATTGAATTTTGAAAGGGAAAATATTTCATGCTTGGACCCTGCGAAGTTGCGGAACTTATATAAATCATCTGTTGATTGCAATAGAAAATGTATTGATTCAAATATCTGTAGATATATTGTACTAAGAAATAGTATGAAATTCAAGCAGTCGAGGGACTTTTGTCTAATTAAGAAGTCTCTCTTTTGTTCTCCTCGTGAACAAATGGGTATTTATCTCTATGTTCGTGAGAAGACGGCATAGCCTTATATCCTTGAATGAAGTATTGAACACGGACGATTGCGTCAGAAGTTTTTTAGACATCCAATTTCTCAATTTATCTTTCACAATATTCACAATTGAAAAGGATTTTTCAACTATGTAAAAGGAAAATGGATACACACAAAAGCTTAAAATAATTGAACGATGCGGTTTTAATACTAAAAATCTCCGCCCAAAATTATTCAATCGAACTAAAGTTAATGTCTTTATAAAATAAAAGATTCCACTCTTTTGTTATTTAATTTACATCTTTGCATCCTATCTAATGCAAAGAGTGACAAATATCTTCTTTTCTCGGACTTTTGCACAATATAGAGAAAAAAATATTTTTTTCTTAAAGTAGTTTGCAATTTTGAAGAAAAAGTAAGAAAACTTTATTTACAAAGGTGCATTTTTCAAATTTCCCAAAAAAAAAAACCCCTTAACGCTAAATCTCTCTATAAAACCCCTAAAGAATCATCACCCTTAAAAACGCTCAGAACAGCTAAAAACCCCTAAATCTAGGGGGAAATCCCCTAACCAGGCAATAGTGTTCAGTGGTCATAATGAAAAGAAAAGACTTCATTCAAATGTGTATGGAGGGTAGTATAATAGTTTTGCACGACACTGTATCGTTATAGCTTTTCCTCTCATTTATATTGTTACATTTAAACATGTTGCTCTCTTTTATTTTTTAAAGCTTGTAATACATTTACTCTGTGCAAACTGTTACACAGACAAATGCCGCTTCTATGTAACTCTCAACTCAACTCTCTTACAACTTTTGTAATGAACTCAAATCATGAGTTCACGAAGGGGGTGTGTGAGATATAAAAAATTATAGAGCAATAACGCGTGATGCCAGAATAAACAACAATATCTCTAAATAACATTACAAAGGGTTGTAAAATTAACGTAGCAAGCAATAATATTTACACCCATGTCAACAATAACAAAAATAAATTTCGTACTTATTACTATTACTTCTACTACTACTACTACCACCAGAGACTTTTCGTGACGTCACTGAACACCATGAATATGTGGATTTTATTGGCGCTATGAATGATTTTAGTATATTTTTAGAGTTATCACTTAATTTATGTAGATTGTTTTGTTGTTGTTGTTTGTCAATGAGTTGTAAATTGTTTTATTTACATATTTTCTGGGTTATAGCATCAGAGATGTCACGCGACTTCATTTTTTCATTCATAAAAAATGGAATTGAATTTAGGGCAATTTTTGTACTATAGTATTTGGGCATGTTTTAATTTAAGGATGTCACAAATTAAACTTAAATTTATTTTTAATATTACTATTTTTAACCCATGCGTTTTTAAAAACAACTTTAACAGCTGCATAAATTATGAAAAACATTTTGGAAATTTTCTGTTATAACAACAAATGCTTAATTTATGTAGATTAAAAGAAAATCATCACATCATATGATGTTTTTCATTAGAAAATTGTTTTCAGAGTGCCAGAAACTCAAGGTTCTTAAAAAAAAATAAATAATAAAAACAGAATAATAAATCTACACAGTTCGTAAAAAAATAAATAAATTTAAAATAATAAAAGCTCGAGATATTCTCTAGTAAACAAACCAATTGCGTAGATTGCAATTTAGATGACAACAACGACAACTGAGTGGTAAGTGTGTGTGAGTGAAGGGGCTGGTTGCTGAGTATGTCATAGGAAAAGCCATGAGATACGCAGTAACATACGATAGAAATAATAACAACAAAAACTACATTAATAACTTGTCAGGCAAACAACAAACAAGGAAAAATATATTGTAGAAAAACAACAAGTGTAACGCATGTACAAGCTTTCTTAACCAGAAAACAAAAAAACAACTTAAAGTGTTGTTTTCCAGTAGTACACAAGTGCATTAATAACAATTAGATAGTAATTCATTAAAACAAACATTATAAATTATATAGTAAGTTGTGCTATACTATAGTACTAAACAATACTTCTTGATTGCACTCTAGTTTATAATTATGAATGAAAAGAAAAAGACTCAATTCATAAATCTTTTCTGGCATTCAATCAAACCAAAGAGAATATAAATTGTTGTCATATTTAGCGCAGCCATAAAATTATCATGTTTCTGTTCCTTGAAAAAAATTATGGCTGGGTCATAATCTTTAATTAGCGTAACAAGGTTGTTTTTTAATTCAACAGGTTGTCCCAAGTCAAATAAATGCCTTGGGATATAGTAATAGTTGACAGTAATAGACTGAAATGTATAGTAATGCATAGTAGAAAGTAATAGACTGAAATGTATAGTAATGCAAACAATATGTTCGTAAAATGATGTTGAGACCAAAAGAACGCTTGTGATGCGTCGATGGATAGGATTGCGTCGATCGTGGATGACTACATTGCATTCATAGGCCCCTAATGCAACCTTGCAACTCGAATCGCTATCAAAGGGTTATAGGCAGAGCTTATTTCCCCACCACACAGTCAAATAAAACCTCAGAAAAGCCATTCGAGAACCGTATACTTCAGGGTACTGGGTAAAGGTAGAAATGAAGAAGTTTTATGGCTTGATAAAACAGGTTTTTCTCCAGCAAAGCAATTCAGCACAGCAGCTAATAAAAGAAGGTTAGCAAAAAAGACAATGCCGTCAGTCATCGAAGAAGAAATACTGCAGGTGATAAGAAATCTGGCAGGACTAGAAGTGTTTCCTTTTAAGTCTCTTTTAATTAGACCTCTTGTATGGTATCTAAGGACTTAAGTAAGTAGTCTTTCCGAACGTTTGTAAACAAAAAATGCTTGAACTGCTTTCAAAGGGAAGCATACCACTTAATGACCCATGACCTCATTACAGCACTGAGCTGAAACTCTTCGCTCTTCATTGTTTGTGGCCTGTGTGCTAATACAGGGTTATCCATTTCGAGTTTCAGAAAGTTCAGCCCTGGCATTTGGCAGCTGTTGAAGGTTAATTTTATATAAATTGTTTTTTGTAGTGTTACCTTTTTATCACAACATATCGCTTAAACATTCTTTAATTGTTCTCCAAAAATTGTGATTCTGCCGTGGTCAGATATCGCTCTTAACGATAATATTATTTTTGAAAATATGAGGGCAGATGAAATAAAACACGTTTTGTTTGTATGTAATCAGAAACAGAAGTGAAAATTTTTATTCAGAAAATTTTCATAGAACAAAAACAAAAGCAAGACTAACTTGATATGTTTCGACTCATAGTTTCAAGTAAATCTAGAACAAATTATTTTCAATACTCCCACTACTTGTCTAGATTACCAATATACCAATAATTATTCTAATTAAAATAAGACATAATATAAAGTATCAATATTATCCAGCACCAATAAAATTATCTTGATTAATCTTTGCTTTAATATTAAGTAAATTACGTAGATTTTGAAAACGACATCTCGGTAAAGCTTTTGTCAAAACATCTGCCAGCTGCTCTTCACTCGATACATAATTTAGCTCGTATAGTTTTTCTTCAAATTTTTTGCGAATGAAATGATATCGCACATCAATGTGCTTTGTTCTTTTATGGAACTCAGGATTCTCGATTAGCCTTATAGCACTTTGATTATCCATGTTGAACTCAGTTTTTATTGTCTGGCCCGTTAATTCTCGTAGAAGAAGTTGAAGCCAAACTAGTTCCTTCATTGCTTCTGATGCAGCGATGTACTCTGATTCTGTAGTTGATAAAGCAACAGAACTTTGTCGCATGGAACACCAACTGATAATGCTTGATCCAAACATAAATACATATCCTGATGTAGATCGTCGTGTTTGTCTATCACCTGCATAGTCAGCGTCACTGTATCCAATTAATTTCAAAGGCTTATTACTTTAAAAATGAATTCCATAACTTAAAGTTGATTTCAAGTATTTGAAAATACGCTTTACAGCAAATACATGCGCTTCTGTTGGTTTTTCCAAAAATCTGCTTGCAACTCCCACTGCAAAACTAATGTCCAGATGAGTACCAACTGCAAGATACATCAAGCTTCCGACAGCTTCTCGATATGGAAAACTGGTCCTTTTTGATTCAGTGAAATTTTCCAACACTTGATTTGAATCAGAAGGTGTCGATAAACCATTACATTGTTCCATTCCAAAACGTTGTAATATCTTCTTCGCATATCGTTGTTGATTCATTTGAATTGAACCATCTGTCAATGTGCGCAGCTCTAGGCCCAGAAAACATTCAGCATTAAAGAATTTCACCTCAAACTCCCGTCGAAGATAGTCTATAAGCGGTTGTATTTCAGCATCGGATGAAGCCGATATGAGCCCATCATCCACGTATAAAGCCAACAGAATTTTCTTGGTCCCATTTCCGCTCACAAAAACACATGGATCCGATTTACACATAGTAAAATTAAATGATTCAATAAAATGTGAAAACTTTTTATTCCAACAGCGTGAAGCTTGCTTTAGACCATACAAGCTTTTAACAAGCTTACATACCATGCCGGTTCCATCATCATATCCAGGTGGTTGTTTCATGTATACATCTTCTGATAAATCTCCGTACAAAAAAGCCGTCTTCACATCAAACTGTCGAAGTACCCTTCTTTCTATAGCCGAAAGAGACAAAATTGTACGCACTGAGGTAAATTTAACAACAGGACTGAAAGTTTCCAGGTAATCTACACCATACTCTTGTGTAAAACCCCTAGCAACCAATCTTGCTTTGTATCTTTCGATTCCTCCATCAGTTCCATATTTGATCTTGTATACCCACTTATTGTCGATAACTTTTTTGACCCAACGGTGGTTTAACCAGCTTCCAAGTTTGGTTTCTTTACAACGAGTCCAGCTCATCACGCATAGCTGAAATCCAGTGGTCTCGATCAACTGATAAAATTGCTTCCTCGTATGACGTTGGCTCCTCCATAGCTATTGAACCCAGCAAAGCCACGAATTGACTACTGCTTTGTTGCCTGCTACGCAAACGTTCGCTGATGACATTTTTTGAATCCAGATCGCACCATTTATTTTTCATCGCAGTTTTAGACTTCGCCGGTGGTGATCCATGTGCATCCTGAAAATCGTCATCTTCACTGATCTCAGTTATCTCTTGATCTGTCGCTTCATTTGCAACCGACGTTGATGAATGAACATGAACAGCTTGTGTCAACACATTCTTCTATAAACTTTACATCACGTGAAATTTGAATTTTATTTGCAACTGGATTCCATACACGAAAACCTTTGACATTGTCATCATAACCAACAAAAATGCATCTGACTGCTTTTGGGTCCAGCTTCCGTCGGTTTTCCTTTGGAATATGAGCAAAAACTTCCGTGCCAAACGGTTTGAAATGACTAAAACATGGGCTCTTACCGCACCATAAATCAAACGGTGTCTTGTTTGCCACTGTACTTGTACCAGTATGATTTAGGACAAATACTGCTGTAGACACGGCCTCTGCCCAGAACTTTAATTCCAAATTACGTGCATGAATCATAGTTCTCGCCATTTCTACCACTGTTCTCATTTCACGCTCCACTGAACCATTCTGTTCAGGAGTGTACGGAACTGTCCTTTGATGTCGAATATCCTCGTGTTCTAGCAACTTCTTCATCTCCGCATTAATGAATTCTGTTCCATTATCAGACCGAATTATGTTAACTGCGTGACCATACGAATTTTTTGCTACTTTTATAAAAGTCTTTATTCGATCCGCAACTTCCGATTTTTGCTTGATACAATAAATGAAACGATAGTGTGAAAAATCATCCTTCAACAATAAGAAATACCGTGAACCTCCGATTGATGACTCCTGCATTGGTCCGCATACATCAGCATGTATAATCTGCCCGCATTTCGTTGACCGCTCTTCACGCGTAGGGAAACTGCTGCGGTGATGCTTACCAAACAAACATGCATCACAAGTAAAGTTCTCGTCACGAAATCCAACAGAGTTTCTCTTTAAAAAACTTCTTACTTGAGCTAGATTCTGATGTCCGAATCTCTCATGCCAGACCTTGAGTGTTAGTTTTTCAGCCGCTACATTTGCGTTGACGGTTCCAATATTTTTAGGAAGATTTACCTCGATAGCCATTAGTGTAAGCTTGCCACATCTTGTCCCAACCAAAATATTTGCACCATCACAAACTCTTTTGAACATTAGCGAGTCACTCGTTCCTTCTATCTTGAGTCCTTGATCAAGTGCATGATTTTGTGAAAATAAATTATTTTCCAGCTCTGGGACATACACAACGTTAAGCAAATGTCCATCAAACCAATTATCGCCATCAAAAAATTTGACATCAATTGTTCCTGTGCCAAGACCCTTCATGACACCTCTTGCGATCTGAATAGACATTGGTTCACTTTTAAAGTCTTTGAACCACTCTCGTCGATTCGTCATATGATGACTTGCACCGGAATCTAAAAACCAGCTGTCTCTTGTCATCACCTTCTTGATTGCATCGCAAGTAAACGCTTGACCACTTTTTTCTTGAGCTAACTTTTTGAGTTTTGGACAATTTCGCTTCCAGTGTCCAGTTTCACCACAACCATAACATTTACCTTTTGTTGACTTTAGTTACTGCTTACCATCATCGCCTTTCTGCCGGGTTGTCGCCTTTTTAGCCAGTAACGCTTCTACGGGTTCAACTAAGCCACGAGCTGCTAGTCTTTCTTCCTCTATGACCAATCGAGACCGTAGATTATTGAGAGTTCTATCAGACTTTGCAGCAGACTCCCAAGCACTGCTAAAAGCACCATATTCAGATGGAAGTGACATTATTATTTTAGTAATAAGCAGCTCATCAGAAATATTTTCTTTAAGTGATCTTAGCCGCATCACTAGCTCTTCCAGTCGTGCAATGAATGTTACCATATTTTCATTTACATCTTTGGTAAAAGAGAAAAACTTTTGGTGCAACATCAGCAGACTTGTTTCATTCTTCCTTTCAAAAATAGAATGAAGCTGATCCCACATATCCTTCGCTGAATTACAATTTTGTATGTGCGTGATATGTGATACTCCAACCGTGGTACCAATGATGCGTTGAGCTTTCGCGTCGGTTCTTTTCCATTCTCGAAGCTTTGCGGCATTTTCTGCTAAGTCCCTCGGACGCTCTTCGATTCCAGTGACTACGTCGTAAGCCTCTGCTGCAATCAGAGTAATCTTCACTTGGAACTTCCATGTTGACCATTGGCTCTCGTTGTGCAGTTTTTCAATTTTAGTTTCAAAATTCATTGCAAAATTTAATTCGCAAAATTCAAAATTGATTAACGTAAATTACTCAAAAAATGTTCCGTAGTAGCTTAAGCAAGACAATCTGGGCCCATAACCTTTTGAAAATATGAGGGCAGATGAAATAAAACACGTTTTGTTTGTATGTAATCAGAAACAGAAGTGAAAATTTTTATTCAGAAAATTTTCATAGAACAAAAACAAAAGCAAGACTAACTTGATATGTTTCGACTCATAGTTTCAAGTAAATCTAGAACAAGTTATTTTCAATAATTATCGTACATAGCTTTAATCGTCCTACAGAGCGAACAATTTGTAATATGAAGAAATTTAGAGAAATAAAATCTTTCACAGTTATTGTAAGGCATATGCATCATCGTAATGCAGGTACGCAACACTGAAAATATTGCATCTGTTACATAAATTTGTGGTTGAAGATCTAAATTGGTCAATCCCCCGAGGCGCGTAGTGGCGATAAGTGTCTCCACAAACCACAAACCACACAACAACCAGCACCAATTAGAGCTTTGTTGCAACAGAAATTTCCAGGAAGACTTATTTTGAGCTAGAGTTATGCACAAAAATTATCGAAAATTAGCTTGTTTTTTAACTTTAACCAATGCTCGAGAGCGCTCTAGGTTCTATATCTATGTTCGCTATAAATGTGAAAGCATTTTGTTGATTGCTTGATTCGGGGAAAGGGTAATAGATTAGTTGGAGGGTGGAAATAATAACGAAGTGACGGTGAATAACAACATAAAAAGACGGAAAACATACGCAGAGAGATTATTTCTTGTGTAAAAGTTTTAAGGAATCAACATTGCGTCGATGCCAAAGAGAGCCGAGAGAGGATGAAACATTTTCGTTCTCAATCAGATGCGACGTGTATTTGAAGCTGCAAATAATACCTTGAAGCCTCTGTCCAAATGTGCAAATTGTACTTGATTTTAGGCCTAATAAATGAGGTGCATCGAGTGCAAAGATCAGTTGAAATGATATTTTTTTGTACCTTTTAAGGAACCTATTCACTTGGACGCTTCTCTCGAAACACCAAAAATATGATCATTCGAACGAAGATCAGATTGAATCGGTAGGTCCAAAACACAAAGAGCGATTGGCTCCGCAATTTGTACAAGACTCATATCGAAGGGAGCTAAGGGGCAATCCATATGCTTGTGACTTAACAAACAAAACTTCGAACTCAATTCAATTAGAATGACCCCAATCAGGTTTTTCAGAGCATAAAGGAGTGTGTCATGCATATTTTGCCTCTTTCTTTCAATCTTCGAAGAGCTTCGGCTTTTTTAATGAATATATGTGGCATCGCTTTTTTTTTGTTATATCTGGACATTTTCGACTTTGCAACAAGGTGGAAATACTCGTGTCCTGTAGGAGATGTTGAAAAGGTTGGACAATGACCGAGATAGCAAAGAAGCACAATTGACGTGCAACGACTCGCCATACTGCTCTCGTTCGAAAATATATCTGCTACATTGAAGAAGATTTACTTTCAATGAAGGACAGTGGAATCTGGTCCCATGAATTCTATGGGAAATCTGCGAGGGCTAGGCTACAAGTCACCAGACGGTTCAAAAAATATTCTAAGCATTAAAGTCCAAAGCTGTATTTTTTAAAAACTCTTGTAAAACTGGCGAAGGAGTTATGTTATCCGTATAACATGACAGGTTCTGAAGGTTTTGCTGAAATAAATATGCAGTCGCTAGTTGACCACACTGGCTTTGCATTGCGCAGAAAAAAGTTTTTTTAATCGAGTCTGATCTTTCCAAAAATATTTTGTTTTGATATGCAAACAAACTAAGCATGCAGCAAAAATTTAAAAGTGAAATGGGGCTACAGGTCGATATCCAAAACAAAACAGTGAAAATTCGAATGATGGGAACGCTGCCAGAAAGTTTTTTTAGGAATGCTGAAATAACCTGCATAAACTTAGAGCTTATAAAACGCTTTCATATAATTTTGTAGCGCTTAAGGTGCGGTTTCCCTATAAATTCAAAGGCTTTTGAAAATTATTCCACTGAAACCAGAATCCTTTATTTGTCTCTATACGCGTGGTATTATATGCCAGTCACTCTTCACGAAGTAATATTTGTGTCTTATTATTCTATTTTAATAGTTATTAATTTTAGGTTCTCAGTCACGGTGAAAGCAAATATCTTCGTGCATATTACCAATTGGGCAGCTCTCCGAAGAAGCACAAGAAGCAGGAAACAAACACAACAGGCGCTTCAGAGAATTTTTCACCAGAAGGCTTCAAGAAACCATACAAATGTGGAATTAATGCGTAGATTGCTGGCAAAATCTGGACCCGTAGTGAATGTTATAAGACAAACTTATCACCACCTAAATATAACAGGTGAAATATAGCATCAGAACTTCTGAGTCCTTTTAATTTCCCAGAATGTCTGAGTGAAAGCTCTAAGTAAGAATAAACATTTCGTCAGCAAATTTTGTGATCTATTTTTTATTAAAGAAACTAGTACATTTAAGTACCAAGCGGTTATATGGGAGGTTTATGTAAAAGTGGCGGCTCACGCCCGGGGCGGCATTATTTTAGGGGCGACACTGAAGCGAAATTAAGCATTTTACAAAATAAATATGTGTACAATATCATTTTAAGGTGTACAAACAAAAGAAAGAACTAAGCTTAATGAATAAATTTGGCCACCACTGTAATTTATGAGCTTCGTATTGAACACAACCAAAATATGAAATCGTTTTTCGAGTCTCGAAATCAGTTGTCGAAGAAATAAAAAATAATATTTAGACATGTGCGAGTAGTTGAATTTTGGAGTAACTCGGCTACGACTTGAAATTTGTATTGAATAACTGGTGTTTTCGAGTAACTCGAAGTTTTTCGAGTTTTCGAGTGCTTTAACTTATCAGTGGAAATACCCAGTAGAAAATTGGTTTAACAGCATGGCGTTTTTCAACTTAGGTATATTTGGTAAAAATAGCTGTTTTGTGCTTTGATGTGTTGAGTGTGGGAGGATGGCGGAGTTTTCGTTTGATTATGGCGAATTGTAAGTTCAGAGTGCATATTAAAAATTAAGACTTATGCGTATAATTTTAAGTCGTATCTATTATAATTTTTTGTGATTTTTGATGATTTAACAGTTTTAATAAAATCACTTTGCAGGGGAGTTAGGCCTGGTTTATACTGATTTGGGTCATTTTTAATTTAATAATTTAATTATTAACTTTAAAGAACTAATTTGGAGAATTTTTTTTATAAATATACATGTTAATGAAGGTGAAAGGATAAATTTGCTTCATAGATTTATGAAATATGAGAATTATCACTTAGGCCCGTTAACTGATCTCCGAAGCTTAAATTCCTTAACCTCAGATTTTGAAAACAGAGTTTAAATTTTAAACTCAGTTAAAATTATTTTCGTAACTTATCTCATTTTTATCGGCAGTTTACTTTAACTGAGAATTTTTGACAAAATCCAAGTTTAAATTTTTTAAACCTAGAATTTCTGTGTTTAAATTTAAACTTGCCTCACCAAGTTAAACTTGGATTTTTTGAGATGAGGTATCGGCGTTAAAATTTAAACTGAGGTTAAGAAATTTTTAACTTTGTTTAAGCTTAACTTTGTTTAAAATTGAGATCAGTTAACGGGCCTTAGTTTTTTTTAATTAGGGATAGCACCAATACGGATGCGACAAATTTTTCCAACGGTACTAAAATACCGTTGATAAAAAAAGCAAGAAAAATACGAATTTAATAGAATTTTAAATAAAAAATAATTCTTACATATATATCATCAACCTATCTTAATATATAAAAGACAAGCGTCTTGCTCTGTGCTCTAGATCACTCAAACTGTTATATTTGTTTCTGCTATGTACCGGCTGAATATGTTAGCCTGGACCAGAACCTGTTTCGCTATTACAGTGCTTTTTATATGAAAAAATTGTTAGTAAGATAAGGTGTCATCAATAAGGACACATTGACGACGACTGGACAAAATAACATTTGAGGTGCATGCAAAATTTCATATCGTCTGCTACTTAATTATTTTGAATACGACCCGTCGTATGACTGGCTTCTATACTAGTCTCTTATACGACGTAAGTCAACATTTGGAATAATAACGATTATTAACGTTTAAGGTGAATTGATCAAAACTACATTTTTGTCTTTTTTTAATTTTGAATGCTTGAATACATATTTAACCCATTTTAGTCCGCTGGTAGATTTCCCGACCACTGACTTTAAAAGTAATTTCTGAAAAAAATATTAAAAATATTTTCAAATTCTTTCTGCAAAGACTTAATTTGGTTAAATGGAAATTCTGAATATAAATATAAATTTCCAAATTTTCCATTTTACATGAACATGTTATATTTTTTAATATTTTTTCCATAAATTAATTTTAACGTTAGTGGTCGAAAAATCGACCAGCTGACTAAAATGGGTTAAATACATTTCAAATTAGTTTTCTTTGCCTGTTCAACAGTAGACAATTTTGACTTACGTCGTATTAGAGATAGGTTGATGATATATATAATAGAATTTTTTTTTATAAAATTGAGAACAATGAAAGATCACATTCTTAAGTAAAAACTATGCATACAAAACCCTATATTAATATCAAAGATGGTTTTTGTGTATTGCATATGAGAGGGGCGCCAAATTGGGAATCCTCATCGGGCGGCTTAGCCTCTCGGTACGTCACTGTGCCATCCTAAAATCGAAAAAAGTGCGATAAGTGGGAAAAGTGAAGAAAGTTAAACGCGAGACGTAAAGAATGCGTTTAACTCTGTGAATTGATTTCTTTCGAATCATCATTTGATTCCAACTATAAAAAATGGATGTCGGGAAAGGACGGCGAAGTCGAATCTCCCATATTCCACTTTATCTTATACTATGTTCACACTGAGATCAAATTAGGTAATTCCGAGGTTTTGTGTAATTTCGACTGAAATGATTTAAAAGCAATGGTCATTTCTAGTGTCCGACCGAAGGTGAATTTTTGCCGAAGCCGAAGCCGAAGCCCATTCTTCGGCAAAATGTAAATAATCGGCCTAAGGCCGAAGCCAAAGCCGAATAACAAACAAATGTTTTAAAGTCAAAAAAATTAAAAAAATTTATTCTTTGCTTTTGTTATATATTCATTAAAAAAAAAAACAAAAAAAAAAAAACATATTGGCCATTTCAGCCCTTGAAAGGAAGGACCTTGACCGAGCTTCTTATGATTAATTGTGTTGTGTGTGTTATTAAATGTTTGCACACAATTGACCGAGAACTGGACCTACATGTTTTATGCCGACTCCGAACGGCTCATGTTCTCAAGAAGCTGGCATTATTTACTCTCTGAGGTTTGCCATTGTCTGCAGAGAGGTGGTGACCGATCAGAAAAATTTTTTAATGAAAAAAATTTTTCGCCGCGGCTGGGGATCGAACCCGGGCTCCGAGTATGCTAAGCCACACACTTAACCTGCATGTCACGGTCACCACATATATGTATATATATTCATTTACAAGTACAAAAAAACGTAATGAAATCATTAAATTCGAATTAAATGTAAGATTTTTTCTGCAAAATTCGGATGTTTCTGTAATTGATTTATTGACGTCAGAATAACGTAGAAAAAAAATGTTATCAATTTTTGACCCAGTCGAGAAAAGCTACTAACTGATACTAACTGGGTCATTCCGCCGAGATTGATCACAAAAAAGCAAATTCGGTCGGTCAACCATTTTAAAAATTTTTTTTACCATTAATTTCGTAATGTTTCGGCACCTTAGTACTACTTTAAAAAATTTTTTTGTTGTATTTACAAAATAGCGACCATGTTTTTCATGCAACCACGGGCGATTTTCGTATTTATAGAGTTTGCGGTAATGATCATATCTCAGCTCCTATTCAACATACAGTAATAAATGAACAAACATAATATTAATTCTTTGGTTATTATCTTGAATATCAGAAAAATTAATTGGGATGTTACTTAATTTAAAAAAAAGTTAAAGTTTCCGAAAATAATCGTAATTTCTGGTAACTTTAAAAAAAATTTTAATATAAAGAAGTTAGTGGCAGACCTATTTTTTTGGTATTAGGTACGTCTAAGTAAGAACTTAAAATATAAATTTTTAAAAGTGACTAGATCAAAAACTTTTTAGGTTACATCGCTTTGAAAAATAAGAAATCTGAAGTTTGTCCCAACTTTGGGGTCAAATATCTCCAATGGGCACTGGTGAAAAAATTTTAAATTAATGTTAAATAGACTACGTAATAAGAGGATTCTGATGATATAAAAATTAAAGTGATTTTTATGGTTCATTTAAAAGATATAGCATTTTAAAAATCGTTCATTTCATTACATGAGGTATGAGTATTAAGGTGGGTCACCCCATATGGGAAAAAAGAGTTTGCATTTACCGCCCCTAATATGAAAGCTTATGTTGAGAGGATTTCAGAACAATAAAAATTTTTTTTTTGAACCCGAAATCTGCCCCAAATGGTCTTTTTTGTATAATTTCACCAGTTTTAACCCGATCGTGAAAAGAAGTATATCTTTGGATAGGTCTCAATTAGTACACAAGCACCCCAAAAACTTAAAATTTTTTTAATATAACAAAATTTCATAAAAAATCATTAAAAATTTGTGAAGAAACTATGAAATTTCATTCGTAGGAAAAAAATTACAGCGAATCAAAATTTTAGTGAAGTTCGCTTGCCGTTATAAAAACTTTCGATAGAGGGCGCTTAAAGTAATAAAATATATATGGCTCAATAGCGCCTGAACGGCTAGACCGAATGTAAAAAATTTGGTATGAAAAACGAACCAATTCATAAGAAATGATTTATCAATTGAATAAAATTTTCAACGAGTGAACACCAACTTATGAAAGAACAGAAAAGGAGAGAAAAAAAAAACAATTAAAAATGTTCCAAATGTGGAATTATGAACGGAGTTCACTGAATAATTCAAAAAAATTCTAAAAACTTATAAAAAAAACTGTTTAGCAAAGCAAAAACATTCGGCAAAAATAATCGGCTATCTCGGCCGAAGCCGAAGCCGATGCCGAAGGTCCAAATATCGGCCGATTATGCCGATTACCGAAGCTGAAGCCGAATAATCGGTCGGACACTAGTCATTTCCCATACAATTTTTTTTTTTTTTTTTTGATTTAAGTTACTCTAGAATTCCGTAGAATAACTAGAGCTGAATTGGCCAATCCAAAGATTAAAACGCCATCACCAATTATGATTATTGTATCCTTTGTTAAAATTTATTATCAAATACATGTGAATGCTTATCGAAAACTCGAACGCTCTCACTTTTTTATATTAAACGAATACATCTCAAAAGATCGAAGTGGGACTTCCGTGCAACTTACTGTATTTTTACTTAAACTACTTCGAAACTTTATATGATGTTTTTAATTAAAATGAATTTTTTATTATCGATTGGAGCTTTACACCCTCCATGGTGAAGAGATTAACCGGAAGTGTCCCATACAATTTGTTTATTTGAAAATTTTCCCCAAACAATGTAATTTCGTTTAAATTACTCACGAAAGTAGACAAAAATGCACTTGTAATCCTGAAATCTGAACATAGTGTGGATTAAACACACCTTTTTTTGACGTATTAACAATCTTGTTATGCATTTCAGCTGAGCCGTCAAAATTATGCAGACACAGGATAATGGCCACATTCAGATACTTAACTTTTTTGACCTTTCGGGTGGCAACCCATTCAGTGAAACTTAGGTGAGCGATGTTTTCAATGAATTAAAGTTGCACAATTAAAAAGGTGTACGGCTTGTGTGAAATAGTTTTGCAAACTTACTTTGACTTTGAAACTTACTTTCTATTTTTAATTGAACATATAAGTTGACAAATGTTGAGTATGCTGAATGTGGCCAATAATGAATTGACAAAAAAATAAATCAAACGTCAATCAAAATTATCTAAGTCCAGTGTGAACACTTTTGTACAATTTCAAAATTATTTTACGAAATTACCTAATTTATTCTCAGTGTGAACATAGTATTACCCTAAATTATTAGTGATCATGATTGTTTCAGAGCGTATCTCTTAAGATTTAAACATGATGAGAATCCAATATTCTTAGGACCCTAGTAGAGTTCCTAGAAAATGCTGAGCATGTGTTTATTTAAAAGTCCACAGTTCCTTTAGTAAAGTATGATACATTTATGATTTAAAGTATGATTTATTTCCAATGAAACTTGAACTACTACGCACCGAATAATTGAACATTTTGAAGTGCATTTTATTATTACTTTTGTACTTCCTATGGAACGACTTAACCAATTTAAGGTAGAATCGTTTGCGAATAAAAAAATTAATTCGTTAAAGAAGGTGAACTATCTCAGGATTACGAGCATATTGAGGAATGGTAAGCAAAGTTCGTTTGCGAACAAATTTTTTTGTGCCTAAAACGAATTCGTTTCAAGTAGTTACAAATTCGTTTAGTTTGTTGAAAAAGTATCGCTACGACAACAGTTCTATAACAGTTTAAATAATTTAAATGCAATAATGATATGGAACGAAAACCACTCTAAATAATTCACAAGAAAGTTATAAAAATTGAATGCAAAATATTTGTTATAAGTTTCTTTTCAATTTTATTATATAAATATTGTTTTTTTTTTTTTTTGTTAAGGCTACAAAAATTTAAAACTGATCTCTGTGTAGGTTCATAAAATGTGTTGATTAAATAATAAAAACAAAATTCACGTTCGTAAACTTAATATTAATGAACATTTATTATTAACAAAAACAAAAAAAAAAAAAGAACTGTGATATTTATAAAACGCACTGACGTCATCGCCTAAAACGACAAGAAACGTTTATACGACACAGAACACACCCCCTGACGGTGAGGTAAACAAACGCACGAGTGGATATTTTTTTAGATCGCAAAAAACGCATTTGAATCATACGTAGATTCAATAGCTGACTTCCACATGTTTGGAGATATCTTATAAAAAGATAAAATAATACAATATTGACTTAAAAAAAAAAAAAAATTAAGAAAATATTTGCGAAAAAATATGCACACTTCACCTCACATGATCTTTGCTGTTCAACCATCATTCCCCGCCACTGTTCTCTCCTACCAATTACTATGAGCCACATCAACTGATATTCGTACATCATCCGGCATAAATTTAACAGCTTTAAATTATCATTTCTTTTTTTTATTTTAAATGGTGAGCTTATTATATTTTTTTTATTAAATTTTCGACAAAAGAAATATCAACAAATTCCAGGCGATGTGTTGACTACATAAAAACCTGGTGCTGAAAAATCAACACATACGCTCGATTATTCTTGTTTGTTCTTTTTATTTATTGCAGTTTTCTGTATCACAAGATTACGAATTTTTTGCGAATTTTAGAACTTTTACGTATGTGAGTGAATGTTTCGCTTTTCTTTTTTTTATTTGCTTTCTTTTTTTATAAATGAGTTTTTTCGTTTTTGGTTTTTTGCGCATTTAATTAAAACTTTGGGGCGTGTTTTATTGCTTAATTTTTTTGTTGTTGTTGTATTTGTTTCCTTTTTTTTCCGTTCACTTGTTGTTTATCTTTTATCATTAGGTGCCTATTCACATACTTTTAAAATGTTACTTTTTGTTATATTTTTTCAAGGTCAGGTTTTCTCTCTTCGCTATTCTGTTGCTCACAAATTTTATTATCTTCAAATTTCATAAAAAATGAGAAAAAAACAAGTGAAAATGATTAATCATAGAGGCACGAGTTCAGTACGAATCGTTTTTTGTAATCCAATCAAGAATGGTTTATATGCATGTATCAGCAGAATTTTAGGTTTTAGGGTATTAAAGGTTTTGAAATCATAGATCAATCACTCAAGTTCTTAGGTTTTTGACAGAAAACACCAAAAAAAAAAAAAAAATTGCTTTGGTTTATTTAGAGAAGACTCTTTATGGTAGAATTAAGTTAATGGAGAATGTCATATTAACGCTTTCTATTTAATTTTTGAGTTATTCTGGGGACTTGGTTACCATTTTAAAAACTTTTGGTAAGACATCGTTATTATTGTATTAGTACAGTTTATAAATAGCAATTATTCTGCATACAAATCTTAATATATAAAAGACAAGCGTCATGCTCTGTGCTCCATATATCGATCAAACGGTTATAGTTCTGTTTGCTATGCTTTTTAAAACATGTTCAGCCTGAACCAGAACCTGTTTTGCTATAACAGTACATTTTATATGAACAAATTATTAGCCTAAAAGTATGCACATAAAATTTATTTGATATATATCATTAAGGGCACATTGACGATGAGTGGAACAAAACAACGTTTGAGGTGAATGAAAAATGCCATATCGTTTGTTACTTAATTATTTTGAATACGACCCGTCATACGACAGGCTTCTTTACTAGTATACATATAAAATATATCACAGAGACAAAGGTGTGCCTGCTTCGCGAATATTGGTCATTCCTTTTAAAGCCTCCATACCTTGGGAGAACTCTTAGAGGAAGTACAGTTAGAGAAACAAACAAACAATCTTTTTAAAAACAGCATTTGTTAAGTCATTTTATAAGACCGTGGTGGCCAGACACTCATAACTGTTTTCTATTTTTCGCAGGAGAAGAGAAATAGCCGAACTTCGGAATCTCTGTTCAAAATAAAGTGGTCTGACGAGGTCCAACTTTTTATAGTTTTGAAAACGTGCCGATCAATCGACATGCCTAGAGTTGATTGAAATTTAAGTTTTAATTTGATTTCAACCTTACCTACCTTAAGGGGCTTCGGTAGTCGAGTGGTAAGCGTGCCTGACTGCCAACCCAGAGGTTCCGGGTTGGAATACCGCGAATATTGGTCATTCCTTTTAAAGCCTCCATACCTTGTTAGAACTCTTAGAGGAAGTACAGTTAAAGAAACAAACAATATTTTCAAAATAAAGTGGTCTGACGAGGTCCAACTTTTTATAGTTTTGAAAACGTGCCGATCAATCGACATGCCTAGAGTTGATTGAAATTTAAGTTTTATTTTGATTTCAACCTTACCTACCTTAAGGGGCTTCGGTAGTCGAGTGGTAAGCGTGCCTGACTGCCAACCCAGAGGTTCCGGGTTGGAATACCGGCTAGCTTGGTCCTACGCTTTCACCTTTTTTTAATTCTTTCCCCATTTCTAATCAACTGACATTAAAAATTCATCAATATATACGACTTTGGAAGTTGTAGTTGGTGGTAGAAATGTTTGTGAAATGAGATTGCTTAATAACTCTAATCGGCTGAAGTAAAGGCATAACACTTGCCTCAGATTTAAACTTGCATGTTAATGTAGCGCTCCGCCACATATACAACATTTTTCACTTGTTTCACTTGGTTTCACTTCTTCTAGTACTTATCTATCTCCCCATTTTCCGAACCAAAGCAGACTTGACTGAATAGGTTTGACACCTGAAATCCTTGGTTAAAAGCTAAAAAAAAAATACCTTTCGCATTGAATTTCCGAATCCACCGAACCACGGAGGAAAATTTTTGCTGAAAACAATCCCAAACCAATTAATTTTGGCAGTGATTCTGAGCTTAGCCATAATGTTCTTGATATCAAGCCCTGATGTGATTGTTGATCAAAAAATTAACACGCCCATTCGTGCATAATATACGTGATATTGATCATTTATCAAAAAATTAATATGCTCACTTGTACCCAATTTATGTCATTTTGGTATAGTTTATAAAAACAAAAAACATGCTCATTTGTGTCCAATACATGGATTGATAGTTGAAAAATGAATATGCCCAATCTAAGAAATTTTTGTAAATTAAAAAAAACAAAATACAAAATAAATTTAAACGCTGAATTATGCCCTTGTACAAAATGTACAAGTGGCTCAAGCAATAAAGCACAAAAAAAAATAAAACTAAACATGACATTTAGCAAAATTATATAATTGGATATTTTTCATCCAATTCATGATAGAATTAGAGAAAGGTAGTCCAGATATTTGACATACCCTTAATTTTTGTAAACAAAAAATATTCTCTCTCAAATAATAATGATAAGCAGGGTTGTGTTGACTTCGTTTTTTTTAGGGTTGTGTTGCGTCTTTAAGCTTAAAATGTACTTTTTCGATGTAATTGCAAACAAAACTGTGTGCATTGCTTAGGGCCAGTTTCACGACAATTAGTTTACCACTGACAAGAGGTTAACTAACAGATTAACAGAGTTTCACAATCAAAGTTAACTTGAGATTAACCGCCCTATTCTGCTTGTTAACTTAACACGGCGTTGTTAAGAATCTCTTGTTAATGTAATTGTTATGTAATGTAAGTTCACCACGCATGGTGAAAATGCAAATGGCATATATATCAAGCGTCAGCTGTTGTTTCTTACTTATTTCGAGTTTATTATTTCTGCAAGAAGAATTATAAATGTTATGAAGAAAAAAATTTAAAGATTGCTTCATATTTTATGTTTAAAGCGATACTTTTAAATGCTAAGATTAAAAATCTACTTAAATTCTTTGTAATAAAGGCGTTAATTGAAAGGCGTTTGAAGTTTTTTTCGTTCATATTACACAGTATGATCGCTTAAAAGAAGTAAAACTTATTCCATTTTTCAATATTGTTACAATACTTTACTATTATTCAATATTATATTGATATTTTAACATATGCACATCAATTAATTTGCTTAACATTGAAATAAAACTCGTTGTTAAGATGCTTTCTGTCATTAACAAAATAGTTAAGAAAAGAGCTTTAAATTTTTCGCCAGAATACGAAACCTTAACAAGGTGTTAATATTAACTAAAGCATTGTGAAACCCAAATCGCGAAAAGTTATAGTCAACTAACAGCTTTTAGTAAGTTAACCAATTGGTTAACTAATGGTCGTGAAACTGGCCCTTAATTAAGTTTGTTACGGCTATAAAAGTTGTTAAAAATTTTCAAATATTTTTTAACTGTCAATTTGGCGAAATTCGTTATTAAATAACTCGCGATTTTTTTTTGTGCTATTAATTTTGTGTTATTAATATTGTGTGATTCTAATTTGCCTTCTACGTGCGCAATTTGTAAATTTTCACAATTTCAAAATTGTTTTGCATACTATAACTAAAACTTTAGTTACGCATTTTTCATACTAAAGTTGAACTTTAGTATGGTCAATGAAATTAAATGCATTTTCAGAGCTTATACTTAAATTTAACTTTAAGTTGGTGAAACTGACCCTTAAACTCTTAAATGTTGCATCACTATTTCAAAGTTGTAAAATTTTTCAATGTACGCAACTGTACAATTCTTCAAGTCCTCAACTACACTGGCAACTGCACTGATTCGTGAATACGTCTATTCTTTTTATTCGTAGTAAAAAAGTATTATAAAACGTAGTGAATGCAAGTACATTTTTCGAAATTGTACTACGGAATAGTATGATTTTTTTGCAACTGAGTGCCTGTGATGTCGTCAAAAAGTCTCTCTATTGTAATAATTGTCAACAGCGTTGCCGTTTTCACTTCGATCAAAGTTTTTTACTTCACTTTTATGTCAAACACTTCCACACTTTTGTGAAAACACTTCGATTTTGAGTGATTAAAGCTTTTGTTAGTAATTAAGTAATCTCTTAATTTTTACTGCATTTTACATCAAAAAGTCAATAACATGGCATAACTGTTGGTATAAACGAATGCATAACTTTTACCTTCTTCAACAGAGCTTTGTTTGGATTTGATAATTTTAACGATAGTGGTAACAATAGCAATTATCATATACAATTCACTTCAGAATCTATTAAGATCACAATGAATCAAGATTCATCGAAATCGATCAATCATAACTCGAGATATCTTAGAAACCAATTCGAAAAAACTTGTTTCAAGAAAAACGCGATTAGATTTTCTTCTATGAACGATAATATATGAATAAATGCACGACATACGTGTATAATGTATGTTATATCTTTTTTCGATTTGATATTTTTTCTAAAATTTCGTATACGCATTCTTAAGACCTTAAGAAACCAAATTCTAAAAAAAACAAAAAATTTTTTTTAATTTTGTACACACTGTAATAGTACCTTAAAAGAAGCTATTCATAACGAATTCTAAATTTTAAAAGAAGCAATTCATTAACAAATCGTCAAATTTAAAAAAACAATTCTTTAACGAATCACTTTTCCTTGAAGAACTGAACACTTTGTTGAACGAATGATTTTAATATTGCAACAAAATATTCAGCATCACCATAAGAGCATTTGTCTGTGATGCTCCTGCAAGAGCTACGGTGCTTTCTTTAAGCATCCAGCCAACCACTGATTCAGACAAAACCAAACTATTCGAAAATGATACAACAAACTATTTACAAGCGATTTGTCAACGAATCACCCCTCGCCACAATGTTTATTGGGTTGTTAATTGTACATATCCATTAGAGTGGGTCGAAAAAAAAAGTTTGAAAAAACCACCCCTATTTTAAAGTTGACCTCGAGAGGATTCCGAAAAAAAAAAAAATTTTTTTTGGACCGCGGGAAAAACCGCCAAAATGGTCTTTTTTGCATAACTTAAGCATTACATGTCAGATCTTAAAAAGTTATATGTCGTTTAAAAGGGCTAAACGAGCACTACGATGTCTTTTTAGAACATTTTGACTTTTGAGGTCATATTAACTAAGTCTCGTCACCCCGATTTACCCCCACTTAAATTTTTTTTTTTTTCATAAGACTAAACTCCTTCAAATTTGTTTAATTTGTGTCAAAAAACTTATTTATTAAGTTTAAAAGCAAAGAAGTTATAATAGTTCAAATATTTGATATAATCCTTTTTTTTATAAAAAATTAACTTTTATTTTATTCAACGAATAATTACATATATTTAACAAAATTGTAAAAGAAACGTCACAATATATTCAAGTTTCCCAAAATAAACTTTAGCTTAATAATTTCATACCAAGGGTTTAAAAAATTCTTCACGAATTGCGGCAGCGTGCAAATATTCCTATAGTAGTAAAGCCGACGTTATGATAAGTTTATAAAAAATGCACAAAATTCCGGCAGCTCAAAATATTTCCCTCATTCACCTATTATTAATATAATGGACAAAAAAAAATTCAATTTCTCATTTTATTCATTAAATAGTTACTTAACCAAATATGTTTGAATAGGCAGAACCCTGTTTCCAGGGTATTAGTTGTAAATAAATTGTACATATCTATCTTTTCTTTATAATTAATAGTTGAACGAGTATTTGAGTGCGAGTTAAATATGTTTTTCGTAAAAAATGAAATCAATAAAAAAAAAAATTGCCTACTAAACGCGATATTATTGAATATTTACTGCTTTTGAAACATATCGGTCATTTAAGTGTTCCCAAAAATCGTAAGTTTAATAATTATATAAAAATAGTTGAAAAAATTCTTCAAGAATTGTGGCATCGTGCAAACATTCCTTAAACAATCTTATCAAAATCGGGGCAGTTACATTGTGCATTTGTTTCTATGCCACATTTACACTGACGTATAAGAAAAATCTTGTTCCATTCCACTGCATTGTGTTTATGTGGATGTTTTAATAAATCATAATGTTCTTTTATGAAACTTGTTATGTACCTCCAAACCGTTGTTTTTACCACTGTCGGAATATTTGCACGATGTTGCAATTCGTGAAGAATTTTTCAAACCCTTGGTATGAAATTATTAAGCTAAGGTTTATTTTGGGAAACTTGAATATATTGTGACGTTTCTTTTACAATTTTGTTAAATATATGTAATTATTCGTTGAATAAAATAAAAGTTAATTTTTTATAAAAAAAAGGATTATATCAAATATTTGAACTATTATAACTTCTTTGCTTTTAAACTTAATAAATAAGTTTTTTGACACAAATTAAACAAATTTGAAGGAGTTTAGTCTTATGAAAAAAAAAAAAAATTAAGGGGGTGACGAGACTTACTTGGTTAATACGACCTCAAAAGTCAAAATGTTCTAAAAAGACATCGTAGTGCTCGTTTAGCCCTTTTCAACGACATAAAACTTTTTAAGATGTGACATGTAATGCTTAAGTTATGCAAAAAAGACCATTTTGGCTGTTTTTCCCGCGGTCTAAAAAAAATTTTTTTTTTGTTTTCGGAATCCTCTCGAGGTCTACTTTAAAATAGGGGGTGGTTTTTTCAACCTTTTTTTTTTTTGTATGGAGGCCGACCCACTCTAATATCCATACATAAGTGATTGAAATGTATTTCAGTATTTTCTTATTGAACTTTGTTCATTGATTTTTTAAGAAAATATTTTCATTGTTTTTTTTCTTTATGCATTTTGAAATGTGCCTTAATATGTTTAATAAACATTCATGTTAAAAACAAAATTAATTCATTTCATCACTTCGAAATCTCTGAAAATACTTCCTTCTTGTAGCCTATTTTACTTCGTTTTGAAAATCTCGAGCGGCAACACTGATTGTCAACTAAGGGTATGAACTTTCATTTTTGGGAGAAGACGTCAAATGTCTGGACTACCTTATAAAATTATTGTATCATGATCCAATTCGGACAGGCAAATATAATTTATTAATTTATTCTCTGCACTTTTATACTAACACGAACAACAACCAATTGAGAATAACATCGTTCGGTTCCTATATAAACAACAACGCAATTATTTTTTTTTACATACAAGCCCAAGATTACACGTATTTAGCACAAATTGACGTGTTTATAAAAAACATATCCAAGCCCAATTTCTGGCATAAACTGCGTACAAGAATAGCATGTTTTGAGATGGTTTTGAGCTCTATTGAGCTGATTTCAGTTATGAACGCTTTAAGCTTGAGTTTAGCCCATTTTTTTCTCCGTGTAAGGCATTACTTCACGGAATGAGTGAACAGAACAAAGTTGAAAATTAAGGCACTATTTTTGTGTCAGGGAACAGTTGAGAGCCTAAATTTGCTCATCAACTTGATGGCGATTGTGAGACGGGGAGAAACCTTAACTTTCTGTTTAATTATCTCAAGCTGATCTATTTTGCAAGCGCTCTACTCTAATATGAGGTTCACCAAGTTTTGGGGTGTCTTCAGTCATTTCGCCCAGGCGGACTGAAACAACAAGTCACTTGCATGTTTTCTCTGATATATTCCAATGTGCCTGCTATAGTGTCATACTTCTCAATTGAGCCAGTTTTTTACGAGAGGATGCTGTCTCGCTGTTAGCTCTTGGTTGGGCGTCGTCCACAAAGAGATCAATGGAATCGATCTAGTTAGCACCAGTGTTGCCGTTTTGGCTATTTATAACCAAAACTGGCTATTTTTTTTATCGTGATCAGTTTTGGCTATTTGGCGATTTTATTTTTCATTTGGCTATTTTTTTACACGGCTATGTTTTTGCATTCCGGCGAAAATTAATTTTTTATTTTACATATAACATTTTCAATTGCCTGTGAATCGCCAGCGAATCGCTTGGAAGATCAAGCAATTGCCTTTGAGCTCATCTGAGAATTATCCGGGTATCACCGACTGTAAGCTGATTCGCCGGGAATATTCGCCAATGAACCGCCGAGAGGAGTTATAAGAAATACGCCAAAAAGGGTGGCAAACGAAGTCCTATTAAGAGTCCTCAGCAATTTGTTGTAAAGCATTGTTGTTCTGTCCGAATTCAATGAATTTTTTGTGAATTTGTTTTTATTTCGCATCGATATAATGCGACGTTTCCTAACTTTAATAATTCAACTTTTTGATTAATTTTAACGATTTTTCAGAGTCTGCTTCATATTCCCTGATAGATTTTGAACATTTTTCAAAAATCCATCCTCCAACAAACGCCGAAATGAGCGAAGGAAGATTTTGAAAATTTTTGTGACTCGCACGCGCATTCATTGCTTAAGCATTTGAAAAGCGATGCATTTTCCCAAAAACACTTGGGCGAATTACTGGTGCATCGAAAAATTCATTTCTCTGCCAATCGTCGTCCAAATGCTTGCAGGGAAATGATTTAAAATTTGAGAGTGAATTCTCTCTTCATTTGAACATGACCTGCCAGTTAAGCTAATCGTGCAGCCAATCGCAAGAATATCCAACAATTTGACATGTGACATCTCGAATCACGTGGCACATAAGAGTATGCAACAATGTATATAACTTTGATCATTGAAAGTAATTGTGGTTTGTTTTCAAAAGTAAAATTAAGTAAGTCAGCATGGAAAAGTAAGTTGACGAGCACTCCGCCAAACAAAAAAAATTCTTCACTTGTTTCACTTGATTTCACTTTCTCACCTACTTATCTTTCTCCCATTTCTCAACCAAGGCAGACTTGACTGAAAAGGTTTGACACCTGCAATCCTTGGTTCGAAGCTAAAAAAAAATGCAATACTTTTTTTTACTTCCGAAAATGCAAACCTTACTTTTATGAAGTTTTCTCTACTCTTATCAAGTTAAAATAAATGAGCTAAAGTCCTTCTATATTAAAGGTCCGTCTATTTAAAGGATATATGCCCTAAATATGTTTAAAACATGCTCTTATATTTTTAATATATAATTTTATATAACATATTTAAAAACAAACATGTTTGTAAATCTATTTCCAGCAAAAAACGGTACTATGTTGTACAAAAAAAAAGTTAGTTAAAAGAGGTATGAATGTACGTTTTGTTTCTTTTTTTCTAATACAATTAATAAAACTTTTGGCTATTTTTTTTACATTTTGGCTATTTATACCCTAAACCTGAAAGGTTAGCTTCTGTTTACCCTACAGAGCTAAAATTTGACACATATGTTTTTTATATTAAAAAAAAGATGATTTTGAAAAATAAACATCATCCGCCCACGGACACGCCTACCTCCCATACAATGCGAAAATTGAAAACTGCATAACTCAGCTCATAATAAGCCTAAAACAATAAAATTTGATTTGCATGTGTTTTATACAAACACAAAAATGTAGTCGAAAAATGGACGTCATCCGCTCACGGACAGGCCCACCTCCCATACAACCAAAAAATTGAAAACGCAATAAATCAGCCTCTGTTTAACCTACAGGGCTAAAATTTGGCACGCATGTTTTTTATGACAAGACAAAGATGGTTTCGAAAAATGGAAGTCATCCGCCTACGCACACGCCTACCTCCCATACAACCCAAAAAGTTTAAAACTCAATAAATAAGGTTATGTTTGTCATAGAGAAATTAAATTTGGTATGTATGTATTTTATACCAAAACTAAGGTGTGTTCAAAAATTGGAAGTAATCCGACCATGAACACGCCCACCTCCCATAGCGAAAGCACAATAAAGACATTAACTGTGAGCTACAGGAATAAAACTTGGTAATTGTAAGTTTTTCATCAACATTTAAATGCATATAAAATATAGGCTTCTTCCGCCCACGGAGACGCCCATTTACAATAAAAATTTTTTTGTTTTTGAAAAGTGGGTTTACGGTATTTCATAGTCGGCCTAGACCGAATTTAGACTTTCTTTACTTGTTTTATTTTGTGTTTTGGATATAAAAATAAATTTACTCCGGCAACACTGATTAGCACCAGAGCTGCATCCTCAGACACTGTTCTGCAAGCGCAGCACACTCTAAGAGCGCCTAGTCTATACTAGGCGCTAGACTCTTTTCCTTGTCAGAAGGATTTTACATTAATCGCTGCGGCTCAGACCATCGATAAGTACATTAAAATCGAACTCACGACGTTAAGAAGGAGTTTCTAGTGAGCTTGCTTTGATCCTCGTGTATTGGGCAACAGTTTTGCTAGCGTCAGGTATTAAGAGGCGGCTTTTCTGAATCCATTCTCTATGTGCTGTTTAAAACAGAGTTAGTGGTGTAGGTATGGGGGTGGTCCATGTCTGGAGCCCCCAGAGCTATATTAAATTAAAAGTTGTTTTGCGATTATCGAAAGATTCTAATGATTAGAAAATATTTCACATGTTTTAACGGTAACTTTGTCAAATAAAAAATTTCAGAATTTTTATAAAAATTTTTTAATGGAATCATCGCAAAAAATAAGAGTTTTCAAAGTCTCTTAATAGTTCAAGGATATTCGTCCGAAATTTTGGCAAAACTGGACAGAAAAACCAGTGCTTTAAATTTACGCGAAAATATTTCACCTACAAATATTTTTCATGAACTGATCTGATATGAAATAAAAAGTACACTGAAAAATAAAACATGCGTCAAAATTAAACAAAAAAAAAAAAATCTTAAAATAGAAATTTAATGCATTTGCGTTTCTACAAAACGCAATTTAAACCAACCGTGTTTCATATTCAACTATCAACTTAAATTTTTTTTTGTTGTTAAAGCCTAGTACTATGCTCGATTGCGTGAAATTTCACTGGAAACAGCCATTAATTGTTGCGTGAAAATTTTGACAGATATTTTGTTGCGAACGAACAGCTGTAATCAGCTTACAAATTTCGACAAGATGTAAATAAACAGCCACAATTTATTAGAGGAAAAGCAGAAAATCATTTAAGTTCTTTAATTTTCATATTTGTGATTATATAAATACAAAATAAATATTTATACAATTATGAATGTCCTTTGTTGTGAAGTAGAACAAGTCATTAGTTTATGGCAGTCTGCAAGCTGCGAAGTTTTGCGACCGCCAAAACCGCGGAAAGGTGCATCCGTATTTACAATTTCAAACAACTGCAATTATTAATTGCAAAACTTTAGAAATAGTACAAAAATATCATTTCAATTATAAACATTGTTCTTTTGCTTGCACTTATTTCTTAAATGAAATGGCAATTGTCACTTTTCACGGCAAAATAAATGGTCGGTTCAATTAAATTGCCGTGAAAATAATGTTGCTAGATGCATGATGCAGAATATAGTACTAGATTTTCACAAGCGAAGCATAGTACAGCTTTGACGAAAAAGTTGTGAAATGTTCACGGTTGTTTCACAGCTGTCATATTTTGTATGGAGATTTGAGTGGAATTTCACGTGAAGCCGAACAGAGTACTATGCTTAAAGATTGAATAACAAAATTATATGCCATACACTTTTATTTATAGACAATTTTTGATATTTTTCATAAGTTTTACAAATAGGGAACATTAGATAAAATAAAAGCTAACTAATTCTTTTAATATTTAAAATATTATTAAATGTTAAAAATGCAAACTTCTAAAATTTCGTATTCGGTGGGTCCCAGGGGTTGATGAATACGAATCTGATGACAAAAACTTGGAAAAATTTAAAAAATGGCATCGAAGACTATTTCTTTTAAATATCAAAATTTTTGTTTCAAATTTGTTTTTAAGCATAAAAGGTTTA